>CM038670.1:31416584-33816584 GCA_021605145.1 Aegilops bicornis
GATCACTTTGTTGTGTGTATTGTTTTTGGAACTGTAGTTGATGTCATTATCTCTGAGTGGACGGGCTACTATCTCTTGAGAGAGTCCATGTTTGATTCCGTCATATGCGCACGTGACCGCTGGTTGAATCCAAGGTGGTGTAATGTAAGTAAAAAGAAGCATTCTTGAATTTTAAGTTTGCCAACATGTAAAGGTGGTGTAATGTAAGTAAAAAGAACTATGGGGTCTAACACCTTCTACAACAATGTTGAACAAGTGATAAACTACTATGCTGCCACATCCATCCAAAATCTGCAACATTTTTAATGCAGGTCCATGTACTACTATGAAAACACTGCAATCTGTTAAGTTCTTGCCCGTGCATAATATAAAAATACTTAACTTAGTAGAGATTACAAACTCTTTTAGGTCATTTGATGTGAGATATACTATTGTTAAATTATTCATATGTTATAGAGACCAACACAGTTTTATCGTTTGAATTTACGTTTACTTAAAGTCATAATTGTTATGAACCTTGTTCTTCTTTTTTACAGCACAATCTGGATTAGGAGCTCCCGCCCATTCCCTATCGAGATTAGCCTATGGATCATCCGAGACACCATCCAAGGAGATGGACTTGTCCATCCGTTATGCTTCAATCTTGCTGTGCGTAAGATTACTACCGACGCAGCAAAGAGGAGCGCAGGCACCAGCTCTGTTGGAAAGACATTCAATTTGGGATTCATGAGCAAGCACGGGCGCTAAGGCAGACTTGGTTAAGCCAAGAAAAGCGCACCAATGCGCTGATTAACAATGTCGTGCTTGAGACTTTCCAAGATACGACGTGTTTCACACCCCTACAATTGTAAGTGTTCTCATTCTTATAAATTAGTTTGATTACTTTGTTTGCCATTTACCTTTGTCTACCAAATGCAGTATCTTCTCCCACTGGCACTCGTGGATTCGTCCTACGATCTTTTAGCAGTGAACATGGAAATGGAGAGGACTATCGTTATTGATTATTTGAACCAGGCTTTATTTCATTTTGAGGAGGACTTCCATGACACTGAACTTCAGAGGGAAGCCCTTTTAATGAAGCAAGAATTCAACTTTGTCTTGCAACAGGAGGCCCTTGATAGGAACAGCTAACTTGTGGAATGGCCCGAACAAGAGAACGTTCATGTTTCACCTCGGCTGTACTATTTAAAATTTGTCTTGCATATTAGTGCGTGCGCTAATATAGCTATTACAATATGGTGTTTTTTTGTGACAGCATGGACTCCGGATTCAAAGTCCTACAGGAGATGGCCCATCTGTATGAAACCATCAGGAATGACATGGTTCATAACATGCCTAGGACTGACGTAAGTGCATTTGTAATGAGGTTACAACTTTCATATATTTGCTAAATATATCTTCTGACTTTGTTTATGCATAATTTGAAGGACCCATAAATTCTCAGGAAGCGACTAATGGTCCAGATGCTGATGGTCAGGGAGAATGAAGCAAAGGATAACATTCCAGAGCAAGTTAGAGCAGCGTTGAGATTTATTGGTGGCTAAGGAGGACTGTTGCATCGATAAATACCTAAAAATAAAGTGATGTTTAGTTGTTTGCTAGGCCATGTTGGCATCAGATAATCAGATGACATTTTCTCTTATTTTTTTTAAGTTTAAAGAGTGATTGATGTTGGCATCCACTAGCTATGTTGGTTGTATATTTATCTTTTCTTCTATCTAAATTTTACAGTTGTAGACTAGACCAGTTTGGACCAGGTTTGGTGCTCCAGGTGAACCAGAGTACTTTTGTGTTGGACCATGGCAGGTTCACAACGTACTCAAAGACCGGCAGGTGATGTTTTCAAACATTCCGTGCCTCGCATCATATACTACCTCATATAGTATAACTCCATCCATACATGCACTGCTATACTATACAAGGTTTTCTTTGTCAGAGATAATCACATTCCAGCTAGCGAATAGTAAAAAAAATGACGGTCATACGGCACGTACCTTCATATATTCTTTAATTTTCAAGTTATCCTTGATCTTCCTCTCTCGCCGTTGCCTTTAATTCCAGCTAGCGAATAAATGCTGATTATCTTTTATGTGTTCCTCAATAGACTAACAAAAAATGAGAGAGGAATGGGTTTCTTGATCAGTACCTACAGTAAAAAACTAAAACCACTATAATACTAGATATGTTGCACGCCGTGAATATCACATCAAAATATTATTAGCATATTTGTATCTGGCCAGATAAAAGAAGACAGGGAAAGAGACATAGACTCATCAAAATAGAAACACATCGTGCATCATGTTAATACTTATCTACAACAAGATATGGTTAGTTTTTCTCTCGTTATCCATGCATATAATTATGGATTGTTTATATTTAATTTATATGTATAATGATTTATTAATATTTATATCTAATTGTGACCATGACTTGTATCTCTCCCTAATAATAAAGCATGGATTGAGTTTCTCGGGTTCACCGTCGTGGTGTATTTACAGAGAAGTCCTTATACTTTTTGGTAATGAACCCGCAGTCCCGATGGCTAAGTGAAAAAAAAAAAGATTCGATTTTTACTCCTCGCCCCCGTTTCCTTCTTCGACCCACACACTAACCGCCGCCCCTCCAGCCTGCCCGCCGATGCTCCGTCCGCCCCTCTTCTCCATCTTCTCCCCCCACCTCTACTCTCCCAGGCCATACCGTGGTGGATGACATGCCCGCCGGCGCTCCATCCTCCTCTCTCCTCCATCTTTCCCCTAGCCATCTCCCTCATCCCTCCCTTTTCCGCCCCCACCCCTACTCCGATCTGGTCTGGAACTAGGCGCCGGCGACTTGGAGGCAGAGGACACTCGAGCGCTCCTTCTGGATCGGGTCAACGCGGCGCATCGCTCAATGCAGAACGGCGGGGGCGGCTAGAGCGGCAGCGGTGACTGGAGCTTGCAGAATGACGGCGGCTGCTGGAGCTGGGGATTGCCAGCCCTGGGAGGAGCGCGTCTCGCCGACTGCGGCTCCACTGGGAGGAGCGCAGCTACGTAGTCCGTCGCTCGCGCCGCTAAGAGAAAGAAGGGACGGCGCGACGGCCTAGGCAGGAGCTCGCCGGAGCCAAGCGACGGCATACATGGGCGGGAGGCAGAGGGATCCGGCGAGGCGGCGCGAAGTCCTTCCAGGTGGAGGCATGTTGGGTGCCTTTGGCTGTCACCGACGCACATTGAGACAGGTGAGGAACAAAGCAACATGCTGAGTATTTGAGGTGCCTTCTTTAGTTTCAGAATCGTCTAAACTTCTGCACAACATGGCCTTGAAATACAGAAATAGATTATGTCTTTTGTTAGACTAGATTGTTGCCTACGTTATGCTGTTTGCAGGCTATAATTGTTCAGGGAGCCATGCAATTGGAGCTGAGAGAATTATTAGCACGGAATGTAAAGAAGTGTTGAGCCAGTACAAAGGGACGATCCTCAATTTGTTAATAGCAGAGGTATGCCATTTTCTCTATTTTCCGTCGCTTATTCAAATTTCCATCCATGGACGAGTTTCTAGTGAGATGATTCTTTTATGAATTATCCGTAAATTGCAATGGTAATGCTCTATGTTCGCGCATACAGACCCACATAAAGTAAGGTTGGTCTGTGTTTATTTGATGGTACTCACGCTGTCAGGTTAGTTCCTTATGACGGGTTATGATGTAAATGAATTAACTGCCCTTTCAGTGCTGCAAATTAACTCATTTTCATGATGGAATAAATTTTTGCATCAACAGGATTGAATCCGTTGTCAGTAAAGAAAATGTTGGCTCAGATGTTATGTGCACAACCTGTGTGAGATGGTTGTTGTGTGGATAGAGAATCAGTTCCATGAAAACAAATAAAGGAGCAGATATTGCAATAGGTTAACCAGGTCACTTTGTGATTTGTCTTGCCCTTTACCATTCTCTGATGCAATGTAATTCATGAAAGAAAGGTAACAGGTGACAATACTTTTGCCTTTTATTCCAGCTGTGTGAGCGTTTACGGAGCCCGAACGGGGAGTCCAGTCAGCTGCTGTCAGATCTCAAAAATGCGGGTTCGTTTTTCGTTGCTTACAGCGAGAGCGGTCGAGGTGGACAGGAACGACCACCACGGATCCCTCGCCCCAAGTCATGATCCAGTTGTTGAATGTTCACAAGAAAAATTATGTGTAAGCAACGCTGCAGCCCCATCTCTCTCTCATACAGTATTCTATGTTTTGTTCCTGTTAAAATTCTGCTCAAGGTGCCAGTTTTTTTCTACATTTGATCATCTATTAATGTTGAACAATACATGTACTTATATGTTTAAAGTGTTGTTGTCTTCTTGAACTAATACGATGCCATTTTAATTACCTTCGGTTTGACATTATTATACAGAGTTAAGTTGTCATCCAGAACTAATACGATGATATCTTAATTACTCTCTCTTTGACATTGTTATATAGATTCCTGAAACACTACCCATTGTTTCAGCTGCCTACATGTATGTGACAATACTAGCAGATCAAAATTCTTGTTGCTAAGGTGCAGACTGACCTGACTTCAAGGAAAAACCTGGAGATTCAGTGTCAAAGTTTCCTGCCAATTCCATTTTCACATGCTTCCAGAGATGTGTCTTCATTTGTTAGCAAATACTTTCGACATGGCGTAGAAAGTGTACTTCTAAGTACTTTTAAATTATTTTGCTACTTGAAAAGTTGTTTGAATGGTAAATTGTTTTCCAAATTTCTAAGAACATATTTATTTTGCAGGAATTGGAGATTGATTGATTGTTTGGTTGTCCGCAGATTCAAAGATGAAGTACATAGTAAAGGTAGGGGCAAGGGGCATCAGACGTGCTAACTTTTCTAAACTCTATAATTTAACCTGTGTTTGTGAATTTCTGTCGAAGTGTCAACTCTGGATCATACATAGTAGTGTTTTTTTGATAGTAGGTGGTCTGAATTTCTGTCAATGGTCTGAATTTCTCAAAGTGACTACTGTGGATCGTACATAGTAGTGCTCTTTTGATAGTAGGTGGCCGAAGTGTCAAACGCTGGAACAAGCACGATCCAGAGTTTTGAGTTTGCCCCACCTTAAGTTTTTTCCCTCATCCACCACGGCCGGACGCCCTCTCCATCTAAATCATGCCTCTCTAAACGTACTGTCATGTATCAAGCTCCTACCTGACCGATGGGACATACGGTGGTCGTGCTCCAACCCATTTAATCTCAGGTCTGATCTATGTTCAGCTCCTTATACATATAGTACTTGGTTATACAAACATGGAACTGATGGATATGTTTGATTAATGGATGCATAATTAGACACCTGATGATGAATAGATGGAATTAATGGATGAGTACATATATGATTGGACCCTTGATAAGCTTAGGTGGATATATGGTTTACTGCATTCTCAGTAGGTTGATAATTAATGTATATGAAAACAAAATTTCTCATTCTTGTTTTGTCGGATATTCGCACAAGGCCGCGCCGGCAAGATAATTAGTTACTTTTTTATAAAACCAACAGCTAATCTATATATTTGCAGGTGATTCAGATGAGTGTCTCCAACAATGTGTGAGTATTCTATTTTCTGAAGAACCAAGCAGGAGCTCTGCCGAAATACTATTAAAACAAGGGAATGGAGTACATACTATGTAGAATTATAACATGGACATGCTCAGCAATCCAAATCTTATTACATAGATTTTTTTTTAAGTTTGTAGTATAGCAGCTCCTATAAGTATCAAGTGTAGATGGAATTCCTGCTGACTTACATTTCTATGAATATTTAGATAATGGTAATAATGCTTAAAACCTTACACCAAGGTTGTATATTAAAGTCTTTTGCACTACCCGAGAGGTCAAGCATCCCAGATCATGATCCAATCATGACTGAAATTGCCACATGCTCGGGCAGAAGCTTAAGGTCGGCAATGCCACCGCCATGCATCATCTGAGATGTTGTCCAGCTAGCTCTGCCATCCATACCCCCTCAATGATACTGTCCAGATAGCATCCATCACCATGATCATGGCAGAGCAGGTTAGGCGTTTTATCACTTATCAGCATGATTTTTTATGTCTCTTTCTTGATAATATTGGTCATGTATTTGACATAATGCCTAGCCATGGTGCCATGTGCAAGTCACTGTTAAGGGTCATCAACAGAATTGCAGATCAATGTGTAACACTATGTTGCACTAGGTCTAGGAGACCGCGGGCATCCAGATCAACCTCTTCGAGGCCTGAAACATTATGTTTGTTAGGTCTTTTTTTCGTTAAACTACCCCTTTACATATTGTTTTGATGCATATGAGCAAAGGCCCAGGTTCTTTTTATTTCATTTAATTGGCACCGGTAACGGAATAGCTCTTGCACAACCTTGGTTGTGTATCTGAATCTACTAAGTAGTATATGTTGGGATCAAAGGAAAGGAAAATACTTATGGTATTTGTTCTGCTTGATAACATTATGTCATTTTCATACAGATGTGCGATTATTTCACTGGTTCAAAAATGATGTGACATCTCTTTGCTATTGACATACTCCGTCCGTCCGGAATTACTTGAAGTTCTTTTCCTTTTTTCACTTGGTCACCATCATTGGGTTGACACTTCATAATTAATGTTTTTTATGTTAAGAATGTGTTGGAGGCTAAGAGTAATCCTAATTAAACATGTCCAATTTATCGTGGCCTTTGCAATTGTAGTATTCACTGCCCAGCAGTTTAAATAAAAGGGAAGATGAGACAAGGCAGAAGGAGATGGATTGGGAGTTGCACACACAAACTTTCAAACTAATTTTATACCCGTTGCAACGCACGGACCCTTTTGCTAGTGATATTTACACCAGTTATTCATTCCGATTAACATGCAGGGCTACCATTGGTATCTAGCAGTCGCCAATGCCAAAAAATGTGAGATTCAAGTATTGGACTCACTTGGTTCTCGGGTCAAATGCAATGACCTTGCTACTATGGTTACTATCTATTTTTTTACTCACCTTAACATATGCTTCCTTTGCCTTGATCCCTAATATTTCTCATATATAAAATAGTTATTAGGACTTGAGAAGCATCTGAAACTTGTAGAGCATAGTTCAGAGTTTATCAGGTCATAAGTGGCCAGATCTCAATGTTACAAAATGGACGGTTGTAGAGCAGTTTCATGAGGCAATACAAACCGATGGGTAAGCACTTGTTACAATGGTTTGTTTATTTGATTCATTTGTGTGATATTCTAAAGCATTATTTTATAATATTATAGCATATCATGTGAACTGTTTATGCTAAATTATATGGAATACTGGACATCACATGGACTGTCAGACCAGTTCACCCAGGTATTTCATTTTTATACATTATCTCGTTATTTTATCTCAAAATATTATATAAATTGTTTTTATATATTTTTTGTAGGAGTATATGAAACATTTTCGACAAAAAATAGTTGTCATTTTGCTCGATTCAGAGCTGAATAAGCTAAAAGGAGGTCCCATATACCATCAACCTGACGATGAAGAAACTTTAGCTAATTTTGATCTCGAGATCCTGGAGAATCCATCTGACGTAGTCAAAGACAAACGTCCGACCCCAATCACTATCATACCCACGGACCAACGCGAATTACTTGCCGGCCTCTGCAACTACATCATGTCGATCGATAATGCCGAGTGTTTGGAGTAAGTATCATGTATCAATATTTAATGTGCGGATGTATATTATTGTTCTTCTTACCATTCAATTTATAGGAAGGTATGGGTCCGGAGCTCGACACCCGATCCAATGGGCTTAAGTCCTAAGAAACTTCAGTCCATACTTAACATGGAGCAGCCCATGGACAATGATTGCTTCAACACCGCCGTGCGTATGCTGGCATGTGACGAGGGAGTATTGTTCACATACCCTCCTGTACACTATATGGATCTACGATTTTGTGTAAGTTATCGTAACTCTTCATTCTATGTGTCATTAGTATCAACATGTTGAAACAATATTCCTTTTTTTGCTTCGTCCATAGAGTCAACATGAGGTCAGAAGTTTTGCGAGAAGGAAACTATCCAGACATTGGCAACATTATTTGATAGCTGGCTGGGATGGACAATGACATCTCATCGTGCAACAAGGTAAGTAAAGTATTTTGTCCATTGTTATCATGGTTTATTGTTGTTTCTAATAGCTCCACTTGTAGATTTATCTTGCCTATGCATTCATCGGCCGATACATCTTGTACGTCGTCGACAAAGAGGCACGTCGTCTATATATTATGGATCCTATTCAAACATCACAATCGTTAGAGGATAAAAAATTGAGGCATGCACTGAAATTAAAAAGTTTTGCAAGGGATTTCAAAGAAGCACTCAAACTAAAGCTGCCTAGTTGGAATTATGATATATCTAAATGGCAACATTTATTTCCGTTCGGTGTTCCAACGAGTATAGACCGGTAATGAATTCATATTTACTTTTGTTATCACTATATTCTTTTTATTATTAATTTAAAGTTTTGCAGG
The DNA here is from genome assembly GCA_021605145.1 of Aegilops bicornis. Taxonomy (NCBI): domain Eukaryota; kingdom Viridiplantae; phylum Streptophyta; class Magnoliopsida; order Poales; family Poaceae; genus Aegilops; species Aegilops bicornis. The sequence goes on from CM038670.1 coordinate 31,425,086, forward strand.
AATGTGTCTGGCTATTTTGTTTTTTATTTTATGCTCTGGTGGAACGGTAAAGAATTGGTCTAGCCGATTTGCGCGGTGAGTATTGTCCGTTACATGTTTTAAGACCTTCGGCATGTATTGTTTGTGTAGGATGGGTATGAATTGAGGAAGCAGTTTTTATTATACTTGCTAAAACATCGTGGGAATGAAGCTAAAGGAAACTTTCCTGATATTGTGAAAGAAATTCTTAAGCGCACCATCTAAATATTAATAGTTTTGTAATAGATGTTTAGTTGGAACATCGCTCAGTTTGTTATATGGACATGTCGTTAATTTTTCTTTATGTTATCAATTTACATTGCAAAAATAGACTTCAGTTATTAAATAATTGTGTTTGTTTTATATTGTTTGTATGTGTGAAATTTAACATGTAACTCTTATAAACTATTTCAAGAGCCGTTGCCACGGGCATTCTACTAGTGTAGCCTAAAGATCATCAAATAAAGGAAAACCAACATTTTTAAAGGGCTACAAGGCTCAAGTTTGCACAAAATTTAATCTAATGAAATGATAGGCGTGTAATACGATTGGTTCAATGAACTATATTAATTAACTAATATATTTTGGTAATAAATAAATAAAGATAAAAGAAAGAATTATAAGGTACTACCACACTACTTGAAGTCACCATCTCGTTTTTTGATAAGAAGCAAGCAACATGACCTGTATAAAGAGCGAAATTGGCAAAATCTATCCTGGGCAATGCCGAGACGGTCATGGGAGGATGGTTGGTAGTGGTGGATATATGGCTACCCAGAACTCAACTCCATGCATGTGTTGTTATTAATTCTGCTAAGCTATGGTTAATTTGTGCTGCCTAATGTGGAACTGAGGGCCCATAAGTGATACACACATCGCTATCAACCCTCTGATTCAAAGTTTTGTATTAGTATTTCTATAATTATTTTATTTATTTATCTTATTTTTATTTATTACCAAATACACTTGTTAATATAGTTCAATAAACTTATCTTCGTGCATGGCAAGTCAATCATTCCATCAAATTATATTTCGAGCAAACTTGAGCATTGTGGGCCTCTAAAAGATTTGTTTTGCCTTTGTTTGATAACCATGGTGCAATGTATTGTTCGTAACAAGTAACAAGACACCGACCATACTTTGTAATATGGTGCAATTAACAAAGTGGTGGTCTCGTGGTTACATGATCCCAAACAACTATCCAACATGTTGTAGTGTTGCTGATTGAGGACGAGGGTGAGGCCATGGCAGCAGTCGAGGAAGAGGTCATAATAGTTGAGTGTCAAAAGAAAGCACACAACAGAACCACGAATCAAAAAGGGTTGGCTGATCTCAACATTGTCCTTGAGGCACAAATGAGGCAAAGGAGGCACGGGGGAGGGAGAGCATGTGTCGGGGAAGGCAGAGGAGGATAGGGGTGGGCAAAATACCAAGAATCGAAGACCGGAGCCAAAAAAAATAAACAAGGACCAAATGTTCGGTAGTTTGCTCGGTTAGCAAACATCAAAAACCGAAATTGCTTCGATGATTTCGGCCAGTGAGCTCGGTACACCGAATTAACCAAATATTATATTACAAGCCAACAAAACTAAGCCTAAATTCAGAAAAAGCTAAGCCCAATAGCCACCCACATAAAAAAAATCCGGCGACCAGCGCGCCCATGGCTCCCACGAGCCACCGGCACCCGACGCCCATAGCTCCCACGTGGCGATGACCATCACGCCCATGGCTCCCACGAGCCACCGGCACCCGACGCCCATAGCTCCCACGTGACGGCGACCAGTGCGGCCATTGCTCCCACGAGCCACTGGCACCCGGCACCCATAGCTCCCACGTGACGGCGACCAGCGCGGCCATTGCTCCCACGAGCCGCCGGCACCCGGACGGACGGCGGCCGTTGGCGAACATGGCTCTCACAAGCTTCACTCCTTCACGGGCGACGACCCACGTGTGACGATATCCTGCAGCACTTCCTTCTACCATTCCTTCTACGGTTTTAATTGATTTCCATTCGGCTGTTCGTCATTTCTTGCTACAGATTTGACTTGTGATTTCTTCAACTCCGCCAATCTCAGTGGAGTCAGCACAACCCAAAGCACAATGCCAAAAGACATATTATCCACATGATCGTCACATTCGATAGCACAGCAAAGAGGCTCCAAAACATTAGACCCTATGAGCTGCCTAGTCGAGCCAGATTGGCAAATTCTGCCTGAACAGACTGTGTTGGACTAGTGATGAACTTGTTCGACAACTTGATGTACCAATATATACCCAGCAGACAACTTCGTGTACCATTGACAAACCCCATATCAGACCCCGTTAGCCTGTTCTAGGTCTAGACCTAGATAGGTGCATATGCCAATCAATTTTCTTTCCATTCTTCCATCATATTTAATATATGCAAGTATGTTGATTCCCTTACAATAAACTTAGCACGGCCGGTAGTATGTGAATAATTTCAATCTCAATAAAAAAATTGTGAGATGGTCACAGTAAGCCAACACTGATCAGCAAGACCTGCCTAGACTACACACAACTTCCAACCACAATGGTGCTATTGTTCGTTCTATTTCCTATTGTAATCAAATTGCACCAAAAGCCAAGCCATTTGGGCGAACGTTTCAGCGGCCTGCAGTGTGTACAAAATCAGAAAGGCAGAGGCACCACATGCTACTTATTTCTCAGCTGACCAAAAATCTGAAGGCTGCCTAATCATTTGACACATCCCTCGCAATCCTGATCGCTCATGGGGTCAGGAGCCCAATAGTTGGCTACCACTGGATTCCCAAAGTACAGAGCCTGTGTGCAGGTGCAGCACAGAGGAAAATTACAAGATAGTGTTAACAGAGGGGCAGAGGGAGGGGTGTACCATCCATGACGACGCGGCTGGGCTTCAGGGGAAGGGCGGCAGCCGCAGCACGGCCTGCTCGGTCTCCATGGGGTCGGACCGCGAGATCTGCACACCACCAAGAGCAGCAGCTAACAAATTCAGCATTGCCACCAAGAAAAATTCAGCGATAAATCTGCGCGTGCGTGCGGAGGACGGGCGGACGGAGGAACTGACCGGGTCGCGGAGCACGGGCTTGGTGTCGTCCGCCGCGAGGCGGAACGGGGGCTTCTTCCTCGCCCCGCCCTCCGCCTGGGTCCTCCCGCTGCCGCTGACGCTGCCGGCGGCGCCGCCGGAGACGGACGGGCCGGATCCGCGCGAGAAGTCGGCCAGCACCGCCGCCGGGGTCGCGTAGGCCGCGTTCGAGCGCTCGCTCCCTGCCGACATGATGACTCGCCGCCGCCGCCGCCGCCAGCGATGGATGAGCGAATGGATGGACGCCGGGATGGTTTTCCTGTTAGGTCGCGGCGGATATTATATCATAGGGTTGGGCCGAGCCCGGACCCGAACGGGCCGTGGTCGGGCCCGGGCCCGAACAGAAGGAGCGAGCGAGCGATGTGGCGCGGCCCCAATCTCCAAGACGGCTGAGCCACCCGCTCTCTTCCGGTCCTCACAACGCCACCGGGGTGGGGAGAAGCGAGCGGAAGGGAGAGCCGCGACGATGGCGGGCGTCAGCTGCCACTTCCTCCCCTCGCCGGCGCCGACGAGGCCGCTGCGCTCCCGCCCGAGCGTCCCCGCCGTCAGTGGCCACGCCACTGCCCACCGGCCGCCGGCCAAAGGTGAGTTCTTTTAGACCTGCAGGGGAGGGCCGGAGTGCTCATTTCGGGGTTGCAAATTGGATGTTATCACCATCTCGATTTCGTTCTTCAGATATGCAGAATCGTTTTTGAGGTGCTGAGAATGTTTTTCTTATGTGTGTTTCAGTGCGGACTCGGATCAGTTGCTGCTCCAAACCCAGCAATTCGGGGGAGGATTGCGCGAGAAGCGAGTCTCCCACCGATGCCAAGGTTGGCCGCGTATTACTGTTCTTTGATTTGTCTCTGTTTCAGCCATACAATTCATCTAACTAGCATAAGGTGGATAAGGCAAAGAGTGGAGAGACTTTCATTTCATATTTGGAGTGGTAATAGACAGTCAGAATCTTACAGTCTTGTAACATTTTCAAAACCAACATTCTGCTCCAGTCAGGCTCTCTATGTATATCCTGTTTTTTTATGGAATATGTACATCCTGTTGGTCATGGTTTATCTCAGAAAAGAGGATTCCAAATTATATACAAGTAAAGAATTCTTGAGAAATGTTTATGGCAAATGTCAGATGTATGATCCCCAAATGGTGAACAGTACCATTCTGCAAAATTACATGACTGAAGAACCAAAAGGGCATGAACAATTTACGGGCTTCTTTTGTTACTTTATTTGCTACTCCTCTACAGCAAACTTCTTCAGGCTTGTTTTGCTTTCATGTCTGATGCGCGTTCTCTTTCCCATACAGGAAGAAGAAAGTATTAGCTCTAGACGAAGATGTCTAGCTTGCCTGTGTGCTGTAACATTAATCAGTGCATCAGGCCCAACGTTTTATGCGCCGAATGGATTTGCTGCGGACATGACGAACAAGCCTGGCATACAGAAAGCTGTATGCAGAAATTGTGGTGGCGGCGGTGCTATAATATGTAAGAGCTTTGCATCACATTGGTCTCTTTCTATGTTATTATGTCTTCCTGAGTTCCATGCCTTGACCGTTGATTAGTCTGATGAGTTGACTTCCAGCTTCAACGGTGTGTTATTAGGAATTGTGCCTTGTGAAGGACAATTTCGTTGATTGTAATTACTAGCACAGTAGCACTAGAAGTATGTCATTCAGAAATGCATTCAGTAAAAGCAAACATGGTGCTGAGCTGGTAGCAACCTGTTTTATCTCCTTAAATTCAGAGAAGTCAAAATCATCTGGCCATACTCATGTCAGGCTACTCGACAATTTCTTGTTAGTATCCTGCATTGCCTATGATTTCCATTTTATCAGTTATAATATCCTCATTGACTCATTACCTGTCACTGTGTAAGAGTGGCGATTTCATTTGATTTTCTGACGTAGTGACCAATTAGGCATACAAATGTTTTACCTTAGCGGTACTTCTGTCATCAAGCTTGTAGAATGTATTCCCTCGAATGACATTTCAACCATTTGGATGTAGGTGACATGTGTGGTGGCACAGGAAAATGGAAGGCCCTCAACCGAAAGAGAGCAAAAGATGTTTATGAATTTACAGAATGCCCAAATTGCTATGGTATGGTCTACTCTTGCTTCAGTGATTTGGTTTTTTTCTGCATATTTGGAATCCGGTAGTTCTGGTAAATGAATCAAGTGTAGGTCTACCCATCTGCGATATGTTTTTAGATCCATTTATCGTACCTTGGCTGTTTGTAGTTTCCTTCACGTAATAGCCAAAAATACCCAGCGTTGCATTTCAGTCAAGTCAGACATTTCCTATTTCAAACAACAAGTGGACATAAAAGCTTTTCTGAATACGTTTTCTTTTGTCTGTTTACATGTCGATTATAAGCCGTATGGCGCCGGTCGATCATGCTTCTCTGATCCGTGTTTGTCTGTCGATGTAGGCCGTGGGAAGCTTGTCTGCCCAATTTGTTTCGGAACCGGCGTGCCCAACAACAAAGGGCTCCTGTGGCGACCGGGCGCCAAAGAGCTGCTGGACAAGATGTACAATGGCAAGCTATTGCCGAGCTCGTAGATACATAGCATCTTCAGTACTGCATAGCCAGGAGTATAGGGCCACCTCTTGAAAGCAGAAGATTTTCGCGTCGGTGTAATACTGTAATTTGAGAGTCGCATTAGATCTACGGATGTAGTACGGGTTTTTTTGCGAGACACACAAGTAAAACTTGTATGATTTTGTTCAAGTGTCGGATCGGATGCAATTATCTGTCTATATGTGTAGTAAAACAGAGACCATGGACATGCAATTATCTGTATGTGTGTTTCTCCGTGGAGCTGGGCAGGTCTTGGTGTCTCATAAATCCATACACTTCAGTCTTTTCAGGTCGTGGCCGTGCGACTTCCCCTTTTCCCCTCAGGTCGTGGAATGAAGTGAACCTTGACCATGAAGTAAAAAAAAAAATGAACCGTGACCATCTTTTCTTTTTTGCGGGGGAACATCCTTTTCTTTTAACTGAATATTGTAAAAGAAAGGGGGCTGCTACGCGTCAGCCGGCGGATCTTTTTAAGAGATCCACCGCCTCGCGAGCCGTCGGATTTGATAAATCGAGCTGATGCACGTCTTTCTCTACTTCGCAACTGAGACCTTGTTGCAGAAACACTTGTAACACATATTATCTCGTGGATTATTTTTTGCAACATAGGTTGTGTTGTGGGAATTTTTTTTTTTGCAACATAGCTCGTGTTGCGGAATTTATTTTTGTGTCTTCATTTTTTTGCAACAGAGGTATTGTTGCAGAAAAACTTTGCAACTGAGGTGATGTTGCAGATTTTTTTTTCTTTGTCTTCACCTTTATATGGTGGTACGAGAGAAAGTTCTGCAACATGACTAATGTTGCAGAAATCTTCCTTGTAACAAATTGAATGTTGCAAAAGAACACCATTGTCGTTTGCCACAAGCTCCCGCCGGACGGTAGTCAGGGGGAGCGGCGCCGCCCATCCCTGCCATTGTGTCGCCGCTGACGTGCGCCCGCCGGACGGTGCTGAGAGAGGAGAGGCGCTGCCCCCCTCCCGCCGCCCTCGATCGCTTGCCTCGTCACCATCGTCTGTATACGGGAGAGAGAGGTTGAAAAAGAGATAAGATGACGAAGAGATAAGACATGGCTGGCCACATGTCAAGCAAAGGGACCGGCAGATGGTCTGCAACATAGCATTTGTTGCGGTTTACATTCTGAAACAGGTGACCTGCAGGAACGGGAGTAGCTACAGAAACGGATTAGTGACCAGCGTTCCATGGAGATAAAGATGAAGGAGAGATACGGTGTGCGGGCCTAATCAAAACGCGTGGCAAACATAGGACGTGGTGGACACAAAAGAAAAGATCGGTCGGTTGAACACCAACTTTCCCCTAAAAAGAAAACACAATATAGACAATGCAATGAAAAGATAACAAGACACAAAACAACTAGCAAAAAAAATTTACATAAAAAAACGTATCGGCCATCTTGTTCCTTCGATCGCACGCCGTCTGTCAGAGCTTGACAAATGCATTGTACTAGCGGTAAGGAAAAGAGACACATGCCAACGCTCTCGTGATGAGAACTTCACCACCATCAAGAGGAGACTAGCAAATATAGGTCCAATCAGAAGAAGCCACGACGAACAAATAACTGACCAGGTGAATGCTAACTTAATTTTATATCATGTAAACTTGATAAATTGGTTGTGCCTTCATCCCCTTTTTTTGTTGACTGAACTCATGTGCCAAGTCAAGGGAAGTCAACAGTCTTTGAGCTCGTGAAGAACAAATGTTTGTGGAAACAAGTTCTGAATTGAATCTAAACTTTTCAGATCAATGTTTGCGGAAACAACATGTTATAACAGTTTTCCATGGTAAAGTACTCGGATCAAGTGGAGTGTGTTGGGACTGAATCACACAAGAGGCTGTCTGAGGCAGCGGCACCAAACTTCTTGTGTTCCTGTGTTTCTTCCATGAGTTGTGAGAGACAGCTTCTAGAGGAAGAAGAAGAGGGGTTGAGAGATTCAGCCCCAACAGAGTGTGACGTCATGCCAATGTAAGTCTGCAACTGTTGTTGGGAAAGTTGAAACATAGGGTTTAGGGGTTTGCGTGGGTGGCTAACATCCAGCCTCACGTTTCAATATATAGATGATCAGAATACAATTACATACATATACAAATACGTGTACATGTACAATATGCTAGACCCTATTTTACATGCCCCCTCAATCTAAACTACATACAAGATTCAGATTGGTTCTAAAACGGTCTAGCATCTGTCGAGTAGCGGGTTTAGTAAATACATCCACTAACTGATCATCAGTTGATATAAACCTAACTTCCAGTTTACCAACAGCTACTCGTTCCCTCACAAAATGGAAATAAATCTCAATGTGTTTGGTACGAGCATGAAACACTTTGGATTCGGGCCACGTAAGTTGCCCCTAAGTTATCACACCGCAATATGGGTGTGCGCTGCCGTGTGAATCCAAGTTCTGTGAGAACCGTGTCTATCCAAATGGCTTCAGCCGCGCCATTTGCCAATGCCTTATACTCTGCCTCGGTGCTAGACCTCGAGACCGTAGGTTGCTTCTTGGAACTCCAAGATATAAGATTGGGTCCAAAAAATACAGTAAAGCCACTAGTAGAACGCCGGTCATCAACACAACCTGCCTAGTCTGCATCGGTGGATATACTGACTCCAGTAAATCTGGACTTACGAATCCGTAGTCCCGTGTCTAGCGTACCTTTGATATACCTCAGAATACGCTTAACTGCTTCCCAATGAACCTCGGTAGGCTGAGACAGAACTGGCACACTTTGTTCACGGCAAAGGAGATATCCGGGCGAGTGAGTGTCGACATCGCAGTGCTCCAACTACACCTGCAGTACTGAAAGAGTCATCGATACTCAGCAATGCTCCACTGTGACGCGAGAGGCTCTCGGATGTAGCAAGTGGAGTGGAAGTGGACTTGCAGTTCTCCATGTTGACGCGATGAAGAAGATCAAGTGCATACTTCTTCTGTGTCAATGCCATGCCCCCTGAATGAAAGGACGCTTTCAATCCAAGAAAGTACTCCAGCCTGCCCAAGTCTTTGATGGGAAAACTCGCAGACAAGGACTGCACAAGGCGATCCACCACATGAGGTGTAGAACCGACAATCACAATATCATCAACATACACCAGCATGTAGATCGATATAGCACCATGTGAAAAATATGAACAAGGACGCATCCGCCTTGGAAGGAACAAAGCCAAGCTGTGAGAGACGCTGACTCAACCGAGCATACCAGGCATGCGGCGACTGTTTGAGCCTGTAGATGGACCTCTGGAGTTTGCAGACATGAGAGGGATGATGAGCATCCTCAAAGCCAGGGGGGCTGCTGTATGTAGACATCTTCAGCCAAAAATCTGTGAAGAACAGCATTACTCACATCAATCTGTCGAAGACACCACCCGCGGGAGACGGCGAGAGAGAGGACCAGACGAACCGTGGTAGGCTTCACCACGGGGCTGAAAGTATCTCCATAGTCTCACTACAAGAAATATGTCAACTTGTGACCTTGACTATTGGTCACTGAAAGGTCATTGTTTTTCATTTACGACCTTTTTGTGACCAAAAACAGAAGGTCAAAAGCTGGCGGTCGTAAACTTAAATTAACGACATTCTCTATGAGAAGGCCGTGGACGTTTACGACCAAAACAGAAGGTCGTTGAACCCATGACCTTTTGTTTTGGTCACTGGCTGTCTGCCCAGGCCACGTCGGATCCGACGTGGCAATCTGACGTGGCAAAATTGCGACCAATTGAAAAGGTCGTTACTTAGAATCAGCCCGGTCCATTTCGGTGCTTTAGATGGGCCGAGCCCATTAATTCAGCCTTTTTAATATATCTTTTTCTGTTAATTTTTGCTAGCTGCATGGGCCTGGCCCAACATTTGCTGCCTTTTTTATTTTTATGAAATTAGACATTCAATTTCTTGTTGGGCCACGACCTTTTACAGTCCAGTATTTTTTTGCCCTCGGCCTTTTACGGTCCTGTTTTTCTTTTCTTTTTTGCCTCTGCCTTTTACAGTCTAGTTTTTTTGGCACTCAGCCATGGCATTTTAATTTAGGACTCGTCACTCTTAAGTTTTGTACATGCGTCATTTTCAGTCAATTTCCAGTTCAAATATATGCTATAAATGCAGAATATTTCTCAATACAGCCAAACTTGGTACATCACAATAATACATAGTATCCTGTTTTCTAATACACAAAAAGATCAAAAATAACAAGCTCCAATGAGGTACTCCTTGCTGGGTGCTTCTTCATCATGGGACTTGCTGGGTGCTTCGACACTTGAACAAAGGACATCTACAGCTTATAAACAGAACAATTAGGAACAAAATAAAAACAGAACATTCTGCATTTGGTGCGAAAATGGTTAGAGCAAAGAGGAGCTTCAGCAACAGAGCAAACATTTGCAGGTGGATATTTTTGTTTGACTCATTTACTGCTACTCCCTTTAATTTTCAGGACTACATATTCTGAATCTACTAGTAGTGGTGGTGCTCAATTGCCACTGTTCAGGTCAATGGTAGATGCGGGCAGGTAATTAAATGTTGAAAATTAGCTAGCGTGCTCTGATGGAAGTTTTCAAAAGACCACACTGATCACACAAGGACTCTTGCTAGCATGAACCACGAAAACTGTTGAAAATAGAACAGTTCATAGGAGAGCAAGAAAATTCTAAAGTAGCACATAGGACCACACCTAGAAAGCCTAATACACACACGTAGGCTACTTCCAAGGTAGAAGCCTGAGAAGTTGTTCAATTCTCAAATTTTAGGAATAAGAAGAAACGACAATCAAGCTTACATGCTGCCTACATTGTGTCATATATCACGGTCTAAATGAAACACATGAACATGGTTCCATGTATGACTAGAGAGGGGAGACGGTTCAGCTGTACCAGAAGCGGCCCAGTGTCAATGCATGCATCGCAAACACAGCAGGGTCCTGTACATGATGATGCAAACAAAGTCGTGCCAATTTATGGCGCGATTACACAAGTCAACAACTGAATCCCCAACTGTATTTGCATATACTGCAGCAAACTAGATTGATATTATTTTTTCGTTTTCGTTGAGGTTGTGATTCAGTTAGGCATCCATGGGTGGCAGGAATGCAAAGTGCAGGTAGCAGCAGTGTACAAATAGCTAGAAGAGGACTAGGAGGAGCAAAACCAAACCTTTTTCTACTGGATTTTGAGGCGTTGGAGGTGCATCTCAGATTCTCCTACAGAATAGCAGTGAGGAGGCTTCACTAATAGAGCAAAACCAAGGACAGAACTTGCTTCTCCAGATTAACATTGGCCTTCACCACACACTCATAGTTGTCCTGCAAATAATGCCATCATGAGTTCAGCATCAGCTATCCACCTGCCTTTCAAATTAGTAACCATATACAACAAAATAATAAGTTGTGAGGAGCAAATTAGAAACCATCATCTATTGACTCGTTGATTTGTTTGAAATGAAGCAGATGTCATGATTTGTTTGATACACACAGTTCTGCAATACAGGAGAGAAAAACATAAGAGTGTATCTTAAATTGCAAGTAAAGCGGTACAAAGCATGTGAATTGCAGCAAATTTTAATTCTTATTCTGCATAACTCATAAATGGTGATGCATAGTAGCATACTATCAACTCTATAGTCGTACTGAGAATCAACTACCAAGAGGGCCCAAGAACTACACACATTGGTGGTGCGGGCAGTTTATGTACCTCAAGTAGTTTACAGATCCTAATGAAATATCTTACACAATTAGTGAATTTGAGTTCTTAGTTCTTATCATACGTCCATTCACACAGAAGACTACTTGAGAGCATATTCATACAAGGGAGGGAGGGAGGTTGGGACATGTACATCTCATCTCAAGTGCCCAGCTCATGGACAACTAGGAACAGAAGGGGGGAGTCATTCGTATCTCACAACAAGGTTGGAAGGGGTTGTCCTTCAAGAGGTGAACGGTGATGAGCTAGTCGACCTACAGCTTCTGTGGCATGGCGACGATACAGATGTGCCACCGTGGGTTGGTGCCCACGAGGAAGCACACGACGAGCGCCACAACGAGGGATCCACCGGCGGACGCCATAGGCCACAGTATGGAGAGAGGATCTACGGCGGCTGCTGGTCTGTACACCACTTCAGGGAGGAGCATAATCAATGAGAAACATGGCAAAATTGATAAAGAATAGAAAGCTTCAGGCTAAAGACAATAGTTACAAAGGCACTGAATATGAAATCTTCTTCAATAGGACATAGCGGAGACGACAACTTAGTGGACGAGGATATTAAAAAAATAGACCCTGACATATTTTAGGACAAACAACCACAACCTGAAATAAGCCTGCAAAAGATAGCATGTTCACTTGGATTTACGGTTGTACACATGTATGTAAAAATGCAGAACCAGTTAAAACAGTGTAGAATAGTTGATGATCCTAAGATCCTACCTACCCAGCACCGAAATGCAAAACTTTTAGTAGTAACCGCTAAATATACATGTTACGAGGGGTGATAAACAATTACACAGCAAAAGCATCATCCTCCATGTTCCCATAAAAAATTCTTCACCACACACTCACACTGGTACTGATCATGCATGCATCACCTTAGGAGTATATATGCAAGTAGAACCTAAAACAACGGGCACTGAAATTAAGAACAATTCTCTCTCTGTATACGCATACGCTCCTCCTCGTGGGTACTATAGCACCGAGGTCTTGTGCCAGCAGCGGAGCCTTTGATGTCGTAGAACTGTTGTTACTGATGATATGATGATGCAAGTTATACAGAATTATGCTATGTTCACTGCTACAGTACAGATACATGATACTACTAGCCACAAGGCAGTTAGGTAAAACAGCAGTATACAAGAAGTTCAAGCAGTGAAACTTGAATAATGCTGCTTGAGAACAGTAGTAAGAAAATGCAACTTAGATACACTGTCATAAGAATAACCCGATAGATCGCTCAAATGCGAACGATCTACCCCAATTCCTTACTGCACGAAGCAAGCAATCGAGGTAAACAAACACAAACCGCAAGCCTTCAGATCCATGGAAGTTGAGGACGTGTAAGCGAGGGAGGGAGGGGAGGGGGAGAGGCAGATACCACGAAGTGGCCGAGGTTGACGAGCGTCCAGGCCATGCCTCCACGGCCATGTCCTGCTCCACCTTGACCTTCTCCCAGTTGTTCTTCTTGTTGTACAGCCGACACAACACCCATTCGTCCAGCTGCAATAGCCACACATCACAAAAATAGAGGGTCAGCATCTATCTATCGATCGATCAGTATTGTTGGTGAGCAAAGTGCAAAATGGAAGACGCTGGGGTTACCTTGAGGGATCCCTTCTTGCCGGGCAAGTTTGCTTCCTCCTCTGTTAATCCACAAAAAAGAACACGTAAGTATGTCAGCCAACAGTACATACATATAGAACAAATAAATGCTGGAGAAAGCTTGGGGTTGGTGTTGGGCATCCACAGGACCTGTGAGACGCAGGTCGACAATGCGCTTCCAGGCGTGCGCAGCCTTCTTGAGCGTGTCCTTTAACAGCTCCTTCCTAGAGAGTATCGTCCTGGTATACTTTCGGAACACCTATAAAGGAATTCATCAATATAAGCAAGCCAGTTCTGCCAGACGTCATCATCATCACGTGAACAAAACATGCTTCAACCTGATACAAACATCTTGCAAACAGTACATGATCCAAAACTAGGCGACAGTTTGCTTTAGTGTTAACGTTCGATAAGAGCAGTGCTATGCATGGACCGACAAGCATCCAGGAGCAGAAGCACAACATATGCATCCTAGTAACTGATAAACATGCTCATGAAAGCGACTGGTACTGTGGGTTGGGGCAAAGCCGAGGAAATCAGCAAGCAGGGAGGTGGAGCGTCCAAAGTTGTGTGCGAGCAGGGAGGTTGAAGCTGACAGCAAGTAGTTTTGCTAAACTCGCGCATGCTACAGACAGACAATTCTTGTGCGCTGCACGGCTTGTCCCCTCTTAAATGGAATATACTAGTAGTACCAAGCAACCGAATCAGGTCAGAAAAAGGAAAGGGATCGCGCGTGCGGTGGACTGGACAGAATCCATCGGTCCAATGTTATTGTGCAAAATCTATGGCGTTCATCCGGATCAGGTGGGGGGAACAAATACGCACATCGGCACACGCACATTTAATCCAATTGAATCTAATCTAATCTTGAGAAGTCAGTGAGATCTATGGCGCTGATCTGTCCATGGAGGGGAGGGGAACCGAGGGATTGAAATCAGTGGAATTGGGGGAGGGGGTTGGGGTTGCTGCTTACGGGGTTGGAGGCGACGAGGCGAGCCATGCGGTCGGCGACCTCGACGACGTGGCGGGAACCGGCCCAGGCGACATTCATGGCGTCGACGATGAACTGCGCCGTGGCCCTCTCGCCCGCCAGGTAGTCGGGCTCCCCTCCTTCGTTCGCCACAGCCGCCATCTTGGCCAAGCTGCTGTCTGTTTCGCTGCTGGCGTGTGGTCGGTTTGGGAGACAAGGGGAGGCAGCGGTGGGATGGGGAAGGAGGGGGCGGCGACGGAAGGGAGGAGGTGCCTCCTCGAGGCGGATCTCCTGGCGGCGGCCTCCTCGAGCAGCTCCCCAATGGTGTGGGGGCGCCAGCCGTCCGCGTTCGTCCCCGCGCCCTTGGGGCAGAACCCTAGCGCGTGGTCGACTCGATCTGGGGCATAGTGGAGGGAGAGATGGTGAGGGGAGGGAGGGACGAGGTCGGCGGCGGTGGCTGAGGAGGTCGGCGGTGGGTGGGAGCGGCGTGGAGGGGTGGGAGCGGTTGGAGGCGGCGGCGGATCGAAGTCGGAGAGAGAGGTTGGGGCGGCGGCTCCACCAGATCGGAGCGAGGGAGAGCTGAGTGTTGGGGAGCGTAGTAATTTCAAAAAAAATTCCTACGCACACGCAAGATCATGGTGATGCATATCAACGAGAGGGGAGAGTGTTGTCCACGTACCTCGTAGACCGTAAGCGGAAGCGTTATGACAACGCGTTTGATGTAGTCGTACGTCTTCATGATCCGACCGATCCAAGCATCGAACGTACGGCGCCTCCGAGTTCAGCACACGTTCAGCTCGATGACGATCCCTGGACTCCGATCTAGCAGGGTGTCGGGGATGAGTTCCGTCAGCACGACGGCATGGTGACCATGATGATGTTCTACCGACGCAGGGCTTCACCTAAGCACCGCAAAGATATGACCGAGGTGAAATATGGTGGAGGGGGCACCGCACACGGCTAAGGAACGATCACGAAGATCAACTTGTGTGTCTTGGGGTGCCCCCTGCCCCCGTATATAAAGGAGCAAGGGGGAGGAGGCCGGCCCTTGAAGGGGGCGCGCCAAGTGTGGAGTCCTGCTAGGACTCCCTAGTCCTAGTAGGATTCCACCTCCCATATGGAATAGGAAAAGAGGAAGGGAAAAGGAGAAGGAAGGAAGGGGCGCCTCTTCCCTAGTCCAATTCGGACTAGACCAAGGGAGGGGTGCGACCACCCTTGAGGCCCTTTTCCTTCTTTCCCGTATGGCCCAATAAGGCCCAATACGTATTCCGTAACTCTTCGTACTCTAAAAAATACCCGAATCACTCGGAACCTTTCCGATGTCCGAATATAGTCGTCCAATATATCGATCTTTACGTCTCGACCATTTGGAGACTCCTCTTCATGTCCCCGATCTCATCGGGACTCCAAACTCCTTCGGTACATCAAAACTCATAAACTCACAATATAACTGTCATCGAAACCTTAAGCGTGCGGACCCTACGGGTTCGAGAACTATGTAGACATGACCGAGACTCGTTTCCGGTCAATAACCAATAGCGGAACCTGCATGCTCATATTGGCTCCTACATATTCTACGAAGATCTTTATCGGTCAAGCCGCATAACAACATAATGCTATTCCCTTTGTCATCGGTATGTTATTTGCACGAGATTCGATCGTCGGTATCCCAATAACTAGTTCAATCTCGCTATCGCAAGTCTCTTTACTCGTTACGTAATGCATCATTCCGTAACTAACTCATTAGCTACATTGCTTGCAAGGCTTATAGTGATGTGCATTACCGAGAGGGCCCAGAGATACCTCTCCGACAATCAGAGTGACAAAACCTAATCTCGAAATACGCTAATCCAACATGTACTTTCGGAGACACCTGTAGAGCTCCTTTATAATCACCCAGTTACGTTATGACGTTTGGTAGCACACAAAGTGTTCTTCCGGTAAACGGGAGTTGCATAATCTCATAGTTATAGGAACATGTATAAGTCATGAAGAAAGCAATAGCAACATACTAAACGATCAAGTGCTAAGCTAACGGAATGGGTCAAGTCAATCACATCATTCTCCTAATGATGTGATCCCGTTAATCAAATGACAACTCTTTTGTCCATGGCTAGGAAACATAACCATCTTTGATAAACGAGCTAGTCAAGTAGAGGCATACTAGTGACACTATGTTTGTCTATGTATTCACACATGTATTATGTTTCCGGTTAATACAAATCTAGCATGAATAATAAACATTTATCATGATATAAGGAAATAAATAATAACTTTATTATTGCCTCTAGGGCATATTTCCTTCAGTCTCCCACTTGCACTAGAGTCAATAATCTAGTTCGCATCATCATGTGATTCAACGCCAATATTCACATCTGTATGTGATTAACACCCATAGTTCACATCGTCATGTGATCAACACCCAAAGGGTTTACTAGAGTCAATAATCTAGTTCACATCGCTATGTGATTAACACCCAAAGAGTACTAAGGTATGATCATGTTTTTCTCGTGAGAGAAGCTTAGTCAACGGGTCTGTCACATTGAGAGCCGTATGTATTTTGCAAATATTCTATGTCTACAATGCTCTGCACGGAGCTACTCTAGCTAATTGCTCCCACTTTCAATATGTATCCAGATTGAGACTTAGAGTCATCTGGATCGGTGTAAAAAGCTTGCATCGATGTAACTCTTTACGAGGGGCTCTTTTATCACCTCGATAATCAAGAAATATTTCCTTAGTCCTCACTAAGGATATTCTTGACCAATGTCCAGTGATCTACTCCTAGATCACTATTGTACTCCCTTGCCAAATTCAGAGCAAGGTACACAATAGGTCTGGTACATTGCATAGCATACTTTATAAAACCTATGACTGAGGCATAGGGAATGACTTTCATTCTCTTTTCTATTTTCTGCCGTGGTCGGGATTTGAGTCTTACTCAATTTCACACCTTTGCAACACAGGCAAGAACTTTTCTTTGACTGTTCTATTTTGAACTACTTCAAAATCTTGACAAGGTATGTACTTATTGAAAAACTTATCTAGCCGCCTTGATCTATCTCAATAGATCTTGATGCTCAATATGTAAGTAGCTTTACTGAGATCTTTCTTTTAAAGAACTCCTTTCAAATACCCCTTTATGATTTCCAGAAAAATTCTACATCATTTCTGATCAACAATATGTTACTCACATATATTTATCAGAAAGGCGATAGTGCTCCCACTCACTTTATTGTAAATACAGGCTTCACCGCAAGTCTGTATAAAACTATATGCTTTGATCAACTTATCAAAGCGTATATTCCAACTCTAAGATGCTTGCACCAGTCCATAGATGGATCGCTGGAGCTTACACATTTTGTTAGCACCTTTAGGATTGACAAAACCTTCTGGTTGCATCATATACAACTCTTCTTTAAGAAAACCATTAAGGAATGCAGTTTTGACATTCATTTGCCAAATTTCATAAAATGTGGCAATTGCTAACATGATTCGGACAGATTTAAACATCGCTACAGTTGAGAAAATCTCATTGTATTCAACACCTTGAACTTGTCGAAAACCTTTTTGCGACAAGTCGAGCTTTGTAGATAGTAACACTACTATCAGCATCCGTCTTCCTCTTGTAGATCCATTTATCCTCAATGGCTTGCCAATCATTGGGCAAGTCAATCAAAGTCCATACTTTGTTCTCATACATGGATCCCATCTCAGATTTCATGGCTTTAAACCATTTTATGGAATCTGGGCTCATCATCGCTTCCTCATAGTTCGTAGGTTCGTCATGGTCAAGTAACATGACCTCCAAAACAGGATTACCGTACCACTCTGGTGCGGATCTCACTCTGGTTTACCTACGAGGTTCGGTAGTAACTTGATCTGAAGTTACATGATCATCATCATTAGCTTCCTCACTAATTGGTGTAGGAATCACTGGAACTGATTTCGTGATGAACTACTTTCCAATTCGGGAGAAGGTACAAATTACCTTATCAAGCTCTACTTTCCTCCCACTCACTTCTTTCGAGAGAAACTCCTTTTCTAGAAAGGATCCATTCTTAGCAACGAATGTTTTGCCTTCAGATCTGTGATAGAAGGTGTACCCAACAGTTTCCTTTGGGTATTCTATGAAGACGCACTTCTCCGATTTGGGTTCGAGCTTATCAGTTTGAAAACCTTTTTCATATAAGCATCACAACTCCAAACTTTAAGAAACGACAGCTTAGGTTTACTGCTAAACCATAGTTCATACGGTGTTGTCTCAACGGATTTAGATGGTGCCCTATTAAACGTGAATGCAGCTGTCTCTAATGCATAACCCCAAAACGATAGTGGTAAACCGATAAAAGACATCATAGACCGCACCATATCTAGTAAAGTACGATTACGATGTTTGGACACACCATTACATTGTGGTGTTCCAGGTGGCGTGAGTTGCGAAACTATTTCGCATTGTTTCATATGAAGACCAAACTCGTAACTCAAATATTCGTCTCCACGATCAGATCGTAGAAACTTTATTTTTTTGTTACGATGATTTCCCGCTTCACTCTGAAATTTTTTGAACTTTTCAAATGTTTCAGACTTTATGTTTCATCAAGTAGATATACCCATATCTGCTCAAATCATCTATGAAGGTCAGAAAATAACGATACACGCCGCGAGCCTTAACACTCATCGGATCGCATACGTCGGTATGCATTATTTCCAATAAGTCAGTAGCTCGTTCCATTGTTCCGGGGAACAGAGTTTTAGTCATCTTGCCCAAAAGGCACGGTTCGCAAGCATCAAATGATTCATAATCAAGTTATTCCGAAAATCCATCTTTATGGAGTTTCTTCATGCGCTTTACACCGATATGACCCAAACGGCAGTGCCACAAGCAAGTTGCACTATCATTATTAACTTTGCATCTTTTGGCATCAATATTATGAATATGTGTATCACTACGATCGAGATCCAACAAACTATTTTCATTGGGTGTATGACCATTTGAAGGTTTTATTCATGTAAACAGAACAACAATTATTCTCTGACTTTAAATGAATAATCATATTGCAATAAACATGATCAAATCATATTCATGCTCAACGCAAACGCCAAATAACATTTATTTAGGTTTAACACTAATCCCGAAAGTATAGGGAGTGTGCGATGATGATCATATCAATCTTGGAACTACTTCCAACACTCATCGTCACTTCCCTTCAACTAGTCTCATTATTCTGTAACTCCTGTTTCGAGTTCCTAATCTTAGCAACTGAACAAGTATCAAATACTCCGGGGCTACTATAAACACTAGTAAGGCACACATCAATAACCTGTATATCAAATATACCCTTGTTCACTTTGCCATCCTTCTTATCCACCAAATATTCAGGGCATTTCCGCTTCCAGTGACCATTTCCTTTGCAGTGTAATCACTTAGTTTCAGGCTTTGGTCCAGCTTTGGTCTTCTTCAAGGGAGTGACAACTTGTTTGCCATTCTACTTGAAGTTTCCCTTTCTTTCCCTTTGCCCTTTTCTTGAAACTAGTGGTCTTGTCAATCATCAACACTTGATGCTCTTTCTTGATTTCTACCTTCGTCGATTTCAACATCACGAAGAGCTCGGGAATCATTTTCGTCATCCCTTGCATACTATAGTTCATCACGAAGTTCTAGTAACTTAGTGATGGTGACTAGAGAATTCTCTCAATCACTATCTTATCTAGAAGATTAACTCCCACTTGATTCAAGCGATTGAAGTACCCAGACAATCTGAGCACATGCTCACTAGTTGAGCGATTCTCCTCCATCTTTTAGCTATAGAACTTGTTGGAGATTTCCTATCTCTCAACTCGGGTATTTGCTTAAAATATTAACTTCAATTCCTGGAACATCTCATATGGTCCATGACATTCAAAACGTCTTTGAAGTCCCGATTCTAAGCCGTTAAGCATGGTGCACTAAACTATCAAGTAGTCATCATATTGAGCTAGCCAAACGCTCATAACATCTGCAGACCGCTCCTGCAATAGGTCTGTCACCTAGCGGTGCATTAAGGACATAATACTTCTGTGCAGCAATGAGGATAAACCTCAGATCACGGATCCAATCTGTATCATTGCTACTAACATCTTTCAACACAATTTTCTCTAGGAACATATCAAAATAAATATATGAAAGCAACAACGCGAGCTATTGATCTACAACATAATTTGCAAAATACTACCAGGACTAAGTTCATGATAAATTTAAGTTCAATTAATCGTATTACTTAAGAACTCACACTTAGACATACATCTCTCTAGTCATCTAAGTGATCACGTGATCCAAATCAACTAAACCATGTCCGATCATCAGGTGAGATGGAGTAGTTTCAATGGTGAACATCACTATGTTGATCATATCTACTATATGATTCACGTTCGACCTTCGGTCTCCGTGTTACGAGGCCATATCTGTTATATGCTAGGCTCGTCAAGTTTAACCTGAGTATTCCAAGGCGCAACTGTTTTGCACCCGTTGTATTTGAACGTAGAGCCTATCACACCCGATAATCACGTGGTGTCTCAAAGACGAAGAACTTTCGCAACGGTGCATACTCAGGGAGAACACTTCTTGATAATTTTAGTGAGAGATCATCTTAAAATGCTACCATCAATCAAAGCAAGATAAGATGCATAAAGGATAAACATCACATGCAATCAATATAAGTGATATGATATGACCATCATCATCTTGTGCTTGTGATCTCCATCTCCGAAGCACCGTCGTGATCACCATCATCACCGGCGCGACACCTTGATCTCCATCGTAGCATCGTTGTCGTTACGCCATCTATTGTTTCTACGACTATCGCTACCGCTTAGTGATAAAGTAAAGCAATTACAGTATGCTTGCATTTCATACAATAAAGCGACAACCATATGGCTCCTGCCAGTTGCCGATAACTTCGGTTATAAAACATGATCATCTTATACAATAAAATATAGCATCACGTCTTGACCATATCACATCACAACATGCCCTGCAAAAACAAGTTAGACGTCCTCTACTTTGTTGTTGCAAATTTTACGTGGCTGCTACGGGCTGAGCAAGAACCGTTCTTACCTACGCATCAAAACCACAACGATAGTTTGTCAAGTTAGTGCTGTTTTAACCTTCGCAAGGACCGGGCGTAGCCACACTAGGTTCAACTAAAGTTGGAGAAACAGACACCCGCCAGCCACCTGTGTGCAAAGCACGTCGGTAGAACCAGTCTCGTAAGCGTGCACGTGTAATGTCGGTCCGGCCGCTTCATCCAACAATACCGCCAACCAAAGTATGATATGCTGGTAAGCAGTATGACTTGTATCGCCCACAACTCACTTGTGTTCTACTCGTGCATATAACATCTACGCATAGAACCTGGCTCTGCTACCACTGTTGGGGAACGTAGTAATTTCAAAAAAATTCTTACGCACACGCAAGATCATGGTGATGCATAGCAACGAGAGGGGAGAATGTTGTCCACGTACCCTCGTAGACCGTAAGCGGAAGCGTTATGACAATGCGGTTGATGTAGTCGTACGTCTTCACAATCCGACCGATCCAAGCACCGAACGTACGGCACCTCCGAGTTCAGCACACGTTCAGCTCGATGATGATCCCCGGACTCCGATCCAGCAGGGTGTCGGGGATGAGTTCCGTCAGCACGACGGCGTGGTGACCATGATGATGTTCTACCGACGCAGGGCTTCGTCTAAGCACCGCAAAGATATGACCGAGGTGGAATATGGTGGAGGGGGGCACTGCACACGGCTAAGGAACGATCACGAAGATCAACTTGTGTGTCTTGGGGTGCCCCCTGCCCCCGTGTACAAAGGAGCAAGGGGGGAGGAGGCCGGCCCATGAAGGGGGCGCGCCAAGTGTGGAGTCCTACTAGGACTCTCTAGTCCTAGTAGGGTTTCACCTCCCACATGGAATAGGAAAAGAGGAAGGGAAAAGGAGAAGGAAGGAAGGGGGCGCCCCCTTTCCCTAGTCCAATTCGGACTAGACCAAGGGGAGGGGTGCGGCCACCCTTGAGGCCCTTTTCCTTCTTTCCCGTATGGCCCAATAAGGCCCAATACGTATTCCCGTAACTCTCCCAGATCAAAAAATACCCGAATCACTCGGAACCTTTCCGATGTCCGAATATAGTCGTCCAATATATCGATCTTTACGTCTCGACCATTTCGAGACTCCTCGTCATGTCTCCGATCTCATCCGGGACTCCAAACTCCTTCGGTACATCAAAACTCATAAACTCATAATATAAGCATCGCCATCGAAACCTTAAGCGTGCGGACCCTACGGGTTCGAGAACTATGTAGACATGACCGAGACTTGTTTCCGGTCAATAACCAATAGCGGAACCTGGATGCTCATATTGGCTCCTACATATTCTACGAAGATCTTTATCGGTAAAACCGCATAACAACATACGTTGTTCCCTTTGTCATCGGTATGTTATTTGCCCGAGATTCGATCGTCGGTATCCCAATACCTAGTTCAATCTCGTTACCGGCAAGTCTCTTTACTCATTATGTAATGCATCATTCCGTAACTAACTCATTAGCTACATTGCTTGCAAGGCTTATAGTGATGTGCATTACCGAGAGGGCCCGGAGATACCTCTTCGACAATCGGAGTGACAAAACCTAATCTCGAAATACGGCAACCCAACATGTACCTTCGGAGACACCTGTAGAGCTCCTTTATAATCACCCAGTTACATTGTGACGTTTGATAGCACACAAAGTGTTCCTCCGGTAAACGGGAGTTGCATAATCTCATAGTTATAGGAACATGTATAAGTCATGAAGAAAGCAATAGCAACATACTAAACGATCAAGTGCTAAGCTAACGGAATGGGTCAAGTCAATCACATCATTTTCCTAATGATGTGATCCCGTTAATCAAATGACAACTCTTTTGTCCATGGCTAGGAAACATAACCATCTTTGATAAACGAGCTAGTCAAGTAGAGGCATACTAGTGACACTATGTTTGTCTATGTACTCACACATGTATTATGTTTCCGGTTAATACAATTCTAGCATGAATAATAAACATTTATCATGATATAAGGAAATAAATAATAACTTTATTATTGCCTCTAGGGCATATTTCCTTCATTGAGGGGCTCGGGAGAATGGGGGTGGAGGCGGGGGAGGGGGGGTGGGTGGAAAATGTCCATGAGGACTGACCTAGGGTTTCGGCTCGGGTGGGTTTGGGCCGTTGGATCCGGAAGCATCCGACGCAGCAAACCATTTGATGACCTAATGACCATATAAATTGGTCGTGATCGATTCAAGATAAAAAAATTCATTCCATTTTCCAGTGCTCAAAATGAGTTTTCTTGTGAAAGTCCTATCAAATATTTGTTCAAATGATATCATATTTTGCACAAATTTACATCGTGGATTTGCAAACAATATTGAAAGGGAGTTTTTATTTCCTTTGCACGAAAAAATAATTTTCCATTTTTCGAGTGCCCAAAATAAGTTTTTTTGTGAAGGACCTATAATATATTTGTTTCAAAATTGGACCAAATCAATTTTCTAAAATACTAGGACACATTTAATGCACAATTGACCAAATGGTTAAGTGTTAAAAGTTTTTATCCACCTCTGGTGAAAAAGACAAATTTCCGCCGATTGAGATGGAAACGGGTCAAATTTGAACTGCAGCTGCCCTATAGTTTGCTCTTTATTTTTTTCCAAATATAATTTCTAGGTACATAAGTATGTATTTAATCAGAGAAACACCAAAAAAATTCTAAGATTCAACCACTAACTAGGAAAGGTCATTCTCGCCGTTTTGACCGCATTTTGAAATGGGCTTTAAAAATTCAAAAAAATCAAAAAATTGGAAAACCTTCGCATTGTGTCATTATATGTGACCAAGTTACCAGAAAAAATTATAAACTTGTAATACGACAATTATTTGAAAAAGTGTTCTCAGAAACGGGCTATCAAATGTGAAGATGCATGGCTTTCAACCCAAATGCTAAATCTTATCGCCACATTCATGACATAATTTGTTCAAACAATCTTATATTGTGCACAAGGGTGCATCTTGGACTGGCAGACAATGTTGCCTAAGGAAGGTTTCATTTTCTTTGGACGAAAAATTCATTTTCCATTTTTTGAGTGCCCAAAATGAATTTTTTTGTGAAGGACCTATAATACATTTGTTGCAAAATTGGACCAAATCAATTTTCTAAAATACTAGGCCATATTTAATGCACAATTGAACAAATGGTTAAGTGTTGAAAGTTTTTATCCACCTCTGTTAAAAAAGACAAATTCCCGCCGATTCAGTTGGAAGCGGGTCAAATTTGAACTGCAGCTGCCTCATAGTTTGCTCTTTATTTTTTCCAAAGATCATTTATAGGTACATAAGTATCTATTTAATCAGAGAAACATCAAAAGTTTTTCAAGATTCAACCACTTGCTAGGAACGGTCAAGCCCATCGTTTTGAACGCATTTTGAAACGGGCATAAAAAATTCAAAAAAAATCAAAAAATTGGAAAACCTTCGCATTGTGTCATTATATGTGACCAAGTTTCCAGGAAAAATAATAAACTTGTAATAAGGAAATTATTTTAAAAATGTGTTCTCAGAAATGAGCTGTCATGCGTGAAGATTCTTGGCTTTCAAGCCAAATGATCAATCTTATGGCCACATTCATGGCATAGTTTGTTCAAATGATCTCATATTGTGCACAATGGTGCATCTTGGAATTCCAAACAATGTTGATTTGGGGAGTTTTCACTTTCATTGCACAAAAGAGCCATTTTTCATTTTTCGAGTGCCCCAAGTGAGGTTTTTTTGTGAAGGACCTACCAAATAATTCTTGCAAAATTGGACCAAACCATTTTTTTAAAATACTAGGCCATATTTAATGCACAATTGACCAAATGGTTGGGTGTAAAGAGTTTTGATCCACCTCTGGTGAAAAAGACAAATTCCCGCCGATTCAGTTGGAAGCGGGTCAAATTTGAACTGCAGTTGCCTCATAGTTTGCTCTTTATTTTTCCAAAAATCATTTCTAGGTACATAAGTATCTATTTAATCATAGAAACATCAAAAGTGTTCCAAGATTCAACCACTAGCTTGGAACGGTCAAGCCCGCCGTTTTGACCGCATTTTGAAACGGGCATAAAAAATTCAAAAAAATCATAAAATTGGAAAACCTTCGCATTGTGTCATTATATGTGACCAAGTTTCCAGGAAAAATAATAAACTTGTAATACGGAAATTATTTTAAAAAAGTGTTCTAAAAAATGAGCTATCATGCGTGAAGATTCATGGCTTTCAAGCCAAATGATCAATCTTATGGCCACATTCATGGCATAGTTTGTTCAAATAATATTATATTATGCACAAGGATGCATCTTGGAATGGCAAACAATGTTGCCTAAGGAAGTTTTCATTTTCTTTGCATGGAAAATTCATTTTCCATTTTCTAAGTGCCTGAAATGAGTTTTTTTTGTGAAGGACCTACCATATATTTGTTGCAAAATTGGACCTAATAAATTTTATAAAATACTAGGCCATATATAATGCGCAATTGACAAAATGGTTGGGTGTCAAAAGTTTTGATCCACCTCTGGTGCAAAAGACAAATTCCCGTCGATTCAGTAGGAAGCGGGTCAAATTTGAACTGCAGCTGCCTCATAGTTTGCTATTTATTTTTTCCAAAAATCATTTCTAGTTACATTAGTACCTATTTAATCATAAATACATGGTTTGGTGGCGATACGTCGAGGTTTGGACGGTGGCCGAGGGCTCCAACTCTAGAGCATGTAAACTAGCATGCCCGCCGCCTGGTCACCGCGTGACCGTGGAGTTGCCATGTGTTCTGGGTGGCCTAGGCATGTCTAGTGGGTTGGGAACTCCCTAGGTAGGTGCTAGGAAGAAAATCACAACATAAGATTCTCACGAGAAGACAGATCGATGCTCAAACATGAATAAGCAGCCAAGTGTTTGATTAGCGGTACGGGAAATGAACATGGCTAATGTGCGTGAGCTTTGGATGAGGATGATCAGTTACTAAGAAGACTGTCTTCACAAATTTTTAGCTCAAATGGAGGACCCTAGGTGGTACTTGCTTTGCAAAGTACCACACTGGACATAAATACGAATGTTGAAGCTGGGCTCAAAATATTGAATGGATTGAGCTGGCATTTGGTGGAGGATGGTTATTTGGGCATAGGAAAGCACTGTAGAAAATGGATACCATTTGGACATGCCAAAGTGGTACTTCCTTCACAAAGTGTTTTTCTGAACAGAATAGGAAAATGAATATTTTTGAACTAGGCAAGGAAGGTTTTTTACATATTTGATGAAGATATGACCCAAAGAATTTATGAGATTTTTTTGGGAATTTTGGGAATGACAGAAATATAGGTTGCTTCACAACCTAGGGCAAAAACTGCCACATGGACATGACACATAGGCAAAACTGATGAGGTGGCGCCTAGTCATGGCAACCCACCACAATTTACAAGGTTATGACGATCTATATTGGTCATGATCAGTTAGAAATAAGGCAGCGGACTAGTGCTATCTCCTTTATGACCATTTCGTGTAAGGAAATTACGACCTTTCTGACCAAAATGGTCGCTATAGTTTAGGGTTTGGAGCCCCCGAACAGCTTTTGACCAATTGGTCTGAAATGGTCATAGATCTATGACCAATTCTTCCAGGATCACTGACAGAAGGTCACTAGTTGTCATATTTCATGTAGTGTCTATCCCTTGCTGTTGAGTAAAACCGCGAGCAACGAGGCGAGCTTTGTGCTTGTCAATAGAACCATCCGGATGATGTTTGGTCTTAAATATCCACTTGTAACACACAATATTAACACCAGGAGGCTAAGGCACCAACACCCATGTGTTTGTGTGACGAAGGGCAGCAAATTCCTCAGACATGGCGGCACGCCAAGCCGGTTCACCAAGAGCATCACGATGAGAGGTGGGTGCGATGAAGAATGCATGCCGACGAGTGTCGTACCGCACCGTAACATCCGTGTATGTCTTGGCCTTACGCGTATGATCACGGTGACGGGTGACCATAGTGTGCCCGGTAGCTGCATCGCCGGTAGAAGGTGGCGGCGACGAAAGAGACCCGGCCGATGGTGTCGCGGCTGAACGATCGTCAGCAACAGGTGACACGGGCCGGGGTGACGCGTCGGACTGGGCCGAAACAGGCGACGACGGAAATCCAGGCAGAGACGGCAGCCTAGAGGACGCGGCTGGCGACTCGACGGCAACTGAAGTAGGCGAGGCGGGCTAGGCCGACCCAGGCGAGTCGGGGGACTCAGCGGGCAACCCAGTCATGCCCGCGGTCGCGCCAGCGGGCGAGGCAGACGGGACCGCGGACGCGCCAGTGGGCGAGGCCGACAAGGCTGCCTCGGGAGGCGTGGCATGCACGTCGGGGCCATGCACGTCGATCGTGCCGGTGGATACAGGTGTGGCGACGGGTTCCTGGGAAGAAATTAGAGCAGCATCTACAGAAAACAAGTCAGGTGACAAATAGGACAGGTCGTATTTCCGCACATGGACATCCGAAACCGGTTCATTAGATGGAAAAGTGAGAGAATGCTCAATGGAGGCAATGTCAACCGAGACACCCGGGCTGGAGTAAGGGAAAACTGACTCGTCAAAAACAACATCACGAGAGATGTAGATCCTACCCGAGGTGCGATCAAGACACTTATAGCCCTTATGCAGAGGGCTATAGCCAAGGAAGACACACATCTTCGAACGGAACTCCAGCTTGTGAGCATTATACTTGCGGAGACTAGGCCAGCAAGCACACCCAAAAATCCTGAGAGAGGAATAATTGGGTTGAACATGAAACAGGCGGAACAGAGGCGTGTCTTTGTTGAGAACCGGTGTGGGCATACGGTTGATGAGATAACACGCCGTAAGAAAGTCCTCATCCCAAAACCGGAGTGGGAGAGACGAGTGTGCCAGTAAGGCAAGGCCAGTCTCGACCAAATGACGGTGTTTGCGCTCGGCAATACCGTTCTGCTGAGATGTATGTGGACACGACACATGGTGAGAGATGCCCGTGCGTTGAAAATAGCGATGGAGCTTGTGGTATTCACCACCCCAGTCGGACAAAACAACCTTGATTTTGCAATCCAAGAGCCATTCGACATGAGCCTGAAAGTTATAGAAGACTTTCTCAACATCAGACTTATGTTTAAGCAAATAAATCCAAGTGAAGCACGTGTAATCATCAACAAAACTGACATAATACTTGTATCCCCCCAAGACGCAATAGCGGGACCCCAAACATCTGAATGTATTAATTCAAGAGGTACAGTAGTGACATGATAAGACGTGGAATACGGTAGCTGATGACTCTTAGCACGCTGACATGCATCACACACTGATGGTGAAGTATTTGAACTAGAGCAGGGAAGATCATGACTCCGAACAATGGAGGTGACCACATTATTGGTAGGGTGACCTAGACGTTGATGCCATTGCGACGACGAAACACGGACACTGGATGAAGCATGGCGAGATGACGAAGCACGAGTAAAGGGAATCGGATAGACCCCCCCTCGACTGCTACCTTGAAGAATGACGCGCCTGGTTGCTTTGTCCTTAACAAAGAAAAAACGACGGTGAAATTCAACAAACAGGTCATTATCACAAACAAGGCGATAGACAGAAAGAAGATGCTGTCTCATGCGTGGAACATGAAGGATGTTGCGCAGTTTGAGAGATGAACCGGGTAAACGGGAATGACCAATGTGTGAAATAGACAAACCTGCACCATTGGCCACCTGAACCTGGTCCTTGCCATCATAGCGCTCATGAACCTGGAGGCGTTCAAGATCACTCGTCAGGTGATCCGTAGCCCCGGTGTCCAGCACCCAAGGATAGTCGACGGTGTTGGTGGAGGCCGAGTTGGCGGAGCGAGAGTTGTGGTCCTGGTCATAACGCTTGCGGCAATCATCGGCCTCATGCCCCCAGTTTTTGCAAATTTGACACCGGGGGCGCCAGCGGTTGTTGCGACGGCCACCACCACCGTTGTTGCTGTCGTTACCCCCGCCACCTTGCCAACCATTGCCGGCGTAGGAGGAGTTGCGGTCGCGGCCACCGTTGGGGCCGCCTTGACGGCCTTGCCCGGGCTGGCTGTTGCCATCGTCCGGGCGACCCCCACCCTGGGAGGGGTAGGGCTCGGAGTAGGGAGCGCGTCCGCCATGTCCGGACGGGCCAGAGCGAGTCACGGCGTTAGCCGAGGAAGTCCACCCCTCCACCGCACTCTGCTGTGCCTGCAGCGCCTCGAAGGATAGAACCAATGAGTAAAAGCTGGAGTAGGGCATGGGTGCGTTACTCACACCCAAGGAGGCGGCGATGGAGTTGTAGGCGGAGCCGAGGCCGGTGAGGATGTGATCGATAAGCTCATCATCGCGGATCGGGGAGCCGGCGGCGGCCATAGTGTCGGCAAGCGCCTTCATCTTGTGCATGTATTCCGCGGCGGAGAGATCGTCCTTCCTCAGCGACTGAAGTTGCCGCCGGATGTGACGGACATTGGCGCGGCTCTGGGCGCCGAACATGGCGGCGATGGCTGTCCACACCGCATGCACCGACTCGTAGCCAATGAGTTGGCATGCAATATCCTCATCCATGGAGGTGAGAAGGAGCCCCTTGACGCGCTGATCTTGAACCCACCATTGGTGGTACTCCGGGTTGTCGACGGCGGTAGCAGCGTCGTCGGTGCCGACAACAAGTGTTTTGGCCGGTGCCGCCTTGGTGCCATCGAGGTGTCCGTGGAGGTTGGCACCGGCAAGGACAGTGCTGGTGGTGCCTCCCCAAAGCATGAAGTTGTGGCGACCGAGGCGGACGAAGATCGTCGGGAAGGTGAGCGCGGCGGGGATCGTGGCGACGGGGGACGAGACGAGGGCGCCGGCAGTTTGGCCGGTGGAGAGGGCGGAAGACGACATCGCTGCAGCGGCGTGGAGAAGAACGTCACGCGGCGGCGGCTGAGGCAAGATATGGCGGCGGCGCGGAAGATGACACGCGCGGGAGGAGCGCGGCGCAGCGTACAGGCAAAGCTAGCTAGCTAGCTAGCAAGTAGCTGGATGGATTCCTCTGGCTGGATTAATCTCGTACGTGAAGCAGCAAGTGGAAGCGGCGGCTACGCGAAGAGAGGATCGGGCGGCGGCGTGAGGGACCTGCGGCGGTGGTCTGACCTAGCTGATACCAAGTTGAAACACAGGGTTTAGAGTTTTGTGTGGGCGGCTAATATCCAGCCTCACATCTCAATATATAAATGATTAGAATACAATTACGTACGTATATAAATACGTGTACATGTATAATATGCTAGATCCTATTTTACAGGGAAAACCTTGGTTGTTTGATCATGATGTTCAAATCACCGGTCGTGCTAATCTTCTCACATTCTACTATGAAGGAGAGCACATATCGTTGCTCCCTTCGATACCCGAAGAGATATTAATGGACAATTTGAAAAAGAAATAGCAAGAGCGAGAAACACTTGAGCGAGATCCACCAACACTTGAGCGAGAAACACTATTAGTTATAGTCATTAGGAATAGTCTAAATCCTCTCGAGGGCTTGGAGAATGTCATCCCTGAGATCCTCAAAGTTCTCAATCCCAAAACTAAATCTCACCAAGTTGTCCTTGATCCCATTCTTTGCCTTCTCGTCGTCACTCTGCCCCCTGATGAAAACACAAATCCATGCAATATAAGTAAAAAAAAACCGACCATACATATATATTGCATTCTCCTCGAAACGTCACGTACCAGAAGGACATGACCGCTGGCTGCTGCACGAGGCTCTCACACCCGCCGAGTGACGTCGCCATGAAGGGTATTTCTAGTGCGTCGACGAACCTCATGACACCATGAAGATCAGACGCCACCTCGAAGCTTATGACGCCGCCACAACCGGTCATCCGGCTCTTGGCGATGTGGTGCCATGGGCTGCTTATGATCCCAGGGTAGTACACTCGCTCGACCTTGGGATGGTTCTCGAGCAGGCGCGCCATGCGCAACGCAGTGTGGTTTTGCGTCTCCACGCGTAGAGCCATCGTCTTGAGGCCACGTATGATCATGTAGGCCGTGTCCTGCAGTAAATTGCAATGTAAGTGCTCAATTTTAATCCAAATATTAACATCTAAAGTTTTACTTCAACAAGAATGAATCTTAGCTGATAGTTGATCCTACATACCGGACTTATGGCGCCGCCAAGGTCATGGTGCCACACGCGTATCGTGGAGATGAGGTCCTTGGAGCCACTAATGCATCCTGCCATGACCTGAAATAGAATGGCAGGATGAGAAGTCTTAAATTTATGTAGACACTACTAGTGATCTTGGAAGTAAAGGAGCAAAATGGCAGTGCAATTGTACGTCTATGAGAAAACATGTGATCTAGGCTAGCTACTCACGTCGTGATGGCCGGCGATGTACTTTGTGGCGGAGTGAACGACGATGTCGGCCCCGAGGGTGAGCGGCTTCTGGTTGATGGGCGAGGCGAGGGTGCTGTC
This sequence comes from Aegilops bicornis, assembly GCA_021605145.1. NCBI lineage: Eukaryota > Viridiplantae > Streptophyta > Magnoliopsida > Poales > Poaceae > Aegilops > Aegilops bicornis. The sequence continues at coordinate 31,456,596 of CM038670.1, forward strand.
GATGCACACAAGAGCCCCATTTCGGTGGCACAGCTCCGCTACAAGCTTAATGTCGATGCACTTGAGATGAGGGTTCGTCGGAGAGTCGGTGTAGAAGAGTGTCACCTGCATCATCGAGTTAAGCTTCATGGAGTCAGAAACAACCAACATATCTAACTGATAAAATTGAGGAAATTACAAGCTGCCAAATTAACGTACGTCGCCCTGGTCAAGAACGGCTTTGAGCGTGCCCATGTCGTTGAGCTCGACGAATGTCACCTTGATCCCCATCTTGGAGAGCTTGTCGCGGATGAAGGCACGCGCCTCGCTGTAGCACTCGGTCGTGGTCACCACGTGGCCGGCGCCAGGCGGCACGAGCGCAAGCAGCGTGGCGACGATGGCGTTCATGCCGGAGGACGTGACCAGCGTCGACTCGGCCCTCTCCAGCGCGCTGATCTTGTCCTCCAGGACCTTCACAGTGGGGTTGCCATACCGGCCGTACTCGAAGCTGTGGCGCCGGCCTTCCTTGAACGCGATGAGGTCCCCGGAGCTCTTGAACCAGTGTGCCGTGCCGCTCACGATCGGCGTTGCGATCGAGTCAGTGCCCACCATGCCGCCCATCTTCTCCCCGGCATGGACCGCCAGGGTCTCGTCGGAGAGAGCAGCATCTCGCGTCGGAGCTGTGGCGACGGTGTCATCTTGCTGCAACACCGGCACAAAGCGGTGGTGGACGCCAGGGAGGGTGGTACCAAGCAGCGCCTCTGGGCTCAAAGCGGTGGTGGGCTTTGAAGAAGAACGGCGAGCGCGGAGCAGGCGGCGCTGCCTGGTGGGCGAAGCATTGGCCGTCGGCACCATTAATTAGTGCGAGGAATAGTAGTGGAGAATGGAAGTGATTGCGAAGTTTAGGTGGATGGACAAACTGTGTCCTTAGGGTGGAGGAAGAGCTGCTCGCTTGTGTTGTTCCCATCAGCATACTACAATGGTACGCCGATATATACTGGCAGGCAAATCTACTTGTCTGCTTATATTCCCTCCGTCCGAAAATACTTGTCATTAAAATTGATAAATAGGGATGTATCTAAAACTAATATACATCTAGATATATCTTCTTTTGTTCATTTTAATGACAAGTATTTCTGGACGGAGGGAGTACATATTACCTCCTTCTAGTTTGTTGGCACCCTTCATATTTCAGTGTCAAATTTTGATCATAGGTTTATCTAAAATATCGATGCATGTCATAAAAAACTATATTATTGAAAACTATGTTGGATGTGAAGTATTTTTTATGACATACATTGGCATTTTGTTAGTTAATCTATGGTTAAAATTTGACAAACCAGAACCGACATAGTATATAATGTAGTCTATCGTCCCACTCCCAGATGTGTCTTGCATGGTCGGTCTGACTCAGTCCGGCGCCGACATACACATATCTACGTGTCACCCTCGCAAGCGTGTAGCCAGTAACTAAGCCGTGTGGCGATTAAGATGTACTAGTGGATCCATGATTGATCAGGTACGAAATCCAATTGATTAGTTGGCGGCAACGTGCCAGTGGGATTAAGAAATACTGACCTGGGCCAGGACGAATCTAAGCCAAGTCCTAGGTCAAACCTGGGTGTTTACATCTACAACGTCGTACTGGGATTGATGCTACGCGCTGGAGAAGGCATCGATCATCATTAAACAAAGTTGGGTTTGTTGGCAGATACCTCGCTAGATTCTTTTTTTCTTTTTCGTTGGCGGAAACAGCAGGGATCTACTGTGCATTTTTAATTGATCTTCACATAATATTACATAAAGTGGTATCAAAACAAACAAAACAGGAATAAGTACATGAGTAGAATAGAATAAGCATCAACATCTAAAATTGTGAACTAAACTTTAGTCGGATGATTAGAAGGGATTCACAAAAAATAGGATGATTAGAAGGGGGCGCGGCTTGTCTGACTGCCCAGCCCATCCAACGGATATGTGTTATTCACCAACAAACTTTGAAGTGTCCGACGAACTTGCTTGTTTTGCTATACTCTGAAATGTCTCGCGCCAAAAATTGCAACGCAACGGCCTCTTTGCTATGGAGCTGCTGCCTTTGCGTCGCTGTCATACTGCCACCATGGCGCACTAGTAGAAAAAGAGGCTTCCATACGCCCCCATTAGTCCCCAAAATAATCGAACCGCGACCAACGGGGTCTTTAGTCGCGGTTCGGGAGGAGACCCGCGACCAACTATCTGGGCCCAGCGCGCGCTGGCGGACGGGTGGGGCTTTAGTCCCGGTTGGCCTGGCCAACCGGGACTAAAGGTCCTCAGGCTGGCCCGAAGGCCTTTAGTCGCGGTTGGCCCCTTTAGTCCCGGTTGGTCTGGCCAACCGCGACTAATGGTTCGAACTTTAGTCAAGTTGGCTGGCCAGACCAACCGGGACTAAAGTTAGACTTTAGTCCCGGTTGGTCTGGCCAACCGCGACTAAAGGGATTTGAGGCCTCATTTTCAAAATGGGCATAACTTTTGCATCTGAACTCGGATGAAAAAAAATTTATATGAAAAATCATCTACTCGAAAAGTTACATCCGAATTTAACATTTTCAAAATCCTCAAAAACCTAACAGAAAAAAAAGATACGGGGCTTTTAAGATTTGGAGAGGCAAAAAATTCAAAAATTTCAAATTGTGGTCAAACTGTGGTCAAACAATGGTCAAACTAATTATTCTAGAATATTAGTGTTACTAAATAATTATTTTAGTTTTTTTAAATTTTGGTCAAATCTGGTCAAACAGTGGTCAAACAATGGTCAAACTAATTATTCCAGAAATATTAGTGTTACTAAATAATTATTGTTTTTTAAACAATAGTTTCAAACTCAAACAGTGAAATGTGTCACTTCATGCTCAAGCTAAATTCACGAGGGTTAATAGAATTGACATCCTACTATTGTCGGAAAACAACAAGTGCAGACTTGGAAACGAGGGAGAATAGAATCCGGAAGTTAAGCGTGCTCAGGCTGGAGTAGTGAGAGGATGGGTGACCGTCCGGGAAGTTAGATGATTTGGAATGATGAGGGGTGATTAGAGATTAGAGGTTAAATTGAGCAGTGATGAGGGGTGGTGATTACAGATTAGAGGTTAAAATAATTCAGAAATTTGAAAATAAAAAATTTTTAAAATTCGCAAAAAAACCTGCGGAGGAGGCCTTTAGTCCCGGTTAGCCACAAGAACCGGGACTAAAGGACGGCCTTTAGTCCCGGTTAGCCACGAGAACCGGGACTAAAGGACGGGCCTTTAGTCCCGGTTGGCCACGAACAGGACTAAAGCCTTTAGTCATGATTCGTAAGAGGCGCGACTAAAGGGGGGGGTCTTTAGTCGCGCATATTTAGTCCCGGTTGCACAGCCGGGACTAAAGGCCTTTGCGAACCGGGACTAAAGGCCTTTTTTCTACCAGTGGCGTTACATCCAACGGAGCCGCCGCCGCCACTGCATCACCGTTGAGATGCACCCGCTGCGTTACTGTCGAGCCACCAACGCTGCCATGTCGCCGTTGAGATGCCACAGTTGCATCACATCCCATCTTCTATCTAGTTCTCCAAAGTTTGAGGTGCCCGAAGTTTGCGAGTGGTTTGTAGTCATGCCTGTTTCTCACCCCAATTGCAGCTTCGGACGACGCGTTGCGGAATCAAATAGAGTCATTGCTTGCTAAAATACCATTCTATTCAGGTCCAAATGATCTAAAATTTCACAGAGAATTTTTATTGAATATAGAATATACTGAAACGAAGGACCACCAGAGGGGGGCCATCAGTTACTCACAAGGCAACCGGATGCCTTGTGGGACCCACAGCAGCCCTCTGGTGCCCTCCTTCTACTATATGAGGCCTTTTGCCCTAGAAAAAAAGGCGGAAGACTTTCGGAGGAAGCGCGGCCGTCTCAAGATGGAACCTGGGCAGTAGCACTTTTGCTCCCCGGCGGGGCGATTTCGCTGGGATACTTCCCTCTGGGAGGGGTAAATCAAAGCCATCGACATCACTGACATTCCTCTCATCGAGGGAAGACCAATATTCATTAGCATCTTCACCAGCACCATCTCCTCTCAAATCCTAGTTCATCTCTTGTATTCAATCTTTGTCCCAAAAGCTTAGATTGGTTCCTATGAGTTACTAGTAGTGTTGATTACATCTTGTAGTTGATGCTACTTGGTTTATTTGGTGGAAGACTATATGTTCAAATCCTTAATCATATTCAATACACCTCTGATCTCGAACATGAATATGATTTGAGAGTAGTTCCTTTGTTCTTGAGGACAAGGGAGAAGTCTTATTATACGTAATCATGTGAAGTTGGTGTTCGTTCAACATTTTGATGACATGTATCTTTTTCTTTTTATAGTGGTGTCGTGTGAACGTCGACTACACGAAACTTCACCATAATTGGGCCTAAGGGAAGGCACTGGGAGTAATAAGTACATGATGGGTTGCGAGAGTGACAGAAGCGTAAACCCTATAGTTTATGCGTTATACCGTAAGAGGCTGATTTAAATCAATATGTTCCATACTATGGTTAGGTTTATCTTAATTCTTATTTCGTAGTTGTGGATGCTTGTGCGAGGGGGTAATCATAAGAGGGTTTCTTGTTCAAGTAAGAACGTCACCCTAGCACCGGTCTAACCACATATCAAATTATCAAAATAGTGAACGCGAATCAACTAAATATTATGAACGTGACTAGACGAGAATACCCATGTGTACTCGAGAAGACTTTGCTTTATATAAGAGAACTTTACGGCTCGTCCCTTGCTATAGAAAGGATTGGCCCACCTTGCTGCAGCTATGTTACTATTGCTTTGCTACTCGTTACGAATCATCTTGCTACTGAACTATTTATTATCGCTATTTTCAGTACTTGTAGAGAATACTTTGCTGAAAGCCGCTTGTCATTTTCTTCTGCTCCTCGTTGTTTTTGATATTCTTACTTATTGAAAGGATTAAGGTTGACCGATCCCCGATACTTGTGGGTTATCAGAATGTTACCACCAGGGTTAGCCATCACTCGGCCGGAATAATTTGTTACTGCATAGTTACGGTGATGAACCGCGAACAAGTTTAGCAAACTGAGAATATTAGATGTGTGGAGTCTGCAGAAGTCAACTTTTTGATAAAAAGTGGATTTTATTGACTCAAAATGAAGCATTAAAAGGATACGAACGTAATCAGCACACACTGACATGTCTCCGATGTATCTATATTTTTTCGATTGTTTCATGCTATGATATTATCAATCTTGGATGCTTTATTATGATATTTTATATTATTTCTGGGGACTAACCTACTAAATCAGTGCCTAGTGCAAGTTGCTATTTTTTTTGCTTGTTTTTGCCTTTTCAAAAAATCAGTATCAAATGAAGTCCAAACATGATGAAACTTTATGACAATTTTTCTAGACCAGAAGGGGCCCTAGAAGGTTCAGGACGAGGCCAGAAGACTCACAGGAGAGCCATGAGCTTACAGGCGCACCATGGGGGACAGGGCGTGCCCCCTGAGCTCGTGACTCCCACGCAAGTCGATTTGACCTAATTCCACCTCTATAAATTCCCAAATATTTCCAAACCAACAAAGAGCCACCCGAAAAAAATTTCCACTGCCGCAAGCTTCTGTTGTTTCACAATCCCATCTGGTGGCCTTTTCCGGTACTCCACCGGAGGGTGAATCGATCATGGAGGGTCTCTATATCAACCTTGCTGCCCTACCGATGATGCGTGAGTAGTTCACCACAGACCAACCGCCCCATAGTTAGTAGCCAGATGTCTTCTTCTCTCTCTTTGATTTTCAATAAAAAGTTCTCCATGATCTTCTTCGAGTTCTATCCGATGTAATCTTCTTTTGCGGTGTGTTTATTGGGATCCGATGAATTGTGGGTATATGATCGAATTATTCATTGAAAGTAATTGAGTCTTTTCTGAACTTTATTATGCATGTTTATTATAGCTTTGTATCTCTCTGATCTATCCGTTTGGTTTGGCCAACTAGATTGATTTATCTTCAGTGGGAGAGGTGCTTTGTGATGGGTTCCATCTTGAAGTGCCGTCACCTAGTGACAGAAAGGGTAGCGAGACACGTAATTGTATTGTTGCCATTAAGGGTAAAACGATGGGGTTTATTTATATTGATTGGATTTACTTTGTCTACATCATGACATGTTGCTTTAGGCAGTACTATGTTTGTCATGAACTTAATACCATTGATGCATGCTGGATAGCGGTCAATTGGTGAACTAATAGTAGTAGATGTAGGCAGTTGTCGGTGTATTTGTCACGGACGTGATGCCTATACATGTGATCCTTGCCATGAATGCCATCATAACTATGCACATTTCCTATAAATTATCCAACAGTAACTTGTTACCCACCGTATGCTATTGTTTCGAGAGAGAAGCCTCTAGTGAAAACTATGGCCCCTGTATCTACTTCTATCTAATTACTAAAACCAAAAATATATTGCTGCAGTTTATTATATTTTACTTTGTTTTGCAATTTATCTATCTACCACTACAAGATTTAATCATTGTAAGTAACGAGTTCAAGGGGATTGACAACCCTCTTACCCGCGTTGGGTGCAAGTATTTGTTTTTGTGTTGGCATGTGCTATTCACTAGGGTTTGTGTGCTTCTCCTATTGGTTCACAAGACCTTGGTTCTCACTTAGGAAAATACTTATTAACTATTATATTGCTTCACCCTTCCTCTTCAGGGAAAATCCCTACGCATCTCACAAGTAGCACACACCTAACCTTTGCATAGCTAGGATGCACACAACCAACACTAACGCGACCCCACCCCCTGCCACACACGACACACTGGCAAATAATAAACTCGTATAAGACCAAAACTATGCAGGAGTGAGGGAGAAAACCCCGAAGAGATCAAATCCGTGTTCGACAAACTACAACTATGATCATATCTGCACCAAGGATCTCATAAAACCAAAAGGACAAACTCCTTCAGGAAGGGAGTGATGTATACTACACAACTTGTTCTGGTAAACTCGTGTTGGGCCTCCAAGCGCAGAGTTTTGTAGGACAATAGTAAATTTCCCTCAAGTGGATGACCTAACATTTATCAATCCGTGAGAGGCATAGGATGAAGATGGTCTCTCTCAAACAACCCTACAACCAAATAACAAAGAGTCTCTTGTGCCCACAACACACCAAATGCAATGGTAAATTATATAGGTGCACTAGTTCGGCGAAGAGATGGTGATACAAGTGTAATAATATTAGTAGATATTTATTTTTGTGATAGGAACAATAAAAAACAGCAAGGTACCAAGTAACAAAAGTGAGCACAAAAGATATTGCAATGCTTGAAAATGAGGCCTAGGGTTCATACTTTCACTAGTGCAATCTCTCAACAATGCTAATATTATTGGATCATATAACCATCCCTCAACGTGCGATGAAGAATCACTCCAAAGTACTTGTCTAGTGGAGAACATAAGACAAAATTATTTGTAGGGCACAAAACCACCTCAAAGTTATCCTTTCATATTGATCTATCGAGCTATTCCCATAAGTGTCACAATCAGCCCAAGAGTTCGTACTAAAATAAGACCATATGATATACATCAACCAACTCTAAGGTCAGCTAGATACTCCAATGTCACCACGAGTATCCATGAGTTGATTATATGATATGCATCAAACAATTTCAGATTCATAAATACTCAATCCAGCACAAAGAACTTCAAAAGGTGCCCCAAGATTTCTACCAGAGAAACAAGAACGAAAACGTGCATCAACCCCTATGCATAGATTACCCCAATGTCACCTCTCGAATCCGCGAGTCGAGTGCCAAAATTTAATCAAGTGCTCTCAAATCCAACAAAGTATTCAATCCGATAAAAGTGAAATCTCAAAGGTAGAACTCAATTCATCACAACAAGATAGAGAAGGGAAAACACCATATGATCCAACTATATTAACAAAGCACGCGATACATCAAGATCGTGTCAAATCAAGAACACGAGAGAGAGAGAGAGAGAGAGAGAGAGAGAGAGAGAGCACATAGATACTAGTACAAACCCTCAACCCCGAGGATGGACTACTCCCTTCTCATCATGGTGGCCGCCGAGATGATGAAGATGGCCTGCGGTGATGATTTTCCCCTTCGGCGGGGTGCCGAAACAGGGTCTAGATTGATTTTTCGTGGCTACAGAGGCTTGCCAGAGGGGGGTGGCGCGCCCTAGTGCCTAGTGGGCAGCAGGGACCCCCTCCAGTGGTTCTTTGCTCCAATATTCTTCATTTGTTCCATAAAAGAATCTCCAAAAAATTTCCAATTCCGAGAACTTTTATTTCTACACAAAAAACAACACACATGTAGTTCTGCTAAAAACAATGTCAGTCCGGGTTAGTTTCATTCAAATAATACCAAAATCATATAGAATTGTTGTAAACATGGCATGGATACTCCAGAAATTATAGATACATTGAAGACGTATCAGGGAGCGATGCTCAAGTGCCGCCATCACCGGATCCAATCGCCATAGGTAAGATTCTAGATTATGGACCATGTTGACTAGCTTCGCTCCTTCTCTGAGGCTTTGTTAACCTTGGACTTTATACAAAAACTCCTAAGAGTCAATACATTCGTCATCCTCGACCTCTCAAATCCTAGCTCAACCGGTACCACATAATAATCTGCCTCGCCAATGCAGATCTCTGTTTGACTGCCACTTGTTTTCGCGAAGCGGTACGACTCCCAGTCACATCCTGGTCCCGTTCATCCTCCATACGCTGCTCTACGATAACTAGCAACAAGCTAGGAGATGGTGCAACAAGGGAAGGAGAGTGACCGCTGTAGTGACTGATGGTGCACTCAGAGAAGATAGAAGTAAAAGGAAAAGCAAAAGAGTAAAACCAAATGAGCCATTATAGGTTAGGTTCGTCCACTTGGTGATCTCCAGCCCTCCACAATTCCCTTGTTGGCTCGCCCTCAAATCCGGAGCTGCTGAGTCGCTTGCTTGTGTGTGTGTGTGTGTGTGTGTGTGTGTGTGTGTGTGTTTGAGTCGCTTGCGTGTGTGCGTGTGTGCGTGCGAGTGTGCGTGTGTGGGTGTGTGTGCGCGCGCGCGTGTGTATTTGTGTGTGTGTGTGTCCTTGCGCTGCATGGGTAACTCCCTTAATACTTTTGAGGAATGTTTCCATTCATATCGAGGTATATAGATCAACACACTAGCATCTACTCCCTCCGTTCGGAATTACTTGTCTTGAAAATGGATGTATCTTCTAGATACATCCATTTCTGCGACAAGTAATTCCGAACGGAGTGAGTAGTAGCAACTATGCTCGACATGACTTTGTAATTGCTTCTTCCCCTTGCATGGGCAGATAGCTCATTGCAGTGCCAATCGGCCGACCAATTATGTTGTTGGTGACTTCTGTGCCAATGCACGCCCCAGTTCCACCTACATCTGTCCAGCGAGCCAAACATAGATATCCATCTACTGCCTCCGGCTGTGAGGAAAGAGGTGAACCTATCATGAAAGGATATATGTGATTCTGCCTCCCCTGACCTGATGCTTCGGTTTCATCCGAAAAATAATACTCGTTTCTTGTGTTTTGAGAATTTCCACCTGCCACCACATTTGAGAATTTTCTCCGGACCGTCAATCTCACGTGTTCACTTGAGAAAAGAATATATTTTCCAAAAAAACTCACGTGTTTGATGACAGTGGCCCCTTATTCACCTACTGTCTTGTTATGGTGTTTCTGTTTGGAATTATTCTCTACCATGGAGCTGCGAGGAAAGGTCCATCATTTCCTAGAACTTGTTAAGTAAAATAAAATATTGATAGTAAGATCACACGGCAGATCAAATATTTATCCAATCCAATGAACTACCTAGTACCGTATACCTACTAATGCGTATGATGCAAGAGAGGGGCATCACATGAGAAATGTCAAAGCAGCCAGCGAACTCTCAAAGTTTAATATCATTTGAGCTACAGTCCATGTTCATTGTGCCCACGAGGTTTGAGTCACTATGCCATAATTAGTGATTAGATCTGCGAGGGCCAACGACTAATTTGTACTGATCAACTATAGTATTACCCATTTGGATTATTTTACTAGCACTTGATGTCTTTTACGCTCATTGACACTTTGAGGTGCAGGGAATGTAACCACCGGGTTAACCCCAGGGTCGGAACAATTCATTGCTACGTTCTTTTTAGAAAAGGAATTCATTGCTACGTAGTGAGGGTGTGAATAATTGTAGCAAATTGACAATATTCAGTTATGCAATCCGTACACATTAGCTAATTTAATCGCTAAGATGTTCTTCAATAGGGTTCAAGAGCCGCCCATCAAACTCGATGACATGGCAGAGACAGGAATATGTGCATCAAGAATGCATGAATCTTGAGGCCTAACCACCCTATGCGGAGTCATGATACATGCTTTAAAAAGTTCCTTTTCCAAATTTTGTCAAGTCAGATTTACCAATTCAACATATCAAGATGGAAATAGTGTTCAAACGTGCATGATGCCTATGCACTAGTAGAAAAGAGGGCTTTGGTTCAGGCCGGGTCAGCCCATTAGTCCCGGTTCAGTCAAGAACCGGGACCCATGGGGGCACTGGTCCCGGTTCGTGAGGCCAGGGGCCTGCCGAGGCTTTGGTTCAGGCCGGGTCAGCCCATTAGTCCCGGTTCAGTCAAGAACCGGGACCCATGGGGGCACTGGTCCCGGTTCGTGAGGCCAGGGGCCTGCCGGGCCTCGTGGGGGCATTGGTCCCGGTTCGTTGGCCCCTTTGGTCCCGGTTGGTGGGACAAACCGGGACCAATGGGCCTCGCTCCTGGCCCACCACCATTGGTCCCGGTTGGTGGCTTGAACCGGGACCACAGGCTGCCCTTTAGTCCCAGTTCATGCCACGAACCGGGACCAATGATGTGCCTATATATACCTCTCGCCCGTGAGCAGAGACCTCCAGTGCTCTGTTTTTCTCTGGCCGGCGAGGGGAGGGCTTTGTGGTGCTCTACCTCACCTCCTATGCACATGGGGTGTTCGATGAAATGCCCGAGCCACACTAGTTAAGCTTTCTCCTCTCGAAGCTCGACCTCAAAGCTCCATTTTCCTCGAGATTTGTCTAGGTTTAGCGGCCCGTCACGTCCCATTCCGTCTTCACCGTCGATCGCCTGCGCCGATCTAAATCGCCGGCACCACCGTGGTGAGCCTCTTGTTCTTATCTTCTTTCTGAAAGAAAAAAATTCTTACTGTAGATAGATACTTGTCTAATTTTCTTACTATTTTATTGCTTGTTATTATATAGTGCGATGGTTTTGGTGTCCGCCCCCGTCGGCCCTCGTTCTGTCTATGATTCGGATGTGGTATATATTATCTTTATAACTATTGGTTCATTTATTGTTTATGAAAATTATGCCGACCAACGTGACATAGATTTTATTTATCTAGGAGGTATGTGAATCGGAAATTCCAACCGACCCTATTGTCGAGAGGTTAAATTTAGTTGAAGAAGAAAAAAAAATCTTGAAGGAAAAAATAAAAAATTGCCGAGGAGAAGATGATATTGGAGTCGCATGTTGCGGATGTCGTCGATGATCACAAGATCAAGATGGATGCAATGCGCTTGAAGATTGGAAAGATTAGAAAATATGCCATTCATACCGAGGCTTGGTATCATTATGCCGTTGGATCAATTGTTACCTTGGTTGCGATTATGATCGCATTTGTTTTCGCATTGAAATATTTTACATAGTTTCAATGTATGATTTAATTAATTAGATGCTCTGAGAGCTGTATGTTGTTAGATGAGAACTGTGTATGTACTTTGGTTTTAATGTGATGATGAACTTTTATTAATTTGGTCACTTAATTATCTATTCATGATGTTCTGTAATGGTTTTTGACACACTTAATTATATATAATGCACGCAGATGAACCGGCAATGGATGTACGGTGACAGACACACCTCCGAGTACATTAAGGGCGTGCATGATTTTCTCGAAGTGGCTGAGGCAAACAAGCAGAATGGTTTTATGTGTTGTCCATGTGTCACGACCGGTTTTTCAATAAAATATTTATTGAACAACCGACCTATGAAGTCCAATATGAGGAAAATCCTTCATACCGGTAGACAAAACTTTGATACAATAAGCCAGTAGCATTACATTAATACAGGGGTCGGACTGAAGATGCCCAACCAATTATTGCAAACACGCTGATAATTATACATAGTGGCGGATATGACCCAAAGGTGTGGGGGTGGGAATACTACTAACTCAAGATATGAGTGGTTGGTGGAATAACACAGCGGGGTGGTTAATAAGTCTACTGCACTGGCGGCTCACCGAGCGTCGAGGTGAGGCTCGATGAATTTATTTGGGTAGCGGAAGCAGATATATCACAAAGACTAGTACAGGGATCGCACGAGACTGACTGGGATTCCTCTAGGCGTTGGACTCGCTATCAAATTCTTCATCCATAAGATCGCCTTCGTCAGCATCTGGCCAAATCAACAAGCCAGGTGAGTACTTTGAAAGTACTCGTAAGACAGTTCGGACAAAAGATATAACAAATGAATGCATGAATGAGTCATGATTAATTTTAACATTTTCTCAATGAAATCAGTATAGCAAAAATAAATGAGAAGGGAATCGGTGGTAGTCCGCTCGAAAACCCAAAGAAAGATAAACAAAAAACCGATCGAGTGTCTGAAGTGACGCCTCGAAGGGTGAAAATAAGTAAAACATGCCACAGTCGGGCGTCTGGGCGACACCTCATAAAGGGCTTATATTGGAATAAAAAATACACGCGTGCCGCAGTCGGATGTCGGAGCGACATCACAGAAAGGGCTTATAATAAAAGTAAATAATAACGATGCCGCAGTCGGACGTCTGAGCGACATCACAGAAAGGGCTTATAATGAAAATAAATAACAGCAATGTCATGATCGGACGTCGAGCGACATCACGAGAAAGGGCTTATAATGAAAATAAATAACAACAATGTCATGATCGGACGTCTGAGCGACATCGCAGAAAGGGCTTATAATGAAAATGAATACCAACAATGCCGCAGTCGGACGTCTGAGCGACATTGCAGAAAGGGCTTATAAGTCATTATTTATAACTGATAAGATATAGTGCTCACGAAAATATTCATCACAAGACAATAAGCGGGTTAGTCCGTTCACAGGAAAGTAAACATTTAATACTCAAATGGTTCTCGGGAGTTTACATCCTTTGAGGCCGACACTTGACAAGATGAGATGATCACGGTACTTGGACATGAATAAGATGAATTCAAGAATTTTGACTCTGCAGAGTTTGTACCAAAATTGTCCACAGCCAACGGATTGCGGTAGTCACGAAGGACTAGTTCCGTTTACGGTATTTCAGAAGAAACACAACTAGCTAGTACACACCCATCATACCTCACGTTGCCAGGAATCACCCTAGACAGCGTTTAAGAAAAACTTTGAGACGGGGAGATCACAATCTCGAATAGCATGGGATCAAATTTATATACGCGCGCTCTAAGGGGTGCCCCCTCTCGGTCCCAACCAGAAACACCCATGCCCCCTGACCGGACGAAAGGCTTTAATCTAGGGCCATGGAACCTTCATCCCGGCCTCTTGATTTGGTGTGTACCAGGGAGTGGTTTGCAACCTACTAGGCCGTATCCCTTGCGGGAAACAGGTGGTAGTTCGGAAAGGAAGACGGAAGGGAAACTGACCGATTTATGTTGACCTTTGGGTCAACGATATGGCATAAGCCTGGCATGCTACAACACTGTCATCTTACCCATACTCATGCCAACTCATGGCCATGCAACAAGTTTCCAGCAACTCACGGATTTACCGAGCTCATTTGCCTCAATGTTCACGAGACAAACTATCATCGAAAATGCTCATGAACGTGCCATGATACAAAAATAATGCAAACATGCCCAGACACTCATCATATCAAAAGTTCAAACTTTGCTTGCCTGGTTCAGAGTAGTCGGAGTCTAGCTCGGCGAAGTTTGCGATTCCGTCACCTCCTTCGGTATCTACGGTAAACAAAAATACACGCGCTAACGTAAATACCGTGGGGTACAGAAATTTGATCCAAATATTTTTCAAATAAATCTGATAAAAAACTAGACAAAAATTTAAAGAGGACAGAAAAAGAATCAATCAAAAATACTTTTCTGATTAAAAGTTATAAGAGTTTTGGCCCAGGGACCCATCTGCAATGAAACAAAAAGTTTCTAGGGGGCTCTGCGGAAAAGTCCAGAAAACGGTTCGTTTAAAAGAAACCACTGAGAGGCTGACAGGCGGGCTCCACCTGTCAGGTTTGAAAATTTGAAAGAGGGAAACAGGGCGCGACGGCGCCCGAGAGGTGCGGTGGTCGCCGGCGGCGATCCACGGCGAGGCAGAGTGATCGGACGGTACCTTCGTGATCAGCACGTCCTTCCGCGTCTGTGGAAGGTGGAAGTGGTCGCCGGAGAGTACCACGTCGACGGCGACGCTTGTTCCGGGGCCAAAATTGAGGTGGGGGTTATCCTACTAGAGGTGGTACGAGGCTACGGGCGAAAGTAGGGCGGCGGAGGTGCCCTCACGTGAGAGAACGATGCCGGAGCCCGAGGAGGGCGGAGGTGGCCGGAGTCGAGGAAGAAAGGCCCCTCGAGGCCCCTCCAGTGGCTAGGCGGGGTCTGGTGAGGTGGTGGGGTCGTGCGGAGGCGAGAGCAAGCTCGGGGGGGGGGGGGCTATATATAGACGGCCCGAGTCGGTTGCCGTGAACGGATAAGTCCGGCGAGTTGATTACGGCGGCGCTGTGGCTGGACGGTCGGCTTAGGGGCTTGAGCATCGCCTAGGTGGAGTAGTGGTGCCATTCCCGTGTCCAACTCAGCACGGGAGGGCTGGTTACAGTCTGCCCTCGACGGAACGGCCGCACGGCCCGTCGGCGGCAGAGCGCTCTGCTGCGTTAAGCCACGGCGACGGTGCCGCATGCGTGCGCTGGCAAGGAGGTGGCCACGCGGAGCCACCAGGATGTTTGGGCGGCGCCGAACGGCGTTGCGCCGCAGTTTTGCCTCCTGTCGCCGTTACGGTGGTGCAGCCGCAACAAAGCACGCCGGCGCAGGCGGGCCAGGGCGCCACCGACGCCAGGAACGTACCAAGCGCTTGTGTGGAGCTTCGGACAGGCAGGCCAGGCTGCGAGCAATGTGCCAAGGGCACTGTGGACTCGTGACTGAAGTTACTGACGGAGATCGACACTGAACTTCTGAATTTTCTGAAAGTGAACAGAACAGTGCATGCCAGGTGTTCGACAAAATGATTCTGGTATCCAGGGATTTTTCCTTGAGCTGATTTTTGGTGGAGTGGTCTCTCATTGCAACTAGAGGTTTCCTGAATTTTGGTGGAATTTTTGGAGAAGTGTAGATATGAATTTCACCAAATTTGGCAAATCTGGTCCAAACTTGCAGTGAGTGAAATTTGAAATATTTGAAAAGAAGAAGAGTGGATCAAGATGGTTCTGGGTTGTGGGTACAAAGGACTATCCAGGGGTGTCGAGTTGAGGTCAAAAATCAAAAGCATTAGGGTACTTGCTTTGCAAATCACCTAGGCTCAATATAATAGACAAAATTATTTTGGGAGGAGAAATAATTGGAATAAAATCCAAAAATGGATTTTACTAGTTTGGACAGAATGTTTGAGTTGTACCAAAGTGGAAGGAGAGATTTTTTGGGGAGGTTTTACCATGTGGTGTATGGCCAAACCATAAATGATCTCAAATATGGGAGAGAAAGAAAGACTCCTAGAGTTACTTTTTGAAAGAAAATAAACTTCAAAGATTTATCTTCAAATTTTGAGAAGAGGGCAATCAGAAGAAAATTTAAAACCAAACACTAGGGCTGAAGGGGATGCAAAAATAAAATATTTGCTAAAGGGAAAAAGCTTTGACAGAGATTTTTGGAAGGGTTTTGGAGACCTCCTTCAAATCCAACAAAATTTTGAAGAAAACCAAAGGAAAGATTTTGGAGTGTCACAACACTACCCCCTTAGGAAAAATCTCGTCCCCGAGATTCCAATTGATCCTCAAATAATTGTGGGTGCTCTGTTCGAAGGAAATCCTCTCTTTCCCAAGTGGCTTCACTTTCGGTGTGGTTGCTCCACTGAACTTTGAAGAACTTGGTGGTTTTCTGTCGGGTTCTCCTTTCTGACTCTTCCAAGATCTTTATCGGATGCTCCCGATATGTAAGGTCTGGTTGCACGTCAATGTTTTTATGGGGTACTTGTTTCTCTGGGTTGCTTACGCATTTCCTCAATTGGGAGACGTGGAATACGTCGTGGATGTCGGATATTTCTTCGGGTAAGTCTAGCTGGTAGGCCACTGTGCCCCTTCGTGCTACTATGCAGAATGGTCCGTTGAATCTGGGTGCTAGCTTCCCTTTAATCTTGAATCGGTGCAGGCCTCTCATGGGTGATACTCGTAGGTACACAAATTCACCGGGTTCAAAATGGATCCCACGATGCTTCTAATTGTAATAACTCTTTTGTCGACTTTGGGCTGTCTTGAGTCGGTCCTTAATTACCTTGACTTTATCTTCAGCCTCTTTGAGCAGGTCTGGGCCAAAGATATGACTATCTCCGGTTTCCGACCAGTTTAGCGGGGTACGACATCTTCGTCCGTACAGAGCTTCAAATGGGGCCATTTGCAGGCTGGACTGATAGCTGTTGTTATATGCGAATTCTGCGTATGGTAAGCTCTCCTCCCAACTGGTCCCATAGGTGAGGACACATGCTCTCAGCATATCTTATAGAATCTGGTTTACTCGCTTAGTCTGCCCATCTGTCTGGGGATGGTATGCGGTACTGAATGCCAGCTGAGTTCCCACAGCTTGTTGTAAGTGATCCCAAAACCGGGAGACGAATTGAGTGCCTCTGTCCGAGATTATTTTCTTTGGGACTCCATGTAGGCAAACGATACGGGAGAGGTAGAGCCTAGCAAGCTTTTGAGTGGTATGTGTTGTCTTCACGGGGATGAAGTGTGCTACTTTAGTCAGTCTATCAGTGATGACCCGTATGGCATCATGTCCGTGTCGTGACCGAGGTAGTCCAACAACAAAATCCATTCCAATCTCGTCCCATTTCCACTCGGGTATCTTATTTGGTTGTAACAGCCCGGCCGGTTTCTGGTGCTCGGCCTTGATGCGTTGACAAGAGTCACAACATGCAATAAACGTGGCTATGTCTCTTTTTATACCATGCCACCAAAATGTTTCCTGAAGATCCTTGTACATTTTTGTTCCTCCAGGATGGATTGAATATGGAGCGGTGTGGCCTTCAGCCAGGATTTGCTGTTTAAGGTCATGGATATTCAGTACGCAAAGCATATTCCCTGCATTCACAATATTCCTTGCTCATCAATAATGAACTCCGAGGCCTTGCCCAATTTTATCTTCCGTTTTATGCCTTCAATGCTGGGGTGTCCACGTTGAGCCTCTTTAACCTTCTCTATCAGGGTAGGTTGTACCTCTAAGTTTGACACACTGCCTTCGGTGACCACCATCAGGTTGAGCTTTGGGAATTCCTGCTGGAATTCAGGTCTTAAGTCTGGCATGCCGTCGTTGTCCGGACTGGGGTTCCAACTCAGAGCATCTGCTACAACATTTGCCTTGCCCGGGTGGTAGTGGATCCCAACATCATAATCCTTTACTAATTCCAACCAGCGTCGCTGCCGTAAATTTAGTTCTGGTTGTGTGAAAATATACTTGAGGCTTTTGTGGTCCGTGTATATTTCACAACGATTACCAAGTAAAAAGTGTCTCCATTCCTTGAGTGCATGAATAACTGCTGCTAATTCCAGGTCATGGGTAGGGTAATTTTCCTCATGCTTGCGAAGCTGTCTGGAAACATATGCGAAAACCTTGCCTTCTTTCATTAATATGCACCCGAGGCCCTTTCGAGATGCGTCACAAAATACTTCAAAATTTTGTGTATATCTGGTACAATTAGTACTGGTGCTGTCGTCAGTCTCCTCTTTAGTTCTTGGAAACTTTTCTCGCAGGCTTCCGTCCATTCAAACTTCCTGTCTTTCTTGAGCAGTTGCGTCATTGGCTTCGCTATGGTGGAGAATCCTTCAATAAATCTCCGGTAGTATCCTGCCATTCCCAAGAAACTTCATACATCCGTCACGCTGGCAGGTGGTTTCCAGCCAAGTACTGCCTTCTTGAGTCAGTACGTGGCCCAGAAAACCTACTTTCTTTAGCCAAAATTCACACTTGCTGAATTTAGCGTACAACTGATGTTTCCTGAGTTCTCCTAGTACAATCCGGAGATGTTCAGCGTGCTCTTCTGGTGTTTTGGAGTATACCAGAATATCATAGATAAATACCACAACAAACTTATCCATAAACTTCATGAATACTTTGTTCATGAGGTGAACAAAATATGCGGGGGCGTTTGTTAGTACGAATGGCATTACTGTGAACTCATACAATCCGTGTCACGGAGGTGAAAGCGGTCTTGGGAATATCTTCGGTTCGCACTTTCAGTTAATGGTATCCCGATCTCAAGTCAATCTTTGAGAACACCTTGGCCTTAGCGAGTTGATCGAATAAAACATTTATTCGTGGCATCGGATATTTGTTCTTGATTGTGACCATGTTTAGCGCTCGATAGTCTATGCACAATCTCAGTGTTCCATCCTTCTTTTTGACAAACAAAATTGGTGAACCCCAAGGTGAGGAACTGGCCCTTATGTACCCTTTTTCCAATAATTCCTTTATTTGCTTCTTCAGTTCTACCAATTCGGATGGTGCCATTCTGTACGGTTTCTTGTATATGGGAGCGGTTCCGGATGCTAGCTCAATGCTGAATTCTATCTCTCGATCTGGTGGCATGCCTGGTAGTTCTTCGGGAAATACATCTGGAGATTCACACACTACTGGAACCTTGCTCAATTCAGAAATATCCACCTTATTCAATCTCGGTTGCCGGGAATTTTCCTTTCCTTGGCTGAAACCTTTATGGTCTTCCCGTGGTGATGGGTGAGAATTACGGTCCTGTTGAAGCAGTCAATAAAACTTTTGTTGGTAGTTAACCAATCCATCCCTAAGATGACATCCAGTCCTTTATTTTCCAACACGATAAGATTTGCGTGAAACTTCAACCCTTCAAACTCGATAATCACACCCTGGCAATAATTCTGGGTAACTTGCTTAATTCCAGGGGACTTGACGATCATAGATTTTCCCAAGGGAAGCATCGAAAAATTATTCTGCAAAGCAAAACTTTTCGAAACAAATGAGTGAGAAGCTCCAGAATCAAACGAAACCATGGTAGGTATTGTGTTGACAGGAAACGTACCGAGTACGATATCTGGGGCATTTTGTGCTTCCTCTTTGGTCACGTGGTTCAGATGACCCTTTCTGTGGTTGTTATTTGGTTTGAAATTGTTGCGCTTTGGTGCTGAATTATTGCTTCCGTTGTTCGGCTTTGGGGTCGAGTTCCTTGGCTTGGGGCACTGCTTGGCATAGTGCCCTTCTTCTCCACAAGCGTAACATGTAACGTCTGGGCAATATGTGAACTCCTTGTCCCTTGTGTGGAAATTCTTGATTGGGCGTGAGACGCTTGTCGTGGGTTTGGGTGTCCAGTTTTTTCTGAACATCTATCTTGCTGCGGTGGTTGCGGGTGTGTTTAGTCTGGTCCCTCTTCCGCTTGCGGAAATCTTCTAAGTTGCGTCTCTCATTTTCCAAGGTAATGGCCTTATCCACCAGCGTCTTAAAATCTGTGTACGACCAATTGGCATTTAAGTGCGGGCGTCAGACCGTCTAGGAATTTCTCCATCTTTTTATTTTCTGACATACGCTCCTCGTTGGCGTAGCGAGACAGCAGGGTAAAGTGACTGTTGTATTCTGACACTGTCATTGTCCTTTGCTTGAGGTCATCAAATTCTCTCTTTTGATCTTCATAAGACTCTTAGGAATATGTGCCCCACGAAAACCTTCTTTAAATTCCTCCCATGATATATTATTTTCGTTGGGGTGCATGTGTAGGAAATTTTCCCACCACGATGCGGCTGCTCCAGTGAGATAGTGTGGAGCGTAAAGCACTTTCTCAAGATCTGAACACTGGGCAATGATTAATTTTCTCTCCATGTCTCGAAGCCAGTCCTCGGCTTCAAGAGGTTTGTCAGTGTGAGAAAATGTTTGGGGACGTGTCTTCTGTAGCTCAGATAATTTTGATTGCTGCTGATACTATCCACGGTGATTTCCCATATTGATGACTTGGTTCAGTATTTCCTGATGTTGCTGCTGACTTTGTTCATAAAGACGACACATTTGGGAAAGTGCCGTTTCACTGTCCTGCTGACTTGTCTGTCCCTGTGTGAAATTGTTGCCTGGGGGTGTGCCATAATTTTCCTCTGTCGGAGTTGGCATGGAGCGCGTCCAAGGACGAGACATAGTTCACTCTGGGGATATATTTTGAAACACTCATAAGAAAAGAAATCGAGCCGCAAAATCAATAAATGCAAGAAGATGCAAAAAGTTGCAAATGCTCCAAGATTTTTCAAGAGAAAACATGTTTGCGCACGGAGAAGGACTGTTCATTACATATCTTACACGCAAGCAGTAATTATACAATACGTCACTCAGGATAGGCGTACATAAATCCTGACATGTTATTTAGTCTAGTGCACTTCTCCAGATCCTACATGATGCGCAAACAAACTACTTCTCACAGCCTATTTACATATAAACATATTAAACAAGTCGGTACATCGCAAGGCGGCTAAGCGTACTTAGTCGGAGATGGTAAGGATTTCCCTTGGCCTGCCAAGGGTGAGGCGTAGACAGGCTGGGGACTCAACCTCCTCTTCGGAGATAGGCTCCAGACGCGAGGCGCTGCGCGGAGTTGGAGGAGCAGGTGCCCTGTGCAGGACAACTCGAATCTGAGCGGGCACGAGGGGTGGTGCAGAACGAACTGGAGTAGGCGCAATGATGTGGTTGAACTCCTCCGTGGTAGGCAGGCGACGAGTAGCGGTGCGAGCAGCAGGAGCAAACGGTGCCGATGACGAGACGAAAGTCCGTGGCGGTGCGGCGCGTGAGAGCTCCCTCCTGTTGGCGGCACAGCCATGGACTGAGTCCATCTTGGCGGCTACAAAGTCGTCCACCAGGTTGTCGAAGGCTGCCTCCAAAGCCGGAGATACTCGATGAGCATCTCAAAAGCTTCGTCCCGTTCTCCTCTGGGGCAAGAGAACGCATAGTGGCAGGTGTATGGCACGTGACATGGCAGGTAGCGGTAGCGACGAGTCTTCATCGAAGGAAGGATATCCCTGAGACGAGCTATCGCCTCACGGGCTGCCATCTGCAATGCATGCTTCTCTGTGGGCATGGCTCTCCCCACGAACCGGTAGCGCTCAACTCGTCCTCTCTTGAATTCCACCGCGGCTTGGTGCATGGTCAGACGGCCGTTGACCTTGTGCTGAGAGAGAGAGAAGACTGGGCGCACATCTGGCCCCATCGCGACTTGAACGATGAAGGAGAGAAGGTTGACGAACCCATCGGGCATGTTGGCGAACATCTGCGACTCGCATTTGTTGCCAGCCATCTAGAAAAGTAGGCAAAAGTCCTGAGTAGTCAAATCATAAATTTATGCTGACTGTCAGAAATTGTCTACATTTAAAAAAAATTGCCCTATTATGCTAATAACCGATTAGCGATCGCACCTAGTGGCTTCCTACAGTCAGCCTGGCTCTGGTACCAAGCTTGTCACGACCGGTTTTTCAATAAAATATTTATTGAACAACCGACCTATGAAGTCCAATATGAGGAAAATCCTTCATACCGGTAGACAAAATTTTGATACAATAAGCCAGTAGCATTACATTAATACAGGGGTCGGACTGAAGATGCCCAACCAATTATTACAAACACGCCGATAATTATACATAGTGGCGGATATGACCCAAAGGTGTGGGGGTGGGAATACTACTAACTCGAGATATGAGTAGTTGGTGGAATAACTCAGCGGGGTGGTTAATAAGTCTACTGCACTGGCGGCTCATCGAGCGTCGAGGTGAGGCTCGATGAATTTATTTGGGTAGCGGAAGCGGATATATCACAAAGACTAGTCCAGGGATCGCACGAGACTGACTGGGATTCCTCTAGGCGTCGGACTCGCTATCAAATTCTTCATCCATGAGATCGCCTTCATCAGCATCTGGCCAAATCAACAAGCCAGGTGAGTACTTTGAAAGTACTCGCAAGACAGTTCGGACAAAAGATATAACAAATGAATGCATGAATGAGTCATGATTAATTTTAACATTTGCTCAATTAAATCAGTATAGCAAAAATAAATGAGAAGGGAATCGGCGGTAGTCCGCTCGAAAACCCAAAGAAAGATAAACAAAAAACCGATCGAATTATCGAAGTGACGCCTCGAAGGGTGAAAATAAGTAAAACATGCCACAGTCGGGCGTCTGGGCGACACCTCATAAAGGGCTTATATTGGAATAAAAAATACACGTGTGCCGCAGTCGGATGTCGGAGCGACATCATAGAAAGGGCTTATAATAAAAGTAAATAATAACGATGCCGCAGTCGGACGTCTGAGCGACATCACAGAAAGGGCTTATAATGAAAATAAATAACAGCAATGCCGCAGTCAGACGTCTGAGCGACATCACAGAAAGGGCTTATAATGAAAATAAATAACAACAATGCCACAGTCGGACGTCTGAGCGACATCGCAGAAAGGGCTTATAATGAAAATGAATACCAACAATGCCGCAGTCGGACGTCTGAGCGACATCGCAGAAAGGGCTTATAAGTCATTATTTATAACTGATAAGATATAGTGCTCACGAAAATATTCATCACGAGACAATAAGCGGGTTAGTCCATTCACAGGAAAGTAAACATTTAATACTCAAATGGTTCTCGGGAGTTTCTGTCACTGAGACTGACACTTGACAAGATGAGATGATCACGGTACTTGGACATGAATAAGATGAATACAAGAATTTTGACTCTGCAGAGTTTGTACCAAAATTGTCCACAGCCAACGGATTTCCGTAGTCACGAAGGACTAGTTCCATTTACGGTATTTCAGAAGAAACACAACTAGCTAGTACACACCCATCATACCTCACGTTGCCAGGAATCACCCTAGACAGCGTTTAAGAAAAACTTTGAGACGGGGAGATCACAATCTCGAATAGCATGGGATCAAATTTATATCTGGCAGCGCTCTAAGGGGTGCCCCCCTCTCGGTCCCAGCCGGAAACACCCATGCCCCCTGACCGGATGAAAGGCTTTAATCCAGGGCCATGGAACCTTCATCCCGGCCTCTCGATTTGGTGTGTACCAGGGCGTGGTTTGCAACCTACTAGGCCGTATCCCTTGCGGGAAACAAGTGGTAGTACGGAAAGGAAGACGGACGGGAAACTAACTGATTTATGTTGACACTGGGTCAACGATATGGCATAAGCCTGGCATGCTACAACACTGCCATCTTACCCATACTCATGCCAACTCATGGCCATGCAACAAGTTTCCAGCAACTCACGGATTTACCGAGTTCATTTGCCTCAATGTTCACGAGACAAACTATCATCGAAAATGCTCATGAACGTGCCATGATACAAAAATAATGCAAACATGCCCAGACACTCATCATATCAAAAGTTCAAACTTTGCTTGCCTGGTTCAGAGTAGTCGGAGTCTAGCTTGGCGAAGTTTGCGGTTCCGTCACCTCCTTCGGTATCTACGGTAAACAAAAATACACAAGCTAACGTAAATACCGTGGGGTACAGAAAGTTGATCCAAATATTTTTCAAATAAATCTTATAAAAAACTAGACAACATTTTAAAGAGGACAGAAAGAAAATCAATCAAAAATACTTTTCTGATTAAAAGTTATAAGAGTTTTGGCCCAGGGACCCATCTGCAATGAAACAGAAAGTTTCCAGGGGGTTCTGCGGAAAAGTCCAGAAAACGGTTCGTTTAAAAGGAACCACTGAGAGGCTGACAGGCGGGCTCCACCTGTCAGGTTTGAAAATTTGAAAGAGGGAAACAGGGCGCGACGGGCGCCGAGAGGTGCGGTGGTCGCGGCGGCGATCCACGGCGAAAAGTAGTGATCGGACGGTACCTTCGTGATCAGCACGTCCTTCCGCGTCTGTGGAAGGTGGAAGTGGTCGCCGGCGAGTACCACGTCGACGGCGACGCTTGCTCCGGCGGACGGCGGTTCGGACGGTCGTGGATCTCGCCGGAGAGAGCTGCGGGGCCAAAATTGAGGTGGGGGTTATCCTACTAGAGGTGGTACGAGGCTACGGGCGAAAGTAGGGCGGCGGAGGTGCCCTCACCGGAGTGAACGATGCCGGAGCCCGAGGCGGACGGAGGTGGCCGGAGTCGAGGAAGAAAGGCCCCTCGAGGCCCCTCGAGTGGCTAGGCGGGGTCTGGTGAGGTGGTGGGGTCGTGAGCAAGCTCGGGGGGCTATATATAGCCGGCCCGAGTCGGTTGCCGTGAACGGATTAGTCTGGCGAGTTGATTACGGCGGCGCTGTGGCTGGACGGTCGGCTTAGGGGCTTGAGCATCGCCTAGGTGGAGTAGTGGTGCCATTCCCGTGTCCAACTCAGCACGGGAGGGCTGGTTACGGTCTGCCCTCGATGGAGCAGCCGCCTGACCCGTCGGCGGCGAAGAGCGCTTCTGCGCGTGCCAAGCCTGGCGACGGTGCCGCATGCGTCTTGTTGGCAAGGAAGGTGGCCACGCGGATCCACCAGGATGTTTGGCGGCGCCCGAACGGCGTGCGCCGGTTTTGCCTCCTGTCGCCGTTACGGTGGTGCAGCCGCCGCAAAGCACGCCGGCGCAGGCGGGCCAGGGCGCCACCGACGCCAGGAACGCGCCAAGCGCGCGTGTGGAGCTTCGGACAGGCAGGCCAGGCTGCGAGCAACGTGCCAAGGGCACTGTGGACTCGTGACTGAAGTTACTGACGAAGATCGACACTGAACTTCTGAATTTTACGAAAGTGAATGTAATAAAGGCATGCTAGGTGTTCGACAAAATGATTCTGGTATCCAGGGATTTTTCCTTGAGCTGATTTTTGGTGGAGTGGTCTCTCATTGCAACTAGAGGTTGAATGAATTTTGGTGGAATTTTTGGAGAAGTGTAGATATGAATTTCACCAAATTTGGCAAATCTGGTCCAAACTTGCAGTGAGTGAAATTTGAAATATTTGAAAAGAAGAAGAGTGGATCAAGATGGTTCTGGGTTGTGGGTACAAAGGACTATCCAGGGGTGTGGAGTTGAGGTCAAAAATCAAAAGCATTAGGGTACTTTCTTTGCAAATCACCTAGGCTCAATATAATAGACAGAATTATTTTGGGAGGAGAAATAACTGGAATAAAATCCAAAAATGGATTTTACTGGTTTGGACAGAATGTTTGAGTTGTACCAAAGTGGAAGGAGAGATTTTTTGGGGAGGTTTTACCATGTGGTGTATGGCCAAACCATAAATGATCTCAAATATGGGAGAGAAAGAAAGACTCCTAGAGTTACTTTTTGAAAGAAAATAAACTTCAAAGATTTATCTTGAAATTTTGAGAAGAGGGCAATCAGAAGAAAATTTAAAACCAAACACTAGGGTTGAAGGGGATGCAAAAATAAAATATTTGCTAAAGGGAAAAAGCTTTGAGAGAGATTTTTGGAAGGGTTTTGGAGACCTCCTTCAAATCCAACAAAATTTTGAAGAAAACCAAAGGAAATATTTTGGAGTGTCACACCATGCCCTAAATGTGGGAATGCGAAGTCTTATTCTGACCGGAAAATCCTTCACACCCACCTGCTTTACAAGCGTTTCATGCCACACTATAATGTTTGGACGAGGCACGGAGAAATAAGGGTTATGATGGAAGACGACGAAGAAGAAGAGGACGATGACAACTATGTGCCCCCTGAATACGGTGATGCTGCAACGGGGGAAGCTGCTGAAGATCAAGAGGAACCAGACGATGTTCCCAATGATGCTGCAACGGGGGAAGCTGTTGAAGATCAAGAGGAACTAGATGATGTGCCTGATGATGATGAGATCCGCCGGGTCATTGTCGATGCAAGGACGCAATGCGAAAGTCAAAAGGAGAAGCTGAAGTTCGATCGCATGTTAGAGGATCACAAAAAAGGGTTGTACCCGAATTGCGAAGATGGCAACACAAAGCTCGGTACCCGTCTTGGAATTGCTGCAGTGGAAGGCGAGAGAATGCTGTGCCAGACAAAGGATTTGAGAAGCTACTGAAAATATTGAAGAAGAAGCTTCCAAAGGATAACGAATTGCCCGACAGTACATACGCAACAAAGAAGGTCGTATGCCCTCTAGGATTGGAGGTGCAGAAGATACATGCATGCACTAATGACTGCATCCTCTACCGCAGTGCGTACAAGGATCTGAACGCATGCCCGGTATGCGGTGCATTGCGGTATAAGATCAGACGAGATGACCCTGGTGATGTTGACGGCGAGCCCCCCGGGAAGAGGGTTCCTGCGAAGGTGATGTGGTATGCTCCTATAGTACCACGATTGAAACGTCTGTTCAGAAACGGAGAGCATGCCAAGTTGATGCGATGGCACAGTGAGGACCGTAAGAAAGACGGGAAGTTGAGAGCACCACGACGGGTCGTGATGGAGAAAAATCGAGAGAAAGTACTGGGCTGAGTTTGCAGGTGACCCAAGAAACGTATGGTTTGGTTTGAGCGCGGATGGAATTAATCCTTTCGGGGAGCAGAGCAGCAATCACAGCACCTGGCCCGTGACTCTATGTATGTATAAGCTTCCTCCCTGGATGTGCATGAAGCGGAAGTTCATTATGATGCCAGTTCTCATCCAAGGCCCTAAGCAACCCGGCAACGACATTGATGTGTACCTAAGGCCATTAGTTGAAGAATTTTTACAGCTGTGGAATGGAAACGGTGTACATACGTGGGATGAACACAAACAGGAGGAATTTAACGTGCACGCATTGCTGTTTGTAACCATCAACGCTTGGCCCGCTCTCAGTAACCTTTCAGGACGGACAAACAAGGGATACCACGCATGCACGCACTCTTCAGTTGACACTAAAAATATATACCTGGACAAATGCATGAAGAATGTGTACCTGGGCCATCGTCGATTTCTTCCGACCAACCATCAATGTCGAAAGAAAGGCAAGCATTTCAAAGGCGAGTCAGATCACTGGAAGAAGCCTGCCATGCGTACCGGTGATCACGTACTTGCTATGGTCAATGATTTACACGTAATCTTTGGAAAGTGTCCCGGCGGACTAGCTGTTCCGAATGACACTGAGGGACACGCACCCATGTGGAAGAAGAAATCTATATTTTGGGACCTACCCTACTGGAAAGACCTAGAGATCCGCTCTTCAATCGACGTGATGCACGTGATGAAGAACCTTTGCGTGAACCTGCTAGGCTTCTTGGGCGTGTATGGGAAGACAAAAGATACACCTGAGGCACGGGAGGACCTGCAACGTTTGCACAAAAAAGACGGCATGCCTCCGAAGCAGTATGAAGGTCCTGCCAGCTACGCTCTTACGAAAGAAGAGAAAGAAATCTTCTTTGAATGCCTGCTCAGTATGAAGGTCCCGACTGGTTTCTCGTCTAATATAAAGGGAATAATAAATATGCCAGAGAAAAAGTTCCAGAACCTAAAGTCTCATGACATCCACGTGATTATGACACATCTGCTTCCGGTTGCATTGTGGGGGCTTCTACCGGAAAATGTCCGATTAGCCATTGTGAAGCTATGTGCATTCCTCAATGCAATCTCTCAGAAGGTGATCGATCCAGAAATCATACCAAGGCTAAGGAGTGATGTGGCGCAATGTCTTGTCAGTTTCGAGCTGGTGTTCCCACCATCCTTCTTCAATATCATGACACACGTCTTAGTTCATCTAGTCGGCGAGATTGTCATTCTGGGCCCGTATTTCTACACAATATGCTCCCCTTTGAGAGGACCATGGGAGTCCTAAAGAAATATGTCCGTAACCGCGCTAGGCCAGAAGGAAGCATCTCCATGGGCCATCAAACAGAGGATGTCATTGGTTTTTGTGTTGACTTCATTCCTGGCCTTAAGAAGATAGGTCTCCCTAAATCGCAGTATGAGGGGAGACTGACTGGAAAAGGCACGCTTGGAGGGGACTCAATAATATGCAGGGACGGATATTCTTGGTCTCAAGCACACTACACAGTTCTACAGAACTCTACCTTGGTGACTCCGTATGTCGATGAACACAAGAACAGTCTGCGCTCCAAACACCCGGAGCAGTGCGACGACTGGATTACATGTGAACACATCAGGACTTTCTGAAAGTGCTAGTTATCGACTAGAGGGGGGTGAATAGGCGATTTTTAGGAAAGTCTTCAAAACACGAATGTTTCGAAGACAAACAATAGAAATGACCTAATTGATATGCAGCGGAAGATAAACTACAACAAGCAAGCCATAGTCAAGTATGCAATAATGTGAACGGACAAGACTAATAGCAGCTATGTAGTAAGGATCAGGATGGAAAATAGTATGAAGCCAAACAATGATAGTAGTCAAGCAATGAAGTCAAACAGATAAGACATATAAGCAATGACTTCACGAAGACAAACTGAGGGTAAAGGAGGGAAGGGATAGAACGAGTCACTTGTTGAAGACACAGGATTTGTTGGACCAGTTCCAGTTGCTGTGACAACTGTACATCTGGTTAGGGAGGCTGAGATTCCACTCAGAAGACCGCGTCTTCACCTTATTCCCCTTGAGCTAAGGACACACAGTCCTCGCCCAATCACTCTGGTAAGTCTTCAAGGTAGACTTCCGAACCTTCACAGACGACGTTCACCGGCAATCCACAATGACTCTTGGATGCTCTCGCGAAGCCTAACCAGCTGGAGGATTCACAGTCCTCAAGTGTAATAAGTCTTCAGGTCACACAGACAGGAAAACTTCAGTGATGCCTAACACTCTTTGGCTCTGGGTGTTTTGGGCTTTGTCCTCGCAAGGATTTCTCTCTCTCAAAGGCTTCGAGGTGGGTTGCTCTCAAGCGACAAAAGCCGTGCACTAACTCTGAGCAGCCACCAATTTATGGTGTAGGGGGTGGGCTATTTATAGCCACTAGGCAACCCGACCTGATATGTCCGAAATGACCCTGGGTCACTAAGGAACTGACACGTGTTCCAACGGTCAGATTTCAAACACACGCGGCAACTTTACTTGGGCTACAAGCAAAGCTGACTCATCCAGCTCTGGATAAGTTTTGCTCTCATTGTCTTCGCTCGAAGACATAGGATTTGGGTTGAGCATCACTTCAGTCATTCTGACTATGATCACTTGGACCCCACTTAACAGTACGGTGGTTCCTACGACTCAACAAAGAAGAAAAGGAAACAACGAGACGACACAGTCTTCGCGCTCCATAGTCTTCACTCAATGTCTTCTCATGTCATAGTCTTCAATGTGAATATCTTCACATACCACCATTGTCGTCAATGTCTTCATACATTTTTAGGGGTCGACTCCGGTAGGTAAACCGAATCAATGAGGGACACTACGTGCGTTATCCTGCAATTCTCACAAACGCATTAGTCCCTCAACCACATTTGTCGTCAATACTCCAAAACCAACTAGGGGTGGCACTAGATGCACTTACAATCTCACCCTTTTTGGTGATTGATGACAAACTGGTTGAAGTTTTCAATGGGGATAATATATGTGAAATTGTAAAGGATAGGGAATTGTCTTCATAAGTGGCAAAGGCTCCCCCTGAAGATGTGCATATAAGTAGTTTGCTTTTGGAATGCAAATGCACATGGCAGGTTGTACTTGTGGAGAACCTCTTCAACTTATGAAGATAATTCATCATGCATGAAATAATATAGCTAAGAGAATGACATGCATAATGAAAAATGGACATCTGCAGAATGATCTAAGTGCGGACTAGCAATGGAGTCATCCAGTCACATGGACGCTGCACTGGAGCAGCTTGAAGTAGAAGTCTGAGAAGTCTTCCAAGGGAATTGTGCATGAGCATGGATGGCTTCCTCGGCAATTGGGCGACGTCCAGTCCAGAACGGGAACCACTTGCAGTGCACAGCAGCAGCTTGAGCTCTTGACCAGCAACACTGCACATGCAAGCCTATACTGTCCGATGTTCAGTAGGCCGGGGCTACGACGTATCAACAGCCGTGACGTCGAAAACTTGAAGTGGGCTACCTGCGTCAGACGTATCAACGGTCGTGATGTCAGACGTACAAGTAGCCATGACGTCCTTATTAATTATCAATGCAAATTTGTGAATCATTGGTGGCGACTTGTGAGGGATCCCGGAGTAGTTTGTGCCCTACAGGGAGACTAAGGTGGTGTTTGGTTCTCTGGTCCTAGGACTTTTTCTAGTCCCAACTAAAAAGTCCCTAGTTCCTAAAAAGTCCCTCCCAGTTTGTTTTCAGAGACTAAAAAGTCCCTAGTCCCTTTCTAGAGGCTATTAAATGACCATGTTGCCCCTAATATATAGAAAAATAACAATCAAACAACACCATGGGGTGGCGGGCCAATGGGTGCATGGAGGGGCATTGTTGGAAAAGTCCCAAAAAGTCCCAAAAAGACTCTCCTTAAGAGTTTTCTTCATTTAGTCTCAAATGCCTAGTTTAGTCCCTAAAAAGTCCATCCCATTTGGTAAAAAAAATCTCTAAAAGGGACTTTTTCTAGTCCCTACATAGAAAAGTCCCTGGAAACAAACACCCCCTAAGCAAAGTGAATAGTTTAATCATTTGGTCTTACCGAAGCAGTGGGAGAACAATAGTGTTATATCTTTACTTTTGTCCAGATTAGAGAGGGGTAGCGTAGAATCTTTCAATCGAAATAATGCATGCTCATCAACCAAGTATGTGGTTGCCAAGTACACATTTATTCGTCAATGCTTAGTACTACTGACCACCACGATCATCAAGAAGTGGAGAAAATTTGCAAATACGACAATGAAAAACTAGATGATACTTTGTGCCACATTGCAACATGGGTGTTGGTTACAACTACAATATATTCCCATGAGATTTGATTCCATGGAATATGAATACTTGAAGAAACTCAGGGAATATATTGTGGTGAGCCTTTTCCCACAGTTTGAGAAATAGATTAGTGTGCATCATCATTTTATTATTAAATATTTGTTAAATATAAATGGCATACTAGAATGGTAACAATAAGGACTTTCTGCAAGCATGATTACATGTTGTGTATGTTTTCATGTTGAAAGAAATTGATTAGTGAGATCCACTATTTGGTTATATATGACATCTTCCATTACCCATGGTTCATGCGGACATATACCATTTCACGAAGTCTTCTGGCAAAACTAATGCACACCAAGATCGGGCATGTTGGCAGCTAATCATCTGACATTCATACTTTCAGATTTTGCTCCTTTGACATTTCACATATGTGATGCACTTATCTTGCATCATATGCAATTTGTCTTCCAAAAGCGGCATAGCAGCTTATGTAGGGCATCTCCTGGAGTAGTTGGTTGTATTTGGCCGACACATAGATCAAGTTAGGCATCTCCTGGAGTAGTTGGTCGTATTTGGTCGACATATAGTGCACTAGGCAAAATATAGTGCAACCGCCCTTATGAACCCGCTTGAAGACTATCAAACTCATATGCTTCTCCCCCTTTTGTCAGTAAGGACCAAAAAGGTTTGAAGACATAGAGCATCTACTCGTCCTCTTCTGAAGAAGATGATGCAGCAGGGTTGTCGTTGTTGGTTGGCGGTGCAGACGAGCTTGGTGCAGTGTCGATTCGTGCAGAAGTAGGGGGCGGTGAAGTAGCATCGGCTTCATCATCGATCACTCTGGCATTGACAGTTGCCGCGGAGGAAGAATAGTCAGAGTCTTCAAGTGATGGAGTTCGTCGTAGGACTGCATTCCGTGGAGGAGTGGAGTCAAACTTGAAGCGTTCGGTGAAGCCATCGTCTTGAAGATCTGCTTTAGCACTGAGCAAGGTCAAACTCTTCCATGATCGCCGACAGGTCTCGCGAGTGACAAAAGTATTCTTGGTGGCAAGGTTGCGAATGCGATTGACGTCCACCAAGAGACTTTGCATTTGACGCTTGAGCCAGGAGTGATGCTTATCTTGCTTTTGATGCAGCGCCACAAGAAGTTCTCGATCATTGAGGACTCGAGAGCGCTTCCAAGGCCTTTGGCCAATTGTGCGCTCAGTGGCTTCAGTCCGTGCACGATGAGGCAGACGTGTGTTCCCAGCCAGAGGATAAACACGAGATACCACTTGGACGCCTTCCATAGGTTGAGAGAAGCTGTGGTGATCTGCGTTCTGAAGACTTAGTGGCGTTTTGGCAGGCTCAGGGTATATGGCTTCAACAGACATATCAACCTCTGGTAGAAAGATCAGATGATTGCGAGCAGAGGGTTGATAGTTGATAGCAGAGTGCATTTTAATGAGGCGCATGACCCATGGAGCATAGAACTTCAGACCAAACAGATCAGATCCAGACGATGCCAATTGTCGGATGAAAAATTCTTGCGTGTTGAAGCTGATGCCATTGAGGATGTAGAAGACCAATGTCTTCATTGCTCCTTCAAGCTTTGCAGACGATGAATGCCCTTTGATAGGCCATAGAGTTCGCCTGATGATGTGATATATTGTGCGAGACAGATACTCAAGGTCATCAACAAAGAAGTGCTGAGGGTATTCAGCGTCATGTGGCAGTGGCTTCATCATGCTCAGCATCTGACTCATGTCGGGTTCTGGCTTATGAAATATGCTTTCCAAGGCATCGCGGTGGAGTTGACATCCAGGTTCAAACAGCTCTCCGGGAGTGGGTAGGCCTGTGAGCTCAATGATGTCAAGAACTTTGGCTTCATGATGGACATTTCCTGTCATCCACTCCAGAACCCATGTCTTCGTATCTCTGTTGTAGCCGCGGATGTGGAGGGTGGCATAGAATTGAAGCACTAATTCTTCATTTCAGTGTTCTTTGTCTGTAATGAAACCAAGCAGACCTACATCATGAAAGCAATCAAGTGCTTCTTCTAAGCACGGCAGTCCGGCAATGGCTTCAGTGTCAAGGCGCATATGAGGGAAAATGCGGCCTTGGTCATACATAACACAGGAGTAATAGCTTCTTTGCTGATAGCTCCAGAACTGATCCAATGAGATCCTTGGCCTTGTGTAGGGGTTCTTTGCACTGTCAAAGAAAGTGTTGTGGGCTTTGAAGCCATTTGCATTGAAAGAACCTGTTGAGGTGGCAGTGCCTGGAAACCTTGGCAGTCTTGGCTTCGGCTTCTGGACCTAAGGCCTATGCTCAATATGATAGTCGAACTGAGGACCAGAGGCATGAGGCGGAGGGACCAGAATGGGCCATCTTACTGTGACTAGCTCGCCATAGTTGTATGCTTGCTCGATTGTGTAGGGCCTTGGTGGCGGAACTGGAGCAGTGGCAGCAACTGAGGCTTCAGGCTGCTCAGCAGATGCTTCGGGAGCAGTGGCCTCATTGGCTTCAGGCACATTTCCTTCAGTGGCTTCAGGAGCAGTTGGTGCAGGCTCCACATTGGCTTCAGCCATGACCACGTCATTGGCTTCATTGGTGTTGGAGGTGGCAGCCTCAATGTTTTCAACCTCCACTTGAGGAGCTGGAGGGTCGATCTTCGCACGTTGATATCGTGTATGACTTCTTGATTCTGAGGGGTGTAGGGACACGTTCTTCTTCTTCTTGGGTGTCTGCGGCTGATGCAGCCGGATTGTCTTCAGCAGCTTTAGCTTCAGACTCAGAGACATTCACAGTTGGAGTGGCTTCTGAAAACACTTGTCGTGCAACAGGTTGGTGGTACTTGAGGCCTTTGACCTTTGCGAAGCCTGCGGACAGGTTATCTGAAAAATCTTGGGTACACTGACGAACCGTTCGTCCTAGCCAATGATGTGGCACAGGTTATCTATGTGAAGGACATGTCTACCAAACCGAGAAAAACAAAAGATAAGGAAGCGAATACATCATACGATGAGCCAAAGCGCCACATAGTTCTTTCCAAAAAAGGGACATCGTGGGAGTGGAGGGCAAGACAGACATGTCTGAAGATTATGAAAAGTTTCATGAAATTCCTCCCTTCAAAGTCAAGGCTGGCCCAAGCATGCTGATAAACGATGAAGATTATCCATGGTTACGGCACAATAAGCAAATGACACAAGCTAAGAAAAAGTGAAAACTTTCCCTCGCAACTATTATGATGATACCATGCCAACTTTGTAACAGACGAGTATGATACCATTGTCCGTTTTGTACATGAAGTGCATCCAGTTTTTGCCGTAACCCTCTCAAATTTCTTGCACATGCTATGTGGATGAATAGGGTGAAGAAGCAGGCTATTGTGATCGAAGAATGGAGGAGGAAAGACATGATTATGATGGCTCCAGTGACCCAATGCTGGTGTAAGAAGGAGCCCGTGGTGACGGCTCCGGTGACCGAACAGAGTCCGGCCAGGTAATTATATTAGTTAAGCCTATGCTGCCTAGCTAATTGATGCATTCATTGTTTTGGTATGTACACATATTAATTAACTCTCGTCTTTCTTCTTATTTCTAGCCCTCCGGATCGAGCACAACTTTAGTAAAGAGACGAGGCCCGAAGAAAAAGTTGCGCTCGGATGAAAGGTTTGAGATCACAGCAATCGCGCGCGATGGCCAACCGATTGAACCCATTCGGACAAAGGAAGCATTTGCTGCTCAGTGCGGTGTTTTTGTTAGGGACAAGATCCCGATCAGCATCCACCAATGGTATAAGCCTAAGAAGGAAGACCCTGAGGTGTCTTATGTCAATGATATGCAGAAAGATGATCTTTGGACTGAGCTGAAGGCAAATTTCACCCTACTGCCAGAGGAGGATTCGGAGAAGCCAACTAAAGAGCAATTAATCAAGTCTCATGCTCTTAAGAAGATGGCAGACCTATTCAGGAGGTGGAAGAATGAGCTGAAAACGTTTGTCGACAAAGAAGAGACACCAGAATTCATCGGCAAATATGAGAAGATCAGAGATCACTGGCCCGCATTTGTGGCCCACAAGACATCGGAAAAGAGTAAGAAGATGTCAGCGACAAACAAGAAAAATGCTGCGAAGAAGAAGCTTCACCATCGCACGGGGTCAGGTGGCTACCTCAAAGCCCGGCCGTTGTGGGCCAAGGCTGAGAATGATCTGCTTGATAAAGGGATCGAACCAGAGACAATGAACTGGCTGATCAAGGTTGCCGGACTTGGTTCTTTGGGGCTGGCGGAACCTTGGACCCTGTATCAGGGAAGTGCCTTTGGACGGACGAGCAAATGAGAATACCAGTCAGGAGGCTTCAGCACTATATCGATGCAGCGCAGCAAGGGACGTTCGTTCCAGACAGAGAGAACGACAAGCTCACAATGGCCCTCGGGAATCCTGAGCACCCTGGACGGACACGAGGCACGCCAGGCTCCGTTCCGTGGAAGGCTGGTTTTCCGGACGCAGGCGGTTACAAATGCCAGGAGAGGAGGAAAAAAGTGGAGTAGACCCAAATTCAGAAGCTGCACGAAAGGGTTCAAGCGCTAGAGGAACGAGACATGGCTCACAGCAAGCGACCCGCCGAAACTACCCCCGAAGCTACCCCGCCATCTCAGCGGAGAAGCAGCATGGCTTCCACCGAGCTGCTTCAGCCGGAGCATGTCTTGACGGCTCCTGCTAGCTACCCCGTGGATGCTATCACGGAGTCTCAACATTGCCACCTTATGACGCAATGGCAGAACTTCAAAGTCAAGGCGGCTGTCGGCTCTGTTCGACCTCCTGAACCCGGCGCAACTTTTCACTGTCGTCCGATTCCAGAAGGATATGCTAGGGTGACGGTGGACGAAATAACGGAGGGATTTGAGGACCTCCAGCTTGACCACCCTATCGGTGAAGGGGAGACTCGGTTGGGTTCTTGTCTGAGGACTCCATGCCTATGGCGGAAGGAGCTCATCAACCTTCTGAACTGGAGGCCTCCGCATCCTCCTCCTCCTCCGGAGAGTAAGGGCACTCCGCCTCCTCCTCCGCCTCCTCCTCCGGCGAGTGATCAGGGCACTCAGCCTCCTTCTTCGGCGCGTGGCGGCACTCCGCCTCCTTCTCCGCCTGCGCCGGCGCGCCCGAGCAGCCAGCCTCCTCCTTCTCCGCCTCATCAGCAAGGGCGGAAGAGACCCGCCGCCGCTCCGGCTGCTCTGGCGCGTCATAGTACTTCTCCTCCGCCTCGTAACCAAGGAAAGAAGATAGTCGCAGCCGCTCCGTCTGCTCTGCCAGCGTCTAGCAGTACAGCCAGAGGCGGGAGGCAATACAGATTCAGTCCTTCTCTGAAGACTCCAGAGAAGTTACCATATGAGAGGACCTCAGAGGAGAACTTGAAGATCGTGCGAGCCAAAGTGACGAACTTCTTTCAAGGTGTGAAAGCAAAGAAACATCCACCTCCGGAGGAGAAGGTAGATCCGGTGAAAGCGAAGCGCACTCTGGCTGCCCTGACAAAACCACCAAAGTCTCCGCCGAAAGGCAACTATGAGCGCATTATTGCAAAGACATTTGTCGAAGCGGAGCAGTCGGGAAGTACTATCAGTGATCAAAGGTTAAAAGAACGACGAGTTGGGAAAAAAATTGCCCAACTCGGCGAACAAGCGAACCAATCATGCCCCCCGCTCAAGGTGTCTAGCGACACCGTCGCTAATGATCCGAGGATGGTGCCCGGTTATAGCAATCTTGGAGATTACCTGCCCGACGATGTACATTATGATTTCTTGGAGGTGGAGGAACACAGATACGAGTACGGGAAGCCTCTCGTTAAAGATGAGAGATCTCTAACAACGATGATGCGAAGGTTCCATGACTGGTATATGAAAACCTGCAGAGAGTCTGGGGGGAGGAATATTTTGACGCTGAGAGTTAAAGAGGAGCATGACCTCGTTGGAATTGAACTGTTGAATGTTCCATTTGAGGAGTTCTTCCAGTTTTTCAATCAAAAGGCCCTCGATAAATCAACGGTCACTTGCTACTGTCTGTAAGTAGTACTACTTCTGTCATTAAGTCTCTCTATATAGGTCAGCTCTTTCATTGCATGTATTTATAATTATCCTCACTATATTATGCAGATTGAAGATCGCCGAATTGAAGAAAAGACAAATCGGTGATATTGGGTTCATTAAGACAAATCTCATAGATGCAACTGAGGCTAAATATCATGCCGAAAATACCGAGGCCAACTTGCTACGATCTTTGGTAATAAATGAAAACAAAGATATAATACTTTTTCCTTACAACTTCAAGTGAGTGTTACTGTCTTGTGCATATTCGGTTTCCCTTATTAGTCCAGGTTATAGTAATCTAATTGATGAGTTATGCATGCGTGCGCAGCTTCCACTATATTCTCCTAGAGATTAAGCTTGAGCAGGGACTAGTAACCGTCTTAGACTTGAGACGAAAAGATCCCCAGGACTATGCGTACATGACTCAAATGCTTGAGAAGTAAGTTAAGTCGATCATTATTCACCATATCAGCAACTTTGTTCATTTTCTGATATCAAGTAATTGTTTTCTTTGTCTGGCAGGGATTGGAGAAAATTCACCAAAAAAGCTCCGGGACTGCCGAAGAAGCTGCAATTTAGACACCCGAAAGTAAGTACTATAGTAGCATGTTCCGCACGTCTCCTAGTGATTCAAGCGCTAGTTTCATCAATACCATTTAGCATGCTTGCTTATCAGTTTGATTGACCTCTATTTCTTGTAAAGTGGTTGTGGCAGCAACAAGGGAATGATTTTTGTGGATACTACGTTTGCGAGTCCATCTGCCATACGACCTGTGAGCGGGGCTACTCTGACGAACAATATGAAGTGCGTAAGCAATAATATTCACAATTTTATTTTATTACCATCATTTGTGTTGCGTAAGCAATATGTATTTACCCCCTTCTTCAAATTAGATCTTTCGGATGCGGGATCAACTCCTACCACCAGATCGTATGCAAGCAATTCAAGAGGAATTGGCGGCATTCTTCCTTGACCACGTGATCGTTGAAGACGGAGAATACTATGTGGACCCCGTGTTCATATATAATTAGGAGATTATATTGTAAGAGATAATTATTGTATATATGTAGCCGATAGTGTCGGATAGATATACGAGAACTTGTTGTTCGACCAATCTCTCAGAGAAGGAGAGGTGGTCGATATCACTTCTCTCTGTATGCATATGTTCATGACGATCTTCTGTTTCATTCATTTGCTTACTAGCTAGCGTGTCTAGTCCTCTCTATACGTATATAGTACGTAGCGTCGACCAGGCACGGAGATAAGAGAGGACACTTCTCTCTATTAATTAGCTAGCTAACACAATATATGGAACCCCTAAATTAACCCCCAAAACCCCAACCCCCCTTAAAAAAATAAAAACCCCAGCCCCTGAAATGCTGACGCGTGGACGCCTATTGGTCCCGGTTGGTGCCACCAACCGGGACCAAAGGCCCTCCTGCCTGGGCTCGCCGCACCGGCCACGTGGAGGCCCATCTGTCCCGGTTCGTGTAAGAACCGGGACTAAAGGGCTAAGGCATTAGTAATGACCCTTTAGTCCCGGTCTAACAACCGGGACAAAAGGCCCTTACCAACCGGGACAGATGACCCTTTTTCTACTAGTGATATCAAGCAGAACAAAATGATTGATGTCTGCTACTCAGTTAATCAAGTTGTTTATCCTGCAGAATTTGATTAGTTACTCATATCGGCTTGTTGTGTGTGTACGCAACATTTTTTTTCGGGAATTGGTGTGTATGTGAATATTTTCCAAATGATTGGCAAGTTATATGCATACGCTAATGCGTGACTACACATCAAAAGCTAAATTTTGATTGCATAGGTGACATTCATGGTGATCCAACGGCGATTCTGGGTGCTTGCTTATCCGTTGGTGGTGATTGGTAAGATGTGTTACTTTGACAACAGCATTTTCTCGGTGGCAGAGCAGGTAATCCCCGAAAATGCTAAACTTATGGGACCGAATGCTATTGGTAACCAGTTATATGCATACGCTCTTACGAAGTGGATCTATGGGATGTTGTGTTCTCTTTTCAATATACTCTCCCTGATTTTGACCATGGGCGAACGACTCCATCTCGTAAACCTAGCCCCTAATAATTTTTCAATAGCTAGATATAGCAGTAGTGGATGATCCACTAGTTTCACCAGAAGACTTCATCAAACGCTAACTTGCAACATGCACCGTGGCGGTTTGAAGATATTAATTCCCTTTTTCATATCGAAATTTTACTCCTCTGTCTTGATGATCTTGGCGGCTAGCGTACGGACAGCAAAACAAGTCACCGAATTGCGTTTACTGTTAATGATGGATTAAATGCATATTGTATGGACTGACATGTATGTACTATTAAATTGTATGCATGTATGTCAGTATGGACAATGTGTTCTATGAACTGCATGCAATTAGCTAGTTTTTTCTTCTAAATTAGGTAGAAGTGCAGGGCTGAAAAATAAGCCTACCACTAGTATAAAAATACTAGTGATGAGCGGGCACTGGCACACACCACTGGTAAGTGTTTCCAGTGGCGTGCGGAGCGCATGCTATTGGTAACCAGTTATATGTGGCGCGTTGCGAGTGACGAACTGATAAGTCCTTTGCGCGCGCCACTGTTAAGCATTTCTACTGTAGTGCACTGATGGATCATGGAAGGTTGTTTTTCTTGTGGTGGTGCTACATCGACTCAACTTCTGCTATAGGTTAGCATATATAGTGGTGATTTCATGTCCTGTTAGTTAAACTAGTCATCAACCCGTGCTACTGCACGGGCTAGCAAATTTTAACAAAATTGATATTATAAATAGAAAATTTATATAAACATTGTTCTGTTTGAATGTTTTAGAAATAGAAGTACAACATATTTGCCAATATCACTCAATGCTTATTGTCATAGCACACACCATATTATATTTCCATACTTCCTATTATGAATATACTCGAAACATTGTGGATCGTCTTATATTTTTGAAAAACATTTATTAAGCATTGTGCCACAACAAAAAAGGGTGACACCATTATATATATTTAGTGGCTCCTAACTTTCGTAATTACTGAATACATTGATGTGTTTCTTAATTGCTAAATACATCATTCTTTTTTTTTTGCTCTCAATTGGTTACTATTGGCACAATTATTGTTGGCATCTGCATGGTACATATGATTAAAATATTCCACAAAAACTTAGATTTATGTCGATCACTCTCTATACACTGGCTCCCTCTTCACTCTCTCTGCACGGGCTGCCCCTTTCTATCCATTTGTCACACGTGCACGCACATATAAACCTATGTAACTCATCGATGCCTCCACCAGTCAACCGCTCATCACTTGAACATGCCGAGCTCCATGTCGCATCATGAGCCATTGCTCAGTTCAACATTATCCTTGTACTCTCAAAATGTTTGGAAAATCCTTAAACTTCTTGAAGATAATTTTCAAACTTTTGGAAGCCTTATTTGTCTTTCCTACAATCCCTATATTATGGGTTTTCAGGTCAAATCTTTTTTCTTCACTTGGACCGCAATGTTCTAGAAACCATCCTTATATTTTAAATAACAAAAGTAAAATTTAGAAGTTTGCTTTAATTTTTTTAAACTGAGCTGTAAATTTCTAGAGGCTCGCCCTTCTCTATTCTAAAAGTTGTCGGCCTATAGGATTTTGAAAATTTATTTGTACATTTTTGTAAATTGATCATTCTAGCATCCCAACAGAGTCATCAGGAAAAGTAATAACGATGCTTTTCTTGGGATACTACTAAATTACATTTTTTACTTAATTAAACGCTCTTCATTATCATGCATTTATCCTTAAATATCTTAAATATGAAACTTGGTCTACATGTCCTCACTTATGAAATCAATGGATCTTGGATGCACTTGCACAATTTAGCTATTTTGTTTTTTAAGTATATTCTAGGATTTTTATTACATGTATTTGCCACACAGATTTAGAATTTCTTACACTGATTTTCTTAAATTTTTCTAAAATCACTTCACACATGTCACATACAGATTCAGGAGTACACATATAGGTGTGATTTAAGTACACGCATGATTGGTATAGTACACACAGAGGAGAATATATGTGTTTATCTCTCGCAAAAAAAAGAATATATCTGTTTGTGATTGACTGGATCGTGATTTTTGCAAGAGAAAAAATAGTTCACAGACCTAGGTACATGTACGCACACCATATTTATCTAGATGTGCCATGCATGCATCGGTATCTACATTGGTACGTCTACAGAAAAAAAAAGAACTTT
This sequence comes from Aegilops bicornis, assembly GCA_021605145.1. Taxonomy (NCBI): domain Eukaryota; kingdom Viridiplantae; phylum Streptophyta; class Magnoliopsida; order Poales; family Poaceae; genus Aegilops; species Aegilops bicornis. The sequence continues at coordinate 31,497,930 of CM038670.1, forward strand.
AATTTGGTAGGTGATCTTACATTGCACGTTTCCTAGTGTAATATGTATGGACTCTTGGGTTAAAGCAATCTTCTTTCGAAACACATGGACTGCTGTTTTTTTATCAAGTGAATAAGGGAGAGTCCAAGGTAAGGAGGACTCTCGTGCGTGGCATAGGGGAGAATGTCTCTTCTTTGATCCGATGGCTACGAACAATTATGTATTAATTGGATGGCTGAAATTTCTTACTTCAAGGATTAACGTGGTGTCTCATATGGTGCTTTCAATTAGTAAATATAAGATAATACTAGGCTTACATGCTACTTCCTCCGTATTAAAATATAAGACACTTTTCATAGTATCAAAAAATCATAAATTTTGATATGGAGGGATTATGTTTATAAATTTACACTAGTGTAGTATGCATCCCTGTGAAAATAGGTAAAATCACCTATCAGAAATCACATCTCACCCATATGGGTGGCTTATGCAGAACTGCCTTTGGGGCCTCTTCACTGGCAGGTGATCCGCATGTGATGGGCCTCTTCCGCTGTCGGTTTTCCTAGCATCTTGTGCTAGCTCAAGCTAACTGACCAATATGCTCAAGCTAGCAGTTAGGATAGTTGTCAGGAACAAGATTTCTGACTCGTACATAAGTGATTCCATTACTATACTAGTGAAACAGAATAACGCGTGTCTTGTATACTTGAATTTCATTCAATTGCATATGGTCCTGGCCCTGAAGCGAATTTGAGCTTCTTCCTTCAAGAAATAAAACAATCCTACTAATTTTCTGTCCTTCAAAGTTTAGCACACATTGACTACCTATCAGATGTACAAAAAGGGTTTCTGCATAGCTAATTTTGTCAAAACCTTCATTACTAATGATCAGGAATAGTTCTAAATCTTCTCGAGTGCTTGGAGAATGTCATCCTTGAGATCCTCAAACTTCTCAATCCCAAAGCTTAACCTCACCAAGTTGTCCTTGATCCCATTCTTTGCCTTTTCCTCGTCACTCTGACCCCTGATGAGATCACAGATCCATGCAATATAAGTCAACAAATTCTACCATACATGCTGCATGCTTCTTCCTGTAAGTTGCAAACCAAAATAAATCCAAGAAGGGCACGTACCAGAAGGACATGACTGCCGGCTGCTGCACGAGGCTCTCACACCCTCCAAGTGACGTCGCAATGAAGGGTATCTCCAGCGCGTCGACGAACCTCATGACACCGTGCAAGTCCGAGGCTACCTCGAAGCTGATGACGCCGCCGAAACTGGTCATCTGGCTCTTGGCAATGTCGTGCCATGGGCTGCTCAAGAGCCCAGGGTAGTACACTCGCTCGATCTTCGGATGGTTCTCGAGCAGGCGTGCCATCCACAATGCAGTGCGGTTTTGCGTTTCCACACGTAGTGCCATCGTCTTGAGGCCACGTATGATCATGTAGGCTGAGTCCTGTAGTAGTTAATGTTGCAGTGTAGGTTGTTAGAATCCAAATGTTCAGATCTTGTTTTTCTTGAATAAGAGTGAATCTTAACATGTACTTGCTGATAGTCGATCCTACATACCGGACTTATGGCACCGCCGAGGTCGTGATGCCAGGCGCGTATTCTGGAGATGAGCGTCTCTGAGCCACTAATGCATCCCGCGATGACCTGAAATGGAATTGCACGATGAGATGTCTTAAATTTATGTAGACCCTACGCTGCTAATGATCCTGGAAGTAAAGGAGCAAAGTGGCAGTGCAATTGTACGTCTATGAAAGGACGTGTCATCTCGGGTAGCTACTCACGTCGTGATGGCCGGCGATGTACTTTGTGGCAGAGTGCACAACGACGTCGGCCCCGAGGATGAGCGGCTTTTGGTTTATGGGCGAGGCGAGTGTGCTGTCGATGCAGACCAGAGCCCCTCTCCTGTGGCATAGATCGGCGACAAGCTTAATGTCGATGCACTTGAGATGGGGGTTCGACGGAGAGTCGGTATAGAAGAGTGTCACCTGCATCAAAGCCAGGCAGGTCAATCAGAAACAGCCAACATATCTAGTTGACAAATTGACGAAATTAGTAGTTGCCAAATTAACGTACGTCGCCAAGGTCAAGAACGGCCTTGAGTTTCTCCATGTCGTTCAGCTCAACGAATGTCACCTTGATGCCCATCTTAGAGAGCTTGTCGCGGATGAAGGCCCGAGCCTCGCTGTAGCACTCGGTCGTGGTCACCACGTGGCCAGCACCGGGTGGCACGAGTGCGAGCAGCGTGGCGACGATGGCGTTCATGCCTGAGGACGTGACAAGCGTCGACTCAGCCCTCTCAAGCGCACTTATCTTGTCCTCCAGGACCTTCACAGTGGGGTTGCCGTAGCGGCCATACTCGAAGCTGTGGCGCCGGCCTTCCTTGAACGCGATGAGGTCGTCCGAGCTCTTGAACCAGTGCGTTGTGCCGCTCACGATCGGCGTCACGATGGAGTCCGTGTCCATAGGGCCGTTCTTCCCCATCTTCTCCCCAGCATGGACTGCTAGGGTGTCATCAGAGAGAGTAGCATCCTGCTGCAACACCGCCACAAGGTGCTGGGCACCAGGGAGAGTGGCATCAAGGAGCGCCTCCGGGCTCAAAGCGGTGACGCGCTTTGAAGAACGGCGAGCGCGTAGCAGGCGGCGCTGCTCGGTGGACGAAGCCTTGTTGACGAGAGGAGAGGACGACCGCGCCATTAATTTCTAGTGGGATCGAGGAAGAGCAGTGAAAACAGGTGGAATCGAAGAGATTAGCCAAGCTCAGATAGGATCAATGAACAAGTTAGGCAGAGCTAGCTGCTCATTTGTGTTCTTGCTATCTGTGTATACGATGGTGGTAACATATACTGGCCGATCAGTCTGGTTCTATGCGCGTCGATTCATATCCACGTGTCAGCCTACATATAATATTGTCCCACTGCCACATGCCACATGTGGCGTCCATGCTCAGTCTCGCAGCGTGTAATTAAGCCGCGTGGTAATCAAGATGTACTAATGGATCCATGATTAATCTACTAATTAAGGCGTGTGAGTACTTAACTGGAGCGTGCCAGTGGGATTAAGAAATACTGACCTCGGCCACGACGAATCTAAGCGAAGTCATACGTCAAACCTGCGTGTTTACATCTACAAAGCCGTGCTATGATCGATGCTACGCGCTAGAGAAGATCTCATTAAACAAATTTGGGTTTGTTAGGGCTTTGGCGGATACCTCGCTAGATTTGAGGGAACAAACAAAACCAGTCCGGTAGGATCTACATGGAAGAAACAGCGGCGCATCAAATGGAAACCTAGGCATGCAACCGCCGGTATGGTCTTGGAGGTGGTTTCTGGATACAACCTTTACGTGGTTTCGTACCCAATGTCTAACCAAAGTTGCGCATCCGTGCCTGGAATAACTGTAATCTCAGTCTGTTCTATGCGGTAGAATGGGTCGGATGAAATTAAAAACTAGGCATTCATACTCAACTGATATTTGTGCAAGGTAACATTGCACACAATATTATTTTCTTCTAGAACAAACTAAAAGGTGTTCCCATCTATCCACGAGAGAAACCGTGCACAGCTTTGACAAAGTCTTACAAGGAAAGAATGACAAATCAATAGGAAACACTGAAACTTTGTTATTATCATTAATGACCATTGAACTCTACATAATTTCTCCAAAAGCACACTAAAAGGTTTAGATATCACTGTTCACCCCAAAATATTTTTTGACGATGGTGCCCAGCCAGGGCTCTTCACGATTGCGTAAGTAACCACTATCTTGATTAGCTTCACTTCTTCAAGGCTTGTTCCTCTGTGGATATTAGGCAATAACACCCATGAATCCATCAATATGACTGTCATCTTTGGCCTCTCCCTAACTCCCCTCACCCCTCCTAATAGCTCAGTTGACCCTGCGTGGTCGCCCACCTCCACCGGAAGGCAATATTGTGGCCTGACCTTGTTGGTGCTTATCATGGCCTAAAGTAATATGCCATGAGATATTGATGTAAATTTTCCCTTATGGCCCATGGTCATGTAAAGAAGGCAAAGGTTTTCAGCGTAATCTGCCAAGTGGCATGACATGCAAATACTCTGAGCTATTTCTACTATAAATAAAGGGGCACATCGTTTCTTTGGGACAGGAAAACATTTACTTATCATCTTGTCATTTTCCTCCATAAGGCATGTGATTAGTTAACTGCAATTTGCCAATGGGATTAAGAAATACTGACCTGGGCCAAGAAAGCGAAGTTGTATGTATAACCGAATCTAAGAGAATATACCATATCCAAATCATAAACCGGACGTGGGCCGACGGGGAAGGATATTAAAACCATGCCACTATGTATAACAAACAACGAACGGGTAAGAAAATTATAAAAGTAACTATCTAAATCACACAAACATGATTTTTTTTCATAAAAAAGATAAGAACAAGAGGCTCACCAAGGTGGTGCCGGCGACAGGATGGTGCGGGCGATCGACGGTGGTTAGGACGGGGACGGGAAGGCACTAAGTAAACCACACCTACATATGCAAACTAAGAAGTTAATTTGAGCTCAAGTTGCATATAAATCAAATAAACTACCACATATAATTACCCCCAAACTAAAACCCACAAATCACTATACTTATAGAGCATTGCAAGAGTTAATCTAGCAATTGGAGATGAAAGGACAAAGTTGCTAACCTTTGTGAACAAACTTTGGCACAAATGAAGGATGAGCTCGAGCAAAGGGGAAGAACAGAGGAGAGGAAATGAAAGGGGAAAACAGAGAGAATGGGCTCGGGCTTGGCCTTGGTTTATATAGAGGCACATTTAGTCCCTGTTGGTTATACAAACCGGGACTAAAGGTACACCTCTAGTACCGGTTCGTGACACGAACCGGGACTAAATGTGCTCGTGGAGCCCCAGCCTGACAACAGCCTACCACCACCCCTTTAGTCCCGGTTTGTGGCACGAACCAGTACTAGAGGTTCAGCATGAACCGGGACTAATGATTCCCACCCCCTAGTACCGGTCCACTTCCAAACAGGGACTAATGGGGCTCACGTAAAGTCGTTTTTCTACTAGTGTGTCAAACCCGTGCGTTTACATTTACAACGCCGTACTGTGATCAATGCTACGCGCTAGAAAAGACCTCGTTAAACAAAGTTGGGTTTGCTTGGGCTTCTGGCGGATACTGCCTTCTTTCGGTTTATAGGGCTTATATAAAAAAAATATTTTCTATTTTATAAGTCTTAATTTAATTGTTCTCCATCACTTGCATGCTGAATTATTCAATTGAGCCATATAAACCAAAAGGGATGAACTACAAGCAGGAGAAGTCTGCCGGTGGACTAGCAAGGGAGTCATCCAGTCACTTGCTCGCTGCACTGCAGCTGCTTGAAGTAGAAGTCTGAGAGAAGTCTTCCAAGGGAATTAGCGCGTGAGCATGCATGGCTTCCTCGGCAATTGGGCTACGTCCAGTCCAGATCGGGAACCACTTGCACGCTTTCACAGCAACACTGCACATGCAAGCCTATACTATACTGTCCGATGTTCAGTAGGCCGGGGCTATGGCGTGAATGAAGGTGACGTCGAAAACTCGTAGTGGGCTACCTGCCTCAGACGTACAAGTAGCCATGACGTCCTTATTACTACTGCTGACCAGTGACCACCACGATCATCAACAAGAGAAGAAAGTTTGCAATACGACAATGAAAAAGTAGATGACACTTTGTGCCGCATTGCAACATGGGTGTTGGTCACATTATATTCCCATGAAAATGGCATAATATAATGGTAACAGTGAGGACTTTTTCCAAGCATGATTACATGTTGTGGTAGTATGTTTGCATGTTGAAAGAAATAGATTAGTGAGATTAACTATTTGGTTATATTGGATATCTTCCGTTACCCATGGTTCATACCATTTGATGAAGGCTTCTGGCGAAACTAATTCAGACCAAGATCGGGCATGTTGGCAGCTAATCATCTGGCATTCATACTTTCAGATTTTGGTCCTTTGATATTTCACATATGTCATGCGCTCCTCTTGCATCATATGCAATTTGTATTCCAAAAGCGCCATAGCAGCTTATGTAGGGCAGCTCCTGGAGTAGATGGTCGTATTTGGTCGACACATATATCAAGTTAGACATGCTTGTCTTACCATCCAACCTGACTAAAAAATTGAATGTGCTTGAACATGCAACCACAGTTGCCTCGCTTCCGGATACGAAGTGAATGACACCGACAAGGAAGAAGCCGTTGGACTTGCACAAGACCATGTACCATGATCCATCGATCATTGTAGATTGAGGTTGTCACTGAGGGTTACCATTCTTTGGTGAACCATTCTATCAACCGATCCATGGTTGCATTCTCTCCAATGGCCACCCATGTTCCACCCACAGGAATAGGTTTTTCACAACCTCTGACGAAGAACATGTAAAACAACCCTTACTTGTCCCTGATGAGCTGGGTCAGATGAGGGGATCGTTCACTTCGCAATCAAGGCGATATCGATGCCAGAGTAGCCATAAATGAGTGCATCACAAACCCGGTAAGATGTTGCCGGTGATGAACAAGACCTCACACTGCCCAGAGGTGAAAAGTATCCAACACACGCATATTTTCAATTTCCAGCAACCGAGCGAGCACCCATAATCACCCTCCGATCGAAATAAATGTCACCTCCACAATATACGTTTAACTTAACCTGTGTGCATTAGTGCATGCATATACTTGTCAATCAGTTGAGAAAAATCAGCATACTAATTAAATTCTACTGTATAAGCAACTTGATTAATTGAGGAGGGGACGCCAATCATATTGTTCTAGTAGGCATACATATTCATCAGGCATGTTTGCATACTATTTCTGACTTAAGACATTGAATTGGTAAATCTGGCTGAACAAAACTTGGAAATGACTTTAAAGCGGCATGACTCCACCTTAGGGCGGTTAAGCCTCAAGGTTCATGCATGCACCATATATATTCTTGTTTCTGCCGTGTCACCCGGTGTGAAAAGTTTGAAGGGTGGCTCTTGGATCCAATTGAAGAACGTCTTAGTGATTAGATTAGCTAATGTGCACGGATTGCATAATTGAATATTGCCAATTTGCTACACTTGTTCACTTTGACCATGCAGCAACCAATTGTTCAGGCCCGGCGGATAACCTTGATGGTCACATTCCCTGCACCTCAAGGTGTCAGCTGGCGTAAAATACATCAACTGTAAGTATAGTAATCCAAATGGGTATTACTATAGTTGGTTAGCATGAATTATTAGGTGGCTATTAAAAATATATTACCAATCAAATCTTAGAGACTCGATATAAGTGTGTATAGATGAAGACGTATATGGGGACCATAGCTCCCAAGTTAGCAAAATGATATTCAAAGTTTGAGAGTTCATGAGCTCATTTTGATATTTCGCATACGATTCAATACACCTTTCATGCATCGTACGCATTAGCAGGTAGGAGCACTACCGTACTAGACTACTAGGTAGTTCACTGGATTGGGTTTATATATTTATTTGCCGTCCCATCGTACGATGAATATTTTATCTTCGCAAGCAAGTCCTAGGTAAGGATGGAGCCTTCCTCGCAGCTCCAAGGTAGAACATTTCATCCTGGAGAAAGGTACTGGATATATTTTCACGTGTTTTGGAATTTGCATGCCGGCTGCGCGCTTGAGAATTTGCTCTGGACCATCAATTTCACATGTAACACGACAGCAACGCAGATCACACCACAATAAGACATAGAGGATAACCATCTATAACACAATGTGTATACATCTCACATGAGAGATGCCAACATGTAATCCCATTGGATAAACCTGAGAAAATAGTAGCATTTGACATTTCTTGAGTATCTCTAGCAATAGCTCCCATTTTAGAGCGCCAACCCGATTTTCTGAGGCCCCAAAAGTTCCTCCATCTCCAGCAATAGCCCCCGATTCCTTGGGTGGTGTTTTGCAAACCCCAACTATAAATATTTGTAAAGATATGTACTTTGGGGAGTCTTTCCTCCTCTTCTCTAATGAATGATACGCGTGCTTGTGCATATTCGAGAGAAAAAAAAAACGCTTCCTTAGTTGCTATTTCTCATTTTGTACTCGGTGTCACAAGGGACCGAGCTATAATTGGCTCATTAAAGTTTTTCCTTTTGTCTTCTCTTAGCGCACTGCCACGCGCCACATGGATCCTTTCCCCACCGCACAACCTACTAGTTTGTGCCTTGTCATCATAGAGGTGCACAAGGAGGCTGAACTGCCTTGGTGTAGGCGGACGGTGCGCCGATTTGAGATGACATGAGGCGAGGTAAGGGGGGACTTTGCTCGATGAGGGCATCTCTATTCGCCCGCCCAACAGCCCCTAAGGCCCTTTTTTATCGTCAGCGTGAAAAAAATGGCCCAGTCGCGCCCCCAGAAGCCCAGTTTTCACCGGTTATGGCCGAATTGGCGTCGGCGGACCCAGGCCAAACCCGGCGCGCTGGGGGCGTCAGGGGAAATGTTTTTTGCGCGAATTTTTGTGGGCCCGCCGAGTTAGCGACTAGCCACGTTCGTCGTCCTCATCGCCTCGGTTTCCCACGGGGAATCAATGCGAAGGCTGCCGCCGGTTAGCCTTCCATTGATTCCTCAGGGGTGGCGCAGTGAAGGCGCGCCGACGCGCATCCCACCCCTCCCGCCAAGCGTACACACGTCGGCCGCCCGCTTACCGCCCACCCATGGCTATAAAAGCCGCCCCTCCCTCGCCGGTGGCCGCACACTTCCTCAACACGGCCTCTCCAACGACTCCCCTCTCGCCCTCTCTCCGACGACGCCCTTCTCCCCTCTCTCCCTGTCTCAAAACCATGGCCAAGCGCTACCCCGGTGATACGTCTCCAACGTATCTATAATTTTTTAATTGTTCCATGTTGTTATATTATCATTATTGGATGTTCTACAATCATTTTATATCAACTTTATATCATTTTTTTGCACGAACCTGTTGACATAGTGCCCAGTGCCAATTGCTATTTTTTTTGCTTGTTTTTACTTCGCAGAAAATCAATACCAAACGGAGTCCAAACACATGAAAGTTTTTGGAGTTTTTTTGAGTTTTGTGTGATTGAAGTTTTCAAGTTTTGGGTGAGATCACGATGCATGAAGGAATAAGGAGTAAGAAGAGCCTAAGTTTGGGGATGCCCCATGACACCCCAAGTTATTATCCAAAGATGGACAAGCAACTAAGCTTGGGGATGCTCCGAGTGGCATCCCCTCTTTCTTCTAACGACCATCGGTATTTTACTTGGAACTATATTTTTATTCGTCACATATCATGAGTTTTGCTTGGGGCGTCCTGGAGCTATATGAGTCTTCGCTTGTTTTGCTTTTTAGTTTCTGTCATTTATCCTTCTGAACACACCTATTTGAGAGAGCCAAAATTATGCTATGATTTGTTAGAATTGCTCTATGTGTTTCACTTTAATTTTTTGAGCTATGGAATTGCTCTAGTGCTTCACTTATATCTTTTTGAGCACGGTGTGCTTTAATATTTTTGAAGAAATGCTCTCATGCTTCACTTAGATATATTTGAGAGTTAGTAAAATTTTGAAGAAATTCTCTCATGCTTCATTTATATTATTTTGAGATAAGAAAATTTTTATGCTCATGTTCTTCACTTAAATTTGTTTGAGCTTATCAAAAGAAACATATGAAATTAGTGCCAAAGTGATAGATATTCAAGAGGGATATAATAAAAACTTTCATGAAGATCATTGGACAAAATAAACTTGATTCTTTATAATAGTTTTGAGATATGATGATAGTGATATGTGAGACATGTTGGTGAGTAATTATGCTTTAGTAAGAATATTGATGTTAAGGTTTGTGATTCCCTATGCAAGCACGAAAATCAATAGTTATGCAATGAAATTACATCCTACTTGTGGTGCACTATTCGGTGTTAGTTATGCTTAATGCCCGCTTACGTGATTTTTCGTTTCTTGGTTGGTTGCTTCTCAATCTTTTGCTAGCCTCGACTTGTACTAAGTATGATTACTACTAGTGCATCCAAAATCTTTAAACCAGTTTTTCCACATGAGTTGACCATACCTACCTATATGCGGTATTTTCGTGCCGTTCTAAGCAAATTTGTATGTGCCATCTCTAATTTTCAAGTAAATTTCCTTTTTGTGTGCTCGTACCGCTCATGAAGCGGCAGGGGTGGCCAATATTTTCCATACTAGATGTTCTATTCTCAAGATGAGTTTTTACTCACTTGTCATTGCACGAGAGTATGTCAAAGGTATTAGGGATGTCCAGTCCCGAAATGAAAAAAAATACTTTATGTTGTGAAATAAGTTCCTTGGAAAGTGTTGGTATGGACGGTACCCGTGGATTCGGCTAGCCGTGGAATGTGAAAGAATGATGGAAAAAGGAATGAACTTTATTTTCTGTTTGGGAACCGTCTATGATGTATCTAGCATGGAAAGTGTTGGAAATTACTCGGTCGTTTTCATTGACGGGGAAAGCATGTCACCCAAAATGTTTTATCTCTATTGTTTTTTCGCTTTGAGCTCTGGCACCTCTATAAATCCCTACTTTCCTCCGCGAAGGGCCTTTCTATTTACTGTATGCAATTTTTATTTGAGTCTCCATCTTCTTATATAAAGCACCAACTAAGGGGCACTATGATCATACTTGAGCATTGGGTGTAGCTAATATGCGAGTCTGTTTCATGAATAGATCAATGATTGAGATGATGGGCTAGGGATAACTTTCTTTAGCGTTGATATTTCGAAAGACATGGTTGCTTGTTGATATGCTTGAGTATTGAAATCTTCATGCCAAAACTAGACTATTGCTTTGAATCATATAAAGGTCCATATGTCCATGCTACAAAGAAAATAATATATGATGAACATGTTAGGAAGCATTCCACATCACAAATTCCGTTTTTATCATTTACCTACTCGAGGACGAGGAGGAATTAAGCTTGGGGATGCTGATACATCTCCAACATATCTACAATTTTTTATTGTTCCATGCTGTTATATTATCATTCTTGGATGTTTTACAATCATTTTATAGCAACTTTATATCATTTTTTGGGACTAACCTATTGACATAGTGCCCAGTGCCAGTTGCTGTTTTTGCTTGTTTTTTACGTCTCAGAAAATCAATACCAAAGGGAGTCCAAACGCAGCAAAACTTTTTGGTGATTTCTTCTGGACCAGAAGACACAAGATTGGCAAAAGAAGTACCAGAGGGGTGCCCCGAGGGGGGCACAACCCACCTGGGCGCGCCCTGGTGGGTTGTGCCCACCTCGGTGCCCTCCCGCAATACCTCGATGGATGTCAATGGCAAAGTTGAAGTTGCTTGCTCGAGGAGGAGTAATGACGATGTTTCTTGTGTGCTACCTCGGGTGTGCGTCCCTCCTCGGCAGTGTGTGTGATGTTCTGATGTGTACCATGTCGGCCAGTTGTATCAATTAAACCTAACTTTTTGCATTTAACCGAAAAATTCTCACTTCTCTTTAATTAATCAAAATTGTAAGTTTTCACCTTGAAATACCTCAGGAGGCGGAGCAGGACCCCAGCCCATGGTGGGGGCGGATCCGGAGGAGGAGGCGGAACTTGCTGCGGGCTTTGCCATGTTGGACACCATGGTGGAGTTCGAAATCGCCAAAGAGGACGAGGCAGTGGGGCAGACCTTCATCCAGGAGTCGATCTTGTCGGAGGCCGCAATGGAGGCTAACCGGCGGTTTCTCCTCCAGCAGAGGGCGGAGATCGACGAAATGTTCGCCTCTAGTGAGTCCGACGACGAGCCGGAGTTGACGCATGCTTCCATCTACTCGGCGCCCGGCACGATGACCGTGTACATCTCGAACAATTAGTAGTCTAGGGGTAGATAGGATATCTACGTAGTACATAGGCTTTTTATTATGCTTGGTTTGTATGGATTTGACGTATCAACTTTTAGATACTTGGATGAAGCAGACATATTTTGCGATGTGACGATCACTACCCGTAGACGTGTCCGTGGGCGTTTCAGGGCCCGGATTTGTTGTCGTGGTTTTAGACGCTCTTATCTATCTAGGGATCTATCAGCCTCCGGCCATGAGGAAACAGGTGAACCTATCGTGGATGGATAGATGTAATTCTGCCACCCACCCCCTGGCCAGAAGCTTCGATTTCATCCTCAAAAGAATATGTTTCCCGTGCATTGAGAATTTCACCATGCCGCGACACTTGACAATTTTCTCCGGACCAGCAATCTCACGCGTTTGATGATAGTGGTACCTTATTCACCTATTGTCTTGTTATTCTGGTCTGGGATTGGAATATCCTCTACCATGGAGCTGCCAGGAAAGGTCCATCGTTTCCTATAACTTGTTAAGTAAAATAAAATATTGATAATAGGAACAGATGGCATCAAATGTTAACCCAATCCAATGAACTACCTAGTACGGTAGTACCTACTAGTGCATACGATACAAACAGAGGTGCATCACATGAGAAATGTCAAAGCAGGTACGAACTCTCAAAGTTTGAATATCATTTGAGTTACGGTCCATGTGTACGTTTTCATTGTACACACTGAGTTTTAGTTATTTGAACTGTGAGGGCCACCCAATAGTTCTTACTAACCAACTATTGTATTACCCATTTGGATTATTTTACCTACAGTTGATGTCTTTTATGCATGTTGACACTTTTGGTGCAGGGAATGTAAACACCTAGCAGCCGGCGGCCAGAACAATTGGTCGCTGCATAGTCAAGGTGAACTGTGAACAAGTTTAGCAAATTGAGAATATTAGATTTGTGCAGTCCATACATGTTAACTAGTTTAATCACTAACACGTTCTTTGATAGGGTCCAAGAATCACCCATCAAACTCGGTGACACACCCAGAAACAAGCATGTATGCACATGCATGGACCTGAGGCTTAACCACCCCAAGGTGGAGTCATGCCACACGCTTTAAAAAGTTCTTTCCAAAAAAATGTGCAGTCGGATTTACCGATTCAACATCTCAAGATGGAAATAGTGTTCAAACACGCATTATGCATTGTCTACCGGAACAATATGACTGATGTCTACTACTTGGTTAATCGAGTTGCTTTTCCGTTAGAATTTAATTAGCTAGTTCATCCCGTCTTGTTGTGTGCGTAACCGTGTATGTTGACTATTTCTGAAATTATCGACAATTAACATGCATACACCAATGCGCGTCTAGATGTCAAGAGCTAAGCCTAGATTGCATAGGTAACAATAATAGTGACCCAAGGGCGGTTCTGGGCGCGTGCCCATGCATTAGTGGTGATTGGGAAGGTTTGTGGGATGGGGTGTCTTCTTCATCTCCTGGCATAGTGGCTTCACCGGTGGGGATGGCCTCTAAACGGGCTTTGCAATAGGCTCATTTTTGGCTACCTTGAATGCAGCATTGGCTCCGTGGCACACCAGATTATCCCCAAAAATGCTACTTCACAGTGCCTGGATCCAGACTGCTTACATAATGCAGCCCTTCCACACTCACAAGTCTCGTTCACGTAGGTCTGGAGTTTAACTTGGAACTACTTCCTCCACATGTCAAAGTGAGGCTCGACGTTGAGGAAGCACTCACAGAGATCAATAAAGAACGCGATGTGCAAGCTAGAGTTGGGAGTGAGGTGGTGCATTTGCAGGCATTAAAGTTGGAGAATACCATAGTAAAAGAGATGGATTGGGTAACTAAGACCGTAGAGGAAGAAAGGGATGAAGCTAACCCGTTTGTAATCCTATCACTTGGGCATGTTCTCCGCGAAGACGCAATTGTCCGGCATCTTGATCACCAGTGAATAGGGAATTGCGATAGTAGGTTGCAAGAGGCAGCCGATGTTAACAAGATGCAACAACATAGTGCCAGTGATGGTGCATGGCATCTATTAGCCCTTGGTCAATAACGGCACCTTCTCCTTGGCCTTGACAGTTGTGGTACTTTTCCCGTGTCGGCGATCTTGTCGTCCCTCATCGGATGCTTGGACTTGGGAGCCATGGAGCAGCGGTGCAGCAGAGCATGGAGTAGGTGCGTGGGGAAGAAGAAGCGGAAAAGTGTCACGCACATAAAGGCTTTCCTCCGTTCATCCCCTCTTTGTAAGAGGATGGAAGGAGGAACGGCAGCAGCAAAGCCCCTCCACGTGGTAGCAAGTCCCTTCACATTCCCACTGATTCCTCTTAAAGTGCATGAGGATCAAGGGGTTGTCGTTAATTCTCAAGGAGATCAAGGCACACACTGCCGTGAGATGGGATGTGACCTAGGTGGGGCCTCCACACGTCATTTTGACCAGTTGTGAGGTGGTGCACATGGGCCGGCTTGTCTGGGTGAAGAGACCGGCCGATCTGATTGAGAGCAAATTGGGTCCAACAATTTAACTAGTATTACGTGAGGATATGACGCGTGGAAGTCAGTTGTGCCTAAATATCAATATGCAGGTCAGCTATCTTTATCGAAAAGTCAAGACCGGAGTGGTTCATCCGACTTCAGGAGCAGTCAGGCTATAGGAGATCGACGACGAACTGTTAAGGCAGCTTCGAAGAACCAATTTGAACCTTGACAAGCGAGAAGGTAGTGTTGTAGATCGGTGCCGATAAGGAGTTTGCCAAGCTTGAAGACTGGTCCAAGGGCTACTTATGGTGTTATAGCCTAGGGGTACCTCACCTTATATTTTCTGGTCCAAGTAGGCTGGTCCGAGGCCTCCTAGATTGATTTTCGCCGCAGGCCATCATGCCGGTCCAAGGGCCCTGTAGAAGGAAGTCTCAGATGGCCTTGTTATCCAAGACAAGGAAGCTGGAGCGATGCAAGACTCCCCTTCACCGACCTAGCCAACTAGGTCGTGTAACCCTATGGTCCACAGTATCTTGTACATAAGCCAGGGCGGAGCTAGTCGATAGACATAGTTACAATCTCCCAATTCAAATACAGCAATCACATAATACATGAGCATGAGTATGCTTTTTCCTCGCAAGGAGGGCCCGAACCTATATAAACATGTCTCATGTTTCCCCTCCGACCTATTGACCATGCCGGGATACCCTACCGAGTGATCTACCCTAATCAGCGCCGACACTGTGGGAAACGATGTTTTTTTACCCGAATAAAAGTGATTGACATGGCTATAATAGTGAAACAGAAAGTAAAGTTTTGTATATTTGAACTTCTTTCAATTACATATGGCCCGAGGCACATATTTCTTATCTTCAAATTTGATGTTCTTCCTTCAAGAAATAAAAGAATACACTCTAATTACCTTTGCTTAGGATTTCAGCACAATTTGACTACCTACCACAAAAATGGTTTCTACATAGCTAGCTTTTCAAAATTGTTACACTATTAATTAGTGATCAAGAATAATCCTAAATCTTCTCCAGGGCTTGGAGAATGTCATCCCTGAGATCCTCAAACTTCTCAATCCCGAAGCTAAACCTCACCAAGTTTTCCCTGATCCCATTCTTGGCCTTCTCCTCATCACTCTTCCCCCTGATAAATACACAATCCATGCAATATAAGTCAAAATATCGACCATAAATATATATAGTGAATCATCCTCTAAGATGCAAACGAGAGGAACCCTAGAGCGCCACGTACCAGAAGGACATGACCGCCGGCTGTTGCACGAGGCTCTCACACCCGCCAAGTGAGGTTGCGATGAAGGGTATATCCAATGCGTCGATGAACCTCATGACGCCGTGCAGGTCTGATGCCACCTCAAAGCTGATGACGCCACCGCAACCGGTCATCTGGCTCTTGGCGATGTGGTGCCATGGGCTGCTGATGAGTCCAGGATAGTACACCCGCTCAATCTTGGGATGGTTCTCGAGCAAGCGCGCCATGCTCAATGCAGTGTGGTTTTGTGTTTCCACGCGAAGCGCCATCGTCTTGAGGCCGCGTATGATCATGTAGGCTGCGTCCTGCAGTAATTCAGTTCCAGTGCAAGTGGTAAGCTTTAAAATCTAGTTTTCTTGAATAAGAATGAGTGTTAACATATGTACTACAGTTAATATATACTACATACCGGACTAATGGCGCCGCCGAGGTCGTGATGCCACGCACGTATCCTAGAGATGAGCGCATCCGAGCCGCTGATGCATCCTGCAATGACCTGAAATGGAATAACATGATGAGAAGTTTTAAACTATATAGATACTACTAGTGATCATGGAAGTGAAGGAGCAAAATGGCAGTGTAATTGTACGATCTACGAAAATACATGTGATCTAGGGTAGCTACTCACGTCGTGATGGCCGGCAATGTACTTTGTGGCTGAGTGCACGACGATATCGGCCCCAACGGTGAGTGGCTTCTGATTGATGGGCGAGGCGAGGGTGCTATCGATGCACACCAGAGCCCCTTTGCGGTGACACAGCTCCGCGACGAGCTTAATGTCGATGCACTTGAGGTGGGGGTTCGTCGGACAGTCAGTGTAGAAGAGTGTCACCTGCATCATAGCCAAGCATCCCAGAGTCAGAAAAAATCAATGATTATATATGTGTTTTGGAAATTAACTTACGTCGCCCTGGTCAAGAACGGCCTTGAGTGTCTCCATGTCATTCAGCTCGACGAATGTCACCTTGATGCCCATCTTGGAGAGCTTGTCGCGGATGAAGGCGCGCGCCTCGCTGTAGCACTCTGTCGTGGTCACCACGTGGCCGGCGCCGGGTGGCACGAGCGCGAGCAGCGTGGCGACGATGGCGTTCATGCCCGAGGACGTGACAAGCGTCGACTCGGCCCTCTCTAGGGCACTGATCTTGTCCTCCAGGACCTTCACAGTGGGGTTGCCGTAGCGGCCGTACTCGAAGCTGTGGCGCCGTCCTTCCTTGAATGCGATGAGGTCGCCCGAGCTCTTGAACCAGTGCGTCGTGCCGCTCACAATCGGCGTTGCGATTGAGTCAGTGTCCTTGAGGCCGTTCTTCCCCATCTTCTCCCCGGCATGGACTGCCAAGGTCTCATCTGAAAGAGTAGCATCTCCCTTCAGAGGGATGGTGGCAGCGACGACACCGCCGCCATCCTGCTGCAACACCGGCACAAGGTGCACGGCGCCAGGGAGGGTGTCATCAAGGAGCGCCTCCGATCTCAAAGCCGTGACACGCTTTGAAGAACGGCGAGCACGGAGCAGGCGGCGCTGCTCAGTGGGCGAAGCCTTCTTGACGAGTGGACACGACGACCGCGCCATTAATTTCTAGTGGGATCGAGGAAGAGTAGTGAAAACAGGTGAAATCGAAGGGATTAGCCAAGCTCAGATCAGATCATTGAACAAGTTTGGCAGAGCTGCTCCTTTGTGTTCTTCCTATCTGTACTGGTGGTAATTTATACTAGCCGATCGATCAGTCTGGCTCTATGCGCGTCCATCCATATCGTGTCAGCCTACATATAATATCGTCCCACTACCACATGCCACATGCGGCATCCATGCTCAGCACGCAGTGCATAATTAAGCCGCGTGGTAATCAAGATGTACTAAAGGCTCCACAATTAATCTACTAAATAAGGTATGTTAGTACTTGACTGCAGCGTGCCAGTGGGATTAAGAAATACTGACCTGGGCCAAAGACGAATCTAAGCGAAGTCGTACGTCAAACCTGCGTGTTTACATCTGCAACGCTGTACTGTGATAGTACTAGATGCTACGCGCTGCAAAAGACCTCATTAAACAAAGCTGGGTTTGGTTGGGCTTTGGCGAATGCCTCGCTAGATTTGATGGAAGAAACAAAACAGGTCCGGTAGGATCTACATGGACGAAACAGCGACGCGTCAAGTGGAAACCTAGGCATGAAACCACCGGTATAGAGAACGGTTTTGGAGGTGGTTTCTGGATACAACCCTTTGACAGTTTTGTACGCAATGTCTAACCTTTGGAGGTGGTTTTTGGAGGTGGATCGGGATAACTCTAATATCATTCTGCTTTATATGGTAAAATGGGTCGGATGAAATAAAAAAGTAGCCATGCATACTCAGCTGATATCTGTGCGAGGTACCCTTCCACGCAATATATTTGCTTGCGGAAGAAATTAAAGGGCGTTCCTGTCGATTTCCATGAGAGAAATCGTAAACAGTTTTCACAGCCTTACAAGGAAAGAATGCAAAATCAATAGGAAACACTGGAACTTCGCTATCACCATTAATGACCTTTGAATTACTCTACACAATTTCTCCAAAAGCAAGCTAAAAGTTTTAGATATCATTGTTCACCCCAAAAAACATTTTGACAACGGTGCCTAGCCATGGCTCTTCACGATCGCGTAAGCAACCACTATCTTGATTAGCTTCACTCCCTCAAGGCTTGTTCCTCTGTGGATATTAATTGAGCAATAACAACCATGAATCAATCAATATGACTGTCATCTTTGGCCTCTTCCTGACTCCCCCCAACCCCTCCTACTAGCTCAGTCGACACTGAATGGTCACCCACCTCCACCGGAAGGCAATATTGTAGCCTGACCTTGTTGGTGCTTATCATGGCCTAAAGTAATATGCCATGAGAAATTTATGTAAATTTACCCTTATGGCCCATGGTCATATAAGGAAGGCCAAGGTTTTCAGCGTAATCTGCCAAGTGGCATGACATGCAAATACTCTGAACTATTTCTACTATAAATAAAGTGGCACATCCACCCATTCTAACGAGTTTTTTGGGAAAGGAAAACATTTACTTATCATCTTCCTCCATAAGGCATGTGATTAGTTAACTGCAATTTGCCAGTGGGATTAAGAAATACTGACCTGGGCCAAGACGAATCTAAGTGAAGTCGTATGTCCAACCTGTGTGTTTACATCTACAACGCCGTACTGTGATCAATGCTACGCGCTGGAATCACCTCGTTAAACAAGGTCCGGTTTGCTTGGGCTTTGGCGGATACTGCCTCCTCTCGGTTTATAGGGCTTATTTAAAAATAATAATTTTTGTTTTATAAGTCTCAATTTAATTGTTCTGATCACTTGCACACTAAATTATTGAATTGAGCCCTATAAACCGAAAGGGATGAACTACAAGCAGGAGAAGTCTGCCGGTGAACTAGCAATGGAGTCATCCAGTCACTTGGACGCTGCACTGGAGCAGCTTGAAGTAGAAGTCTGAGAAGTCTTCCAAGGGAATTTGTGCGTGAGCATGGATGGCTTCCTCGGCAATTGGGCGACGTCCAGTCCAGAACGGGAACCACTTGCAGTCCACAGCAGCAGCTTGAGCTCTTGACCAGCAACACTGCACATGCAAGCCTATACTGTCCGATGTTCAGTAGGCCGGGGCTACGACGTATCAACAGCCGTGACGTCGAAAACTTGAAGTGGGCTACCTGCGTCAGACGTATCAACGGTCGTGATGTCAGACGTACAAGTAGCCATGACGTCCTTATTAATTATCAATGCAAATTTGTGAATCATTGGTGGCGACTTGTGAGGGATCCCGGAGTAGTTTGTGCCCTACAGGGAGACTAAGGTGGTGTTTGGTTCTCTGGTCCTAGGACTTTTTCTAGTCCCAACTAAAAAGTCCCTAGTTCCTAAAAAGTCCCTCCCAGTTTGTTTTCAGAGACTAAAAAGTCCCTAGTCCCTTTCTAGAGGCTATTAAATGACCATGTTGCCCCTAATATATAGAAAAATAACAATCAAACAACACCATGGGGTGGCGGGCCAATGGGTGCATGGAGGGGCATTGTTGGAAAAGTCCAAAAAGTCCCAAAAAGACTCTCCTTAAGAGTTTTCTTCATTTAGTCTCAAATGCCTAGTTTAGTCCCTAAAAAGTCCATCCCATTTGGTAAAAAATCTCTAAAAGGGACTTTTCTAGTCCCTACATAGAAAAGTCCCTGAAACAAACACCCCTAAGCAAAGTGAATAGTTTAATCATTTGGTCTTACGAAGCAGTGGGAGAACAATAGTGTTATATCTTTACTTTTGTCCAGATTAGAGAGGGTAGCGTAGAATCTTTCAATCGAAATAATGCATGCTCATCAACCAAGTATGTGGTTGCCAAGTACACATTTATTCGTCAATGCTTAGTACTACTGACCACCACGATCATCAAGAAGTGGAGAAAATTTGCAAATACGACAATGAAAAACTAGATGATACTTTGTGCCACATTGCAACATGGGTGTTGGTTACAACTACAATATATTCCCATGAGATTTGATTCCATGGAATATGAATACTTGAAGAAACTCAGGGAATATATTGTGGTGAGCCTTTTCCCACAGTTTGAGAAATAGATTAGTGTGCATCATCATTTTATTATTAAATATTTGTTAAATATAAATGGCATACTAGAATGGTAACAATAAGGACTTTCTGCAAGCATGATTACATGTTGTGTATGTTTTCATGTTGAAAGAAATTGATTAGTGAGATCCACTATTTGGTTATATATGACATCTTCCATTACCCATGGTTCATGCGGACATATACCATTTCACGAAGTCTTCTGGCAAAACTAATGCACACCAAGATCGGGCATGTTGGCAGCTAATCATCTGACATTCATACTTTCAGATTTTGCTCCTTTGACATTTCACATATGTGATGCACTTATCTTGCATCATATGCAATTTGTCTTCCAAAAGCGGCATAGCAGCTTATGTAGGGCATCTCCTGGAGTAGTTGGTTGTATTTGGCCGACACATAGATCAAGTTAGGCATCTCCTGGAGTAGTTGGTCGTATTTGGTCGACATATAGATCAAGTTAGACATGCTTGTCTTACCATCCAACCCGACTAAAAGACTGATAGATCAAGTTAGACATGCTTGTCTTACCATCCAACCCGACTAAAAGACTGAATCTGCTTGAACATGTGACGGCAGTTGCCTCGCTTCCGGATACGAAGTGAATGCCACCGACAAGGACGAAGCCGTTGGACTTGCACAAGACCATGTACCATGATCCATCAATCATTCATGATCGAGGTTGTCACTGAGGGTTACCATTCTTCGGCGAACCACTGCATCAATGATCCGGTCCATGGTTCCATTCTCTCCACTGGCCACCCATGCTCCACCCGCAGGAATAGGTTTTCCACAACCTCTCACGAAGAACATGTAAAACAACCCTTACTTGTCCCTGACGAGCTGGGTCCGATGAGGAGATCGTCCACTTCGCAATCGAGGCAATATCGATACTAGAGTAGCCATAAATGAGTGTATCACACACCCGGTAAGACGATGTTGCCGGTGATGAACAAGACCCCACTCTGCCTAGAGGCGAAAAGTCTCCAACCCACACATATTTTCCATTGCCAACAACGGCGAGCACCCATAATCACCCTCCGGTCGCCATAAATGTCACCTTCGCAATATACATTTAATTTAACCTGAAGGTGTACTTGTCAGTCGTTTGAGAAAAATCAACATACCAATTAATTATATTCTACTGTATATGCAACTTGATTAATTGAGAAGCGGACATCAATCATATTGTTCTAGTACGCATACATATTCGTCAGGCATGTTTGCATACTATTTCTGACTTAAGATGTTGAATTGGTAAATCTGGCTGCACAAAACTTGGAAATGACTTTAGAGGGGCATGACTCCACCTTAGGGTGGTTAAGCCTCAGGGTTCATGCATGCACCATATATATTCTTGTTTCTGGCGTGTCCCCTTGTGTTAGAAGTTTGGAGGGTGGCTCTTGGATTCAATGGAAGAACGTCTTAGTGATTAGATTAGCTAATGTGTACGGATCGCATAATTGAATATTGCCAATTTGCTACACTTGTTCACTTTGACCATGCAGCAACCAATTGTTCAGGCCCGGCGGTTAACCTCGATAGTCACATTCCCTGCACCTCAAGGTGTCAGCTAGCGTAAAATACATCAACTGTAAGTAAAATAATCAAAATGCGTATTACTATAGTTGGTTAGCCCAAATTATTAGGTGGCTATTACAAATATATCACTGATCAAATCTTAGAGACTCAATACAAGTGCGTATAGATGAAGACGTATATGGGGACCATAGCTCCCAAATTAGCAAAATGATATTCAAAGTTTGAGAGTTCAGGAGCTCGTTTTGACATTTCGCATATGATTCAATGCACATGCATCGTACGCATTAGCAGGTAGGAGTACTACCGTACTAGACTACTAGGTAGTTCATTGGATTGGGTTTATATATTTTATTTGCCGTCCCATCCTACGATTAATATTTTATCTTGGCAAACAAGTCCTAGGTAAGGATGGCGCCTTCCTCGCAGCTCCAAGGTAGAACATTTCATCCTGGAAGAAGTCATAGAGTATATATTTTTCACGTGTTTTGGAATTTGCCCATGCCGGCTGCGCATTTGAGAATTTTCTCCGGACCATCAATTTCACGTGTAACACGACAGCAAAGCGGCTCACACCACAAATAAGACATAGAGGATAACCATCTATAACACTATGTATATGTCTCACATGAGAGATGCCAACATGTAATCCCACTGATTAAACCTTGAAAAATAGTAGCATTTGACATTTCTGGAGTATCTCTAGCAATAGTTCCCATTTTAGAGCCCCAAAAGGCAAATGGGCGCCATCCGACTTCCTGAGGCCTCAAAAGTGCCTTCATCTCCAGCAATAGCCCCCGATTTCTTGGGTGGTGTGCGGCAATGCCCTACTGTAAATGTTGTAGGGATATGTACTTTGGGGAGTCTTTCCGCCTCTTCTCTAATGAATGATACACATGCTTGCGCATATTCGAAAAAAAAAGCCCCGATTCCTTAGTTGCTATTTTCCATTTTGTACTTGGTGTCACAAGGGACCGAGCTATAATTGGCTCATTATTATTTTTTCTTTTATCTTCTCTTAGCACACTGCCATGCGCCACATGCACGGATCCTTCCCCCACCGCACAACCCACTAGTTTGTGCCTTGTCGTCACAGAGGTGCGCAAGGGGGCTGAACTGCCTTGGTGTAGGCGGGCACCGCGCCGATTTGAGACGACATGAGGCGAGGCAAAGGGGAACTCTGCTCGATGAGGCTAGCGGTGGACATGATGCTGTGTGTGTGTGTGTGTGTGTGTGTGTGTGTGTGTGTGTGTGTGTGTGTCTGGGGGTGTGTGAGGGTGTGGTTGTAGGTGTGGGTGTGTGTGTGTGTGTGTGTGTGTGTGTGTGTGTGTGTGTGTGTGTGTGTGTGTGTGTGTGTGTGTGTGTGTGTGTGTGTGTGTGTGTGTGTGTGTGTGTGTGGGTGTGTGTGTGTGTGTGTGTGTGTGTGTGTGTGTGTGTGTGTGTGTGTGTGTGTGTGTGTGTGTGTGTGTGTGTGTGTGTGTGTGTGTGTGTGTTGGGGATGGGAGGGGATCTCGAGAACGTGATGACGACACGCCGGTTTAGCTACGATTTTGGTGGCAGGGATAAGGTTGCAGCTGAACATGGTAGTCATACACTAGTAGAAAAACGACTTTTAGTACCGGTTCGTAAGGACCTTTATTACCGGTTCTGGAATCGGCACTAAAGAGTGGGGACTAAAGGTCCCTACCCTTTAGTACCGGTTCAACACGAACGGGACCAAAAACACCCACGTGGTACGAGGGTGCCGTGGTGCAGGGGACCTTTAGTCCCGGTTGGTAAGTATTTTTTATTTTTATTTTTGAAATAAAGCAAAAACAGCCCGCCCTCTTGGCGGCCACGGCCTGCATACGACTAGAAACCCAATCTCTAGTTGGGCCAGGATGCAGGCCCGTATGGCCCAGTAGGCCCCACAGGGCAGAAGACTTGCAATAGGCGCACAAAGGCCGTGGCGGGGCTTATAAACCGGTGCGAGCTCCTCTCAACTAGCGAGGTGGGACTAAACATTGTGCACTGCGGGTGGCAGTGCACCACCTTTAATACCGGTTGGTGGCTCCAACCGAGCCACCAACCCGTACTAAAGACCACAACCTTTAGTACCCTCCAACCGGTACTAAAGACCCCCCCCCCCTTTAGTATCGGTTGGAGCCACCAACCCGTACTAAAGGCCACCACCTGTTTAGTACCGGTTCGTGGCACGAACCGGTACTAAAGGTTCGCAACGAACCGGTACTAATGAGCGCCGCCCGCCTGACCGTTGGAACCGGCACTAATGGTCACATTAGTGCCGGTTCAATTGCAAACCGGGACTAATGAGTTTCACATTAGACCCTTTTTCTACTAGTGATATTGATTTGTGGGCATTGCTGCATAAAGGCCCAGGTTAGAAAAGCCTTGAAAAATGAGTGAAGCTAATCAAGATTGTGATTACAGAACGTGAAGAGACTTGGCTGGGCCTCATCAACAATTTTTTTCCTTGTTTGAGTTGGCCACAAGAAGAATATTGGGATGAAAAATGATGCCTCAAACCTTTAGCTTGCATTTGGAGACTGATTGTTTCTGATATCCTCATGTTTTCAAGATAATGGCATAGCAAGTAGCATCGTTTTCTGTTGATTTTTCAGACTTTGTTCAAACTGCTGGCAGTTCCCAACGGCAGGGCTCCTCCCACTAATTTCAGCTAAGCATGCATGCTAGTTTTCCGTTTGATGCCACTCATTCTACGGTGTAGATCCTATCGGACTAATTTTTGTTTCTTCTGGAAAATCTAGTGAGCTCAAACAGCCCAACTTTCTATAGGGAGCTCCTGTCGAGTGCATATGTAGTGTTAGCCCCAACTTTGTACCACTCCGCCCATAATATAAGATGTTTTTGCAAGCTAAAAGAGCTTGCAAAAGCATTTTATATTATGAAATGGAGGGAGTAGATACTACATACAAACATGCAGCTCTTTTTGACGCAATTTTTTTGTATTTGCACAGAGACAGAGTCATCCTGGCCCATAGGTCATTTCTTAATCTCACTGCCACGTTTCAGCTAACAAATCACATGCCTTATTTGTACTAGATTAATTACCACGCGGCCTTATTACACGCTTGCGACACCGAGCCACATGTGGGATTGGGACGATGGAGTATTATATGTACGCAGACACGAAGATAAGTTATGGAACGATCACTGCGGCTGCTGGCCCTGGCTGCTGAGAGGAGTCGATCTCTGTGGCGGGGATTTTTTCCCTTTCTTTCTATTTTTTTCCTTCGGCTATGTGCATCCTGGATGTTTTTACGACATCTTCTAGGTGCAGAGGCTAAGTGTAATTAGTGTCTTCGTGATATTAATATATTGCTTTTAAAAAAAGTTATGAAACGATGCACACATAGCCAGACAGGTCTGACAGTATCTAATACAAACCATTGTATACAGATTGCAGCAACATAAACGGGCAGTTCTTCCTCTTCAGATCTCTGGACGCAACTTATTCATTGGTCTGAGCTTGGCTGATCACTTCGATTCAACCTATTTTCACTAACTTTACCCATCCTGGTACTTTATAATTAATGGTGCGGTCGTCTTCTTCTCTCGTCAACAAGTCTTCCCCCCCCCCCCCCCCACCCCCTGACCAGCAGGATGGCACCCGCCACGCACAAACTGAAGCTTTTTCCTCCCTCCGACGAGACACGTGCATGGCGGGAACGGACTCGATCGCGACGAACGACCGTGAGTGGCACTGTTAAAATATGTGTCGGATATTATGAGTATATTTTTTGTAGAGACGAATATTAATTATGCCTACAAATTGTGCTACGGTTGAATAATTAGCAGAGCATTAGATTTTTTTTGAGGGGTATAACCAAGCTTTATTCATCAAAAACCACAAGTTGTCGGATACACATTCGATCATGGGATTGGCCAAACCACAAATGGCGTCCCAGCTCTAATGAGAGTGAAAACTCAGCCAACTTATGCGCTTATTACGTTCACCTTACGACTTTCAGAAGTAAACTTACATTGAAACAAACTAGAGTATGAATTGATCTCACTAATAATCACGTTTAATTTTTTTGTTCGAAATTGTTGCGTTTTAATCATTACGGCAGATGCTGAAATTATCACGTTTTGGTCACAATAATTCAGTCATTACGGCAGTACATACAAGTTTAATTTTTTTTTGAAAAAAATCAAAATATTTGGTTGTTTCTCAATCAAATGGAAGTTTTAATCATTTGGCCAAAACTGAAACTGAAATTCAGCAATTCCTGAAATATATCTAATGATAATAAAATTCCAAACAATCCTTGTAAACATGAGAGAAAATTGACATGCTATCATCCTTTCGATCTTTCCCACGCGACTGAAGTTTTAATCTCTAAACACACAGAAAATATGGCAACTTGAACAATGTTAAACCATTGTGATGAGCTTTTTTTTAAAAGAGAGCGTCCTCTCCGATTTTCATATATCAGAAACCACAGTGCCTTGTTACAAACTACTAGAAGAAGAACACGACACACGCCCTAAATCTGGACTGCGAGCAAGAATGCCCTACAACAGCTCCACACGTAAAAGTAACCGCAGCTCCCATATCATAGCTACCTCACCAACTAAACCCAACATACCAAATCTTTTTTTTCAAACTTTATATTACATGACCACTCATAATAATAGCTAAAAGGGGAAGAGGAATAAAATGGCATGGAGAATCGAGTTTTTCTTCAGAAGCCCCCAAGGATGCCACGTTGGGTGGAAGATCTCACTTCATCTCGATCCTATGTCTGTTCCTCCATCCCAGCATAAGTTTGAAGACCTCTGCAGCAATCAACTCAAATTTTCTTACGCCCTCCCTCAATAGCCATTATCTTTCTGGATTTATCTGCAAAACAATCCAATCATGCAGCATTTTCACAATTAGATTAACAGGTACACAAGGGTCAGTCACCTTGTTATCAAGAACAATACCATTTCTTCATTTCCAAATTGTCCAGCATACAACAAAGACCCCAACAGACAACATATCCCTCTCCTGTTTATTAAAGGATGCCAAGCATATGTTGAACAGATCTGGCAGATTATCAGGAATTTGATCAAAATCAAAGGCACATTGAACAACATTCCAAAGTAGTCTAGCTACCGAGCATCTCAGAAAGAGGTGATCAACGCTTTCTGCTTGCATACAAAACAGGCATTGCCCATCACCGTCCCCCCCTGCTATCTGTTATTTTTGTGGTGATCCAAATTCCTAGAAGAAATAAAGATAAAGGCAACTTCGGCCCGAGCGAAGCGAGGCCCGTCGCCGGGAGGCTTGGGCCTCGCGAAGGGGGGTGCGGGGGGCGGCAGCCCCCCGCGGTACGGTACGAGTTGTTACCGAGTTGGACTAGGGTTCACCTATTATAAATACCTCTTGTAAGCCGCCGTAAGGGGCATGTTGCATTGAGGAAATTCCCCGGCGTTTGTAACCTCACCCCGATATAGTGAAGTCTTGCTGGCTGGCGCCCGTGGTTTTTCCCGCAAGGGTTTTCCACGTTAAAATCTCGTGTCCCTGTTGGTTGATTTCTTGGTTCATCGTTGTTTCTTGCTATCGCGTATAACACTATCTCTAGTTAGGATGTTGTTTCTTAGAGCCGACCATATAAAAACTTTCACCCTATGTGGCACTTCAATTTTCCACATAAAGGCATGTGGATATTTAATCCCAGTTTCGATCATATACCTGTAATAAGATTTTACAGTGTAAGACCCATTTTTATTCAAGGACCGTTTAATGGTGTCCCTCTGTGATGAGCATGCATGTAATCCTACTTAATATCGGTATAATTTCTGCGAAACTACTTCATAAGCGATACCTGTTGGACGATTCAGACCTGATATGTTAATCCACTGGCTGTGTTGCACCTAGTCCTTCATATAGATGGTCTGATTTGCACTATCGTCCAAAAATTGTCCAACAGGTATGTGTGCATAGCAGCACTCTAATTTCTGAAAGTAAAGGCAGTTTTCAACAAGCAGAAGTAAAAGGTTCTGTGTTCGAATATTGATGCGGAGCATCCTACGGTCATCACCATGTCAAGAGTCCGTTTGGCAAGTGACACGTGCGACCTCTTCTTCACATACACAAAGGTGAATCTTCTCCTTTACACGTGCTCACTTGACCCCTTCGAGGATGGTATACTACTTGACACTTTCCGTGTGCATTCATAGGTATTGTCGGAGCTTCTCGGATGTCAAGGAGGAGTGCAAGCGCCAAGGAACGACTACACCATCCGCGAGGGAAGCATGGAAGCGACGACGGAAGAAGACGGAGCTGCTGAAGTTACAGCAGCCGGACATCCGGCGCCTCACCAAAGCCCGGACATCCGGCCAACCGCCCCGGACATCCGGCGTCTCCCGAGAGCCCGGATATCGCGGCCTCAAGCCCGGAAATCCGGCAACCCTCTCCCGATCCGGCTGAAACAGTTGCCACAGCCCGGACATCCGCCCCAGCCCGGACATCCGGCCTCGCGAAGCTCCGTATTTCCGGCTCCCCAGCCCGGAAATCCGGCACCCCCTTCCCGGTTCTGCTGAATCAGTCGCCCTAGCCCGGACATCCGGGCTGAGAGCCCGGACATCCGGCGCCTCCCGAAAGCCCGGACATCCGGCCCGACGCCCGGACGTCCGGCCTCCCCTGCCTGCGCGCAGTGTCTCAGGGCCTTGCCCTTGTACCCCTTCGCCCCGAGACTATATATACTTGATCCCCTCCTCTTTCTAGGGTTAGCGTTGATTTAGCTCATTAGATAGAGCTTCGCTCATCCATACCGGATCTACTCCACGAGAGAGACTGCGGCCCCTCTTCGGAGACGATCCACCTTGGATTCAAGACCTCCCTTTGCGGAGAAGACCATCATCAAGACCTCCTCACGGAGAAGAACGGCTACCGTTTGTATCGTCCTTTGTTGACCTTGAATCATGTATCTCCCTTTGTGTTCTTTGATCTAGCATTTGTGTGACCGATTCCTTGTTGGTTGAGTGTTTTCCCTCGTTCCTCCCCGTGATTTCCTCGTGTTCTTCCGCTCGTTCTTCGTAATCCACCGTAGGATCCGCTCCAACGTGAAAGATCGCCCACGTAGGGTTCCGCCCTACATCATCTATGGATCAGAGCTTAGGTTGATCACGTTTTTGGAGCCCCTACCCCTCTTTTTCTAGCTTGATTTTGTTGATTTCGTCCTAAATCCAAAAATCCCCACCAAAAATAGCCCCAAATTTTTTTGTGATTTGTTAGTTTTGATGATGTTTTGTTGATTTTGATCCATGGATTTGCTTGGTTTCGAGTGGATCTAGCATTTCCCCAAGTTTCCCCACTTTCCATCCACGAAATCCCTCCAATTTTGACCTTGAAATCATCAATTTCCGCCCCCAATTTGCTTGGTTTCGGTATAATTTCTGCGAAACTACTTCATAAGCGATACCTGTTGGACGATTCAGACCTGATATGTTAATCCACTGGCTGTGTTGCACCTAGTCCTTCATATAGATGGTCTGATTTGCACTATCGTCCAACAATTGTCCAACAGGTATGTGTGCATAGCAGCACTCTAATTTCTGAAAGTAAAGGCAGTTTTCAACAAGCAGAAGTAAAAGGTTCTGTGTTCGAATATGGTTGCGCACATAAGCATATGTTCGACATAGTAACCCTGCAATTTGCCTACAGAGAATTCTATAGCCTACAGAAGCATATGGGATTGGCTAGAGGTAAGTTGACTGAATATTTGATTTGAGTCAGTCGATCTGTTTTCAACCGTCAGATTCGAAATGAACGGCCAGATTGATTTCTTCGACCTCCACCCCAATCTACTGTTCATCTTCTTCCCTGTAACCGCCCCACGTACCACCGGCCTAGCCGCCGTCCTCCGCCACCCGCGGTCGGCGGCGCTCCCACGCCAGCCCGACTGCACCGCCCTCCCCTCAACCGCCGCCCACTCAGCCTGTGCATTCGGTTTTTTCGGTTTGATTCGGTTCGGTTTATACGGTTTTCGGTTTTATACGGTTTCTATACTTCAGTTTATACGGTTTTATACAAAATACGGTTCGGTTTAAGTAATAACCATTTAGTTTCGGTTTGGTTTCGGTAATAACCAAAATAACCAAAGTTGACGCGAATTTGAATTACATATTTTTTTTTCTCAAAAGAAAATTGGTGTTGTCTCCAAATAATGGTACTAGGCTACTATTACCACCAGGGACGTACATGCATGTAGAGCTAAAGCTAGCCCACATGCGTACTTATGTTAACCCATTAAAATTTAAGAGTATAGACCATTGACTTTTCAAGCTGACATGACGTGATGATTATAGTGCATAAGATCGCTACATGCATACCTGTACTAATACTTAAATTTCTCAAAAATGGAGACCTGAATTGACATTTTTTTAGGCAAATCCGAATTGACATGCAAGAGCCCATGTCCCATCACAAAAGCAAGCCCACGTGCACATAATTAACTATGAAGCCCACTCAGCCCACCAGCTCAGGCTCTGACCGCCAGCCCAACACATGAATAATCTCCACTGTCTGTCGTTGCTGCGTGGTGGTGAGTTCCCGTGAGAATAGTCCCACCTCGCCAGTTGAGGCAGCACATAGCCGGCTAGCTGGTTATATAATGGAGCGGCCTTGCAGTAGACAAACGCACACAGCTCTACGCCTCCTTCTTTTGGCCCTTGCGTGCACATTTTTTCCAGTTTGGTTAATTCGGTTAAACCGATCGGTTTTCGGTATTTAACCGAATAAACTGAGGATCAAATGGTTTCTATATTTCAAAACTGAAACTGAAACCGAAAACTGAAAAAACCGAAATTTGGTTTCGGTTTGATTTTTTTGGTTCGGTTTTTGGTTTTTGGTTCGGTTTTGCACACCCTGACCGCCCACCGCCGTGCTTCCGCTGCCCCCGGCCATCCCTCTAGGCCCCCCTGCGACAAGCTTTTCTCCAGCGAAGCCACACAGCTGCCCCCCCACCGCCACCGTCTACCACCACCCCCACCCGAAACCCTAAGATAGATACTGGGGTAGCCTGCCCAGCGGCCTTCTTCTTCCCCTCCGGCAAGTTTCTTCCTCCCCGTGCTTGTTTCTTCCTTCAACCAAAATCGACTGGCCCAATATTCGAAAGTCAGGTGATTGACATGTAGCTATTGTGGAAGCATATACCTTACACCTCGTCCCATTCAGCTTGACCATTGATTGCCAAGTGTGGAGCGGAGGTCTATGAATGTCAACGTGCGAAGCAGAGGTCTATGCATGTCAACATGCGGAGCATTATAAATAATTCCCGACTTACCTCAGTCTCATCACATGGATAGATTTCAGATTTAGCCTCAAGATGAGGGACTGCCATGGAAGGCATGTCCTATAGACAGGCACAATTATCGCTTTGGCCAGAAAGTGCTTCGTTTGGTAGACAGCAGTCTGCCTGACACAAGAGTTTGAAGAACAGGAGATCTCAAATCTCTTCTTTCACGGAGCTGCACGCCAAGCTCGAGGCCAAGACATGGAATGACCTTCATTTCCATCAAAGACAAGCTAGCTCATCATTTCTCTATAAACTTGATCAAAGTTGGTGTAAGGCGTCCCTAATTTTTTTTAGTGTAAATTGACTTTTACAGAAACCAATGCGCACTATATTATTGCACAGAGGGAGTATTATTATGGTATATTAAATTTAGCGGTACAAATGTGCTGGTCATTTGGCTAGTTTAGTAAGAAAAATACTTCAGCTAACAGTCAACATGCATTTTCAAGTTTTGGCAAAACAAGTGATTTTCCAAAATAGATGGGTCTGTCTAGAACTCAATCCGTCTCAGTCGAGCGACGTCAGCGTAGTTGTGGTGCTGCAAGCGGCATGGCTGGATGCTGCAAACGGCGGTGAAAAATGTTGCAACGATACTGCAAGCAACAACAACATATGCTACAACCGCTCTGATTAAAATGCTACGACCGTCAAACGAGGATGTTGCAACCGGTGAGTAAACATGCTACAATCGATGAGGGACGACATGCTACAACCAGCAAGACGGATGTTGCGACCGGCAGCAAAAAGTGTTGTAAATAGACAAAATGCTGCAAGGTCGACTAAGACTCCATTAAATCTCAGTCGACTGATTTTTAACAAGCCCGAAAATAGATTTTTTGGCAGAATTCGCATAGTCTTTTCCCCTGAAAATGTACTCCAGTTGGAAACATAGGATGTGGGAATTGAATGACAGATTGCTTTGAGATTACGTGCCCCCAACGGAAAAAGGAAACCTGGATCGATTATATACCGTGATATTTCGAAGCGTACCAGCAGCCAAAACTACCATATGCACAGAAATAGAAACCCATCCGATCGGACAACCAGCTTCGGTACCGATATCCAGAAATCAGGTGACGCATGGCGGCGGCGCAGATGACCGTGGCCGCCGAAGACGATCTGTGGTCAAGGCTCCCTGCTGATCTCCTCGGGGCCATCTACAACAAGATCGCTTCTCCGCTCGACCGCGTGCACTTCAAGGCTGTCTCCAGCTCATGGCGTGTCACGGCGTCGGCACAACGGCCGGCGCCAACCTTTCCGTGGCTGGTCCTCTTGCAATACGAAGACGGCACAGTAGAGCGCGTGTTCTGCCCCATGGACGGCGAACTCTTACGGTTTCCGCTCCCGCCTGAGGTGGCCGGCAAGCGGCCCGTCGGCTTTCACGACGGGGGCTGGATCGCCGCCACGTCCGATGTTGACGGTGGCTGCAGCTCATTGGTCATTGTGAATCTGTTCTCTGGCATCGAGGTGCCGCTTTCTGACAAGCAACACACCATGCCAACCATCCAGAAGTTGGTCTTCTCAGAGGCCCCCACGTCCAAGAAGTGCATCCTTGCCGCCAACTTAAATGGCGCGGCCGACGTGTGTAGAGTTGGATGTCGAAAACGTGGGTGGTGGACATCCAAGTGGGATCAATTCCTCAACGACATTGTCTTTTGTCATGGGAAGCTATATGGACTAATACGTTCGGTCTGGATGCTATCTGTGTCCGACATTCGAATGACTAAAAAGGGTTCGCCGATGCTAACTCTCACCCACCAGCTAAACATGAATTTACCCGAACACACAGGCTGGGTGAAATCTATGTGCAGCAACAGCACCTACCTTGTCAACCACAGGGACACGCTATTCGTGGCCCTAAGGATTCACTGGTGTACCGAGCAGGAGTCTTTCTTCAAGGTGTATGAGCTCGTCAACACCGTTGATATGTGTTCGAGCTGGCAAGAAGTGACGACATTGGGCCATTGTGCCTTGTTCTTGAGTGCAATGTGCTCTAGGGTGGTGCACGTACCGACAGTCAAGCGTAGCGGGATAGAGAAGAATCGCATCTACTACAACCACAGATGCTCAAGAACTCAACATGACGCAACACGTGATGATGTGCACTTGGGAAGATGTGACAACGGTGACCATTTGTATCATCTGAGGGCATGGAAAGTAAATATTGTAGATGCGATCAAGTCAGTGGGATACAATGTGGCTGGTGGCAGTCATACTCTGGGGTGGCTTCTCCCTCCCGATTTTTAGCCGCTCAATGGTGTGAAAATAGATGTGCTTTAGCAAAACTGTTATTAATATTACTCAGCAGTACTTTTCTATATGCACTCATCTTTAAAATTAGGGATGCTACATACATCTGTCAAAAAAAAAAGGGATGCTACATACATTCCATTTTTTCCCTAGATGTTGCATCATTTACATGTTTATTAGGTCTTTGTCTAGATTTATTTTCCCCAAATGTGTTCCTACTTATAGTAACACCCTGAGTTTTGTACCTTGTTAATTTGAAGTTAATGAATGTTTACGTCGGGTCCTTAGTAGTGCTTGAGTTTGAACTTGCTTCTTATTTGAATCTTTTAAATTTTCTTGTATTGCTTGTTTTCAAAAGTGCTCATAAATCATAAGAATTCCAAATCATTTCAAGTCTTTGTCTCAAACTTCACCAAAAGTTCATCCAAGTGGTTAGGACATACAAAAAAAATTCTTACAAAATAATTTGGCGAAAAAGTATTTTCATATATAGGTTTCCAAATACACCTGAATATAGGCTTGAACTACAGGTACTTGATTTAGGTTAGATAAAATCTTGAATACTGCGCAACACACGCCATGAGAAGATCGTCGCTTTGGGAACCTCATTCACTTTACATAGTGATGTCCATAATTAGTTTCTCTGCCGACGAGTATTCGGTAATCGTCCCTTGGCCTGGAGCAAGTCGCCTGTTATAGTTCACAAGAGATCGATACGCTGATTTAAGAGAGTAGACACCACTTCTTTCAAATATCCATGCCCAATAATCATGTCCACCTTCGCCCCAGCGAAATAGTATTAAGTATAGCTTCAACTTCCCTCGCAAAAAAAAAATGGAAAAAAAGAGTATAGCTTCAACTTCTAGGCTATAAAATTCCTTCTAACAAGTTCAACTTTCCACGCCCCATTCTCATTATCAATTAGATACAACACCTTTGCACTCAAATCTGGGCCAATTTGTACAGAAGGTGTCACTGAACTGTTAGAAATACTATAACAGAATAGATAGAGATAGCCTTGTAATACACGTTTGTATCCTTTCATGTTTATCTTTCTATCTCTACCTCTCTCGTTGTAATCTATCTCCACGGTTGGAGATCTTCCTCAACTGCACCATGTACATGATCGCGAGATCCTTCTCGCCCAATCAATAAATAACCGCGGGCTCCCATGTTACGGGAGTTAAGACGCTTCATTATTCTTTCATGGTAGTCACAGCCTTCTTCTTCCTCTACATCTAGCTCTCTATCAGATCAACCCTAGCCGCCATCAAACAAACCTCTCCAGATAAAAAACAAGCCGCAACCATGTCCTCCTCCAGCTCGACTTCCTTTTCTGGCCTAAACAACAACACTTCTGAACCTTTGAGCCGCACCAACTACATCCTATGGCGTGCCCAGGCTCGCTCTCATATCATGGGGGCTGCCTGTATGGATACCTTGATGAAACAACCCCCGAGCCCTCCAAAACAATCACAGCAAAAAACTCCTAAGGTAAGGAATAGATTGTTCTCAATCCTGCCTACACCCCTTGGTTGATCCAAGACCAGCAGATTGCAGCCTATCTGCTAAGATACCTTTCCAAAGAAATCCTTGTGCAAGTCGCCTCGATGGAGACATCCCTGTTGGGGAACGTAGCAGAAATTAAAAAATTTCTACGCATCACCAAGATCAATCTATGGAGATTCTAGCAACAAGAGAGGGAGAGGATGAGCATCTTCATACCTTTGAAGATCGCTAAGCGGAAGCGTTACAAGAACGCGGATGATGGAGTCGTACTCGCGGCGATTCAAATCGCGGAAGATCCGATCTAGCGCCGAACGGACAAGGCGATTCTCCTATGTCCCGACCATTCCAGAACTCCTCATGACGTCCGGGATCTCATCTGGGACTCCGAACAACATTCGGTAATCACATACAAATCGTCCTTATAACCCTAGCGTCATCGAACCTTAAGTGTGTAGACCCTACGGGTTCGGGAACCATGCAGACATGACCGAGACAACTCTCCAGCCAATAACCAACAGCTGGATCTGGATACCCATGTTGGCTCCCACATGTTCCACGATGATCTCATCGGATGAACCACGATGTCGTGGATTCAAGCAATCCCGTATACAATTCCCTTTGTCAATCGGTACGTTACTTGCCCGAGATTCGATCATCGGTATCCCAATACCTCGTTCAATCTCGTTACCAGCAAGTCACTTTACTCGTTCCGTAATGCATGATCCCGTGACTAACTACTTAGTCACATTGAGCTCATTATGATGACGCATTACCGAGTGGGCCCAGAGATACCTCTCCGTCACACGGAGTGACAATTCCCAGTCTCGATTCGTGCCAACCCAACAGACACTTTCGGAGATACCCTTAGTGCACCTTTATAGCCACCCAGTTACGTTGTGACGTTTGGCACACCCAAAGCATCCCTACGGTATCCGGGAGTTGCACAATCTCATGGTCTAAGGAAATGATACTTGACATTAGAAAATCTTTTAGCAAACGAACTACACGATCTTGTGCTATGCTTAGGATTGGGTCTTGTCCATCACATCATTCTCCTAATGATGTGATCCCGTTATCAATGACATCCTATGTCCATGGTCAGGAAACCATAACCATCTATTGATCAACGAGCTAGTCAACTAGAGGCTCACTAGGGACATGTTGTGGTCTATGTATTCACACATGTATTACGGTTTCCAGTTAGTACAATTATAGCATGAACAATAGACAATTATCATGAACAAGGAAATACAATAATAACCATTTTATTATTGCCTCTAGGGCATATTTCCAACAATCCCGTGCGATCTGGACAGCACTCTCCACCATGTTTGCCTCCCAATCCAAATCTTGCGCAAACAACCTCAGAATCTCCCTGACCAATGCCCACAAAGGTTCCCAATCTGCTGCTGATTATTTTGGCTACATGAGATCGCTTTCAGATGAACTTGCAGCTGTAGGGAGGGGCACCGGAGAAGAAGAGCTGCTTTCCTTCATCATCGCAGCGCTAGATACGGACTATCCGCCCTCGACGTCCGCACCGACCCGGTCTCCGTTGACGAACTGTTTGCCATGGTGGCGAACTTCGACCAGCGAGTCGAGCTCTTCCACGGCTCTGGAGCAGGAGGCCTCAAGTCCTCGGCCAACATGGCTGCGAGGAATCGTGGTGGCGGCGGCAAGGGCAATAACCGTGGCTCGCCCAAACCCACCAATGGTGGTGGTGGCGGGTATCACGGTGGTGGCAGCAACAACAATGGCGGTGGTGGCAACTACAACAATGGCGGCGGCGGTTCCTTCTACGACAACAATAACAACCACGGACGTCCCTTCTACAACAACAATCAGGGGCGTCAGCATGGATACAATGGTGGCTACAGTGGTAACTATGGCGGCGGCAACAATTTTCAAGGTTATGATGAGTATGAGGGAAAATGTCAAATTTGTAAAAAAACTAACGACATAGCAAAAGATTGTCGCTGGCTCTATGAAGAAAAGAAGAAGAAAGTTGCAGCAGCTGCAGCCATGTCCTATGGAGTGGACACCAATTGGTATGCAGATATGGGTGCCACCGAGCATATCACCCCGGACATGGAAGAGGATGACCATGCAAGAGAAGTATCATGGCCATGATCAAATCAACACCGCAGCAAACGGTCAAGGTATGATGATAAGTCACATTGGTCAATCTATTATTAAAACCCCTCATCGTGATATTCATCTCAATGATGTTCTACTTGTTCCTCATGCATCAAAACATCTTGCTTCAGTTCATAGAATTACTCTTGATAACGGTGTCTTCATTGAGTTTCATCATTTTTTCTTTTTGATAAAGGATCAGGCCACGAGGAGGGTTCTCTATCGCGGTAGATGCGTGGATGGTCTCTACCCATTAATTCCTACACTTTGCAAGTTCAATAAACGAGCCCTCGGAGCCATTAGAGTCTCTTCAGAAAGGTGGCATAATCGCCTAGGCCACCCTTCGTTGGTTAGCATAATTGTGAAACTATTTGTGACTCTTGCCAAAGAGCAAAAAGTCATCAGTTGCCATATCCTGTTTCAACCAGTGTGTCTGTTAAACCATTGCAATTAATCTTTTCTGATGTATGGGGGCCAGCCCCTTCCTCTGTTGGTAGACACACTTACTATGTGAGCTTCATCGATGATTACAGTAAATATACTTGGATCTATCTTCTTAAGAAGCGATCTAATGTCTTCCAAGTTTTTCTTAACTTTCAAGCTCTTGTCGAAAGAAAATTTGACGGTAAAATTATAGCCATGCAATCAGACTGGGGTGGTGAGTATGAGAAACTCAACTCTTTCTTTCAAAAGATAGGAATCTCTCACCATGTCTCATGTCCTCACGCACACCAACAAAACGGTTCCGCTGAACGCAAGCATCGCCACATCGTTGATGTTAGTCTCTCACTCCTCGCCGCTGCATCTATGCCGCTAAAATTCTGGGATGAAGCCTTCTTAACCGCAGTTCACCTCATCAATATCTTACCAAGTCGTGTCATCAACAATGAAACTCCTACAGAACGTCTTCTTCATGTCAAACCAGACTATGCTCCTCTTCGTGTTTTTGGTTGCGCATGTTGGCCAAACCTACACCCTTACAATAACCGCAAGCTAATGTTCCGCTCCAAGCAATACGTCTTTATTGGCTACAACGCCCAACACAAAGGAGTTAACTGCCTTGATGTTGCTACTGGCCGTGTCTACATCTCAAGAGATGTTGTTTTTTATGAGACCAAATTTCCATTCAAAAATCTTCATCCCACTGTCGGTGCTCTCCTTCATCAAGAGATACTTCTCTTACCTCCATCCCTTACCGGTATTGATCACGAGGGTACAAATAATAGTTCTGACTCTTTTGTGACTAATCATTATATTATGCCAAAGTCTATTGCTGAAGGAACAATTAATGATGATCAAAACAGAGTGCAAAACACCACAACAGGAGGTCATTTTATGTGGCCCCCTCCAGGAAACCACGCGTCACGAGGTGGATCCCCCTCGGGATCTGTTCCGCTGCAGGCGGCAACCCAATCCACCTCGGGATCGGTCCCTGGCGCGCACCTGGCAGGTGACAGCGACTGTGTTATCGCGCCGCACCAATCCCCGGGGCGGGTGAGTGCGCCTGTCTCACCAGGGCCCACGCCTGCCTCATCAAGGGCCGCCACTACATCGCCTGCGCCTGACACTGCCTCGCCTGCGCCCGACACTGCTTCACTTGCGCGTTCCCCGACCTCCTCGGGATTGGGCGTGGCTACCTCGCCTGCGCGTTCCCTGACCGCCTCGGGATTGGGCGTGGCTTCTCCTGGCGCGGAAGCTGTGGGGGAAACGGCTGATTCTTCCACGCCAGGATCTTCTATGCCCAACCAGCCTGCAACACCTCCTGTGGAACTCCGCACACGTCTACAAAAGGGAGTTTCTACCCGAGTTAATTATAAAAACTTCTCCAAATACGGATTATCTTGTATGACACGGGTGAACCTAAAACTCTAATGGATGCCCTTGGTGATGATAGGTGGAAGGTGGCTATGAATGATCGTGGCTTTGCAGAAAAATAAGACGTGGCACTTGGTTCCACCACAACAAGGCAGAAACTTAATTGACTGCAAGTGGGTGTATCAGATTAAAAGGAAATCTGATGGCACTATAGATCGCTACTAGGCCAGACTTCTTGCAAAAGGTTTCAAGCAAAGGTATGGGTTAGACTATGATGACACATTTAGTCATGTTGTTAAAGCTGCAACCATTCGCCTTGTGTTGTCAATTGCTGTCTCTAGGGGATGGAGCCTTAGACAGTTAGATGTATAGAATGCGTTTCTCCATGGTGTTCTGGAAGAAGAGGTATACATGAAACAACCTCCTGGTTTGAAGACAAAAATAAACCCTTTCACATATGCAAGCTGGATAAAGCATTATATGGTCTGAAGCAAGCCCCCAGAGCATGGTACTTCAGGCTCAGTACGAAGCTTCAAGCACTTGGGTTTGTTCCATCAAAATCTGACACCTCCCTGTTTATCTTTACCAAGTCACAAATATCTATGTTTGTTCTCATATATGTGGATGCTATTATTATCACTAGCTCATCTGATGAGGCAATAACCAAACTGCTCAAGAATTTGAGTTCTGAGTTTACTCTCAAGGATTTGGGAGACTTACATTTCTTTTTGGGTATTGAAGTAAAGAAAAACAGTGATGGTCTTCATCTATCTCAAGCTATATGCAACTGAGTTGTTGAATAGAATTGGCATGCAAAACTGCAAACCCTCACCAACACCACTTTCTAGTACGGAATGTTTGTCTCTGACAGATGGAGAACCTTTGTATCATTAGGATATCACTAGTTACAGAAGTTTGGTTGTTGGTCTTCAGTACTTGACTCTTACTCGACCTGACATCTCCTTTGCAGTTAACAAAATTTGTCAGTTCCTTCATGCACCTACTACCACTCATTGGACGGCAGCTAAGAGAATCTTGAGGTATGTCAAGAATACGTTGATTGTCGGGCTCACGCTCAGAAAGTCATCGTCCACCCTTATAAGTGCATTTTCTGATGCGGATTGGGCTGGCTGTCTAGATGATAGAAGGTCAACTGGTGGGTTTGCTATATTCTATGGTCCAAATTTAATCTCGTGGTGTGCAAAGAAACAGGCAACAGTCTCCAGGTAAAGTACAAAAGCGGAATATAAAGCTTTGGCAAACGCAACGGCTGAAGTTATTTGGATTCAGTCTATGTTAAAAAAACTCCATATTCTAGAAGTGCACCCTCCTTGTTTATGGTGTGACAATCTTGGTGCAACGTATCTTACTGCTAACCCAGTTTTTCATGCCAGGACAAAGCATATTGAGATAGATTTTCACTTTGTCAAAGAACGAGTTGCGAACAAGCAATTGGATGTCCGGTTCATTCCTTCAAAGGATCAGCTTGCAGATGGGTTTACAAAGGCCTTACCCACAAAAGGTTTTGAAGAGTTTCGTCGTAATCTCAACTTGGTGCAGTTGTGATTAAGGGGGAGTGTTAGAAATACTATAACAGAATAGATAGAGATAGCCTTGTAATACACGTTTGTATCCTTTCATGTTTATCTTTCTATCTCTACCTCTCTCGTTGTAATCTATCTCCACGGTTGGAGATCTTCCTCAACCGCACCATGTACATGATCGCGAGATCCTTCTCGCCCAATCAATAAATAACCGCGGGCTCCCATGTTACGGGAGTTGAGACACTTCATTATTCTTTCAACAGTTCGGGATCCATTTATCAGTCCAAAAGGGACACATACTTTTTTTTAGGGGAACAAAGGGACACTTAGAGCGTGTTCGGTAGCTCTTCACAGCCCCAAACTCCTCAACTCCTCAACCCAAAAACCACAGCCAGCTTCTCCTAAAAAATCCTGGAGTTGGCTGATCGTTCGCCTCGACAGCTTCTCCTTCCAGTCATTAGAGAAGGCTGAAAGCCCATTTATAGCCTGATAGTCCATTAGGGTAGGAGCCCATTTAGCGCCTGACACATTTTTTCCCCTTTCTTCTCCTGTTCGGGGAGATGATTCTCAAAAAAATTCTCCTGTTCGGGGAGATGCTAGGCAATCGACGAGATCGTGCTCGAGGAGGTGGTAGGGGATGAGGGTTCTGGGAAGCGGAGGGTCCTGGTCGCCATAGCTTGCTCTAGGAAAAGGAGGATCTGGTCGCCGTAGCTCGTCCTGATCTCCAGGTCGCACCTAAGGATGTGGAGGGCACGAACGGGGCACGGAGGAGGAGGCGTGGTGCGGCAGAGGGCGGGGGCGGCAGGGACAAATCTTTGCTTATGAATTCTATCTTCTTTATTTCATTATGTATTCTACATGGCACATCTAAGATAGCATCACTGTACACGCCCTGGCTGAAAATTGAAAACCAACGAAGAAGTGATGTAGGATTATAGATTAGACACAGTCCCTTATTTATTGCGCATGCTGTGGACAATGGGTATCTCAATAGTACTCCCTCTGTACCACAATACTTGTAGCTAGGAGAACTAGTGCATGTTTGCGTCATCTCCATCGCTGTCATTGCCATGCTTGTCACACACTGCTCACGGGATCCGGCATGTGAATCAGCTTCCCCACGGTAAACCCGCCATCGACGACGAGGTTGTGCCCGTTGAAATACTTGGCCTCGTCGGACGCCAGGTACACGGCCGCCCGCGCGATGTCCTCCACCTCCAGAACACTCCCGCCCATCTCGTTCATGGTCGTCTCCACCATCCGCCTCAGCTCCTCCTCGCCCGTCTCCGGGAGCAGCTCTGCCATCCCGCGCAGCCCGAACGGCGTCGCGATGGCGTGCGGCGATATGGCGTTCACGCGCACGCCATGCCTCCCCAGCTCCCCGGCCAACGCCCGAACGGCGCCGATCACGGCGGCCTTGGAGATGCAGTACGCGGGGTTCACGCCGCTTCCGAGCACACCCGCCGTGCCCGCGGTGCAGATGATGCACCCGCTCCGGCGCGGCACCATCACGCGCGCCGCGTGCTTGATGCCGGCGACGGCAGACCGGGTGTTGGCGGCCATGGTGCGGTCGAAGTCGGCAAGGTCGAGGGATGCGACCGACTCGAGAGTCATCCTCCCGGTGACCCCGGCGTGGTTGTGCAGGACGTCAAGCCGGCCGTGGCGTGCCACTGCGAGGTCGACGGCGGCGGCGATCTGCGCCTCGTCGGTCACGTCGCAGCGGGCGTAGGAGGCGTCTGGGCCGAGCTCGGCAGCCACGGCGTGGCCGAGGTCGTCCTGGATGTCGGTGAGGATGACCTTGGCGCCATTCCTGACGAACTCCGTGGCGGTCGCCTTGCCCATGCCGCTGGCAGCGCCGGTGATGACGGCCACTTTGCCGGCCAGCCTGCATCGTTTTCCCGCCATAAGTCATGGCATGGACCAGGACACGACATAACCCAAACGAGAACAAACATGAGATCCAATGGCATGGCATGCACCTCATGGAGCTCGAGGCCGTGGAGAAGCGAGCGACGCCGGACGAGATCGCCACCGCGGCTGCCCTCATCTTGCTCCTGCATACGCAACCACATTAATTTCGGAGGCACGAGAGTGAATCAAGTAGCGATCTAAACACTCTTATATTTTTTTACGGGGGGAGTACTACCTAAGAAGAAGATGGTGAATTGCTCTGAGCATCATGAGTGGATTATTCCAGGTGGAGAGCTAAGCTCTGCTGATTTGCTTGTGATGGGCTATAGATAGCTAGCAGTGAGGCGCTCAGTTCAGTTTGGTCGTGAGCAGTCCTTGTCCTTAAATTGACTTATGATGAGGAGGAGGAGGAGGACTGGAGGACGGAGGCGGTGGCAGTGGCACACCACCAAACAGAGGATTGATCGGACGCGGAGAGGCGCGGTGGCACATCTTGTCTCAGTGATCGGCCCTGGGTATTATTCCTAGCTACTCCCTCTGTAAACAAATATAAGAGGGTTTAGATCACTAACGCTCTTATATTTCTTTACGGAGGGAGTACAAGGCATTTTCTTGCCAGGGCTTAAACTTTTCTAGACGATGTGAAAGCGAAGATCTCATCTTCCATGGGAAGCAAAAGTCCAACCATCTGTACCTGATCACCTAATCAAAATCGTGTGTGATAACAGTAACAGGGGAAAAAAACAGAACAAAGTAGCACAGTCGATGTGATTTTTCAGGAGGTGATTTGATCGGTGAACTGTAATAGTAGGTGCCACTTCCCAGCCTGGTGAAGATGATCGTTTACTGCCTACACGGGACGGGCAGCACATGCTCCTTGTCTGACTTTATGGGCCATGGCAGCTTGGAGTACATATATATACCTCTTCTTCTCCAAACTT
Organism: Aegilops bicornis; assembly: GCA_021605145.1. Taxonomy (NCBI): domain Eukaryota; kingdom Viridiplantae; phylum Streptophyta; class Magnoliopsida; order Poales; family Poaceae; genus Aegilops; species Aegilops bicornis. Next base: position 31,541,087 of record CM038670.1, read on the forward strand.
ATGCGATTAACGCTTTGATCCATCCACTTGCAATATATCTCTACGCGTATCCACCTACGTTATAACATGTGTATATATATTCAACCGATATGAATTCATTTTCTATTAGGAATTATATATATATTTCCCTTGTATTTTGGTTTGTTAATCCTCTAGGGTATAGAAAATTTATTAAAATGTATTTTTTTTTGGTTTGTTATTCCTCTAGTTTGTCTAGGGAATAGACAATTTATTAAAATTAGACAATTCCCCGAACGTTGATGCGGGAATTTGTGGCAATATGTTTACGTAAGACATGAGTTGTGTGGAACATGAATACGATATATGATCCAATCAGCCAACATTAGAAGTACCAAGTCTCGGTCCTCACCTCAAATGAGATCCTCCTTGCGGAGGTAGTCAACTCATGTAGCAACCATCACGGAGGGAGTAAGATACTTATTTTAGAACGGAGGGAGTAAGATCAATGTATATTGCAAATATTGGGTAGCTAGAAATCCGGAGGGAGAAGCCACGTGAGAGCGTGATGGTTACCGGGCACGTGGTATCCAACTGAAGTTATCCCATCTGGAAAACTGAATTTTTGGTCTTCCATGCGACACAAATGGTCGCCATTGTTACATTTTGTCCATGGTAGATCATCGTAGATGTAGTCACCGTTTCTTTTTAAGCAGATATAGCTGTAATAGATGTGGTTTCCCTCTATACCGCCATGTCTGCCTGTTGGCACGTGTGCTAGCTTGGAGCAGGTGTCACCCAAGAACAAGGCATGGTCGTCCAATGTCGTCACTTCTGTCCACGTACGCTTGTTCCCCGTACTATCAATGTTGATGGGCTCATACACCTTGAAAACATGCTTATGCTCTAGTGACCATCCGGCCCTTAACGGCTACCAATAGCTTGTCATTGTGCTTGACAATGTAGCTGATCTTGGATCCCTCCTGGCTTATCTTGTTGTCTACTTTGCTGGTGCTCAACATATAGGTCCAGGTGATCGCCGGCGAGCCCCTTCTAGTCATGCAAATGTCGAATATGCATACACGGTCAACGAGTAGAACGTAAAGCTTCCCATGACAGAAGGCCATGTCATGGAACTGGGGCAGATGCCCAGCATGTTTCTGCCACCTACGTCGCCGAAACCCAACCCTACACACGGACAGATATCTCGGGAAGGCGGCGGCGAGGATGCAGCGTCTCGACGTGGGGGCTTCCGAGAAGACTATCTTCTTGATGGTCTGGGTGGTGCGTTGTTGCTTGGCAGATAGTGGCACCTCGACCCCAGAAAACAGATTGACGATGGCAAGCGAGTCGCCGCCGCCGGCAATGGCGGACGCGGCGGCGACCCAGCCTCCGTCGTGAAACCCTACCAGCCGCTTGCCGATCGCCTGGGGCGGGAGCGGAACGCGTAGCAGCGCGCCGTCCACGGGGCTGTAGGCACGGAGGGCCGTCCCGCCTTCATCGTACGACGAGAGGATCAGCCAGGGGAAGGTCGGCGCCGGCGGTTGCGACGACGTAGCGAGGCGCCACGACCGGCAGAGTGCGGCGAAGCGGACGCGATCCAGCGGAGAAAATGTCCTGGCATAGACCTCGCCGAGAAGATCGCCCGGGAGCTTGGACGACGCATCGTCGGCCGCCGCGCTCATCCGCGCGGCTTTACATCTTTCTCTTTCTCGATCTCGATTAGCAGGCGGCGGTTGGATTTGAATTGGTAGTAGCTAGCTAGCTAGGAGCCTGGGATTTGGCAGGCACGGGTGAAATTACCAGCGTATATATGTGGATCCAGATCGATCGACTAGGTTCCCTTTGCTTTTTTTCCCTCATGGACAGGTAAAGGTAAACTGAAAGCACCCACGTCGGCCTCGACGGCCAGTTTCCAGCCATGACAAGGCACCAAAGCTTACGAACGGAAGAGGCTTTTCCTGGCTGCTGAACACAACGTAAGAACGATGCATTCCAGATACGTGGTTCACTCGATGGGCTTCGGGCTCGTAGTGAATTTACTTGGTGAAAATTACATCATTGTTTTAGTGAATTCCATTTTGAAAAAGGTCCATTTTACTCCCCTGAAGAAAACGGGTTGTTCGCATAACCGCCTGATATTTTTTTTTTGGGTTCACTTACCCCCCTAACCCTATCAATCCCGTTCAAAAATCGTCATTGGTGGTTTGCACAGGTGGTTTTGCTGACATGGCCGAGGTCAAAGTGGTTTGTTGACTAGTGGGGCCATGTCGTAACGCGTTTGGCCATTGTCTTCCTCAAGCTCGTGGAAGATGTGCTCGTGGCCGCCACCGCCACGCTCTGCCTTCTCCTTCCTCTGCCCTCCACCCCCACGCTCGCCCTACTCCCTCATTTGCCGTCTTTCGCAACTCATTCTTCCCTCGCTTTCTCTCGGATTTGAGCGCTCCAAGGAACCCTGTAGAGCGCCACCCGCCGTGACATTGCCACCAGCTACCCCTGGCAAAACCATTGTGTCCCAAGCCTTCAAATTCTCACGCCGGACCTCTGCACCAAAGGATTCGAATCCCGAAGCCTGGAGCCAACCAAATCGAGATGTTTTCTCCAATTGCGCCACCAGGCGCCAAAGAACAATTTGCCGAGCACAAACAAGCCCCGGCCTAGCCTTCACCTCCGTTAGAAAAATGGGGCCCTAACATTAAAAAAACATATACTATAACTCAAGCATAATCACATAATTAATAATTTAAATTTATGTTATTTCATACAGTGTTTAGAAAATTCTTAAGTGTCAATGCAAATACTAAAACCAAGAAACTGACCTCATGCTCTATTGAAAAGTGTCATCCCTCTTGCGTTCATTGATATGAAATCTTCAATTATATCTTCATGATCAATCTTCTCCAAGCCATCATTTTCAAGTGCTATTTTCTCCAAACCATTGAGTATTTTCTGTGTCATAGTAGAACGTAAGTAGGACTTACAACTTGATTTCAGAAAAGCTCCTTTCGGCAGATGCAACAACTACAGGAATTGTTCACCCGCAGAAAAAAAACAATTACAGGAATTGTTAACCAAATACTTTCTTCTAGACCTTGGATGCATAATTGTTTCTGTTTATGAACCAAACAAAAATCATATCAATGAATTTGAACTGATGAACTTCATGAATTATAGGCTTGTAACTTGTATAGATGGTTGGGATAGAAAAACATAGAACCTTGATTTTGGACTTGGACGAGCAACTATTGAAAATCTTGAATCTGTGACCGACAAAAATTGTTCCAAAACATATTACTGTAGCAACTAGTAAACTGTTGTACAACTTTGCATCTCAGTTTATCAAAATTAGTTAGAGAAAAGGGGAGGGGCTTAGGGCACCGCACCAGTTGGCCTTCTGTTCGGCGGCGCCGGAGTGTTGGCTGGCGTGGCGGCGGCCGGTGCTCGCAATTACCGTGCAGTTCCGCTTCGGGCTGTCCCATGGCTGCAAAGAGATCACCGTCGAGCCGCCGATTCATCAGTCAAAGCGAAAAGATGGGTACGACGTCGTTCAAGCAATCCTCCAGCTCGCTAATCTCCGCGGGGACGGTGCCTCCCTCATCAACTCGGCAAACATAATTTTGCTCCCAAAAAAAGCGGACGCTCGGGTGGTTGGAGACTACAGACCAATCAGCCTCATTCATAGCCTTTCAAAGATCCTCGCCAACAGACTCGCCCCGATACTGCCTTCGCTGGTATCCAAATGCCAAAGTGCCTTTGTGCAGAAGCGATCCATCCACGACAACTTCTTGCATGTCCAGAATCTCATAAAGGACCTACATCGTCGAAACATCCCAAGCCTCTTCCTCAAGCTGGACATTTCAAAAGCCTTTGACTCCATAAATTGGGCCTTCCTCCTGGAGGTCATGCAACGCCTTGGCTTTGGGCAGCGATGGCGAGACTGGATATGTCTCTCCCTATCGTCCTCTTCTTCAAGAGTGTTGCTCAACGGAAACCCCGGACGGATGTTCAGACACGCAAAGGGCCTCCGCCAGGGCGATCCGATATCCCCGATGCTTTTTATCCTGGCCATTGACCCTCTTCAGCAGATCCTACAACTCGCCTCCCGTCGAGGCATCCTCAAGCCCATTGCTGCTAGAACGGCCAGATGTAGGATCTCCCTTTATGCTGACGATGCGGGCATCTTTGCGAACCCGGACAAGGATGAGCTTCACGCGATTTCGGCAATCCTAAAGACCTTTGGGGAGGCAAGCGGACTGATCACAAACCTGAGCAAGACCGAGGTCTTTCCGATCAGATGTGTCGGCATTAACCTCCAGGATGTGCTGTCGGTTTTCCCTGCCAAGATCGCCACCTTCCCGGGACGCTACCTGGGGCTCCCCCTTCATTTTCGTCGTCTTAAAGGTGTTGATCTGCAACCCTTCATCGATAGGTTTGCAGGCAGACTTTCAGGATGGAAAGGAAAGCTTCTCAACAAGCTGGCAGGTGGCACTCGCTCGGTCATCCTCACAGCCATGGCCACCTTCCACATCACAGCTCTCAACTTGTCGAAGGGACTCTCGGAAAGATCTACAAAATCATACTGGCCTTCATCTGGCAAAAAGAAGACCAAACACAGACCTCCGGAGGCCACTCCCTTGTTAACTGGAAGACCGTCTGCCGCCCAAAGCTTTTGGGCGGTCTAGGGATCATGGACCTACAGATATTTAGCCGTGCCCTGCGTCTACGGTGGCTGTGGTTGCAATGGACTAACCCAGAAAGGCCATGGGCGGGATTGGAGTTGCCGTGCGACCAATCAGACATGAGCCTCTTTCGCGCATGTACCTCTATTACGCTGGGCAATGGGCAGAAGACTTTGTTCTGGCACGACAATTAGACTGGTGAAGGTCCGCTCAAGCTACTAGCTCCAGAGCTCTACAAGATTGCCTCAAGAAAAAATAGATCGGTGCACAACGAGCTCATGAACGAGAACTGGATTAGGGCAGTGGCGATCTGAGACCATCCAGCAGCTAGGTGAATTCGTGTCTCTCTCGAATCACATTAGTCAGATCACCCCTCCCCGACCAAGAGGACACCATTCGCTGGAACTTAACCACCTCGGGGCTTACTCGGCAGCCTCCGCCTACGGCCTTGTGATTCTTGGCTCCTACTCACGTTTTGACACGACTAAGGTGCAGTGCAAACGCTGAGCCCAAGTGCAAGTTCTTCGCATGGCTTGCTCTGCACGGAAGAATTCTCACTACGGATATGCTGGCCGTGAGGGGATGGCCTCACGACCCCAGATGCATGCTCTGTCTTCAGCAGCCAGAAACAACAACTCACCTCTGCAAAGACTGTCCATTCACGGTTGCGGTTTGGAACCAGGTGAACTCTTGGACTAACGAAGGCGTTCCAATCTCGGGCTTCCTACCGGATCCAGGAAATGTGTCTGACTGGTGGGACAAGACTCTGTATTCCCAGTCCAAGCAAGTGCGCAAGAGGCGCAGTGGAAGAATCATCTACACGATATGGTCCGTTTGGAAGGAGCGAAATAGGCGTGTCTTCACTGGACAAAGGCTGACGCATCGCGAGGTGGCGGCTCTAGCCCTAGACGCAATCAATCAGCGCGACCGGCGCTTTGCCGGGCAACCTGCCAACCGCCGGCATTGGTTAATCTAGATTCTAGGTTGGCCTTTGATGATTTCTGCGACGTTCCCTAAAAACGCTCGCCCCTCTGTAAATTGCGTCCTTTCGCCATCTATTCTATAAAGAAAAAGGCAGTGCTCCTGCCGGTTTCTCAAAAAAAAAGCGAAAAGATGGGAAGCGAAGGGATTAGGGAATGAAACGACGGAAGTCACGGAACGTACAGTGTCGCGGCTGCCGTTTCGTCTATCAATCGGATGGATCCAAGCGATGAGATTTTTTTTGTCGATAATCCAAGCAACCAGATGGGCAGCGTACAGCGTTGCGGCTGCGTGTGGCTTGAGCGGACCAAGCCCAAAACGGAGCGACAGAGGTAACGTTGGCCCAAACCTGAAATTTTTTAGACTAATATACATACACATATGTAGACCCTAACTGGGGGCCCATGGATCTTGGGGGGCCCTGTGCGAGCGCACAGCTCGCACAGGCCCCTCAACGGCCCTGAATACCGCCTTTGACCATGTCCATGTCAGCATCAGATCGGAATAAACCAGCCAGGAGTGTTTTTTGACCGGTATGGGATAGTTGCGGGGCGAAAAAAAAGATCAGGGGGTTATGTAAACCACCAAGTTTCTTCAGGGCAGTAAAATAGACTTTTTTTTCTTTCATTTTTATCTCCTATACATTGGCATTCTTTATTCTTATTACCACTCATTTCATGGATTTTTATTTTAATTACCCCTATTAAGTAGAAGTTTTGTCAGTTTACTCCTAAATTTAAGACTCGACCGTCACTGAATACGTGCAATTTCCATCACTATTTTGTAAGATAAATTTCTCTTTTATCATATACTAGCAAAAGGGCCCGCGCGTTGCAATGAGAGAAAAAAAATCATAATCACTATCACTGAATATGTGTATTTTCCACACTATTTCGTAAGATAAATTGCTCTTTTATCAAACACTAGAAAAAGGGCCGGTCCTCTGCATCAATTTCATGAAATCATGAGTATATTTTTAGACTCGTGAACATATTTGAAATCGTGAATATTTTTCATATTCATGACGACTTTTTACAAATTTTCAGACATTTCTGAAAACCAAGAACATTTTTTCAATTCATGAACATTTTATGATATTTGCAAACATTTTTATTAAAATTGTGAACATTTTTTTTATAAATTTTCTTGAATCGGCGAACATTTCTAGACTGGACGAACATTGTTTTGAAAATTGTTGTAACGATCTTTGAAATTCACGAACATTTTTTTATTTAATGATCATTTTTTGAATCACAGGATAATTTATGAATGAACTATTTTGTAAGTCACGAACAGTTTCTGAATTTTTAGGACATTATTTCCATTCATAAATATCCTATGGATCGGGAAATATCGTTCAGTTTATTAACGTTTTTCAGTACAAGGAGTTTTTAGAATATCATGAACATTTGCTGATTTCTCGAACATTTGTTTACAAAATTTCGAACGTTTTTTTAAGAAGCAAACATTTTTTATAAAATTGCGAACATTTTTTGAATCCATACATATTTCATGATTTATTAAAAATAATTATTTCTAAATTCTAATTTTTTTATTTTCCGAAATTATTTTGAAGTCCTAAATTATTTAAAGCAGAAAAAATGTAACGAAAAGTAAAAATAAAAATAAAAAACGAAATTTAAAAAACATGCCGCCCGGAAATGGGCTGGCCCAAACGGGTGCTGCGTCTTCTCCTAGCACGATGAGCGCAGTATAGGAGGTTCCTACTGCATGGGCCGGCCCCGTCGGTGATTTCCAGTGCGAAACGTTTTTGTTATCATTTATAGGTTGCATTGATAGGTAATATTTTGCAATTTTGAGTGCAATTTTTATAACATACCGCAAAAAACAATAGCCTCTTTATTATTAGGTAAAAATATAGATATTCAACCGTGCCTTCTACTTTTCATAGGAGGAGATTAAGATATTCTGATATGGAGGAAATCCAAAAAAAACATGACAAAAGAAACACGTGTAGAAAGATTTATGTGTTCGGATTTGGTCCGCTAGCACTTATAAGGATTGGCCCATTTGCCACACGGTTTTACTTTAATTATGTAGAACTGCATGCATCATCCAAATTGACCCAAAAGCTGCATTCCTTTGGTCCATGTTTAGGCCCGAGGTAGCCACACGTGTGGGGTACACTAGTGGAAAAACAGGCTTCCGTCCAGCCCCATAAGTCGCGAAGCTGTAGGAACCGCGACTAATGGGACCTTTAGTCGCGGTTCTGGAGGTGAACCGCGACCACGTGCCCGAGGCGCTCGGTGGCGGTGGTGCATCGTGAGGGCTTTAGTCGCGCTTGGCCAGACAACCGCGACTTAAAGGTTTTCGGGCACTTTTTAGTCACGGTTTGCTGTGCCAACCGCAACTAAAGCCCTCCCTATATATACCCATCCAAAGCAGCCAACACTTAGCCATTTGGAGCCATTCTCTTCACAAGTGGGTGTAGGTTTGCTTTTGGTTCCTCTTATGCACATAAGGTGTTTGATGAAATGCCCCAAGAGCATGAAACAAACATGACATGAAGTGTTGGAGCCACACTCTTGATCGCGGTTAGCAACTTGATGAACCTTTGATGTGTCAATATGCATGTGTGTAGTTCATTGTTTAATTTATATTGTTTGTAGCTAGTTAGTTTAACAAATGCATGATGGTTAATTATATATTTTATATTATAATAATGCAGATGAATCGGCAATGGATGTACGATAACCGACTCTTGTGAGTTCACTACGGGTTTGAAAGATTTCCTCGTAGTGGCTAATGCGAACAAGCGGGGGTTTTGTTATCTGTCCATGTGTTATCTGTAAGAATGAGAAGGGTTACTCTTCCTCAAGAGTTGTTCACATGCATCCGCTTGAAGGGTTTCATGCCAAGCTATAATTGTTGGACCAAGCATGGAGAAAGAGGGGTTATAATGGAAGAAGATGAAGAAGGGGATGATTTCATCGATGAAAGCTATCTTGCTCATTTCGGTGATACTTTCATGGAGGATCTTTGAAGGTGAAGGGAAGGTGAAGAAGAGGCACGTGATGATCCGTTGATGATCTTGGTCGGACCATTGCCGATGCACGGAGACGCCGCGAAACCGAAAAGGAGAGGGAGAATTTGGATCGCATGTTAGAGGATCACGTAAAGGCGCTGTACCGGATGCGATGATGGTCTGAAAAAGCTGGGCTGCACACTGGATTTGTTGAAATGGAAGGCAGAGGCAGGTGTAGCTGACTCGGCATTTGAAGACTTGCTGAAAATGTTGAAGAATATGTTTCCAAAGGATAACGAGTTGCCCGCCAAAGACGCATTTGAAACAAAGAAGGTTGTGCGCCCTCTAGGTTTAGAGGTTACGAAGATACATGCATGCATCAACGATTGCATCCTCTACATGATGAATACGAGAATTTGAATGAATGCCCGGTATGCACTTTGCATTGCGTTATAAGATCGAGGCGATGACCACGGTGACGATGTTGAGGGCCGTAAACCTGTGAAGAGGGTTCCCGCCAAGGTGATGTGGTATGCTCCTATAATACCACGGTTGAAACGTCTGTTCAGGAACAAAGAGCATGCCAAGTTGTTGCGATGGCACAAAGAGGACCGTAAGTCGGACGGGGAGTTGAGACACACCGCAGATGGAACGCAATGGAGAAAGATCGACAGATGGTTCAAAGATTTTGCAGTGACGCAAGGAACATAAGATTTGCTCTAAGCACGGATGGCATGAATCCTTTTGGCGAAAGCGTAGCTCCAGCCATAGCACCTGGTCCGTGACTCTATGCATCTACAACCTTCCTCCTTGGTTGTGCATGAAGCGGAAGTTCATTATGATGCCGTGCTCATCCAAGGTCCGAAGCAACCCGGCAACGCGACATCGATGTGTACCTAAGGCCATTAGTTGATGAACTTTTACAGCTGTGGGGTGGTGTCCGTGTGTGGGATGAGCACAAACAAGAGGAATTTGACCTCTGACGTTGCTTTTACGTAACCATCAACGATTGGCCTGCTCTTAGTAACCTTTCGGGACTGTCAAATAAGGGATACAATGCATGCACGCATCGCTTACATGAGACCGAAAGTGTACATTTGCCAAATTGTAAGAAGAACGTGTACCTTGGGCATCGTCGATTTCTTCCAAAATTCATCCAAGAAGAAAGAAAGGCAAGCATTACAACGGCAAGGCAGATCACCGGCGAAGCTCGCGAACGACCGGTGCCGAGGTATTTGATATGGTCAAGGATTTGAAAGTCATCTTTGGAAAGGGTCTGGCGGACAATCAGTTCGAAGGGAGCCGACGGGCACGCAGCCATGTGGAAGAAGAAATCTATATTCGGGAGCTAGAATATTGGAAAGTCCTAGATGTCCGCTCTGCAATCGACGTGATGCACGTTACGAAGAATATTTGCGTGAACCTCCTAAGCTTCTTGGGCGTGTATGGGAAGACAAATGATACAAAAGAAGCACGGCAGGACCAGCAACGTTTGAAAGACCCTGATGACCGGCATCCGGAATGGTTTCAAGGTCGTGCCCATACGCCCGACCAAAGAAGAGAAGGTCATCTTTTTGAATGCCCGAGCAGTATGAAGGTTCCGTCTGGATTCTCGCCCAATATAAAGGGAATAATAAACATGGCGGAGAAAAAGTTCCAAAACCTGAAGTCTCACGACTGCCACGTGATTATGACGCAATTGCTTCCGATTGCTTTGAGGGGCTCTGCGGAAAATGTTCGAGTAGCCATTGTGAAGCTATGTGCATTCCTCAATGCAATCTCTCGGAAGGTAATCAATCCGGAAGTTCTACCACGGTTATGAGCGATGTGATCCAATGTCTTGTCGATTTCGAGTTGGTGTTCCCGCCATCCTTCTTCAATATTATGACGCACCTCCTGGTTCACCTAGTCGAAGAGATTTTCGTTCTCGGTCCTGTATTTCTACACAATATGTTCCCCTTCGAGAGGTTCATGGGAGTATTAAAGAAATATGTTCAGTAACCGTGCTAGGCGGAAGGAAGCATCGCCAAGGGCTATGGAAATGAGGAGGTAATTGAGTTTTGTGTTGACTTTGTTCCTGACCTTAAGCCGATTGGTCTTCCTCGATCGCGGCACGAGGGGAGACTAAGTGGAAAAACACGATCGGAATGAAATCAACGATATGTATGGACGGCCATTCTCCGATCAAGCACACCACCTCAGATCTTGACCAATTCCAGCTTGGTGGCTCCGTACTTTGAGAAACACAAGAATATTTTACGTTCGACAACCCGGGAAGCCTGAATCCTGGATTAGGAAGGCCCACATGGAGACTTTCGGCAGTTGGTTGAGAAAACATTTAATGAATGACAATGATGTTGTAGATCAGCTGTACATGTTGGCCAAGACACCATCTTCGACTATAACGACTTTCCAAGGGTACGAGATAAATGGGAATACATTTTACACGATCGCCCAAGATAAAAAGAGCACCAACCAAAACAGTGGTGTCCGCTTTGATGCAGCAACCGAGAATGGGCAAGAGGTCACATATTATGGTTACATAGAGGAGATATGGGAACTTGACTATGGACCCTCCTTTAAGGTCCCTTTGTTCCGTGCAAATGGTTCAAGCTAACAGGAGGTGGGGTAAAGGTGGACCAGCAATACGGAATGACAATGGTGGATTTCAACAATCTTGGTTACCTTGACGAACCATTCGTCCCTAGCGAAAGATGTCGCTCAGGTTTTCTATGTGAAGGACATGAGTAGCAAACCGAGGAAACGGAAAGATAAGAAAACGATCGGTACATCATGCGATGATCCAAAGCGCCTACATTGTTCTTTCAGGGAAAAGAAACATCGTGGGAGTGGAGGACAAGACAGACATGTCAAGATTATAATATGTTTGCTGAAATTCCGCCCTTCAAAGTGAACACCGACCCAAGCATTAAGTTAAATGATGAGGATGCTCCATGGATACGGCACAATCGTAAGCAAGCAGGGACACAAGGGAAGAAATGATGTGTAATAATTTATTGTACCAAACTTTGTTGAATGGATCATGTGAATTATATTACCCGTGATGTGTTTGGTGTCCATTTTCGAATTTGAAAACTAATGGCACTAACAGAAAGTTTATAATTTTTCTAAAACTAAAAGCAAAAAGAATTAAAAAATAAAGCAAAAAACAACAAAAAATAAATAATAATGCAGAAAACTAAAATAGCAACAATAAGTATTTTGTTGTAAGTAGAAACAAAATAAAATAAATAGAGCAACAAAGAAAACAAAAAAGTGTTTTCAAATTTGAAAACTAATGGCACTAACAGAAAGTTTATAATTTTTCTGAAACTAAAAGCAAAAAAGAATTTAAAAATAAAGCAAAAAACAACAAAAATAAATAATAATGCAGAAAACTAAAATAGCAACAATAAGTATTTTGTTTTAAGTAGAAACAAAATAAAATAAATAAAGCAACAAAGAAAACAAAAAAAGTGATTTCAAATTTGAAAACTAATGTCACTAACAGAAAGTATATAATTTTTCTAAAACTAAAAGCAAATAATAATTATAAATAAAGCAAAAAACAACAAAAAATAAATAATAATGCAGAAAACTAAAATAGCAACAATAAGTATTTTGTTGTAAGTAGAAACAAAATAAAATAAATAAAGCAACAAAGAAAACAAAAAAATGTTTTCAAATTTGAAAACTAATGGCACTAACAGAAAGTTTATAATTTTTCTAAAACTAAAAGCAAAAAGAATTAAAAAATAAAGCAAAAAACAACAGAAAATAAATATTGCAGAAAACAAAACAAAAAACTGGAAAATAAATAGTGCCCCCATCGGACCCCCACGGCTGAATACGACTAGAAACCCTACATGGGCTGTGATTCAGGCCCGCAGGAGGCCAAGTAGGCCTGAGCACATAGCTAGTGACAGATTAGGCTCGAAGCCTGCAGGTTGAGAGGAGCTCGAGAGGGTGGCGCAGCGGCGCTTATAAACCACTCTCGAGCTCTCTCAACTAGCGAGGTGGGACTAAACTTTTAGGCGAGGCTGGGGCAGCACAAGGCCTTTAGTCGCGGTTGGGCAGGCGACCCGCGACTAAAGGGTACCTTTAGTCATGGTCGCCGCCCAACCGCGACTAAAGGGGCGCGGATCGCAAAAAACCGCCAAAACCCCTTTAGTCGCGGTTGGGCGGCGACCATGACTAAAGGGTACCTTTAGTCGCGGGCCTCGCCGCCAACCGCGACTAAAGGGGGCTATAAATACAAGCCCTCGACGCCGCCGTTTCCGCTGTTCGTCTCTGCGCCCTCGCGCGCCGCCCGTCGCCGTCGCCCTCGGCGCCGCCCGCCGTCGCCCTCGCCCTCGACGCCGCTTGCCATCGCCCCTCGCCCACAGCAGCGCGCCGCCGGCCTCGGTCTTGCTCATTGGACTGCATGCCTCACCTCGCCTCTCCGTCCCCTCCCTTACGGCGCCCGGCACCTCCTCGATCCGTCTTTGGAACGAGGGCATGACCATGGCGCTCCGTCGCCGGCGCCCGTTCTCGGTGCCGCCCTGCCGCTGCGGCTCACGCCCTCAACGCCCGGCCTCGTCACCGTCGCCTCTCCGCCTCTCCTCGACACCATGGCGCCCGAGGCCGATGCCGCTTCATCGCCGCTTCGCCGTCACCCCGCCGCTCGTCGGGCCTCGCCCGTTCGGCCGTTTTGCTGGCCTTCGGCGCTTTCGGGCTAGACCTACGACCAGGCCTGCAACGCCCTTGCGCCCGTTAACCCACGTGGCCTCCTAGGCCACTTACCAGTGGGGCCCCCCCTGTTAAAAAGAAGAACAAAAAGAAATATGTATAAATAAAAATTAAAATGATAATAATTAAAAGTAATTAATGCTGATGTCATAACCCTGTTTTCCTTTTATTTAAATCTGTTAATTCCAAATAAGCATTTAAAACTTTGAAAAATCATATTAAATAAACCGTAGGTCGGATCAAAAACTTTATACATGAAAGTTGCTCGTAACGCATTTAGACGAACCCGAATACGCTACCCACATACATGTCAGATGCCTCTAACTATCTGAACATGGAATTCTCCCCTCCGGTCTTCTATCTCGACATTAGTCCGGAACCGGGAAAACATTCCCGGTTGAATCCCCCCTTCACCTTTATCGTGTAGCCATATGTTAGGTCACTCGCGGCACATCATATTGCCCCCTCTTCTCTCCGGTAGACCCCGAGACCGATGCCGCCCCTGTGATCGACTACGTCGACAACGACCCCCTCCTTGCCCGAGCAACCAGGCAAGCCCCTTTGACCATCCCGATATCGCCCATTCCGTGAAGACGTGGTTGTCTGTTGTCCTCGCCTCCCTCTCCGTGTGTGTTGTCCTCGCCTCCCTCTCCGTGGCCGCCGTCGTCACGCCCGTCTCGCGCTCTACCGCGACACCCTCTCCCACCTTCCTCGCCCCTCCTTTTGCCACCGCCCTTTCGCCACCGCCACCGCCACCGCCCCTTCTTCACTTAATTAATTTGTTTTTACTACATGTTTTCAGGACTGACATAATGGCGGACGATAGAGCTGACCGATTATGGACAACTATGATCCGGACGGTGAAGCACATATGTTCGGCATCATAAACGGCGATATTCAATATGTGCCGACCGGAGAAGAAGAAGATGATATCTCTTCTTATCTGAACCTTGACGGTGAAGATGAAGGGCGCCCGTCAAGAAGAAGATGTCAAGAAACGCGTCGATAAACGACGATCTTCAAATGGAAGTAGCAACCACCTCCGGCGCCGAGGTATATATATACATTGAGCCTCCGGTGATACAAACTAACTGATTTGAATAAATATGTGTGTACTAACGCAGCGCGACTCTCTTTCTTATTTTAGCCCTCGGCGGATCGTCGAAACAATCGATGTACGTCGTCCAAAGCGTGGGCGCAACCAAGACGATGAAACAAGGAGAAACATGCACCATCGAGGTTGTCGACGATTGCAACCGCAGGTCAGCTGGAGCCCCGCAAGAATGCCACCAAGTTTGTCACCAATGCGGAGCCATTGTTAGAGACAACGTCTCGATCACCGCCCAGGAGTGGAATGAGCCAAAGAAGGCACGAATTGATGGTTTCACTTTTGTCGATAAGAGAACAAAAAAGATTGCTTCAAGAAGCTTATGGAACATTTCGTTCTACCTCGGAATACAACAAATTCGATGAGGAGGGTAACAAGATTGAGGAAAACAAGGAGAGGAGGAGGCTAGTCAAACAGTTCGCTCTTCATAAGATGGCCGACGATTCCGGAAATTCAAGCAAAATCTAGCCCGTGACTTTGTCAAGCAGAACAAGACTCCGGATTTCAAAGGACAATATGAGAAACTGAAACATGATTGGCCAGAATTTGTGAAGCAAAAGAAATCGGAGCAGTTCATTGAAATATCGAAAAAAATAAGGAAAATGCGGCTAAGAAGGAGTACAATCATGTTATGGGGCCAGGAGGGTATCGCATTTTGGTGCCTAGGTTGGAGAAGATGGAGAACGAGATGAGGGCGCGAGGAATCCGTCCAGTGCACGGAGGATGGGACCCAAGGGCCAAAAGCTGGTGGTACGGGCATGGGGGAACGCTGAACCCGGAGACAGGGGAGTGTGTTTACCGGGCAAATTAATTAAACCCACCCAAGCCCTTATTGACGCAATGAAGGATGCTCAACAGGGAAGATCAAGTTCAACAGAGAACGACGCGGCCGACAAAAGCCCTCGGGAATCTCGAACACGGAGGACGTGTACGAGGCATGGGGCACATTCCATGGAAAATAGGGTTCCCCGGGGCGATGACCCGTGACGATTCTGAGAAGCCGTAAGAGAAAGATGGATCGGGAATCGGATGTTGTGGCGCGGTTGGCATCGGAAATGGATGTGATGAAGAAAACCATGAGTGTACTAGTAGCGAAAGAGATGCAACTCGGGTGCGGCATGAAGATCATCCAGCGGATCTCGGAAGCCAGCGGCGGAGAAGCAGCGTGGCTTCCACGGAGGCCCACCGGCTGGTGCAGATGCACCGACGATCGAAATTACTGCACCGGAGCCTCCGGTGGTCGAAATTACTGCACCGGAGCCTCCGGTGGTCGAAATTACTGCACCGGAGCCTCCTCGCTACCCGTGGGCGATATAAAGGAGATGAAAGAATGTCATCTGTATTATCCTATCGGGAACATGTCCATGAAGATAGCCATCGGCGATGCTTTACCATGTTTATCGGAGCACTCCACCACAACAACCCCATTCAAGATGGCTATGCTCGTGTCACGGTGGAGGACATAGTCCAAGGGTTTGAGGACACGGAGATTGACATTGCTACACGAAGGGAGAAAAGACTTGGAGATGTCAAGCGCCATTTCATTCTATGGCAAAAGAAGTTTATCAAGTTTCAGTGCGAGGCGCCAAGGACAACAAGTCCACCCCTACGGTGGTGGTGGTGGCGATGGCGGTGGTGGTGGTGGTGGTGGTGGTGGCGGTTCACCTACACCTCCGTCACGTCGGCCGACGCCCCCGATCCACAACGTCCGGCGGGTGATCAGCCGCCGCCCCGATCCTCGTCCGGCGGGTGATCGACGCCGCCCCCAATCCACCTCCGACAAAGAAGCGAAGCAGTCCTGGATTATTAACCCGGACCCTTATGTACCTAAGACCACAAAGGTACGGAGCCATCACTGAAGCCTCTCCCCACAAGGCCTTGGGAACGTGGTGCCGAGGAAGTCGGCAGCGACGGCTGCTCATTATGAGAAATGGAAGGCGGACTGCAAGAAGAAAAGAGAGCCCGAGCCCAAGCCAAGATATTCGATGAGCAAAAGAAGTGGGCTAAGTCATTTTTGAGCACACCGTCCCAAGCCGCGAAGAATCTGCTGACGACTATGCACGTGAACTTCAGGCAGGCACTCATGTTCAAGGAGAACAAAGAGCGGGAGAAGGCGAAAGTAAAAAAGCGGGAAACAAGTTGCCCAGCTCGGGAACAAAGTAAACAATCGATTGCCCGCTTATAGTGGAAGCCCGGATGCCCCGAGATCATACAAGCTGCGATAGCACATGGATTGATCAGAACGAGTGCAGAGAACAAGCGGCCAACTTAGGTATTACTCTTCGTGAACTGTTAGGCCTTGATGAGGCGCCCGGTGAAGGAGGTAGTAATTACATATGTCAAGAATGGGCCTCTCGTCGAGCCTGCAGAGAAAATGATCTACCTGACCAAATGAAAGGTCTGCTGAATTGGTACAAGGGTTACATAAAAATAAAAACGCCAAAGAATATATTTATGCGGAAGTTAGACATGAGCATCACTTCAAACATTACTATGTACAAATTGCAATTGAGTGAATTGTTCCAGCTTTTCAATCTGCCTTGAGCTCGACAAATCTATCATCAGTTGCTACGCTCGTAAGTGATTTATTAATTTCTACCCCATCTCGTTCATATTGCCTGCACTATATATATGTCCTAACTATATTGTTGTGTCCGCTATTATACATGCAGAATGAAGATTAAGGAATGCAGAGTAAGGAACATCCATGATGTTGGGTTCATTGACCCACACATCGTTAATGGACATGTGTTGGAGCGTCACCCCACCGTCGTGGAGGCAGACCTGTGGCAGTTTCTTACAAAGCAGGAACTCAAAAGTGATATTCTATTTCCTTACCATTTTGGGTGAGTGTTTCTGTCTTGAGCACATTAATTCTCTTTTGTTTACTCCATGCATGGTATGTGGCGGCTAATCGATGAGTTATGCATGACGTCTTGTGCATGTATCGTGGTCCGCAGGTTCCACTGGATTCTGCTAGTAATTAAAGTTAACACCTCAGAATGTCTCGTCCACGACTCTCTGAATATGGATCCAAAGCTTTGGGCCGACATGAGAAGAATGCTGCAGAAGTAATTATTTTCATTCATTTGCGCTCTATATCGATCGGCCTATTCGTTCATTTCCTAATATCAAGTAACTAATAACTCTCTTGTTCACTTAATTTTCTTTGCCTCGTAGGGTTTGGAGACGGTACGTAGATACAAAGGTCGGTGAATTCAAAAAAGAGCTAGAATTCAAAATGTTAAAGCCTAAGAATGCTGGGGATATTCAGCCACCGGAGACCAATCTATGTGGATACTATATGCGTGAGAGGATCCGGAGATACACCTCTGGCCGGGTTCCGAGTGATACCAATGCTCGGAGGAATAACCTCCGGATGATGCTTAGTCTAGAAGCTCGCTTCCGACCACTTCAAGAGGAACTAGCTGGATGGTTCAGCAGGGAAGTCCTCCATCCTAAAGGAGAACACTATTACGAGGACGTAGAACTTTATATGGATTAAATCATGTATGGAAACTTGTTCAAAATTGTATATGGTCATCCGATGATATTGAATATATATTGTATATTCCTCTTGAATTCTTTTTGGTTCTAATTTCAAATTTATTTGAGATTGTACATTCATATGCATGTATGTAGTACCGTAGAATATATGAAACTCCTTCAAAATTAAAATAAAGCACAAAAGAAATAAAACAATACAAATTAAACAGAAAACAGGTTTAGGGGGTGGCTAAAACCCTAAACACATGGCGGCCTTTAGTCGCGGTTGGCGGAAAGAACCGCGACTAAAGGTCCTCCGCCTCGACGGCCTTTGGCGCCCACGTGGGGCCTTTAGTCATGGTTCTTAAGCAGCCGCGACTATTGGTGGGGGGCTTTCGTCGCGCTTTTTTGGTCGCGGTTGCGCACCCGCGACTAATGGCAGTGGCGAACCGCGACCAAAGGCCTTTTTTCCACTAGTGGTAGTGTTGACGTATAAATGCATAGTACACCTTTCTTCATCAACTTGAGTTTTTGGGAGAGGGCCGGGCATTATACTTCAACAAATTAAGCATTTAATTTTGCAATCATTTAATCAACCAAACAAATAGTACTTGTACTTCTTTTTCACAATCACTGTGATTGCTAGCTAATTTCCACACAATAATTTCTTCTGCTTCTCGTTAGGTTCTATAGTCTTTCTTATTGAAGGATTGCAAAGCCTCCCACGGGAGAAGGTTTCATTGGAGTACAAGCACAATTCAAAGTGAAGATTCCTATTGAGTACGAGACCACATACGGGTGAAGGCTCCCACAAAGCACATAACTCCTTGACTTCGGGGTTGAGGAAGAACCTCCACCTTTGTTCTTGTGTCTCCTACGAAATTTATGAGAAACCATTCAAACGTGTAGTGTGAATCTACATTTTATAGGAGTGTTGCCTTCGCATCACTAGCTATACATGGTATTTGGGGTTCTTCCGTGTGGTTAGGGTTGCCGAGTCATCTGACATTACAACTATGGTTGTGGTGACGGTAGTGCTCGGTGTCCTAGTAAGGCGGCAAGGCGGCGACGGCATCCTTGAGCCAGGATAGTGGCATTGCCGCCCTACCCATTCTAGTTATGTGTCCAGCTTCCATAAAGGCATAGTTTAAAAAACCAAACCCGCGATCGAACCGGTGATGCCACCGGTTCAGTTTTTTACTAGTCAGACCGCCGGTTCACCGATTCATTTGCTGGTTTTTTAATCCACAAAAATATGTAAAAAAAAATAGGTCAAATATACTTAGTTTCTAGCCTTCGACAGTTAAGTGTGATGGGCAAGTTGATTATTGGACCAAATTGGTGACGTCAGCCTATTTAATTGCGCCCAAGGATAAACCCCTAGCGGCCACTATTATTTCCTCTTTCCTAGCGATACTAGCATCTATTACCGGTCCAACAAGTTTCGGTTTTTCATCCGATCTGGGCAAAAAATCGTCTAGTTCAACCGGTTTTGTCTTGTCCATTTGCAAAACGGTCTAATAAGCTTATAAAACCGACAAGGCCGCCGGTTTCAGTTTTTCCCAGTCTGACCGCCGGTCCAGACCGGTTTTTTAAACTATGGATAGGGCATGCGAAGGTGTCTCCAGTGGATTTGATTGGCTCATGTTGCCTTTGGTCTCCAACAGATCTATTTGGATCCAATCGATGTTGATCTCAGGCAGATCCGTCTGGATTTGGCCAGCTCTTGTGGCCTCCCGATCAACGTTTTGTCTTCGTCAGCGACGACTCACTAGTAGAAAAGGGGTCTATTGACCCGGTTGGTGAGGGCCTTTAGTCCCGGTTCATGAACTAGGACTAAAGGGTCGGTACTAATACCCTGGCCCTTTAGTCTCGTTTCTATGGCTGTGGTTTTTATTTTATTTTTTTTGAAAGGGGGGGGGGGGTTGGGGGGTTTTGGGGGTTAATTTAGGTGTTTCATATATTGTGCTATAGCTAGCTAATTAATAGAGAAAAGTGTCCTCTCTTTTGTCCATGCTTGGTCGACGCTACGTACTATACATACGTATAGAGAGGACTAGCTAGACACGCTAGCTAGCTAGTAATTAAGCAAACAGAAGATCGTCATGAACATATATGCATACAGAGCAGTGATATCGACCACCTCTCCTTCTCCGAGAGATTGGTCGAACAACAAGTTCTCGTATATCTATCCGACACTAACGGCTACATATATACAATAATTATCTTTTACAATACGGACGTGTGGTCCACATAGTATTCTCCGTCTTCAGCGATCACGTGGTCAAGAAAGAATGCCGCCAATTCCTCTTGAATTGCTCGCATGCGATCTGGTGCTAGGAGTTCATCCCGCTTCAAACATCTAATTTTAAGAAAGGGTCAATACACACACACACACACACACACACACACACACACACACACACACATATATATATATATATATATATATATATATATATATATATGAATGAATGAAACTCAACACAAATGATGGTAATAAAATAAAATTGTGAATATTTTATTTACGCACTTCATATTGTTTGTCGGAGTAGCCCCTCTCACAGGTCGTGGTGGCGGATGGACTCGCATAACGTAGTATCCACAGAAATCATTCCCTTGTTCCTGCCACAACCACTTTACAAGAAACAGAGGTCAATCAAACTGATAATTAGCAAGCATGCTAAATGGTATTGATGAAACTAGCGCTTGAATCACTAGGAGATGCGTGGAATATGCTACTATATAGTACTTACTTTCGGGTGTCTAAATTGCAGCTTCATTTGTAGTCCCGGAGCTTTTTGGGTGAATTTTCTCCAAACCCTGCCATACAAAGAAAACAATTACTTGATATCAGAAATGAACAAAGTTGCTGATATGGTGGATAATGATCGATTTAACTTACTTCTCAAGCATTTCAGTCATGTCCGCATACTCCTTGGGATCTTTTCGTCTCGAGTCTAAGACAGTTACTACTCCCTGCTCAAGCTTAATCTCTAGGAGAATATAGTGGTAGCTGCGCACGCATGCATAACTCATCAATATTACATTACTATAACCTGGACTAATAAGGAAACCGAATATGCCACAAGACAGTAACACTCACTTGTAGTTGTAAGGAAAGAGTATTATATTTTTGTGTTCATTTATTTCCAACGATCGTAGCAAGTTGGCCTCGGTTTCTTCGGCACGATATTTAACCTCATTTGCATCTATGATATATGTGTTAATGAACCCAATATCACCCACTTGTCTTTTCTTCATTTCGGCGATCTTCAATCTGCATAATATAGTGAGGATATTTATAAATACATGCAATGAAAGAGCTGAGTTATATAGAGATACTTAATGACAGAAGTAGTACTACTTACAGACAGTAGCAGGTGGCCGTTGCTTTATCGAGGGCCAATTGATTGAAAAACTGATAGAACTCCTCAAATGGAATAGGCAACAGTTCAATTCCAAGGAGGTCATGCTCCTTTTTAACTCTCACATACAAAGTACTCCTCCCCTCAGACTCTTTGCAGGTTTTCGTGTACCAATCATGCAATCTTCGCATCATCGTCGATAGAGAGCTTTCACCTTTGACGAGAGGCTTCCCGTACTCGTATCTTTGTATCTGCACCTCCAAGAAATCATAATGTACATCGTCGGGCAGGTAATCCGCAGGATTGCCATAACCGGGCACCATCCTCGGATCGACGATGTCGCTAGCAGGCACCTTGAGCGGGGGGCACGATTGCTTTGCTTGTTCGCCGAGCTGGGCAATTTGTTTCCCAGCTCGTCGTTCTTTCATCCTTTGATCACTGACAGTACTTCCCGACCTCTCCGCTTCGGCAAATGCCTTTCCAATAATGCGCTCATAGTTGCCTTTCGGCGGAGACTTGGGTGGTTTTATCAGGGCAGCAGAGTGCGCCGCTTTCACCGGATCTACCTTCTCCTCCGGAGGTGGATGTCTCTTTGCTTTCAACCCTTGAAACCAGTCATGCACTTCGGTCTGTGCGATCTTCGCGTTTTCCTCCTCGCTCCTCTCAGACGGTAACTTCTCCGGAGTCTTGAGAGAAGGACCGAATCAGTATCTCCTCCCGCCTTTGGCTGTCTTGCTAGGCGCCCGGCAGAAAGCGACGGAGGCGGATGTCTTCTTTCCTTGCTTACGAGGTGGAGGAGAAGGACTACGACGCTACGGAGCAGCCGGAGCGGCGGCGGGTCTCTTCCGCCTTTGCCGACGAGGCGGAGAAGGAGGAGGCTGGCTGCTCGGCGCGCCGGTGCAGGCGGAGAAGGAGGTGGAGTGCCGCCACGCCGGAGAAGGAGCCGCCGAGTGCCCTGATCGTCACTCACGGAGGAGGAGGCGGTGGAGGAGGCGGAGTGCCTGACTTCGCCGGAGGAGGAGGAGGAGGCGGAGGCGCCCAGTTCGGAAGGTTGATGAGATCCTTCCGCCATAGGCATGGAGTCTTGAGCGAGAACCCAGCCGATACTCCCCTTCACCGGTAGGGTGGTCAAGCCGGAGGTCCTCAAATCCTCCGTTATTTCATCGACCATCACCTTAGCATATCCTTCCGGAATCGGCGGCGGTGAAAAGTTGAGTCGGGTTTAGTAGGATAAACAGAGCCAACAGCCGCCTTGACCTTCAAATTGCTCCATTGCGCCATAAGGTGGCAATTTTCAGCATCCGTGATAGCATCCACGGGATAGCTGGCAGGAGCCGTCAAGGCATGCTGCTCTGGCCGAAGCAACTCGGTGGAAGCCACGCTGCTTCTCCGCTGAGATGGCGGGGTAGCTTCGGGGAAAGCTTCGGGGGAAGCTTCGGCAGGTCGTTTGTTGTGATCTGCCGCTTCTCGTTCCTCTAGCCCCATTACCCTTTTCGTGCAGCGCGCATTAGGCTCTGCTCCGCTTTCTTCCTCCTCTCATGGGTTTTGTAACCCCTGCGTCCGGAAATCCAGCCTTCCACAAACGGAGCTGGCGTGCCTCGTGTCCGTCCAGGTGGTGCTGTGGATTCGAGGGCCATTGTGAGCTCGTCCTTCTCCCTGTATGGAACGAACTTCCCTTGCTGCGCTGCTTCGATATATTGCTGAAGCCTCTTGACTGGTATGTCCAATTGTTCGTCCGTCCAAATGCACTTCCCTGTTATAGGGTCCAAGGATCCGACGGCCCCGAAGAACCAAGTCCGGCAACGGTCTGGCCAGTTCATTGTCTCTGGTTCGATCCCTTTATCAAGAAGATCATTCTCAGCCTTGGCCCACTTAGGCCGGGCTCTGAGGTAGCCACGACCCCGTGCGATGGTGAAGCTTCTTCTTCGCAGCATTTCTCTTGTTTGTCGCCGACATCTTTTTACTCTTTTCCGATGTCTTGTAGGCCACAAATGCGGGCCGATCATCTCTGATCTTCTCATATTTGCCCTTGAATTCTGGTGTCTCATTTTTTTGAAATACATATTGAGTTCTTTCTTCCAATTCCTGAATAGTTCTGCCATCTTCTTAAGAGCAAAAGACTTGATTAATGGCTCTATTACTGGCTTCTCCGGATCATCCTCTAGCGGTAGGGTAAAATTTGACTTCAGCTCAGTCCAAAGATCATTTTTCTGCATATCATTAAGACACCTTAGGGTCTTCGTTCTTAGGCTTATACCATTGGTGGCTGCTGATCGGGATCTTGTCCCTAACCAGAACCCCGCACTGAGCAACAAACGCCTTCTTTGTCCGGTAGGGTTCAATCGGTTGGCCGTCAAGGCGATTTGTATGATCTCAAACTTTTCATCCGAGCTCAACTTTTTCTTCGGCCTCGTCTCTTTATCGAAGTTGTGCTCGATCCGGAGGGCTAGAAAAAACAAAGACGAGAGTTAATTAATATGTGTACATACCAAAACAAAGACGAGAGCTAGTCAAGACAGGCTTAACTAATATATATACCTGGCGGACTCGGTTTGGTGATCACCGGAGCCGTCCTCACGGTCTACTTCTTCACCCTCTCCTTCTTGCACCGGCATTGGGTCATCGGAGCCATGTAAATCATAGCCACCGCTTCTTCACCCTCTCCTTCCAGACCATCGTTGTCGTTGAGAAACATCAACGAGCGTATCGCATCACTTCCTTGTGCGATTATGTCCCTCAACAACGCTTCTTGTGCTTCGTCTCTGGGAGTGTCCATAGTTTCTACAAATATTTACAACATGGCAATTATTATTCAAACATGACAGATATGGATATATTAGTGGCAAACGTAGAACTAGCTAGCTAATCACAATAAGGAATCATATTAGTGGCCTCGACGCTGCTTCTCTAGGGTTTGGGGTGGCCTCGACAACGCTTCAAGGGTTAAGGGTGGCCTCGAGAACGCTTCAAGCTAGGAGGGTAATATCGACCCCCCACGTGTTGGAGCTATCGGGAGGGGTCGGCGTTGAACACTACATCTATGTCCCACAAGTGACGTGGGCATCGACGCCTGTAGGGGTAGAGGGTCATGGATCGCCGAGCGGTCGAGGGTCAAGGGTCGAGGATCGCCGAGGGGTCGGGAGGTTGCCTAGTGTCAAAGGATTCAACAAAACCATGTCTTCATCATTAGGCGAAAGTAGGTGCATGATGGTGAAGCTCTCAAAATTATTTTGGAGCGAGTCCCAGATAGGATAATTCACTTTTTGGTACAAAGTTCAGCAAGAACCTTCCGAATATCGTTATTTGGAAGGCCTTTGCTGAAATTGCATAAAAGGCAAATTATCCTATCCGGACTCCATTCCGTATCAACTTTGGAGGACTTCGCACCATCATGCCATGGTTACTTCCGGCTAATGATGAAGCCATGGATTTCTTCAATACTTTGACACTAGGAACCCTCTCGACCCCTCGGCGATCCTCGACCCCTTGAACCCTCGACGACCCTGGAACCCTCGACACCTAGACGATCCTGGAACCCTCGATCCCTCGACCCTAGAACCCTCGACCCGGGATAATATCAACAATGCTTCAAGGGGGTAATATCGACAACCATTTAGATACATACACGGAGAAATTAATGTTATCGGAGGGGTATATCGACCCCCCATGTATTGAAGTTATCGGGAGGGGGTATATGGACCCCCCTCATGTTGAAGTTATCGGGAGGGGTATATCGACGATGACAGAGGAGAAGATCGAAGAAAAAAAAGAAGAAAAAAAAGAGGAGAAGAAGAAAGGAATAGAGGAGAAGAAGAAAAAATAGAATATTTTCTATTTTTTCTTCTTCTCCTCTATTTATTTCTTCTTCTCCTCTTCTTTTTCTTCTTTTTTCCTCTTCTGATTTATTTCTCCTCTTCTTCATCTCCTCTTCTTCATCTCCTCTTCTTCTCCTTTCTTCCTCTTCTTATTTTCCTTTTTCCTCTCCTTCTTTTTCTTCTTATTCCTTCTTTCTAGCTAGATATATAAAACTTTTCTAAAAATGTAACTTTTGCATATATAAAACTTTTTCTTCTTCTTCCTTGTTCCTTCTCTTCCTTCGTCCTAAATATATAAAACTTTTCTAAAAATGAAACTAACCTAAAATTAATGTACTAAATCAGAGAACAATTGAAAACACCATGCATATTACAATTGAAAAAATACATACATTCATACAAAAAATATATAAAACAAGCATATATATATATGAAAAATATGAAAAAGGAGGATGGCCGTGGACCAAGCTCTTGGCGAGGATGGCAGGGTCGGGCAGAGGCGCGGATGACGGCGAGGGCGGCCGGGCGGCGCGGGCAGGGGCGCGGGCGACGCGATGGTAGGGCCGGGCGGAGCGCTGGCAGGGCGGCGTAGGGCAGGGCGCGGGCGACGGCGAGGGCGCTGGGCGACGGCGACGACGACGACGGCACGGGCGAGGCGACGGCGACGGGCGACGGGCGGCGCTGGCAACTGGCGGCGTCGATGTGCTCGGCGTCTTGGGAATCGAGGGAAATCTGAAATTTCCCAAGTGTTTTTATATAGCAGGGCATTAGTCGGTTGGTGCCATGACCGGACTAACGCTTTAGTCTCGGTTGGTGCCACCAACCGGGACCAAAGGCCAATTTTCAGCAGCCCAAAGGGCGGGAAGCGGCGGCCTTTGGTCCCGGTTGGTGGCACCAACCGGGACTAAAGAGGGGCATTAGTCCCGGGTCGTGGCACCAACTGGGACCAAAGGCCTTGTGCTGCCCCGCGCCCAAAAGTTTAGTCCCACCTCGCTAGTTGAGAGAGCTCGAGAGTGGTTTATAAGCGCTGCTGCGCCCACCCTCTCGAGCTCCTCTCAACTGCAGGCTTTCGGGCCTAATCTGTCACTAGCTATGTGCCTGTGGGCCTACTTGGCCTCCTGCGGGCCTGAATCCTGGCCCATGTAGGGTTTCTAGTCGTATTCAGGCCGTGGGGGCCCAGTAGGCGACACTATTTTTTTCCAGTTTTTTTGTTTTGTTTTCTGCATTATTATTTATTTTTTGTTTTTTGCTTTATTTTTTAATTCTTTTTGCTTTTAGTTTTAGAAAAATTATAAACTTTCTGTTAGTGCTATTAGTTTTCAAATTTGAAAACTCTTATTTTGTTTTCTTTGTTGCTTTATTTATTTTATTTTGTTTCTACTTACAACAAAATACTTATTGTTGCTATTTTTATTTTTTCACTTTTTTGTTCTGTTTTCTGCATTATTTAGTTTTTGTTGTTTTTTGCTTTATTTTTTAATTCTTTTTGCTTTTAGTTCTAGAAAAATTATAAAATTTCTGTTAGTGTCATTGGTTTTAAATTTGAAAACTCTTTTTTGTTTTCTTTGTTGCTTTATTTATTTTATTTTGTTTCTACTTACAACAAAATACTTATTGTTGCTATTTTTATTTTTATTTTTAGTTTTTTGTTCTGTTTTCTGCATTATTTATTTTTTGTTGTTTTTTTCTTTATTTTTTAATTCTTTTTGCTTTTAGTTTTAGAAAAATTATAAACTTTTTGTTAGTGCCATTAGTTTTCAAATTTGAAAACACTTTTTTGGTTTCTTTGTTGCTTTATTTATTTTATTTTGTTTACGCTTACAACAAAACGGTGTGTAGAGGGACGGGCTTATAAACCGGTGTGAGCGCCCTTCGTTGGCGAGGTTTTCAAATTCATAGTTTTCAAATGAACTCTGAAAAAGTTGGCATAACATGTGCATGTACAAAACGGACAATGGTATCATACTCGTCTGTTACAAAGTTGGCATGGTATCATCATAATAGTTGCGGGAGAAAGTCTTCACTTTTTCTTCGCTTGTGTCGTTTGTTTATTGCGCCGTAACCATGGATAATCTTCATTGTTTATCAGGATGCTTGGGTCAGCCTTGACTTTGAAGGGGGGAATTTCATGAAACTTTTCATACTCTTGGACATGTCTGTCTTGCCCTCCACTCCCGTGGATGTCCCTTTTTCCCGAAAAGAACTATGTGGCGCTTTGGCTCATTGTATGATGTATTCGCTTCCTTATCTTTTCTTTTCCTCGGTCTGGTAGACATGTCCTTCACATAGATAACCTGTGTCACATCATTGGCTAGGACGAACGGTTCATCAGTGTAGCCAAGATTTTTCAGATCCACTGTTGTCATTCCGTACTGTGGGTCTACTGCACCCGCCTCTGACAGATTGACCCACTTGCACTTAAACAAAGGGACCTTAAAATCTACTCCGTAGTCAAGTTCCCATATGTCTACTATGTAACCATAATATGTGTCATTTCCTTGTCGGTTGCTGCATCAAAGCGGACACCGCTGTTTTGGTTGGTGCTCTTTTCATCTTGGTCAATCGTGTAAAATGTATTCCCATTTATCTCAGATCCTTTCCAAATCATTACAGTCGAAGATGGTCCCTGGACAACAAGTACAGCTCATCACAAACAGTGCTGTCACCTCCGAGACGTGTTTCCAACCAACTGCTGAAAGTCCCGATGTGTTTACATGTAATCTAGTCGTCGACCGCCCGGGTGTTTGGAGCGCAGATCGTTCTTGTGTTCATCGACATACGGGGTCACCAAGGTAGAGTTCTCAGAGAACTGTAGTGTGCTTGAGACCAAGAATATCCGTCCCTGCATATTATTGAGTCTCTTCCAAGCGTGTTTTTCCGGTCAGTCTCCCCTCATACCGCGATTTAGGGAGACCTATCTTCTTAAGGCCAGGAATGAAGTCAACACAAAACCCGATGACATCCTCTTGTTTGATGGCCCATGGAGATGCTTCCTTCTGGCCTAGCGATTCTGAACATATTTCTTTAGGACTCCCATGAACCTCTCAAAGGGGTACATATTGTGTAGAAATACGGGCCCCGTAATGACAATCTCGCCGACTAGATGAACTAGGACGTGCGTCATGATATTGAAGAAGGATGGTGGGAACACCAGCTCAAACCGACAAGACATTGCGCCACATCACTCCTTAGCGTTGGTACGATTTCTGGATCGATCACCTTACGAGATATTGCATTGAGGAATGCACATAGCTTCACAATGGCTAATCGGACGTTTTCGTAGAAGCCCCTGAATGCAACCGGAAGGAGTTGCGTCATAATCACGTGGCAGTCATGAGACTTTAGGTTACGGAACTTTTTCTCTGGCATATTTATTATTCCCTTTATATTCGACGAGAAGCCAGTCGGGACCTTCATACCGAGCAAGCATTGAAAGAATATTTCTTTCTCTTCTTTCAGAAGAGCGTAGCTGGCAGGACCTTCATATCGCTTCGGAGGCATGCCCTCTTTTTTCGTGTAAGCGTTGCAGGTCCTCTCGTGCCTCGTGTGTATCTTTTGTCTTCCCATACACGCCCAAGAAGCCTAGCAGGTTCACGCAAAGGTTCTTCGTCTCGTGCATCACGCCGATCGAAGAGCGGACCTCTAGGTCTTTCCAAGAGGGTAGGTCCCAAAATATAGATTTCTTCTTCCACATGGGTGCGTGATTCTCGGCGTCATTCGGAACAGCTAGTCCGCCGACCCTTTCCAAAGATTACGTGTAAATCATTGACCATAGCAAGTACGTGATCACCGCACGCATGGCGGGCTTCTTCCGGTGATCTGCCTCGCTTTGAAATGCTTGCCTTTCTTTCGACATTGGTGGTTGGTCGGAAGAAATCGATCGGCCTGTGTACACATTCTTCCTGCAGCTTCGGTATATACTATCGGTGTCAAGTAAACAGTGCGTGCATGCGTGGTATCCCTTGTTTGTCCGTCTCCGAAAGGTTATCGAGAGCGGGCCAATCGTTGATGGTCACGAACAGCAACGCCTTTAGGTCAAATTCCTTCTTTTATGCTCATCCCACGACGTACACCGCTTCCATTCCACAGCTGTAAAAGTTCTTCAACTAATGGCCTTAGGTACACATCAATGTCGTTGCCGGGTTGCTTAGGGCCTTGGATGAGAACCGGCATCATAATGAACTTCCGCTTCATGCGCATCCAAGGAGGAAGGTTATACATACATAGAGTCACGGCCAGGTGCTGTGATTGCTGCTCTGCTCTCCGAAAGGATTAATGCCATCGGCGCTTAAAGCAAACCATACGTTCCTTGGGTCCTTTGCAAACTCATCCCAAGATTTTCTCTCGATTTTTCTCCATCGCGACCCGTCGTGGGTGCTCTCAACTTCCCGCCTTTCTTATGGTCCTCACTGTGCCATCGCATCAACTTGGCATGCTCTCCGCTTACGAACAGACGTTTCAACCGTGGTATTATAGGAGCATACCACATCACCTTCGCAGAACCCTCTTCTGGGAGGCTCGCCGTCAACATCACCGGGGTCATCTCGTCTCGATCTTATATCGCAATGCACCGCATACCGGGCATGCGTTCAGATCCTTGTAGGCACCACGGTAGAGGATGCAGTCATTAGGGCATGCATGTATCTTCTCCACCTCCAATCCTAGAGGGCATACGACCTTCTTTGCTGCGTATGTACTGTCGGGCAATTCGTTATCCTTTGGAAGCTTCTTCTTCATTATTTTCAGTAGCTTCTCAAATCCTTTATCCGGCACAACATTCTCTGCCTTCCACTGCAGCAATTCGAGTACGGTACCGAGCTTTGTGTTGCCATCTTCGCAATTGGGGTACAACCCTTTTTTGTGATCCTCTAACATGCGATCGAACTTCAGCTTCTCCTTTTGACTTTCGCATTGTGTCCTTGCATCGACAATGACCCGGCGGAGATCATCATCATCGGGCACATCGTCTGGTTCCTCTTGATCTTCAGCAGCTTTCGCTTGCTCCGGCACCATCGTGCACATCGTAAATGCAGTGCATCTTGATGTTCAGTAGCATCACTGTATTCAGGGGGCACATAGTTATCATCGTACTCTTCTTCCTTGCCGTCTTCCATCATAACCCCTATTTCTCCGTGCCTCGTCCAAACATTATAGTGTGGCATGAAACCCTTGTAAAGCAGGTGGGTGTGAAGGATTTTCCGGTCAGAGTAAGACTTCGTATTCCCACATATAGGGCATGGACAACACATAAAACCATTCTGCTTGTTTGCCTCAGCCACTTCGAGAAAATCATGCACGCCCTTAATGTACTCGGAGGTGTGTATGTCACCGTACATCCATTGCCGGTTCATCTGCGTGCATTATATATAATTAAGTGTGTCAAAAATCATTCTGAACATCATGAATAGATAATTAAGTGACCAAATTAATAGAAGTTCATCATCACATAAAAACCAAAGTACATACATAGTTCTCATCTAACAACATAAAGCTCTGCAGAGCATCTAAATTAATTAAACCATACATTGAAACTATGTTAAACATTTCAATGCAAAAACAAATGCGATCATAATCGCAACCAAGGTAACAACTGATCCAACGGCATAATGATACCAAGCCTCGGTATGAATGGCATATTTTTTAATCTTTCTCATCTTCAAGCGCATTGCATCCATCTTGATCTTGTGATCATCGACGATATCCGCAACATGCAACTCCAATATCATCTTCTCCTCCTGAAGTTTTTTTATTTTTTCCTTCAAGAAATTGTTTTCTTCTTCAACTAAATTTAACCTCTCGACAATAGGGTCGGTTGGAATTTCCGGTTCAACAACCTCCTAGATAAATAAAATCTATGTCACGTTGGTCGGCATAATTTTCATAAACAATAAATGAACCAATAGTTATGAAAAGATAATATATACCACATCCGAATCATAGACAGGACGAGGGCCGACGGGCGGATACCAAAACCATCGCACTATATAAGATGCAATAATAAAAGTAAGAAAATAATACAAGTATCTATCTAAACAAACAAGTAATAATATTTTTCCTTTCAGAAAGAAGATAAGAACAAGAGGCTCACCACGGTGGTCTTGGCGATGAGATCGGCATGGTGATCGACGGCGATTAAGACGGGGACGGGGCGTGACGGACCGCTAAACCTAGATAAATATTGAGGAAAATGGAGCTTGGCGGTCGAGCTTGGAGAGGAGAAACCTTAAGTAGTGTGGCTTGGGAATTCCATCGAACACCTTGTGTGCACAGGAGGTGAGCTAGAGCACCACCAAGCCCTCTCCCCCTCGGCCAGAAAAAACAGAGCAGTGTGCTCTGCTCTTGCGCGAGGGGATTTATATAGGCAGCATCATTAGCCCGGTTGGTGGCATGAGCCGGACTAAAGGAAGCCTTTGGTCCCGGTTCATGCCACCAACCGACCAATAATGGTGGGCCAGGAGCCAGACCATTGGTCCCGTTCGTCCCACCAACCGGGACCAAAAGGTCCGGACGAACCGGGACCAATGGCCCACGTGGCCCGGCCGCCCCTGGGCTCACTTAACCGAGCAAATAGCTCCATTGGTCCCGGTTCTGGATTGAACCGGGACTAATGGGCTAAACTGGCCTGGACGAAAGCCCTGTTTTCTACTAGTGACTAGTGCTCTGGGGCGTTGATCCTCCAAGGCTTAGCACGAGGATTTCCCGAATGTCAATCATAACATGGTTTGTCCGGCTCCGACGGAGGAGGGACAATGATGGAAGTGCGAATTCGGCCCGTAACAATGCACACTATTACATCTTTTTAAACACAGTACAGACGCAAGCGCTCATATATACGCGCATACACTCACCCTACCCCATGAGCACCATGATATTTTTGAACATCACTACAGACACAAGCGCTCATATACACGTGCATATACTCATCCCTATGAACGCACGCACGCACACCCTACCCCCTATGAGCACCTCTGAAAGTCACCGTAGGCACCTTGTCGTCGACGGGAACATCTCTTCCCACTGAATGCGCATCGTCGGAAATCCTGAAATAAATTCAGGAATAAATGCGAGCACCAGGATTTGTACTCTAGTGGGCTGGGGATAGCACGTCCCTCTAACCATCCAACCACAAGTTGGTTCGCTGTACCACAATTACATCTAATATCTTATTAGGTGGGAGGATTTTTCGCAAAAAAACAAAAAATACAATGAACACAAATATCTTTTTTCCCCTAGTGCAAAAGAAAAAAAAAGAGTTATATTGGACGTAGATTTTGCCAGATCGAATCAAACTTGAGTTGCAAAATCCTCTTTGCCTAGGGCTAAGGGCACTACGCACCGGCGCAACGATTCAGCCGGTCGACCAATGACCGTACGATTCCTATGCTTCCTTGCTTCGTCCGTCTTCTTCATCTTCTTCCTGAAAATACTGCATGGCCGCACATCGAAGCGAGAGGAGGCTGCAGCGCCGTCGACCCCGCCGTAATCTCCCGCAGGCGACCGAGTCCAAAGCACCGATGCATACCCCGAGCTCGCCGCTGCTCGCCGCCCTCACACAACCTACTCGTGCTAAAAAAAATCGATCCATGGAGCTTGTAGCACGAATCCTTGCCGGTTCCAGCATGAAAAAGCCTCATCCACAGCATCGCAGCTGCCGCGGCGTCGTGGTCCTCGTCCCCGGGCAGCCGTTCGTTGCCGCAGCAGTGCTTTTGGAGTCGCCGCAGGTCGCAGCTCGCCATGAATGGACGTAGCAAAAAATATGGCCGGTCGTAGCAAAAATCTACGATGCTTGCAGCAAAATCATCGTCGTCGCCGTGAATGATCGCAGCTCCGCCGTGAATGGACGTAGCAAAATAATTCCTCGGACGTAGCAAAAATCCATGATGGTTGCAACAAAATCTCGTCGCCGCCGTCGCGGGGTCGCAACTCAGCCGTGGATGAATGTAGCAAAAAACCTTGCAGGTTGTAGCAAAATCCGATGGCGGTGGCAGCAGAAATCGTCGTCTTCATTTGGTTCCAGAAAAAAGAAGTATCGGTTCTAGCATCCCTCGTCGCCGGATGTAGCATCTCGTGCCGCGGTTGCAGCATTCAATAAAAAAGGTTTAGCTCTGTAAGGGACATCCATGGTGACTGTTTCATCGATGTCTCCGGTGCTTAGGCTACCACAAAGATGACTCAAAAAGCTTGAAGTTTTTTTAAACTGTGGTTGAAGCTTTCGGGTGAACGATTGTAGCTTTTTCACTTACATGGTGTGTGGTTGGAGCTTTCGAATCAAACTGTGGAAGCTTTCAAATCAAATGGTGAAAGCTTTCGGGTGAAGCCTGGAACCAGTGACCACATATGTTGGCACCGGCGAAATCAAAAAGCTGGAACCATTGTTGTCAAAAGCTACTACCGGCGAAATAAAATGCTACAACCAGCGAATCAAAAATTGCTATTGTTGACAAAGGAATTGTTGCAACCGGCGAAATCAAAAGCTGGAACGAGTGACAGGAAAAGCTACTGCTGGTGAAAAAATTGCTGGAACCAGCGAACCAAAAATTGGTGGTGGATGATAAAATTGCTGCTACCGGCGAAATAAAAGCTGGAACCACAAATAAAAATGCTGCAACTGGCTAAATCAAAAACAAAGCCGTAGCAGGAGCGTGGCGGCCTTGCAATAAAAATGGTGTTGCATCCCGCAGGTGTGCGAGCGACGTCGCCTCGAGCTCGCAAGGGAGGCATGGAGCAGCTGGGAGGTGCGAGACCATAGCAGCGAGGCAAGGCTTGAAGAAGGGACGAGATGAAATCCATGGCATGGTGAAAACAGCGACGGCCAGCGCGAGCGTCAGTGAAGAGAGGAAGAAGACGCGTGGGATGTGTGGCTAAGAATGAAGGGCTGACCAGGTTAGGAAGATAAGGCTTGGGTGGGCCCAATAAAAACACACGTGGGATGCTAGCGAAGCGTCTGATTCTCGAACAACGCGCATAAGACCGGCCCAGCGCTCGGCTGGTCGACCGCTGTTAAACGTTTACCCAAAAAAAAGGCTGCTGCATTTGGAACCAGGTGCCCTGTCGTCCCAGCTAGACTCGCGCCCTCGCCCAGCTAGTCGAGCCGAGCCGAGCGTGCCTCGATCTGAAACCGACCCTAAGGCGATGGGGAGCAGGGGAGCCCCAGGGGCCGCCGTCGTCGCCGCGGACGACGGCGACGACGACGACGAGGGCCCGGTGCCGCAGGCGTCGCAGCAGAGGTACCGCCCCGTGGAGCCGCACGACAGCGCCGTCGTCGCCGCGGACGAGGAGGAGGAGGAGGAGGAGGAGGAGGAGGAGGAGGAGGAGGAGGAGGGCCCGGTGCCGGAGGCGTCGCAGCAGAGGTACCGCCCCGTGGAGCCGCACGACAGCGCCGTCGTCCAGATGGCGCCCCTCGACCCCGGCGCCTCCGCCGACGCCTCCTCGGGGCCCAGGTGATTCGGTTGGATGACGCGCATTTCGCGCCTGTTCTCCTCTGTTTATGAGTTCTGAAAGGAATTTTTCGGTTTCTTGATCGGAAGTGCTAGCACTGACAGATTCAATTGTTCATATTATAGGCCCATTAATCCTGGTAGGAATAGAAGTATGGATCCAAGAATGCGAGTGGCTTCTTCCAATGCGCACCGTACATCTAGTGCACGTCAAAGTGATTCAAAGCTCGAGCTCTTCGGTTTCGACTCGTTGGTCAATATTTTGGGACTTAAGAGGTATCATCAGCTCATCAGTCATCACTTGTTGCATGGATTCGCTTCATTTTACTCAGAGCTTCAGAGGTTTTTCCTGAACGTTTGTTTATAGCGCTTTAAACATATATATTGTTTGAGGAAATCGCTAGAAGCCTATATATATGTTGATTTTTGCTGTGAACATAGCTAGAGCCATGTCATACGTCTGACTGATTCTGAACAGTATGGCAGAAGAACCAGCTCAGACACCTGTTAGTCCTACGGATAGTGAGGATATCGGTATTACCATTGGACGCCCTAAGGTTTGTTCCCCGTCCAATCATCTAATGCCATTTCCAAGCTTGCTACGTCAAGGCCAATTTCCAAATTTAATTGTAATTAATTTTGTTTTTATCTATAAACCAACTTATTCTATTTTTTGTTGCTCTTGGTCCCTTTGCTTAATTTTACTTTAGTTTATTTTTGGTAAAGCATCACTGTTGGTTGCACTCTTTTTTTTTTTTGCTATGCAGGAAACCGACCCTAAACTCGGTACCATGATGGGTGTCTTTGTGCCGTGCTTGCAGAATATCTTGGGAATAATCTATTATATACGTTTCACATGGTAAAATTTTGCACCTGTTGTTTCTCAGTGCGTTATGCCATTATCCACTACTTTCTAGTTAGTTTCTGCAACATAAAGGTGCTACGGTGGAAGTCATATTTATATCTTTTCCTTGTGTACTTTATGGCCACTGTGGTAAACAGCCTTCATGTAACTTTATCATATACTCCCTCTGTAAAGAAATATAAGACCTTTTAGATCACTACTTTAGTGATCTAAAAGGTCTTATATTACTCTACAGAGGGAGTATTTATTTACTATTGAATGCACTGTTTCCATAGTTTAACTAAGTTAAGAAACATTACTCTAAAATTGCAAAACATTGATTACCACTTTAGGGACCGTTGGCTCAGAGAATTGCCCCATCTGAGGACCTTGATACACTTCATATTGTTCCATATTACTGTACTGAAGAATTGGCACTTTGAAGTTCGTTAGCGCCACTCCCCGTACTCTTGCAAGTAAATAAGAATTTAACATGTGGATTCTGTAGATTGATATTCATACTATTGTGTATGTGTAAGCCTGTAAGGGGGCTTTGAATTTACTATTGTGTATATGTATAAGGGGGCTTTGAGTTTCACGCATGAATGGTTACTTCTTTAAAATGACCTGTCCAGTTTGAGAGACGTGCTTGTTCTTTGGGTTCTCATCTAACAGTAGGTGATAAAGACATGACACGTCCTCTGATTGTGTTTCTTACTTAGCTTTAGAAAAGATGTAGGATAAACCATATATTCGAATATTAAACACGACAACCTTTCATTTCTCCTTGTAGGATCGTCGGTATGGGAGGCGTATGGCAGTCCCTTGTTTTAGTTGCATTATGTGGCGCATGCACATTTTTAACTGCAATATCATTAAGCGCGATTGCAACAAATGGGGCAATGAAGGTATGTCGAATATCTGTAGTACGTGTAGATTCTTGAGTAAGGCTCTATATGTCTCTTTTGTAAATAACTGTTTTATTTTTTTTCTTGTTGTTTGTCGAACACGATAGAGAGGCAAACTCATGACCATCCAGTACAGTAAAATATATTTCCAGTAATTTCAAAATTGAGGAAAACAAATTCATATTTTGATATCCTTTGAGGGCCAGGGATGTAAACCGGGTCCAGTTGGGTCTAACAGTTCAATAAAGGTTTTTTCTAGGAAAAATAAACTATTGAGCTAACTAAAGCTGACTAAACGGGACTAGTGGGCGCCATTTATTGGCCATTTACATCCCTACTTGACGCCCATCTACTACTTGAATATCAGACTTAGAATTTCTGTATTTCTCAGTCCATTATGTTCAGGTCAGCAAGTTAGACTTCTCAGCCAATCATCGCAAGAGAGTTTGTTGTTTACGTCTCATTATTCTGCGCTACATGCTAGATCGTCGATGCATTCAGGTAACTTTCTTTTTTGTCAGGGTGGTGGACCGTACTATCTAATTGGCCGTGCACTAGGTCCAGAAGTTGGAGTTAGTATTGGATTATGTTTCTTCCTTGGAAATGCAGTTGCTGGAGCTATGTAAGTCTGCGTTAGACTTAGAGCATGCTGATTGATTACTTGACAGTGTCCTTCGTAAAATTTGCTTTTCGTGGAACTTCCTTTTGGCCAAATAGTTTCATCTATCATATTCCAGACTTGCTACTATATCTACTTGGGCAGAAATATAGCTCTCTCCACGTCAAAAGAAAAAAGAAATATAGCTCTCTTCTTGTTTCTGCAGTTATATACATTTGTATAGTACAACGAGTCAAATATTGGTAGAATAGCCAGTAAAATATCAGTATTATACTATTATATTTGGATCTTATGCAGTATTGCAGTGTGTGATTGGAACCTTTATGCTAGTATGTAATCTTAAGGAAAAAAAGAAAACCTTTATGTTAATTAGGAGAGCTCATAGTTCTATGTAGGACCAAAAGAGGAAATGACAGAATTGCCATTTGTTGCTTGTGCAGTTCTGCTTATTGAGATCGCAAGTGTTACCATTGCAGCTTTCAATGCTTTATTTCTTTCTTGGCGTGGCTTTCTTCCTCTCTCTGACGCATTATCAGTTTATGAGCTATTGTGTTGTTAACACACGATTGCTAGTTGCAGGTATGTGCTGGGAGCTGTAGAAACCTTTTTGGATGCTGTTCCTTCTGCTGGATTTTTTCAAGGTGTTGTGTTACTATTAGCTCAAAACAATGCAGTTGATGTTGGTTTGTTTTTACAGGTCCTATATGCAGAACAAAACTTGTAAAAGTAGTTTATACCAAATTCTAACAAAACTCACCAAATGCTTATTTAATCGAGAAAACCCTCTCACAATTTTCTGAAATGATAGCATTGCTTTTGCAAATGCTTTCTTCTGTAGTGGCATGCAATTTTTATTTAAATTAACTCTTAGCAATTTTCAAATGCAGAGAAGGTTACAGTGGTCGATAGTACAGCAAATGGAG
Source organism: Aegilops bicornis (assembly GCA_021605145.1). Classification (NCBI taxonomy): domain Eukaryota; kingdom Viridiplantae; phylum Streptophyta; class Magnoliopsida; order Poales; family Poaceae; genus Aegilops; species Aegilops bicornis. The sequence goes on from CM038670.1 coordinate 31,578,927, forward strand.
GCAGTGGAATAACTATATCAACACCCAGCTTGCATGACCTCCAGATCTATGGTGCCATTGTGACCATACTGTTGTGTTTTATTGTGTTTGGTGGTGTCAAAATTATCAACAAGGTTGCCCCTGCTTTCTTAATGCCAGTCCTCTTCTCAATACTCTGCATTTACATTGGTGTCTTGAGTGCTCCAGGGCCCAACTCTCCGAGTAAGTAGCTTTGCTTATGATTATGTTAATTTCTTTATTTTTTTTCTAAATCATTGTTGGTTTTTTTTTTTCCTACGTAGAGGGAATCACTGGATTAAGTACGACTACACTAGTTGACAACTGGAGTGCAGATTACCAACCTACAAACGATGCTGGAGTTCCTGATCCAAATGGGCCTATATATTGGGATTTTAAGTGCGTAATTCTTACTGCTAATTCTCATGCTTGCTGCATATATATATGCTATTTAGTGTGCGCTTGCTAATCGTTTGCTATTTGTCTTTCAGCGCATTGTTAGGTCTCTTTTTCCCAGCTGTTACAGGAATCATGGCTGGTTCGAACCGCTCTGCTTCACTTAAAGACACACAAAGTTCAATACCAATTGGAACACTATATGCTACCCTTTTAACTACTGTGATGTATCTACTGTCTGTGTTTCTGTTCGGAGCCTTGGCTACAAGACAAGAGCTTCTAACCGACAGGTCTGAGCTTTCTTCATCAACCTTCTGATTTCTGGATGTTGATAGTGTGTTGGCTATGCTGTGACAGCATGGGGTTAACTGCATTAACGCTGTGAGATTTAAGAGAGAGGTTGATAGCTCCAGAAGCTTAAGATTCATACTGCATTAACGCTGAAAGATGGCATGAACTAGTACACAAGCGCTACTGCATATATTGAAAAACATTCAGGACTTGCGCGTCCCAGCGAGTGTGGCTAAAGGTGGGGAACGGTGACACTTCCCATACTCGTAATGATGCTCAAGGAGAGAATGAAGCTATCTATCACTACTGCAGTATTGCTTATGCACGCCTGACAGTACCTGCAAATGTACTGAATATATGCCCTGGCGGAAGCATTGATTCAAAACCAATGTATTTACTCGCACGAAGCTCGTGCCAAGCATCGAAGCCTAAGATGACCGACCGCTTGAAACCAATATGAAAAATACGATGTTCTACACAACATAGTGAGCAAGTACATAGAGTTATTTTTGTGTTAGCGTGACACTGTCAAGCTGCTATTCAGCATTTTGTAAACATTTGACATCCTGAATTGCTGTAAGTTAGTAACACTACTTTTTTTCTCGTGTAGTCGGCTCACTGATTTTCTCAATGCAGGCTCCTAACAGCTACAGTGGCTTGGCCTGCCCCAGCAGTAATTCACATTGGCATTATCTTGTCTACTTTAGGTGCAGCGCTGCAGAGTCTAACAGGGGCTCCAAGGTTACTTGTGGCAATAGCGAATGATGACATTCTTCCTGTTCTAAACTGTTTTAAAGCTTATGAAGGATCTGAGCCGCACGTGGCAACTCTGTTTACAAGCTTCATCTGCATTAGTTGTGTTGTGATTGGGAACTTGGATCTAATTACACCCACTATCACTATGTTTTTCCTTCTGTGCTATGCCGGTGTGAACCTTTCCTGCTTTCTGCTTGACCTCCTCGATGCTCCAAGTTGGCGTCCTCGATGGAAGCTTCACCATTGGAGCCTTTCTCTCATCGGTGCACTGCTTTGCATTGGTATGCTTCCCCGTTTTAATATTTCTATTTAAGACCGCATGTTATAACACGTATAAAGAAATGGACACTATAATTTTCTAACAATGAGTTGATGGAAAATGTTTACTAAACACCTATATGTTAGTAGTTTGTCCAAGATTTCTTCTTGTGGTCAAGGGATGTCAGCTGCCTTTTAAAATTACATGCATTACAGCTCTCGTATACTTTATTCTTTTTCTATAACTGAAAAAATTGCACCCTTAGATTTGTAATCTTGAATACATTACAAAGGTGCAGACCGTTAACAGATGATTTCTCCCTCTTAATTTCCAGTTATCATGTTTATGATCTCTTGGGCTTTTACTGTGGTCTCTCTTGCCCTTGCAAGCCTTATCTACTACTATGTCAGCTTAAAAGGAAAGGCTGGAGACTGGGGAGATGGATTTAAGAGTGCCTACTTTCAACTAGCTCTGCGAAGTCTTCGATCACTGGGAGGTACTGTTATTATCATACGTCGGAATTAAACGTACCTCACAACACACTAAGCAACATTCTTTTAATTTTGACCATGTCTGTTGCAGCAAATCAAGTTCATCCAAAAAATTGGTACCCTATTCCTCTCATATTCTGCCGCCCTTGGGGCAGGCTTCCAGAAGATGTCCCATGCCACCCAAAGCTTGCAGATTTCGCTAATTTCATGAAGAAAAAGGGACGTGGCATGTCGATATTCGTCTCTATAATTGATGGCGACTATCATGAATCTGCTGAGGATGCAAAGGCAGTCTGCAGGCAACTAAGCGCTTATATTGACGACAAGTGCTGTGAGGGTGTTGCGGAGATCATCGTGGCACCCTCGATGTCGGATGGTTTTCGCAGCATTGTTCAGACAATGGGCCTGGGAAACTTGAAGCCAAACATCGTCGTGATGCGCTACCCTGAAATCTGGCGCAGCGAGAACCTGACACAAATACCATCGACATTTGTCGGCATTATAAACGACTGCATTACTGCTAACAAGGCCGTTGTCACAGTGAAGGGGCTTGATGAGTGGCCCAACGAGTACCAGAGACAGTACGGGACCATCGACCTATACTGGATCGTGCGAGATGGAGGGCTGATGCTTCTGCTGTCTCAGCTCCTACTAACCAAGGACAGTTTCGAGGACTGTAAGATCCAGGTCTTCTGCATCGCCGAAGAGGACACCGAGGCCGAGGAGCTAAAGGCTGACGTCAAGAAGTTCCTGTATGATCTCAGGATGCGAGCAGAGGTTATCGTCGTCACCATGAAATCGTTCGAAGCGCATGCGGAAGGCAGTTCCAGGATTGATGACACTCAAGAAGCTTACACAAGCGCACAGAACAGAATCAGGGTATACCTTTCAGAGATGAAGGAGACCGCCGAGAGAGAAGGGCGGCCCCTGATGGAGGGCGGCAAGCAGGTCGTGGTTAATGAGCAGAAGGTGGACAAGTTCCTCAACACCATGCTGAAGCTGAACGCTACCATCCTCAGGCACTCCAGGATGGCCGTCGTGGTGCTGGTGAGCCTCCCGGCGCCGCCGCTGAACCAGCCCGCCTACTGCTACATGGAATACATGGATCTGCTTGTCGAGAACGTGCCACGGATGTTGATGGTTAGGGGATACAGAAGAGATGTTGTCACACTTTTCACATGATCAGACGCCCCCATCTGGCTGGTGGTTATAGCCTGCATTGTAGCATGATTGTTGAGCATGTTCTCCGGTGATGACGTCCCAAGCCGCCTGCATTGTAGCATGATTGTTGAGCATGTTCTCCGGTGATGACGTCCCAAGCCATCGACTTGAAATCTACTCAGGAGTGTGGGGATGTCTTCACAGAACAATGCGTACGTGCATAATACTTGCTTCATTCTTTTATCGAATTGAAGCCATTCACATCGATAGAAAAAAAAAATACACAGTGTATATATAAAATTTGTAGAGAATCTAATCTCCATAGATTAAATCTCGAATAATAATGATTGTTTTTCCTTCCCATTTCTGATCATGCCTAACAACAACCCTTTCTGTTGTTTTCTAACCCTCATTTTTGTCTTCTGTAGAATATAACCATTTTGTTTTGTTTTTACTTTCTTGAGAGGACGAATATGATGATTATTTGTTCATAGATATCATAGCTCTGATCCCCTACCCTCCTGTAAAAGGTGCGATGACGGATCTCTAGAGAGAACTGATTTGTAAAATTGGGAAGAATAATCATTATAGTAAGGCATTCTTGAGCCGGAAGTCTAAGCCTTAGAAAAAAATCCCAAAACACTAGTGTGGTAAAAACGAAGAAATGATACCAGCATATATATATATATGTATGAATTGCCTCATCAAAATCACGTGTCGATAAACTGCAATAAATCTCTAAAGCAAGCGCATGAGAAAAGGGTCGACAAAGTTATTTTTTAGCCTCAAGGGTTTGACAAAGTTGGCATGAATTGGATCAGAACTACTTCCTCCGTTCCATAATTCAAAAGGGCTATAAGTGCATGCTCCCATTCAAGTTGGCATAGGCATAATCAGCATTCAAATTAATGCACGAGTAACATAGCAAGACCTGAACTCAAACTAGCCTAAATCGATTAAACCAATCAGTTAGAAAACTACCACCTGCATGACTACATTATTTAAATTAGGATATAACCATGGCTATATTCAAATTTAACATTACATAGGCCCCTAATCGGTCTCAACCTAAACCTAATAATTAACCTATACCTAAAACAGACCCGTTACATTTTTTTTTCTAGCATAGGCATGACTGCATTTATCATTGTGTGCATGATATGGAACTGAAGACATTCACACGCATGGATAGAAAATACACATACATAGTTCATAGAAAATTTGTAGAGAATCTACTCTCCATAGATAAAAGCTCCAATAATGATTATTTTTCTCTTCACGTTTAAGCGTACGCCTAACTGCACCTGTTTATGTTGTTTCCTAGCAGTCATTTTCGCCTTTTCTTAAATATCACTAGTGGAAAAACAGGCTTCCGTCCAGCCCCATAAGTCGCGAAGCTGTAGGAACCGCGACTAATGGGACCTTTAGTCGCGGTTCTGGAGGTGAACCGCGACCAAAGGCCTGGGCCCAGGGCGCTCGGTGGCCAGCTGGTGCACGTGAGGGCTTTAGTCGCGGTTGGCCAGGACAACCGCGACTAAAGGTTTTCGGGCACCTTTAGTCACGGTTTGCCGTGCCAACCGCAACTAAAGCCCTCCCTATATATACCCATCCGGCAGCCAACACTTAGCCATTTGGAGCCATTCTCTTCACAAGTGGGTGTAGGTTTGCTTTTGGTTCCTCTTATGCACATAAGGTGTTTGATGAAATGCCCCAAGAGCATGAAACAAACATGACATGAAGTGTTGGAGCCACACTCTTCGATCATGTTAGCAACTTGATGAACCTTTGATGTGTCAATATGCATGTGTGTAGTTCATTGTTTAATTTATATTGTTTGTAGCTAGTTAGTTTAACAAATGCATGATGGTTAATTATATATTTTATATTATAATAATGCAGATGAATCGGCAATGGATGTACGGTAACCGACTCTCCGTGAGTTCACTACGGGTTTGAAAGATTTCCTCGTAGTGGCTAATGCGAACAAGCGGGGGGTTTTGTTATCTGTCCATGTGTTATCTGTAAGAATGAGAAGGGTTACTCTTCCTCAAGAGTTGTTCACATGCATCCGCTTGAAGGGTTTCATGCCAAGCTATAATTGTTGGACCAAGCATGGAGAAAGAGGGGTTATAATGGAAGAAGATAAAGAAGGGGATGATTTCATCGATGAAAGCTATCTTGCTCATTTCGGTGATACTTTCATGGAGGATGCTGAAGGTGAAGGGAAGGTGAAGAAGAGGCACGTGATGATCCCGTTGATGATCTTGGTCGGACCATTGCTGATGCACGGAGACGCTGAAACTGAAAAGGAGAGGGAGAATTTGGATCGCATGTTAGAGGATCACGTAAAGGCGCTGTACCCGGATGCGAAGATGGTCTGAAAAGCTGGGCTGCACTGCTGGATTTGCTGAAATGGAAGGCAGAGGCAGGTGTAGCTGACTCGGCATTTGAAAACTTGCTGAAAATGTTGAAGAATATGTTTCCAAAGGATAACGAGTTGCCCGCCAAGACGTCTGAAGCAAAGAAGGTTGTCCGCCCTCTAGGTTTAGAGGTTACGAAGATACATGCATGCATCAACGATCGCATCCTCTACCGCGGTGAATACACGAGAATTTGAATGAATGCCGGTATGCACCGCATTGCGTTATAAGATCGAGGCGATGACCACGGTGACGATGTTGAGGGCGAAACCGTGAAGAGGGTTCCGCCAAGGTGATGTGGTATGCTCCTATAATACCACGGTTGAAACGTCTGCTCAGAACAAAGAGCATGCCAAGTTGTTGCGATGGCACAAAGAGGACCGTAAGTCGGACGGGGAGTTGAGACACACCGCAGATGGAACGCATAATGGAGAAAGATCGACAGATGGTTCAAAGATTTTGCAGTGACGCAAGGAACATAAGATTTGCTCTAAGTACGGATGGCATGAATCCTTTTGGCGCAGCAGAGCTCCAGCCATAGCACTGGCCCGTGACTCTATGCATCTACAACCTTCCTCCTTGGTTGTGCATGAAGCGGAAGTTCATTATGATGCCAGTGCTCATCCAAGGTTCAAGCAACCCGCAACGACATCGATGTGTACCTAAGGCCATTAGTTGATGAACTTTTACAGCTGTGGGGTGGTGTCCGTGTGGGATGAGCACAAACAAGAGGAATTTGACCTCTGACGTTGCTTTTCGTAACCATCAACGATTGGCCTGCTCTTAGTAACCTTTCGGACTGTCAAATAAGGGATACAATGCATGCACGCACCGCTTACATGAGACCGAAAGTGTACATTTGCCAAATTGTAAGAAGAACGTGTACCTTGGGCATCGTCGATTTCTTCCGAAAATTCATCCAAAGAAGAAAGAAAGGCAAGCATTACAACGGCAAGGCAGATCACCCGAAGCTCGCGGAACGCACCGGTGCCGAGGTATTTGATATGGTCAAGGATTTGAAAGTCATCTTTGGAAAGGGTCTGGCGGACAATCAGTTCGAAGGAGCCGACGGCACGCAGCCATGTGGAAGAAGAAATCTATATTCTGGGAGCTAGAATATTGGAAAGTCCTAGATGTCCGCTCTGCAATCGACGTGATGCACGTTACGAAGAATATTTGCGTGAACCTCCTAAGCTTCTTGGCCGTGTATGGGAAGACAAATGATACAAAGGAAGCACGGCAGGACCAAAGCAACGTTTGAAAGACCACGATGACCGCATCCGGAATGGTTTCAAGGTCGTGCCAGCTACGCTCGACCAAAGAAGAGAAGGTCATCTTTTTGAATGCCCGAGCAGTATGAAGGTTCCGTCTGGATTCTCGTCCAATATAAAGGGAATAATAAACATGGCGGAGAAAAAGTTCCAAAACCTGAAGTCTCACTACTGCCACGTGATTATTCCGCAATTGCTTCCGATTTGATTGAGGTGGCTCCTGCCGGTACATGTTCGATTAGGCATTGTGAAGCTATGTGATTTACTAAATTCAATCTCTCATAAGTTTATCAATCCAGAAGTTCTACCACGGTTCTGAACGATGTTATCCAATGTCTTGTCTGTTTCGAGTTGGTGTTCCCGCCATCCTTCTTCAATATTATGACGCACCTCCTGGTTCACCTAGTCGAAGAGATTTTCGTTCTCGGTCCTGTATTTCTACACAATATGTTCCCCTTCGAGAGGTTCATGGGAGTATTAAAGAAATATGTTCAGAACCGTGCTAGGCCAGAAGGAAGCATCGCCAAGGGCTATGGAAATGAGGAGGTAATTGAGTTTTGTGTTGACTTTGTTCCTGACCTTAAGCCGATTGGTCTTCCTCGATCGCGGCACGAGGGGAGACTAAGTGGAAAAGGCACGATCGGAATGAAATCAACGATATGTATGGACGGCCATTCTTCGATTGAAGCACACCACCTTTATCTTGACCAATTCCAGCTTGGTGGCTTCGTACTTTGAGAAACACAAGAATATTTTACGTTCGACAACCCGGGAAGCCTGAATCCTGGATTAGGAAGGCCCACATGGAGACTTTCGGCAGTTGGTTGAGAAAACATTTAATGAATGACAATGATGTTGTAGATCAGCTGTACATGTTGGCCAAGACACCATCTTCGACTATAACGACTTTCCAAGGGTACGAGATAAATGGGAATACATTTTACACGATCGCCCAAGATAAAAAGAGCACCAACCAAAACAGTGGTGTCCGCTTTGATGCAGCAACCGAGAATGGGCAAGAGGTCACATATTATGGTTACATAGAGGAGATATGGGAACTTGACTATGGACCCTCCTTTAAGGTCCCTTTGTTCCGTGCAAATGGTTCAAGCTAACAGGAGGTGGGGTAAAGGTGGACCAGCAATACGGAATGACAATGGTGGATTTCAACAATCTTGGTTACCTTGACGAACCATTCGTCCTAGCGAAAGATGTCGCTCAGGTTTTCTATGTGAAGGACATGAGTAGCAAACCGAGGAAGCGGAAAGATAAGAAAGCGATCAGTACATCATGCGATGATCCAAAGCGCCACATTGTTCTTTCGGGGAAAAGAAACATCGTGGGAGTGGAGGACAAGACAGACATGTCAAGATTATAATATGTTTGCTGAAATTCCGCCCTTCAAAGTGAACACCGACCCAAGCATTAAGTTAAATGATGAGGATGCTCCATGGATACGGCACAATTGTAAGCAAGCAGGGATGAAGGGAAGAAAAATGATGTGTAATAATTTATTGTACCAAACTTTGTTGAATGGATCATGTGAATTATATTACCCGTGATGTGTTTGGTGTCCATTTTGAATGATTCGAGATACCACCGATGATACATGAAATTTGGAGTGATTTAGTCATACTCCTGCCTAGGCGTATAATATGCATACTAAGTAGTCTTCATAGCCGCCGTCGTCGTTGTCTTGGTAGTAAATGCCTTCTAAGTTGCCGCCGCCGTCGCCGCTGCCGCTGCCGCCGCCGTCGCTGCCGTTGTCGGGCGGCGCCGTGGCTCGAATCGAGGGTAGCGCAGCGGGGATATCGCCGCCGTGATGTAGTCCATGACGCTCTGCGACAGTCCGGCCATACCACCATAGCCGACGGCGGCCTCGTGGAAGTTCCCAGAGGCAGACCGTCCTCCTCATACTCTGGCGAGCGCCCTCTCACGCCGATTGATGAAGAAGGCGTCCCAAGTATGCTGGTTATCGGGATGCCGCCGATTCATCCGCTGCTCGGCGTGAGGTCGAGGTAGTAGTGGTTCGTGATGGCCGCCGGGCGCAGTACCGAGGGACGGGAGGGACGGCACGCCACGCCGCGCTTAGGCTCCAGCCGGTGGGGACGCTGATAGCCCGGTGGACAAGGGTAGTTCGAGGCGAAAGCTCCTCCACCTGCTGGTAGGTTAGAGTGGGTGCGGTGGAAGCCATGAGAGTGATGAGAGATTGTAGAGATGTGATAATGCTGGCCAAGCCGGGCTACATATATGTAGTGAGAAATGGCGGGAAAAATGGGAGCGGGAAGACAGGAGGGGAAGAAAGTGGCGGGAAGAAAGAGGCGGGAAGACAGGGAAGAAATGGCGGAAAACCCTAAACTGCTGGCGGCCTTTAGTCGCGGTTGGGCAAAGCGACCAGCGACTAAAATAGCAACAATAAGTATTTTGTTGTAAGTAGAAACAAAATAAAATAAATAAAGCAACAAAGAAAACAAAAAAGTGTTTTCAAATTTGAAAACTAATGGCACTAACAGAAAGTTTATAATTTTTCTAAAACTAAAAGCAAAAAGAATTAAAAATAAAGCAAAAACAACAAAAAATAAATAATAATGCAGAAAACAAAACAACAAAACTGGAAAAAAATAGTGCCGCCCTCTTTGGACCCCCACGGCCTGAATACGACTAGAAACCCTACATGGGCCAGATTCAGGCCCGCAGGAGGCCAAGTAGGCCCACAGGCACATAGCTAGTGACAGATTAGGCCGAAGCTGCAGTTGAGAGGAGCTCGAGAGGGTGGGCGCAAAGAGCGCTTATAAACCACTCTCGAGCTCTCTCAACTAGCGAGGTGGGACTAAACTTTTAGGCGTGAGGGCAGCACAAGGCCTTTAGTCGCGGTTGGGCAGGCGACCAGCGACTAAAGGTGGGGCCTTTAGTCATGGTCGCTGGACCAGCCCGCGACTAAAGGTGGGGCGCGTGAACGCAAAAAAACCGCCCAAAAAACCTTTAGTCGCGGTTGGGCAGGCGACCCGCGACTAAATGGTACCTTTAGTCGCGGGCCTCGTAGCCCACCGCGACTAAAGGGGGGGGGGGGGCTATAAATACCCCCCGCCCATCTAATCACGTCTTCGCCGATCGGTTCGTCTCTCGCGCCCTCGGCCGCCGCGTCGCCCTCGCCCCCGTCGCGCCGGACTGCCCGTCCCCGCCTCTCCTTCGTCGGTCCTCCCCGCGCATCGCCGCCCTCTCCTTGGTGAGCTCCCCATCGGGCCCCGTCCGTCCGTCTCCCCGGCCCCCTCCGAACGCTGCGCCCGCCCGTCCGTCGCCCGCGCCTACGCATGGCGGCGCCAAGCGCGCTCCCACGTCCGGTTGCGCGCTTCGCCGGACCAGCCACTTCCTCCGCCTGCCGCCTTCTGTTCGGCGGCGCGCCATCGCTGCCCTTGGCCGCCGGAGCTCGTGCTCCCCCCTCGCCCGGGCAGGCTACGGCCTCGGGCATGGGCACCACACCCGCTGCCCGCTAGCGCCGGCGCCCGTTAAGGCCCCCTGGCCCAATGACAATTGGGGCCCACGCCCCAGAAACTATTTAAAAAAAGGAAGGAAGAGAATTTAGAAAATAAATAAATAAATATATTAATTAATTAATCAGTTAATTAAATTAATTAACTTAATTAATTGTGTTTAGTAAACCTAATTAAATAACTAATATAACTAATCTGTTAATTAATCTAATTAAATTGGTTAATTAGTTAATGAACAATTTAATTAATTACATTAATTCTAAAAATGATATAAAACTTTAAAAATTAATATAAAATAATCCGTAACTCGGATGAAAATACTTTGTACATGAAAGTTGCTCGTAACGATGAGGCGGATCCGGATACGCAGCCTGCTCGTCCGCCACACATCCCTAGCATAGCAAACACGTAACTTTCCCCTCGGTTCATCTCGTCAAAACGCGAATCACCGGGGATACTTTCCGGATGTTTCCCTTCGCCGCACGACCCTCTTGCCGCGTTAGGGCACACCTAGCACCAGCTGTATTGCCAGGTTACGCTTTGTGATGCTTTGATTGCTCTGTTATTTATTGTGTTCCCCTCCGTTACTTCTTTCCTAGAGACCCCGAGACTGCCGGCGACCCCAAGTTCGACTACGGAGCACCCGTCTCGCGCTCTACCGCGACACCCTCTCCCACCCCCTCCTCGCCCCCTCCTTTTGCCACCGCCCTTTCGCCACCGCCCCCCTTCTTCACTTAATTAATTTGTTTTTACTACATGTTTTCAGGACTGACATAATGGCGGACGATAGAGCTGACCCGATTATGGACAACTATGATCCGGACGGTGAAGCACATATGTTCGGCATCATAAACGGCGATATTCAATATGTGCCGACCGGAGAAGAAGAAGATGATATCTCTTCTTATCTGAACCTTGACGGTGAAGATGAAGGCGCCCGTCGACAAGAAGAAGATGTCAAGAAAGCGCCGATAAACCATTTATCTTCAAATGGAAGTAGCAACCACCTCCGGCGAGGTATATATATACATTGAGCCTCCGGTGATACAAACTAACTGATTTGAATAAATATGTGTGTACTAGCAGCGACTCTCTTTCTTATTTTAGCCCTCGGCGGATCGTCGAAACAATCGAGCGTCGTCAAAGCGTGGCGCAACCAAGACGATGAAACAAGGAGAAACATGCACCATCGAGGTTGTCGACAAGGCAACCGGCAGGCCGCTGGAGCCCCGCAAGAACGCCACCAAGTTTGTCAGCCAATGCGGAGCCATTGTTAGAGACAACGTCTCGATCACCGTCCAGAGTGGAATGAGCCAAAGAAGGCACGAATTGATGGTTTCACTTTTGTCGATAAGAGAACAAAAAAGATTGCTTCAAGAAGCTTATGGAACATTTCGTTCTACCTCCGGAATACAACAAATTCGATGAGGAGGGTAACAAGATTGAGGAAAACAAGGAGAGGAGGAGGCTAGTCAAACAGTTCGCTTCTTCATAAGATGGCCGACGATTCCGGAAATTCAAGCAAAATCTAGCCCGTGACTTTGTCAAGCAGAACAAGACTCGGATTTCAAAGGACAATATGAGAAACTGAAACATGATTGGCCAGAATTTGTGAAGCAAAAGAAATCGGAGCAGTTCATTGAAATATCGAAAAAATAAGGAAAATGCGGCTAAGAAGGAGTACAATCATGTTATGGGGCCAGGAGGGTATCGCATTTTGGTGCCTAGGTTGGAGAAGATGGAGAACGAGATGAGGGCGCGAGGAATCCGTCTGTGCACGGAGGGATGGGACCCAAGGGCCAAAAGCTGGTGGTACGGGCATGGGGAACGCTGAACCCGGAGACAGGGGAGTGTGTTTACGGGGCAAATTAATTAAACCCACCCAAGCCCTTATTGACGCAATGAAGGATGCTCAACAGGGAAGATCAAGTTCAACAGAGAGAACGACGCCAGCGACAAAAGCCCTCGGGAATCCTGAACACGGAGGACGGTACGAGGCATGGGGCACATTCCGTGGAAAATAGGGTTCCCCGAGCGATGACCCGTGACGGTTCTGAAGCCGTAAGAGAAAGATGGATCGGGAATCAGATGTTGTGGCGCGGTTGGCATCGGAAATGGATGTGATGAAGAAAACCATGAGTGTACTAGTAGCGAAAGAGATGCAGCTCGGGTGCGGCATGAAGATCATCCGGCGGATCTCGGAAGCGGCGGCGGAGAAGCAGCGTGGCTTCCACGAAGGCCCCACCGGCTGCTGCAGATGCACCGACGATCGAAATTACTGCACCGGAGCCTCCGGTGGTCGAAATTACTGCACCGGAGCCTCGGTGGTCGAAATTACTGCACCGGAGCCTCCTCGCTACCCGTGGGCGATATAAAGGAGATGAAAGAATGTCATCTCAGTATTATCCTATCGGGAACATGTCCATGAAGGTAGCCATCGGCAGTGCTTTACCATGTTTACAGGAGCACTCCACCACAACAACCCCATTCAAGATGGCTATGCTCGTGTCACGGTGGAGGACATAGTCCAAGGGTTTGAGGACACGGAGATTGACATTGCTACACGAAGGGGAGAAAAGACTTGGAGATGTCAAGCGCCATTTCATTCTATGGCAAAAGAAGTTTATCAAGTTTCAGGCGAGGCGCCAAGGACAACAAGTCCACCCCTCACGGTGGTGGTGGTGGCGGTGGCGGTGGTGGTGGTGGTGGGGGTGGTGGCGGTTCACCTACACCTCCGTCACGTCGGCCAGCCGCCGCCCCGATCCACAACGTCCGGCGGGTGATCACCGCCGCCCCGATCCTCGTCCGGCGGGTGATCGACGCCGCCCCAATCCACCTCCGACAAAGAAGCGAAGCAGTCCTGGATTATTAACCCGGACCCTTATGTACCTAAGACCACAAAGGTACGGAGCCATCATCAAGCCTCTCCCCACAAGGCCTTGGGAACGTAGTGCCGAGGAAGTCGGCAGCACGCGGCTGCTCATTATGAGAAATGGAAGGCGGACTGCAAGAAGAAAAGAGAGCCCGAGCCCAAGCCAAGATATTACGATGAGCAAAAGAAGTGGGCTAAGTCATTTTTGAGCACACCGTCCCCAAGCCTGAAGAATCTGCCTAACGACTATGCACGTGAACTTCGAGGCAGGCACTCATGTTCAACGAGAACAAAGAGCGGAGAAGGCCGAAAGTAAAATAAGCGGGAAACAAGTTGCCCAGCTCGGGAACAAAGTAAACAATCGATTGCGCCGCTTATAGTGGAAGCCCGGATGCCCCGAGATCATACAAGCTGCGACAAAGACATGGATTGACTGTATGAAGTGCGAGAACAAGCGGCCAACTTAGGTATTACTCTTCGTGAACTGTTAGGCCTTGATGAGGCGCCCGGTGAAGGAGGTAGTAATTACATATGTCAAGAATGGGCCTCTCGTCGAGCCTGCGCGAGGAAAATGATCTACGACCAAATGAAAGGTCTGCTGAATTGGTACAAGGGTTACATAAAAAATAAAACGCCAAAGAATATATTTATGCGGAAGTTAGACATGAGCATCACTTCAAACATTACTATGTACAAATTGCCTTTGAGTGAATTGTTCCAGCTTTTCAATCTGGGCGAGCTCGACAAATCTATCATCACCGCCACGTTACGTAAGTGATTTATTAATTTCTACCCCATCTCGTTCATATTGCCTGCACTATATATATGTCCTAACTATATTGTTGTGTCCGCTATTATACATGCAGAATGAAGATTAAGGAATGCAGTAAGGAACATCCATTATGTTGGGTTCATTGACCCACACATCGTTAATGGACATGTGTTGGAGCGCCACCCCGCCGACGTGGAGGCAGACTGTGGCGGTTTCTTACAAAGCAGGAACTCAAAAGTGATATTCTATTTCCTTACCATTTTGGGTGAGTGTTTCTGTCTTGAGCACATTCTCTTTTGTTTACTCCATGTGCATGGTATGTGGCGGCTAATCGATGAGTTATGCATGACGTCTTTGCATGTCTCGTGGCCGCAGGTGCCACGGGATTCTGCTAGTAATTAAAGTTAACACCTCAGAATGTCTCGTCCACGACTCTCTGAATATGGATCCAAAGCTTTGGGCCGACATGAGAAGAATGCTGCAGAAGTAATTATTTTCATTCATTTGCGCTCTATATCGATCGGCCTATTTCGTTCATTTCCTAATATCAAGTAACTAATAACTCTCTTGTTCATTTAATTTTCTTTGCCTCGTAGGGTTTGGAGACGGTTCGTAGATACAAAGGTCGGTGAATTCAAAAAGAGCTAGAATTCAAAATGTTAAAGCCTAAGAATGCCGGGGATATTCAGCCACCGGAGACCAATCTATGTGGATACTATGTTCAGGAGAGGATCCGGAGATACACCTCTGAGCGGGTTCCGAGTGATACCAATGCTCAGAGGAATAACCTCCGGATGATGCTTAGTCCGTAAGCTCGCTTCCGACCACTTCAAGAGGAACTAGCTGGATGGTTCAGCAGGAAGTCCTCCATCCTAAAGGAGAACACTATTACGAGGACGTAGAACTTTATATGGATTAAATCATGTATGGAAACTTGTTCAAAATTGTATATGGTCATCCGATGATATTGAATATATATTGTATATTCCTCTTGAATTCTTTTGGTTCTAATTTCAAATTTATTTTATATTATAAATTCATATGCATTTATGTATTACCTTATAATATATTAAACTCCTTAAAAATTAAAATAAAGCACAAAATAAATAAAACAATACAAATTAAACAGAAAACAGGTTTAGGGGGGGGGTGGCTAAAACCCTAAACCTGTGGCGGCCTTTAGTCGCGGTTGGCCAGAAGAACCGCGACTAAAGGTCCTCCGCCCGACAACCGCCGGGCGCCCACGTGGACGGGCCGTTAGTCGCGGTTGTTAAGCCGCCGCGACTAAAGGTGGGGGGCTTTAGTCGCGCTTATTTGGTCGCGGTTGCGCACCCGCGACTAATGGCAGTTGCGAACCGCGACCAAAGGCCTTTTTTCCACCAGTGTATGACCGTTTTGTTTATTTTTTTACTGTTTTTTAGAGGATGAATATGATTATGTCTTCATAGATACCTAGTTTGGATCCCGGGCCCCTTATCTTCTACTCCCTCTGCAAAGAAATATAAGAGCGTTTTTTGAGACAACGGTTGGAGGTGCAAGTGACCTGAAACTAAATTAGCGGTTTTTTTTAACCAAAACACATACTCCCTCCGTTTCTAAATATAAGTCTTTTTTAGAGATTTCAATATAAATTACATACGGATTTATGTAGACCTGTTTTAGGGTGTATATTCACTCATTTTGCTTCGTATATAGTCCATATCGAGATCTCTAAAAATGCTTATGTTTAGAAATGGAGGGAGTACATATTTACAGGATTGGCCCTCGACCAAGTTGCTTCTGCTTCCAACATTTGGCCCAACCCAACCCACCGCCACCACCACGCTGGATCCTAAAAAAAAAGAAGAAAAAAAAAACCTACCACCACTCCTCACTTTTCACTCGCCACTCCCCCCAAATCCCCGACGATGGCAAACCGAAACCCTCGCCGCCGCTCGCCGGCGGCGTCCGCGGGACCGGGCCCGCTAATCGGCTTCAGCATGGAGCAGGCGGAGGCCGCCCACGAGCGCGACGGGCTGGAGCCCGCGACGCTCCGGCTCAGCATGGAGATCATGGCGACGGTCGTCTACGACGCCCTCCTCCCGCAACCGCCCGTCTCCCCCCGCCGCCCCCCACTCGCTCGCCAGCGCGGCCTGGGTCCCCGGCGGCGCCGACCGCATCAGCCTCCTCCCCGACCAGCTCCTCCGCGGCATCATCTCCCGCCTCCCCGCCGCCGACGCCGCGCGCACCGCCGCGCTCGCCTCGCGCTGGCGCCCCCTCTGGCGCTCCGTGCCCCTCGTCGTCGACGACGCCCACTTCCTCCCGGGAGGGCGGCCCGCCTTCGGCGAGGACTCGCCCGGCGTCGCGGACGTGGTCACCGGCGTGCTCGCGGCGCACCCGGGCCCCTTCCGCTGCGTCCACCTCACCTGCAGCGCCATGGACGCGCACCGGGGCGAGATCTCCCGCTGGCTCGACGTCCTCGTCGCCAAGGGCATCCAAGAGCTCGCCTTTATCAACCGCCCGTGGCCGCTCGACCTCCGCCTCCCCACCACGCTCTTCCGCTGCGCCACCCTGACCCGCCTCTTCCTTGGCTTCCGGAGGTTCCCGGAAACGACAGCCGTCCCGCGCTCCGCCGCCTTCCCCAGCCTCCGGGAGCTCGCCCACTGCGTCGTCGTGCTGGAGGACCGCGACCTCGCCTTCCTGCTCGACCGAAGCCCCGCCCTGGAGACCCTCACCATCATTGGGTCACAGACCGGAGTGCGCCTCCGCCTTGTCAGCCAGAGCGTGGGGTGCCTTCAGCTCTGCTTTTGCATCTTGGAGGAGGTCATGGTTGTGGACGCCCCTCGTCTGGACTCTGGAGAAGCTCTTGCAGTGGACAACATGGGGCTACGGCGATGAGTCAACCAAGTGTTCCAGGATCAAGATTGGCCGTGCACCCAAGCTGCGTGTTCTTGGATACTTTCAGCCAGGACAGCATGGCTTGGAGATTGGCAACACCGCCATCGAGGTGTGCAGCACATTAGACTCTAGCTCACATGTATGCATTTGTCAATAATAATACGTATATATGCCAACGTAATCTTAATTAGCGGCATTGCATTTGCACACTTGTATTGCAGGCTGGGGCCAAGGTGAGCACCAGCACCAGTGTACCGAGTGTCTTGGCTCTACAACTGAAATTTGATGTCCGCAGTGAGCTCAAGAAAGTGCCTAATTTCCTCAGATGTTTTCCCAATGCTGAGACACTATATATCCAGGTACAATAGTTAATCTCGGTTTGCTTCAAAGAGCATTTTAAATTTACCACTATGTATATTTGTACTCCCTCCGTCCCAAAATAAGTGTCGCTGCACTTATTTTGGGACGGAGGAAGGTGCATGTTTCGATTAACTGCTAGCTGAACTATGCATGTGTTTTTTGTTGTTTCAGTCTGCAAGGGTTTATGAGGATCCCACTGGTAAGGTGAGTGCCAAGTTCTGGCTAGAGGGTGGTCCCATTACATGTATGCGGAAGAATATGAAGAAGGCGGTTTTCTATGAGTTGCAAGGGTCAAGAAATGAAATTGTGTTCCTCAAGTTCATCGCCGAGAGAGCTGAAATGCTAGAGAAGATGGTGATTGTGGTGTCATATAAGTTCTTAACTTCGGGGTTGATGTGGAAGCCACACTCAAGCCTCTGACTTGCGCAAAATGGGCCAACGGAGATTGTGAGCTTCGAGTCTACAAGAGCACAATCACCAAAAGCGGAGGTCCAGTTTATGACATCCGACTAGCATCTGAGTCTATGTGTGCTGACCCTTTTGACCATATCTACTACGATGAATTGCTGTAAGGTTAGCCATTCCTCTTGTAGAGGACCGCTGGTACTTTAACCTTACCAGATCGAGTCGGCAGCAGCTGGTATCTACAGTCCATGTCTTTCATCTAGCAAGTTGACTCTGTGATGTTACATCACAAAATTTGTGCTAAATATGTGCCTGATTGTTGTTGGTCGGCAAAATGGAGAATTCGAAGCTTTATAGCTAAGATAAGCTTGCGTTCGCAAACCTTGTGCTAAATATGATTTCTACTGTTGCGCTCACTATTGGTGGTGGTCTGTACAGTAACTTTACAAGGTTTTTAGGTGTTTGCTACCAGGATGCATGTTTGGGCGAAATGAGCTGACACCTTAATTTAGTACACATCTATTTGTGATCTGAACTCTGAGCGCCAGCCTCCTATTTAAGCCTGATCGCTGAAGATGAACATACCAGGTAGTGCATCTGCTGAATTATTCGAGGCGAAAGCATATACCAGATCGTGTTGTCAGTGGGTCAAGTCCATGTTTCGATAGGCCGAAGGCCTGCTTGTCTACTTTTAAATTCTGTTGCCTACTTGGTACTTGGCTACTTAAAATGTTTGTCTTGTGCAATCAGTTCAATCATTCCTTGTGTAGTAATCAGTTTAAAGCAATTGCGGTTTTACGCTACATTATTTTGAGTGCTTGCAGTGTTATGCCACATAGTTGTTCAGAGCTTCCTTGTATAGCTGATTCAGCGTTTGCATTTTATAATCTGTTCAGGTCGTTGTGGTTTTATAATGCTAGAGAATTTCAAGTGCTTGCAGTTTTCTGCTTTTACTCTCGCAATAATGCTGAAAGAGACCAAGTCCTGAAGAGTTTTGCCTTTCGTCTCTGTTGAACAGGCCGTCCGTGGTACCAACAGCACTGTCGACAGACTGTTGGGCCTGAGCCTGTATCAGGAACCCGTCGCCGACTGTCTCCCCCTTCTCCGGCGATGGGTTACGCCGCCAGGCGTCGTTGGTGTCCTTCTGCCCCATGGCGTCCGGAGCTCCAGTAGAGGGACCTGCGGCGTGGTTGACATGAAGCTGCGGCCGAGCGGCGCTTCCTTCATCCAGCACTAACTCAGGAGCCTCGCCACGTACCAGCATATCCAGCGCTGCCACCTTTTGACATGCTTACCAGCGCTGCGGCTGCTGCAGCGTGACCCCTTAGCGTCAAGGGGAAGGAGACAATCCTCATGTCAATAAGCCGCCTATACATGTCGTAGCTTTTGTAGTCGTCCTTATAGCCGCCTCCGTGAGATGTTGTGTACTCAAACCTTTCTCCCAGATCAGAGTGTCAGCGACGCTTGTCGATGCCATCCTTCATTTTGGTAAAGATAAAAGCTAGTAAGATCAATCTTAGTAAATTAGCTTCCAAGATTTTCATTATTTAATATTTTCCTCTTTTCCATCTTCACATTTTTATTTAGGGATCACTCACCAGTTTTCTCGCCTTCTCTTTTTGATTATCTTGTTTCAAAAATTAAATTATCAGGAGATATCGAATTACTTTGAGTTTCTGAACTGAGTTGCAGTGTGCTTATTTTGTAAGCTGCTGGTGAAAAATTACGGTTGTTCTATTACTCTAATTAGTAGATTACATATCAAGAATTTTTGTTATCCCGTAGTTGCCCTTCCACCTTTTGTCAGAACACAGCTTTTCCAAAAAATAAGTATGAAGCCAAATATCTAATAATCTAAGAGCTAATCTCATAGGCTGGACGAAGTTACAGTAATCCATCATATAATACCAAATGGAATTTAGCTCACTGTGTTTTCTCTATAAAACATGGGTTCTTGTTTGTCCTTCAATATATTTAAAATAGTTTATGGTTTATTAAGTCATCAAAGGCGAGAAAAACTTGTGTCCTCAACCAATACAACCATTTGTAGATAATAGTTTATGATTTGTTACATCATCAGAGGCATGAAAAACTCGTGTCTTCAACCAATACAACCATTTGGTCCACCATAGTAAAATATGTAGCCCCTATTGATTATAACAGTGAAATCAGTTTCTTTGTAGCAATCTGGCCTGTCAACTAACTTGATCATGCGAGTTGTAATTGGGTCTCGAGCATGGCCGTTGGCATCGTAGATCTTAATATGCTTAAAGTATGCAGATCTCTTATCATCTTCATCATCCGGGAAGTGGCCACTTCCCATTGGAGGGCCATGTGTATTATTTAGGTAATTCACAAATCCTGTCAGGGCTTGTATTCGTGATTCTCCAGGGCAAAGTTGTCCTGGAAAATGCCCCAAGAATGATGGACGGTCTAAATCGTGTCGATACACCACCCAATCCCCAGAGTTCGGATCCTGCAGTATACAATAAACAAGGGATGATGGTCATAAATCATATTTTTCGTGCTACAGAAGTGTAAAGAAACTACTCCCTCCGTTCCTAAATATCTGTCTTTCTAGAGATTTCAACAAGTGACTACATAAGGAACAAAATGAGCGAATCTACACTCTAAAATATGCCTATATACATCCGTATGTGATAGTCCATTTGGAATCTCTAAAAAGACAAATATTTAGGAACGGAGGGAGTAGATAGCTTACAAGGAATCTCTTGTGAACACATGCCAATGCAATCTTATAGGGATATCTACTAGGACAACAGGGGGGGACCTTGTTTAGGCTAAGCCTGGCGTAGTGATCGGCTTGGCCATAAATTGACGGGGGAGAAATAGCTTGGCCAGGCACTAGTGCAGCT
This sequence comes from Aegilops bicornis, assembly GCA_021605145.1. Taxonomy (NCBI): domain Eukaryota; kingdom Viridiplantae; phylum Streptophyta; class Magnoliopsida; order Poales; family Poaceae; genus Aegilops; species Aegilops bicornis. The sequence continues at coordinate 31,599,622 of CM038670.1, forward strand.
CCTCTTGCAGGGACAAATCCTGGGCACTGCAAGTTATAGCAGCCTGCAGATTTGGTGTCCCTCTGAGAAATGATACAAGGCAACATGTATTAATGTTAATTATACATAGCTATACTTAGTATAAACAAGTCCAAAGAGGAAAAAAAAGATAAGTTTAGTGACACCTCAACATTATGTACTTTATCAGAATGGAATGGTATACACTTACCGTCGTGTATGTAAAGAATCGAACATCTCGGTTATGATACAAAGAGGGGGAAACCTGCAAGCCAACCCATAATTTAAATAGCACTTCTTGAAAAGCATTTGAGTTTGTGAGAATGGGTGATATGTATGTACATGAAACCCAGCTTCAATTAAGCTGTAGTGTTCCCCTTCTTGACAGTAGATCTGTATGGCTGATCCGGATTCTTGAGAGTTTTCTTGATTAGGTGAACCCCATATACTCATTTCAGCTCGAAGACCATAGAATTTTCCTGGCTCCGTGTGCCACATTGCATACTATTTATATAAAGATGTAGCTCAAATTAGTGAATAGTCGGAAAAAACTGTACTAGTGCACAAGCATATTACAATTTTTGGGTAGCTTCTTGGCAGCGGTAAGACGCTCTTCTTCCTAGAACTTATGACGTGGTGTTTTTAGGTGATCCTTTGAACACTATCAAGATTTTTCTATGCCTTAACTAAGTAGGTTTGGCTCGAACGTTCTCTACAAGGTGCATGGGTCATGCCAATGTAGCACGGGCAATTGGTGCATCGGTTAACTCCTAGCGTAGTGTTGGCACATCAGGATTAGTATTACATAGTGCATGCATACATGGATCTTCTCGGTAAGGAAGTGCGATGTGCACTCCAAGCTAAGTGTTGGCACATCGGGATTAGCATTTCATAGATCATGCATGGAACTAGATCCGTTTCTGAATCCATTGGGTGTGGTGTATTAATTTTTATATATTCCATTCTTTGTCAAACCAGACCAGTATCTGAATACATAGGGTGTGGTGCATTAATTTTGTATATTGCGTTCTTTGTCAAACCAGATCTGTTTCTGAATCCATTGAGTGTGGTGCATTAATTTTGTACTCCTATGCATTCTTTGTCAAACCAGATCTGTTTCTTACTTTTTGTGCGAAGAAAGATCTGTTTCTGAATCCATTGGGTGTGGTGCATTAGTTTTGTATTTTTGCGCTAAAGAGAAACATATCTATGTAATTTAATTTGAACAAATATTTCCTCCTGTTACGAAAATCTAACACGGAGGGAGGGAGGGACGGAGGGAAGGAGGGAGGGAGGGTCATACATGAGATTTAGTGTTGCCTTTTCCATCAGTTTTCATTCTCCCTTTGAGCTGAAAAGGATTGGGTCTTGAAAGAGTACCATCCTAGAAAAAAGAGTTTTCCTAGAAAGTTAGGACGATTGTTGTACCAAGTCCATAAAACGTAGTTATTTCCTTGCACATATGGTGTTCTAATATCTAATGGGCCACATAACTAACAATGAATAATTACAGCAGAATACAAATATTGGTACTTGTCATGATCAAGTGGTAATGTAGGTACAAGAACGTGGTGGATACATAAGAAATATTAGAAAGGGTTATACGTGTTGACAAGCTAAATGCATACCTTCTCATTTGTTTGTAGAGTGCCACCCAGATCTATTGATTTGGCCAAAGTGATGTAGTAAGGTGCAAATGAAAAGAAGAGAAATATTGGTATGATAACATGACCCTGACCACGACCCATTGGTTCAAGCAACTGTCTTCCTTCAACAGAACTTAAAATTGTGTGGTTCCTAACACTTTTGTCTGATATGGGCAGTGCTATATATATACATATAGAGTAGAGGTAAGTTCTTGTATGTAAAGCTTTAGAACATTTCCATGGATACATGGATCTTCTTGGTAAGGAAGTGCGATGTGTACTCCAAGCTAAGTGTTTGCACATTGGGATTAGTATTACATAGATCATGCATGGAACTAGATCCGTTTCTGAATCCATTGGGTGTGGTGTATTAATATTTATATATTGCATTCTTTGTCAAACCAGATCAATATCTGAATATTTTGGGTGTGGTGCATTAATTTTGTATATTGCGTTATTTGTCAAACCAGATCTGTTTCTTACTTTTTGTGCGAAAAAAAATCTGTTTCTGAATCCATTGGGTGTGGTGCATTAATTTTGTATATTGCGCTAAAGAGAAACATATCTATGTAATTTAATTTGAACAAATATTTCCTCCTGTTACAAAAATCTAACACAGAGGGAGGGAGGGAGGGAGGGTCATACATGAGATTTAGTGTTGCCTTTTCCATCAGTTTTCATTCTCCCTTTGAGCTGAAAAGGATTGGATCTTGAAAGAGTACCATCCTAGAAAAAAATTTATCCGGAAAGTTAGGACGATTGTTGTACCATGTCCACAAAACATAGTTATTTCCTTGCACATATGGTTTTCTAATACCTAATGGGCCACATAACTAACAATGAATAATTACAGCAGAATAAAAATATTGGTACTTGTCATGATCAAGTGGTCATGTAGGTACAAGAACGTGGTGGATACATAAGAAATATTAGAAAGGGTTATACGTGTTGACAAGCTAAATGCATGCATACCTTCTCATTTGTTTGTAGAGTGCCACCCAGATCTATCGATTCGGCCAAAGTGATGTAGTTAGGTGCAAATGAAAAGAAGAGAAATATTGGTATGATAACATGACCCTGACCATGACCCATTGGTACAAGCAACTGTCTTCCTTCAACAAAACTTAAAATTGTGTGGTTCCTTGCACTTTTCTTTGATCTGGGCAGTGCTATATATATACATATAGAGTAGAGGTAAGTTCTTGTATGTAAAGCTTTAGAACGTTTCTTGTAGATGTTTGCTCAAAATTAATTGAATGGTCTTATCTTTCCTTGTATAAGGATATACATCAATTATTACATCAATGTTCTTTATTAGTTACTCGATTTAAAATCATTCCTGGTTTTTCAGATAAGGTAATACTTATCGGTTCATGAAATTTTATTAATAATGGACTTGATTTTATCCAATGAATGGTTGTGTGATGATCCGCCTGTTTATATATATATATGGATATGTATCAGTTGCTCCATCAATATTCACTAATAATAGACTTGGTTTAAATTCCAACCATTTCGTTTCATAGATTTTTTTCAAACTCGTTGTTAGCTTACTTCGACCTATTGGTTAGGACGAGTGCCACCTAGTTAAATAGAGAAACCTACAAGATCCAAAGATAGGGATCCACCAACTGACCTAGGTACCGACATACACTCTATCACACACTACAAAGTAGTGATGGGGAAATGGAGGGTGTGCACACTCCAATTATAATCTACCTAATCCAAGTGTCAAACACTATTTAACAAAAGCACATAAATATCCCAATCATGTCGCATAAGATTTTAGTTCATGAAATATATTCCAAATTTGTAATTAGAAATAGAAATAGTCTTACATGCAAGATGCACATAAGTAGAAAACTACGACATTAGGTTAAGTATGCTTTTCCATGAAAGCTTTAACTATGTCATCTTCACTTACTTTCAAGAATACGTATCGCTCAATAATTATAACTGAGCAATGGTTCATCAGATCGTCATCCAACTTATTTATTACTGGACTCATCGCTGAAACTACCTGTTGCCACCGGTAACATTGGTACCAATTTGGTAAGAAAGTAGACCAAATGATGAAGGCCAGGCCTTTATGTGAACATAATAGACAGCTCACTCATATACGTAGACATCAAAATCTCTCATCTTTTCTCATATCATCAACAAAAGTTACAAGTTCGAATTCAAGCCTTACCAAATATGTGATTCGTATGCCCTTGGGGTAGTGTTGAGAATAGCCAAAATTATAGGGTTCCTTCTGAGTTCTACATGGCAATCCACATGGACCTACGGTCAACAAAATTCAAAGGCAGTCAACACAAGTCAAGGAGGTCAGCAAAAGTCCAAGCAAGCTACCGTGGGTCCAAGCAAGTCACCTTGGTCAACAAATTTCCAAAAGTCGTCATGGCCAACAAGTCAAAGAAAGAAGAGCAAATTAAACATTAAGGCAAAGACGGGGGCAAAGCAACAAAGAAACTCAAGACAAGAAGAAAAACCTTCATATGATGGAGGGAATCCCTCTTTCATGGGCCACTACTCTAGTCCTAGCCCAACTAGTAGCCCGTGGACAAAAGATTACCTAGTTTGAATGATAAGCGGACATAATTTCAGTCTAGAGGATTTCAATATATGCTTGCGTCATCTTAGGTTTTTACCTCGGGATATGGACCATTTGACGTAGCTATCCCTGCATTTCAGTCTCTGACAGGTGGGCCTCATGCTTGGTGGGACCCACATGTCAATGACTCAGAGGCATGATCGCTGACGTCGGGGGATCCCCGTGCCTTGTGCAACTGTTTCATCCTTTTCTTAGAAATGTGGTACAAACGCAGATGCTTCCTTGTTTAACCATTTCAAGTGCTTGCAGTGTTATGCCGCATATTGTTCAAAGTTACCTTTGGGTAATTGGTTCAACTTTTGCGTTCTCAAATCTCTCCAAGCTTTGCAGTTTTATGCTAGAGCATAGAAGTGCTTGCAGTTTGCTGCTTTTATTTTTACTGTCGTTTGAATGCTGAAAGAGACCGAGCCCTGAAGAGTTTTGCCTTTGCTGGTTCTGCTCCGTTGAACTTGGCCAGCCGTCCATGGCACCGACCGCGCCGTCGATGGACTGTCCGACCCGACGTTACATGGGCTCAACTAAACTAAACACACTAACTAAACTAACATAATCACGGGTTGAAGGTTTAGATACTAACGAACTAAGTACTCATGCACTAACTAAAATAACATAATCACGCACTGGCACACCCGCCTAACAAACCATCAAAAAGTACGTGAGGAGATCAAGGAAACAAGATATGGATCGGCCCCAACAGAAAACATCTCTTATCTCCTTATCCCAACGCATCACATGGAGCATTCCGCGTGCATCCACCCTATATATATACATTCACTGATCACGTACCAACCACAAGACGTTCGTGGCAACATTCACATCTGGCCAGCAAGCACAAACCAGACCCATGGCGCCAGCCAAGTCCCATCTCGCCAGCTTCTTCCTCGCCGTCGTCCTGATCGCCGCCGCACCGGAGACTTCGGCGGCGGCCGTCACGGCCAGGGCCCCCGCCCCCTCCACCAACGGCGACTTGGTAGCGAAACCATCATCATGGTCATGGTGCATCATCCCTTGCTTTTCGTTTATACCAGAGATATTTTGTATACCGCCCATATTCTGTCCACGGCCGCCGCCGCCACCTCCTCTACCTCCGCCGCCTCCGCCCCCGTCGAAGCCACAGCCGAAGGAGTGCCGGACGCCGCTGATGGGGCTGATGCCGTGTAAGGATTTCCTCACCAGCAGCACCGCGCCGGAGCCTTCGAACCAGGGCAAGTGCTGCGACGGCCTCAGGTCGCTCGTCCAAGACGCTCCCATCTGCCTCTGCCGCATACTGGAGGGCACCGACCTCGACAAGCTCATGTCGGCGACCGTGGATAGAGAGAAGTTCATTCGTACGATGATCATCTGTGACTCGAGCCCCGGTGAATTTGGTTCCTGCGAAGGTAAGTTGTTGCTTATAGTGTAAACTGTTCTGTGCATTTCTGATTGTGCTATCCCGTTTTTAATGCGAGTCTTTTTGATGGATCGGGGAGCAGGACCCGTGCCACCGATGAGGTCCGCACCTACCCCTAAAGCTGCTCCATAATCGGGCAGATCAGGTAACCAGTTTATTTCCAGATAACTTGAACCATTTTTTTGTGCCCATTTATTCATGCATGGCTGAATCAACTAGGTATACTTTTTTTTAGGGTGAGGTATACTTATTTATGTATCGTACTTTAACTTCTCTTGATTTGCTCTTTGCAGAAACAAGATGCATGCATGGAAGCTGAAGATGCCGTACGTCAAGATCCGTCAGTATCATTCTTAGAAGAGATAGTGCTAGTTCTTAGTTCGACTTGGGGAGAATGTGTAGCTTCATTTGCGAGAAAACAAATTATTTGTCACCGTCCAACTATATGTTTCTTTACGAATGTGCGCAACAGCGCAACCGTTGTTTATGTGTTCGACTAGGGAGTCTTCAATGTACTTCCTCCGTCCGTGAATAAGTGTACTTCTAGCTTTTGTCTTAGGTCAAAGTTATAAAAGTTTGACCAACTTTATAGGGAAAAGTACTAGCATTTATGACACTAAATTAGCATCACTAGATGCATTTTGAAATGTACTTTCATAATATACAAATTTGATGTCATATATGTTATTATTCCCTTGTATATAGTTGGTCAAAAATTTAAAACTTTGACTTAATACGAAAGCTAGAAGGACACTTATTCGCGGACGGAGGGAGTATGTGTGTGCAATTTGGTAATGAACGCATCACTAGTCCGAAAATGTACATTAATTATATGAGTGATGTTGTTCAAACACAAACTTAGCAAAAGAACTAGGATAGCGACATAAATGTTGTTTTTGTTGATTACAGTTAGAATACAATATATCAAGTGTGCGTCTTGTAGAGAGGAAAAAAAAATATAAGTCATGTCTAGTTTTTGCATCTTTCTACACAAAATTCACTAGTGTAGAATGGTTCTATTAGGCCACCCTTTCGCACACGCTAGACAAAAACTGTGTGTGATACATCGCACTCGGCTTAGTCGTAGGCAGATCAATTCCGATTAATATGTAGTCAAAGACAACTGGAATAAGTAATGTAAATGTGATGACTTTTTGGAACACAGTACAATCAAAAGTCCCTCACACACACCAGCATACACTCACCTCTATGAACGCATACATGTACATCCTATCCCTATGAGCACCTCTGAGAGACTTAGCCGGCATAAGAACTTGAGATTTTACGAACACACCATAAGCGCCTCGCAGTCGACGGGAATGTCTCCTCCTACTGAACAAACATCGCCGGAAGCCTGAAATAAATCCATGAATAAAGCTAGTACCAATGTCAAATCTGGGACTTGAACCCTGGTAGGCTGAGGACACCACTGTCCTCCTAACTGTGCAACCATAGGTTGGTTCGCTGTAAATGTGATGACTTGAAGGGTAATATTTTGTGAATATTACCAGCAAAATAAATTCCTGTAGCATTGAGCATCCATGTAATCCTATCTAAGGAATATATCTGCTCTTCCGATCAAGCTAAGGTGAGAAATATCTAAGAACGAATTACGGATTTATAGAACTAGCTACAAGGCAAACGCAATCCTATATTCGAGCTAGAAGGGTACACGTCATATTGTGGTTTGAGCTAGCTCGCTCGCTGCACCTAAACTTGTTACTCCTTCCGATCCATATTACTGTAGCCGCTTTAGTACAACCTTAGCAACGACAACTAGTATGGATTAATTAATTTACGACCACTGACCCTGACTAGATTATGATTCTATTAATAGCTTTATACTGCTGGAATATTCGCAAGCTTGTCATTGCTACCCATATTGAGCATTTGTGTACAAGCTCTCTATTCTAGTCTTCTAGATTGTGTAAACTAGGATGGGAATGAATTGCGTCTAAACTTTGTACTCGAACTAGCTATTAAAAGGCCAATGCATGCATACAATTGAGTGTTGCTGATGGTTTTCACTTTCAGTTTCAGAAAAAATTCAGCACCAACCTAAATCATCGAAATTCACTGAATTTCAGTGATTCCGGTTTGTATATATTCACTTGAATTCAATTAAATATTCTAATTTTTTAAAAAAAATATAAAGATTTCAAATTATGTACTACTGAAATTGCAGAAATATTTTGGCCGAGAAGAAAACAGTTCACTATCTACTCAAATCTCATTGAAAGTGCAAACCATGTGTTGCTTACTGCTCCCTTGGGAGCTTTGTAAATTCTTCCACCTGTAAATAAATGAGTACATTCCCCTCAAAAATAAATAAATAAATGAGTACATAAAGATGTAAAAATCTTTGACACTACAAAAACTTGCATGCTAACCCTGGTGTGGCGATCAAATAAGTTTTCTATTTTTTTCTTCTATAAAATAACTTGCCTGGAAAAAAAAAGTTGCTTGTGGAGTAGGGACGTGACCTGATTGCTTTCGGTTTACGTGCCCCCGACGAAAAAGATACGCTGGTAAGTTTCTACAACACGTGGTCAAAAGGAACGTGAGCCCTCTTTCTACCACTCCTACGCCGATCAATACAAATACAAATCCAGCCGCATATATGCATAAGCCGTCTTGTGGTGAAAATCGAGAACGAAGAAGATGGAGGCCCAGATGAGCGTGTCCGCTGCGACGGCGGCCGATGATACATGGTCAAAGCTCCCGGCTGATCTTCTCGGCGAGGTCTACGGCCGGATCGTTTCTTCGATCGACCGTGTCCGCTTCACTGCAGTCTGCCGCTCATGGCGTGTTGTGAAGACATGGCAACAGCCAGCGTCAACTTTCCCATGGCTCATCTTCTCGTCGTGTGGAGGCGGGGCGATGCGCGCGTTCTGCCCCGTGGATGGTGTGTCCTTACGCGTTCCGCTCCCGCCCGAGGTCCTCAACAGCGTGGTCGGGTTTCACGATGGAGGCTGGATTGCCACCACGTCCTTCCGTGGTGGTGGTGACTCGCTAGCGATCGTCAATATCTTTTTTGGCGTCGAGGCGCCGCTCTCGGCCAAGCAACGCAATGCACCAACCATCCTAAAGCTAGTCTGTTCGGATCGCCCCACGTTGAATCGTTGCATGCTTGCCGCCAGGATCCCGGATGGGTTCGTGGTGTGCAAAGTTGGATGTCGGAAGCATAATTGGTGGAGATCAAGAAAGGTTACGACGACATCGGTTTCTACGATGGGAAGCTCTGCGGCCTACTCCGCTGCAGTCCACACATGTACACCATTAGCATGACCAAGAAAAGTGATCTGTTGGTCAGCATCACCTACGTATTGGACATGAACCAACTACCCAAGTGTGTGGGATCCGAACACATCAGCTACATTTTCAAGCATGGTGACAAGATGTTGATGGCCAAAAGAGCCCAGTGGACACTAAAGAAGATGCTTCTCTTCAAGGTGTTTGAGCTAATTAAAAATACGCATCACCATTATAGCTGGGTAGAAGTGACTACAATGGACGACCATGCCTTGTTCTTGAGTACCAAATGCTCGAAGATGGTGTACGTGTCAGCAGGGAGGCGTGGCGGAGTAGAGAGGAACCACATCTACTACAATCATATCAACTTAACAGGCGATAGTATGTCCTCCCGTGAAGATGTACAATTGACAAGATATGACAATGGCGAATATTTGTATTGTAGGATACGAAAAAAAAATCAATGGAACGAACAGGATCAAGTCAATAGGATATTACAGGACTAGCAGTCACTATAAGGATCTGATGTGGCTTCTCCCTCCGGATTTCTAGGTGCTCAATGCCATCGCAATATGTATCAAAATTATGATGTTGTCTACTTTCAATAGAAATGGGGTTTTATCTTGACACTTTTAGCTGATTTAGATATTTTACATGTGTAGGCCTGCCTGACTATACCTACTACTACTAATAATAATATATAATAATAACAATTATAATAATACTAATAATAACAATAATAATAATACTAATACTAATATATATAGAATTATTTTCTTGCGTACCTATCTGAGGTAGTACTTTTTTTTTGTCCTTCTACGCATAAATAAGTTTTTAGGTTGGGCCTCCAAACCATGTAGTCAAGGGGCCTGCTCCATACATTTTCATGTACTTCGATTCGGCCGCAGTGAGCCAGTCCCCTACATGGGCCAAGTGGCTTGCTCTGCTTCTTTTTTCCTTCGATTGGCCGCAGAAAAAAATGCTACCCCCGTGTGGGATTTGAACTCGGGATCTACCTTACCGAAACGACAAAGATGGCGGCCCAGATGAGCGAGTCCACCACGGTGGCAGCCGATGATATGTAGTCCAAGCTCGCGGCTGATCTCCTCAGCAAGGTCTATGGCCGGATCAACTTCTCCCTGTGCCTGCATCCACTTCACCGCAGTCTGCTGCTCATTGGGTGTTGTTAAGTCATGGCAACATCCGGCGCCGACGTTCCCATGGCTGATCTTCTCGTCATGTCACGACAGTACGTACGGTGAAGCACGTGTTGTGCCCTGTGGCTAGTATATCCATACACGTTTTTCTCCCGCGCGAGGTCCGCAATAGGATGGTCGGTGTTGGTGCTAAAACCAGTTGATCTCGGGTACAGGATCCAAAGCTATGGACCTGGGAACGATGGGAAACAAGAGACAAGAGATATGGCATTTACCCAGATTCAGGCCCTCTCAAAAAGGTAAAATCCTACGTCATACTTTAATTGTATTGATGTGATATGGTATCCAGTACAAGATGATCTACCTCAAGAGTGGGCGTAGCGGCTTATTGACGAGCACCATGCCTCCTTCGATGATGGCGAGGTGAAGAGCCACCGCGGAAGGACGATGTCAGCGACCTGCTGGACATGCAGGCGGCCGATGCGGAGGCGTACAACGACAAGGTCATCAGAGCGCTCTGCCTGGTGAGTAGAAGAAACTCTGCATCAGTGTTGCATCCGCTTGTTGCCCCGTACACTATTAGGAAAAAGCCTATACACAAAACTTTAGCAGTAGCGCGTGTTAAAAAAGGGCGCTACTGTTAGACAACAGTAGTGCGCGCGAAAAAACCGCGTTACAGATACATATATAGCAGTAGCGCGTCCCGCTGTAAAAGCGCTACTACAAAAATTTCCATCGCTAAGCCGATCGCTACACATAGTAGTAGCGCTCTTTTAGAAACAGCGCTGTCGCTAATTTTGTTGTAGCAGCGCGTTTTTGTGTAAGGCGCTACTGCTAACGAAAATAAAATAAAATAAAAAACAAGTAGAAAAGTAAATGAAAATGAAAGGAATAGAAAAGGGAGAAAAAAAATAAAATGTAAAGAAAAATAAATGAAAAAAGGGGAAAAGGAGAAAGGAATAGCAGTAGCGCGTTTCAGAAAACGCGCTGTAGCTAACTTAGCTATAGCACGTTTTCGGGAACGCGCTACCGTTACATTTCACTTAAACATCGGTCCCCCCCGGCCACCACTTATTCCCCAAATCCCTCACCCTCGCCGCCGTCTCCCCAATTCGTCGTCGCCCCACTTCGCCGCCGTCTCCTGCCGGCCTGGACGCTCGCAACCTCACCGTCTCCTCCTGAGGCCGCCGCCATCCTCCCTGCCACCGCCCGAGGCCGCCTTCAACCTCACCGCCGCCGCCCGAGGCCGCCCTCGACCTCACCGTCGCCGCCCTCCACCTCACCGCCGCCCGAGCCCGCCCAGGACCACCGTTGCCCGTGCCCAAGCCCGCCCTCTCCACCCCTGCCTCCGTCGCCGAGCACCTCCCCGCCACCTTCTCTCCCCTCTCTGTAAGTCCCCCACCCCTCCCCCCCACTCCTCTCTCTCTGTATTTTAGAGCAAAAATTAGTAGAGCAAAAGTTAGTTTATAGCAAAAAATTTAGTTTAGAGCAAAGGGAGTTAAGTAGTAGATGTTAGAGCAAAAATTAGTTTAGAGCAAAAGTTAGTTAGGGAAGTAGGGTTTAATTAGGGTAGATGTTGCTTGTATAGTATATAGTGATACTAGTAGATGTTAATTAGGTTAGGGCAATAGTGGTACTAGTAGATGTTAATTAGATGTTTTTCAGTTAGGGCAGTAGAGTTTTGCTAGGTTAATTATGTTAGTAGTGCTGCTAGTAGTAGTGGTACAGTAGGTTAATTAGGTGAAGTTAAATGAATAACCTAAATGAATGAAATTAGTAGTTAACTAATTTTTTTTCCTTTCATCATTATAGAGCACTAAAGTTAATTGAATTTTATTCCATTAATAGTTAAATGAATTTTCTTCTACACTCTCTTTTTGAATTAGCTTGTGAAATTTGGACATGTGGTTGCTCGTGTAAATTTGGACATGTGTTGCGGTGTCGAAGAGGGATATTTGAACACTGTTTCCAGGGAATGAAGCTGAGTGGCCTATGTTTTGCAGGAATGTTGATTCATTTCCGTTCCGGCAAATTTTAGGTTCTTGATTTGTCCACTTTTTAGCAAAGGTCATGCCGAAATTTTCCGTAAATTTTGGCATATGACTTGTGCTACAAAATAGGACATATCGAGTGCCCGGGTTTGCCGCACCAGGAAGGAGTCAACGTTCCTGCAAAACAATGGGCCTTTTTTATGTCATTATTTATTTTATTAGGTTTAGAATTAATTGACTAGATTTAATCATAGGAAACATGGCTAGCAACGATGAATGACAGGGTTCTGGTGATTGCGACGACGTCTACCGGGCGGCAGACAAATTTTTGAGCCTTGCGGACGATCAACCGATGTTGTTGCTGGGCCCACCAATGGCATCGGGGACTGAGACCAACACACAGACCGGTGCTGAGACTGAGACCATCGCTGAGACTCAGACCGGCATCAAGACCGGCACTGAGACTGAGACCGGCGCTGCCTCGGGGAGCGGAGCCGGTGTAGAACTGAAAGCAAAGAGGCAACAGCTTCCTAACAAACTCAGGACTACTAGACTGGTGGTCACGGAGGTGGACGATGGCAATTTTGAGTCAAAGGGCCCGAGGATGCGCGCTCGTGCTACGGCAATCAAATTGGCAGCATCGTACGGACAACCGCCACCATCAACGATGAGAAACTACAGAAGATAGATAATATGAGGCCCTCCCTCCTAAAGAAGTTTCATCAGATATTCTTGTTCCCGGGCCGAAATGAAAAGGATTATGAAGATCCAGATAAGGACCCGACAATGAAGAAGATAAACAAACACGCCATGACCATGTTTAGCGATGCGTTGGCCGCCTGGAAAACAAGGGTGAAAGCAAGGTTCATCGACAAGGAACCCTACTCCGAGATTGTAAAGGATAATCCGACAATCACGGAAGAGCAGTTTCAAATATTCAAGGAGGCTTGCGAGGCCGAAGCTGCCAAAAAAAGTCTAAGTACATGAAGGGGCTTCAAGAGAGGAACATTGGGAGCCACCACCTCGGAAGCCGTGGTTACGGCGGAAAGAGGTCCCAATGGGCAAAGGAGGATGCGGAAGCCGCGAGTCTGGGCATCCCAGACCCCCTGGCGGAGTTCACCGTCCCGCATGAGTGTGACGTCCTCAGGGCCCGGCACCGTTGGGACCCAGTGAAGAAGGTTTACGAGACAAACCCGGTTACGACGGAGTTCATGAGACTACTGGTAATTTTAGTTTCTGATCAACTCGACTGCACACGTTAGTCATATTTGTAAACGATCCTTGTGCCTTTTGCAGAGAGAGCAGCACAGGATGCGGCCGAAAGCGACTCGCCGTCTGAGGCATTGGCGAGGCCCAAGTGGGACACTCCAGTCAACCGGGCGTTGAACATATTGAAATGACTCCCGGTGGATACTCGAGCGTCGTATGGACGCGTGCACGGTGTCGAAGGCGGCGCCATGTGGAAGAAGTACTACCGTGAGACCACGGAGGAGAGAAAGGAAAGACGGAGGTTAACTGAAGAAAACATCGACAAGAAGGTTGAGATTGCGGTTGAGAAGAAATCATCTCGAACGATCAAGAACAGCGGTAGCTGCCGCAAAACAGGTGGTTGCAGATATATCTACTTCCTTGGTTCCAGCCGTTTTCACTTGGACCAAGCAAAATCCAGAAAAAATGCAGCGGACTTTTCCCTTGCTGACTTCTTGGGGAGCAGCTCGACTAGCGTTGCACCAGCACCTGCTCCCGCGCCGGCTCCCGCACCTGCTCCCGCACCGGCTCCCGCACCGGCTCCGGCACCGGACGTGCTCGGCGGTGCTTCTTCTTTGGCTAAGCTCGACGCCCTCACTGTATCTGTCACACCGGCCCCCTTCAATAAAGGTATAATCTCCCGTTTTCGTTGCCTTTCGGATGTCTCACGTCGCAGACTTTTCTTTGCAGGCCGACGAAACCCCGTGCACCATATTGTACACCATCGGCGACCAAAAGGTGGACGTGGGGAAGGCGACGATAATGGAGCCGAAGGAACCATTGTTCCACAGCCGGCCGATCCCCCCCCGAATGTCTTCAAGGTTTCCATGGCCAGTGTCAAACGGGGCCACGAGAATTTGCCTCCTCTGATACTAGTGGGGGATGACGACGAGACCCCGTGGCGGCTTGGTGATTGTTGCAATGGGTGGGTCCTGTTGTGGCCAAAGAGTCTGCGCTTGCGGAGGCGGTCGGGAGCACACCCACGAGCACGCAGCCTCAGCAGGGTATGAACATCAACACCCCGCCTACCCAATTAGCGTCGGGTGTCGGGTTGGGTGATAGCGGACGGGGTAAGGAGGAGCCTCCAGTAGTCGCTGATGACGTCGCCATGGATGAGGATGAGGATGACAATGACACTCAACAGTATGTCTATACTGGCGCCTACTCAGAGTTTGAGCGTCATGAGTCCGTGCCTGAATTGCCGTCTCCGAAGGCTGAACGTATTATGGACGACCTTCCGGTAGTAAAGAAGTCTAGGAAGAGAGCGAGGAAAGGCAAAAAAGCTGATTCTATGATCCAGCAGCCTCGGCTTCAGGACCGTATAGATATCCCCGATGTGGATAAATGGCATATCCCCGGTCAACCAATCCTACCTGCAAGAGCGCTAGGGGCCAGATTCGGCGATCTAAGGAGACTTCATGACGATCTGTTGCGGATAGAGAAAGGCCTCATCGCCTCGAAAGATCCAGGATACCCACTCTATGTGGTTAACATTCCGCGACAAATGTCATACGTCGACTGCTTCCCCGCGGATAAGTTCTTCCTTCGATTCGATTACATATTCGACATGTTTCACGTGAAGAAGCTGGATTTTATGTTTGTCCGCCTTTATGCCTTGCACATGAACTACATCATCGGGGTTGAGCAGATACCTCATATCTGTGTCGCTGACCCGTACTACATGCACGAGGGCTTCTTGGGAGTCTGCGCAAAGCACTGTGAATACGCGAGGGAATACATCGTCAGTTTCATGCTCGCCAATAAGGACAAGGAGGCGATTCTCGTGCCTTATCATCCCGTGTAAGTCATCCGCGCGGCTATCCTTCCTTCGATTTCAATCATTCATTTGCACGGTGGAGGCTAATTAATTTGAGGTGTACTTATTTTGCGCAGCGGCGGGCGCGCCATCCTCATCATCCTCTACCCCCGATACTCCCACGCTCTTTACTTGGACTCGTCGAAGAACATTCACAAAAAGGATTACACCCACATCAAGGATGTTCTCGACAGTGCTATGTTTTACTACCAAGCACGGGGTGGAGAGGTCAAGGACAAGAAGAGAAGGGGCGGAAGGCTCGCCTTCAGCCATAAGACTGACTTCTGCTGCATCCAGCAACCGAACGATTCTCTTAATGATGGATTCTATGTCCTACACCACATGCTGGAGTACAGACGGGATCACCAGAACCTTCGCATGTCACCTAGATCCGGCGATGCCCATATTCTGCAATGGGCAAAGGACATAGGAGATATCGAGGATCATCGACTTCGAGCTGAGTTCTATAACATCCAGCGCGAATTTACCCAAATCATCATGAAGGAGGTCGTCGGAAAAACAGGGATGTACTACGGAGAAGGACAAATGTCGCGGGAAGACGTCCGAACATGGGTAGCCTCTCAGCGTCTCGACATGAAGCCTTTCACTAAGCTCGAGGACTATCTCCCTAACATGGATGGATGGCACGACATGGTGGAGTGATTGTCGATATATGACAATGTGTCCGTTTAGTCCATACTTTCTGTATGACAAAACTTTGAGTTATGCATGGCGAAACTTTATTTGTGATGTAATTAAACTGTCCTCCTCCTTGACTAGCGAAGATCACTCTAGTTAGAGCATTTTGGGTACGATGAACTTTGTTATTTATGCTTATGATATGTTGTTTTTATTTTTGCCAAGTCTGTCTCTTTCTGTTGCTCAACTATATATGTTGCATATCATCGACTCATGTGACGATGCAGGTGCATAGATCATCGATGGCGAAGAAGTGCTACGCCAGGAGTATATATACGACGAGTGGCCGGAGTGTCAGGCCCAGGTGTACCGGTTTCCGGTTTCCGAGCGACAGGCAGTAGTTAGTTTAGGTTCACGCTAATGCGAGAGAGGGATACGAACTCATGTACTGCATAGTTCCGCTCTCACTCAAAGTGATAGCTCTTCTCGCGTATATCATTGTTTAGATGGATGACGATGTATTTGCAAGTAATCGAGACTTGTATCGCTATTTTCGAGATGATGACGAGAGACCATTTTGTGTTGGATGATGATTATGATGATGACATGATTTGATGAGACTAGTTGTATGTATATGCTATGATTACATTTATATGTGTATGATATGCTAAAGATTATTGTATAAAGCCTATTCAAATGCAAAACAAATATGTAGGAAAAAACTAATAAAACTAGTAGTAGCGAGGGGAAAAAAGTTAGCAGTAGCGCCGCCTTACCAGTAGCGCTTCCCTGTAAAAAGCGCTGCAGATAATATCAGCAGCGCTCTTCTCTGAAGCGCGCTACAGCTATCCATGTATAGCAGTAGCGTGGGACGACAGGCGCTACTGCTATACGTTAGCTGTAGCGCCTTATCAGTAGCGCATCGTCCCGCGCTACTGATAGGCCTAAAACCCGCGCTGCTGCTAGGCTTTTCCCTAGTAGCGGTAGGCTACGACATCCCAGTGGGAACCCTTTGTTTGGATTACGCTCGCTCGTGCTCACTGCTCTCGCCGTCGGTCGGATCCCTTTTCTTCTTTTCTCAGCAACAACAAACAAAAAACAAAAAGGAACAACATAAACAGACTCACTCTTGCAGATCTATACTCGTGTTTCATCAACTTGTTCACTCTTTTTATTTGATTTGATTTGAGGGGAAAGACGAAAGTCAACTCCTTCAGTTCACCCTTCATTCGTTCGGCCTCCACCTCCCAAGAACACCAGCCCATTGCAGCCGTCGGCATCAATTCTTCTTCGCCTCCGGCGCCCTCCCAACCACATCGGCTTCAAGCGCCCAAAACTAGTGGCACCGCCGAAGCCGGAATCTTTCTCCGGGTTACCGCCCTCCGTCTCCTGCATGGACCAATCTCCTCCTCTCCTACTCTAGCCGCCATCATCCTCACCTCTAATGAGGTCCGACCCTTAAAAGGTGACTTCTTTCTTTGCATGCGGACGACGAGTCAAGAATACTCACCGTGTTTGGTTGGGGTTAATTAGAGGCAGGGAATGGGAATTAAAGGGGTACGAGATCAAATCTATTGTTTGGTTGGAGACATTGGGAATTCACAAGGGAATAGGCATGGGACTTGAGACTCCAACTGTCACCCTTTTATTAAAAGGGGAGGGGGTGGGAGTTGGATGGGAATTGTTTTAGTGAGTCAATCTTAACCTTCATCCTAACTTCCCTTATCTAGTCCCATGTCAATTCTCATGAACCAAACAAGGGAGTACAATTTCTCCTCATATTCTCACACATAATTCCTATCACGCATCACACAAAGGATTAGGAATAAAACGACTCATCCCATGTGTCGTGGAATTGTCACGGCAGATGTCCTCATGAAAGGACTTAGTCGTAGGGCCATCGTACGGGTTAACCTAGAGGGGTTAAAGCGGACACAAGACACGGGAATTATACTGGTTCGGCCCCTTCGATGAAGGTAAAAGCCTACGTCCAGTTGTGATGTGATTGATATGATTTGGCGACTAGGGAGCAATAGCTTTGCCTTAGCCTCAATTCTCTGTCCCCAACTTCGCCGCTGGTCGCCCCTTATATACACGGGTTGACGCCCGGCCGGTCTACAGAGTCCCGATCCGGCTCATACAAGCGTCCGACTCGGTCTCTTCTTTCTTAACTTACAACACAAGTTACAATACTAAGGCGGTTTACATAAATGGACCTTAATTCGCCTCTGGGCTCCAGGCCTCCTCCGTGGGCCTGAATCATGGATGAGGGTAAACCGGCCCCTTCGGGGCGGTTCACGCTCAGTAGTTGTATCCCCAACATTAGGCCCCAGATTGACTTGACCGGTTCATGTTAATCTTCAACACCTTCAGGAAACTCTTGATCTCTTTTCACATTTTGTAAACCGCCAGCTGCTTGAACCGCCGTGATGTCATCTTCCGATCCGCGTGTCAGGGTGTCTTGACGTCATTTTTAATAAAGAAATCCAAACAGTAAGATTCCCTGCATTTAATGCCATCCTGGAAATCGAGGCGGCCGCTGCACCGTCCGCCGCTTTTGACTCCTCGAATCTCGCGCCCGTTGATTGCTCCGGTTCCTTATAAATAGACCGGCCGCCTCCTGTCTCTTCTTCTTCTCCTTCCTCGCGCCGCTCCAGTCTTGAAGCTCCGCCGTCGCCTCCGACCTTCGAGCAGCCAGCGTCAACGCCGAACGCCGCATCAACCTGACCGTATCAGAGGCTTCCGGCGCTCCTCCTCGGCTTCGCTCATCAGGTAAGGTCCTTTTTTCAACCCCTAGATCGCATCTGTAGACCCTGTTCATCCCGCAGTTCATCTCGGTTTCTTCACACCTGCTCCGCCATGGCCATGCGATCCAGTCGCATCGTATATCCTGTGCAGGGGACTGCCCCGCCGTCCATCTAACCTTTCACGCATCGGCTTTTTTCCGTAGATCCTCGAGTTTAGAATACCCGAACCCTCCTGTTCTTTCTGAGGTTTGCATAGGTCGTGAAGGTTTTTTCTTACTGGAACTTCGGTAGATCTTGATTACTTCCCTTCGCATGTGAAAACTGTTTCTGTCCATACTTAGCAGATTTTTCAATTCTGCCTTATTCGGCGGTTTAACTTTTGATAGCTAATCCGTCACTCCATTAGCCCTCAGTTAAACCGGAATGGGAGGCCGGCCGCTGAATCGCCGGTTTAACAATGCATAATATGCCTGAACCGTTTAATGGTGAACCGTTTCCCCTTTATTCCACAGCTTAGTCTTCCGGAATGGCTCCTCAATTCTCAGCTTGCAATTGGGTCCGGTCAAAAATCACTGAAACACAACTCAACGGCTATGTCACCACTGGCGGTTTGGCTCCAAAAAATGCCCTCCACTGGCGTGTTCCGGATGGCGAGTTTCCTCCGGAGCCACAAGAGGGAGAAGTAATTGTGTTTATGCAGCATTTAGACCGGGGGTTCTGCCCGCCCGGTTCAAAATTTTTCCGGGACGTCCTTGCAAGCTTGCAACTCCATCCGCAGGATATCGGCCCGAACTCTGTGTCAAACATATGTAACTTTCAAGTTCTCTGTGAAGTCTATCTTCAGGAAGAGCCCTCTGTGGAGCTATTCCGGGATTTCTTTCACTTGAACCGCCGTACGGAGTTTTCTGATGGTCCCAACACAGAACTAGGCGGCGTTTTCAATCCGTAAAAGGAAGGAAGCGGACTTTCCTCACGCCAAACACCACAGCCATCCAAAGGATTGGAACCAAACCTGGTTCTATTGCCGAACACCGCCTCGCCAACGAGAATCCCTTTGCCGGGTTACCGTCCTCACCGGCTCAGCAACAACCATCCGCTGCCTTTACGCTTAACCGCCGCGGAACGGAAGAACTTTGCACCTCAGATCATAAAACTCCGGGCTCTAATGGCCAATGGACTAACTGGTGTGGACCTTGTGCGATGCTGGGTTTCTTGGGGCATCTTGCCCTTAAGCCGCCGGCCCGGATTGATGCACGAGTATACTGGCAGCCTCAAAGACCCTCAAAGACGTCACGAATTACCAATAACTGAATTTGAGGTTACAGAGGCTGTAAAAAAGATGCTTGATGAACCAATCTCCGTCTGCAGCCTAACCGGGTTGGCTCCGTTCTGTGTTGCCAACCCGCCACCTGCGGTAAGACTTTGCTCACCGCTTTTCGGGCTTTTAACATTTTGTTGATATTCATTAATCCTTGCTACCTCGCAGGCTGACAGCTCCTTCTGGAGACGGACCAAACCGGCCGAGCTCGCGTATAAAGTCCAAGGCTACCAAAAGGCTGGCAAGAAAACCGCCGGGTCTTCCGATCCGCGGAAGATGAAGAATCAAGCTGAGGTAAAACTTGATATCCTTACGAGGGAGCCGCCGTAAACCGGCTCTCCTCCTTGTGTTTCTTCTTATGATTTATCCCTCTATTCTTCCCTGTACTGATAAATGTAACTCCCAGGATGATGCTGAAGCCAGCCATGCCGACCATGTTGAGGTAATCCTTCTTTCTTCCGACTCCGACCTCGTGCCGGTTAAAAGAATTCGCTACCGCTCGGAAAGTGAAAAATCTCATTCCTCTACTTATTTGAAGACACGGCAGGTCAAGAGCGCCCGTACAACCCGCATGATGGTCAGCAGATTCTATCCTCCGGTTTACAGATACACCAAACCGGAAGCGTCGCCCAGAGGTGACTTGTTCTCCTGAAAAACGTTATCCCTTAAAGGGTTTCTTACGATGTCCTCTTAATTCGTCTGACCCGAATTATCAGGCCTCTTCCAACTCTTATGGCGGTTCATCAACCACGCAACTGCCTCCGCTGAAAGTTGCTGCAGGGTATGTAACTGTTGTCCATCAGTTCGATTTACAACTGCCTTGGTTGATTTGCCTTAATCCAATTCTGAACATTGCAGCACCAAGGCTCGCTGGAGTAAGAAAGCGAAAACCCTTGACCCTCTGCGGATGTTGATCCAGAAAAGACCCCGGAACAAACCCAAGAAAATACTTAAGTCGCCAAAGATAGCTCTGGCGAGTTGTACAAAGACGATATTGCTGATCCGCCAGAAGCTGAACCGGAGGTCCAAATGGAAACTTCACAGCCTGCTCCACCAAACCCGCCGATAGAGCGAGTCGTAACAGTTGAACCGCCGAGCCAGAGTAAGCAAACATCAAGCCCAAAGAAGACCGCCGAAAATGACGATGTTATTGTGACAGGCACTGGCTACGCTGCTCCTAGCCAACCGGTCGCTTTAACAAAACATAGTGCCAAGGGCGAGTCGGCCGCCGTGAGTAAAGATAAAGGAAAAACAGACCTGTCAGCTTACGACAACTTCTCTGCCCAAGAACTGCACTCCGGGTTTCTGAACCGGCTCTATACCAGCCGTGACCTTGAAGCTGGTCTTGTAAACCGGATGAAGGACCGCTATGAGGTAATGAATTATGTCTTTCCTGTACTTTAGCTGTATAGTAGCCCCCAAGGGTCGGTTCAACTTAGCATAGTTAAACCGGGACTTAATTTCTATACCCAAATGGCAAACTGAGATCAATTAGCCATTAGCCCCAAGTGCCAAGGTGAATATGTATATTGAGCTTGGGACTTGATAATGAGACACCTAACATGCTTCCTTTGTTACGAGAATGAAATAGAGCAGCAAAGCGTGCAACTCAAAGACCTGCGAGCCAATCTGGAGACTCAGCAAGCAGAAACCACTAAGGCCAAGGACGAATTGAGAACGGCCTTGGCCACTATGGAACAGCTGAAGGAGTGGTATAAATCCGAACGGTCCAACTGGGACACGGAGAAGGCCGGTTTGAAAAAAGCAGGCGGAAGAAGCCAAGCAGCCCTTAAACCGGTGATCAAGAGCTTACCGGACTCAAGCGCCAAGTGCATGCCATGACCTCTGCCGTCTTTGGTAAAAAACTATGCACTGACTATCTTAATTTTGATATTTCCGCCGGTTTATCCTGAATTGTCTTAAACCGGTGCAGGCAAGCGTATTGCACATATGGGCTCTGATGTGCGGAAGAAGCTCAAGGCCGCTTATACGCTGATTGAGCAGCTGTATACCGGCGCCCAGCGAGTCATATGTGCTACATCATACGACAACACGGCGCCGTCCCTGATCAGAGAAACCCTGGACCGGTTGTCCATGGTTCCGGGGCAGCTTGAAGAGTTGAAGCGATCCGCGGCTCGGGCTGGCACCTTACTGGCTCTGACGCGCCAAGGCGTGGATAGCAGATCTTGATCCGGTGACATAGCCAAAGGTTTCCCAGTGCTCAAGAGAATGGTGAAGCCTTTGATAACGGCCTGAAACGGATCACAAAGGATATGCGTCCGCTGGCGAGTCAACTGGCAGACGAAGCCAACCTGACGGTTCACCGCTCCTTTTATGATGCCTACAACAAGCGGGTGGAGTTTGTCATACCTGATGTGTAGAGCCTTGTTCCCCAATCCGTAAGCACACTTATGCCTCGACGTTGATCCGGCTGAGCTGATAAGTGAAGAAGCTGTCTTCGGGCCTTAACCGGATTGACTGGTCTACCAATGACTTCCGGGCTTTGGGTGAGGAAGAAGAAGAAGTTGAACCGACGTCAGGCGGCCCCTCTACCTCACGTCAACCCGGCGAAGCAGCGTAATTCATCAAGCCGGGTGACGCCTCCGAAGCTTCAAGGCATAACCCCACATGAAACACCGGGCCTCAAAAGGCTTTGTAATAGGATAGTCAGTACTTTGTTTTGAACAATGCCGTTACAACCTCAGTCTGTAAACTTTTGCATGGCGGTGCTGGATACTTTGGTTTTGAAGTAGTGAATCCTTCAACATATTTTGCATGCCAGTGTCGGGCACACAGTTGGCTTTAGCCAATCCTGAAGCGGAGGCTTTGTAAACCATCACCGTCAAAGGAGAACAATCCCTGTGTGTATAATACCGATTTACCGTGTAAATCGTGTCGGGCATGATAAGCCCCCTGTTACTCCATAATGGGATGTTAACAGCAAAATCAAACCGGAACAATCAATCGCCGGAAAAAATGGACCAAATTCTGAAAACATGAATCCGGTTGAAAGAAGGTTTGTCGGTTTAAGAAAACAAACAAAAGCCAAATTATACGTATAAAAAACACATGGAAGCAAAAACAATGACAAAGACTGTTTGCAAGAAGAGGCTTTATTGAGTCTGATCAGATGGCATTACCATGGTCGGACAGGACCAAGCTCCCTATAAGGTGTAGCGATGGTTCAAGTCAGCCAGGTCCCCAACTGACATCGTGGCATTACGCCGATCAAGTGGCATTGCATTGGTTCGGGTTCGACCAAGCCCCCAAGTGATTCTATGGCCTTAGGCCGACCAAGAGGCGTGTTGGTTCAGGCGTGACCATGTCCCCAAGTGATCTGGTGGCTTTCGCCTGTCAAGAGGTGTTGCATTGGTTAGGACACGACCAAGCCCCCAAATGAAATGGTGGATAACGCCTGCCAAGAGGTGTTGCATTGGTTCGGACACGACCAAGCCCCCAAGTGACAAAAATTTCACAAAAGCAAGGCCAAGGGTTAAACCGGAGGCCGCTTCACGACAGCATCTCCATGTACCCAAACCGGACTTTTATACAGAACAGATACCCCGCTTTAGCCGAGGATCCGGTTTATTGCCTTTATTCATAATATATACATTGTCTTAATATGTACATAAGTGGAGCCAATGGCTCAGGTATAATAAGGCCGAAGATGAGCTATGTTCCACGGCCTGTTGGTCTCCTCGTCTGACGTGCGTGAGTCCTTTCGCTCTCGAACATCAATCAGGTAGTAGGACCCGTTGTATAGATTCTTGCTGACCACAAAAGGCCCCTCCCAAGGTGGGGATAGCTTGTGCATATCTTTGTGGTCTTGAATGAGCCGCATCACTAAGTCTCCTTCACGAAAGGTTCTGGTTTTAACCCGCCGGCTGTGATACCGACGAAGATCCTGGCTGTAAACCGCCCGAACGAGCAGCTGCCATATCGCGCTCTTCATCCGGTCGATCCAAATCGTCTTGCCGTGCTGCCTCGCTATCTGCCTCAACATAAGCTGCCACTCGAGGCGTAGTCGTGACGGATATCGCTGGGAAGGACCGCCTCCGCTCCATAGACCATAAAGAACGGCGTGTATCCAAGTGGATCGGTTGGGGTAGTATTTATACTCCATATCACCGATGGTAGCTCTTCCACCCAACAACCCGGCGTCCTCTCTAAAGGGACCATAAGTCGGGTTTGATACCTTTCAAGATCTCCTGATTAGCTCGTTCCGCTTGACCATTGGATTGCGGGTGGGCTACGGAAGAAACATCAAGCCGGATGTGCTCTCGTTCACAAAATTCCTTCATAGCTCCTTTGGACAAATTGGTGCCATTGTCCGTGATGATACCGTGTGGAAACCCAAACCGAAAATCACCTTTTGATGAACTGAACCGCCGTGGCCGCATCACACTTGCTAACAGGCTCTGCCTCAACCCACTTGGTAAATTTATCAACCGCCACCAACAGGTGGGTCTTTTGTCCTTGGACCTTTTGAAAGGTCCAACCATATCCAACCCCAAGTCGCAAAGCGGCCAAGTAATTGGAATCATCCTCAATTCTTGGGCTGGCACATGAGCACGCTGGAGAACCTTTGGCAACCATCACATCGTCGACCAGATCCTCCGCATCGGCATGGGCGGTCAACCAATAGAAACCATGGCGGAACGCTTTGGCCACCAAGGACTTTGAACCGTGGTGACCACAATCCCCTTCATGGATCTCTCGCAATATCTCACAGCCCTCTTGAGGGACACACAACGTTGAAATGCCCACGACACCTTTGCAATGGTGCAACTCGCCATTAACAATGGTCATAGACTTAGACCGCCGAACTATCTGCCGGGCCAACGTCTCATCTTCGTAACTTCGCCCCGGTTCATGTATGCCAAATAAGGGAGCGTCCAATCCGGAATGACATGCAGGGCCGCCACCAATTGAGCCTCCGGATCAGGGATAGCCAAACCAATTTCATCAAGAAGCTTAACTGACGGATTGTGCAGTACATCAAGGAAGACGTTAGGCGGGACCGGTTTACGTTGAGAGCCCAGCCGGCTTAAAGCATCAACCGCCGTTCTTCCGACGATCCACATGGTCCACCTGATATCCTTTAAAATGTCCTGCAACAACATCCACCTCCCGACGATATGCAGCCATGAGTGGATCTTTGGAATCCCAAGTACCTGATACTTGCTGAGCCACCAAGTCCGAGTCACCAAAGCATTTAACCCGGCTGAGATTCATTTCTTTAGCCATCGGGAGACCTTGGAGCAAAGCTTCATACTCAGCTGCATTGTTAGTACATGGGAACATTTGGCGGAGAACGTAACTGAACTTGTCACCTCGCGGGGAAGTTAATACGACTCCAGCCCCGAGCCCTCAATTGCTGGACCCATCAAAGTGGATGGTCCAATAGGTATGATCCGGCTTCTCTTCAGCGCTTGCAACTCCATCCAATCATTAATGAAATCCACATGTGCATGAGATTTTACGGCCGTCCGAGGCACATACCTTAAACCGTGCGGCCCAAGTTCTATAGCCCACTTAGCAATCCGGCCAGTCGCTTCCCGGTTCTGTATGATATCGCCCAAGGGAGCCGAACTGACCACTGTGATGGGGTGCCCTTGGAAATATTGCCTTAGCTTCCGGCTTGCCATAAAAACCTCGTATACCAGCTTCTGCCAATGCGGATATCTCTGCTTAGACTCAATGAGGACCTCGCTGATGTAATAAACCGGCCGTTGAACCGGATACTCCTTCCCTGCCTCCTTCCGCTCCACCACGATAGCCACGCTAACTGCCCTGGCATTAGCAGCAACATATAGCAGCAGCGGCTCTTTGTCAATGGGGGCGGCTAGAACCGGCGGGTTGGCCAACTGCCGCTTCAAATCCTCCAATGCTTCATCAGCGGCTGAACTCCAGACAAACTGATCCGTTTTCTTCAACATCTGGTACAAAGGAATGGCCTTCTCGCCTAGACGGCTGATAAACCGGCTTAGCGCAGCAATCCGGCCTGCCAAACGCTGGACGTCATTGATGCACTTCGGCTTAGCCAAGGAGGTGATAGCCGTAATTTTTTCCGGATTAGCTTCGATTCCCCTGTTGGACACGAGCAAACCCAATAACTTGCCTGCTGGAACACCAAAAACGCACTTGGCCGGGTTGAGCATCATCTTGTACATCCGCAAGTTGTCAAAGGTTTCCTTTAGATCCTCAATCAAGGTTTCCTTCTTCCTTGACTTGACCACGATATCATCCACATAAGCATGCACGTTACGGCCAATCTGTTCGTGCAAGCAACTCTGAACGCATAACGGCGATAAGTCGCTTGGGCGCTCTTGAGTCCAAAAGGCATAGATACATAGCAGAAGGCTCCAAAGGGGTGATAAACGCCGTCTTCTCCTGGTCCTTAACTGCCATCTGAATCTGATGATAACCGAGTACGCATCCAAAAAGCTCAAACGCCGTAACCCGCCGTAGCATCAATAATCTGGTCAATGCGGGGGAGGCGAAAGGATCTGGCCGGACAGGCCTTGTTGAGATCTGTAATCCACACACATGCGCCAAGTGCCATTCTTCTTAAGAACCAACACCGGATTGGCAAGCCACTCTGGATGAAAGACTTGACGATAAACCCTGCTGCCAAGAGCCTAGCAACTTCTTCTCCGATGGCCTTTACGCTTTTCCTCATTAAACCGGCGAAGAAACTGCTTTACGGTTTGTATTTTGGGTCAACATTAAGAGTGTGCTCAGCGAGTTCCCTCGGTACACCTGGCATGTCGAAGGCTTCCATGCAAAATGTCCCGATTCTCACGGATGAACTCGATGAGCGCCGCTTTCCTATTTAGGATCCAAGTTGGCACTGATGGTGAACTGCTTGGACGAATCGCCGGGCACAAAATCAACAAGCTTCGTCTCAGCCGCCGATTTGAACTTCAAGTCCGGATCATGCTCCGTAGTTGGCTTCTTCAAAGGGGTCATATCCGCCGGATCAACATTGTCTTTATAATATTTTAGCTCTTGATGGCACAAACCGACTCACAGAAGCCGCATCACCTTCCTCGCACTCCAAAGCGATCCGGCGGCTCCCATGAACCGTTATCGTTCCTTTGTGACCCGGCATTTTCAGCTGTAAGTAAACATAACAGGGCCGTGCCATAAACTTAGCATAAGCCGGCCGCCCAAAGAGGGCGTGGTAAGGGCTTTGAATTTTCACCACCTCAAATGTCAATGTTTACGATCCGAGTCATGTTCGTCCCCAAAGGTCACCTCCAGAGCTATCTTACCGACCGGCACGCCGACTTGCTGTGCACCACTCCGTGAAACACTGTGCTGGATGGCCTAAGATGCCTATTCACAACCCCATACGCCGGAAGGTCTCAGAGTACAGGATGTTGATGCTGCTTCCTCCATCCATAAGAACCTTGGTAAACTTGTACCCTCCTACCGGGTGCCACCATCAGGGCTAATCGACCCGGATTGTAAACCCGGGAGGATGGTCCTCTCTGCTCCACACGATCGGGTTGCTCGGACCAGCAGAGGTAATGCGGCGCAGCAGTTCAACCACACCGACCGCCCGCCAAGTTTTCGGTCTCGTCTGTCCAAGCTGGTGGTAAAGACGTGGTATCGCCCACCGTTCAACTGCTTTGGGTTACTTTGATAACCCGATCGCTGCTGTTGTTGATTGTAGCCCCTTGGTTCTGATTGTTCGACTGTTACGATTACTTTGATTATTCTGATTGCCTTGCCCGCCCGGATTACCACGAATCCTGGGCCGGAATTTCTCCATCAGAACCGGGCGGACCTGAACCGCCGCCGGGCCCTTGATCATACCGGAAAGAGTTGGAGTTTTGAACTCCTGCATAATGTAACAATCCTTCCAAAGGTGGTTCGCGGTGCCTCCTTCGTCCCATGCTTCGGACAAGGTTGATTCAATATGAAATTCAAACGATCCGGATTGTGACCGCCCCGGTTTGATTGCCTACCCCTGCGCCGCTGACCCTTGTCCTGCGCGTTGGTGTTGGCCACAAAGCCCATGTTGCCGTTCGCTTTACGCTTGTTCCCTCCATTGCCTGCCGAATGATGCTGCTGGCCCCTAGAGTTGCCGTTCTGTTTTCCCTTCCCCACTTCATCATTCTCAGATTCGGGATCCTTGGTACTATCAGAATCAGCGTACTTTACCAAAACGCCCATTAGAGTGCCCATGTCATGGCAAAAACGCTTCATGCGGCCCAGCTTCAATTTCAATGGCTCGAACCGGCAATTGGCTTCCAAGGTCAAGATCGCGGAATCAGGGTTGATCCGGTCTGAAGAATGTAAAACTTCAAACGCGGCGCACCCAATGGGTTGTGGATTCTCCCTCCGCCTGGAAACAAGCTGCTAAATCCACCACAGACATGGGCTGCTTACAGGTGTCTTTGAAATTTTGAATGAATCGGGTTCGCAACTGGGTCCATGAACTGATAGAGTTGGGCGGAAAATTTTTCAACCAAGTCCGGGCCGTTCCTTCCAACATCATTGTGAAGTACTTTGCACATGCGGCTTCATCCACATCTAGCATCTCCATGGCCATCTCATAGCTTTCTATCCATGCTTCTGGAGCCAAATCGGCAGTATAATTGGGCACCTTGCGCGGCCCCTTGAAGTCCTTGGGCAAGCGCACGTTGCGTAAAGCGGGACGAGGCAAGGCACCCCAAAGAGCCGACGTGACCCTGGTTCGAAGATGGTCAGACGAACCAGCGCGGCGGATGATCCTCTGCTTGTGCTGCTAACTCGCCTCCCTACGTGCCTGGCGCGGTCCACTACCACTTGAGCATCCTCAAAGCCGCCCGCCGGATTGTTGCCGCGAGGCGGACCACGCTGCGCATTGCTTGACACGGCCGGTTCGTCGACGCGTCGGCTATAGCTCCGGCTTGGGCGGGGGGTGGAGTGGATCCGATCCCGACTGTATGAATACGCTTCTTGCTGAGCCAGGGCCGTCCTGAGGAGCTCCTTAACCCGGCGTGTCTCTACCGCCTGTGGTGAATCGCCTTCAATTGGAATCGCCTCCAATCGCGCCGCAGCCGCCACGAGGTTATCCATCGGGTTGGAGTAGTGACCCGGAGGTGTCTGCACGGTCTGGGGCGCACCGGTATGATGGCGAGGTAGATCTATCACACGGGGCTGAACCGGTGCGGCCGTCCCAGGTGCTTCCGGCCGGTTTACCAACGGCGGCGGATTACTGGTCCCTGCCCCTGGGGTATTGAAAAGCTCCCTTCCCTCAAAAACTGAAGGTAAACGGGACCTGTACTTCCTTTTCATGACTTCCTGTGACGCGCTCTGGTCCAGCCTGAGCCTATAAGCCTGCGCATCCAAAGCGGCCCGTTCCGCCGCCATCCTTTCGTCCGCGGCTGCCAGGTCCGCTTTAGCATTAGTGATCTGTTCCCTCACCTTTGCAATCTCCGCGTTGTGCAGGTCCTGATCCGGCGGATTAGCTTCCGCCATGAGCACAACCAATGCGTCGAAAAGCTCTGACAAAACTTGAGCCGGCGGGCGCACAGGGCCTCCTTCCCCGGCTGCCATCACCGCTGTTGAACCGGCGACCAGGGGCGCCGCGGTCGAAGAGTGAAGCGCCGCCTGCGTGCCGGCCATGAAGATCCCAACCCGGTTGGGTAGATCGAAGGGGTCCGGAATACTCTCACCGTCGGAACAGCCCCCGATCTGGCCATCTTGCAGCTGGTATAGAGACTCAGTTTCTTCGGCCGACGATTCGTCGCCAGAGTAGACAACAGTTTCGTCACCAGATGCTGATCCGTCCTCGTAGCCTCCGTGGACGACTCCCACGAAAACATGCCTGACCGCCGGTTTAGCCAGGGCAGGACTCTTCTTCGCCCGCTGAGCCGTCTCGACGAGGTCAGTGCAGACGTCCGGCCCAGGCCCTGGCTCGCCGATCTTGCCGATGAACACGTGTATGCCGCCAAAGGGGACCCGGTACCCGTACTCAACTGAGCCGGCCTCAGGGCCCCAGTCCGCATCGTCGATGTAGAGCTTGCCACGACGACTCTTAGTCATCCGGCCCACTGCATAGCCTTCGAGTCCTTCGAACTTGCCCTCTAAGATCATCAAACCATCATGCGATAGCCCCACGGTGGGCGCCAACTGTCGTGGAATTGTCACGGCAGATGTCCTCATGAAAGGACTTAGTCAGAGGGCCATCGTAAATGCGGGTTAACCTAGAGGGGTTAAAGCGGACACAAGACACGGGAATTATACTGGTTCGCCCTTCGATGAAGGTAAAAGCCTACGTCCAGTTGTGATGTGATTGATATGATTTGGCGACTAGGGAGCAATAGCTTTGCCTTAGCCTCGAATTCTCTATCCCCAACTTCGCCGCCGGTCGCCCCTTATATACACGGGTTGACGCCCTGCCGGTCTACAGAGTCCCGATCCGGCTCATACAAGCGTCCGGCTCGGTCTCTTCTTTCTTAACTTACAACACAAGTTACAATACTAAGGCGGTTTACATAAATGGACCTTAATTCGCCTCTGGGCTCCAGGCCTCCTCCGTGGGCCTGAATCATGGACGAGGGTAAACCGGCCCCTTCGGGCGGTTCACGCTCAGTAGTTGTATCCCCAACACCATGTCTAATCTCAACACAACTTCCTCCTCTAAACTTTCATTCCCCTTCCCAAATATTGCCAAACACGTTGCCAGTCGTAGTCCCAGGCTTACCCAAATCAGGCTCCGGCTCTGGCCGTGACTTCATCGTTGCCGCCTGTCACCATTTTTAAGATGCAGACGCCTAAGCCAAAGCATCATCTCATCTCCTCTCCTCTCGTGCCTGCCATGGCTCTTTGGATAGTGGATTCACGGGGGTAGAACGGAACCAGTACCTAACAAGGAAAGCATTCATCGTTGTCGCCCAAGTTCCAAGTCCAAGTCGCACGCGCACCCCACACGCAGAGGGATGACTATCTCTTGTTTATATAGAGAAAGATGGCGGTGGTATGACGAAGAACACAAGGTCTAGAGAGGAAAAGCCATGCCTCCGATTCATGATCTGTCGCAAGCCAAGCCATCCCACTGGCTGCCTGACGGGCATCATCCCTAGGCGCGTGACTACTATTAATAACAGAAGAGGAAGCCATCCCGGCTGGTTGAAGGGCATCATCCCTAGGCATGAACTAACTGCCCAAATGTGGGATCCGACATCGGCTACATTTTCAAGGACGGGGACGAGCTGTTGATGGCCAAAAGAGCCCGATGGTCACTAGAGAACAAGAGTTTCTTCAAGGTGTTCGAGCTATGAACACTTTACGACACTAGCTGATGTTTCCCGCAAAGAAAAAAAGAAGTGACTACATTGTTTCCCATAAAAAAAGGGAAGTGACTACATTGGAAGACCATGCGCTGTTCTTGAGTACCAGTTGCTCCAAGATGATATACATGGGCACGCTGGTGCAGTGCTTCGAGTGGAGGAGGGTTGGCAAGGAGGTGGTTGACATGGCTGAAGGGTCAGGGCTGACCATGCCCATGGCTGTACCTTTGGAGGCTTTCTACTGGCGTCGTGCAGAGATGAGACCGGTGCTAATTAAGAACACTCTAGGAAAGGAATACAGGCTGTTCATTTCTGAGAAAATTCAGTAATAAAAGCGCAATTTCGGGAGGCAGGAGAATCAGAAAGTTACCTTTGGTACCATCAACTGCTCTTAATCACAAGCAGACCACGTCGAATATTCCAGCACGAGTAGTTCGTACCGGATCACAAGCTGATAATGTAGAATGGACATTCCAGCGTCAGTAATTCTTAGTTCGTACCAGATCCAAAACCCTGTTACATAGGAAGAACCAGAGTTAGGGAGAAGCCACGATGAAAAAATTTAGATGTGCATGAAGAAAAAATTACGGAAACTAGGAGTGGAGACAGTAGAGTAATAATGCATCTCAAGCACAAAGAAAATCAACTGGAGCTCCTAAACATGATATACAAGAAATAAAGTTGGGGTACGGCAGAAAGAGATGGATCTTCCTGCAAAAAAAAAGAGAGATGGATCATGCTGAATGTCCCTGTTTTCGGGCGTCTTCAAGGCGGACCTGCAAACCACCCACATCCGTCTAGACTGCGGAAACCATTAAACGCGGGCCCTGTATCGGTCCGCGGGGCATTCCGGACGCGTTTTCTCCTGCAAATTGGCCGCCACAGAGGCATTGCCGGAGGTCCACAACCAGCACCGACGCGCCCGCTCGACGGAACTGTCCACCTTGGAGCCGTTTGTATCTAGGTACACTTCGCCCCTCATCGACGACCTCCATGGAGGTCACCACACCAGGTAGGTGTTCGGTCAAATGCCGTTGATCTTATTTTTAAATGCTATGTCATATGAAGGATGGTGAACTGCTCGACCATGGAGGACGAGTTGTTGTATGATGCGTGGCTAGCCGTATCCGCGAATTTCATAGGGAGGAGCCGAGGGGAGCCCTTCTGGGAGCAAGTGTATGAAAAATTTCACGCACGAAAGAACATTGCACCCTACGTCATGTACATCATTAAACCACGCAACGTGAGGTCGTTGTCGTTTTGCTGGCACGCTATCCAGATTAGCGTCACCAAGTTTTGCGACGTGGTTCGTCAGCTCGAGTTAAGGTGGCCATTGCACGCGGCAGATGACGAGATCGTAATTTTTACTTCCTCTTATTCAACTTGTTGATTGATTCGTTCACTCATTGTTGCTGGACACATTATATATATATATATATATATATATATATATATATATATATATATAACTAATTTAATTTTGTTATGAGCGTCAAAGTTTTGGAATAATTGTTGGTTTAGTGTCCCTTTACCACGCATCTTACGTGTTTGGTTTGTAGGATAAAGCAGCAGTTGCGTGGAAAGCCCCGATTGCTTTAGCTGACCCGGCCGCGTGGAGGCCAATGCAGCGTACGTGAGGAAGCCCAACTCTGGAATAGCCGAATAACATAACCAAACCTAAACCTGGACGCGAGAGAAGCATGGCGGCGCAGGCTGAACAAACGACGGCGGCGCAGATGAGCGCGTCTGCGGCTGCGGCGACAGATAACTCTTGGTCCACGCTCCCTGGCGATCTCCTCGGCGTGGTCTACACCAGGATCCCTTCGCCGCTCGACCGAGCCCGCTTCTCTGCCGTGTGCAAGTCATGGCGCCATGTCTTATCGTGGGGACCGCCGCAGCCAGCTCTCCCGTGGCTGATCCTCTCGCCGTATGAGGACGGCACGGCAGAGCGCGTGTTCTCCCCGGCGGATGGCACGGTGTTTCGTGTTCCCCTCCCGGCCAAAGCGGTAGGCAAGCGGTTAGTCGGATCTCATGACGGTGGCTGGATCGTCGCCACATCCACAGGTCATGATGCCACCTCGCTGGTGATCATGAACCTCTTTTCTGGCATCGAGTTGCCACTTTCCTCCAAGCAAGGAAGGATCGTAGCTGAACGCAGACATCACCCAACACCAGATCGTTTTCTCGGAAAACCCCACCTCGAAACGCTGCATCCTTGCCGCCCTGTTCACAAACGAGATGTCAGTCGGGTTGTGCAGAGTTGGATGCCGAAACCGCGGGTGGTCGATGTCAATACAGAGGTACTGCTTTGAGGAGATTGCCTTCTGCCGTGGTGAGTTGTATGGCCTAAACAACAATAGTTACATATTCAAGTTCGACATTGGCATGACTAAAAATGGTGCGTCGGTGGTCAGCTCCACATACCAACTACGCATCCAAGAACCTGGCGGCCCATGTTGGTGGAGACACCCCAGGATCAGCTACATTGTCAAGCGCAATGACAAGCTTTTTATGGCAGAAAGGAGCAAGTGGTCACAGCACGGTGAGCTTTTCTTTAAGGTGTTTGAGCTCATCAAAATTGACAATGACAAGACAACGAAATATGACTACATGTGGGAAGAAGTGATGTCATTGGACGACCACGCCTTGTTTTTGAGTGTGCCCTACTCCAGATTTGTGCACGTGCCAACAGGCAGTCATGGTGATTTTGAGAAAAACCACATCTACTACAGCCATCCCCACGCAAGCAATATGGAGTTCATCTATCCCTACACAAGCAATACGGAGTTCATCGGTGATGTCAAAATATGTGACAATGGCAACAATATGATTTACACGCATTGGTGGAAAAACAGGCTTCCGTCCAGCCCCATAAGTCGCGAAGCTGTAGGAACCGCGACTAATGGGACCTTTAGTCGCGGTTCTGGAGGTGAACCGCGACCAAAGGCCTGGGCCCAGGGCGCTCGGTGGCCAGCTGGTGCACGTGAGGGGCTTTAGTCGCGGGTGGCCAGGACAACCCCGACAAAAGGCCTGGCACCTTTTAGTCACGGTTTGCCAGGCCAACCGCAACTAAAGCCCCTCCCTATATATACCCATCCAGCAGCCAACACTTAGCCATTTGGAGCCATTCTCTTCACAAGTGGGTGTAGGTTTGCTTTTGGTTCCTCTTATGCACATAAGGTGTTTGATGAAATGCCCCAAGAGCATGAAACAAACATGACATGAAGTGTTGGAGCCACACTCTTCGATCATGGTTAGCAACTTGATGAACCTTTGATGTGTCAATATGCATGTGTGTAGTTCATTGTTTAATTTATATTGTTTGTAGCTAGTTAGTTTAACAAATGCATGATGGTTAATTATATATTTTATATTATAATAATGCAGATGAATCGGCAATGGATGTACGGTAACCGACTCTCCGGCGAGTTCACTACGGGTTTGAAAGATTTCCTCGTAGTGGCTAATGCGAACAAGCGGGGGGTTTTGTTATCTGTCCATGTGTTATCTGTAAGAATGAGAAGGGTTACTCTTCCTCAAGAGTTGTTCACATGCATCTGCTTGAAGGGTTTCATGCCAAGCTATAATTGTTGGACCAAGCATGGAGAAAGAGGGGTTATAATGGAAGAAGATGAAGAAGGGGATGATTTCATCGATGAAAGCTATCTTGCTCATTTCGGTGATACTTTCATGGAGGATGCTGAAGGTGAAGGGGAAGGTGAAGAAGAGGCACGTGATGATCCCGTTGATGATCTTGGTCGGACCATTGCTGATGCACGGACAAGCTGCGAAACTGAAAAGGAGAGGGAGAATTTGGATCGCATGTTAGAGGATCACAGAAAGGCGTTGTACCCCGGATGCGATGATGGTCTGAAAAAGCTGGGCTGCACACTGGATTTGCTGAAATGGAAGGCAGAGGCAGGTGTAGCTGACTCGGCATTTGAAAACTTGCTGAAAATGTTGAAGAATATGTTTCCAAAGGATAACGAGTTGCCCGCCAAGACGCGTCTGAAGCAAAGAAGGTTGTCTGCCCTCTAGGTTTAGAGGTTACGAAGATACATGCATGCATCAACGATCGCATCCTCTACCGCGGTGAATACGAGAATTTGAATGAATGCCGGTATACACCGCATTGCGTTATAAGATCAGAGGCGATGACCCCGGTGACGATGTTGAGGGCGAAACCCAGGAAGAGGGTTCCCGCCAAGGTGATGTGGTATGCTCCTATAATACCACGGTTGAAACGTCTGTTCAGGAACAAAGAGCAT
The DNA here is from genome assembly GCA_021605145.1 of Aegilops bicornis. Classification (NCBI taxonomy): domain Eukaryota; kingdom Viridiplantae; phylum Streptophyta; class Magnoliopsida; order Poales; family Poaceae; genus Aegilops; species Aegilops bicornis. The sequence goes on from CM038670.1 coordinate 31,634,993, forward strand.
GCCAAGTTGTTGCGATGGCACAAAGAGGACCGTAAGTCGGACGGGGAGTTGAGACACACCGCAGATGGAACGCAATGGAGAAAGATCGACAGATGGTTCAAAGATTTTGCAGCTGACGCAAGGAACATAAGATTTGCTCTACGGATGGCATGAATCCTTTTGGCGAGCAGAGCTCCAGCCATAGCACCTGGCCCGTGACTCTATGCATCTACAACCTTCCTCCTTGGTTGTGCATGAAGCGGAAGTTCATTATGATGCCGTGCTCATCCAAGGTCCGAAGCAACCCGGCAACGACATCGATGTGTACCTAAGGCCATTAGTTGATGAACTTTTACAGCTGTGGGGTGGTGTCCGTGTGTGGGATGAGCACAAACAAGAGGAATTTGACCTCTGGCGTTGCTTTTCGTAACCAGCAACGATTGGCCTGCTCTTAGTAACCTTTCGGGACTGTCAAATAAGGGATACAATGCATGCACGCACTGCTTACATGAGACTGAAAGTGTACATTTGCCAAATTGTAAGAAGAACGTGTACCTTGGGCATCGTCGATTTCTTCCGAAAAATCATAAAGGAAGAAAGAAATGCACGCATTACAACGGCAAGGCAGATCACCGGCGAAGCTCGCGGAACGACCGGTGCTGAGGTATTTGATATGGTCAAGGATTTGAAAGTCATCTTCGGAAAGGGTCTGGCGGACAATCAGTTCGAAGGGAGCCGACGGGCACGCAGCCATGTGGAAGAAGAAATCTATATTCGGGAGCTAGAATATTGGAAAGTCCTAGATGTCCGCTCTGCAATCGACGCGTGATGCACGTTACGAAGAATATTTGCGTGAACCTCCTAAGCTTCTTGGGCGTGTATGGGAAGACAAATGATACAAAGGAAGCACGGCAGGACCAGCAACGTTTGAAAGACCACGATGACCGGCATCCGGAATGGTTTCAAGGTCGTGCCAGCTACGCTCGACCAAAGAAGAGAAGGTCATCTTTTTGAATGCCCGAGCAGTATGAAGGTTCCGTCTGGATTCTCGTCCAATATAAAGGGAATAATAAACATGGCGGAGAAAAAGTTCCAAAACCTGAAGTCTCACGACTGCCACGTGATTATGACGCAATTGCTTCCGATTGCTTTGAGGGGCTCCTGCCGGAAAATGTTCGAGTAGCCATTGTGAAGCTATGTGCATTCCTCAATGCAATCTCTCGAAGGTAATCAATCCAGAAGTTCTACCACGGTTACGTAACGATGTGATCCAATGTCTTGTCAGTTTGAGTTGGTGTTCCCGCCATCCTTCTTCAATATTATGACGCACCTCCTGGTTCACCTAGTCGAAGAGATTTTCGTTCTCGGTCCTGTATTTCTACACAATATGTTCCCCTTCGAGAGGTTCATGGGAGTATTAAAGAAATATGTTCGTAACCGTGCTAGGCCAGAAGGAAGTATCGCCAAGGGCTATGGAAATGAGGAGGTAATTGAGTTTTGTGTTGACTTTGTTCCTGACCTTAAGCCGATTGGTCTTCCTCGATCGCGGCACGAGGGGAGACTAAGTGGAAAAGGCACGATCGGAATGAAATCAACGATATGTATGGACGGCCATTCTCTGACTGAAGCACACCACACTGTACTGACCAATTCCAGCTTGGTGGCTCCGTACTTTGAGAAACACAAAAATATTTTACGTTCTGACAACCCGGGGAAGCCTGAATCCTGGATTAGGAAGGCCCACATGGAGACTTTCGGCAGTTGGTTGAGAAAACATTTAATGAATGACAATGATGTTGTAGATCAGCTGTACATGTTGGCCAAGACACCATCTTCGACTATAACGACTTTCCAAGGGTACGAGATAAATGGGAATACATTTTACACGATCGCCCAAGATAAAAGAGCACCAACCAAAACAGTGGTGTCCGCTTTGATGCAGCAACCGAGAATGGGCAAGAGGTCACATATTATGGTTACATAGAGGAGATATGGGAACTTGACTATGGACCCTCCTTTAAGGTCCCTTTGTTCCGGTGCAAATGGTTCAAGCTAACAGGAGGTGGGGTAAAGGTGGACCAGCAATACGGAATGACAATGGTGGATTTCAACAATCTTGGTTACCTTGACGAACCATTCGTCCTAGCGAAAGATGTCGCTCAGGTTTTCTATGTGAAGGACATGAGTAGCAAACCGAGGAAAGCGGAAAGATAAGAAAAGCGATCAGTACATCATGCGATGATCCAAAGCGCCACATTGTTCTTTTCAGGAAAAGAAACATCATGGGAGTGGAGGACAAGACAGACATGTCAAGATTATAATATGTTTGCTGAAATTCCGCCCTTCAAAGTGAACACCGACCCAAGCATTAAGTTAAATGATGAGGATGCTCCATGGATACGGCACAATCGTAAGCAAGCAGGGACACAAGGGAAGAAATGATGTGTAATAATTTATTGTACCAAACTTTGTTGAATGGATCATGTGAATTATATTACCCGTGATGTGTTTGGTGTCCATTTTGAATGATTCGAGATACCACTGATGATACATGAAATTTGGAGTGATTTAGTCATACTCTTGCCTAGGCGTATAATATGCATACTGTAGTCTTCATAGCCGCCGTCGTTGTAATCGGGTAGTCAAGGGTAGTTCGAGGCAAAGCTCCTCCACCTGCCGGTAGGTTAGAGTGGGTGCGGTGGAAGCCATGAGAGAGTGATGAGAGATTGTAGAGATGTGATAATGCTGGCCAAGCCGGGCTACATATATGTAGTGAGAAATGGCGGGAAAAATGGGAGCGGGAAGGCAGGAGGCGGAAGAAAGTGGCGGGGAAGAAAGAGGCGGGAAGACAGGAAGAAATGGCGGAAAACCCTAAACCTCGGCGGCCTTTAGTCGCGGTTGGGCAGGCGACCAGCGACTAAAATAGCAACAATAAGTATTTTGTTGTAAGTAGAAACAAAATAAAATAAATAAAGCAACAAAGAAAACAAAAAAGTGTTTTCAAATTTGAAAACTAATGGCACTAACAGAAAGTTTATAATTTTTCTAAAACTAAAAGCAAAAAGAATTAAAAAATAAAGCAAAAACAACAAAAAATTAATTATAATGCGGAAAACAATACAAAAAATCTGGATTAAAATAGTGCCCCCTACTTGACCCCCTCGGGCTGAATTCGACTAGAAAGCCTACATGGGCCATGATTCAGGCCCGCAGGAGGCCAAGTAGGCCCACAGGCACATAGCTAGTGACAGATTAGGCCCGAAAGCCTGCAGTTGAGAGGAGCTCGAGAGGGTGGGCGCAGCAGCGCTTATAAACCACTCTCGAGCTCTCTCAACTAGCGAGGTGGGACTAAACTTTTGGGCGCGGGGCAGCACAAGGCCTTTAGTCGCGGTTGGGCAGGCGACCCGCGACTAAAGGGTACCTTTAGTCATGGTCTCGCCGCCAACCGCGACTAAAGGGGCGGGAGCATAAAAAACCGCCAAAAACCCTTTAGTCGCGGTTGGGCAGGCGACCAGCGACTAAAGGGTACCTTTAATCGCGGGTCTCGCCGCCAACCGCGACTAAAGGGAAACTATAAATACGGGCGGGATTCTCGTCTTCTCCGATTCCCTTTGTTCGTCTCTGCCAGCGCCCTCGGCGCCGCCCGTCGCCCTCGCCCTCGGCGCCGCTTCGCCCGTCGCCCTCGCCGACGCCCGATCTGCCGCCTCTCCGTCCCCTCCCAGACGGCGCCCGGCACCTCCTCGATCCGTCTTTGGAACGAGGGCATGACCCATGGCGCTCCGTCGCCCGGCGCCCGTTCAGTGCCGCTGCCGCGCTGCGGCTCACGCCCTCGACGCGCCCGGCCTCGTCACCGTCGCCTCTCCGCCTCTCCTCGACACCAGCGGGCGCCCGAGGCCGATCGCCCCATCGCCGCTTCGCCGTCACCCCGCCGCTCGTCGGGCCTCGCCCGTTCAGCAGCGGCCGGCTCTGCTGCCTTCGCGCTCAGGCTGAACCTACGACCAGAGCAACCCCATGGCCATGCGTCTCGCCACACCTCCCCGATCGCTGCTGCCGGGCGCCCGCGCGCCCACACGACCGGCCTTGTCGCGGGCTTGGCTTGGCCTCGCCCGGGCGCCCATGCCTGCAACGCCTTTGCGCCCGTTAACCCACGTGGCCTCCTAGGCCACTTACGATGGGGCCCCCTGTTAAAAAAAAAGAACAAAAAGAAATATGTATAAATAAAAATTAAAAATGATAATAATTAAAAGTAATTAATGCTGATGTCATAACCCTGTTTTCCTTTTATTTAAATCTGTTAATTCCAAATAACTGTTTAAAACTTTGAAAAATCATATTAAATAAACCGTAGGTCGGATCAAAAAACATTACATGAAAGTTGCTCAGAACGACGAGACGAACCCGAATACGCTACCCACATACATGTCAGATGCCTCTAACTATCTGAACATGGAATTCTCCCCCTCCGGTCTTCTATCTGACAAAGGTCCGGAACCGGGAAAACATTCGGTTGAATCCCCTTCACCTTTATCGATAGCCATATGTTAGGTCACTCCGGCACATCATATTGCCACGTTACGCTGTGATGATATGCTTGCTGTATATTTACTGTTTTTCCCCTCTTCTCTCCGGTAGACCCGAGACCGATGTCCGCCTGTGATCGACTACGTCGACGACGACCCCCCTCCTTGCCAGAGCACCCAGGCAAGCCCCCCGGTGCCCATCCCGATCTCGCCCATTCCGGGAAGACGTGGTTGTCTGTTGTCCTCGCCTCCCTCTCCGTGTGTGTGGTCCTCGCCGCCCTCTCCCTGACGCCGCTGTCGACGCCTGCCTCGCGCTCTACCGCGACACCCTCTCCCACCCCTTCCTCGCCCCTCCTTTTGCCACCGCCTTTCGCCACCGCCACCGCCACCGCCTTCTTCACTTAATTAATTTGTTTTTACTACATGTTTTCAGGACTGACATAATGGCGGACGATAGAGCTGACCCGATTATGGACAACTATGATCCGGACGGTGAAGCACATATGTTCGGCATCATAAACGGCGATATTCAATATGTGCCGACCGGAGAAGAAGAAGATGATATCTCTTCTTATCTGAACCTTGACGGTGAAGATGAAGGGCGCCGTCAAGAAGAAGATGTCAAGAAACGTCGATAAACGCAGCGATCTTCAAATGGAAGTAGCAACCACCTCCGGCGCCGAGGTATATATATACATTGAGCCTCTGGTGATACAAACTAACTGATTTGAATAAATATGTGTACTAACGCGACTCTCTTTCTTATTTTAGCCCTCGGCGGATCGTCGAAACAATCGAGTACGTCGTCAAAGCGTGGCGCAACCAAGACGATGAAACAAGGAGAAACATGCACCATCGAGGTTGTCGACAGTGCAATCGGCAGGCCGCTGGAGCCCCGCAAGAACGCCACCAAGTTTGTCAGCCAATGCGGAGCCATTGTTAGAGACAACGTCTCGATCACCGTCCAGGAGTGGAATGAGCCAAAGAAGGCACGAATTGATGGTTTCACTTTTGTCGATAAGAGAACAAAAAAGATTGCTTCAAGAAGCTTATGGAACATTTCGTTCTACCTCCGGAATACAACAAATTCGATGAGGAGGGTAACAAGATTGAGGAAAACAAGGAGAGGAGGAGGCTAGTCAAACAGTTCGCTCTTCATAAGATGGCCGACGCATTCCGGAAATTCAAGCAAAATCTAGCCCGTGACTTTGTCAAGCAGAACAAGACTCCGGATTTCAAAGGACAATATGAGAAACTGAAACATGATTGGCCAAAATTTGTGAAGCAAAAGAAATCGGAGCAGTTCATTGAAATATCGAAAAAAATAAGGAAAATGCGGCTAAGAAGGAGTACAATCATGTTATGGGGCCAGGAGGGTATCGCATTTTGGTGCCTAGGTTGGAGAAGATGGAGAACGAGATGAGGGCGAGGAATCCGTCCAGTGCACGGAGGATGGGACCCAAGGGCCAAAAGCTGGTGGTACGGGCATGGGGAACGCTGAACCCGGAGGCAGGGGAGTGTGTTTACCGGGGCAAATTAATTAAACCCACCCAAGCCCTTATTGACGCAATGAAGGATGCTCAACAGGGGAAGATCAAGTTCAACAGAGAGAACGACGCGCTGACAAAGCCCTCGGGAATCCTGAACACGGAGGACGTGTACGAGGCATGCGGCACATTCCGTGGAAAATAGGGTTCCCCCAGAACGATGACCCGTACGGTTACAGAAGCCGTAAGAGAAAGATGGATCGGGAATCAGATGTTGTGGCGCGGTTGGCATCGGAAATGGATGTGATGAAGAAAACCATGAGTGTACTAGTAGCTGAAAGAGATGCAGCTCGGGTGCAGCATGAAGATCATCCAGCGGATCTCGGAAGCCAGCAGCGGAGAAGCAGCGTGGCTTCCACGGAGGCCCACCGGCTGGTGCAGATGCACCGACGATCGAATTACTGCACGGAGCCTCCGGTGGTCGAAATTACTGCACCGGAGCCTCGGTGGTCGAAATTACTGCACCGGAGCCTCCTCGCTACCCGTGGGCGATATAAAGGAGATGAAAGAATGTCATCTGTATTATCCTATCGGGAACATGTCCATGAAGGTAGCCATCGGCAGTGCTTTACCATGTTTACAGAGCACTCCACCACAACAACCCCATTCAAGATGGCTATGCTCGTGTCACGGTGGAGGACATAGTCCAAGGGTTTGAGGACCTGGAGATTGACATTGCTACACCTGAAGGGGAGAAAAGACTTGGAGATGTCAAGCGCCATTTCATTCTATGGCAAAAGAAGTTTATCAAGTTTCTGTGCGAGGCGCCAAGGACAACAAGTCCACCCTCACGGTGGTGGTGGTGGCGGTGGCGGTGGTGGTGGTGGTGGTGGTGGTGGCGGTTCACCTACACCTCCGCCACGCCACCCGACGCCTCAGCCCACAACGTCCGGCGGGTGATCAGCCGCCGCCCCAGATCCTCGTCCGGCGGGTGATCGACGCCGCCCCAATCCACCTCCGACAAAGAAGCGAAGCAGTCCTGGATTATTAACCCGACCCTTATGTACCTAAGACCACAAAGGTACCGGAGCCATCATCAAGCCTCTCCCCACAAGGCCTTGGGAACGTAGTGCCGAGGAAGTCGACGCGCCGCGGCTGCTCATTATGAGAAATGGAAGGCGGACTGCAAGAAGAAAAGAGAGCCCGAGCCCAAGCCAAGATATATTCGATGAGCAAAAGAAGTGGGCTAAGTCATTTTTAGCACACCATCCCAAGCATGAAGAATCTGCCTAACGACTATGCACGTGAACTGCAGCAGGCACTCATGTTCAACGAGAACAAAGAGCGGGAGACGGCCGAAAGTAAAATAAGCGGGAAACAAGTTGCCCAGCTCGGGGAACAAAGTAAACAATCGATTGCCCCGCTTATAGTGGAAGCCCGGATGCCCCGAGATCATACAAGCTGCGACAAAGACATGGATTGACTGTAACGAGTGCCAGAGAACAAGCGGCCAACTTAGGTATTACTCTTCGTGAACTGTTAGGCCTTGATGAGGCGCGATGAAGGAGGTAGTAATTACATATGTCAAGAATGGGCCTCTCGTCGAGCCTCATGAGAAAATGATCTACGACCAAATGAAAGGTCTGCTGAATTGGTACAAGGGTTACATAAAAAATAAAACGCCAAAGAATATATTTATGCAGAAGTTAGACATGAGCATCACTTCAAACATTACTATGTACAAATTGCAATCGAGTGAATTGTTCCAGCTTTTCAATCTGCGCGAGCTCGACAAATCTATCATCGGTTGCTACGTTACGTAAGTGATTTATTAATTTCTACCCCATCTCGTTCATATTGCCTGCACTATATATATGTCCTAACTATATTGTTGTGTCCGCTATTATACATGCAGAATGAAGATTAAGGAATGCAGAGTAAGGAACATCCATGATGTTGGGTTCATTGACCCACACATCGTTAATGGACATGTGTTGGAGCGTCACCCCGCCGACGTGGAGGCAGACCTGTGGCAGTTTCTTACAAAGCAGGAACTCAAAAGTGATATTCTATTTCCTTACCATTTTGGGTGAGTGTTTCTGTCTTGAGCACATTAATTCTCTTTTGTTTACTCCATGCATGGTATGTGGCGGCTAATCGATGAGTTATGCATGACGTCTTGTGCATGTATCGTGTCCGCAGGTTCCACTGGATTCTGCTAGTAATTAAAGTTAACACCTCAGAATGTCTCGGCCACGACTCTCTGAATATGGATCCAAAGCTTTGGGCCGACATGAGAAGAATGCTGCAGAAGTAATTATTTTCATTCATTTGCGCTCTATATCGATCGGCCTATTTCGTTCATTTCCTAATATCAAGTAACTAATAACTCTCTTGTTCACTTAATTTTCTTTGCCTCGTAGGGTTTGGAGACGGTTCGTAGATACAAAGGTCGGTGAATTCAAAAAGAGCTAGAATTCAAAATGTTAAAGCCTAAGAATGCTGGGGATATTCAGCCACCGGAGACCAATCTATGTGGATACTATGTTCAGGAGAGGATCCGGAGATACACCTCTGAGCGGGTTCCGAGTGATACCAATGCTCAGAGGAATAACCTCCGGATGATGCTTAGTCTAGAAGCTCGCTTCCGACCACTTCAAGAGGAACTAGCTGGATGGTTCAGCAGGAAGTCCTCCATCCTAAAGGAGAACACTATTACGAGGACGTAGAACTTTATATGGATTAAATCATGTATGGAAACTTGTTCAAAATTGTATATGGTCATCCGATTATATTGAATATATATTGTATATTCCTCTTGAATTTTTTTTGGTTCTAATTTCAAATTTATTTGAGATTGTACATTCATATGCATGTATGTAGTACCGTAGAATATATGAAACTCCTTCAAAATTAAAATAAAGCACAAAAGAAATAAAACAATACAAATTAAACAGAAAACAGGTTTAGGGGGGGGGCTAAAACCCTAAACCTGTGGCGGCCTTTATTCGCGGTTGGCCAGAATAACCGCGACGAATGGTCCACCGCCTGACGGCCGCTGGCGCCCACGTGGACGGGCCGTTAGTCATGTTCTTAAGCAGCCGCGACTAAAGGTGGGGCTTTAGTCGCGCTTATTTGGTCGCGGTTGCGCAACCGCGACTAATGGCAGTTGCGAACCGCGACCAAAGGCCTTTTTTCCACCAGTGACGGAAGACCGCAAAATCAGTGGTGTGGATAGGATCACGTCGTTCAGATACTACATGGCGAATGGTTGTCCCACTCTCATGTGGGTCATCCCTCCAAATTTCTAGACACTTTGCAATATGTATTCTGGGTTATATTATACTTGGTTGCCTGAATTTTATTTAAAAAAAACTCAATTACTTTTACTCCAAGTGTTGGATATGGAATTTGTGTTGTGGCTACTTTGTTTTCCCTTCTATGTGTTTTTTTTTAAATCTGGTTTGCTTTTGAACATATGTGTTTAGTTATTGGACTAAACAATATGTTATTTTTCACATCACTTGTCCATGAGAGCGCACATAGCATACAAACATTACACTAATTTTCACATTCTGCCATGTCCCACTACTAGGGAAAACCCTAGTAGTAGCGCGGGTTTTGAGGCTAGCAGCAGCGCGGGTGTCCGCGCTACTAATAAGGCGCTACAGCTAACTTATAGTAGTAGCGCGTCCCGTACCCGCGCTACTACTGTTGACGATATCAGCAGCGCTTTTTGTGAACGCGCTACTATTACCTAGCTGTAGCGATCTCGCAGTCCCTCGCTACTGTTATATCTTTCATCATTTTCCCCCCCGTACCCCTTTCCCTTTCAGTTTCCCTTTCAGATACTAGATACTAGGTACTGCTAGTAGATATCAAATTCATAAACCATTACTGGGTAGTACTCCCTTCGTTCTAAATTACTCGTGGTGGTTTTAGTTCAAACCACGACGAGTAATTTGGAACGAAGGGAGTACTAGATAACAATTTCATGCATAGTCAACATGCATTCTCAAGCAGTACAAGGTCATATCAACGGGGATCATCATATGTAGTTCTAGATGATATCGACGACGATCATCATATGTAGTTCTAGATGATACAGAAACACACACATATGTAGTTCTAGATGATATCGAAGACAATCATCATCCTCAAGCCTGGGCGGTTGGTGTTCCTGATAGTAATTAGGATGGTCTGTCCAACACAAAGATTCTTGCCATCGAGGAATTTCTTCCACCCAACCGAGTTTAAGTGTGTGCGACCGTCCGTGTCCACGCGGTAAGTACAGGTTGTGACGGAGCCCCTTGCAGTAAGGCATAGTCCAGCTGAGCCTTCTTCATCAGGCTCGATACCATAACTCACAGATATGCTCTTTGCCAATTTCTGAATAAGAAAAACATATCAATTAATAAATAGCCTCGCAAATAAGTAGATATGGATTATCTACACTATTAATAGTTTCCTTAGATTCTACACTAATAAGCATGTGATCGAACTCTACACTAAAACATATCATCGACTAGATTCCACACAACATACCATATCATTGGACTTAACACTAAGTATTTCATCGGATAATTTGCATTTGTAAGTATAACATACCATATCATGTCGATCAACCATGGTATTTGTCGATTGGTCCCGAATGGCACCCGACAAAGTCAAGACGTGGCGGAATTATGTCCCACAGGTTGGACACCTCCTCCTCACTCAGCCTTGTTCTTTGAGCTATGATGGCTTCATGAAGTGGGTCCTCATCATCTTCATCGAGTGGGTCCTCATTATCTTCATCATCTTCATCATCTTCCACCAGGTTGAGATAAATGACAGCCAGCTTGGGTCTTTCTGCTCTGAAGGAGAAGCTGATCAACTCACCACCAGTAAGACGCATGCGGGCGAGGAAACGGGCCCATCCATCTCCTCCAATTTGTGACATATTGCGTCCTTTCTTGACCTCCATAGTGTACGGCCCCCAGGAGCCTCAAATGTCACAGTGTCCCCTGTTAGCTTGTTGAATTTCAACCTCACATTGCATGGGACGATCTGTGTAAAAAAAGCAAAATGACACAATGCAGTAATGCCAACACTAAAAATAAAATAGTTGTTACATTTCATCTAATTTCTTACCGCCGCATGACGAAAACTCGGCTGGAAGTAGATGTCGAACAGCTTGCCAGTTGCAAGGCTGCTGGCGCACCTTGACTTGCACAGTCGACATAGTGGTGGTGGTGGTGGCGCCATTTTCCTAAAGCAATATGAGCAAATAATTAACGATTAGATGACAAGGTACCACCTACCAAAGCATTTCGATGGCACCTATTGCCTAAGATAATTGATTAAAAAAACAAGTGGCAAATTTATCTAAATTGGCACCTACATTTTGCCAAAAAAAATAACTTATTACAAAAAACAAAAGCATCTACCTATCCATGTACAGAAAAAATAACAATAAAATGGTGCATACTAAATCAACTAGCATACTAAATCCACTAGCATACTAAATCAACTAAATGACACATTGTTCTAAATCAACTAAATCAACTAGCCTACTAAATCAACTAAATCAACTAGCCTACTAGATCAACTAAATGAAAATGTTCTAAATCAACTAGCCTACTAAATCAACTGAATCTTATCAACTAAATCAAAATGTTGCATATAAACTAGCCTACTAAATCAACTAAATCAACTAAATGAAAATGTTCTAAATCAACTAGCCTACTAAATCAACTGAATCATATCAACTAAATCAAAATGTTGCATATAAACTAGCCTACTAAATCAAAATGTAGCAGGGAGGAGGGAGAAGGAGGGGCGACTCGAGGAGGGAGTAGAGAGTATGACGGAGGAGGAAGGCGGAACGAGGGGGGCTGGCTGGCGACGAGTGGAGGGAGGACGAAGGAGGAAGGCGGAGCGAGGAGGCCGGCCAGCGGCGCAGTGGAGGAGGACGGAGGAGGAGGCCGCACCGAGTCCAGCGAGGAGGATGAGGTGACGGCGCAGATCGGAGGAGGGGCGACGGGGGAGGACCGGCGGCGCGGGGGGTTGAGGGGGAGATCGAGTGAGTGTGTGGATCTGTGGGTTATTGCGACTAGTTAACTTAGCAGCAGCGGTTATTGCGTAAATGCGCTACTGCTACGACCCGTAGCAGTAGCGCTCTTTGTATTAACGCGCTGCCACTATAACTGGCCTCGCGGCGGCGCCGTGGGGATTTTAGCAGTAGCGCGTCTTTGAGTGTACGCGCTACTGATAAACTTGTTTCAGCAGCGAGTTTTGTCCGCGCGCGCTACTGCTACTTAGCAGCAGCGCCTGATTTTAAAGAGCGCTGCTGGTAAGATTCTATGTATAGGCTTTTCCCTAGTAGTGTCCATCCACCTGAGCAGCGGATGCGTTCTCTCGGCAGCATTAAGTTTCAAATGCTGTTGAAGCATAAATTCTGAAATGTATAAAAATCTTCAAGAGTTGGTACTAATCTCCTGCCTTGGTTAAGAATTTCCCCTTTACATCAGAAGGGGCCCCAAGAGAGTCCCAGTCCACGCATTTGGTCAGGGCCAACAGCCAGGCCAGCAACCACCAAAATCATTCCCACGATACAGAACCAGCAAAACACTAGAAATTACTAAAAAAATCAAAACAGCAGAAATAATTAATCTGTCCTAGCATCAGGTCCAGGCTATCCGCAGGAGAGCTCACTGTCATGCTTCCCGTCGAGTATTCGCCCAGCAGAGTTGATTAAGATCGGTTGCACATGATCAACTATTTCTTCTTATTATTACAACGTGGCCCTGGGAGACTTTGCATCATACAACTGTGGATATATACCTATACATATAAGATTTCGCTAAGCCTCCCGTAGAGGTCCTTCGAAGTGTAGAAGAATCAAGAGATCAAATGTCAGCATTCCTATATTAATTCCCATCTTCACAAGTGTTGTGTGGTGGACTGGCTGGTAGCCTGGTAAAGCGTCCCATACGGTTGCAGGCATTTATTAGTATGACAAATCTCAATGTTAGAAATTCATTTGCATGCTAAATACGATGTTATTACTCAGTATTTTTCAACAGCTTAGGTCAGCATGGTCCCGTCATATGTGCAAAACAGGGGAATTAGATGATTTGCCACACTTTATCAGGGTTTGATGATTTGCCCTAGGGCTGTTTCAATGGCCAGGCCCCGGCCCCGCCCGTGAATCTCCGGGGATGGGGGGTGGGGGAGGTGGGGCAAATGATCAAATTGAGAAGTAAAGTGTGGGTTATGAACTAATTTCTCGTGAAAGAATTTCCTTTGGTGTCATATTGAAACGGATTAATCTGGTTCATGTCGCTTGAAGAAAATAACAAATAAAACATAACATAAATATTGATTTACAGTTCTTTTTGTGAGAAGATTGCTTTACAGTTCGTCCACTGAAATATATTAATCGGATGTGCATGTAGTCTGCTTCCCTATGTTAGACACCGACAAATCTAGGATTTGAAACCAGGATGGTCCTTTAAAAAATTTAGGCAACAATCGAGGTGAAGCATAAACTTCATCTGATAAAGGAGGTATTGGAATTTTGTGTCCTGCAACTATATTCAAATTGCTTGGAATTGTTAATATTCAGAATACCTCATTATGGAATTGTACATGTATTTATACATGGAATAAATTTACATGTTTAGCATGGAATTGTTACTTGCTGGAATGTACTTAAGTAATGTATGCTTAAGGAAGCTGGTCGATTATTAGTGGAATACAATATACTATTTATATTGAAAAGACTACCCGGGTACACTGATGATTGGAAGGAGCTAGATCCTACAATTAGATTACATCCCTAATGTTGATCTACATAATTAGAGGAATTTACACTCTATTAGGGCGCGTTGCTCACAAGCGCGTGTTCCGGGGACACAACGGGTAGAATCCGTTAACAGACAAATATGATCGTAGTTGGTATTTTTTTTTGAAAAGAACATAGAAACTTTATTTATTTGCAATAACAAGTACATCCTTAGTGAGGAGGGGTACAATTTCTCTCAAGGGCTCCTCAAACCAATTCAAAGGTGAAGAAAATTTAGCTAACTTAGCAAGTTCATGTGCAATCCTATTTCCTTATCTATTACAATGCTCGAATTTAGTAATGGAAAAGTCACATGCTAAAAAAATAACAATCTCGGTTGGTAATTTGATCTGGACTCTATCCCGGAAAGCTAGTCGAAAAAACTATGAATCTTATATTTGTATAAGAGATTGATTTTTTAAAAAAACAGTATAAGAAGGTCCCTACCCCTAGCCTCAAATATGCGAATTGTAAGCGGCAGCATGGATAAGCACAGAGGAATTAGGGGATAGACGGCAAACCCTAAATTTTCTAACATTGGCATCTGAGCTAGGTTCGGCCGCCGTCGCTTGAACCCAAATTCGCTGCGTACTCTGTCGCGCTGGTTGTCGCCGCAATCCTCTCGTCTAGATGTTCCCCATGTCGCCACATGGAAGGTTAACCCGATTGATTGATCAGCGCCTCCGCCTACGGGCTGTAGTGTACGTGCCAGTCAATCGAGTAGGAAAATCAAGCGGCAAAAGCGAGTTCAGGTATGTAGTCTGTCTGCTCTTGCTTCTTGCACGTGGAGCAATCACACACGTGGCTCAAGGGAGGAGGCATGCAGGATTCTTCACGTGAAGGAATCCATGACTCTTTGATTCACGCACGGAGATCGAAGTTGAAGTTGATCTGTGACCCCGAGTTCGATCCTCCGGAAATTGGAATCCTGCCGCCTCACCGGGTCGAGCTCCCTTGCGTATCACGCCCGTCGCCGTCTCCGTCTCTCAAGCAGGGAGGTCCGCTGCCTAGGGAAGTCACCTGCTCCATCGAGTCCATGGGTCCGTTGTGACGCTAGTCCAGATTCTGCCTAGTCCTGGTGCCTCGCGAAAGGATGCTGGCCATTTGACGAGGCGGATACAGTAATGCACGAATTAAGGAGGAAATATACTCCGCTGTATTTGTCAAGTTCTTTCTGTACTGGCTGCAATATATTATCCTGTAGCAGTTGATTGCTGCAATTAAGGAGGAAATCATTTTTTTACGGAAGGCACAGGAAGACTAGAAGTATTAATACTTGAATTGCTACAATAAGCACGTACGAAACTAGCTGCTGGTGTTTGGTGGAAAGCAATCGAGGAATCTGGAAATATTTTGTGTTTTTGTACTGGAAATTTATTTGCTATAGCTGAACCACCTGGCGGCATACTAAGGAAATAGTGAGAATACACGTTGTAGTGGTCGGACGATGTCGTACACTGGAAGGAGTGCACAGCGAACGGATCTTGCTGGAATACCATGCAATCCACTGGAATACCACAGACTTTTGGACAACATACGGATGCCAAGCATTGTTCGTGCTCCGTGGAGTTTTTTTTTCATATTATCGCAGACTTAGAATAATTTCGTTGGTACATCACGACACGCTGAAAGGAATCATTTTCAGCGGGATCATTTATTTTCAGTCTAATCAATGCAAAATTATTGTTGGAGAAAATTGATATTGTGCGGATACTTATGCATAACCTGGAAAGGGATTTCAGGGAAGTGTTTTTATTGAGCATCACTTATTTAAAGAGGAAGATGGAAGTCACTCCAGGAAATTTCCTCTTCATTTGTCGGTATGTCTAATGAATATTTGCACTATATATATTTATCTTCGGATTATGGTATTTGTTTCTATACATCATTTACTGTTGGAATAAAATGGCAATTTTAATGGTGTATCACAGTTCCAAAGGAAATTTTATATATAATTATGTGCTTTGTCATTGCTGCTAAATCGTATACACTTTGGAATTGGAAATTTTGCCTTGAAACTCCCTTGTGGAGGAAAAGTATTATTGTTATAGGACACTCTGTGAAACTTCAATGTGAAGGGACTTAATTTATTGTTCTATCTTGGAACCCATTGATTATGAAATAATATTTGAAAAAGGAAGAGTGAAAATATTGCTCAATTGTTAAATTAGTGCATTATGTATTTTCACACAATGGTACATCTTTCTTGATGTCCATTGGAAGTTGGCCGACCAATTTTTTTTATTGGGCAAAGATTACTCCATATGGAGGAATATTGACAATGGGAACACATGCTTGGAATCTTATTATCTACATCATCAATGACTTGGTCACATATCTTTGAACTGGATCAAGAGGCTTATTGATTCTGGAATTTTAAACTTTAGTCGGAGGACTATGGTACATGTGAAGCATATATGATTTTTTTAATACACCTTGTTTATCAAGGTGGAAGGATATGAAAGGGCTTCACATTGTTTCTTTTTGATATACTTACGGTATTTCTTTGGACATCCCCACTAGAGGTCAGATTATTTATTTCATCTCACTCTTCCATGATTACACTTTTACATGGTTATCCTTATATTTTATTATACAAGTCGGAAGGTTTTATTGTGCTGGTCACATGGTATACTGAAGTGGAAAATCAGTTGATTAAATAAGATCATAGTTTTAACAACCGATTGGTGGGGGAAGTACACTTCAGGAATATATTGTTTGAATGTAAAGAGCATGGAATTATTCACCATTGTAATATACCGTACACTCCACAACTGAATGGACGAATTGACTGTCTTGTATAGTCCATTGTTTCTCTGGAAAGAAGCATTGCATACTGTCATTTGTTGACATCATTCTCCATCTAGTACAGTCAATTGACTAGAAGGAAATCTTCTATTTTGGCATGAAATTCTCAGTTATTACAAAGCGCACACCAGGAATTTTTCACGGTTCTTCTAGTGGATCAAAGGGTGTTTCCTTAGTTATCTGGAAAAGGAATACTGGTGGAAAGTAGGAACACAATCATTTTTATGATCAAGGGTGGAATTACTGACAATCATACTGTAATAATCTTAACCCCAAGGAAACTACAAGTGACACTCCCAACATGACATGCTTAGGATAAGTGGGAGGAATTAACTTTGAATGTAATCTCTGGATAATTGTTACGTGATTTTTGGGGGAAGTCACTCTAAATAGTAGAGGAAGACTCCTAATTAAGAAGGCTTAATTTTTTTATCATTGTCAACTATGGGTGGAAGAAATGCGGGAAGGAATAAACTCAATGAGGAATTATATGGTTTGGGAACTTAATTTCATACCAAATAACCGCAAGCCTATTGTCTAGAAGTGATTTTTTTGTAAGGATATTTGGCTCATTGGAATATTATGTCACCCTTGTTATTCAATTATTCACACAGATGGAAATATAATTTGTGGAAACTCTCTCTCCTGGAATTTTGGGAAAGAGGAACTCCAGACATGGTTAGCTAATTGAATAAATTAATGTATGGTCTTATAACAAGCTTCACATCAATGGAATAGCAGGTCATATGGTTTTATAAATGAAGCAAGGCGGTCATCTACAAATGTAAGTGTAAAGTATTTTGCATTATTGTTGTATGCGTTAACATTGTTTTGTGGTGTGCAATGATAAGTCACATTGATGGAAGTGAAAGCTTGGTCATTTTTTAACTTTCATATGAAAGGAACATTTGAAATATCCTATGTTTTAAGAGTGGAAATACATAGAAAATATTTTGAGGTGTTTCTCTATGGAAAATTGCAAATCTGTTAAAATTCCTTTGATAAAGGGAATCATACTCAGTGAGGAATTATATTTGAACTCCTGAGGAAAATAGAATAATAAATGATATTGGAATTCATATGTATCACTACTAGGGAAAACCCTAGCAGCAGCGTGGGTTTTAGGCCTGTTAGTAGCCCGGGCTGGAGCGCTACTGGTACGGCGCTACAGCTAAAGCTTAGAAGTAGCGTGCCTCAACCCACGCTACTGCTAAATCGACTTAGTAGTAGCGCTTCCGTAGAGGAGCGCTACTGGTAATTAGTAGTAGCGCTTCTCCCTGCCCGCGCTACTACTATTATTTCGTATTTTATTTCTTTTTTATTTTATGTTGTATTCATACACCTTTACACAAGTTTTCATACAACAGGAATTTAGAGATTGTTTTTACATCATAATGAGTTATTACATCACGGGGTGAAAGAACCGCGGACTAGTTTCAAGTGGATGTCCATCCACTTGAAACTAATCCGCGGTTCTTTCACCCAGTGATATAATAAATATCATCATCATCATCATATCATTAACAACTTATCATCATAATACATCATTCTCATATAACACCTCCTCAAGATCATCGTTTTCATCAATGACATCACATAGCAAATTGGTCAGTAGTCGTAATCACAAGTACTCCTCATCATCAATTCTAACACATTGTACCACATAATAAACATATTGTACCTCATATGACCTACTACATTCTCTTAGGACCTACTACATTCTCTAAGGTAAAATAGCAAAAAACAAGATAGCCCCTGACTGTCCATTATGGAGAATGGAGATTATCCTGTCTCCAATTCTTGCCTTTCGCTTAATGTTACTTCCAAGAACCTCCTTGCGAATGTACAAACATTTTTTCCATTCTTTGATGAGCATGTGTTCATCGGTTTTAGAAATCCGATATGCACACACTAGTAGAAAAGGGGGCAATGGCCCAGGCCGGTTCAGCCCATTAGTCCCGGTTCTGCCACGAACTGGGACCAATGGAGGTATTTGTCCCGGTTCGTGAGCCCAGGGGGCCGGCCGGGCCACGTGGGCCATTGGTCCCGGTTCGTCTGGCCCTTTTGGTCCCAGTTGATGGGACGAACCGGGACCAATGGGCCTCGCTCCTGGCCCATCACCATTGGTCCCGGTTGGTGGCTTGAACAAGAACAAGCACTAGTAGAAAACAGGGCTTTCATCCAGGCCAGTTTAGCCCATTAGTCCCGGTTCAATCCAGAACCGGGACCAATGGAGCTATTTGCCCTGTTCAGGAGCCTGAGGGGGCCGGCCGGGCCACGTGGGCCATTGGTCCCGGTTCGTCCGGACCTTTTGGTCCCGGTTGGTGGGACGAACCGGGACCAATGGTCCTGGCTCTGGCCCACCACTATTGGTCCCGGTTGGTGGCATGAACCGGGACCAAAGGCTTCCTTTAGTCTCGGTTCAAGCCACCAACCGGGCTAATGGTGCTGCCTATATATAGCCCCTCGGCGCAGGAGCAGAGCACACTGCTCTATTTTGTCTGGCCGAGGGGGAGAGGGCTTGGTGGTGCTCTAGCTCACCTCCTATGCACACAAGGTGTTCGATGGAATGCCCGAGCCACACTACTTAAGGTTTCTCCTCTCTAAGCTCGACCACCAAGCTCCATTTTCCTCAATATTTATCTAGGTTTAGCGGTCCGTCACGCCCGTCCCGCCTTCATCGCTGCCGATCACCCACGCCGATCTCATCGCCGGCACCACCGTGGTGAGCTTCTTGTTCTTATCTTCTTTACGAAAGGAAAAATATTATTACTTGTTTTTCTAGATAGATACTTGTATTATTTTCTTACTTTTATTATTGCATCTTATATAGTGCGATGGTTTTGGTATCCACCCCCGTCGGCCCTCGCCCTGTCTATGATTCGGATGTGGTATATATTATCTTTTTCATAACTATTGGTTCATTTATTGTTTATGAAAATTATGCCGACCAACGTGATATAGATTTTATTTATCTAGGAGATTGTTGAACTGAAATTCCAACCGACCCTATTGTCGAGAGGTTAAATTTAGTTGAAGAAGAAAACAATTTCTTGAAGGAAAAAATAAAAAACTTGAGGAGGAGAAGATGATATTGGAGTTGCATGTTGCGGATGTCATCGATGATCACAAGATCAAGATGGATGCAATGCGCTTGAATATTAGAAAGATTAGAAAATATGCCATTCATACCGAGGCTTGGTATCATTATGCTGTTGGATCAGTTGTTACCTTGGTTGCGATTATGATCGCATTTGTTTTCGCATTGAAATGTTTTACATAGTTTCAATGTATGGTTTAATTAATTTAGATGTTCTGCAGAGCTTTATGTTGTTAGATGAGAACTATGTATGTACTTTGGTTTTTATGTGATGATGAACTTCTATTAATTTGGTCACTTAATTATCTATTCATGATGTTCTGTAATGATTTTTGACACACTTAATTATATATAATGCACGCAGATGAACCGGCAATGGATGTACGGTGACAGACACACCTCCGAGTACACTAAGGGCGTGCATGATTTTCTCGAAGTGGCTGAGGCAAACAAGCAGAATGGTTTTATGTGTTGTCCATGCCCTATATGTGGGAATACGAAGTCTTACTCTGACCGGAAAATCCTTCACACCCACCTACTTTACAAGGGTTTCATGCCACACTATAATGTTTGGACGAGGCACGGAGAAATAGGGGTTATGATGGAAGACGGCGAAGAAGAAGAGTACAATGACAACTATGTGCCCCCTGAATACGGTGATGCTACTGAACATCAAGAGGAACCAGACGATTGGTGCTGCAACGGGCGAAACTGCTGAAGATCAAGAGGAACCAGACGATGTGCCCGATGATGATGATCTTCGCCGGGTCATTGTCGATGCAAGGACGCAATGCGAAAGTCAAAAGGAGAAGCTGAAGTTCGATCGCATGTTAGAGGGTCACAAAAAAGGGTTGTACCCCAATTGCGAAGATGGCAACACAAAGTTCGGTACTGTACTGAAATTGCTGCAGTGGAAGGCAGAGAATGCTGTGCCTGATAAAGGATTTGAGAAGCTACTGAAAAGAATGAAGAAGAAGCTTCCAAAAGATGACAAATTGCCCGACAGTACATACGCAGTAAAGAAGGTCGTATGCCCTCTAGGATTGGAGGTGGAGAAGATACATGCATGTCCTAATGACTGCATCCTCTACCGCGGTGCATACAAGGATCTGAACGCATGCCCGGTATGCGGTGCATTGCGGTATAAGATCGGACGAGATGCCCCTGGTGATGTTGACAGCGAGCCTCCCAGAAAGAGGGTTCCTGCTAAGGTGATGTGGTATGCTCCCATAATACCACGGTTGAAACGTCTGTTCAAAAACGGAGAGCATGTCAAGTTGATGCGATGGCACAGTGAGGACCGTAAGAAAGACGGGAAGTTGAGAGCACCCGCTGACGGGTCGCAGTGGAGAAAAATCGAGAGAAAGTGCTGGGATGAGTTTGCAAAGGACCCAAGGAATGTATGGTTTGCTTTAAGCACGGATGGCATTAATCCTTTCGGGGAGCAGAGCAGCAATCACAACACCTGGCCCGTGACTCTATGTATGTATAACCTTCCTCCTTGGATGTGCATGAAGCGGAAGTTCATTATGATGCCAGTTCTCATCCAAGGCCCTAAGCAACCCGGCAACGACATTGATGTGTACCTAAGGCCATTAGTTGAAGAACTTTTACAGTTGTGGAATGGAAACGGTGTACGTACGTGGGATGAGCACAAAAAGGAGAAATTTGACCTAAAGGCATTGCTGTTCGTGACCATCAACGATTGGCCCGCTCTCAGTAACCTTTCAGGACAAACAAACAAGGGATACCATGCATGCACGCACTGTTTACTTGACACCGATAGAATATACCTGGGAAGCTGCAGGAAGAATGTATACCTGGGCCATCGTCGATTTCTTCCGACCAACCATCAATGTAGGAAGAAAGGCAAGCATTTCAAAGGCGAGGCAGATCATCGGAAGAAGCCCGCCATGCGTACCGGTGATCACGTACTTGCTATGGTCAATGATTTACACGTAATCTTTGGAAAGGGTCCCGCGGACTAGCTGTTCGAATGACGCCGAGAATCACGCACCCATGTGGAAGAAGAAATCTATATTTTGGGACCTACCCTACTAGAAAGACCTAGAGGTCCGCTCTTTGATCGACGTGATGCACGTGATGAAGAACCTTTGCGTGAACCTGCTAGGCTTCTTGGGCGTGTATGAGAAGACAAAAGATACACCTGAGGCACGGGAGGAACTGCAACGCTTGCGAAAAAAGAGGGCATGCCTCCGAAGCGGTATGAAGGTCCCGCCACCTACGCTCATTTAAAGAAGAGAAAGAAATCTTCTTTGAATGCCTGCTCAAGATGAAGGTCCCGACCGGCTTCTCGTCGAATATAAAGGGAATAAGAAATATGTCAGGAAAATGTTCCGAACCTAAAGTCTCATGATCGCCACGTGATTATGACGCAACTGCTTCCGGTTGCATTGAGGGGGCTTCTACCGGAAAATGGCCGATTAGCCATTGTGAAGCTATGTGCATTCCTCAATGCAATATCTCAGAAGGTGATCGATCCAGAAATCATACCAACGCTAAGGAGTGATGTGACGCAGTCTCTTGTCATGACGCACGTCCGGTTTCGAGCTGGTGTTCCCACCATCCTTCTTCAATATCATGACGCACGTCCTAGTTCATCTAGTCGACGAGATTGTCATTCTGGGGCCCGTATTTCTACACAATATGTTCCCCTTTGAGAGGTTCATGGGAGTCCTAAAGAAATATGTCCAGAATCGCTCTAGGCCAGAAGGAAGCATCTCCATGGGCCATCAAAGAGGATATCATCGGGTTTTGTGTTGACTTCATTCCTGGCCTTAAGAAGATAGGTCTCCCTAAATCGCGGTATGAGGGGAGACTGACCGGAAAAGGCACGCTTGGAAGGGACTCAATAATATGCAGGACGGATATTCCTGGTCTCAAGCACACCACACGCTTCTACGTAACTCTACCTTGGTGACCCCGTATGTCGATGAACACAAGAACAGTCTGCGCCCAAACACCCGGAGAAAAGGACGATCGGATTACATGTGAACACATCAGGACTTTCAACAGTTGGTTGGAAACACGTCTCAGCGGTGACAGCACTGTTTGTGATGAGCTGTACTTGTTGTCCAGGGGACGATCTTCGACTGTAATGATTTGAAAAGGATACGAGATAAATGGGAATACATTTTACATGATTGACCAAGATCAAAAGAGCACCAACCAAAACAACGGTGTCCGCTTTGATGCAGCAACCGACAGGGGAAAGGACACATATTATGGTTACATAGTGGACATATGGGAACTTGACTACGGAGTAGATTTTAAGGTCCCTTTGTTTAAGTGCAGATGGGTCAATCTGTCAGGAGGCGGGGTACAGGTAGACCCACAGTACGGAATGACAACAGTGCATCTGAAAAATCTTGGGTACACTGACGAACCGTTCATCCTAGCCAATGATGTGGCACAGGTTATCTATGTGAAGGACATGTCTACCAGACCGAGAAAAAGAAAAGATAAGGAAGCGAATACATCATACGATGAGCCAAAGCGCCACATAGTTTTTTCAGGAAAAAGGGACATCCTGGGAGTGGAGGGCAAGACAGACATGTCTGAAGAGTATGAAAAGTTTCATGAAATTCCTCCCAAGCATCCTGATAAACGATGAAGATTATCCATGGTTACGGTGCAATAAGCAAATGACACAAGCGAAGAAAAAGTGAAGACTTTCTCCCGCAACTATTATGATGATACCATGCCAACTTTGTAATGCATTTAGTATGATACCATTGTCCGTTTTGTACATGCACATGCTATGCTAACTTTTTCAGAGTTCATTTGAAAACTATGAATTTAGGTCGAATTTTCAAAGAATTCAAATTTTAACTATACAAATTTGAAAACTAATGGCACAAACAGAAAGTTTACAATTTTTCTAAAACTAATGGCACTAACAGAAAATTTATAATTTTGCTGACCTAAAAGCAAAAAGAATTAAAAAATAAAGCAAAAAACCAAAAGAAATAAATAATGCAGAAAACAAAACAAAAAAACTGGAAAAAAAATAAAAATAGCAACAATAAGTATTTTTTTGTAAGTAGAAACAAAATAAAATAAATAAAGCAACAAAGAAAACAAAATAAGTGTTTTCAAATTTGAAAACTAATGGCACTAACAGAAAGTTTATAAATTTTCTAAAACTAAAAGCAAAAAGAATTAAAAAATAAAGCAAAAAACAAAAGAAAATAAATAATGCAGAAAACAAAACAAAAAAACTGGAAAATAAATAAATATAGCAACAATAAATATTTTGTTGTAAGTAGAAACAAAATAAACTAAATAAAGCAAAACAAAGAAAATAAAAAAAGTGCCAGCTACTGGGCCCCCACGGCCTGAATACGACTAGAAACCCTACCATGGGCCAGGATTCAGGCCCGCGGGAGGCCCAGTAGGCCCACAGGCACACATTGCACGGTTAGGCCCGAAAGCCTGCTTTAGAGAGGAGCTCGAGAGGGAAGGCGCACCACACCTTATAAACAGGTGCGGCTCCCTCTCAACTAGCGAGGTGGGACTAAACATTTGGGCGCGGGGCAGCACAAGGCCTTTGGTCCCGGTTGGTGGCACCAACGGGGACTACTGGGGGCTTTGGTCCCGTTTGGTGCCACGAACTGGTACCAATGCCCCCTTTTAGTCCCGGTTGATGCCACCAACCGGGACCAAAGGCCGCCGCGTCCCGCCCTTTGGGCTGCTGAAAAGAGGCCTTTGGTCCCACCAACCGGGACTAAAGGGGGGCATTGGTCCCGGTTCGTGGCACCAACCGGGACCAATGACTTTGCTATATAAGCCAGTACTTAGGAAATTTCAGATTTCCCTCGCGAGTTTCCCCAGACGATGCCGAGCACATCGACGCCACCAGGCTGCCCCGACGCCGCCCGCCGCCCCCGCCGTCGCCGTGGCCCTCGCCCGTCGTCGCCGCCATCGCTCGCCCTTCGCCCGCCGTCGCCGTCGCCCGCACCTCGCCTTGCCGTCGCCGCGCCCTCGCCGGCCATGCCCGACGCCATCGCCGCCTCGCTGCCGCCGCCGCCCGGTCCGCGCCTCACTTTTCTGATGCAGGCGGCCGCCTCCTCATATATATATATGCATTTTTCATATATATGTTGATGATGATATGATGATGTTGATGATATGATGATGTTTTTTTTCATATATGCATTTTTTCATATATGTATTAATTTTTTTTAAGTTGTTAGTAGATATCGATTTTAGGTTAGTGCATTTTATCACTGATTTTAGGTTAGTTGATCGATTTAATGCATTTTATGTTTGTTGCATTTTAGGTTAGTGCATTTTATGTTAGTGGAGAGGAAAAAGTAAAATAAGGAAAAGGAAGAAAAGAGGAAGGAAGAAGAAGAAAAAGAAGGAGAAGAAAAAGGAAAATAAGTAGAGAAAGAAGGAGAAGGAGAAGGAGAAGACGAGGAGAGGAAGAAGAGGAAGAAGAAGAAAAAAAGAGGAGAAGAAGAAGGAATAGAGGAGCTTCTTCTCCTTTTTTTCTCCTCTTTTTTCTTCTTCTTCTTCTTCTTAATTTTTATCGGGAACGAGGGTGTCGAGGATCGCCGAGGGGTCGAGGGTCGGGAACTAGGGTAGAGGGTCGAGGGTCGTTAAGGGGTCAAGGGTCGAGGGTTTCAGGGTCGAGGGTTCTATAGGGTCGAGGGATCGAGGGTCGAGGGTTCCAGGGTCGTCTAGGGCTCGAGGGTTCCAGGGTCGTTGAGGGTTCGAGGGGTCGAGGATCGCTGAGGGGTCGAGAGAGGTTTCCTAGTGTCAAAGTATTGAAGAAATCCATGGCTTCATCATTAGCCGGAAGTAACCAGGGCATGATGGTACGAAGTCCTCCAAAGTTATTCTGGAATGGAGTCCCGGATAGGATAATTTTCCTTTCGGTACGAATTTCAGCAAAGGCCTTCCAAATAACGATATTCGGAAGGTTCTTGCTAAACTTTGTACCAAAAAGCGAATTATCCTATCTGGGAAACCCTAATTAAATAGCAAGTATCGTCGGTGTGAGATACATGTGGCCGTCGGTGTCGGACACTACATCCACGTCCCACAAGTGGCGCGGGCGTCGATGCCCACGCCACTTGTGGGACATAGATGTAGTGTCGCCGCTGTTGTTGTCGATATACCCCCTCCCGATAGCTTCATGTATTTTTAAGAAGACAAGCATATTATTTTCCCATGTACGTATGTCGTCATTGTCGATATACCCCCTCCCGATAGCTTCAACACGTGGGGGGGGGTCGATATTACCCCCTCCGTGAAGCGTTGTCGAGGCCACCCGAAACCCTAGAGAAGCAGCGGCGAGGCCACTAATTAATATGATTCCTTATTGTGATTAGCTAGCTAGTTCTACGTTTGCCACTAATATATCGATATATGTCATGTTTGAATAATAATTGCCATGTTGTAAATATTTGTAGAAACTATGGACACCCCGCCCCGAGACGAAGCAAAGAAGCGTTGTTGAGGGACATAATCGCAGAAGGAAGTGATGTCATCTGCTCGTTGATGTTTCTCAACGACACCGATGGTCTGGAAGGAGAGGGTGAAGAAGCAGCTGGCTATAATTATGATGGCTCCGATGACCCAATGCCGATGCAAGAAGGAGAGGGTGAAGAAGCAGACCGTGAGGACGGCTCCGGTGATCACCGAACCGAGTCCGGCCAGGTATATATATTAGTTAATCCTGTACTGACTAGCTAATTGATGCATTCATTGTTTTGGTATGTACACATATTAATTAACTCTCGTCTTTGTTCTTTTTTCGAGCCCTCCGGATCGAGCACAACTTCGGTAAAGAGACGAGGCCCGAAGAAAAAGTTGAGCTCGAATGAAAAGTTTGAGATCATAGAAATCGCGCGCGACGGCCAACCGATTGAACCCATCCGGACAAAGAAGGCATTTGTTGCTCAGTGCGGGGTTCTGGTTAGGGACAAGATCCCGATTAGCATCCAGCAATGGTATAATCCTAAGAACGACCCTGAGGTGTCTTATGTCAATCATATGCAGAAAAATGATCTTTGGACTCAGCTGAAGTCAAATTTCACCCTACTGCCAGAGGATGATCCGGAGAAGCCAGTTTGAGCAATTAATCAAGTCTTTTGCTCACGAAGAAGATGGCAGACCTATTCAGTAATTGGAAGAAAGACCTGAATAAGTTTGTCGATAAAAAAGAGACCCCAGAATTCAAGGGCAAATATGAGAAGATCAGAGATGACCGGCCCGCATTTGTGGCCCACAAGACATCGGAAAAGAGTAAAAAGATGTCGGCGACAAACAAGAAAAATGCTGCGAAGAAGAAGCTTCACCATCGCACGGGGTCAGGTGGCTACCTCATAGCCCGACCTAAGTGGGCCAAGGCTGAGAATGATTTGCTTGATAAAGGGATCGAACTAGAAACAATGAACTGGCCAGACCGTTGCCAGACTTGGTTCTTCGGGGCTGGCAGAACCTTGGACCCTGTATCAGGGAAGTGCATTTGGACGGACGATCAATTGGACATACCAGTCAAGAGGCTTCAGCAATATATCGAAGCAGCGCAGCAAGGGACTTTCTATCCAGACAGAGAGAACGACGAGCTCACAATGGCCCTCGGGAATCCTGAGCACCCTGGACGGACACGAGGCACGCCATGCTCCATTTCGTGGAAGGCTGGGTTTCCAGACGCAGGCGGTTACAAATGCCAGGAGAGGAGGAAGAAAGTGCAGCAGACCGAACTGCAGGCGCGGCATGCAAGGGTACAAGCGATAGAGGAACGAGAAGCAGATCGCAGCAAACGACCTGTCGAAGCTTCCCCCGAAGCTACCCCGCCATCTCAGCGGAGAAGCAGCGTGGCTTCCACCGAGCTGCTTCAGCCGGAGCATGCCTTGACGGCTCCTGCCAGCTATCCCGTGGATGCTATCACGGAGGCTCAAAATTGCCACCTTATGGCGGAATGGATGAATTTGAAGGTCAAGGCGGCTGTTGGCTCTGTTTATCCTACTAAACCCGACGCAACTTTTCACTGTCGGCCGATTCCAGAAGGATATGGTAGGGTGATGGTGGATGAAATAACAGAGGGATTTGAGGACCTCCGGCTTGACCACCCTACCGATGAAGGGGACACTCGGCTAGGTTCTGCTCTGAAGACTCCATGCCTATGGCGGAAGGATCTCATCAACCTTCCGAACTGGACGCCTCCGCCTCCTCCTCCTCCTCCGGCGAGTCAGGGCACTCCGCCTCCTACACCGCCTCCTCCTCCGGCGAGTGACGAATAAGGCACTCGGCCGACTCCTTCTCCGGCGCGTGGCGGCACTCCGCCTCCTTCTCCGCCTGCGCCGACGCGCCCGAGCAGCCAGCCTCCTCCTTCTCCGCCTCGTCAGCAAGGGCGGAAGAGACCCGCCGCCGCTCCGGCTGCTCCGGCGCGTCGTAGTCCTTCTCCTCCGCCTCGTAAGCAAGGAAACAAGACATCCACTCCATTTGCTCTGCCGGCGTCTAGCAGTACAGCCAAAGGCGGGAGGACATACGGATTCGCTCCTTCTTTGAAGACTCCAGAGAAGTTACCGTACGAGAGGACCGAGGAGGAAAACGCGAAGATCGCGCGGACCAAAGTGAAGGACTTCTTTGAAGGGTTGAAAGCAAAGAGACATCCACCTCCGGAGGAGAAGGTAGATCCGGTGAAAGCGAATCGCACTCTGGCTGCCCTGACAAAACCACCCAAGTCTCCACCGAAAGGCAACTATGAGCGCATTATTGGAAAGGCATTTGCCGAAGCGGAGAGGTCGGGAAGTACTAAAAGTGATCAAAGGATGAAAGAACGACGAGCTAGGAAACAAATTGCCCAGCTCGGCGAACAGGCGAAGAAATCGTGCCCCCCACTCAAGGTGCCTGCTAGCGACATCGTCGATCCGAGGATGGTGCCCGGTTATGGCAATCCTGGAGATTACCTGCCCGAAGATGTACATTATGATTTCTTGGAGGTGCAGATACAAAGATACAAGTACGGGAAGCCTCTCATCAAAGATGAAAGATCTCTATCAACGATGATGCGAAGATTGCATGATTGGTACATGAAAACCTGCAGAGAGTCTGAGGGGAGGAGTACTTTGTATGTGAGAGTTAAAAAGGAGCATGACCTCGTTGGAATTGAACTGTTGCCTATTCCATTTGAGGAGTTTTATCAGTTTTTCAATCAATTGGCCCTCGATAAAGCAACGGTCACCTGCTATTGTCTGTAAGTAGTACTACTTCTGTCATTAAGTCTCTCTATAACTCAGCTCTTTCATTGCATGTAATTATAATTATCCTCACTATATTATGCAGATTGAAGATAGCCGAATTGAAGAAAAGACAAGTGGGTGATATTGGGTTCATTAACACATATCTCATAGATGCAACTGAGGTTGAATTTCATGCTGAAAATACCGAGGACAACTTGCTACAATCGTTGGTAATAAATGAACACAAAGATATAATACTCTTTCCTTACAACTTCAAGTGAGTGTTACTGTCTTGTGGCATATTCGGTTTCCCTTTTTTAGTCCAGGTTATAGTAATGTAATATTGATGAGTTATGCATGCGTGCGCAGCTTTCACTATATTCTCCTAGAGATTAAGCTTGAGCAGGGAGTAGTAACTGTCTTAGACTCGAGACGAAAAGATCCCAAGAAGTATGCGGACATGACTGAAATGCTCGAGAAGTAACTTAAATCGATCATTATCCACCATATCAGCAACTTTGTTTATTTCTGATATCAAGTAATTGTTTTCTTTGTATGGCAGGGTTTGGAGAAAATTCACCAAAAAGCTCCGGACTGCCAAGAAGCTGCAATTTAGACACCAAAGTAAGTACTATAGTAGCATATTCCACGCATCTCCTAGTGATTCAAGCGCTAGTTTCATCAATACCATTTAGCATGCTTGCTAATTATCAGTTTGATTGACCTCTATTTCTTGTAAAGTGGTTGTGGAAGGAACAAGGGAATGATTTCTGTGGATACTACATTTATAGTCCATCCGCCACACGACCTGTGAGCGGGGCTACTCTGACAAACAATATGAAGTGCATAAATAACAATATTCACAATTTTATTTTATTACCATCATTTGTGTTGAGTTTCATTCATTCATATATATATATATGTATTGAACCCCTTCTTAAAATTAGATGTTTCGGATGCGGGATGAACTCCTAGCACCAGATCGCATGCGAGCAATTCAAGAGGAATTGGCGGCATTCTTTCTTGACCACGTGATCGCTGAAGACGGAGAATACTATGTGGACCACGCGTTCGTATGTTAGGAGATTATATTTGTAAAAGATAATTATTGTATATATGTAACCGGTAGTGTCGGATAGATATACGGGAACTTGTTGTTCGACCAATCTCTCGGAGAAGGAGAGGTGGTCGATATCACTTCTCTCTGTATGCATATATGTTCATGACGATCTTCTCTTTCCTTGGTTTGCTTACTAGCTAGCTAGCGTGTCTAGCTAGTCCTCTCTATACTTATGTATAGTACGTAGCGTCGACCAAGCACGGACAAAAGAGAGGACACTTCTCTCTATTAATTAGCTAGCTAACACAATATATGAAACACCTAAATTAACCCCCCAAAACCCCCAAACCCCCCCCCCCTTTAAAAAAAACCTCAGGCACTGAAATGCTGACGCGTGGATGCCTATTGGTCCCGATTGGTGCCACCAACCGGGACCAAAGGCCCTCCTTCCTGGACTCAGCGCCAAGACAGGCCACGTGGAGGTTCATCTGTCCCGGCCTCGATTGAACCGGGATTAAAGGGCCAGGGCATTAGTACCGACCCTTTAGTCCCGGTTCAGGAACCGGGACTAAAGGCCCTTACCAACCGGGACAATAGGCCCTTTTTCTACTAGTGACAGGTGAGCTCCCTAGATTGACCTGGTAGTATGTTCAGAACTCTAAGGCGACCATTCAGATACATCAGATGAGGCACAAAATCCATCGAGATTTTCTGTTGAAAAACAAAGTAATAACTTCATAGTTAGCAATGATGTACTAGTTTTAGAAGTATGCAGAAGATGCACGGATGTCATAATAGTAAAGAATCTTAGCAGGGTATCTCCATAGAAGTTAACGTGGTTCAACACGTGCACTAGTGGCACGTATTCACCATAATTTGGAGGAGTTCTATAATAGGTATTGTAATTCTCAAGATAAGTACAATAAGCGATCAGATGACTTTTCTCCTTATAAGTTAATTCAGAGCCATCAGTGTAGTGGGTTTTGTCTACCATCTTCGGACATTCTTTGAAGAATCAAAATAAGTTGTCAATAGAAATAAGCTGTCAACTATTTTGAAATAAACAATATAAATTAGTTAATAACTATGTTTGAGAAACTCACATTGCGGTAGAATCAGAAGCGTATCAACAAGGACCCAAATGTCCATATTGTCTTGCTCAATGTCAGGATCACCAAGATCCATGGTGACAATCATACCCTCATAAAAACCATACATTTTGCAAAGTGCTTCCCAATTTTGGCAACCAAAATGGGTTATGCTCTGAGCATTGCACAGATTTACTTCAAAATCCATATCATGATGGGTCCTTAGGTGTATTTTCTTTGTTTCAAAATTTTCATGGTCTTTAAAACCCATCCTCTCCAAGACATAGCGTCTTGCATGGCATGGGATAAGCTACTCGAATTGTAAAAGATGAAAATTAGACGTTGAAATAGTTGAAGTCATGCTTAATTACGAAAAAAGCACTTGTCGTTGTTGCGTACCGTTCCAACATCGAATGTCTTCTCGAGCTTAATGCTGAAGCGCCGATCTTCGTCCAGCTCAACGAACCTGTCGCACATACCTCGATCGTCGTGGCACCAGCAGCACTCCCCTGGGAGACTGTCGCCGTCCGAGTACGACATTTACTACGTTCATAATTCAAAGATTAAACTTGTACATATTCTAGCACAAGTCATGCCAGAATTCACGGAAAATACGGCATTACCTTTGCTAAAAAAGGACATATCGAGCGCCTGAAATTTGCCGGAACGGAAATTAATCGACACTCCGGCAAAACATAGGCCACTCGGAGGTGTAACCTGAACATGACCGGCCACTTGGGCAACCACATATCCTATATGAGCAACACAAGATATGCATGGAGATTTGGCAGGTCTCACCTCGAGGTCGGAGGGGGTCGGTGACGGGGACGACAGCGGGGATGATGGAGGGGCTCCTTGATTTCTGCAAAAGCAAAAACCCGATA
Source organism: Aegilops bicornis (assembly GCA_021605145.1). NCBI lineage: Eukaryota > Viridiplantae > Streptophyta > Magnoliopsida > Poales > Poaceae > Aegilops > Aegilops bicornis. The sequence goes on from CM038670.1 coordinate 31,666,965, forward strand.
AGTTATCACTAATACATCCCGAATAATTGCTTAAACTAAAAAAAATAACAACAAATATGACATGTTCAACTAGTTCTATTAATTCAACTAGTTCTGACTAAATATAAACTTACTATAAATAGAAAAAAACTAGTTCTTTCTAAAAATAAAGTAGTTCAACTAGTTATATTAATTTACTTACTAAACTAGTTCAACTAAAACTAAACTAGTTCAACTAGTTTATTAATTTACTTACTAAAAATACATTAGTTCTATTAATTCAACTAGTTCAACTAGTTTATTAATATACTTACTAAACTAGTTCAACTAAAACTAAACTAGTTCAACTACTACAAATCATTATCTATGAACCCTAAATTAACATCTACTACTACTAAAAACATCTAGTACTAACTAAGCAGGGAGCAAGGGGGTTGGGGAGGGGTGGGGGGCTTACAGAGAGGGGAGAGACGGTGGCGGGGAGGTGCTCGGCGACGGAGAGGTAGGGGCGGCGAGGGCGGGCTCGGGATCGGGAGGTGGAGGTGTTGGGCGGGCTCGGGCGGCGGCGATGAGGTCGAGGGCGGCGGTAGTGAGGTCGAGGGCCGCGACGGTGAGGTCGAGAGCGGCGGCGGGCGGCGGCGGGCGGCGGCGCTGTGGTTGAGGGCAGGCGGCGGCGGTGAGGACTGGCTCGGGCAGTGGCGACAGAGGAGTAGGGGAAAGGGGGGAATGGAGGACTTAGCAAAATTTTGAGCCGGCGGGTGGTTAATTCGGAAGTAGCAGTAGCGCGTTCCAGAAAGCGTGCTACTGCTAAGTTAGCTATAACGCATTCTAGTATACACGCTATTGCTACTCCTTTCTCTTTTTTCCCTTTTTCATTTATTTTTCTTCACAGTTTAGTTTTTTCCTTTCACCTTATTCTATTTCTTTCATTTTCAATTACCTTTCTATTTGCTTTCCATTTAATTTTATATCTTTTAGCAGTAGCGAGTTTAGAAGAAAACGCGCTGCTACAAAGGAAGTAGCGGTAGCGCAGTTCAATATGGTCGCTACTACTATGTGTAGCCTATCGGCTAAGACGTGAGAATTATAGTGGTAGCGCTTGCTTCTGAACATGCGCTACTGCTAAAGTTTGAGCTATAGCGCGCTTTGCATTAACACAATTAGCAGTAGCGCCCTATTTTAACCAGCGCTACTGCTATACCTCTGTATATAGGCTTTTCCCTAGTAGTGTATCTTCATTGTACTATCATACCTTAGCTACCGGAATTTATGTTGCATTCAAGCAGTGGAATGAAAGACAGGCAGCTAAGGGAATCTCACACATCATATAAGATTTGTTGGGGAACGTAGTAATTTCAAAGTTTTCCTACGCACACACAGGACCATGGTGATGGTATAGCAACGAGAGGGGAGAGTGTATGTCCACGTACCCTCGTAGACCGTAAGCGGAAGCGTTATAACAACGCGGTTGATGTAGTCAGACGCCTTCACGATCCGACCGATCCAAGTACCGAACGTGACGGCACCTCCGGAAGTTCTGCACACGCTCAGCTCGATGACGATCCCGGACTCGATCCAGCAAAGTGTCGGGATGAGTTCCGTCAGCACGACGGGCGTGGTGGCGATGATGATGCTCCACCGACGCAGGGCTTCGCCTAAGCTCCGCTGACGATATGACTTCTCCGGCGCAGGGCTTCGCCTAAGCTCATGACGATATGACCGAGGTGGAATATGGTGGAGGGGGGCACCGCACACGGCTAAGGAACGATCCGTAGATCAACTTGTGTCTCCATGGGGTGCCCCCTGCCCCCGTATATAAAGGAGTGGAGGAGGGGAGGGCCGGCCCTCTCTATGGCGCGCCCTAGGGGAGTCCTACTCCCACCGGGAGTAGGATTCCCCTTTCCTAGTCCAACTAGGAAACCTTCCATGTAGTAGGAGTAGGAGAGAAGGAAAGGGAAGGGAAAAGGAGAAGGAAGGAAGGGGGCGCCTTCCCTAGTCCAATTCGGACCAGACCAAGGGAAGGGTGCGGCCACCCTTGAGGCCCTTTTCCTTCTTTCCCTGTATGGCCCAATAAGGCCCAATACGTATTCCCGTAACTCTCCGGTACTCCGAAAAATACCCGAATCACTCGGAACCTTTCCTATGTCCGAATATAGTCGTCCAATATATCGATCTTTACGTCTCGACCATTTCGAGACTCCTCGTCATGTCCCCGATCTCATCCGGGACTCCGAACTCCTTCGGTACATCAAAACTCATAAACTCATAATATAACTGTCATCGAAACCTTAAGCGTGCGGACCCTACGGGTTCGAGAACTATGTAGACATGACCTAGAACTATTCTCGGTCAATAACCAATAGCGGGACCTGGATGCCCATATTGGCTCCTACATATTCTACGAAGATCTTTATCGGTCAAACCGCATAACAACCGACGTTGTTCCCTTTGTCATCGGTATGTTACTTGCCCGAGATTCGATCGTCGGTATCCAATACCTAGTTCAATCTCGTCACCGCAAGTCTCTTTACTCGCTCTGTAATGCATCATCCCGTAACCAACTCATTGGTCACATTGCTTGCAAGGCTTATAATGATGTGCATTACCGAGAGGGCCCAGAGATACCTCTCCGACAATCGGAGTGACAAAACCTAATCTCAAATACGCCAACCCAACATGTACCTTTGGAGACACCTGTAGTACTCCTTTATAATCACCCAGTTACGTTGTGACGTTTGGTAGTACCCAAAGTGTTCCTCCGGTAAACGGGAGTTGCATAATCTCATAGTTACAGGAACATGTATAAGTCATGAAGAAAGCAATAGCAAAACACTAAACGATCAAGTGCTAGGCTAACGGAATGGGTCATGTCAATCAGATCATTCTCCTAATGATGTGATCCCGTTAATCAAATGACAACTCATGTCTATGGTTAGGAAACATAACCATCTTTGATTAACGAGCTAGTCAAGTAGAGGCATACTAGTGACACTCTGTTTGTCTATGTATTCACACATGTATTATGTTTCCGGTTAATACAATTCTAGCATGAATAATAAACATTTATCATGATATAAGGAAATAAATAATAACTTTATTATTGCCTCTAGGGCATATTTCCTTCAGGCTCCCACTTGCACTAGAGTCAATAATCTAGTTCACATCGCCATGTGATTTAACATCAATAGTTCACATCTATATGTGGTTAACACCCATAGTTCACATCGACATGTGACCAACACCCAAAGGGTTTACTAGAGTCAATAATCTAGTTCACATCGCTATGTGATTAACACCCAAAGAGTACTAAGGTGTGATCATGTTTTGTTTGTGAGAGAAGTTTAGTCAACGGGTCTGCCACATTCAGATCCGTATGTATTTTGCAAATTTCTATGTCAACAATGCTCTGCACGGAGCTACTCTAGCTAATTGCTCCCACTTTCAATATGTATCCAGATTGAGACTTAGAGTAATCTAGATCAGTGTCAAAACTTGCATCGACGTAACCCTTTACGATGAACCTTTTGTCACCTCCATAATCGAGAAACATATCCTTATTCCACTAAGGATAATTTTGACCGCTGTCGATGATCTACTTCCTAGATCACTATTGTACTCCTTGCCAAAATCAGTGTAGGGTATACAATAGATCTGGTACACAGCATGACATACTTTATAGAACCTATGGCTGATGCATAGGGAATGACTTTCATTCTCTTTCTATCTTCTGCCGTGGTCGGGTTTTTTTGAGTCTTACTCAATCTCACACCTTGTAACACAGGCAAGAACTCTTTCTTTGACTGTTCCATTTTGAATTACTTCAAAAATCTTGTCAAGGTATGTATTCATTGAAAAACTTATCAAGCGTCTTTGATCTATCTCTATAGATCTTGATGCTCAGTATGTAAGCAGCTTCACCGAGGTCTTTCTTTGAAAAACTCCTTTCAAACACTCCTTTATGCTTTGCAGAATAATTCTACATTATTTCCGATCTACAATATGTCATTCACATATACTTATCAGAAATGCTGTAGTGCTCCCACTCACTTTCTAGTAATTACAGGCTTCACCGCAAGTATGTATAAAACTATATGCTATGATCAACTTATCAAAGCATGTATTCCAACTCTGAGATGCTTGCACCAGTCCATAGATGGATCATTGGAGCTTGCATATTTTGTTAGCACCTTTAGGATTTACAAAACCTTCTGGTTGCATCATATACAACTCTTCTTTAATAAATCCATTAAGGAATGCAGTTTTGTTTATCCATTTGCCAGATTTCATAAAATGCGGCAATTGCTAACATGATTCGGACAGACTTAAGCATAGATACGAGTGAGAAGCTCTCATCGTAGTCAACATCTTGAACTTGTCGAAAACCTTTGCGACAATTCTAGCTTTGTAGAAAGTAACACTACTATCAGCGTCCGTCTTCCTCTTGAAGATCCATTTATTTTCTATGGTTTGCCGATCATCGGGCAAATCCATCAAAGTCCATACTTTGTTCTCATACATGGATCATATCTCAGATTTCATGGCCTCAAACCATTTTGCGGAATCTGGGCTCATCATCGCTTCCTCATAGTTCGTAGGTTCGTCATGGTTAAGTAACCTGACCTCCAGAATGGGATTACCGTACCACTCTGGTGCGGATCTCACTCTGGTTGATCTACGAGGTTCGGTAGTAACTTGATCTGAAGTTACATGATCATCATCATTAGCTTCCTCACTAATTGGTGTAGTAGTCACAGGAACTGTTTTCTGTGATAAACTATTTTCCAATAAGGGAGAAGGTATAATTACCTCATCAAGTTCTACTTTCCTCCCACTCACTTCTTTCGAGAGAAACTTCTTCTCTAGAAAGGATCCATCTTAGCAACGAAAAGCTTGCCTTCGGATCTGTGATAGAAGGTGTACCCAATAGTTACCTTTGGGTATTCTATGAAGACACACTTCTCCGATTTGGGTTTGAGCTCATCAGGTGAAAACTTTTTCACATAAGCATCACAACTCCAAACTTTTAAGAAACAACAACTTTGGTTTCTTGCCAAACCACAGTTCATACGGTGTCGTCTCAACGGATTTAGATGGTGCCCTTTTAACGTGAATGCAGCTGTCTCTAATGCATAGCCCCAAAACTATAACGGTAAATCGGTAAGAACCATCTTAGATCGCACCATATCTAGTAAAGTGCGATTACGACGTTCGGACACACCATTGCGCTGTGGTGTTCCGGATGGCGTGAGTTGCGAAACTATTCCGCATTGTTTCAAATGTAGACCAAACTCGTAACTCAAATATTCGCCTCCACGATCAGATCGTAGAAACTTTATTTTCTTATTACGATGATTTTCAACTTCACTCTGAAATTCTTTGAACTTTTCAAATGTTTCAGACTTATGTTTCATGAAGTAGATATACCCATATCTGCTAAAATCATCTTGTGAAGGTCAGAAAATAACGATACTTGCCACGAGCATCAACACTCATTGAATCGCATACATCGGTATGTATTATATCCAATAAGTCAGTAGCTTGTTCCATTGTTCCGGAGAACGGAGTTTTAGTCATCTTGCCCAAAAGGCACGGTTCGCAAGCATCAAATGATTCATAATCAAGTGATTCCAAAAGTCCATCAGCATGGAGTTTTCTTCAAGCGCTTTACACCAATATGACCTAAACGGCAGTGCCACAAATAAGTTGCACTATCATTATTAACTTTGCATCTTTTGGTTTCAATATTTTGAATATGTGTATCACTATGATCGAGAACCAATGAACCATTTTCATTGGGTGTGTAACCATATAAGGTTTTATTCATGTAAACAGAACAACAATTTATTCTCTTACTTAAATGAATAACCGTATTGCAATAAACATGATCAAATCATATTTATGCTCAACACCAAATAACACTTATTTAGGTTCCACACTAATCCCGAAAGTATAGGGAGTGTGCGATGATGATCATATCAATCTTGGAACCACTTCCAACTCTCATCGCCACTTCACCCTTAACTAGTCTCTGTTCATTACGCAACTCCTTTTCGAGTTACTAATCTTAGCAACTGAACTAGTACCAAATCTTGAGGGGTTGCTATGAACACTAGTAAAGTACACATCAATAACATGTATATCAAATATACTTATGTTCACTTTGCCATCCTTCTTATCCACCAATCACTTGGGGTAGTTCCGCTTCTAGTGACCAGTTCCATTGCAGCAAAAGCACTTAGTCTCAGGCTTAGGTCCAGACTTGGGCTTCTTCACTCGAGCAGCAACTTGCTTGCCGTTCTTCTTGAAGTTCCCTTCTTCCCTTTGCCCTTTTCCTTGAGACTAGTGGTCTTGTCAATCATCAACACTTGATGCTCTTTCTTGATTTCTACCTTCGTCGATTTCAACATCACGAAGAGCTCGGGAATCGTTTTCGTCATCCCTTGCATACTATAGTTCATCACGAAGTTCTAGTAACTTAGTGTTGGTGACTAGAGAATTCTGTCAATCACTATCTTATCTGGAAGATTAACTCCCACTTGATTCAAGCGATTGAAGTACCGGACAATCTGAGAACATGCTCACTAGTTGAGCGATTCTCTTCCATCTTTTAGCTATAGAACTTGTTGGAGATTTCATATCTCTCAACTCGGGTATTTGCTTGAAATATTAACTTCAATTCCTGGAACATCTCATATGGTCCATGACGTTCAAAACGTCTTTGAAGTCCCGATTCTAAGCCGTTTAAGCATGGTGCACTAAACTATCAAGTAGTCATCATATTGAGCTAGCCAAACGTTCATAACGCCTGCATCTGCTCCTGCAATAGGTGCATCACCTAGCGGTGCATTAAGGACATAATTCTTACGTGCAGCAATGAGGATAAACCTCAGATCACGGATCCAATCCGTATCATTGCTACTAACATCTTTCAACACAATTTTCTCTAGGAACATATCAAAATAAACATTTGTAAGCAACAACGCGAGCTATTGATCTACAACATAATTTGCAAAATACTACCAGGACTAAGTTCATGATAAATTAAAGTTCAATTAATCATATTACTTAAGAACTCCCACTTAGATAGACATCTCTCTAGTCATCTAAGTGATCACGTGATCCAAATCAACTAAACCATAACCGATCATCACGTGAGATGGAGTAGTTTTCAATGGTGAACATCACTATGTTGATCATATCTACTATATGATTCACGCTTTCGACCTTTCGGTCTCCGTGTTCCGAGGCCATATCTGCATATGCTAGGCTCGTCAAGTTTAACCTGAGTATTCAGCGTGTGCAAAACTGGCTTGCACCCGTTGTAGATGGACGAGAGCTTATCACACCCGATCATCATGTGGTGTGCAGGCACGATTTAACTTTGGCAACGGTGCATACTCAGGGAGAACACTTCTTGATAATTAGTGAGAGATTATCTTATAATGCTACCGTCAAGCCAAACAGAATAAGATGTATAACAGATAAACATCATATGCAATCAAAATATGTGACATGATATGGCCATGATCATCTTGCGCCTTTGATCTCCATCTCCAAAGTACTGTCATGATCTTTATCGTTAACGGCACGACACCATGATCTTCATCATCTTGTTCTATATCAATGTGTCGTCACTTGGTCGTCTCGCCAACTATTGCTTTTGCAACTATTGCTATCGCATAGCGATAAAGTAAAGCAATTATTTGGCACTTGCATCTTATGCAACAAAGAGACAACCATAGGGCTTCTGCCAGTTGCCGATAACTTCAACAAAACATGATCATCTTATACAACAACTTATATCTCATCACGTCTTGACCATATCACATCACAACATGCCCTGCAAAAACAAGTTAGAGGCCCTCTACTTTGTTGTTGCAAATTTTACGTGACTGCTACGGGCTTAGCAAGAACCGTTCTCACCTACGCATCAAAACCACAACGATAGTTTGTCAAATAGACTCCGTTTTAACCTTCGCAAGGACCGGGCGTAGTCACACTCGGTTCAACTAAAGTGAGAGAGACAGACACCCGGCAGCCACCTTTAAGCACGAGTGCTCGTAACGGTGAAACCAGTCTCGCGTAAGCGTCTGGCGTAATGTCGGTCCGGGCCGCTTCATCTCACAATACCGCTGAACCAAAGTATGACATGCTGGTAGGCAGTATGACTTGTATCGCCCACAACTCACTTGTGTTCTACTCGTGCAAAACATCAAACCATAAAAACCTAGGCTCGGATGCCACTGTTGAGGAACGTAGTAATTTCAAAGTTTTCCTACGCACACACAGGACCATGGTGATGGTATAGCAATGAGAGGGGAGAGTGTATGTCCACGTACCCTCGTAGACCGTAAGCGGAAGCGTTATAACAACGCGGTTGATGTAGTCGTACGTCTTCACGATCCGACCGATCCAAGTACAGTTAGTACGGCACCTCCGAGTTCTGCACACGTTCAGCTCGATGACGATCCCCGGACTCCGATCCAGCAAAGTGTCGGGGATGAGTTTCGTCAGCATGACGGCGTGGTGACGATGATGATGCTCCACCGACGCAGGGCTTCGCCTAAGATCATGACGATATGACTTCTCCGGCGAGGGCTTCGCCTAAGCTCATGACGATATGACCGAGGTGGAATATGGTGGAGGGGCACCGCACACGGCTAAGGAACGATCCGTAGATCAACTTGTGTCTCCATGGGGTGGCCCCTGCCCCCGTATATAAAGGAGTGGAGGAGGGGAGGGCCGGCCCTCTCTATGGCGCGCCCTAGGGGAGTCCTACTCCCACCGGGAGTAGGATTCCCTTCCTAGTCCAACTAGGAAACCTTCCATGTAGTAGGAGTAGGAGAGAAGGAAAGGGAAGGGAAAAGGAGAAGGAAGGAAGGGGCGCCCCTTCCCTAGTCCAATTCGGACCAGACCAAGGGAAGGGTGCGGCCACCCTTGAGGCCCTTTTCCTTCTTTCCCGTATGGCCCAATAAGGCCCAATACGTATTCCCGTAACTCTCCGGTACTCCGAAAAATACCCGAATCACTCGGAACCTTTCCGATGTCGAATATAGTCGTCCAATATATCGATCTTTACGTCTCGACCATTTTGATACTCCTCGTCATGTCCCCGATCTCATCCGGGACTCCGAACTACCTTCGGTACATCAAAACTCATAAACTCATAATATAACCGCTATCAAACCTTAAGCGTGCGGACCCTACGGGTTCGAGAACTATGTAGACATGACCTAGAACTATTCTCGGTCAATAACCAATAGCGGGACCTGGATGCCCATATTGGCTCCTACATATTCTACGAAGATCTTTATCGGTCAAACCGCATAACAACATACGTTGTTCCCTTTGTCATCGGTATGTTACTTGCCCGAGATTCGATCGTCGGTATCCAATACCTAGTTCAATCTCGTCACCGCAAGTCTCTTTACTCGCTCTGTAATGCATCATCCCGTAACCAACTCATTGGTCACATTGCTTGCAAGGCTTATAATGATGTGCATTACCGAGAGGGCCCAGAGATACCTCTCCGACAATCGGAGTGACAAAACCTAATCTCGAAATACGCCAACCCAACATGTACCTTTGGAGACACCTGTAGTACTCCTTTATAATCACCCAGTTACGTTGTGACATTTGGTAGTACCCAAAGTGTTCCTCGGTAAACGGGAGTTGCATAATCTCATAGTTACAGGAACATGTATAAGTCATGAAGAAAGCAATAGCAACATACTAAACGATCAAGTGCTAGGCTAACGGAATGGGTCATGTCAATCAGATCATTCTCCTAATGATGTGATCCCGTTAATCAAATGACAACTCATGTCTATGGTTAGGAAACATAACCATCTTTGATTAACGAGCTAGTCAAGTAGAGGCATACTAGTGACACTCTGTTTGTCTATGTATTCACACATGTATTATGTTTCCGGTTAATACAATTCTAGCATGAATAATAAACATTTATCATGATATAAGGAAATAAATAATAACTTTATTATTGCCTCTAGGGCATATTTCCTTCAAGATTGTGGAAAGTGCATCACAACCTGTCTTGTTCTAAAATTTATATTAAAGGTAAACACATTGAGGAAACTGTCACTCTATCTACAAGATGAGAAATAAGTCCAGATATGCATATTCAATTTTTTGTATTACTAATATGGTGCAAGTTCTGTAACGCCCTCGACGCGGCTATATCTCCCACGTGTCGAAGCACGACTTAGAGGCATAACCGCATGGAAAGCAATGTCGCAAGTGAGGTAATCTTCACACAACCCATGTAATACGTAAGGTAAAGAGATACATAGCTGGCTTACAGTCGCCACTTCACACAATACATAAATAAACATCCATTATCCAGATTACACTCAAGGTCCGACTACGGAACCAAAATAAAAGAAGACTACCCCAAATGCTACACAGATCCCCGATCGTCCCAACTGGCTCCACTACTGATCATCAGGAAAAGACACATAGTAACGACCACGTTCCTCGTCGAACTCCCACTTGAGCTCGGTTGCGTCACCTGCACTGGCATCGTCGGCATCTGCAACTGTTTTGGTAGAATCTGTAAGTCACGAGGACTCAGCAATCTCACACCCGCGAGATCAAGACTATTTAAGCTTATAGGAAGGACATAGTTGTGAGGTGGAGCTGCAGCACGCGACTAGCATATATGGTGGCTACATTCGCAAAAGAGAGCGAGAAGAGAAGCAAGGCACGGTCGTGAAGCTAGTAGCGATCAAGAAGTGATCCTAGACCAACCTACGTCAAACATAACTCCAACACCGTGTTCACTTCCCGGACTCCGCCGAGAAGAGACCATCATGGTTACACACGCGGTTGATGTATTTTAATTAAGGTCAACTTCAGGTTTTCTACAACCGGACATTAACAAATTCCCATCTGCCTCATAACCATGGGCACGGCTTTCGAAAGATAATACCCTGCAGGGGTGTCCCAACTTAGCCCATTATAAGCTCTCACGGTCAATGAAGGATATTCCTTCTACCGGGAAGACCCGATCATTCTTGGAATCCCGGACTACAAGACATCTCGACAATGGTAAAACAAGACCAGCAAAGCCGCCCGAATGTGCCGACAAATCCCGATAGGAGCTGCACATATCTCGTTCTCAGGGCACACCGGATGGGCAAGACGTCGGGTTGGCATAGACCCTGGATTGCCCAGGGGGCGCCGGACATCGCCCAGGTTGGGCCAGCACTCGAAGGAGCACTGGTCCGGGGGTTAAAATAAAGATGACCCTCGGGCTCGCGAAAACCCGGGGGAAAAAGGCTTAGGTGGCAAATGGTAAAACCAAAGTTGGGCCTTGCTGGAGGAGTCTTATTCAAGGCGAACTGTCAAGGGGGTCCCATAAATCACCCAACCGTGTAAGGAACGCAAAATCAAGGAACATAACACCGGTATGACGGAAACTAGGGCGGCAAGAGTGGAACAAAACACCAGGCATAAGGCCGAGTCTTCCACCCTTTACCAAGTATATAGGTGCTTTAATTAAATAAGAGATTGTGATATCCCAAAATATCCATGTTCCAACATGGAACCAACTTCATCTTCACCTGCAACTAGCAACGCTATAAGAGGGGCTGAGCAAAGCGGTAACATAGCCAAACAACGGTTTGCTAGGAAAGGATGGTTAGAGGTTTGACAGGGCAATATGGGTGGCATGATATAGAAAGTGGTACGTAATGCAGCATAGGCATAGCAAAAGAGCGAGCATCTAGCAAGCAAAGATAGAAGTGATTTCGAGGGTATGGTCATCTTGCCTGCAAGGTTCTCAGAGTTGTCGAAAGCTTGATCCTCGTAATAGTTCTCAACAGGTTCCTCGTTCACGTACTCGTCTCCCGGCTCTACCCAAAACAAGAACACAAACAATGGAACCACAATAAATCACGGGCGATGCACAAACAACATGATGCAATACATGGCATGATATACGAGATGTGAGATGCAATGCGTATGCGTGCTCCGGAAGGAAAATGATGAACAAGGCATCAACTTGGCAAACCAAGTATGCCGCTGGAAAGGTGAGATGATTTCGGTTGAAATCGATATAAAGATCACCGGAACCGGATGCACGGTTTGCAAATGGCAAGCAAAACAAGAATGTGACAAATCTGCCATTAACAGCATGATGCCACATAGCAAGCAACAAGAAATTAAGCTACTGCACCTAAACGTACCAACAAAGCATATGGCAGTGATCTACTAAAAATGTTTGACAAAAGATGAACACTGATCTACGGCTAATGCACACCATAACAGGTCCAAACAAGCATGGCAAAAGTGCAAAATATATCAGCTTCACAGACTTAGAGAAAATACTAACATGCCAGAAATTAACATCAGGACGGCATGTTTAGAGCAAGCAAACAACCTGCTACAGGAACAATACATAGCAAAATATGGCATGGCATGAATCTACTCAAGGCGTTGAACAAAAGTCCCTTAATGACCAAGAGCCAAAAGGGATAACAAAATGTAATAGCACCCATGTCAATATAGCAAGTTCCGTTTGCAAACAGGGCATGACATTGACAGAATTATGAAGGCATTTTCGCGAGGTCGATGCACTCACTACAGAGCATTTCATGATAAACTAAGCATACATCCATCAAGAAGACATGGAATAGAAGCTATACATGGCAAGAACAATATCATACCATACACGAATCAACTACAACAACCTTGGCAAAATTGAATAACATGTAAACAACTTGCCAGGAAACATTTTATAGCAAACGTAGAGATCGATTGACTCAAGCTATGGCTCTCCATAATTCCAAACAAGGGCATGGATGGATAGAGAATAACCATACGTTCAAAACACCCTTACTGAAGTAGCTCAAAATATGCATGGATCTCTCTGTAGTATCAAGTTTACATGGCATAAAAATATCAGCAGAACAGGGGCTGAAATCAGCAACATCATGAAGCCTAGTTTGCATGCTTGTGCTAGTCACCACAGAGATCACAAAAATACATGGCATACACCCCTGTAAAGATGGCATGGCATATTACAAAACACATGTAGGACTCAAGTTCATAGGATGCACACGTCAATCATGGCAAAAATGACAAAAGGGCATGTTCTGATAAGAATCTGAAACTAACATCACATAGCCCTCTTCTAACAGAATTTAGGGCATCAAGATGAGCTCAAATGAACATTATGCAATGAGATGAAATTATGTACTCGTCGAGGCGAACAATTCGGTATGCTATACGCCCAAAACGGAGCCACGAGTACAGAGTTATGGTGTGATGAAAATGCAACAATTAATCTGCAGAATAAATAACTTAAGAGGATTTTGGGGGAGAAAGAACTCAACCCTAGGTTCCAGATCTGGATCCGGCTCGTGGATCGAGGCGGCCGGAGTAGCTCGCCGAAGAGGTTGCCGGGGGAGGACGGAGGAGGACGGGGACGGCCGGAGATGGGATCGGGCCGGCCGGATCCGGAAGGCCGGTCGGCGGCGGGAGCAGCGGCGCGAGGAGCGCTGGGCGGGCGGCGGCCGGGCGGCTGGGCGGAGGGAGGCGGCCGGGCGGCGAGGCGGAGTTCAAGGAGCGGATCGAAGGAGGCGCGGGCGGGTCCCAAGGGGGCGGTTTCGGCGGAGCTGGGCCGGAGGGCCTCCTGCTGGCCTCGCGGGTTGGCGGCGCGCGGCTGGGCATGCCACGTGGCGCTGGCTATGTGGCCGCGGGCGGCGGCGGGTTTCGTCCGGCGCGCGGAGGGAGCGGGGCTAGGGTTTCGGGATCCGAAAATTTTGGAGGGGAGGCTATATTTATAGGTAGAGGGAGCTAGGAGGCTCCAAATGGTGTGTAGTTTTTGCCCACGCGATCGTGATCCGACGATGGAGAGCATGGAAGTGACTTAGATGGGTTATTGGGCTGTTTTAAAGGGGTGTTGGACTGCAACCCAAAAGAGGCCTTCGCGGTTACCCGGTTAACCGTTGGAGTATCAAACGACCTCCAAATGGCACGAAACTTGACAGGTGGTCTACCGGTGGTGTACCAAGGCCACTTGGCAAGCCTCGGTCCATTCCGAGAACGTTTAACACCCGCATACAAAAAGAGACAAGAAGGGTGCGCCGGTGCATGTGGGAGTGTCGGATTGCAAAACGGACAACGGGGAAAATGCTCGGATGCATGAGACGAACACGTATGCAAATGAGATGCACATGATGACATGATATGAGATGCATGACATGAACAAAATGCAAAACGAAAGACAAAACCCAACCACGGAGGGAAAACCATAGCACATAGCCCAAAATGGCAAGAGTTGGAGTTACAAATATGGAAAGTTACATCCGGGGTGTTAAAAGTTCACTGACCAAAGTCAGGAATTTCTTTCAACCTATGGTTAATTATGGAAATTCATTTACTGATTGGATTTGATATTTATGTGGTTTTGAAACTTTATTCAACATGGTTATCTTATACTTGTCTGAATGTGGAATTAATCATATTATCATATATGTGATGAAAAATAATTGATGTGGAATTTCACTTGAGGAAACAAAATACTCAAGGTGCCTATAAAAGTGGAATTACACTCGAGGAAATAATACTCGAGGCACCGAGGACAGCTATGCTGGAATAATTAGGCGGAAAGTAAGGTCTCTAGTGATCTTAAGTATCACAGCAAGGAAACATACTGAGGGAAGGTATCACTATATATTTCTTTGGATTTTCAACGTGGTGTTAATCTGGTTGCTGACCGCTTGACTAAGCCTATTAGTCATGAGGTATTTGGTAAGCATTTTAAGGCTATGGGTTTACGAATATTTGAATGATCGTTTTGGACAAGTTGGAGATATTGGAATTATGTGTCCTGCAACTATATTCAAATTGCTTGGAATTGTTAATATTCGGAATACCTCATTATGGAATTCTGCATGTATTTATACATGGAATTGATTTACATGTTTAGCATGGAATTGTTACTTGCTGGAATGTACTTAAGTAATGTATGCTTAAGGAAGCTGATCAATTATTAGTGGAATACAATATATTATATATATTGGAAAGACTACCCGGGTACACTGATGATTGGAAGGAGCTAGATCCTACAGTTAGATTACAACCCTGTGTTGTATCTCACTTGACTGAGATTTTGTTAAATCCCAATCAACTGAGACCTAGCCACACCGTTCTAAAATATATAAGTTGCTTGGAGTAGGGCCGTGATTGCCTACAGTTTACATGCCTTGCCCCCGACGGAAATTTGAGTATACAAGTCGGTAATTTCACCCGTACCTGCCAAACCGATCCCCACTTGCAATACGAAGACTCAAAGAGCCTGGCTGACGTGCCCGCTGCGTGTACGTGATCTCGTTCGGTTACGTGCCCCCGACGGTGAAGTTTCTACTACATCCATCGATCCCCACTGCAATACAAATCCATCCGCATATATAACTGCCTTATATAGTCAAAATCGACAACGAGGAAGATGGCGTCCAAGATAAGCGCGACAGCTGCGGCGGCGGCCGATGATACGTGGTCCAAGCTCCCGGCTGATCTTCTCGGAGAGGTCTACGGCTGGATCGTTTCTCCGATCAACCGCGTCCGCTTCACCACAGTCTGCCGCTCATGGCGCGTCGCTAAGTCATGGCAACAGCTAGCGCCGACTTTCCCGTGGCTCGTCTTCTCGTCGTGTCAAGGCGGCGTGATGCGCGCGTTTTGCCCCATGGATGGTGTATCCTTACGCGTGTCCCTTCCGCCACAGGCAGTCCACAATAGGCTCGTCGGGTCTTATGATGGTGGCTGGATCGCCGCCACATCTTCTCGTTACGATGGTGACTGGCTAGCGATCGTCAATCTCTTTTCTGGCGTCGAGGCGCCACTCTCTGCCAGGCAACGCGCCGCGCCAATTATCAAAAAGTTAATCTGTTCGGAGCGCCCCATGTTAAATCGCTGCATCCTTGCTGCCATTCTCACCGACGGGTTCGGAGTGTGCCGAGTTGGATGTCGAAATCATAATTGGTTGATATCGAGAAAGGGCTACACTTACGATGACATCGTTTTCTATGATGGGAAGTTATGTGCCCTACTCCGCCGCAGTTTATGCATGTACAACATTAGCATGACCAAGAAAAGTAATCTGGTGGTCAGCATCACCTACATACTGGACATGAACCAACTATCCAATCCCACGGGATGGGGAGCCGACATCAGCATGCATGAGATCAGCTACATTTTCAAGCATGGCGACAAGATGCTGATGGCCAAAAGAGCCCGGTGGTCACTCGAGAACAGCCTTTTCTTCAAGGTGTTTGAGCTAATTAAAAATATGCGTTACGGGTACAGCTGGGTAGAAGTGACTACATTGGACGATCATGCCTTGTTCCTTAGTACCACTTGCGCCAAAATGATGTATGTGCCAGCAGATTGGCGCGGCGGAGTAGAGAGAAACCGCATCTACTACAACCATATCAATTTACTAGGCGATAGTAAGTCCATTGGTAATGATGTACAACTGACAAGATGTGACACTGGCGAACATTTGTATTGTAGGAAAGACAAAAAAGTCAATGGAGTGGATAGGATCAAGTCAATAGGATATTATATAACTAGTCACTATAGTAACATTACTAATCACTACGAGGGCCTGGCGTGGCTGCTCCCTCCAGATTTCTAGCTGCTCAATGTCATTGCAGTATGTATCAAAATTATGATATTATGTAGTTTCAATATATATATATAGAGACAGCCTTTTAATTAGCTGGTTTAGATGTTGCATGTTTGACATGTCTAGGCCTGCTTGTCTAAACCTATATATTCTCCACCCTTTGTTCCCACTATTTGGTTCAGCTTTTGCATTCTACAGTCTTTCCAAGCTTTGCAGTTTTATGCTAGAGAATAGAAATGGTTGCGGTTTGCAGCTTTTACTTTCACTGTCGTTAGCATGTTGTAAAAGACCAAGCCCTGAAGCGTTTTGCCTTTGCTTGTTCTGCTTTGTTGAACTTGGCAGCCGTCCATGGCACCGACCACGGCTTCAATGGACTATCCGCCACGTCCTAGCCGGCACCAGGAGAAACCCGACGTTACATTGGCTCAACCAAACTACACGCACTAACTAAACTAACATATCACGGGCTGAAGGTATGTGAGCCGCCCATGGCGCTCGTGGACGATTTGATGCGTCAAAATCTCACAGTTCCCTCCGATTGCAAACAGGTGGGGAATGATATTCGAAAGGGTGCCCGGGGTAGCTTTGGATCTATCATTACAGAGATTAAACGTCGAGCTTTAAGTTTTAATTGTACTTTCATTTTGAAGGCCGGACTGTTAATGGCGAGGCCCATAGTTTAGCTATAAGCATCCTTAGTCTCGGTCTGGGACGCCACATCTGGGCTGTCTATCCCGCATGATCCGAATGTAATCACATCTTATGTGGATTTTGATTAATAAACCGTAGTTTTTCTCTAAAATGTGTTCCTATATAACGAACTAAGTATGTTTTTCCCTAAAAAGGGGTTCGTATATAACGAACTAAGTAATGGCGCACTAACTAAACTAGCATAATCATGCAGCAACACTATTGCCTAACAAACTATGAGAAGTTACGTGAGGAGATCGAGGAAACAGGATATGCATCGGTCCCAGCAGAAAACATCTCTATCTCCTTATCCCAACGCATCACACGTATTTCAGGTACATCCACCCTATTTTTTATTTTCTTTTAAAGGGGAATATATTAATATCAAGAAGAAACCAATTACACCCAGCCTCTGCACCAACAAGATGCCTAAAATCATCTAGGATGCGCACAGCCAAAAAAATAAAAATAGAAAAAAAAAGACCCTACCAGGTGAACAACCACCCGCAGTAGCAACATTCTAACCACCACCAAAAACAACACCCGGACTAGAAAGAAGGTTATCCACAAGCAATGCCTTCATAAAGGAAACAATGCACAAGCGTTGTTGTTGCCCGATCAAAGATCGTAGGTTTTCACCCTGAAGAAAGACCGCGTTCCCAAAACAATGACTTTGACAAGGCCACTGCCAGGCACAACCTAAAGGCCAGACCTTGGGTTTTCACCCTGTAAATCACGACTCGGTACTCATAGGAGCACCACAAAAAGTCATCCAATGCTGCCGCCCCCACTTGCAAAGGCTACCACTACAGGTCACGCGCCACCAGGTTCGTAGGAACTCGTGCCCGGTCTAGATGAGAGCATACCCCGCAAGAAAAATTTGAACAACTGCTGTGAAGCAAAGTCTTCGTCTCCACTAGTAGAAAACAGGGCTATGGTTCCGGGCCAAATTTCACATTAGTCCCGGTTCAATCACGAACCGGGACTAATGTGAACATTTATCCCGGTTCGTGCGGCTAAGGCATTAGTCCCGGTTCACCTGTGCCCTTTAGTCCCGGTTTGTGCCTCAAACCGGAACCCCGTTAAACATTTTCAAAATCCTCAAAAACCTAACAGAAAAAAAGTTACGGGGCTTTTAATATCTAGAGTGGAAAAAATCGAAAAAATTTCAAACTGTGGTCAAACAATGGTCAAACCATGGTCAAACTAATTATTCTAGAATATTAGTGTTACTAAATAATTTGTTCAGTTATTTTGAATTTTGGTCAAATCTGGTCAAACTATGGTCAAACTATGGTCAAACTATGGTCAAACCATGGTCAAACCATGGTCAAACTAATTATTCTATAATATTAGTGTTACTAAATAATTTGTTCAGTTATTTTGAATTTTGGTCAAATCTGGTCAAACTGTGGTCAAACTATGGTCAAACTATGGTCAAACCATGGTCAACTAATTATTCAAAATAACTATTGTTTTCTAAATAATTATTGTTTTTGAAAACAATAGTTTGAAACTCAAACAGTGAAATGTGTCAATTCATGCTCAAGCAAAATTCCTAAGGGTTAATAGGATTGACATCTTACTATTGTCAGGAAAACAACAAGTGCAGACTTGGAAACGAGGGAGAATAGAACCCGGAAGTTAAGCGTGCTCGGGCTGGGAGTGGGAGGATGGGTGACCATTCGGGAAGTTAGGTGATTTGGAATGATGAGGGTGATTAGAGAAGAGGATAAATTGAGCAGTGATGAGGGGTGCTGATTAGAGATTAGGGGTTAAAATAATTCAGAAATTTGAAAATAAAAAATTATTCAAAAAAAATTTAAAAAAAATTTCAAAAAAAAATCATAAAATTTCCATTAGTCCCGGTTAGTGTTACCAACCAGGACTAAAGGTGGAGCTCCACGTGGCCGCGGCCTTTAGTCCCGGTTCTGGATTGAACCGGGACTAAAGGGAGGAGGCATTAGTACCGACCCTTTAGTCCCGGTTTACCAACCGGGACTAAAGGCCCTTACCAACCGGGACAATAGGCCCTTTTTCTACTAGTGCTCATCCAAGCCTGCCTTCGCCACATGCAGATCCTCCAATCACGCCATGGCATTCTCTACATGTGCACATCCCTTGAAAATCTTGGTGCAGACATGTCCCAAGGTGTCAACAAAAGCAGAGCTTCGCGATACGCTAGTCCTTATCAAGGTGTCAACAAAAGCAGAGCACACGAAGGGCCCCTATCCAATCAAGGTATACAAGAAGCGTCATATACGCTAGTCCTTCTTTTCCATGGAAGGAGAAGTCCGGAACTCGCCGATGGCCGGATCAAAGAGGACTATAGATCTGTGACTTCGCCGATGGCCCACCGTTTGGTTGCCGCCGCCATGTCCGGCACAACCCTGTTGCGCCCATGTGAAGCCACGGATCGTCGGTGCCACACACAGGAAGCATCCGACCTAGGCAACCACGCCAACCTCTTTGCCGGAGTCATCACAACCTTATCAGCCTTGCAGATGGCAGCCGAGTAGTCGCCCATGGCCACGGTCCAGATCCGGGCAGGGAGGCCCAAATCCGCCGCCACCTGCACTACCACACCCCGCCTCGAAGATGGAACAACACTGCAGGGAATGCAGGGACGACCACCTGAGATCAAGGCGAACAACGAGTGGAAGACGAGAAGTGGACAGGGGACCATGCGCGCCGGGGAGAAGTCCCGCCGCCACCGCGAGAGACTTTTCCCTGGCGGCTCCAGCCAGCAGCAGCTAATAGGAGGTTCGGATGGGGACAATGATGATGATATAGACCTAGGGTAGAGTCATAGGCCTGACCTATACGCCCTACCCGAAGTCTCTACCCTAGAAGCAAAGACATACAAGGGACACCAGGGAGTACCAATTGAAGTCGTCGAGTGCAATCCACTCGACCAGTCATATCACTCGGGTACCCCTCCCTCCTAGTACCACTCGACCAAGACGAAGCCATTCGACCATACGAGAAACCATTCGACCTACAGATGACCAGGAGCCACTCAGGACAGCAGCGGTCAGACATCCACTCCGTAGTCTTAAAGGTCATTAAATACACTTTATAGTTGGCGTTACCAGTAACGCCCTATCTTAATGTACATTGAACCCCTGTAACGAAGGTGGTTGGGGTCCTGGCGCACTCTATATAAGCCACCCCCTCCTCTGGGACAAGGGTTCACACCCCCTGAAACACACACTCCCATATTCCAGTCGACCGCCTCAGACCACCGAGACGTAGGGCTTTTACCTCCTTCGAGAGGGGCCTGAACTCGTAAACACTTGTGTACAATCTCACCGTAGCTAGGACCTTGCCTACTCATACGTACCCCCTATACTTACTGTCAGACTTAGTACCACGACATTTGGCGCCCACCTTGTGGTCATGGGCCGTGAGTTCGGACTCGGCGCGCTCACTTTCATCGCCGACGACTCCGCTGGCTCCAGGAGGCCTCCCTCGATGTCGAGGCTCTCCTGATTCGTGGCTCGTCGCACTTCCGCGTGAGTTCCTACGGCGTCCTCCTTCGGCAGCCGTCGACCCCGTATCAGTCGGTCCTCACGTCGTCGTCTCACTCTGCTGAACGCCGCCGCAAGCGGTCTGATCGTTCGCGGCTCCAGCGGTGGGTGAGACACGCGGTGGCTCGTCAGGCGTTCACCCCCAAGTCACGGCGATCGAGCCCTACGTATTTCCCTGCGGATCAGTCGACTGATTTCGCAGACACCTTTTCCGGGAGCGGGAGTTGTGACCCCACGGCAGAAGTCCTCATGGTCGACTCCCATCGCGGCCCACCTAGTTTTCGTCACAGCAGCGGCGGCGGTGGCAGCTACAGCCCGTCATTCGGCCATGAGGAGT
Source organism: Aegilops bicornis (assembly GCA_021605145.1). Classification (NCBI taxonomy): domain Eukaryota; kingdom Viridiplantae; phylum Streptophyta; class Magnoliopsida; order Poales; family Poaceae; genus Aegilops; species Aegilops bicornis. The sequence goes on from CM038670.1 coordinate 31,688,152, forward strand.
ATCAGCACCAGCCTCTCAGCTCTCAGCAGAGGGAGGAGCTGCATCGCCGCAACGTGGAGGCTCTCCAGACCCCCATCATAGGGGAAACCGCCGAGGCCCGGGCCTTGGAGGCAGTGCTCCTGGCCACGCTGGCTGAGCGCACCGCCGGGTGTGGTGTGCACCTTGCACTCGACTTCTCTGTAGATTCTTGGAACCAATATCTGCAATGGTCTGCTACGACTTTCATTGGGATTTGGGTCATCAGATTTATTTTCTGGCTAATAAAATCAATCTACCGGAATTTCAGAAATGGGATCTAAACTAGTCTAATGAACCGATCTAAGCTCTGATTGATCATGCGTCGTGCCCCAAGAAACTGAAAGTGATCTTTTCGGTGGTGGTGCACTTCGGAAGTGATGGAAGAATCTAGGATAGGCATGGTGAGACAAACCACTCTAATACAATGCTAAAAGTTGTGCGGAGGCTAAAAGTTTCAGTTTTTATATTCAATTGTCCTTCTTGGGGCAGGGAAGAGAATCTTGAAGTACAAGACAAGTTGTACTTTGTTTAGATCTATTCTATCAATATCTTTTATCTCTAACTCAAGTGCATTGTACTTCTAACACACCCTACCAAGCGTCTATAATCGACAGGAACATCGTCTCATACTAAACGAACATCATCTGAAAGACTGGAACTAATTCAGGAAAATGTGTGTACCAGTGCTAAGTCATGGACTTAAACCCGGGTGTGATATGGTTCCATTACAAGAATCTAATCATATAAACTATGACCAGTTCACCATAAAGAAGTGATAACCCACAAGTATAGGGGATAATTGTAGCCTCTTTCGATAAGTAAGAGTGTCGAACCCAACGAGGAGCTAAATACAGAACAAGTATTCCCTCAAGTTCTATCGACCACCGATACAACTCTATGCACGCTTGACGTTCGCTTTACCTAGAACAAGTACGAAACTAGAAGTACTTTGTAGGTGTTGTTGGATAGGTTTGCAAGATAATAAAGGGCACGTAAATATAAACTAGGGGCTGTTTAGATAAAGAAGCAATAAAGTAAATATAGCGAGTGTGGAAAAGTGATGGTAGGAGTTTTGAAATTGTCCCTAAGCAATTGATTATGTTACTAGACCGGTAATCACTATTGCAATTCAATTTGAGGGAGAGGCATAAGCTAACATACTTTCTCTTCTTGGATCATATGCACTTATGATTGGAACTCTAGCAAGCATCCGCAACTACTAAAGATCATTAAGGTAAAACCCAACCATAGCATTAAAGCATCAAGTCTCCTTTATCCCATACGCAAACAACCTACTTACTCGGGTCTGTGCTTCTGTCACTCAGCCACCCACCATAAGCAAATCATGAACATATTGCAAACCCTACAGCGGGGATCCCTCACGCTTGCGCGACACGGAGAGCACCATAGGATAGCACCAATAATAAAACATGCAAGTCAAACCAATCATAGCAATTCATCAATCACCGATAGGACAACGAAAATCTACTCAGACATCATAGGATGGAACACATCATTGGATAATAATATGAAGCATAAAGCACCATGTTCAAGTAGAGGGTACAACGGGTTGCGGGAGAGTGGACCGCTGAATATAGATGGGGGAAGGTGATGGAGATGTTGGTGAAGATGAAGGAGGTGTTGGTGTAAACCGCAGTGATGATGATGGCCCCCGGCAGCGCTCCGGCGCCACCGGAAGCAAGGGGGAGAGGGCCCCCTTCTTCTTCTTCTTCCTTGACCTCCTCCCTAGATGGGAGAAGGGTTTCCCCTCTGTTCCTCGGCTCCCATGGCTTGGGAGGGGCGAGAGCCCCTCCGAGATTGGATCTATCTCTCTGTCTCTCTCTGTTTCTGCGTTCTCGGATTCTGCCCTAGCATCATTTCTTTTATATCAGGAGATCCATAACTCCGATTGGATTGAAACCTTCACCCAGATCTTTTTCCAAAAATTAGCTATCTTTCGGCCAAAGAAGGGCATCAACCACCTTACGAGGGGCCCACTAGGGTGGGGGCGCTCCCACCTGGAGTGGGCGTGGGCCCCTGTCTCGTGGCCACCCCGGGCACAGTCTCGCGTTGATTTTTCTTCCCAAAAATTACAAATATTCCAAAATAGTTCTTCGTCCGTTTCTATCCCGTTTGGACTCCGTTTGATATGGGGTTCCTGCAAAACATAAAATTTGCAACAGACAGGAACTGGCACTGGGCACTGGATCAATATGTTAGTCCCAAAAAATAGTATAAAAAGTTGCCAAAAGTATATGAAAGTTGAATAATATTGGCATGGAACAATAAAAATTTATAGATACGACAGAGACGTATCAGCATCCCCAAGCTTAATTCCTGCTCGTCCTCGAGTAGGTAAATGTTAAAAAGGATAATTTTTGATGTGGAATGCTACCTAGCATAATCTTGATCATGTATCTAATCATGGCATGAATATTAAGACACGAGTGATTCAAAGAAATAGTCTATCATTTGACATAAAAACAATAATACTTAGGGCATCCCAACAAACAATCAGGTCTTTCAAAATATCAATGTTTCCAGAACGTTATCCCTACAAAATCATATAGTCTTGTATGCTCCCTTTTCTTAACACAAGGTACCCCTCATGCCTATCCCGGTGTTAGCCAAGCAATTGTTTCATACTTTAGTATTCTCAAACTTTTTTAACTCTCCCGCAATACATGAGCGTGAACCATGGATATAGCACTACGGGTGAAATAGAATATGATGGTGGAGGTTATGTGGAGAAGACAAAAAGGGAGAAAGTCTCACATCGACGCGGCTAATCAACGGGCTATGGAGATTCCCATCAATTGATGTCAATGTGAGGAGTAGGGATTGCCATGCAACGGATGCACTAGAGCTATAACTGTATGAAAGCTCAAACTGAAAACTAAGCTCATAACTGATTCATTCATGCACTCCAAGAACACATAAACTAAAACAAAATCTTCCAGGGCCACAAAAGGCTCTAAACCAAAACAAAATCCGCTCCCGTCATACAAGCAAGCATCCAAACCAAACGCTACAGGATCACAAAAACAGCAAAACGGATACTCCATGGCTGTTGCGTCTCGCTTCCTGCACTAGGAAGAAACATGGCAGGGTACATGGTCAGTCAGTTTCCTTCTCCCTTTTGTACTGCATGGGTGGAATAATAAATAAACTACACTTTACCCTCCTCCTTGGACGATGAAGCGCTACTTTGTTGCTGCTGCTGCTCAAAGGAAAGGACCAAAAAGATTGATGATAAACAAACAGACAAGAATAACAACGAGACAATCAAGAAAGACATCTTTATCACCCTCGATTGCCCAAGAACTGCACCGCAATCAAATTCCACAGTGGGTAAACAAGCATGAGTAATTGTCGTCAATTTCAACAGAGCTCATGAGCTCAATACAGCCCAACGGCGCCACATGGAAACAACAAAATTGTAGCCAGCAAAAAGGAAACAACCAAGCCAAGTTCGACGAGCATCCAACCAACAAACAAAGCACAAGCTGCACGCTCAACTTTTTTTGAGAACCGCCCTCACGACAATTTATTCAATAATAAGACGGTTTACATCAGACTGCATAACAGCAATCAGAAACTCGGGGCATACATCAAATGTGGTTACACTCGAGGGAGAAACTAAACCCTTCTTTGCACACCAATGAGCAGCCTCATTGGCTTCCCTTCGACCATGTCGGATGCTGAAACCCTGGAAGTGTGAGACATATGATCTGACCTCTCTGAATACTGGACTCCCCACCAATCTGCAATCCACATATTCCCAATCCTCTTTAATGGCTTGACAGTCTGTCTCAATAATCACATAAGGCCAGTTCCTCTCCATGGCTAAGTAGACTGCCTCCCTTACAGCAAGTAGTTCAACATAGTGTGGATCTGTCATACCAGGGAGCTTTACAAGCTTTGCCGCCATGAAATTGCCCCCATGATCCCGGGCTACGACCCCAACTACTGCATGTCCATCAATACTGGCTACCGCTGCATCTGTATTTAGCTTGAGCCACACGTCGCTGGCTACAGTCCACCGAACCCTCTGTCTTGTTCCTGCTCCCTCTTTGCATGGCAGTATGGCACATACATTGCCTGAATAAGTTCCTGCACCTGTTCCAGAGACCGTCTCAGTTGATACTTGACTTCCCGATGGGTATGTTTGTTCCTACTACTCCAGATCGCCCACATGATGGACACAATAAGGGCCGCAGTTTCCCTGCTAATAAAAGATCCGTCGAGCAAGCTGTGTGACCAAGTCAGTGGCATGCCCTCTTTTTCGTGCAAGCGTTGCAGGTTCTCCCGTGCCTCAGGTGTATCTTTTGTCTTCCCATACACGCCCAAGAAGCCTAGCAGGTTCACGCAAAGGTTCTTCGTCACGTGCATCACGTCGATCGAAGAGCGGACCTCTAGGTCTTTCCAGTAGGGTAGGTCCCAAAATATAGATTTCTACTTCCATATGGGTGCGTGATTCTCAGCGTCATTGGAAACAGCTAGTCCGCCAGGACCCTTTCCAAAGATTACGTGTAAATCATTGACCATAGCAAGTACGTGATCACCGGTACGCATGGCGGGCTTCTTCCGGTGATCTGCCTCGCCTTTGAAATGCTTGCCTTTCTTTCTACATTTATGGTTGGTCGGAAGAAATCAACGATGGCCCAGGTACACATTCTTCCTGCAGCTTCCCAGGTATATACTATCGGTGTCAAGTAAACAGTGCGTGCATGCGTGGTATCCCTTGTTTGTCTGTCATGAAAGGTTACTGAGAGCGGGCCAATCGTTGATGGTCACGAACAACAACGCCTTTAGGTCAAATTCCTCCTTTTTGTGCTCATCCCACGTACGTACACGAACATCAACGCCTTTAGTTCAAATTCCTCCTTTTTGTGCTCATCCCACGTACGTACACCGTTTCCATTCCACAGCTGTAAAAGTTCTTCAACTAATGGCCTTAGGTACACATCAATGTCATTGCTGGGTTGCTTAGGGCCTTGGATGAGAACTGGCATCATAATGAACTTCCGCTTCATGCACATCCAAGGAGGAAGGTTATACATACATAGAGTCACGGGCCAGGTGCTGTGATTGCTGCTCTGCTCCCCGAAAAGATTAATACCATCGGCGCTTAAAGAAAACCATACGTTCCTTGGGTCCTTTGCAAACTCATCCCAGTACTTTCTCTCGATTTTTCTCCACTGCGACCCGTCGTGGTGCTTTCAACTTCCGTCTTTCTTACGGTCCTCATTGTGCCATCGCATCAACTTGGCATGCTCTCCGTTTCTGAACAGACGTTTCAACCGTGGTATTATAGGAGCATACCACATCACCTTCGCAGGAACCCTCTTCCTGAGAGGCTCGCCGTCAACATCACCAGGGTCATCTCGTCTGATCTTATACCGCAATGCACCGCATACCGGGCATGCGTTCAGATCCTTGTATGCAGCGCGGTAGAGGATGCAGTCATTAGGGCATGCATGTACCTTCTGCACCTCCAATCCTAGAGGCATACGACCTTCTTTGCTGCGTATGTACTGTCGGGCAATTCGTTATCCTTTGGAAGCTTCTTCTTCAATATTTTCAGTAGCTTCTCAAATCCTTTGTCAGGCACAACATTCTCTGCCTTCCACTGCAGCAATTCCAGTACGGTACCGAGCTTTGTGTTTCCATCTTCGCAATTGGGGTACAACCCTTTTTTGTGATCCTCTAACATGCGATCGAACTTCAGCTTCTCCTTTTGACTTTCGCATTGCGTCCTTGCATCGACAATGACCCGGCGGAGATCATCATCATCGGGCACATCGTCTGGTTCCTCTTGATCTTCAAAGACCGCCCGTTGCAGCATCATCGTGCACATCGTCTGGTTCCTCTTGATGTTCAGTAGCATCACCGTATTCAGGGGGCACATAGTTGTCATCGTACTCTTCTTCTTCGCCGCCTTCCATCATAACCCCTATTTCTCCGTGCCTCGTCCAAACATTATAGTGTGGCATGAAACCCTTGTAAAGTAGGTGGGTGTGAAGGATTTTTCGGTCAGAGTAAGACTTAGTATTCCCACATATAGGGCATGGACAACACATAAAACCATTCTGCTTGTTTGCCTCAGCCACTTCGAGAAAATCATGCACGCCCTTAATGTACTCGGAGGTGTGTCTGTCACCGTACATCCATTGTCGGTTCATCTGCTTGCATTATATATAATTAAGTGTGTCAAAAATCATTACAGAACATCATGAATAGATAATTAAGTGACCAAATTAATAGAAGTTCATCATCACATAAAAATCAAAGCACATACATAATTCTCATCTAACAACATAAAGCTCTGCAGAGCATCTAAATTAATTAAACCATACATTGAAACTATGTAAAACATTTCAGTGCGAAAACAAATGCGATCATAATCGCAACCAAGGTAACAACTGATCCAACGGCATAATGATACCAAGCCTCGATATGAATGGCATATTTTCTAATCTTTCTAATCTTCAAGCGCATTGCACCCATCTTGATCTTGTGATCATCGACGACATCCGCAACATGCAGCTCCAATATCATCTTCTCCTCCTCAAGTTTTTTTATTGTTTCCTTCAAGAAATTTTTTTCTTCTTCAACTAAATTTAATTTCTCAACAATAGGGTCGGTTGGAATTTCCGGTTCAACAACCTCCTAGATAAATAAAATCTATGTCACGTTGGTCGGCATAATTTTCATAAACAATAAATGAACCAATAGTTATGAAAAGATAATATATACCACATCCGAATCATAGACAGGACGAGTGCGGATACCAAAACCATCGCACTATATAAGATGCAATAATAAAAGTAAGAAAATAATGCAAGTATCTATCTAAACATACAAGTAAGAATATTTTTCCTTTCAGAAAGAAGATAAGAACAAGAGGCTCACCACGGTGGTGCCGGGCGATGAGATCGGGCGCGGTGATCGATTTAGCGATGAAGACGGGGACGGGGTGTGACGGACCGCTAAACCTAGAAAAATATTGAGGAAAATGGAGCTTGGAGGTCGAACTTGGAGAGGAGAAAGCTTAAGTAGTGTGGCTCGGGCATTCCATCGAACACCTTGTGTGCATAGGAGGTGAGCTAGAGCACCACCAAGCCCTCTCCCCCTCGGAGGCCAGAAAAAAAAGGAGCAGTGTGCTCTGCTCTTACGCGAGGGGGTATATATAGGCACCTCATTGGTCCCGGTTGGTGGCATGAACCGGGACTAAAGGGGTGCCTTTGGTCCCGGTTCAGGCCACCAACCGGGACCAATGGTGGTGGGCAAGGTGCGGGGCCCAGTGGTCCCGGTTCATCCCACCAACCGGGACCAATAGGGCCAGACGAACTAGGACCAATGCCCATGAGGCCCGGCCGCCCCACAGGATCACGAACCGGGACAAATACCTCCATTGGTCCCGGTTCGTGGTAGAACCGGGACTAATGGGCTGACTCGGCCTGGGCCATTGCCCCCTTTTCTACTAGTGCATGCTGTTCTAAAAGACACTCGAAATAATATAAGTGAAGCATGAGAGATCAACAATTTCTTCAAAAATCCACCGCCGTGCTCTAAAATATATAAGTGAAGCACTAGAGCAAAAACTATCTAGCTCAAAAGATATAAGTAAAGCACATAGAGTATTCTAATAAATTCTAATCAAGTGGGCTTCTCCCAAAAGGTGTGTACAGAAAGGATGATTGTGGAAAACTAAAAAGCAATTACTAATATCATACAAGACGCTCCAAGCAAAACACATATCATGTGGCGACGAAAAATATAGCTCCAAGTAAAGTTACCAATGAACGAAGACGAAAGAGGGGATGCCTTCCGGGGCATCCCCAAGCTTTGGCCTTTGGCTATTGTTGAATATCTTGGAGTGCCATGGGCATCCCAAAGCTTAGGCTCTTGCCACTCCTTATTCCATAGTCCATCAAATCTTTACTCAAAACTTGAAAACTTCACAACACAAAACTCAGCAAGAAATCTCGTAAGCCCCGTTAGTGCAAGAAAGGAAAACCACCACATAAGGTACTGTAATGAACTCATTGTTTATTTATATTGGTGTTAAACCTACTGTATTCCAACTTCTCTATGGTTCATACCCATACATACTAGGCATAGATGCATCAAAATAAGCAAATAACACAAGAAAAACATAATCTGTAAAAAACATAACAGTCTGTAGCAATCTGTAACTTCCGAATACTTCTGGAACTCCAAAAAGTCTAAACTAAATTGGTGAGCGTGGGGAATTTGTCTATTAATAATATGAAAAAAGAATCAACTAGAAAGCACTTTCCAGTAAAATATGACAGCAAATCTCATGAGCGCTAAAGTTTCTATTTTTTACAGCAAGATCATATACACTTCACCAAGTCTTCCCAAAGGTTCTACTTGGCAAAAACACTAATTAAAACATAAAACCACATATAAACAGAAGCTAGATGAAAAATTTATTACTAAACAGAAGCAAAAACAAAAAACACAAAATAAAATTGGGTTTCCTCCCAACTAGCGCTATCGTTTAGCGCCCCTAGCTAGGCATAAAAGCGAGGATAGATCTAAGTAGTGCCATCTTTGGCACTCAATTCATAAGTAGTTCGCATGATAGATTCATAAGGTAATTTAACTTTATTTCTTGGAAAGTGTTCCATGCCTTTCCTTAATGGAAATTGGAATCTAATATTCCCTTCCTTCATACCAGTAATCGCACCAATCGTTCTAAGGAAAGGTCTACCAAGAATAATAGGGCAAGAAAGATTGCAATCTATATCAAGAACGATAAAATCTACGGGCACCAAATTTCTATTTGCACCAATGAAAACATCATTGATCCTTCCCATTGGCTTTTTAGTGGTGGAATCCGCAAGGTGTAAATTTAAAGAGCAATCATCAAGATCATGGAAATCTAGAATATCACATAAATTTTCGGAATCGTGGAAACACTAGCACCCAAATCACATAAAGCATAACACTCATGATCTTTGATTTTAATCTTTAGGTTCCTACTCATCATAATTTTTTCTAGGTATAGAAACTTCCAAATTAATTTTTTCATCAAAAGATTGCATCAAGGCATCAACAATATGTTTGGTAAAAGCTTTATTTGGACTATAAGCATGAGGAGAATTCACAATAGATTGCAACAAGGAAATACAATCTTCTAAAGAACAATTATCATAATTAAATTCCTTGATATCCAAGATATTGTGTTCAATGCTATTTAAAGTCATGACCCCTCCAATCCCACTTTTACCATATTTAGTATCAAGATTTAAAAACTCTGAATCATTGGGACGGCTTTTAACTAAAGTCGACTCATCTCTAGTCCCATCATTATTAAGATTCATATTGCAAAACAAAGATCTAATAGGGGACACATCAATAATTTTAAGATCTTCATCATTATTTTCATGGAAACTAGAGGAACACGCTTTTATAAAGCAATCTTTCTTAGCACGCAATCTAGCGGTTCTTTCTTTGCACTCATCAATGGAAATTCTCATAGCTTTGAGAGACTCATTGATATAATGCTTAGTAGGAGTAGATCTAAGTTTCAAAGAATCAACATCAAGAGAGAGTCTATCAACATTCCTAGCCAAATCATCAACTTTGAGCAATTTTTCTTCAAGCAAGGCATTAAAATTCTTTTGAGAGATCATAAATTCTTTCACACTATTCTCAAAATCAGAGGGCATCTTATTAAAACTACCATAAGAATTATTGTAGGAATTTTAATAATTATTAGAGGAATCACTAGGGAACGGTCTAGGATTAAAGTTTCCTCTATAAGCATTGTTACCAAAATTATTCCTACCAAAAAAATTCACATCCATAGATTCATTATTATTCTCAATCAAAGTAGACAAAGGCATATCATTGGGATCAATAGGAGCACTCTTAGTAGCAAAAAATTTCATAAGTTCATCCATCTTTCCACTCAAAACATTAATTTCTTCTATAGCATGCACTTTTTTACTAGTAGATCTTTCAGTGTGCCATTGGGAATAATTAGCCATAATATTGTCAAGGAGTTTTGTAGATTCTCCTAAGGTGGTTTCCATAAACGTGCCTCCCGCGGCCGAATCTAAAAGATTTCTAGAAGCAAAATTCAATCCGGCATAGAAGTTTTGTATGATCATCCATAAATTCAAACCATGAGTAGGGCAATTGCGAATCATCAATTTCATTCTTTCCCAAGATTGGGCAACATGCTCATGATCAAGTTGTTTAAAATTCATAATATCGTTCCTATGAGTGATGATCTTAGCGGGAGGAAAATACTTAGAGATAAAAGCATCTTTGCACTTGTCCCATGAATCAATACTATTGTTAGGAAAAGATGAAAACCAAACTTTTGCATGATCTCTAAGTGAAAACGGAAATAACTTCAATTTAACAATATCATTATCCGTATCTTTCTTGTTTTTCATCTCACACAAATCAACAAAACTGTTTAGATTGGTAGCGGCATCTTCACTAGGAAGGCCGGAGAATTGATCTTTCATAACAAGATTCAGCAAAGCAGTATTGATTTCACAAGACTCAACATCATTAAGAGGAGCAATCGGAGTACTACGGAAATCATTATTATTGGTATTGGAGAAATCACACAATTTGGTATTATCTTGCGCCATCGCGACAAGTAATCCAATCACACGGGCAAACAAAAAGTCAAGCGAAAGAGAGAGGAGATTGGGAAAGAGAGGGCGAATAAAACGGCAAGGGTGAAGTGGGGGAGAGGAAAACGAGAGGCAAATGGCAAACAATGTAAATTCGAGGGACATGAGTTTGTGATGGGTACTTGGTATGTCTTGACTTGAGCGAAGACCTCCCCGGCAACGGCGCCAGAAATCCTTCTTGCTACGTCTTGATCTTGCGTTGGTTTTCCCTGAAGAGGAAAGGGTGATGCAGAAATAGTGCGTAAGTATTTCCCTCAGTTTTTTAGAACCAAGGTATCAATCCACTAGGAGGCTCCTCAAAAGTCCCACACACCTACACAAACAAACAAGAACTCGCAACCAACGCATTAAAGGATTGTCAATCGCTTCACGACCACTTGTAAAAGTGAGATATGATAGAGATAATATGATAGGATAAATATATTTTACGATATAGATTGGAAAAGTAAAGATGCAAATAAAAGTAGATGGAAAGCTTATATAATAAAAGATAGACCAGGGGTCCATAGGTTTCACTAGTGGCTTCTCTCAAGATAGCAGAAGTATTATGGTGGGTGAACAAATTACTGTCGAGCAATTGGTAGAAAAGCGAATAATTATGAGATTATCTAGGCATGATCATGTATATAGGCATCACGTCCGTGACATGTAGACCGACTCCTGCATGCATCTACTACTATTACTCCACACATCGACCGCTATCCAGCATGCATCTAGAGTATTAAGTTCATAAATAACAGAGTAACACATTAAGAAAGATGACATGATGCAGAGAGATAAAATCATGCAATATGATATAAACCCCATCTTTTTATCCTGGATGGCAACAATACAATACGTGCCTTGCTGCCCCTGCTGTCACTGGGAAAGGACACCGCAAGATTGAACCCAAAGCTAAGCACTTCTCCCATTGCAAGAAAGATCAATCTAGTAGGCCAAACCAAACTGATAATTCGAAGAGACTTGCAAAGATAACTTAATCATACATAAAAGAATTCAGAGGAGATTCAAATATTTCTCATAGATAAACTTGATCATAAACCCACAATTCATCGGATCTCGACAAACACACCGCAAAAAAGAGTTACATCGAATAGATCTCCAAGAAGATCGAGGAGAACTTGGTATTGAGATTCAAAGAGAGAGAAGAAGCCATCTAGCTAATAACTATGGACCCGAAGGTCTGTGGTAAACTACTCACAACTTATCGGAGAGGCTATGGTGTTGATGTAGAAGCCCTCCGTGGTTGATTCCCCCTCCGGTGGAGCACCGACGAAGGATCCAAGATGGGATCTCGCGGATACAGAAGGTTACGGTGGTGGAAATAGTTTTTCATGGTCGCCTCTGATGTTCTCGGGGTACGTGGGTATATATAGGAGGAAGAAGTAGGTCGGTGGACGCCCGAGGAGCCCATGAGATAGGGGGCGCGCCTAGTAGAGGTGGCACGCCCTCCACCCTCGTGGCCTCCTCGATTGCTTCTTGACTTGCACTCCAAGTCCTCTGGATCACGTTTGTTCCAAAAAGATCGCTCCCGAAGGTTTCATTCCGATTGGACTCCGTTTGATATTCCTTTTCTTCGAAACACTGAAATAGGCAAAAAACAGCAATACGGGCTGGGCCTCCCGTTAGTAGGTTAGTCCCAAAAATGACATAAAAGTGTACGGTAAAGCCCATAAACATCCAAAACGGGTAATATAATAGCATGGACCAATAAAAAATTATAGATACGTTGGAGTCGTATCATCCACGTACCCTCGTAGACCAAAAGCGGAAGGTTATGACAACGCGGTTGATGTAGTCGTACGTCTTCACGATACGACCGATCCTAGTACCGAAAGTACGGCACCTCTGCTATCTGCACACGTTCAGCTCGGGTGACGTCTCGCGAACTCTAGATCCAGCTGAGGTCGAGGGAGAGTTTCATCAGCACGACGACATGGTGATGGTGATGATGAAGCTACGGGCACAGGGCTTTGCCTAAGCATTGCAACGATATGACCGAGGTGGCATCTGTGGAGTGTGGCACCGCACACGGCTAAGACAACTGTCAACTAGTGTGTCTATGGGGTGCCCCCTCCCCCGTATATAAAGGAGTGGAGGAGGGGAGGGCCGACCCTCTCTATGGCGCGCCCTAGGGGAGTGGGAGTAGGATTCCCCCTTCCCATTTTGAGTAGGAAAGGAAGGAAGGAGGAGAGAGGGAGAAGGAAAGGGGGGCGCCGCCCCCCTTCCCTAGTCCAATTCGGACCCAAGGGGAGGGGGCACGTGACCTGCCCTGGCCGCCCCTCTCTCTCTCTCCACTAAGGCCCATATGGCCCATTAGACTCCCCGGGGGGTTCCGGTAACCCCTCGGTACTTGGGTAATTGCCCGAACTCACCTGAAACAATTCCAAAGTCCAAACATAGTCGTCCAATATATAAATCTTTATGTATCGACCATTTCGAGACTCCTCATCATGTCCGTGATCACATCCAGGACTCCGAACAACCTTCGTTACATCAAAATACATAAACTCATAATACCGATCGTCCCCGGACGTTAAGCGTGCGGACCCTACGGGTTCGAGAACAATGTAGACATGACCGAGACTCGTCTCCGGTCACGCTTTCTCACAAACAGATTAAAAAATAGATTTTTATTTTTGAAGTTAATAACCAATAGCGGAACCTGGATGCTCATATTGGTTCCTACATATTCTACGAAGATCTTTATCGGTCAAACCACATAACAACATACGTTGTTCCCTTTTTCATCAGTATGTTACTTGCCCAAGATTCGATCGTCGGTATCTCAATACCTAGTTCAATCTCGTTACCGGTAACTCGCTCTTTACTCGTTCCGTAATGCATCCTCCCGCAACTAAATCATTAATCACATTGCTTGCAAGGATTATAGTGATATGCATTACCGAGAGGGCCCAGAGATACCTCTCCGACAGTCGGAGTGACAAATCCTAATCTCGATCTATGCCAACTCAACAAACACCATCGGAGACACCTATAGAGCATTTTTATAATCACCCAATTACGTTGTGATGTTTGATAGCACACTAAGTGTTCCTCCGGTATTCAGGAGTTGCATAATCTCATAGTCATAGGAACATGTGTAAGTCTTGAAGAAAGCAATAGCAACAAACTAAACGATCATCGTGCTAAGCTAACGAATGTGTCAAGTCAATCACATCAATCTCTAATGATGTGATCCCGTTAATCAAATGACAACTCATGTCCATGGCTCGGAAATTTAACCATCTTTGATCAACGAGCTAGTCAAGTAGAGGCATACTAGTGACACTCTGTTTGTCTATGTATTCACACATGTACTAAGTTTCCGGTTAATACAATGCTATCATGAATAATAAACATTTATTATGATATAAGGAAATATAAATAACAACTTTATTATTGCCTCTAGGGCATATTTCCTTCATTCTCCCGCTTGCACTAGAGTCAATAATCTAGATTACATTGTAATGATTCTAACACCCATGGAGTCTTGGTTTTGATCATGTTTTGCTCGTGAGAGAGGCTTAGACAATGGGTCTGCAACATTCAGATCTGTATGTATCTTGCAAATCTCTATGTCTCCCTCCTTGACTTGTTCGCGGATGGAATTGAAGCGTCTCTTGATGTGCTTGGTTCTCTTGTGAAATCTGGATTCCTTTGCCAAGGCAATTGTGCCAGTATTGTCACAGAAGATTTTCATTGGACCTGATGCACTAGGTATGACACCTAGATCGGATATGAACTCCTGCATCCATACTCGTTCATTTGCTGCTTCCGAAGCAGCTATGTACTCCGCTTCACAAGTAGATTCCTCCACGATGCTCTGCTTGGAACTGCACCAACTGACAGCTTGACCATTCAATAAAAATACGTATCCGGTTTGTGACTTAGAGTCATCCGAAACAATGTAAAAGCTTGCATCGACGTAACCGTTTTCGACGAGCTCTTTGTCACCTCCATAAACGAGAAACATATCCTTAGTCCTTTTCAGGTATTTCAGGATGTTCTTGACCATTGTCCAGTGATCCACTCCTGGATTACTTTGGTACCTCCCTGCTAAACTAATAGCAAGGCACACATCAGGTCTGGTACACAACATTGCATACATGATAGAACCTATGGCTGAAGCATAGGGAATGACTTTCATTTTCTCTCTATCTTCTGAAGTGGTCGGGCATTAAATCTAACTCAACTTCACACCTTGTAACACAGGCAAGAACCCTTTCTTTGCTTGATCCATTTTGAACTTCTTCAAAACTTTATCAAGGTATGTGCTTTTTGAAAGTCCAATTAAGCGTCTTGATCTATCTCTATAGATCTTGATGCCCAATATAAAAGCAGCTTCACCTTGGTCTTTCATTGAAAAACTCTTGTTCAAGTATCCTTTTATGCTATCCAGAAATTCTATATCATTTCCAATAAAAAATATGCCATCCACATATAATATGAGAAATGCTACAGAGCTCCCACTCACTTTCTTGTAAATAAAGGCTTCTCCAAAAGCCTGTATAAAACCATATGCTTTGATCACACTATCAAAACGTTTATTTCAACTCCGAGATGGTTGCACCAGTCCATAAATGGATCGCTGGAGCTTGCACGCTTTGTTAGCATCCTTTGGATTGATAAAACCTTCAGGTTCCATCATATACAACTCCTCTTCTAGAAATCCATTCAGGAATGCATTCTTTACATCCATTTGCCAAATTTCATAATCATAAAATGCAGCAATTGCTAACATGATTTGGACGGACTTAAGCATCGCTACGGGTGAGAAGGTCTCATCGTAGTCAACTCCTTGAACTTGTCGAAAACCTTTCGCAAAAAGTCGAGCTTTGTAGACAGTAACATTACCGTCAGCGTCAGTCTTCTTCTTGAAGATCCATTTATTCTCTATGGCTTGCCGATCATCGGGAAAGTCAACCAAAGTCCACACTTTGTTCTCATACATGGATCCCATCTCAGATTTCATGGCCTCAAGCCATTTCGTGGAATCTTGGCTCATCATCGCTTCCTCATAGTTCGTAGGTTTGTTATGGTCAAGTAACATGACCTCCAGAACAAGATTACCATACCACTCTGGTGAGGATCTTACTCTGGTTGACGTACGAGGTTCGGTAGTAACTTGATCTGAAGTTACATGATCATCATCATTAGCTTCCTCACTAATTGGTGTTGGAGCACAGGAACTGATTTCTGTGATGAACTACTTTCCAATAAGGGATCCGGTACAGTTACCTCATCAAGTTCTACTTTTCTCCCACTCACTTCTTTCGAGAGAAACTCCTTCTCTAGAAAGGATCCATTCTTAGCAATGAATGTCTTGCCTTCGGATCTGTGATAGAAGGTGTACCCAACAGTCTCCTTTGGGTATCCTACAAAGACACATTTATCCGATTTGGGTTCGAGCTTATAAGGTTGAAGCTTTTTCACATAAGCATCGTAGCCCAAAACTTTAAGAAATGACAATTTGGGTTTCTTGCCAAACCACAGTTCATAAGGTGTCGTCTCAACGGATTTAGATGGTGCCCTATTTAACGTGAACGCAGCCGTCTCCAAAGCATAACCCCAAAACGATAGCGGTAAATCAGTAAGAGACATCATAGATCGCACCATATCTAATAAAGTGCGGTTACGATGTTCGGGCACACCATTACGCTGTGGTGTTCCGGGTGGCGTGCGTTGTGAAACTATTCCGCATTGTTTCAAATGAAGACCAAACTCGCAACTCAAATATTCTCCTCCATGACCAAATCGTAGAAACTTTATTTTCTTGTTACGATGATTTTCCACTTCACTCTGAAATTCTTTGAACTTTTCAAATGTTTCAGACTTATGTTTCATCAAGTAGATATACCCATATCTACTCAAATCATCTATGAAGGTCAGAAAATAACGATACCCGCCACGAGCCTCGATATTCATTATACCAAATACATTAATATGTGTGATTTCCAATAAATCTGTTGCTCGCTCCATTGTTCCGGAGAACGGAGTTTTAGTCATCTTGCCCATGAGGCATGGTTCGCAAGTACCAAGTGATTCATAATCAAGTGATTCCCAAAGTCCATCAGAATGGAGTTTCTTCATGCGCTTTACACCAATATGACCCAAACGGCAGTGCCACAAATAAGTCGCACTACCATTATCAACTCTGCATCTTTTGGCTTCAATATTATGAATATGTGTATCACTACTATCGAGATTCAACAAAAATAGACCATTCTTCAAGGGTGCATGACCATAAAAGATATTACTCATATAAATAGAACAACCATTATTCTCAGATTTAAATGAATAACCGTCTCACATCAAACAAAATCCAGATATAATGTTCATGCTTAACGCTGGCACCAACTAACGAAATCCAGGTCTAATACTAATCCCAAAGGTAGATGTAGAGGTAGCATGCCGACGGCGATCACATCTACTTTGGAACCATTTCCCACACGCATCGTCACCTCGTCCTTAGCCAATCTTCGCTTAATCCGTAGTACCTGTTTCGAGTTGCAAATATTAGCAACGGCACCAGTATCAAATACCCAGGTACTACTGTGAGCATTAGTAAGGTACACATCAATAACATGTATATCACATATACCTTTGTTCACCTTGCCATCCTTCTTATCCTCTAAATACTTGGGGCAGTTCCGCTTCCAGTGACCAGTCTGCTTGCAGTAGAAGCACTCAGTCTTAGGCTTACGTCCAGACTTGGGCTTCTTCACTTGAGAAGCAACTTGCTTGCCGTTATTCTTGAAGTTCCCCTTCTTCCCTTTACCTTTTTTCTTGAAACTGGTGGTCTTGTTGACCATCAACACTTGATGATCCTTCTTGATTTCTACCTCCGCAGCTTTTAGCATTGCGAAGAGCTCGGGAATCGTCTTATCCATCCCTTGCATGTTATAGTTCATCACGAAGCTTTTGTAGCTTGGTGGCAGTGATTTAAGAACTCTTTCAATGACACTATCAACCGGAAGATTAACTCCCAGCTGAGTCAAGTGATTATGAAAACCAGACATTTGGAGTATATGCTCACTGACAGAACTATTCTCCTCCATTTTGCATCTATAGAATTTATTGGAGACTTCATATCTCTCAATCTGGGCATTTGCTTGAAATATTAACTTCAACTCCTGGAACATCTCATATGCTCCATGATGTTCAAAACGACGTTGAAGTCCCGGTTCTAAGCCGTAAAGCATGGCACACTGAACTATCGAGTAGTCATCAGCTTTGCTCTGCCAGGCGTTCACAATGTCTGGCGTTGCTCCTGCAGCGGGTCTTGCACCTAGCGGTGCTTCCAGGACGTAATTCTTCTGTGCAGCAATGAGGATAATCCTCAAGTTACGGACCCAGTCCGTGTAGTTGCTACCATCATCTTTCAACTTAGCTTTCTCTAGGAATGCATTAAAATTCAAAGGACCAGAAGCACGGGCCATTGATCTACAACAACATATACATGCAAAATACTATCGTGTACTAAGTTCATGATAAATTAAAGTTCAATTAATCATATTACTTAAGAACTCCCACTTAGATAGACATCCCTCTAATCATCTAAGTGATCACGTGATCCAAATCAACTAAACCATGTCCGATCATCACGTGATATGGAGTAGTTTTCATTGGTGAACATCATTATGTTGATCATATCTACTATATGAGTCACGCTCGACCTTTCGGTCTCAGTGTTCCGAGGCCATATCTGCATATGCTAGGCCCGTCAAGTTTAACCCGAGTATTCTGCATGTGCAAAACTGGCTTGCCCCCGTTGTATGTGAACGTAGAGCTTATCACACCCGATCATCACGTGGTGTCTCGGCACAACGAACTTTCACAACAGTGCATACTCAGGGAGAACACTTATACCTTGAAATTTAGTGAGAGATCATCTTATAATGCTACCGCCGAACTAAGCAAAATAAGATGCATAAAGGATAAACATCTCATGTAATCAATATAAGTGATATGATATGGCCATCATCATTTTGTGCCTTTGATCTCCATCTCCAAAGCACCGTCATGATCACCATCATCACCGGCGCGACACGTTGATCTCCATTGTAGCATCGTTGTTGTCTCGCTAACTATTGCTTCTATGACTATCGCTACCGCTTAGTGATAAAGTAAAAACAATTACAGGGCGATTGCGTTGCATACAATAAAGCGACAAACATATGGCTCCTGCCAGTTGCCGATAACTCTATTACAAAACATGATCATCTCATACAATAAAATTTAGCATCATGTCTTAACCATATCACATCACAACATGCCCTGCAAAAACAAGTTAGACATCCTCTAATTTGTTGTTGCAAGTTTTATGTGGCTGCTATGGGCTGAGCAAGAACCATTCTTACCTACGCATCAAAATCACAACGATTTTTCATCAAGTGTGTTGTTTTAACCTTCAACAAGGATCGGGCGTAGTCACACTCGATTCAACTAAAGTTGGAGAAACTGACACCCGCCAGCCACCTCTGTGCAAAGCACGTCGGTAGAACCAGTCTCGCGTAAGAGTACGCATAATGTCGGTCCGAGCCGCTTTATCCAACAATACGTCGAATCAAAGTATGACATGATGGTAAGAAGTATGACTATTACCGCCCACAACTCTTTGTGTTCTACTCGTGGATATAACATCTACGATAAACCTGGCTCGGATACCAATTTTGGGGAATGCAGTAATTTCAAAAAAATTCCTACGCGCACGCAAGATCCATCTAGGTGATGCATAGAAACGAGAGGGGAGAGTGTAGTCCACTTACCCTCATGGATCGAAAGCGGAAGCATTATGACAAAGCGGTTGATGTAGTCGTATGTCTTCACGATCTGACCGATCCTAGTACCGAAAGTACGTCACCTCCACAATCTGCACACGTTCAGCTCGGTGACGTCCCGCGAACTCTAGATCTAGCTGAGGTCAAGGGAGAGTTTCGGCAGCACGACGACATAGTGACGGTGATGAAGAAGCTACCGACGCAGGGCTTCACCTAAGCACTGCAATGATATGACCGAGGTGGAAATATGTGGAGGGGGGCACCGCACACGGCTAAGACAACTGTCAACTTGTGTGTCTATGGGGTGCCCCCTCCACCTATATAAAGGAGTGGAGGAGGGGAGGGCCGACCCTCTCTATGGCACGGCCTAGGGGAGTCCTACTCCCATCGGGAGTAGGATTCCCCCTTCCCTAGTTGGAGTAGGAGAGGAAGGAAGAAGGAGAGAGGGAGAAGGAAAGGGGGACGTCGCCCCCCTTCCCTAGTCCAATTCGTACCAAAGGGGAGGGGGCACGTGGCTTGTCCTCGCCGCCCCTCTCTCTCTCTCCACTAAGGCCCATATGGCTCATTAGACTCCCCGGGGGGTTCCGGTAACCCCCCGGTACTCCAGTAATTGCCCGAACTCACACGAAACCATTCGGAAGTCCAAAAATAGTCTTCCAATATATCAATCTTTATATATCGACCATTTCGAGACTCCTCGTCGTGTCTTTGATCACATCCGGGACTCTGAACAACCTTCGGTACATCAAAACACATAAACTCATAATACCGATCACCACCGAATGATAAGCGTGCGGACCCTGCGGGTTCGAGTACTATGTAGACATGACGGAGACTCGTCTCCGGTCAATAACCAATAGGGGAACCTGGATGCACATACTAGTTCCTACATATTCTACGAAGATCTTTATCGGTCAAACCACATAACAACATACGTTGTTCCCTTTGTCATCGGTATGTTACTTGCCAGAGATTCGATCATCGATATCACAATACCTAGTTCAATCTCATTACCGGTAAGTCTCTTTACTCGTTCCGTAATGCATCATCCTGCAACTAACTCATTAGTCACATTGCTTGCAAGGCTTATAGTGATGTGCATTACCGAGAGGGCCCAGAGATACCTCTCCGATAATCGGAGTGACAAATCCTAATCTCGATCTATGCCAACTCAACAAACACCATCACAGACACCTGTAGAGCATCTTTATAATCACCCAGTTATGTTGTGACGTTTGATAGCACACAAAGTGTTCCTCCGGTATTCGGGAGTTGCATAATATCATAGTCATAGGAACATGTATAAGTGATGAAGAAAGAAAAAGCAACAAACTAAACGATCATCGTGCTAAGCTAACAGATGGGTCAAGTCAATCACATCATTTTCTAACGATGTGATCCCGTTAATCAAATGACAACTCATGTCCATGGCTAGGAAACTTAACCATCTTTGATCAACGAGCTAGTCAAGTAGAGTCATACTAGTGACACTCTATTTGTCTATGTATTCAACATGTACTAAGTTCCCGGTTAATACAATTCTAGCATGAATAATAAACATTTACCATGATATAAGAGAATATAAACAACAACTTTCACTACAAAAAAAAGGCACATCCGTGACACTTTGGGCCGAACGAATTTTTTTCTGTCATACATATGACACTTCTATGACGATAATTGTGACAAAACCCGGTATCATCATAGATGTGGTGGGCTCCTACTTCTATGACCAAAAATCATGACAGAAAATGGGCTTTTCGTCCTGGACGGGCCGGAGACGCAGCTGCATGACATTCTTTGGGTCGTCCATGACGGAAAAAACCGTGGTAGAAGCGAGGGGGAGGAAAATTTTGGGGAGTTGCCGGTTACGGTGGGAGGTCAGGGGCCGAGCGATGCGCGTTCTCTCAGACACGACGCTGCAGCGTGTGCGAGGTGTTGGCTCTAATCGAACCCGAGCGAGGCGTTTTCTAATCGAACCCGAAGCGACAGAATCTGCAGGCTTACGCATCGAACCCGAAAGCGATCGATCGATGGTTGTTAGCTGAACCCGATCGGCGATTCCTTTGCTACCGCTGCTAATCGAAGCCGATCGATTGGATGAGCGGTGAGCGTTGCAGGGGGGGGTTGGATGAGCGATTGGCGGTGTCGTTGCCTGCGGATGAACAGGACCCCATGGTGTGGAGGGCTGGATGAACAGTGACGGCGATGGAGGGGTGGCCGTGGAGGGGTGGTTGAACAGGACCACGTGGTGCGGAGGGCTAGAGAGCGATGAAGCGGTGGAGGGGTGCCCGTGGAGGGGTGGTTGAACAGTAGCCAGTGGAGTATCGCGCGGTGGAGGCTGGATGAACAGGAGCCCGTGGAGGCTGGAGGAGGTCGACGGTAGCTCGTGGAGGCTGGAGGAGGTCGACGGTGGATATGAACAGTATCCCGTGGAGTCCCGTTTTGCGGTACGCCACACCCCTCCCGATGAACAGGACCCCTGTTTCGACTGTAGCGCTCCAACACAAGTCCGTTTCATCCGTTTTGCGGTACGCCACACCCCTCCCGATCAACAGGACCCCCGTTTCGACCGTAGGAGGTCCGTTTCCTCCGTTTTGCGGTACGCCACACCCCTCCCGATCAACAGGACCCCATTTCGACCGTAGGAGGTCCGTTTCCTCCGTTTTGCAGTACGCCACACCCCTCCAGATCAACGGGACACCGTTAGAATGTAGGAGGTCCGTTTCCTCCGTTAGCAGATGCGTCGGGCCTCGTTTCCATCGCTGTTCCGTCCAAGCCCTCCCGATGAACACGACCACGAATTCCGTTCCGACCTAGCCGGTTGGCTCCCCATGAACACGACGACGACGCTGTTTCTCCGTTCCGACCTAGCCGGTTGGCTCCCCATGAACACGACGACGACGCTGTTTCTCCGTTCCGACCCAGCCATGTACGTATGCGCGATAGGCGTTCGAGACCCTGCCCGTATGTATGACGCGTGGTCAGATTTTCTTTCTTGCACCCTCGCCGCTGTACGTACGTGCGCACCTCTACTACGACACGTGCGCGCCTCTACTACGACACGTGCGCGCCTCTACATCCACCAGTATATATGTAAGTACACGTTCACGACCAGAATGACAATGCTACGTACGCTTCGACCAGGTGGGTCCCGACTGTCACACACTTCCTTGCGTGCGAAGATGTAGCTGGTGGGTCCCAGTAGTCAGGGGGGCGAATCGTTTTTTTTTGCCCAGACGCACTACCTTGCGTGTGAAGATGTAGCTGGTGGGTCCCAGCAGTCAGGGGGAAATGTTATTTTCGCAAAATACGGTGGCCCGTCCGGTGGGTCCCCGCTGTCAGGTGGAGGAATAATTATTTTGCACGTAATAAGGAGGCACTTCCTTGCTGTAGCCGTGGACCCAGCTGTCAGTCTCTCCACGTACAGTCCATGTCTGATGGAAGCCGTTCCTTGACCACGTTGACCACGCCGCGCCGAGAGCACCAGGGCGGTGGACGACGGCGAGGCCTAGGAAGGGGACGACGTGGAGCCGGGGAAGACTCTGCAGTGGATGCCCACGCGCAGAGGAGTACGAGGGTTCACTGGTTCGCTACGGTGTGAGGCTGCCG
The DNA here is from genome assembly GCA_021605145.1 of Aegilops bicornis. Lineage (NCBI taxonomy): Eukaryota > Viridiplantae > Streptophyta > Magnoliopsida > Poales > Poaceae > Aegilops > Aegilops bicornis. Next base: position 31,711,253 of record CM038670.1, read on the forward strand.
TTGTCACAGAATAACATGGGGTGTGGGTGAGTAGAGGGATGGCCTGGCCAGCGGTGGGAGTAGTAGGGGGCGGTGAGGCCTCCACCGCACCGCAGATGGCCACGGGAGGCAGGAGCACGAGGCACAACCGGCGCTGGTTTGGGCGGCTGGAACAAGAAGACCAGAGGTCGAAGAAGCAGTACGGCCGTTGGATGGACATCGTACGGTCACTAGAGCTAGAATCGTGCATATTGACTAAGTTGACAAAGCCCTCCGTCCCCGTCAACTTAGTAGGCCCACAAGTCAGCCTGCCACTATACTGGCTCCTAGCTAACAGGGGGAGTATTCATTTTTTTGTGCATAATAAGGAGGCACTTCCTTGCGTGCGAAGATATCGCTGGTGGGTCCGAGCTGTCAGCGGCGATAACGTTTTTTTCGCGAAATACAGAGGCCCTTTTGGTGGGTCCCTGATGTCAGGTGGAGGAATCATTATTTTGCGCGTAATAAGGAGGAATTCCCTTGCGTGCGGCCGTGGACCCAGCCGTCGGCCTATCCAAGTACAGTCCACTTCAGATGCATGTCGGTCGTTGACCACGTTGACTAGGCCGCGCCGAGAGCACCAGGGTGGTGGACGACGGCGAGGCCTAGGAAGGGAACATCACGGAGGCAGGGAAGACTCGGCAGTTGTTTCCCACGCAGAGGGGAGTACGACTGTACGAGGGTTTACTGGTTCGTCTGCCGTCGCCGGAGAATAACAGCAGGTGTGGGTGAGTAGAGGGATGGCTAGGCCAGCGATGGGAGTACGGTGGGGCGGTGAGGCCTGCGCGGCAGCACAGCCGGCCGCGGGAAGGAGGGAGCAGGCAGTCTCGCCGGCGCTTGTTTGAGCGGCTGGAGCAGGAAGAGTAGAGATTGAAGAAGCACGACGGCCGTTGGATGGACATCCAATGGTCACTGCTTGTGCGTCAACCTTTTTTTAGGAAAGCCTCAAATATGTGGAAAACAACATACATCCCATCTTCCATTATTTCTAATAATTTACAGCCCATTTGCTAATTGTTAAGGTTTTTTTGGAGCCCATATTCTTTTTGTTAGCATTACAGCCTATATTGTGGCCACGGTTAAAAAATTATACGAAATTTTGCATATTTCGATGCGGTCCGAACTGTTTTTAATCCCGAAATTTCGACTCACATTCAAACTGATTTTAAAAATAAATGTATATCAATATAAAATCCAACAAATTCCCCACGCATAAAAATTAATGTAATTTAAAATCTCGATATGAAAAAAAGATATCTGAAACTAATTGCCGGTTTGGTGTGTTTTAAAAATGTACAACCCATTTCTCATTACTGATAGGCCCTTTTCTCGGCCAGCCGAATGAAGCTCTCCTCGTCTTGAAAGATTTGCAGCCCAACAGGCCTGACAAAGCGACTTACTTGGCGAATCACAAAAAAACTGGGCTGTGGCCGTGGACCCGGTGTCGGCCTCTCCACGTCAAGATTACTCTTGATGGTAGTCGGTCGTTGACCACATTGACCACGCCGCGCCGAGAGCACCAAGGCGGTGGACGACGGCGAGGCCTAGGAAGGGGACGACGCGAAGCAGGGGAAGATGCAGCAGTGGATGCCCACGCGGAGAGGAGTACGAGGGTTCACTGGTTCGGCTGCAGCGTGAGGCTGCCGTCGCCGCAGAATAACAGGGGTGTGGGTGAGTAGAGGGATATCCTGGGCCAGCGGTGGGAGTAGTAGGGGGCGGTGAGGCCTCCGCGGCATCACAGCCGGCCACGAGAGGCAGGATCACGCGCCACGACTGGCGCTGCTTTGGGCTGCTGGAGCAAGAAGACCAGAGGTTGAAGAAGCACTATGGCCGTTGGATGGACATCGTCTGCAGTCCTTTGGAGCTAGAATCGTTCATATTGACTAAGTTGACAAAGCCCTCCGTCCTCGTCAACTTAGTAGGCCCACAAGTCAGCCACCCACTATGGTGGGTCCCAGCTAGCAGGGGGTATTCATTTTTTGGTTCGTAATAAGGAGGCACTTCCTTGCGCGCGAAGGTATAGCTGGTGGGTCCGACCTGTCAGCGGGGGGAACGTTTTTTTCGCGAAATACACACTACAAGAAATATGTCAACTTGTGACCAGCACTATTGGTCACTGAAAGGTCACTATTTTCAATTTGTGACCTTTCTGTGACCAAAAACATAAGGTCAAAAGCTGAGGGTCGTTAATCGACTATAGCGACCTTCTGCGTGAGAAGGTCGTGGACGCGTTCTGACCAAAATATTCCCTTGTGGCGTTTTGGTCACTAGCAACCTCCCGAGCCACGTAGGAATCCAAGCAAGTGTCGATGTGGCACAAGATTCAGCCCGGTCCAATTCGGTGTTTATATGGGCCAAGCCCATTAATTCAGCCCATTTATAATTTTTTTCTATGAATTTTTTGTCAGCTTCATGGACCAAGCCTAACATTGCAGCCTTTTTATTTTTGGCCCATGGCCTACATTGCAGCCTTTTTATTTTTGGCCCATGGCCTTTTTGTCTCAACAATTTCATTTTTTTCTTTTTTTGTCAGGGTCACATTCTTCATTTTCCAATTTAACGTAAATAAATACACAGTATTTAAATTGGCACAGAAAACACACAAAATACTTCAAATATTACCAGCCAGTGTTGCTGATGTACAAATATTACCAGTCAATACAGAGTTGCTGCTGTACAAATATTACCAATAAATACAGTGTTGCTACCTAATATTCCCACGTTGGGTAGTATTAAAAAACGCTGGTAGGCTTTGGGCCTTGGCCCATCACCCGCTCCAGACACCCTCCAGACCGCTCGCCTCGCACCTCCCACTTTGCTCGCTCGCCTCTCCAGGTAGCCCTCAAAAGCAGCTCCAGATCGCCCTCGACAGTAGCTGCAGGTCACTCCAGATTGCCCTCAACAGCAAGCCAGCAACTCGCCTGCCGGATGAAGAGCCTCTTCTCAGCCTCCGGATCAGCAGTAGGTACTCCTGCACAAGATATACATCCAGTTTGTAAAGAGAGCATCTTGCAAAAAAAGGTTTGTAAAGAGAGCTTGATCAATTAAAACTGTAGCGTAAACTGGAGTAAGAATTCAAACTGAATAAAATAGGCTTGTGCCATGTGGGAATAGAAAACATGGAAGAATTGCATTGAGAATGTCAGGACGAGAGAGGAGTACCCAAACTAGCATTACTCAAACATATACTCCACAATCAACTTGAGAGTTCACCAAATGCCAGGTTGGACCACATTAGCAAAGCATGCTCCACAATCAACTTTAGACAATAAACAATAGGAGTTAGAAGCAGAATAAAAACAAACATACAAAGCAGCTAGGGACTGAATCATGAAGCATATGTACATGTAACAGTAACAACCACAAGGACAACGCAACACAAGAGAAGAAAGCACAGTTGTAGCATTAATACCAACACGGACAGAATGGTTCTAGATGTTGAACGCAAAAAATGATTCATTCTCAGATGGTTCATTAAGCATGCCCAAATGACTTAAGATAACAGGACAAATCTATTGCTAGATGCTACTCAGAATAAGAAATAAAAATTAGATTAATGCAATGAGACTAAGGATAGGATAAATGGTTTATCAAAACTTATTTTCAACATAATCATCCTCATATAGTTAAGTATCACAAAGAGGCATCTATAAAGCAATACCAAGCAAATTATGCATTCAAACATATTATTATTAGGATTTAGGAGTGCTGATACAGGAGCTAGAAGACAAATTTGTGAGTGGGTTTTAGTAACCAAAGATGAGACATAATACAAGTTTGATATCAGTAGTAGGCACTACTCTCTATACAGGACAGTGATGGCATTTTAGCACTCTTTTGCGTAGGACAGTGATGAACAGCCTCAAAAGGCCTAAAACATTCAGCAAAAAAACATGGTTAAAGATGCAGCTGGTTTGGGTACTCAAACTCAGGCAATTAGTAAGAATCTGACAGGTTCAGCGAGATAATGTGGAAACAATTATCAGAAAAGCATCTGCACTAATCATTTCAGACATCTCAGTCAGGTCACACTTGTAGTTGGGAAGAGAAGAGTATGCAAATGTCTCCAAGTGAATTAAGCAGTAACGGTTTCCAAGTGAATTAGTCCTTCTGAATATAAACACATCAGGAATCTGAGCCAAACAAACGGTGCTCCAGTTGTAATTCTTGCACAAAGGCAAAGAGTATGAACTCTAACAGAGTCCAACAGTCCAACAGTCAGCCAAATTTGTAAATTTCACAGCAGACATGGCAACTTTAAGTGTGTGTACACACTCCAACAAGGTTGCAACCTAGCATAGCAAGCTAAAAACACCACTAATTAGAACTCCATGTACCAAAAGACTACATGATATGCTTATCTAACACAACAACAGTAGCAGCACAGCACCAATCAAGAAGCTGATTCCACTAACAAGCAGTCTAGCAACACATCCGAATCGAGTAACAGCACCAAAGCAGGGGAGGAATGAGGAAGCGTCAGCGCATATCTTCATCTTGGACTTCTTGGCCTGCAGCTTCTTGGCCTGCTCCTCCTTGGCCTTCTTCTCCCCTGTAAACACACACACACGCACACGATCAATTCAAACCCAAACAAATCAAATCACGCTCTTCATCTGAACCTCTACTGATCCATGGAGAAAGAAACCGACATGGAGGGAGAAAGAGCACGAGCAGGCGGTCGAACACGGTGATCGGGAGCGCGCGTCCTCGGGCACCTCCTTGGACAGGTATATAGCGGGTACCACTCCTCCCTTGATCGTACCTCTCGGCCGCCTCGCTCCCCTCCTTGGGCAGCATCACGCCGTCCTCTGCACCGACCTCCTCCACCGCCGCCAAGCACCTCCCGATGGCTGGCGATGGGAAGGATCTGGATCTGAGCGTTAGGGTTCGCTGCATGGGAGAGAGAGGAGTGGTGTGCGGTGGGGCTGGAGGTGGAGGTGGAGGCCGCGCGGAGGCGGGTGAGGACGGGGTACGCGCAGAGGCTGGCGAGGACGGGGTGCGCATGGAGGCCGCGCGAAAGCGGACGGCGGCAGATCTGAGGGAGGGAGAGGGGAGACGATGGGAGACAGAGGCGAGGCGGAGAAGGAAGGACAGTGGCGGTGGCGGGGGAGGTGGGTGGCGGAGGATCTGAAGGACGGAGGAAAGGAGGAGGGTGGCAGCTGTGCGGGGAAGAAAGGGGCTAGGGTTCGCTGCACAGGGGAGAGGGGAGAGGATCTGAGGGGGGAGGGAGAGAAAGAAAGAAATAATGGAGGCGGGGGGTGGGGGGGGGGGTGGGTGGAAAATGTCCATGAGGACAGACCTAGGGTTTCCGCTCGGGTGGGTTTGGGCCGTTGGATCCGGAAGCATCTGATGGTGGTTGATGCGTGATCCGCGTGATATGCTCATGGTCCAATCAGAACGCAGCAAACCATTTGATGACCTTATGACCAATATAAATTGGTCGTGATCGATTCAAGATAAAAAATTTCATTCCATTTTTCAGTGCTTAAAATGAGTATTTTTGTGAAAGTCCTATCAAATATTTTTTCAAATGATATCATATTTTGCACAAGTTTACATCATGGATTTGCAAACAATATTGACAAAGGGAGTTTTTATTTCCTTTGCACGAAAAATCAATATTCCATTTTTTGAGTGTTCAAACTGAGTTTTTCTGTGAAGGACCTATAATATATTTGTTGCAAAATTGGACCAAACCATTTTTCTAAAATACTAGGCCATATTTACTGCAGAATTGACCAAATTATTGGGTGTAAAAAGTTTTGATCTACCCCTGGTGAAAAAGACAATTTTTTGCCGATTCAGTTGGAAGCGGGTCAAATTTGAATTGCGGATGCCTCATAGTTTGCTATTTATTTTTTACAAAAATCATTTATAGGTACATAAGTATCTATTTAATCAGAGAAACACCCAAAAAATTCCAAAATTCAACCACTAGCTAGGAACGGTCATTCCCGCCGTTTTGACCGCATTTTGAAACGGGCATAAAAAATTCAAAAAAAAATCAAAAAATTGGGAAACCTTCGCATTGTGTCATTATATGTGGCCAAGTTCCCAGGAAAAATAACAAACTTGTAATACGACAATTATTTTAAAGAAGTGCTCTCAGAAACGAGCTATCACGTGTGGAGATCAATGGCTTTCAAGCCAGATGATCAATCTTATGGCCACATCCATTGCATAGTTTGTTCAAATGATCTCATATTGTGCACAAGGGTGCATATTGGAATGGCAAACAATGTTGCCTAAGGAATTTTTCATTTTCTTTGGACGAAAAAACCATTTTCCATTTTTCGAGTGCCCAAAAGGAGTTTTTTTGTGAAGGACCTACCAAATAATTGTGGAAAAATTGGACCAAACCATTTTTATAAAATACTAGGCCATATTTAATGCAGAATTGACCAAATTATTGGGTGTAAAATGTTTTTATCCACCTCTCATGAAAAAGACAAATTTCCGCCGATTCAGATGGAAGCGGGTCAAATTTGAACTGTAGATACCTTGTAGTTTGCTCTTTATTTTTTCCAAAAATCATTTCTAGGTACATAAGTATCTATTTAATCATAGAAACACCAAAAAAATTCCAGGATTCAACCACTATCTAGGAGCGGTCATTCCCGCCGTTTTGACCGCATTTTGAAACGGGCATAAAAAATTCAAAAAAAAATCAAAAAATTGGGAAACCTTCACATTGTGTCATTATATGTGGCCAAGTTCCTAGGAAAAATAACAAATTTGTAATATGGAAATTATTTTAAAAAAGTGTTCTCAGAAACGAGCTATCACGTGTGGAGATCAATGGCTTTCAAGCCAAATGATCAATCTTATGGCCACATCCATGGCATGGTTCGTTCAAATGATCCCATATTGTGCACAAGGGTGCATATTGGAATGGCAAACAATGTTGCCTAAGGAAGTTTTCATTTTCTTTGGACGAAAAAACCATTTTCCATTTTTTGAGTGCCCAAAAGGAGGTTTTTTTGTGAAGGACCTACCAAATAATTGTTGCAAAATTGGACCAAATCAATTTTCTAAAATACTAGGCCATATTTAATGCACAATTGATCCAATGGTTGGGTGTAAAAAGTTTTGATCCACCTCTCATGAAAAAGACAAATTTCCGCTGATTCAGCTGGAAGCGGGTCAAATTTGAACTATAGCTACCTTGTAGTTTGCTATTTATTTTTCCAAAAATCATTTCTAGGTACATAAGTATCTATTTAATCATAGAAACACCAAAAAAATTCCAAGATTAACCCACTAGCTAGGAACGGTCATTCCCTCCGTTTTGACCGCATTTTGAAAAAGGCATAAAAAATTCAAAAAAAACAAAAAATTGGGAAACCTTCGCATTGTGTCATTACATGTGGCCAAGTTCCCAGGAAAAATAACAAACTTGTAATACGGCAATTATTTTAAAAAAGTGTTCTCAGAAATGAGCTATCATCTGTGAAGATTCATGGCTTTCAAGCCAAATGATCAATCTTATGGCAACATTCGTGGCATAGTTTGTTCAAATAATCTCATATTGTGCACAAGGGTGAATATTGGTACGGCAAACAATGTTGCCTAAGGAAGTTTTCATTTTCTTTGGACGAAAAAACCATTTTCCATTTTCCGAGTGCCCAGAAGGAGGTTTTTTTGTGAAGGACCTCCCAAATAATTGTTGCAAAATTGAACCAAATCAATTTTATAAAATACTAGGACATATTTAATGCACAATTGACAAAATGGTTGGGTGCAAAAAGTTTTGATCCACCTCTCGTGAAAAAGACAAATTTCCGCCGATTCAGGTGGAAGCGGGTCAAATTTGAACTGCAGCTGCCTCATAGTTTGCTATTTATTTTTTTCCAAAAATCATTTCTAGTTACATAAGTACCTATTTAATCATAAATACATGGTTTGGTGGCGATACGCCGAGGTTTTGACGGTGGCCAAGGGCCCCAACTCTAGAGCGCATAAACTCGCATGCCCGTCGCGTGGTCACTGCGTGACCGTGGCGTTGCCATGTGTTCTGGGCGGCCTAGGCATGTCTAGTGGGTTGGGCACTCCCCAGGTAGGTTCTGGGAAGAAAATTACAACATAAGATTCTCACGAGGAGACCGATCGATGCTCAAACATGAATTAGCAGCCAAGTGTTTGATTAGCGTACGGTAAATGTACATGGCTAATGGGCGTGAGTTTTGGCTGAGGATGATCAGTTACTAAGAAGACCGTCTTCACAAATTTTCAGCTCAAAAGGAGGAGCCTAGGTGGTACTTGCTTTGCAAACTACCACACTGGACATAAATCTGAATGTTGAAGCTCGGCTCAAAATAATGAATGGATTGGCTGGCATTTGGTGGAGGATGGTTATTTGGGCATAGGAAAGCATCAGAAAATGGATACTATTTGGACATGCCAAAGTAGTACTTCCTTCACAAACTGTTGTTCTGAACAGATTAGGAAAATGAATATTTTTGAATTATTTTTGAACTAGGCAAGGAAAGTTTTTACATATTTGACGAATATATGACCCAAAGAATTTATGAGATTTTTTTGGGAATTTTGGGAATGACAGAAATATAGGTTGCTTCACAACCTAGGGTAAAAACTGCCACATGGACATGACACATAGGCAAAACTGATGAGGTGGCGCCTAGTCATCACTACCCACCACAATCTATAAGGTTATGACCATCTATATTGGTCATTAACAACTAGAAATAAGGCAGCGGACTAGCACTATTTGCTTTGTGACCTTTTCGTGTAAGGAAATTACGACCTTTCTGACCAAAATGGTCGCAATGGTTTAGGGTTTGGAGCCCCTCGAACAGCTTTTGACCAATTGGTCTGAAATGGTCATAGATCTATGACCAATTCTTCCAGGGCCACTGAGAAAAGGTCACTAGTTGACATATTTCTTGTAGTGACAGAAGCCCTTCCCACGTATAGTGCACGTACAATGCGTAATAAGGAGGAACTTTCCTTGCGTGCGACCATGCACCTCGTGGGTCCCATCCGTTAGGCTCTCCACGTACAGTCCTCTTCCGATGACTCTCGTATGTTAACCACGCCGCGCCGAGCGCACCGAGGCGGTGGACGACAGCGAGGCCCCAACCTGGAACGACCTGGAGATGGGGAAGACGCGGCAGTGGAGTCGCAGACGGAGAGGAGTGGGAATCTTGACTGGTTCGGATGCGGGGTGGGCCTACACTCGGCAGAGAATAACAGGAGGTGCGGAGTGGAGGGATGGTTTGGCCGTCGGCGGGGTAGCGTTTCGCTGAGGAGCGCAAAACAACGCCGCTGGACGCCGAAGGCTGGAGCAGGCGGTTCCCGCAGCGCTGGGGGAAGAAGACGAAAGATTTAAGAAGAATGCCGGCCATTGGGTGTAAATCCAACGCCTTCTTAGGCTTCGACCTACTGGCCCACATGTCAGCCAGTCCATTTGTTTTTTTAGTCCATTTGGTGGGCTGGGTGAAACAATGATGTAGCATCTATGCAGCCCGTTTAAATCCCATTTGCATTTTTCTCGAAATCCGTGGACTTGCTGGGCTGGGTGAAAATATCATGTTGGGCTAGACGGAGAAATGTTATAAAAACGTAAACACATGATTGCTCGTCAGTAAAATCTTTGCAAGCTTATGTACACAATCACTAGGAGTTAACTTGGCAAGTTATATATAAACAATTATTATTATTATTTTGTAAGAACTTTCAACCCATTTAAATAAAATATTATTTTAATTTGATGAGTTAATAGTACGTGGGGTATTATTATTTTTTAGGCTAGACGTGGGATAGTTGAGTTGGTTCTAGGGGAAAGTACTGGGAGAAAACTCAGTTTACATCGAAAAAGAAAGTGGGAGAAAATTCAGAGACCTGCTGGGTCCACCTGAGGAGAGGAATATGTTGGGAGGAAGGAGATTCAAAGCACGGCAGCCGAGTGAACTAGTTTTTTTATGGACAAGTGAACTAGTTTACATCCATTAGCAAATAGCCACTAAAAAAGTAATCAGGTTAATGGGTTCTTAAAAGAAATATTTCGGACAAAACAGATAATTACGACACATAGGCTAATGCATGAAACACTCAGATGATAAAGGTGCTTATAAACAGATATAGTACAACACCTAGTCCTTCCTGGTACGCTTGATCATGACGCCGCGGCTGTTCGTGTCAGGGGTCGATGATGGTCTTAGCGAGGTCAACCACGGAGTCCTTCTCCTGCCCGTTGTTGATGATCTTGTATTTCTTCTGGATGTTTACAAGCTTGTTGCACCAGATGGCCGAATCATCGCGTTCTTCCTTCTCTCCACAGTAGCGAAGGTGCAGTTGGCGCTGCCGATGAAACGGGTGAATGATCCAGAACATGGTGCAGCCATAGGACTGAGGCGAGGCAGAGCTTCACCGAGTCCGTATCTATGGTGTACGTCACATTCAACTTGGTGCAGCCATAGGACTGAACGGCGAACTCAAAGGGGAACTCCTTGCTGAAGTCCATATCCAGCAGGCTCACCCCTCGGATCGCCATTGGAGTCTCTTCGAGTGAACGAGTGTGTAGGCGGCGGCAGCAGTTCGTTTTTCAGCTCTTGGGGAACTGGATTCAACAGTAAGCTGAGTGTGTACAGGCGACAACGGTTACTACCCCTCCCTCGTCCGCTGCATGCCCGGCAAAAGATGCACCCCCGCCGCATTCAAACGCCTCCATTAAGAAACCTACTCCGGCCACACGTCGGTTCACGAGCGGGTCTGTATTGGTACTGTAATAACAGGAGTTAGTGGTCACTTTACTTAAAATTTAATTAGCTTTAATATAAATTTATACTTAAAACAAGCAATGCATTCGCTCGTTCTATCAGTGCCACAGGATCAACATGCACAACAATTAGAATTATTATTCTCAGGACACACATGATCAACACATTTGTCGCACTTTCACAAAGATAATACTACCAAGTTTGAAATGTTTGTTATGGTTGTTGTCGTCTGCATCATCATGCCGTGTTTCCCAGCTTGCAAGATTCAGAACCAACAAATAAGATCCAAATAATAAGTACAACAAAGATGCCTACACATCTCATTGATTCCCAGCCTGCAAGATTCAGAACCAACAAATAAGATCCAAATAATAAGTACAACAAAGATGCCTACACGTCTCACTGATTCCCAGCTTGCAAGATTCAGAACCAACAAATAAGATTCAAATAATAAGTACAACAAAGATGCCTACACATCTCACTGATTCCCAGCTTGCAAGATTCGGAACCAACCCATTAGAGCCTTTTGATGAAGTGAATATCGGGATTAAATCCATCTTGGCTAGCCATCTCATACAATCGAAGAACTTGGCGAATGCTCTTGACCGTCACAACATATGTAGTAGAGTACTCCTGTTTGCACAACATGTTTGCATAGCACAAACAAGGAGACAGGAGAGCATGATTTCGCTTTAATAGCGGACTCCTTGAACTCAACCTCCAGCTCTACTTGTATGAGGTCTGCCTGGAGTTCCATGATTCAATTCATGCGCCTTTTTCTGCAGTTCACCTGAAATGAAGCAAAGATTGCATCATTCAGCTAGCAAGAAGTACTTGTTCTTGTGAGCTGGCAGGTTCTTCTTTAGTAGTTGCACTAAAATTGAGGAACATTAAGGTTGGCTGTCCGGCTCATGTAAGGTGCAACTATAATTTTCTTGTCCTTTTGTGCAGTTCCACTAAAATAAAGTGCCATTGTGGTGACAAAGGACGGATCCATCTTGCAAAGGCTAATAAAATGTTGCACGAGATTACCGTGAGAACTTGACGGAGATTTTGGAAACTCCAATCACCATTTTGTGCAGTTCCACCAAAATTGAGAGATGTTGCCCACGTGACATTTTAGTTGAACTGCACAAGACACTCATTCCAAAAGAAGTGTTTTGTGCAGTTCACCAAAAGGTCACAATAGCAACAAGGTGAAATGGATATCCCTATCTGCACAAAATGATAAAAAATAAACAGTTGCTGGTCAATAAGAATAGACGAAACATATACAAAATGAAAAGAAGCATCTTAATTATGTTCATGGCAATCACGCAAGGACAGTAGAAATTTTAAAACGTCAGCAATGCTTCATGTTACCAGAAGCATTACGATCAACAATGAGATTCCTCAAATGTGGGATTACTTTAATGGTGGCATTGCTTGTTTACCAGACACAGTAAATCAACAGCAGCTAAAGAATTGGTCTAAGGGCATGGGACCGTTTGGACACCAGGACACTCAGCAACGTAAAGGAGCAACTTACTTATCATACTAGGGAAAACAGCAGGAGTGCCATTTGTAACACAGTTTAATTGCATCTTATCACTGGAGGCATTAGATTAACAATAATACTGGTTAGACATGTCCCTAAGGTAACAGTGTGATCGCTTCATTCTACATGCGCCCTTACATTAACAACAGTAAAAGGTTGGTATAAGACATGCGACAGTGGACGCATCAGCACAATGTACCTACAAGGATGCATAAAGTGGTGATGCCGAGCTTGTTCACGCTATGTGAGGGCAGCAAACCTAATCCTGGAGACCTTGTACTATGTGAGGGCAGCAAATCTAATCCTGGAGACCTTTTACTATGTGAGGACAGCAAATCTAATCCTGGAGACCTTGTACTATGTGAGGGCAACAAATCTAATCCTGGAGACCTTTTACAATGTGAGGGCAGCAAATCTAATCCTGAGACCTTTTACTATGTGAGGGCAGCAAATCTAATCCTGAGACCTTTCACTATGTGAGGGCAGCAAATCTAATCCTGGAGTCCTTTTACTATGTGATGGCAGCAAATCTAATCCTGGACATACTCTGTTGACTTGTCCACCAGCCGCCACTTTCTATCCTTTTTCAACCAATAATAGATCTATTCCTTATCCAGTTTGTACTGCGTTTTCCCATTATTTCCCTTTTCAACCAAGAGACCGGTTGGGTATCCGGTCTCTACTACTTTCACCATATTATTTCCTCTTTGAATCAAGTCCTAGATTTATGCTACAACTTTCCCCCTTTCTTCGTTGTTTGAACAAAGCCCTAGATTCGAATGCATGAAGTAGCTTTACCTCTAATAATACTAAAAATTTAGGTGGCTTTGGAAGAGCTGATGGTAGTAGAAAAAGATGCACATGCAGACACATGCGGAGCTGGGGCAGTAGAGCAAGGCCGCTTTCAAAGAACTTATACCTGAGGGTTGCCGGATGTCGGCGGCAGGTCGGATCTCATGGACAATATGGTAGGGAGGAAGAAGGGTCGGAGGACCTCCCGAGCCAGCGCTGTGTCGGAGAGAACGGCACGGGCAGAGGATCGGGCCCCTCCGGCAGCTATGGGTTTCCTCCCTCGGCGGCGATGACAGCGTGAACGATGCACCTTTTAATCCTCTACACACACCGGCCGAAGGGATCCGGCCAGATCTGTGACCAGCGGTGAGCAGAGAGAAAATGTCGCTACCGCTGTCTTGTTTATATCTAGAGAGGATGAGAGAATGAAGAGAGCAACCCTAGTAAAGCAAGCACTGAGGCCCCTGCGTCCATATATGGTGGAGTGATTATCTTTTTTCTCTCCACAACAAGCGTTTCAATTTGTGTACGTGGCATTAAAGAAAAGAAACTCTCTATTTAAGGTGACTACTCTACGACTCCTACTTACTACTACATTACTACCTCCGTCCTGGTTTATAGGTCCCTTTTATAGTTTGTGCCAAATTTTGACTAAAGATTTAACTAACAAAATGTTAATGCATGTCAAGAAAAATTATCTCATTGGATTTGTATTTGAACATAGTTTTGAAAAATATAATGTATGGTGACATGCGTGAACATTTTCTTAGTTTAATCTATGGTCAAAATTTGGCACAAAATACAATGGGGACCAATAAACCCGGACAGAGGTAGTATTGTCCAAATGTGCTCCCCGCCCCTCCATTCATTGAACAACCCCACAGATGAATAAACATACAGTAAGTATTGTATTTATATAGAAAAGAGCAAGCTCGAACTATTTTCGCGTAGTTAAAAGTTGAGGGCGGGGCTTTTCCCGGGCAGTACGCGCGGCAGTTTTCGGGTAGGAGGTTTGACAGAGAGGCGAGGAGGGTGAGCGAGTGGGGCTGCGATTTGTGGCGTTACTGCTGGAAAGACTTGTGATATTACCACTCACTATAGTCATGAATTCTTGGCGCTCCGACCGGGTGATGCCCCCTTCCGTTCAGCGCTCTAATCTGGTGCATGACACGTCGACCCGGATGCTGGCTCTCCATGTCGGAGTAGTAAGAAGGAGCAAAGAATGATGCGGTATATACTAGTACTATACTACTCCCTTCGGTCCTAAATATAAGTCTTCGGGGAGATTTCACTATGGACCACATACGGAGAAAAATGAGTGAATCTACACATAAAATGCATCTATATACATCCGTATGTGGTCCACAGTGAAATATCTACGAAGACTTATATTTAGGAACGGAGGGAGTACTACTCAGGTCGGAGGAGTGTGAACCACGGCAGCCCAGTGAACCAGCAGTGCGAACCACGGTAGCCCAGTGAACCAGCAGTAGAAAACAATGTGGTGATATGGCCATAACAAACAATGTGCTACGGTCCACACTGTAGCATGTACAGTAACACTCCTCTTTGTTTGGATCCCAAAGTTAGAGCTTGTTTGGGTTGAAATAGCCTCGAATTATCGAAACAAGAGGGATTAGTTTGAGCTAGTTTGCTCTAACCCAGCTATAAAAACTAGCCCGGTGGAGAGGTTCTAACTGGGTTAGTTATCCTCGGGCCCACTAAAAGAGAACTAAAAATCTCGCTTTGCCCGCACTGGATCGCTCCCCCCTCTCTTACGACTTCTCTCTGTTCCCCATAGGGCCGCCCGCCCAAGCGCCGCCTCTCTCTCCTCCGGCCGCCCTCTCCTTGGCCTCCGCCACCCTACTCCGTCGCCCTCTCCCTCCGGCCTTGAAGGTCGCCCGCTCCCCTTCACCGATCGTTTTCTCCCTCTGTCATGCTGTGTGGCGCATCTACCAGGGAGGTCGCGAGAGGGGTGAGTTTGTTCGTTCCTTCTCTGTCTCACGGCCATATCATTGATCTTTCTTGCTCTAGCGCTAATTCTGATTTGGAAAAGTAGATCCTGATCAAACTTGCTATAGATTTGTGGGGCACGGATGGAATTGTTTGATGCTGCTTGAGGACATAATAAATCTTTCTAGAGGCCCAAACATTCAGGTCACCTTTCTAGGTATTTCAATTTCAGAGTTGCATTATTTGTAGTGGCCTAAAGATTCAGTTCACCTTTCTAGGTATTTCAATTTCAGGCTTGCATTATTTCTAGAAGCCCAAAGATTCAGTTCACCTTTCTAGGTATTTCAGTTTCAGGCTTGCATTATTTCTAGAGGCCCAAAGATTCAGTTCACCTTTCTACGTATTTCAGATTCAGGCTTGCATTATTTCTAGTGGCCCAAAGATTCAGTTCACCTTTCTAGGTATTTCAGTTTCAGGCTTGCATTATTTCTAGAGGCCCAAAGATTCAGTTCACTGCCACGTCTCGAGCTTGCGTTGGTTTTCCCCGAAGAGGAGAGGATGATGCAGCATAGTAGCGTAAGTATTTCCCTCAGTTTTTGATAACCAAGGTATCAATCCAGTAGGAGGCCACACACAAGTCCCTCGTACCTGCACAAAACGATAGCTACTCGCAACCAACCGCGATTAGGGGTTGTCAATCCCTTCACGGTCACTTACGATAGTGAGATCTGATAGAGATGATAAATAATATTTTTGGTATTTTTTGATAGATAGATGCAAAGTAAAAAGTAAAAGCAAAGTAAAAACAAAGCAAGTAAATAAAGTGATAGAGATTGATATCATGAGAATAGACCCGGGGGCCATAGGTTTCACTAGTGGCTTCTCTCAAGAGCATAAGTATTCTACGGTGGGTGAACAAATTACTGTTGAGCAATTGATGTAATTGAGCATAGTTATGAGTATATCTAGGCAATGATCATGTATATAGGCATCACGTCCAAAACAAGTAGATCGAAGCGATTACGCATCTACTACTATTACTCCACTCATCGACCGCTATCCAAAGCATGCATCTAGAGTATTAAGTTAAAAACAGAGTAACGCCTTAAGCAAGATGACATGATGTAGAGGGATAAATTCATGCAATATGATAAAAACCCCATCTTGTTATCCTCGATGGCAACAATACAATACGTGCCTTGCAACCCATTACATCCTTTGGGTAAGAACACCGCAAGATTGAACCCAAAGCTAAGCACTTCTCCCATTGCAAGAACTACCAATCTAGTTGGCCAAACCAAACGGATAATTCGAAGAGACTTGCAAAGATAACTCAATCATATATAAAAGAATTTAGAGAAGAATCAAATATTTTCCATAGATAAGCTATATAATAAACCCAGAATTCATCGGTCTCAACAAACACACCGCAAAAAGAAGATTACATCGAATAGATCTCCACGAGAGAGTGAGAGAACATTGTATTGAGATCCAAAAAGAGAGAAGAAGCCATCTAGCTACTAGCTATGGACCCGAAGGTCTGAAGTAAACTACTCACACTTCATCGGAGGGGCTATGGTGATGATGTAGAAGCCCTCCATGGTGGATGCCCCTCGTGGAGCTCCGGAACAGGCCCCAATATCGGATCTCGTGGATACAGGAAGTTGCGGCGGTGGAATTAGGTTTTTGGATCCTGTTCTGATCGTTTGGGGGTACGTAGGTATATATAGGAGGAAGGAGTACGTCGGTGGAGCGTCAAGGGGCCCACGAGGTAGGGGGCGCGCCTAGGGGGGCGCCCTCCACCCTCGTGACCGCCTCTGGCACTGTTGGGGAACGTAGCAGAAATTCAAAATTTTCTACGCATCACCAAGATCAATCTATGGAGTAATCTAGCAATGAGGGGATGGGGAGTGCATCTACATACCCTTGTAGATCGCTAAGCGGAAGCGTTCAACTGAACGGGGTTGATGGAGTCGTACTCGTCGTGATCCAAGTCACTGATGATCCTAGCGCCGAACGGACGGCACCTCCGCGTTCAACACACATACGGTTGGGTGAGACATCTCCTCCTTCTTGATCCAGCAAGGGAAGGAGAGGTTGATGGAGATCCAGCAGCACGACGTCGTGGTGGTGGAAGTAGCGGGATCCCGACAGGGCTTCGCCAAGCGCAAGCGGGGATGAAGAGGTGTCACGGGAGGGAGGGAGGCGCCAGGACTCAGTGCGGCTGCCCTCCCTCCCTCCACTATATAGGGGCCTAGGGGCGCCGACCCCTTGTATATCCCATCTAGGGAGGCGGCTGCCCTAGGGGTGGCTTGGCCTCCAAGCCAAGTGGAGGCGCCCCACCCCTTAGGGTTTCCAACCCTAGGCGCATGGGAGGCCCAAGGGGAGGCGCACCAGCCCACCAGGGGCTGGTTCACACGCCCCTTCAGCCCATGGGGCCCTCCAGGATAGGTGGCCCCACCCTGTGGACCCCCGGGACCCTTCCGGTGGTCCCGGTACAATAACCTGACCCCCGAAACTTTCCCGATGGCCGAAACTGGACTTCCTATATAAAAATCTTTACCTTCGGACCATTCCGGAACTCCTCGTGACATCTGGGATCTCATCCGGGACTCTGAACAACTTTCGGGTTACCGCATACTAATATCTCTACAACCCTAGCGTCACTGAACCTTAAGCGTGTAGACCCTACGGGTTCGGGAACCATCTGAGACATGGCCAGAGACAACTCTCCGGCCAATAACCAACAGCGGGATATGGATACCCATGTTGGCTCCCACATGTTCCACGATGATCTCATCAGATGAACCACGATGTCGAGGATTCAATCAATCCCGTATTCAATTCCCTTTGTCTACCGGTATAGTACTCTTGCCCGAGATTCGATCGTCGGTATCCCGATACCTTGTTCAATCTCGTTACCGGCAAGTCTCTTTACTTGTTCCGTAACACATCATCTCGTGATCAACTCCTTGGTCACATTGTGCACATTATGATGATGTCCTACCGAGTGGGCCCAGAGATACCTCTCCGTCACACGGAGTGACAAATCCCAGTCTTGATTCGTGCCAACCCAATGACACTTTCGGAGATACCCGTAGTGCCCCTTTATGGCCACCCGATTACGTTTTGGCGTTTGGTACACCCAAAGCATTCCTACGGTATCCGGAGTTGCACAATCTCATGGTCTAAGGAAATGATACTTGACATTAGAAAAGCTTTAGCACTCTGAACTACACAATCTTTGTGCTAGGCTTAGGATTGGGTCTTGTCCATCACATCATTCTCCTAATGATGTGATCCCGTTATCAACGACATCCAATGTACATGGTCAGGAAACCGTAACCATCTATTGATTAACGAGCTAGTCAACTAGAGGCTTACTAGGGACATCGTGTTGTCTATGTACCCACACATGTATCTGAGTTTCCTATCAATACAATTATAGCATGGATAACAAACGATTATCGTGAACAAGGAAATATAATAATAATAACTAATTTATTATTTCCTCTAGAGCATATTTCCAACAGTCTCCCACTTGCACTAGAGTCAATAATCTAGTTCAGATCGCCATGTGATTAACACTCACAGGTCACATCGCCATGTGACCAACATCCAAAGAGTTTACTCGTGTCAATAAACTAGTTCACATCATCATGTGATTAAGACTCAATGAGTTCTGGGGTTTGATCATGTTTTGCTTGTGAGAGAGGTTTTAGTCAACGGGTCTGCAACATTCAGATCCGTATGTACTTCGCTAATCTCTAGGTCATATTGTAAATGCTGCTTCCACGCTCCACTTTGAGCTATTCCAAATGGTTGCTCCACTATACGTATCCGGTTTGCTACTCAGATTCATTCGGATAGGTGTTAAAGCTTGCATCGACGTAACCCTTTACGCCGAACTCTTTATCACCTCCATAATCGGGAAACATGTCCTTATTACTCCAAGGACAATTTTGACCGCTGTCCAATGATCCATTCCTGGACACTCTTGTACCCCCTTGCCAGACACGTGGCAAGGCACATATCAGGTGCGGTACAAAGCATGGCATACTGTATAGAGCCTATGGCTAAGGCATAGGGGACGACATTCGTCCTTTCTCTTTCTTCTACCGTGGTCGAGCTTTAAGTATTAACTTCATACCTTACAACTCAGGCAAGAACTCCTTCTTTGACTGATCCATCTTGAACACCTTCAAGATCATGTCAAGGTATGTGCTCATTTGAAAGTACCATTAAGCGTTTTTGATCTATCCTTATAGATCTTGATGCTCAATGTTCAAGCAGCTTAATCCAGGTTTTCTATTGAAAAACACTTTTCAAATAACCCTATATGCTTTCCAGAAGCTCTACATCATTTCGGATCTACAATAGTCAACAACATATACTCATCAGAAATTCTATAGTGCTCCCACTCACTTCTTTGGAAATACAAGTTTCTCATAAACTTTGTACAAACCCAAAATCTTTGATCATCTCATCAAAGCATACATTCCAACTCCGAGATGCTTACTCCAGTCCTTAGAAGGGTTGCTGGAGCTTTGCATACTTGTTAGCATCTTTTAGGATTGACAAAAAACTTTTGGTTGTATCCCGTACAACCTTTCCTCAAGAATCGAGGAAACAATGGTTTTTGACATCCTATCTGCAAGATTTCATAAATCATGCAGTAACTGCTAATATGATTCCAACAGACTCTTTAGCATCGCCACGAGTGAGAAAGTCTCATCGCAGTCAACTCCTTGAACTTGTCGGAAAACATCTTAACGACAAGTCGAGCTTTCTTAATGGTGACGCTTACCATCATTGTCCGTCTTCCTTCTAAAATCCATCTGTACTCAACAGCCTTACGACCACCGGGTAGTTCTTCCAAAGTCTACACTTTGTTTTCATACATGGATCCTCTCTCGGATTTTATGGCCTCGAGCCATTCGTCGGAATTCGGGCCCACTATCGCTTCTCCATAGCTCGTAGGTTCATTGTTGACTAGCAACATGACCTCCAAGACAGGATTAAGTACCATTCTGAAGTAGTGCGCATCCTTGTCGACCTACGAGGTTTGGTAGTGACTTGATCTGAAGTTTCATGATCACTATCATTAGCTTCCACTTCAATTGGTGTAGGCGTCACAGGAACAACTTCTTGTGCCCTGCTACACACTAGTTGAAGTGATGGTTCAATAACCTCATCAAGTCTCCACCATCCTCCCACTCAATTCTTTCGAGGGAAACTTTTCCTCAAGAAAGGACCCGATTCTAGAAACAATCCCTTTTGCTTCCGGATCTGAGACAGGAGGGATACCCAAGTGTTTTGGGTGTCCTATGAAGATGTATTTATCCGCTTTGGGTTTGAGCTTATCAGCCTGAAACCTTTTTCACATAAGCGTCGCAGGCCCAAACTTTTAAGAAACGACAACTTAGGTTTCTCCAAACCATAGTTCATACGGTGTCGTCTCAACGGAATTACGTGGTGCCCTATTTAAAGTGAGTGTGGTTGTCTCTAATGCCTAACCCATGAACGATAGTGGTAATTCGATAAGAGACATCATGGTACGCACCATATCCAATGGGGTGCAACTATGATGTTCGGACACACCATCACACCATGGTGTTTCAGGCGGTACTAATTGTGAAACAATTTCCACAATGTCTTAATTGCGTGCCAAACTCGTAACTCAGATACTCATCTCCATGATCATATCATAGACATTTTATCCTCTTGTCACGATGATCTTCAACTTCACTCTGAAATTACTTGAACCTTTCAATAATTCAGACTTGTGTTTCATCAAGTAAATATAATCAGTATCTACTCAAATCATATGTGAAGTAAGAACATAACGATATCCACTGCGTGCCTCAGCACTCATTGGACTGCACACATCAAAATGTATTACTTCCAACAAGTTGCTTTCTTGTTCCATTTCTTTGAAAACAAGGCTTTCAGTCATCTTGCCCATGTGGTATGATTTGCATGTCTCAAGTGATTCAAAATCAAGTGAGTCCAAACGATCCATCAGCATGGAGCTTCTTCATGCGTTTTATACCAATATGACTCAAATGGCAGTGCCACAAGTAGGTGGTACTATCATTACTATCTTATATCTTTTGGCATGAACATGTGTATCACTATGATCGAGATTCCATAAATCATTCATTTTAGGTGCAAGACCATTGAAGGTATTATTCAAATAAACAGAGTAATCATTATTCTCCTCAAATGAATAACCGTATTGCAATAGACATAATCCAATCATGTCTATGCTCAACGCAAATACCAAATAACAATTATTTAGGTTTAACACCAATCTCAATGGTAGAGGGAGCGTGCGATGCTTCATCACATCAAGCTTGGAAACACTTCCAACATATATCGTCAGCTCACCTTTAGCTAGTTTCCGTTTATTCCGTAGCCTTTATTTTGAGTTACTAACGCTTAGCAACCAAACCGGTATCTAATACCCTGGTGCTACTAGGAGTACTAGTAAAGTACACATTAACATAATGTATATCCAATATACTTCTATCGACCTTGCCAGCCTTCTCATCTACCAAGTATCTAGGGTAATTCTGCTCCAGTGACTGTTCCCCTTATTACAGAAGCACTTAGTCTCGGGTTTGGGTTCAACCTTGGGTTTCTCCACTAGAGAAGTAGCTGATTTGCCGTTTCATGAAGTATCCATTCTTGCCCTTGCCCTTCTTGAAACTAGTGGTTTCACTAACCATCAACAATTGATGCTCCTTCTTGATTTCTACTTTCATGTGTCAAACATCGCGAATATTTCAAGGATTATCATATCTATCCCTGATATGTTATAGGTCATCAAGAAGCTCTTAGTGGCTTGGTGGCAATGACTTTGGAGAAACTCCCACTCGATTCAAGTGATTGTGGTACTCAGACAATCTGAGCACAAGCTCAACGATTGAGCTTTTCTCCCTTAGTTTGCAGGATAAGAAACTCATCGGAAGTCTTATACCTCTTGATGTGGGCACGAGCCTGAAATCCCAATTTTAGCCCTCGAAACATCTCATATGTTCAGCGACGTTTCGAAATCGTCTTCGGTGCCTCAACTCTAAACCGTTTAACATTACTGAACTATCATGTAGTCAAAACGTGTATGTCAGATGTTCGCAACATCCACAGAAGATGTTCGAGGTTCAACACACTGAGCGGTGCATTAAGGACATAAGCCTTCTTCGAAGCAACGAGGACAATCCTCAGTTTAAGGACCTAGTCCGCATAATCGCTACTATCAACTTTCAACTGAATTTTCTCTAGGAACATATCTAAACAGTAGAACCAAAGCGCGAAGCTTTACATAATTTGCAAAGACCTTTTGACTATGTTCAGGATAATTAAGTTCATCTTATGAACTCCCACTCAGATAGACATCCCTCTAGTCATCTAAGTGATTACATGATTCGAGTCAACTAGGACGTGTCCGATCATGACGTGAGAAGGACTAGTCATCATCGATGAACATCTTCATGTTGATCGTATCTACCATACGACTCATGCTCGACCTTTCGGTCTCTTGTGTTCCGAGGCCATGTTTGTACATACTAGGCTCGTCAAGTCAACCTAAGTGTTTCGCGTGTGTAAATCTGGCTTACACCCGTTGTATGTGAACGTTAGAATCTATCACACCCGATCATCACGTGGTGCTTCAAACAATGAACTTTCGCAACGGTGCACAGTTAGGGGAACACTTTTCTTGAAATTATTATGAGGATCATCTTATTTACTACCGTCGTTCTAAGAAAATAAGATGCAAAAACATGATAAACATCACATGCAATCAAAAAGTGACATGATATGGCCAATATCATTTTTCTCCTTTTGATCTCCATCTTCGGGGATCCATGATCATCGTCGTCACCGGCATGACACCATGATCTCCATCATCATGATCTTCATCATCGTGTCTCCATGAAGTTGTCTCGCCAACTATTACTTCTACTACTATGGCTAACGGTTTAGCAATAAAGTAAAGTAATTACATGGTGTTGTTCATTGACACGCAGGTCATACAATAAATTAAGACAACTCCTGTGGGTCCTGCCGGTTGTCATACTCATCGACATGCAACTCGTGACTCCTATTACAAGAACATGATCAATCTCATACATCACATATCATTCATCACATTCTTTTGGCCATATCACATCACATAGCATACCCTGCAAAAACAAGTTAGATGTCCTCTAATTGTTATTTGCATGTTTTACGTGGCTGCTATGGGTTTCTAGCAAGAACGTTTCTTACCTACGCAAAAACCACAACGTGATATGTCAATTACTATTGACCCTTCATAAGGACCCTTTTCATCGAATCCGATCCGACTAAAGTGGGAGGCGGCACCGCTATCCACCTTATGCAACAAGTGCATGTCAGTCGGTGGAACCTGTCTCACGTAAGTGTACGTGTAAGGTCGGTCCGGACCGCTTCATCCCACAATACCGTCGGAACAAGATTGGACTAGTAACGGTAAGCATATTGACCAAAATCAACGCCCACAACAACTTGTGTTCTACTCGTGCATAGAAACTACGCATAGACCTAGCTCATGATGCCACTGTTGGGGAACATAGCAGAAATTCAAAATTTTCTACGCATCACCAAGATCAATCTATGGAGTAATCTAGCAACGAGGGGAAGGGGAGTGCATCTACATACCCTTGTAGATCGCTAAGAGGAAGCGTTCAAGTGAACGGGGTTGATGGAGTCGTACTCGTCGTGATCCAAGTCACGGATGATCCTAGCGCCGAACGGACGACACCTCCGCGTTCAACACACATACGGTTGGGAGATACATCTCCTCCTTCTTGATCCAGCAAGGGAAGGAGAGGTTAATGGAGATCCAGCAGCACGACGTCGTGGTGGTGGAAGTAGCGGGATCCCGGCAGGGATTCGCCAAGCGCAAGCGGGGAGGAAGAGGTGTCACGGGAGGGAGGGAGGCGCCAGGGACTCAGGTGCGGCTGCCCTCCCTCCCCTCCACTATATATAGGGGCCTAGGGAGGGGCGCCGGCCCCTTGTAGATCCCAGCTAGGGAGGGGGCCGGCTGCCCTAGGGGTGGCTTGGCCTCCAAGCCAAGTGGAGGCGCCCCCACCCCTTAGGGTTTCCAACCCTAGGCGCATGGGAGGCCCAAGGGGGGCACACCAGCCCACCAGGGGCTGGTTCCCACGCCCCTTCAGCCCATGGGGCCCTCCGGGATAGGTGGCCCCACCCGGTGGACCCCCGGGACCCTTCCGGTGGTCCCGGTACAATACCGATGACCCCCGAAACTTTCCCGATGGCCGAAACTGGACTTCCTATATAAAAATCTTTACCTTCGGACCATTCCGGAACTCCTCGTGACATCTAGGATCTCATCCGGGACTCTGAACAACTTTCAGGTTACCGCATACTAATATCTCTACAACCCTAGCGTCACTGAACCTTAAGTGTGTAGACCCTACGGGTTCGGGAACCATGCAGACATGACCGAGACAACTCTCCGGCCAATAACCAACAGCGGGATCTGGATACCCATGTTGGCTCCCACATGTTCCACGATGATCTCATCGGATGAACCACGATGTCGAGGATTCAATCAATCCCGTATTCAATTCCCTTTGTCTACCGGTATAGTACTCTTGCCCGAGATTCGATCGTCGGTATCCCGATACCTTGTTCAATCTCGTTACCGGCAAGTCTCTTTACTCGTTCCGTAACACATCATCCCGTGATCAACTCCTTGGTCACATTGTGCACATTATAATGATGTCCTACCGAGTGGGCCCAGAGATACCTCTCCGTCACACGGAGTGACAAACCCCAGTCTTGATTCGTGCCAACCCAACAGACACTTTCGGAGATACCTGTAGTGCACCTTTATGGCCACCCAGTTACGTTGTGACGTTTGATACACCCAAAGCATTCCTACGGTATCCGGGAGTTGCACGATCTCATGGTCTAAGGAAATGATACTTGACATTAGAAAAGCTTTAGCATATGAACTACACGATCTTTGTGCTAGGTTTAGGATTGGGTCTTGTACATCACATCATTCTCCTAATGATGTGATCCCTTTATCAACGACATCCTATGTCCATGGTCAGGAAACCGTAACCATCTATTGATCAACGAGCTAGTCAACTAGAGGCTTACTAGGGACATGGTGTTGTCTATGTACCCACACATGTATCTGAGTTTCCTATCAATACAATTATAGCATGGATAATAAACGATTATCATTAACAAGGAAATATAATAATAATAACTAATTTATTATTGCCTCTAGAACATATTTCCAATTAGCACTTCTTGGAGTAGGGTCCAAGTCTCCTCGATCACGTTCGGTTGGAAAATCACGTTCTCGAAGGTTTCATTTCGTTTGGACTCCGTTTGATATTCCGTTTCTTCGAAACACTGAAATAGGTAAAAAACAGCAATTCTGGGTTGAGCCTCCGGTTAATAGGTTAGTCCCAAAAGTAATATAAAAGTGGAAAATAAAGCCCAATATAGTCCAAAACAGTAGATAAAGTAGCATGGAGCAATCAAAAAATATAGATAGGTTGGAGACGTATCAGGCATCCCCAAGCTTAATTCCTGCTCGTCCTTGAGTAGGTAAATGATAGAAAGAGAATTTTTGATGCGGAGTGATACTTTGGCATAATTTCAATGTAAATCTTCTTAATTGTGGTATGAATATTCAGATCCGAAAGATTCAAGACAAAAGTTCATATTGACATAAAAATAATAATACTTCAAGCATACTAACAAAGCAATTATGTCTTCTCAAAATAACATGGTCAAAGAAAGTTATCCCTACGAAATCATATAGTCTGGCTATGCTCCATCTTCCCCACACATAGTATTTAAATCATGCACAACCCCATTGACAAGCCAAACAATTGTTTCATACTTTAACATTTTCAAAACTTTTTCAATCTTCACGCAATACATGAGCGTGAGCCATGGATATAGCACTATATGTGGAATAGAATGGTGGTTGTGGAGAAGACAAAAAGAGTGAAGATAGTCTCACATCAACTAGGCGTATCAACGGGCTATGGAGATGCCCATCAATAGATATCAATGTGAGTGAGTAGGGATTGCCATGCAACGGATGCACTAGAGCTATAAGTATATGAAAGCTCAACAAAAGAAACTAAGTGGGTGTGCATCCAACTCGCTTGCTCAAGAAGACCTAGGGCATTTGAGGAAGCCCATCATTGGAATATACAAGCCAAGTTTTATAATGAAAAATTCCCACTAGTATATGAAAGTGACAAAATGAGAGACTCTCTATCATGAAGATCTTGGTGCTACTTTGAAGCACAAGTGTGGTAAAAGGATAGTAACATTGTCCCTTCTCTCTTTTCTCTCATTTTTTATTTGGGCCTTTTCTCTTTTTTATGGCCTCTTTTTTTTTATTTGTCCTCCGGAGTCTCATCCCGACTTGTGGGGGAGTCATAGTCTCCATCATCCTTTCCTCACTTGGGACAATGCTCTAATAATGATGATCATCACACTTTTATTTTTCTTACAACTCAACAATTACAACTCGATAATTAGAACAAAATATGACTCTATATGAATGCCTCCGGTGGTGTACCGGGATATGCAATGAAACATGAGTGACATGTATGAAAGAATTATGAACGGTGGCTTTGCCACAAATACGATGTCAACTACATGATCATGCTAGCAATATGACAATGATGGAGCGTGTCATAATAAACGGAATAGTGGAAAGTTGCATGGCAATATATCTCGGAATGGCTATGGAAATGCCATGATAGGTAGGTATGGTGGCTGTTTTGAGGAAGGTATATGGTGGGTGTATGATAACGGCGAAAAGCGCACGGTATTAGAGAGGCTAGCAATAGTGGAAGGATGGGAAAAAGTGCGTATAATCCATGGAATCAACATTAGTCATAAAGAACTCATATACTTATTGCAAAAATCTAGAAGTTATCAAAGCAAAGTATTACGCGTATGCTCCTAGGGGGATAGATTGGTAGGAAAAGACCATCGCTCGTCCCTGACCGCCACTCATAAGGAAGACAATCAATAAATAAATCATGCTCCGAGTTCATCACATAACGGTTCACCATACGTGCATGCTACGGGAATCACAAACTTCAACACAAGTGTTTTTACATTCACAACTACTCAACTAGCATGACTCTAATATCATCATCTTCATATCTCAAAACATTTATCAAGCATCAAACTTATCTTAGTATTCAACGCACTCAAAAGAAAGTTTCACATATCTTGAATACCAAGTATAGTAACATTAAGCAAATTACCATGCTATTAACGACTCTCAAAATAATCTAAGTGAAGCATGAAAGATCAAGTTTATTTAAAAGAAATCCACCACCGTGCTCTGAAAGATCTAAGTGAAGCACTAGAGCAAAAATTATCACGCTTAAAGATATAAGTGAAGCACTATGAGCAAACTATCAAGCTCAAAAGATATAAGTGAAGCCCATAGAGTATTCTATCAAATTCCAATTCATGTATGGCTCTCTCAAAAGGTGTGTACAGCAAGGATGATTGTGGTAAACTAACAAGCAACGACGCAAATAATACAAGAAGCTCCAAGAAAAACACATATCATGTGGTGAATAAAAATATAGCGCTCGAGCCGTTGCTCTTGATTCAATTGGCAAGTAATTACTTGCCGTGGAGGCATCCTGGACCGGGCGACTCTCGGCCCCTGCATCGCCTGACCGGGCGACTCGGGCGGCGGCTAGGGTTCCCGAGCGCCGCCTCCCCCACCCCTCTTCTCCCTCCTCGTCGCCACCTGAGGTGGTCGCCGGGCAAGCCCACGTGACCATCGCGACGGTGTGGCGGCGAGGACTTCGCTGCTCTGCAGCGGAGGATCTGGATCCCAGGGGCGGCGGCCCCTGCCGGCGTGGCGTCTCCGTTCTTGCCCTGAACGGCGCCGCGAGGGCTCGCCGACGTCTTCGATCAAGGGGCGGGGGCGTCGGCGGCCGGTGGCTACAGCGTGGAGGCCTCTTCCTCGCCAGATCTGGAGGTTTGCCGACCCCACCCGCCTCCCTCCCTCTGCGCTTGGTTTCCCGCGGCTGGTCGCTGGATCCGGTGGAGTTTGGGGCTGGTGTTGCAGATCGGGACCGGGGGAAACCCCTGGCCGGCTGGTTCGGCCCGGCATCGACGTCGACCTTGGGCGACGTTTCTTTCTTGGAGGCGATGTCGTGGTCTCCTTCTCCCCATCTCCGTTCCCTCTCCCGGGTGAAAACCCAAAATCCGGCAGGATTGGGCAGCGGCGGCGCCGTGTGTGTCGTTCCCTCCTTGGAGGCGTTCTCTGGGCAGTGTGGTTTCGGGCGTAGGGTTGCTGAAGGTGGGGTTTTCGGCCGGCAGCAGGTGCAGTGCCTCTCGCTGTCCCGCTGTCCGCCTCTCTGTTGTTGCTCGGCGGCTTTCCTGTAGCCTTTAGACGTTCTTGGCGCGTGATGGTGTGGCCAGCTTTGTGTTTGTGCCAGCGGCATTCCTCCTGTGTCTTTGGCGCCTGAGGGTTGCAGTCATCGGTTTATGCTAGTAGTGCCCTTTCTTAGTACCTCTTGTAACTAGCTCTCCGATGTGTTGTAATTTCAGAGTGCCGCTTGTATCTTTTGGGCTTTCCTTGTTTTCTTGTTTGTTTGGAGTTGTTCTAGCGTAGGTGGTGGTCGTCATTTGGCGTCATGGTGGCGTTGATGGCGGTGGAGCCTGCTAAGGTTGGCACCTCAATCTGGTTGGAGATGGACCAGTGGAAGATGGTGGAGACGACACCTGTGAGTGCGTCGGACGGTTTATGCCCCTGCAGACCCGGTATGTGGCTAGGCTGGGGATTCCGGCTTTCGATGTTAGGATTAGGTGAGTGGTCTGGGTAGTGGCCCAGCTAGCACCCCTTCATCATATGGATAGGAGTAGCGGCATATGTTGCCTAGATGGTGGATTCAGGCATATTGTTGTAACAGTTTGTAAGGTCCTCGAGAATAATCAATAAAGTGGCCGTATGCATCTCCCAGATGCAGAGGCCGGGGGTCATCCTCCTTTTCTAAAAAAAAGTAAATTACCGATGGAAGTGGACGAAAGAGGGGATGCCTTCCGGGGCATCCCCAAGATTTGACTTTTTGGTGTCCTTGGATTATCTTGGGGGTGCCATGGGCATCCCCAGGCTTAGGCTCTTGTCACTCCTTGTTCCATAATCCATCAAAAGAATTCACCCAAAACTTGAAAACTTCACAACACAAAACTCAACAGAAATCTCGTGAGCTCCGTTAGAGAAAGAAAACAAAAGACTACTTTAAGGTACTGTAATGAACTCATTCCTTATTAATATTGGTGTTAAACCTACTGTATTCCAACTTCTCTATGGATTATAAACTATTTTACTAGTCATAGATTCATCAAAATAAGCGAGCAACACACGAAAAACAGAATCTGTCAAAAACAGAACAGTCTGTAGTAATCTGTAACTAACGCAAACTTCTGGAACTTAACAATTTCTACCAAAATTAGAAGACCTGGACAATTTGTTTATTGATCAGAAGCAATTGGAATCAATATTTTATCACGTTCTGGTGATTTTTAACAATTCGGGCACTGAGCGCAAAGTTTCTGGAAATTACAGCAAGATCAAATAACTATCATCCAAGAAGATCCAATAGGTTTAACTTGGTACAAACACTAATTAAAAGATAAAACCACATCTAAACAGAGGCTATATGGATTATTTATTCCTAAACAGAAGCAAAAACTAAAAACTAAAAATAATATTGGGTTGCCTCCCAGCAAGCGCTATCGTTTAACGCCCCTAGCTAGGCATTGAGATTCAATGATGTTCACAAGAAAGACAAGAATTGAGGCACAAAGAGAGCATCATAAAACATGTGACAAACAAACTTAAGTCTAACATACTTCCTATGCATAGGCATATTATAGGCAAACAAATTATCAAGCATATGCAAGGAAGCAGAAAGGAAGAATAGCAATCTCAACATAACGAGAGGTAATTTAGTAACATGAAAATTTCTATAACCATATTTTCCTCTCTCATAATAATTGGTTTTCCCCGAAGAGGAGAGGATGATGCAGCATAGTAGCGTAAGTATTTCCCTCAGTTTTTGAGAACCAAGGTATCAATCCAGTAGGAGGCCACGCACAAGTCCCTCGTACCTGCACAAAACGATAGCTACTCGCAACCAACGCGATTAGGGGTTGTCAATCCCTTCACGGTCACTTACGATAGTGAGATCTGATAGAGATGATAAATAATATTTTTGGTATTTTTTGATAGATAGATGCAAAGTAAAAAGTAAAAGCAAAGTAAAAACAAAGAAAGTAAATAAAGTGATAGAGATTGATATGATGAGAATAGACCCGGGGGCCATAGGTTTCACTAGTGGCTTCTCTCAAGAGCATAAGTATTCTACGATGGGTGAACAAATTACTGTTGAGTAATTGATGAATTGAGCATAGTTATGAGTATATCTAGGCAATGATCATGTATATAGGCATCACGTCCAAAACAAGTAGATTGAAACGATTCTGCATCTACTACTATTACTCCACTCATCGACCGCTATCCAGCATGCATCTAGAGTATTAAGTTAAAAACAGAGTAACGCCTTAAGCAAGATGACATGATGTAGAGGGATAAATTCATGCAATATGATAAAACCCCATCTTGTCATCCTCGATGGCAACAATACAATACGTGCCTTGCAACCCTTTACATCCTTTGGGTAAGAACACCGCAAGATTGAACCCAAAGCTAAGCACTTCTCCCATTGCAAGAACTACCAATCTAGTTGGCCAAACCAACCGGATAATTCGAAGAGACTTGCAAAGATATCTCAATCATACATAAAAGAATTCAGAGAAGAATCAAATATTTTCCATAGATAAGCTGGATCATAAACCCACAATTCATCGATCTGAACAAACACACCGCAAAAAGAAGATTACATCGAATAGATCTCCACGATAGAGGGGGAGAACATTGTATTGAGATCCAAAAAGAGAGAAGAAGCCATCTAGCTACTAGCTATGGACCCGAAGGTCTAAAGTAAACTACTCACACTTCATCGCAGGGGCTATGGTGATGATGTAGAAGCCCTCCGTGGTGGATGCCCCCTCCGGTGGAGCTCCGGAACAGGCCCCAAGATGGGATCTCGTGGATACAGGAAGTTGCGGCGGTGGAATTAGGTTTTTGGCTCCTGTTACGACTGCTTTGGGGGTATGTAGGTATATATAGGAGGAAGGATTACGTCGGTGGAGCGTCGGGGGCCCACGAGGTAGGGGCGCCTGAGGTGGCGCCCTCCACCCTCGTGACCGCCTCTGGCACTACTTGGAGTAGGGTCCAAGTCTCCTGGATCACGTTCGGTTGGAAAATCACGTTCCTGAAGGTTTCATTCCGTTTGGACTCCGTTTGATATTCCGTTTCTTCGAAACACTGAAATAGGTAAAAAACAACAATTCTGGGCTGGGCCTCCGGTTAATAGGTTAGTCCCAAAAGTAATATAAAAGTGGAAAATAAAGCCCAATATAGTCCAAAACAGTAGATAAAGTAGCATGGAGCAATAAAAAATTATAGATACGTTGGAGACGTATCATTCACCTTTCTAGGTATTTTAGTTTCAGGCTTGCATTATTTCTAGAGGCCCAAAGATTCAGTTCACCTTTCTAGGTATTTCAGTTTCAGGCTTGCATTATTTCTAGAGGCCCAAAGATTCAGTTCACCTTTCTAGGTATTTTAGTTACAGGCTTGCATTATTTCTAGAGGCCCACAGATTAAGTTCCCAGTCGGCGGCAAGCGGCCCTGCTACCCATGCCGGTGTCGACCTCAACTCGCAAGGGCCGGCGTCGGAGGGGTTCCCGGGGCTTGGGCTCTACAGAGCCTTCCTCCAGAGCGACGATGGTGAGCTCCTCCCTCGGTGCGTGAGGGGCTCCGGGCTCCCTCCCTATCGTGAATGACTTCCGTGATGAGTTAGCTCATTCTTTGATTGAAGACTTGTATGTTTAAGTGGGATATCTCATTTGTATGGACCAAGTAAAAATTATCATGTTTTGCATGCTTGATTTGTATAGATGGTTCGTTTATGTCAATTGTGAGTGGGAGGAGGCCACAGAAGAGCCGGCCACACCAAGAGGGTGCTTGGATCCAGGGGACTAATTTTATTCTGACTAAAAATAGGGTCCAAAGTAGTCAAATGATTGAGATAGAGCATTTATTGCCAACCTAACCCTGCCATCCATACACCTCTTTGGTTAAGAGTTAGTTCAGGGTTAGAATCTAACTCTAACCTCTAACTGAGTTAGAGTTCTCCTCGTCTCGGTTCATCGCCATCATACTTTCCCCATTCATGTGTTTTCAGTATCCTGCGAATCAAAGAGGCCCTTTTTTATGGGAAAATCAAAGAGGCCCTTAAACTGGTTTAGGTCCGGTCATTTTTTATAAACGTGTTATGTCCAAAATTTAATGAACATGCTCCGGTTTCCATGAAAATAATCCGGTTTCATGTAGTAATTCATTCGAATGTTTATTCTTCTGTGGGGGGTTTGCATGTAATTCGTGAGGTCTGCAATGTAAAGTACCCCGGCATATGCTCCGAGTCGTGCATGCACTACGACCCAGATGCTCTATGTCCCACATGTCGGCGAATGGGAGCACGTGGAAATAGCCTAGGAGTACATATAGGAGGATAAATGCGTGAAAAAATATGTACTGTGAAGCGTAGCCGCGGTTCAAAAAGGAGACCTAAAGTGATGACAGCTATAGGTCGGACGCACCCAACTAGTGGTACTAGACATACGACTAATTTTTCCCTAAAAAAGAGAGGCACGAGTGCTCAGTACTCCTATTCTATAAACACGAGTCCCATCTGACAACAGCGTCCGTGCTACAGCTAGCTCTCCTCCCTTGTTTCTCTCTTCTAATTCTAAACTCGGCCGACGCCCGGTGGGCGGGGTGGGTTTGCTCAACTGCGGCCCCACCTCACAGTGAAAACGTTACGACTGAAATAAAATGCCATATACTCCATCCGTTCATAAATATAAGCCTTTTTAGATACTACTAGTTCAAATGGAATACAACATACAGATGTATGTAGACATAGTTTAGAGTGTAGATTCACTCATTTTGCTCCGTATGTAGTAGTCACTTGCTGGAATCTTTAGAAAGACTTATATTTGGGAACGGAGGGAGTACTATACTAATAAAACATTAAGGCCACGAGGCGATGCAGTGCTAGTTACAGGAGGCAAGAAGAAGAGATGCATCCATCGACGACGTCCACCTCCTCGACTCAGGGCACTGGCCCACCGAACGGCGCCTAAGTAGCAGCGGCTTTCGTGGCCAGGTCGATGTGCTTCTGAAAAATGGCGTCCAAAGATTCCAGCCGCTGGAAGAAGGCCAACGTCTTTCTGTCCTCGCTTGCCTTATAGTGGCCTATGTAGACGATTTCCTCGTAGACGTGGATGTGCAGGTCGACGGTTTCTTGCATGGCGAGGCGCTGCGCGGCGAGCGTGGCCTCGAGGTGCACATTCTTCATCGCGACCTCCGGCACCTGCAGGGCCACCAGGGCTTGAAAGAGTTCGTCACCATGTAGGCTGATGAGGGTGGCAGGCAATGAGGAGCCTGGGCGCGCGGGCTGGAGCAAGACGGCAAAGGTCGTCTGCCGCTTGACGGCGGTGAACTTATGGATGGAGTTGACCATCATGTCGTCCATGCGAGAGGCGAAGCCGCCGTCGGCGAGGGCTACGATGCCTGCGGTCGCCACCATCGTCTGGAAATGCTGCACGGTGCGGGGCCGCAGGCCGGCGCCTTGGATGATTTGGCATAGCCGACTGCCGCTCGCGTCCATCGCCTCCATAGGTGCTTGTGGCTTCTGGTCACTTGGTCTTGGATTGGAGTGAGCAGTGTTGCGCAGAGACTTGGGAGTAGATGGATTGGAGTGGTGGGGTGCCTTTATTACATGAGAGTTCAAACTCTGTTGCATTCACATCGTGCTTGTTCTAGTCTGCTTGTCCAATTAATTCTCTCTTCATGTAATTGAGGATGCATCATTGACCGTTCAACGTCTCGGGAACCGCTACCCTCTTCCTCCTTGGCATTCAAGCACCTATGGACCCGTCGACGACGAGGTGCCTATGGTAACTTTGTAAATTTCAAGATGATAGTGCCGCATGCGTGTGTGCGTTCATAGGGGTGAGTGTATGCGGCGTGTATATGAGCGCTATGCGTGCATCTTGTGTCAAAAATAACAACGTAAATGCGTGTCAAAAAGAGACTAGTCAAGATATTCAATATTGTGCACCTCGGAGAGGAAAACGATAGAACTAGTATGTATTTATTTACGGTGCAGATTCACTCATTTTGCTCCATATGTACTCCGTCTCGGTGTACTAGTCACTTGTTGAAATCTCTAGAAGGGCAAATACTCCTTTCTGGTTCTGAGGCTATACTAGCAAGTAGTTGTATGTACTAGTACAATAGTGGGCTCACATAGCAATTTTGTCTCATGCAAGAGCCTGGCTATAT
This sequence comes from Aegilops bicornis, assembly GCA_021605145.1. Lineage (NCBI taxonomy): Eukaryota > Viridiplantae > Streptophyta > Magnoliopsida > Poales > Poaceae > Aegilops > Aegilops bicornis. Next base: position 31,745,838 of record CM038670.1, read on the forward strand.
GCGTGCTCCAATGTTCGCAGAATCGCAACGTTCGGTTTGCGCTTGGCTCTTTGCCTCTTCGGGAAGACGAACAATGATGTTACTACTACTGCTTCTACAGTGTCGAATCCCCTGCTGCATGTCCATCCACCGCGAGCGGGACAGATAGCTTGTTGTAGAAGTACTACTAAGCAAAAGCATGTCCTTGTTTGCGAGAAACCGCGCGCATGGGCGAGGGAGAAGGCATGTAGTAAAATCAAGCTTCTCCTCGTTGTACAAGTTGACGCGACACATCATAGCACTGGCCCCACATGCTTGCCTCTAAACTTGGCTGAAAGACCCGCAGTGTACAATATATTTGCTAGAACCTCTAACATTTTCCCACCACAAATTAAAATATATGTGGCCGTATGCATCGCTCGATGCAGGCCGAGGAGTCCCCCCTTTTCGAAAAAAAACAAATTAAAATATATATTCCTGTCTTGACCAGATGAGCGTGCAAACTACACTCACCAGGGTGACAGGTAGGGCCAGAAGACTATTTTAATTTTAAAAAAAACTTCAAGACGGCCACATAGCATGGAGCCGACCCCAACGATTTTAAGCTTACAGGAACGGTACACGCTATCCAAGACTATTCTACACATGAAACTGCCACACGAGCGTCCGGGCTGCGCTTGGCTCTTCGCCTCTTCAGGAAGTCGAACAATGATGGTGTACTACTGCACTGGAAGAGTACTACAGTACGCTTCTGGCCATCTGACACTGATTGAACTGCTGCATGTCCACCACGTGCGGGAGGGAGAGCGTGTAGCAAAAGCTTCTCCTAGTCTTGCCAGCCACCACGCTCATGGGCGAGGGAGGGACGTTCCTGCCTTTGCGTGTATGACAGGTGGGCTCGACAGGTGTGTGGCCAACCTGTCATACAGCCAAAGGCAGGTGCAGTTAAGTCTGCGAGGGAGAGGATAATCAAACTTCTCGTTGATGTACGAGTTGACGCGACACATCAAAGCACTGCACTCGATATATTTCAATAATTTGCGTTTACCGATGCATTAATTACAACGCATGCATGCATGCCGTGACTCTTCTTTTGATACTTGCATGTGTTGATTTAATGCACCTTGAAGTAGTACTCCCTCCGTTCCTAAATTATAAGTCTTTGTAGGGATTCCATTATGAATTACATACGGATGTATATAGATGCATTTTAAGTGTGGATTCATTCATTTTGCTCCGTATGTAGTCCACCTAGTGAAATCTCTATAAAGACTTACATTTAGGAACGGAGCAAGTATAAAATATGTGACGGTAAAGCTTTGTAATACCCCGGCCCAACTCGAGAGATGGTTGTGCACGAGGAGGGCGAGATCATGCAGACCGAACAGGACCCGACGATGGAGCTCTCTAAGGTCTCGATGGACCTCACCGTGCTCCACCGCCCCTTATGCCTCCGCCCCTTGACGCCTCCAGTGTATGAGGTTCGAATACACCTCGTCCGTTCGGCTGATTGAGCAAGGTGCAGGTTTCTTGATTGATGTGTTGTTCGATTGATTTCTGCAGTGCAAAGGAGGGCACCTGCCTGCGCGGACTGCCGCTGGCCGAGCGCCCCGGGAACCAGCGGCAGTGCCAGAAGTGCGAGCGCGGCGGTGGCTTCGACGTGCGGAACACGGCGGTGGACTCCGTCCTTTCATCGGTGAGGGTGGAGTGCCCGCACGAAGGCTGTGGGCTCTACGTCACTTACCACAAGCTCGCCGATCACCAGAGCGTGTGTCCGCTCGCGCCCTGCAAATGCCCCGTGCCCGTCTGCGGCTACGAAGGCCCGCCGCCGGTGCTCTACCACCACATCAGCACCGCGCATTCCATGCCCGTGCACAGGATCCAGTACGGCAAGGTGCTCCAGCTGCAAGTGCCACTGTCGGAGCCACGGCTCTTGTTGTTCACGGAGGAGGACCGCCGCGTGTTTTTCTTGGTCAGCGGCGTGCTCGACATCGGCGCGCCTATCACCGTGTCGGTCGTCTGCATCAGAGCGGGGGCGTCCCCACTGCCGCACTACTTGGCCAAGCTGTGGGTGAACGGCCCGCCGGGGGAGCCCAAAGGCACGACCGACGCCGTCAAGGTGGAAATGGAGGTGACAAGCAGCAAGGATCCCAGCGACGTCGACGTGCAGGAGCTGACCTTCTTGACAGTTCCGCCCAAGCTGCTGGCCGGGGCTAAGCTTGTGTCCCTCCACATTCAGATTGACAAGCTCACATCCTAAATGTTTCTACAGTGCCTTCTGTTTATCTTAGTAATATGCTAATATAGGGATTACCTTGGTCTACTTTAGCTTAAGAAATGGTGGGTATTGGTGGCGATCCAGCAAAACATACGCGTGTGTGAGAGGACGAGTGCGTGCATGCACCTCTTATCTTCCTGTATAACGTACTACTCCCTCCTTAGAGTACAAGTTTTTGTGGGTGGCACGATGGTGCGTGCGAGAAGTCCCGAGAGATATGTTTAATGCGTCTGAAAAAAGGACTAGCCTAGAGTTCGCCACGCGGCTATTCCTGTCGAACGCCCCATTAACCGTAAGATATGTATACGACGGTGCCAGTTAATGCACGTACACAGCAGTACTCCCTCCTTTCCGGTTTATAGGGCTTAATTCAAAAATCTCACCAACCAAGATGGTGAGTCGTGGAATATTTTTTGGAGTTTGCAAAAGCACCTAATTAATGCTCTTGTTTTTCTCAAAAAAATATGTTTATCAATGCATTAATTGCAACGCATGCATGCATAAAGTACATGCATTGGTCAATTTTCTCTTAATACTTGCATGCAATGTGTTGGGGAACAACCAAATTGAGCCTTATAAAATGGAAAAACTAAAATTTTGAGATAAGCCCTATAAAACCGGAAAGGAGGGAGTAGAAAAAGAAGTACTCCATCCGGGAATAGTGCCGCACTTCGAAACTAGAACCGTCAATAAATTTTGAGCTTGCGTCTCGTCACATTACAAATTACTCCACGCTATATTGAATTGCAAACCTGTTCACTCCGATCACAACCTAAACGGTTTCCCACTTAGGAGCGTATTAGTACTCGGTTATAAATACTAGTATGCCAAGATGACTCCACATTCCTCCTCAACTCCTCATCCACAAAAACAAACAAGTCATTCAGCATCCTTCCCTTGCGTCTGCCATGGCCAGCGTGAGTTCTGGGTCGAGAGATTGCCACCAGGGAGAGCCGAGCATGGAAGCGGAAGCACGAGAGATGTCCCGCCACGCTGCGAGAGCAGCCGACATGTCCCGCGGCACGGAAGTAGCAGCACAGAGGTCCCGCTGCGCCGCTGAAGTAGCACGGAGGTCCCGCCGAGCCGTCGATGCAGCAGACTAGTCCGACCTCGCCGCAGAAGCAGCAGAGATGTCCGGCCGCGCCACTTAATGCAAAGAAGATGTCTCACGCGGCCGGGCGGCCTGGGAAAATTTCTCGCGGGCAGGCGATGACTGTTACAAGCGCATGCATGCAATCGTCCATAGCCAGATGGATCAGATCTCCGGCTGGGCGAGGTTGCAGGATGACGTGAAAGCCTCGTTTGAACATGCTACCGGCGTCATCTGGCAACTAAGGGAGGGCAATGAGAGGCTCCGGGCCGAGCGCGACCTGCTGAGGGGGAAGATCGTCCGAAGTGCAGACCAGCAGAAGGAGACCAGTGCCTTGTTGAAGAGGACCGACGTCATCATCAAGAAACTTATGGACGAGAATGACATGCTCCACAACGAGCGCCAAAGGCTGGTGGAGGAATCCGTGGATGTTCTCAAGCAGCATCTTGAGGACACGAAAGAGCTCATCGCCGCTCGCCGCGGAGACTAGTTCCCACGGCCTGCAGCAACGCATCAAGAAAGTAGAGATCAGCGAGCCAGATCCTCGTCTTCCTTCTTCTTTTGTCCTTGTGTATTTCGGGCGTAGCCGCATGTGGCTTTTTTAATTATCTTTCTAATTATGTAAGACAATTAATCAGCCTTATCTTTCTATGGAAGATCAATGTTGCGAGGCTGGAATGAAGAAAACTCTTGCTGTGGCGACCCTGGCGTTGCTGTTCTTCTAGTTGCTGTTGGGCTTACTTCAGTTTCCTGGTTTCTTTTGATGTAATAATCAGTTTAGGATGTGGATTGTGTCGTCGGTTGTGAAATGTTGGGTTCTAGCGCGGATGTTTGGCCTTTGTTGGCCTCTTGGGATGTTGCGATTTCAATCTGGTAGCTTTTAGTCCTTCGTGTTAGGCTGGAGTTGTGCCGAACTTCTTGTGAATTGTGGTGGTTTTAAGTAATGAAAATCGGAAGGGGCAAGTCCTACTTTGATCCAAAAAAAATTTAATCATCCTTATATATTCATCAGTCTTGCTATAAGTCGCACTAGATGCTATATAGGTCCGTCAAGATCCGTGCTTTCAGATTTTTTTTTCTCTCTTAAATCTCAGTCAAGTGAGATATAGCCATGCCATTAAGCAGAGGCTCGGGCGCCATTAATGGAGACCTTGGGAGAGAGGTGGACGACAGATGGAGGTCAAAGGGCTCTCCTCCCGATAAGCACGTGCAGGGGTCTGTTTGCACGCCTCTCGTACTCAAATAGCTACCCTGCACGGCGCCTCTGTCGGTGTACAAAAAGAAGGGTACACCTTTTAACTGTGCACGGGCAGTCTGAGCCGCGGGCGCCGCCACGCTAAAGCAAGGCAAGGAAGGTGAGCCAATGTAAGGCCGAAGCTCGAAAGAAGCAGAACGACGCCAAGACCAAGATCACAAAAAGCAAAGGGGACGAAGCAGACTCCCCCGGCAAGATCCTTGCCGGGGGGCGGTTTTAGCAAACCCGGCAAGGCCCTTGCCGGGGCGGTTTCGCCCACGCCCACGGAGCGGATCACCTTTGAGTCCATCGCCCCCCCCATGGGGCAAAGGATTCGGGAGACATCCCCGTGGTGGCATGCAGATCTTTGTGAAGACATTCAAAGATCAGATACATACTATATAAGATGACGACCCTTGGCGGCATCCCGGCCAAGGGGGACCACAAGGCCCCCGGCAAGAGCCTTGCCGGGGATGGCAGCAGGCGCCGCGGCAAGACCCTTGCTGGGGCCCCCGGCAAGACCCTTGCCGGGGCTGCGGCAAGGCCCCTGCCAAGGACACCCGTAGGGCCACCATCAGGCCCGCGCCAATCGAGCCTCCACCATGTGGCTGCCGACCCAACCAGTTGGGCAGGCACCTGCGTGGCGGCAAGCGAACCTTCGTGGAGACCCACCACTGCGCCACCTCAGCTGCCTGCCTGCCTACATGGCACCACAGGCACCGCTGGCCAGGGCGCGTGTCAACGCGAAAGGGAGCGGCGGCGGACGAGACTGGGCTCTCCCCCGTCCCCGATAAAGCAAGGACACCTAAGCAAGACGCATTTATGGCGCCTTGTCATGTAATGCGAGGGATAAACTCGTATGACTGTACCCTTTCCACCTCCTGTATGCCACTGTGGCAACCCCTTCCCCTATAAAAGGAGGCCCAAGGCAACCAGGAGGGGGATTCGGCTTTTTGGGGCTCCTCACGCCCCATAGCTAGGTCAAGAACGCAGATAAACTAACCACCAAAGCAGGAGTAGGGTTTTACGCATCTCGCGGCCCGAACCTGGATAAAGAACCCGTGTGCCATCTGTTTGATCTGCTCTTCTCACGACCCCGCGCCCCGCAATCGTAGATGGGATTCTTGTGATCCCATAGGTGTCGTCCCCGCACCGACATCTTTGGCGCGCCAGGTAGGGGGCGCAGTTGTGAGAATCAGCTCTAGCGGTTAGTTCGACGCTTCTTCATCGTCATGGCGCCCAAGAAGAAGACGACGGTGGCGGTTGGCCCGTCGGAAGCCGGACACCCCGTCCCGACGCGGGCGAGCAGCGGACTGTTCGCAGAAAGGACCCGGGGCACTGTTCGCGAACACCAACACCGTCCCAGCAGCAGAAGTTTGGGAGGCGGCGATGTTCGTGCACCTGATAGCGGGCCGCACGCCGCCAAATCCAAAGACGGAGTCGAGCCCTCCTTGGTGGCGCGGGGCCTTCTAAGATCGCTGCCACCCCGCTTGCAGGCGACGCGAGGGCTTCCAAGACTCCCACACCGGCGCCGACGGCACGCTCTTCTCAAGCGACGCGTGACGAACGGCGTAATCACGCCGAGGACCTTGGGCGTCGCCGCGGAAAGATCCCCGAGCGCCACCTCCGGGATTTAGAAGACCTGCCCGCTCGCCGAGGCGCTGGTGAAGATGGCGTGCGACCACAGGGTCGTGATAGAGCTCCTTCCGACATGGTCAGAAGTCGAAGCGTGTCGCGATCCGTGCAGGTTTCACTGCCACCAATGCCGGCGAAGCCACGGCTCGCGTAGCGATTGCTCCTCGATTTTCCTCCCACCGCGCGAAACTTCGGCGAATGGAGAGCCACCATCCGAAGCCTTGTTGCGGTGGCCAACAAAGACGAACCGGGTCCGGTGGAGCCCCCGGGTCGACGTTCCGACGGAGTCCCACGCATCAGTGGCAGGAGAGCCGACGGCGCTGCAACCACGGTGCACTCACCTCCTCCTCGCCCGGCCCCGCGGACGCTAGCCCGTCACGACGTTACGGGCGACGAGATCTCCGTAGCATCGTCCGACCCGCGGGCCCACTGTGACCAGCGCCAAGCTCTTCGGGAACGAGAACATGAAGACGCTCAAACCACTATCGAGTGCCGGCGCGGAGGGCGCCACCAATCAGACAGGCGAGCAGGGCCTGCTGTGAGCCACCCGGCACCGGGGAGCCCTGGAGGCCTACCTTACGAGGTAGGTTGTCCGGCTTTTACCCGTGAGCTGCGGCAGTTCCAGTGGCCCACTCACCGCACCTTCAAACCTGACGTAGGCGAAAAGTACAGTGGCAAGACCCACCCATCCGAGTTCCTCAGCGTCTACACCATCGCGATGCAGGCTGCCGGAGCCCGCGACGATAAGGTGCTTGCGAACTACTTTCCGTTGGCTCTCAAACCCAACGCCATGTCGTGGTTGATGCACTTGCCGGTAGACTCTATTTCCTCCTGGTCGGATTTGTGCCATGAGTTCGTAGGCGCCTTTACTGGAGGCCACCAAGCGCATGGCCAAGCAAGCGACCTGCACGTCATTCCTCAGAAGGGAGGCGAGAGTCTCCGCAAGTATATTCAGAGGTTCAGTACGGGACAGTACAATATCCCTGACGTTCACCCTGCCGCCATCATCGGTAGCGTTTCATCGAGCGTCGCGTAAACCGCAAGATGCGTGAAGAGTCGGCAATTAACAAGGTGAGAGATGTAGCAAAACTCTATGTTCTTGGCGACAAATGTGCTCGAGCTGAAGAGGGAAGGAAGTACCCCGACGAAGATGCCGGCGTGGAAACCGATTCTTCAGATGAGGATATTGCCGCCCCGGCGAAGAAAGGCCGGCGCCGCAACAGGGAGCGCAAGGGAAAAACTGTGCTTGCCGTTGAGGGATCTGATGACACCGGCTCCACCAAGAAAACTAAGGCAGACGACCCCGACAAGGAGGTTGCCGGGTGCGTCGCCTGCCGGGCCTTGGCGGCTGCCGAGAAGCCAGGAAACCCCGACAAGCGATACTGCAAGATCCATCGCACCAAAGGCCATGCTCTCCAGGACTGCCGACAGGTTGAGCTCCTCGCTGAGAAGAAGAGGGCTGAATATGAGTGGCGGGACAAGGAGATGGGCCCGGACGGTGCTGAGGGGTCCGGCAAGAAGCGTGACGGCCAGACGGGCCGTCACGGCAAGGATAAGCAACAGGAGAGGCCCGCCCGGGGCCGTGATAGAAAGCCGTAAGACGCATTTATCACGAAGAGGACGATGAATCTGGCGACCAAGAGTTTCGAAAGCTACAGAGGCCATGTGCGTAAGGCCGACGGCAGCTTCGCTGGATACTTCTCACCGCCGGCTTAAACAGTGGGCGTGAGAGGTTACAGCGGCAGAGCCGTCGTTTGATGCCGAAAGGCCGCTGAAGTGGTCCAGCACACCTATCATCTTTGACACCGAGGATCACCCTGATCACACCACTGCGGTCGGGTGCTTGCCGTTTTTGGTTTTACCAACAATACGCAACCTCAAGGTGACGAAGATGCTAGTCGATGGCGGGGCCGGTCTGAACTTGATCTCGCCTGCCGTGATCGAGAAACTGTAGATTCCTGATGGAGAGCTCGAAGAGACGGGCACGTTTCAGGGGGTCAACCCGGGAAGAAGCCAACCGAAGGGAAAGGTCACGCTGCCCGTGACCTTTGGAAGCGACTTGAACTTCAGGACGGAGAGGATCGTGTTCGATGTTGCCAAGATCCCCTTGCCCTACAACGGGATCCTTGGCCGCCCACCGCTGGCCAAGTTCTTGGCGGCGTCACACTACGCCTACAACACCCTGAAGATGCCAGGACCTGTGACGATTATCACCATTCCCTCCAACAAGAAAGATGCACTGATTTGCGCTGACCAACTATACCAGCAAGCAGTTGCAACAGCTGCCGCCGCTAGGGCACTTGCTCCTGCCGCTGGGACCCCAGGAGGGAAGAAGAAGAAGAAGACCGGTGTGACCTCGGACACCCACTCCGGCAAGCGCCCCTCTTCTGAGTGTAGCGCTGCCGTCGAGGACGTGCCTGAGAGCTCCACCGGCGGAAACAAGAAGCCCAGGGCCATACCACCGGGAACAAAGAAGGTTTCTGTCAATGAGGACGGCACGGGAGGAGCTTTTACCATAAGCTCCACCCTTGACGACAAATAGGAAGACGCGCTCGTCACCTTCCTGCGGGCGAATGTCGATGTGTTTGCGTGGCAAGCTTCCGATATCCCCGGCGTTCCCAGGAAGGTGATTGAGCACCACCTTGATGTCTGCCCTCATGCGCGGCCCGTCAAGCAGAAGGTCAGAAAGCAAGCTTTGGAACGACAAGAGTTCATCACAGAAGAGATCCGGAAACTGGAAGCAGCGGCTTTGGTAAGAGGAGTGCTCCATCCAACGTGGTTGGCCAATCCGGTCATGGTGCGCAAGGCAAATGGGAAGTGGATGATGTGTATTGATTACACAGATATCAGTAAGGCTTGCCCAAAAGATCCCTTCCCGCTGCCGCGCATCGATCAGATTGTTGACTCCACGGCCGGGTGTGATCTGTTGTCATTCCTCGATGCCTACTCCGGCTACCACCAGATCTTCATGACAAGAGAAGACGAAGAGAAGACAGCATTCATCACCCCATGTGGTACGTATTGTTTCATGCGGATGCCTTTCGGGTTTAAGAGTGCTGGTTCGACGTTTGCAAGGGCTGTCCAGATTGGTTTTGAACCCCCAGCTCCATAGAAATATGGAGGCTTATATGGATGACATAGTGGTCAAAACCAAGGACAGGGCAACCCTCATACCGGATTTGCAAGAAACATTTGCAAACCTGCGCAAGATCAATCTCAAGCTGAACCCCGAGAAGTGCGTCTTTGGCGTCCCATCCGGCAAGCTCCTCGGGTTCTTGGTGTCACAGCGTGGGATAGAGGCCAATTCGGACAAAATCAAAGCTATAGAGCAGATTGAAGCACCCAAGCGGATCAAGGATGTGCGTTGGCTTGCTGGTTGCGTTGCCGCCATGGGCATGTTCATTTCCAAGTCTGCCGAGCGGGCCCTCCCCTTTTTCAAGATCCTGAAAAAGGTGGGCCCAATGGAGTGGACGCCAGAAGCCGAAGCAGCATTGCAAGATTTGAAGAAATACCTCTCTTCCACGCCAATACTAGTTACGCCCAGGCCGCAAGAACCGTTGCTGCTATACCTGGCGGCAACGGACCAAGTGGTCAGCGCCGCACTGGTGGCGCAGAGAGAGGTCAACAATGAGGAAATGGCAGCGGCAGAGCTCGGCACCACCAATGCAGAGACGACATAGCCAGTTGAAGTGCCGCCGAAGAAGAAAATGATGCAGCGCCCGGTCTACTTTGTTAGTTCCCTCCTGCATGGGGCTAGATCAAGGTACTCCGGTGTGCAGAAACTGCTCTTCGGCCTCCTTATGGCCTCGAGGAAGCTACATCACTACTTCCAGGCACACGAGATCACTTTCGTCACTCGCTTCCCTCTGCAACGGATATTGCACAATCCGGATGAAACGGGGAGATTTGTGGAATGGGCACTGGAGCTGTCCAGCTTTGGCCTCAAGTTTGAAAGTACCTCGACGATTCAGAGCTGAGTCCTAGCAGAGTTCATTGCAGAATGGACCGCAACACCTGACGAAGAAATTCAAGAGACTGCTCTCCCCGGCAAAGAGGCAAGTTGTGATTGGATCATGTACTTTGATGGAGCTTTCTCCTTACAGGGTGTCGGGGCTGGCGTACTGATTGTCGCGCCACCGGAGAGCACCTCAAGTACGTGATCCAGATGCACTTCCCCAGGGAGGTGTCAACAAACAATACGGCAGAGTACGAGGGGCTGCTTGCTGGTCTTAGGATCGCGGCGGACCTCGGAATCAAGAAACTCATCGTCAAGGGAGACTCGCAGCTTGTCGTCAAGCAAGTCAACAAGGATTACCAGAGCCCGTTGATGAAGGCCTACGTCGATGAAGTGAGAAAGCTGGAAGAGCGTTTGACGGTATCTGAGCTGAACACGTTCCCCGGCGGAGAAGCGATGTCGCCGATTACTGTCAAAGCAGCGCTGCCCTCAAGCTACCTGTGGAACCAAGTACCTTTGTGCTTCAGCTAACTCAGCCATCCGTTGATCCATCAACAGAGCAGAATAAGAGGAGGAAATCAGGGCCCGACAAGTACTTTCCCGCCGAGCTCCCTGGGGCCGCCGGCAAGGATGTTGCCGGGAATACTGAGCCCGCCACGGGACGACTGGCTCCGGCGGAGCATCAAGCTCTTGCCGTCGAGACAGCCGCTCCTGTAGCGGAGGAAATGCCTTTAGTCCTCGCCGTCGAGCCCCAGGCTCCGGCGTGGGCACAACACACCGTCCGATTCCTCCAGACAGGGGAACTTCCTGAGGAGCAGGAAGAAGCGGAAAACGTAGCCCGTCGCTCTACCATGTACCAGTTCGTCGATGACATCCTGTACGGAAAGAGGCCGAACGGAGTGAAATTGAAGTGTATCCCTCGAGAGGAAGGACTGGAGCTGTTGGCAGAGATACACGGAGGCATATGTGGATCCCATATTAGGTCAAGGGCCCTTGCCGGCAAGGCATTCCGGCAAGGCTTCTTCTGGCCCACCGCCCTCCAGGATGCGACGACACTAGTCACCAGGTGTGAAGCGTGTCAGTTCCATTCGAAGAAGCTTCATCAGCCAGCTCAAGCCCTTCAAACCATTCCTCTCTCCTGGCCCATCTCGGTCTGGGGGCTCGACATACTGGGCCCTTTCCCCTGCGCTGTCGGGGGCTTTGAGTACTTGTACGTTGCAATCGACAAATTCACAAAGTGGCCGGAAGTGGAGGCAGTGAGGAAGGTCACAGCTCAGTCAGCCGTCAAGTTCTTCAAGGGACTGGTGTGCCGTTTTGGCGTGCCCAACAGGGTTATCACCGACAACGGCACACAGTTCACAAGCCACACCTTCATGCAATATACCCGAGACCTCGGCAGCAAAGTCTGTTTCGCTTCCGTTGCTCACCCACGGAGCAATGGTCAAGCAGAGAGGGCAAATGCTGAAGTACTGCGAGGCTTAAGGACCAAGACCTTTGACAGACTACACAAGAGTGGAAGGCACTGGATTGATAAGTTGTCGGCGGTTCTTTGGTCGATCAGGACCACGCCAAATCGAGCCACCGGCCAGACACCTTTTGCCCTGATATACGGGGCAGAAGAAGTTCTCCCCACTGAACTCATATACGGGTCACCTCGAGTGCTCGCTTATGACGAGCTCGAGCAAGAGCAACTGCGGCAAGATGACGCAGTGCTCCTTGAGGAAGATCGTCTTCGGGCGGCTGTGAGAGCAGCACGCTACCAGCAAGCCTTGCGCCGCTACCATAGCCACAAGGTTCATGCCCGAAGCCTTGAGGAGGGCGACCTTGTCCTTCGGTGCGTTCAATCGTCCAAGAATTCCAACAAGTTGACGCCAAAGTGGGAAGGCCCTTACCGGGTAACACGAGTCACCAGGCCCGGCGCAGTCCGCCTGGAGACCGAAGATGCCGTTCCAGTAAGTAACTCCTGGAACATTGAGCATCTTCGCAAGTTTTACCCGTGAGGCGCGGCTTGCCGGGCACCCCGGCAAGCCACCTTTTGTACAAGCATTCCAGATGATGCATGTAACCCTTTGTACAAAGCCAGGCGCAGACCCTGAGCATAAATAAATGAAGCGCTGGCGCCCTAAGTTGTAGTATGCATGCTAGGTCAAGTCTCGTCCTTGGTTAGGGTTGATAGTGCTTGGCAGCGACTAACCCCTAGCTTAGAGGTCGAGTGTGCGTCTCTTTGCCGTTCTTTTGTCTCCTTTGGTTCGCATGACTCACAGATATCCTTGCCGGATCACTTGAGCTCGAAGGAAGAAAAAGAGGGACAGATCGGCATCTAGACCCCGGCAAGCCAGTATTGCTGGGGGCTGCAAGTACGAAGATTCACACACGGCAATCCAGAATTGCCGGGGGCTGCAGCTTCAGATAAGTTCTTCATTCCTTATCATGCATTCCCTTATGGACTGAGGTATGTGAAACTTCGTTGTTTCCCAAGCTACCGTGCTCCCCTAAAAACTCTATGCTCTAGGGCTCGTTCCTGGGGCCAGGTTTGGTCCTAGTCGCGGCAGCAAAAGGATGAAACGAGGAGCCTGAACCCGCCTCATCCCTGCCTCCGCCAAAAGCGTGAGGAAGGTCGAGTGAAGTGGGAAGACGGCAGGGCCTGTTGCCGGGCAAGAAAATGTTTATCTTAGAGATATCAAGGATTTATTCCTTGTCGTGGGTTCTACCCGCAAACAAACGACCCGGCAAGCATCCCTTTTCATTAAAAACATTCCACTCAGGTACAGTCCATAGAGAATGAAAAACATGAATGATGGGATTACAAGTTTTTAAGTTCAGCCTAGGCCCGAAGGCTTACAAACTAAAAAGAGATAAGGTGCCCGTGACCCCTCTTGCCCCTCTCTTACGGAGGCAGGTCAAGGAGGCGAAAAAGGCAAAAGGGACGCCTAGGCGAGCTACGGGTGGCAGAAGACACCAAGAGAACATCTCGGTGGCCGTCCGAAGGCTGGATGGTGATGGCGGCGCCGGAAGCAGAGCTCGAAGACGAGGCGGCAGGACGTCAGCACGCGTCGAAGGCGTCGGTGCCCGCGTGCTCCGATTCGGCGGCCTTGCTGCCCGCCCTCTTCCACTACCGCAGCCTCCCAACGCCAGTCGCCCAAGGAGACGACCCCAAGAAGTTCAGGAAGCCGGCGACATGAATGATGGGATCGCCGGTGCCGCACGGAGCGGCGCCAGACACCTAATCGGACCCGTCATCCTGCCGCCTGCCACCCTAGTCGTCGATGCCGCTGTCCTCCTCGCCACTCCCGCTCAAGGAGGAGCCTTCGCTATCAGAAGAGCTCTCCAGGCAGCACCTTCCCCGAGTCCCGAAGCACCCGAAGACCTTGACGGAGAGGAGGCCGCCCTCCATCAGCTTGAAATGGAGAGTGAGCCCCGCCGTCAAGCGGTGGATGTGAGCGAACGTTTTCCACCCTCGACCAAGATACATCACTTGAGGGGCTGGAAAGTCGACGCGAACTCGCGTACCGCTTATCCAACAGCCCCTCATGTGCAGCCGCAGTGACTCCGGCGGATCCCGCTCCATCTCGCTCGCAAAGGGAGTTGGGAGACGAAGGCGACGGCGAGGCGGCCGGCGCAGCCTGACAAAGAACTCGCAAGGGTCATCCCCAACATGGCCCTCCGCGGGGGGAGGAACCGCTGGCGGAGGCGGGACCAGCGCGCCGCCCCGTTCTCCTCTTCCCTGAGCACCTCGACCTCGTCCACGGCCTCGCCCGCGGCCTCGCCCCCTCCCCCTTCCCCTCGCGGCTGGCTCTACCACCGCAGGTGAAGGAGAAGGAAGGATGCGTTGTCGAGCGGCAACCCTCGCTGCCACCGTTGAAGAGCCAGGATTCCCTCTCTCCATGGCGGATGGAGGGAGGAGGAGCGGAAGCTGAAGGAAAGAGAAGATGGAAGAGTGCGGGACGCCGTCCCTCCCCGCGCTTTTTATAAAAGAACGGGGTGGGGGCACGACTGCCCCGCTCAACCAATCAAGGTGCGGAAGGCGCAGGGAACTGGGACTGACCCGCTGCCCCGGCCCGCGAGGGCCCGGTTTCCCGCCTCCACCATTCGCCTCCCCGAGCGCATGAGAGCCACGTGGCAGGCATGCGGGACCAGGGCGACGGGTGAGGCGACCTATCCCCACCCCGTGATCGTGGGGAGTGGACGCCTTGAAGACCATGCCCCGGCCCCGTTCAGTAAATGGGTCGCGCCTCCACGCCTCCCTCCGTTTACGGGGAAGGCGCGAACCGCCCCGTTTTACCATGACGTGACGCATGCGTGCAGAGCTCAGTCCCACGCATGCCCCCCACGTCACGCACGCCTCTCCACGCCAGGCCACGCGCGGGAGGCGTGGCAAGCGCAGCGCGCGAAAAGACTTACCGCGGTAAAAACCACCCTGCCTGCCCGCGCACCGTTTTTGGGCCTAGCCCAACGACGCGATTGCGCTTACGTGTGGCCCAGGCCCGGGGGCTCCTGTCGGTGTACAGAAAGAAGGGTACACCTTTTAACTGTGCACGGGCAGTCTGAGCCGCGGGCGCCGCCACGCTAAAGAAAGGCAAGGAAGGTGAGCCAAGGTAAGGCCGAAGCTCGAAAGAAGCAGAACAACGCCAAGACCAAGACCACAAAGAGCAAAGGGGACGAAGCAGACTCCCCCGGCAAGATCCTTGCCGGGGGGCGGTTTTAGCAAACCCGGCAAGGCCCTTTCCGGGGCGGCTCACCCCACGCCCACGGAGCGGATCACCTTTGAGTCCACTGCCCCCCCAGGGGGCAAAGGATTCGGGAGACATCCCCGTGGTGGCATGCAGATCTTTGTGAAGACATTCGAAGATCAGATACATACTACAGAAGATGACGACCCTTGGCGGGATCCCGGCCAAGGGGGACCACAAGGCCCCCGGCAAGAGCCTTGCCGGGGATGGCAGCAGGCGCCGCGGCAAGACCCTTGCCGGGGCCCCCGGCAAGACCCTTGTCGGGGTTGTGGCAAGGCACCTGCCAAGGACACCCGTAGGGACACCATCAGGCCCGCGCCAATCGAGCCTCCACCATGCGGCTGCTGACCCAACCAGTTGGGCAGGCACCTACGTGGCGGCAAGCGAACCTTCGTGGAGACCCACCACTGCGCCACCTTAGCTGCCTGCCTACCTACATGGCACCACAGGCACCGCTGGCCAGGGCGCATGTCAACGCGAAAGGGACCGGCGGTGGGCGAGACTGGGCTCTCCCCCGTCCCTGATAAAGCAAGGACACCTAAGCAAGACGCATTTATGGCGCTTTGTCATGTAACGCGAGGGATAAACTCGTATGACTGTACCCTTTCCACCTCCTGTATGCCACTGTGGCAACCCCTTCCCCTATAAAAGGAGGCCCAAGGCGACCAGGAGGGGGATTCGGCTTTTTGGAGCTCCTCACGCCCCATAGCTAGCTCAAGAACGCAGATAAACTAACCACCAAAGCAGGAGTAGGGTTTTACGCATCTCGCGGTCCGAACCTGGATAAAGAACCCGTGTGCTATTTGTTTTATCTACTCTTCTCACGACCCCGCGCCCCGCAACCGTAGTAGGGATTCTTGTGATCCCATAGGTGTCGTCCCTGCACCGACAGCCTCCTAGCTAATAAAAAATGGGGACGCGTGGCGGCACGTAAATGGTACTAGTAAGTAGAACGCCCACGGTTTCAATAATACTTGTGTTTCCGATTTTAACGTGACAGCACTTGTTCCAAAATGACTTTGTTGATTGTTAATGTGTGCGCCAAATCGGACTGCAAATTTACCACAGCATGTTGGTGCCATGTCATGGCACCAAGCCAAGTTTCATTATTTTCATGCGTGTTTTGGATTTACAGGAATTAAAAAACTAAGTTTCTCAATGTTTCCAACCCAGCCACGACGCCCAGAATTTTGAATTTCATTCCAATTTCTTGCATGGAACCTAGAAATATACCCGAGGACACACATGCGTTTTTTCAACCAACTTTGGTGCACTGGAACATGTGCTTGTATTTCAAATTTGAATTATGCACACAAAGGTGACATGTTCCCTCCTAGAACCACGGGCCTTCTTGAGAGAAGCTCCGATTTGCAAGAAGCTTATACCAAAATTTGTTCCTATTCGGCCATTTTTTTTACCACGGCATGGTACTACCATGACATGACACCATGCCAAGTTTCATGATTTTAAAACCAAGTTTCTCAATGTTCTCGACCGAGCCACGACACCCAGATGTTTGAATCTTATTCTCATTTTTTGCATGGGACCTACTCCCTCCTTCCATCTATATAGGGCCTGATTTGTTTTTCAAGACAGCCTTTGACTATTGACAAGATTAATAGGACATGAGATGTATACTATGAAAATTATATTATTGGAAGCTCCTTTGACATACAAATTTGAAGGTATTCTTTGTGTAAGTTGCATGTCATATATTATTGCTCTAACGTTTGGTCAAAGTTAGCCTCGAGAAACGCATTAGGACCTATATAGATGGAAGGAGGGAGTAGAAATTCACCTAAGGACACAAATGTGATTTTTCAAGCAACTTTGGTGCACGGGAGCATGTGCTTGTAGTTCAAATTTGAATTATGCACATTAAATGACCAAAAACTCAATTAATATGTAAATAAGGCCAAGCGAAACCGGAATAATTCCAAAATTTAACAGGGCACTCATGTAGTTCTATGTTGCCTTTGTAAAGAAACTCAAGGGGGACAACGTATATCGTTTCGCACTCAAAGGTGGCACGTTCCCTCTTAGAACCACGAGCCTTCTTGAGAGAAGCTTCGGTTTGCAAGAAGCTTATACCAAAATCTGTTCCGATTCGGCCATTTTTTTACCACAACATGGTAGTACCATGACATGACATCCATGCCAAGTTTCATGATTTTCAGACGTGTTTTGGATTTACAAGAATTTTAAAACCAAGTTTCTCAATGTTCTCGGCTGAGCCACGATGCCCAGATGTTTTAATTTTATTCTCATTTCTTGCATGGGACCTAGAAATTCACCCGAGGACACAATTGTGATTTTTCAACCAACTTTGGTGCACGAGAGCATGTGCTTGTAGTTCAAATTTGACTTATGCACATTAAATGACCAGAAACTCAATTAATGTATAAAAAACGACAAACGAACCTGGAATAATTCCAAAATTTAACAGGGCACTAATGTAGTTCTATGTTGCCTTTGTTAAGAAACTCAGGGGGGCAGCGTATATCGTTTCACACTCAAAGGTGGCACGTTCCCTCTTAGAACCACGAGCTTCCAAATCGGCCCAATTTTTTACCACAACATGTTAGTGCCATGACATGACACCATGCCAAGTTTCATGATTTCCAGCAGAGTTTTGGATTTACATGAATTTAAAATCTAAGTTTCTCGATGTTCTCGGCAGAGTCATGACGCCCAGATGTTTGAATTTCATTCTGATTTCTTCCATGGGACCTAGAAATTCAACCAAGGACACACATGTGATTTTTCAACCCACTTTGGAAGGCAGCATATATCGTTTCGCACACAAAGGTGACACGTTCCCTCTCGGAACCACGAGGCTTGTTGAGAGAATCTCTGGTTTTGCAAGAGGCTTATACCAAAACTTGTCCCAATGCAACCAAAAATTATACGTATGAAAAAAGGGTTTAGATTATCCCGAACATCTCGCTACCTAGACCAATAATGTACTATGATTTGAATTCAACATAAAATGGATACAAATATTTGAATTGGAGAGCGTATGGTACATGTAGTTCATAGTAAAATATGATTACTGCTATATGCATGTCTTTTTGTTATCAAGATAATATTTAAATTATTGTATAACTTGACAGCAATTGTATTCAAATAAGGAAAATTGATTCAAATTTAGTCCATATGGTAGACGACAATATATATGTTCACATGGTGGAGTAAAATGTTCATATATGATGGAAGATCAAAATGTATGACTACATCAATTATAAACCGCAAGGTCACCTAATGATATATTCGAATTCAACATAACGTGGATTCGAAAATTTAAATTCGAGATCATGGCATCTGTAATCATATAAAAAGCGACATTACTCTTTCTTTGGTGGGAATTGATTTGTTTTTTGTTGTTGTTGAGGGAAGTGCGAATCGATTTGGTACTGTGCAGGGTAATATTGTTCTCCTGATTTTTTTTACATTTTTCTTGTAGTTTTTTCAATGGTATCTATAGCAATATAGTAAAAGGGGACATGACTCTCTTGTGTCTTCTTTGAATTGTTTTTTTACACGTTAAGTTTGTTCTGCCGAACAAGGAATCCGCACCTTGTTATCCCGAAATTTTCAAGCTCGAGTATCTTTTGTCTCACCTGCTTTGAAACTCCCGCTTCTTCAACCAGCGCGCGCCTTGTTATCGAAATTTGGGCCAGCGAGAACTCCCACCTCATCGAAATCGCTCCCGCAGCCTGCATATTACCGAAATCCCCTTCTACTCCTCAGCCGAAAATGAAGCTCCACGTCGCGGTGTCAAAACCGGTGGGGGTACGCTGGTAACTTACCCTACATTTCGGACAAGCGCGTCCCTAAGCTTGGCTCCCCCCTCCCCCTTCGCCCCCCCCCCATTCGTACACCGAGGCCGCCAAAACCCGTGAAACCCCAGGCTCCTCCGTAAGCCTCCCGACCGCCGCCTAGCCAGAGACTCTTCCCCGACTATGTCGTCCACCGCAACAGCTCGCCGTCCCTCATCCACCGCACCGGATGAGGATCCGTTGTCGATCTCGTCGTCCCGCCAGATCAGCCGCCCCATACTCCACCTCCAAGGAGCTACCCTGACGTTCGCCTTGTCTATCGCGCCACCTCAATCCCCACAGTGCCATCTTGACCTGCCCCACCGGAACCGTAGCACCCTCACCTATTCCTCCGATGAAGCCGAGGCCAACTCGGTGCCACCAAGGAGGTTCTGCACACACCGCTGCATTTTATCTTTTATTCGATCTCACGGGGCCGCCGGTGCTCGATACCGAGCAGACATGGCGTCTCTCCCCCATGTCGCTGCTTCCTCGGCGGCGACTTCCACAATGACACTAGCTGCAGCTGCTCCGGCTCTCGCTCGCGCTGCGGCTCTGTTCTTGCTGTCGGTCGCGCTGCTGCACTGCTCCTGCTTTCGTTCGTGCTGCTGCTCTACTCTTGCTCTCGCTTGCGCTGCTGCTGCTGCTGCACGACCTCCGGCAGCTACAGGAGTTGCTGCTTTAGCACTCGCTCGCGGTGCTACTACACGACTTTCTCTCTGCTAGTGCGTTCCCTGCTCGAGCCTCTACTGATTTAGATCACTGCTTCTCTGCTACTAGTGCTTGAACGCCCTAAACATCTATTGCAATGCTCTGTTACTAGTTCAATCAGTTTCGACAGTAAAATTCAGTTTCGACTGTGAAGTTCATTTTCTTCAGTTAAGTTTTGAGTGAACAATACTTACAGCATCTGTCCGAGCGGCCGTGGCGCGGCTGATGCATTTTACATCTAGCACTTTTTGGTGATGTAGTTTACATCATCTATTGCAGATGATATTAGGGTCCCACTTCAGATTAACGTTTTCTGTCTTGTCATGCTTCAGCCTCGTCGCTGTACACCTTAGCGGAGCTGCTCCAACGACGGAACCGTCCATCGCAGCGGAGCAGTACCCTCGGCGTCGTTTCCAGAGGCCTCGGATCTTCTTCCCCGCCTCCGACAGTCACACTAGTATCATCACCATCCTCCACGTCCAACCCAATGATGTTGAGCTCCACAAGGCTATGCCAAAGAGGTTGTACACTTGTCGCATCACTTTGTTTCTCCATTCCTATGTTCTTCCAATTCATGTGAGCCAAACACCCAGGTTGACTGAAATCCTATGTTTCCAAATGCTCTATTTTGCACGTGCATTCCTATCCTATTCCTGTGTTTTCCTGTCCCTGCGTTTATAGAATCCTCCAATTCTAAGGAGCCCTTACAGATTTACTTCAGATTGGCGTCAAAGAAAACTCTGTCTGTTATGTCCTGCTCCAGCCGTGCCGTCATCCACCCCACCTGAGGTGCACCATCGACAGAAGCGTTCACTGCAGTAGAGATCCCCCGTGCAGACTTTCTTTCGCCGCCTCAGATCATCTTCCCCGTTGCCGGCAGCCACGCCAACTGCATTACCATCATCGACTGAGCAGATGAACCGGAGGACTACACAGTTCCGGAAGAGAGGTCGCAGTCTTTTGTGTTTGCTTACGTTATACATCAGTTATTATTACCTGCTACTTTATCATTCAATCTTGAGATTTGAATTGCCCATGGGTCTCATATCGAGCCAGCAACGAATAGTATCTGTCTACTATCTGGTTCATCTGGGGTCTTCTATGTGGTTCATGTTGGGTGGGAAACAAACAATAGATGATCCATTGTCTATCTTTTTAAACTGAAGGTATAATCTACCTGCTATCATTAGTTTTGGATCCATCCACTCGTTTGCTACCATCAGTCTTGATTTTTGCACGCACCCCTTAGGCCTTACAAAATCTAACTATTTTTTTATTATGCATGTCAGATATTGTACACAATCATACTGAACATGTAGAGAAAAAGAGAAGACGGTTGCGTGCGAATATAATGTCATGCAGACGCCGCTCCATGTGGGAGAAGTGGCCGCCCCCTGCATTTCCATATTGTATTCCAGAGGAAGATAACTGTTCAGATGGAGATTCAGAAGGAGCCGACCACGCCTGTTTACCACCTCAGGTGTTTGCTCTAACCTGGCATGCTGATGTTGGTCATATCATGCATATGGCGCCTTGCATTGCTTACATTATACATCTTATATGTCATCAACTTAGTTTAGATTTGCTTTGTGTGAATGCCACCTGTTTGGTTTCTATATCATACTCCCACCATTCCTAAATATTTATCTTTTTAGAGATTTCAAGAAGTGACTACCTACAGAACAAAATGAGTGAATCTACACTCTAAAATATGTCTATATACATCCGTATGTGGTAGTCCATTTGAAATCTCTAAAAAGACAAATATTTAGGAACGGAGGGAGTATATGGGAGTTATGCAATGCTATCTTCTTTAGCCAGGCATCATATACGTGAATCATGCAATGCCATCCTGTTTAGCCAGCCATCGTATATGTGAATTGTATCGTGCCATATTTTTTCCATAATGTATTCCATTTGTCAACAATGTTTATACATTCATCTACTCTTCTTGTGCATCAGCCATTTGAGTCGGTCCTGGGAAAATCTGGAGTGAAAACAAGTTCTTCTGAGCAGTCAGTGCTACCTGTCGATGCAGATTTCTTGCTGGTTACAGATAGCTCCTCAGAGGAGGATTCAGAGAGAGATGACTAGTCGTATCCCCCCCCCCCGAGGTGCATGCTCTAACTTGGCTGGGTTATATTGCTTATATCATGCATATGGTGTCTTGCATTGCCATGCCATCTACTTAGATTAGACATGCTTTGTGTGAATGCCTCCCGTTTGATTTCTATATCAGATATGTGAATTATGCAATGCCATGTTTTTCAGCCAGTTATCATATATGTGAATTATGCACCGCCATGGAGCCAGGCATCATATATGTGAATTATCTCATGCCATCTTTTTTTTTCATTACGTATTCTATTTGTCGACAATCTGTGTATATTGAACTACTCCTCATGTGTATCAGCCATTTGAGCCGGTTATGGAAAAATCTGGAGTGAAAACTAGGTCTTCAGAGTAGGCAATGGTACCTATTGAAGCATATATCTCGTTGGTTCTGAGGAGCTCCTCGAGAGGAGGATTGAGACAGATGACCAGTCCTATATCCCACCGAGGTGTATGCTCTAAGTTGCAATGTTTATATTTCTCATATGATGCATATGGTGTCTTGCATTGCTTAGTTTAGACATCATATGCACAATATTGAATTCTATCTGCTTAGTTTAGAGATCATACATGCAGTGCCAATGCTTAGTATATGAATCAATTATGTCAATTATATCATGCCATCCTGTATACTTAGACAACATGTATGTGAATTATTCCATCCCAACCTATTTTAGAAAGACATCATATAGTTTTGTCATGTCATCATGTTTAGGTACTCATCATATGTTGAATTATGCCATTATATCCTATTAAGTTATCCATCATATATCTGAAACTGTGTCATGCTATCCTGTTTAGTTAGGCATCATATATGTGAAATTGTGTCATGCTGTCCTGTTTGGTTAGACAACATATATGTGAATTACTACATCTATCTATCATACAATGTCTGTACGTTCAATTTCTTTTCTTGTTTATCAGCCACTTGAATTGGAGGGGGTGATGGCAGTATCTAAGGGAGAAAAAACCCGTTCTTCGCAAAAGATAGTGCTACCCGTCGATGTAGATAGAACCATGGTTTTACTGGCCCACAAACTAGCCCCACCACACATAATCGAGACTCTTCAGATTGCACACTTACACCATTGGGCAGAGAACCAGCTACAACCCATCTAACCGCAACCCCAGAGGATAGTAACCCACTTATAGTTGACAAAGCACCATGTCCACCACAGAGTACCCCCACACGAGCAGTTTGTAAAGCTACTGCAGTGCCCAAAGCACGAAGACCACCACAGCTAACCCAAACTCCACGTTTAAAGCAGAAGAGCAACTGTTCTCAGGTCAGATTCTGTAGCTATGGTCCATACTCCTTTGTTGTTGCATCACTGTATTTACTCATACCAACTACTTTCGAATTTGAAGGATCCAATTGAAACTCCAATGGCGCAACATGTATGTTTTAAACCTATTTCTTTAACTGGATTGTTGTTCTAACTTCTTTGTCTATGTTGATTTCAGTTTAAGTTGTATAAACAGTTATGTTCTCATGTGATGCACATTACAAGTGCTGCCAATGATGTGTAGTTTCTCACACTTATATTCTGTCTATGTTGTTGTGTCTTAAAAATATATGAGTTGAACTGTGTCTCTATCTTGATTAGGGAACATAAACTAGAATGATATGGACAATACAGTGACCATAGTACATAGATATATGTTTGTTTCATGCCGTTTATCCTGTCCACCTTACTACTAAACCGGTTTACCAAAATGAGTTTCATATACTACAAGCTAAACATGTGATGTGTCTGCTTGTTTCTCTTGTAGAATGCAAAACAGAATATTGGAGAAGAGCACCCCACTATGAAATGGTAGAGAAAGTAATGCAGATAAGGTTCAAGATAGTGAGACAACCCTGTTGTTCTCCAAGAAAGGTGATAAAACCGATCTTGTAGACAGTGAGAAAACCCCACAGTCCTGCGTTGATGTAGTGTTCGAGTTACTGGCCAGTACTGCTGGCACAAGCTCTTCGAACTCGTTGCCTGAATCACTTCGGCTTCTTCAGTCTCAGCTACAAGCTGAAAGGCATCAGTTAGCTGTGCTGCGGCAGGAAGCCGAAGGGCTGAGGAAGTCCCTGCAGAATTCAGATGCGTACTTTCTTGTGCAACAGCAAGCGCTGTAGGATTTAAGCGCCAAACAAGAGAAAGTTAATAAGCTTGCTAAGCATCTTGCCAGCATTATGGGTACCAAGGATATTGTTTCATGAACTCCACTGAAGTGGTTTCAGTTCTGGACTTGTTTTGCTGCGGCGTTTATATGCTGCTTTGTTCCCTATATTTGCACTGGTGGCGAACTTTGATGCCAAGTGGATGTAATATGTGCAATAGCCGTGATAGCCTAGCATAAGTTGCTTGCTTATTTATTTCCTTGTTGTCTTGTTTATTTGTCTGCTTGTAGTCAGTGCAGTTCGTTTTCCGCGGTTTGCTAGTGGCTGCAATAACCTATTTTTTAAAACTAGGCCATAATAACCATGAGCTAATATTTACTATAGTGACACTAGGCCTCCTACAGGCCATAGAAACAGTGGGCCTTCTACGGGCCATAGAAACAATGGGCCTTCTACGGGCCGTAGAAACAATGGGCCTTCTACGGGCCGTATCATCAATGGGCCTTCTACGGGCCGTATCATCAATGGGCCTTATACGGGCAGTATGATCGATTGGCCAAACATGGTCCAATAACAGTCCGCATTATGGCCGTAAACGGGCTAGAGTTGGAATCGTCCGTTCATGGGCCGACCATAACGGACCATTGTTAATAGGCCGTATTTGATGACGCTATGAAACAACCCAACGTATTAACAGACCACAAACGGGCCAATTGTAACCATGGGCTGAATTTGGCCCACAAGCAGAAAATGACAGTAACGGGCCGTAAGTAAACCAATGCTGTAAATGAGCCCAAGAATAAATGGGCTCTGAGAAGGCCGAAAGATAACATGGGCGGGAATGGCCCAAGCGAATAACGGGCCCTTAATGGGTATAAAGTGATACACTGTTCATTACGGGCCAGTTTCACCACGTGCCGTTAGTGGGTGTAAAGTGATACACTGTTCATTGCGGGCAAGTTTCACCACGGGCTGTTAATAGGCCAAGAGTTACATAGGGCCTCATATGGGCCGAAAGACGCATGGTCCATACATGGGCCAGAAGTGAAAACGGGCTGGAATCATATTGGATGGCCCAGATGACGCTAATGGGCCTAATTCGGATAGGGCGTAACGGGCCTTGGGTTAGCGGGCTGTAAATGACGCTAATAACCAAGTCAAACGGGCCGGCCTTTTCACAGGAATGGGCCTCTGTTGGGCCGTGCCACGTGTCGACGTATCATAGGCGCCTTCTGTCCAATGAGTGGATGACATCTGTCCCAACGATGAGCCGACACGTGTTTCCTCCAGCCAATGATGATTTTACACGTGGAAAATCCCCATTGGTTGGAGCTGTTAACGGGTTATCAGATCCAAAACCTGACCCGATAGCTTAACGACATTCCGTTATGGTGGATGCCACGTGTCAGTCACCCTTGACGAAAGCACTTCTGTGACTCGCGATTTATCGTCATGGAAGTGGACACTTCTGTGATGATAATTTTGGTAATGTCATGGAACACTTCTACGATGACACGGTATGACTATCTTGATTACATCATAAATTTGTCATGGATGTACATGCATGACGAAAAACGTGACCTACTGTGACAAACACGTATCATCACGGAAGTGTATTTTTTGTAGTGTTTATTATTGCCTCTAGGGAATATTTCCTTCAAGACATACTTACGGGCATCCTTGAAGAGAGTAGGCCAATAAAATCCAAACTGCAATACCTTGTGAGCAGTTCTATCTCCAACATGATTCCTTCCATAAGCTTCGGAGTGACATTTCCGTAGGATTTGTCCCTGTTCATTCTCAGGTACACAACATCTAGTAATACCATCTACTCCTTTATAAAGATGTGGGTCATCCCAAAAGTAATGTCTTAAATCATAGAAGAATTTTTTGTTTTGTTGGTAAGTAAAGCTAGGTGGCAAATATTTAGCAACAATGTAATTAGCATAGTCAACATACCAAGGAGTCCTAACTGCTCATTAGAAACATTTATTGCAGCTAACTGCTCATCAGGAAAACTATCATCAATAGGTAATGGGTCATCAAGCACATTTTCAAGCCTAGATAAATTATCAGCTACGGGGTTCTCAGCTCCTTTTCTATCAATGATATGTAAATCCAATTTTTGTAACAAGAGAACCCAATGAATAATTCTAGGTTTAGCATCTTTCTTTTCCATAAGATATTTAATAGCAGCATGGTCTATGTGAACAGTTACTTTGGAATCAACAGTATAAGGTCTAAATTTATCACAAGCAAACATCACTGCTAAGAATTCCTTTTCAGTAGTAGCATAATTTCTTTGAGCACTGTCTAGATTTTTACTAGCGTAACGAATAACATTCAATTTCTTATCAACTCTTTGTCCTAGAATAGCACCAACATCATAATCACTAGCAACACACATAATTTCAAAAGGCAAGTTCCAATCAGGTGGTTGAACAATAGGTGCAAAAATTAAGGCTTTGTTGAGTGTTTCAAAGGCTTCTAAACAATCATCATCAAAAACAAAAGGAATATCCTTTTGCAAAAGACTAGTGAGAGGCCTGGAAATTTTAGAAAATTCTTTGATAAATCTCATATAGAAACCAGCATGACCTAGGAAACTATGAATACCTTTTATATCTTTAGGACATGGCATTTTTTCAATTGCATCAATCTTAGCTTGGTCCACTTCAATACCTCTTTCGGAAATTTTATGACCCAAGACAATGCGTTCATTAACCATAAAGTGGCACTTCCCCCAATTCAAGACAAGATTTGTTTGTTCACATCTCTGCAAAACTCGATCAAGATTGCTTAAACAATCATCAAAAGACTTCCCATAAACAGAGAAATCGTCCATGAAAACCTCAACAATATTTTCACAAAAGTAAGAGAATATAGCAGTCATACATCTTTGAAAGGTAGCAAGTGCATTACCTAAACAGGAAGGCATACGTCTACAAGCATAGGTTCCAAAGGGACAAGTAAAAGTGGTCTTTTCTTGATCAGGTTGAGAAACAGGTATTTGTGAAAAACCAGAATATCCATCAAGGAAGCAAAAGTGTGTGTGCTTAGATAATATTTCAAGCATTTGATCAATAAAAGGCAAAGGTTAATGATCTTTTCTAGTTGCTTTGTTTAATTTTCTAAAATCAATTACCATCCTATAGCCTATAACAATTCTTTGTGGAGTAAGTTCATTCTTATCATTAGGAACAACAATTATACCTCCTTTCTTAGGGACACAATGAACAAGACGTACCCATCTACTATCAGCTATTGGATAGATTATACCTGCTTCCAGAAGTTTTAATATTTTTGTTCTTACCACTTCTTTCATCTTCGGATTTAACCGACGTTCGTGATCAACAACGGGTTTAGCATCAGGTTCCATATTAATTTTGTGCTGACATAGAGTGGTACTAATGCCCTAGACGTACCCATCTACTATAAGAGTATATCCAATAGCAGCTCGGTGCTTCCTTAGAACATTCAATTATCTTTCTTCTTCATGTTCTAAAAGGTTAGCACTAATAATAACAGGATATATCTTTTTTCATCAAGATAAGCATATTTCAAAGTGTCTGGCAATTGTTTTAATTCAAACACAGGATCACCTTCAGGTGGAGGAGGTCCCCCTAGAGTTTCAATAGGCAAATTGTGTTTAAATAGAGGACTTTATTCAAAGAAAATCTTATCTATTTCATTCCTTTCATGCATATGTAAATCATTTCCATGTTCTAGCAAATATTGTTCTAAAGGGTCAATAGGTGGTACAACAATAGAAGCAAGACCAATTAATTCATCCTTACTAGCAATTCTTTTTCATGAAGATTTCTACTAAACTTAGAAAAATTAAATTCATGAGACTCATCACCAAAACTAACACCGACAGTTTGTTTCTCATAGTTTATTCTAGCATTAGCGGTGTTCAAGAAAGGTCTACCAAAAATAATGGGACAAAAATCATCTTATGGGGAACCAAGAACAAGAAAATCAGTATGGTATTTTATTTTCCCACACAAGACTTCAACATCTCTAACAATCCCAATTGGTGATATAGTGTCTCTATTAGCAAGTTTAATAGTAACATCTATGTCTTCTATCTCTACGGGTGCTATGTCATTCATAATTTGATATAAGGAATAAGGAATAGCACTCACACTAGCACCTATGTCACATAAACCATGATATAAGTGATCTCCAATTTTAACTTAGATGACAGGCATGCCAACAACATCTCTATGTTTATCTTTTGTATCAGTTTTGGCAATTCTAGCAGCTTCTTCACAGAAGTAAATAACATGCCCATCCATATCTTCTTCCAAGAGATCTTTAACCATAGCAATACAAGGTTCTACTTTAATTTGTTCATCAGGTTTAGGTGTTGTAATATAGCTTTTGTTAAACACAGTTGAAACTTTAGCATGTTCCTTGATCCTAACAGGGAAAGGTGGTTTGTCAATATAAGCAGAAGGGACAACTGGATCAACATTATAAAGTATAGATTCTTCTTTAACTGGTACCGGTTCTTTAATTTTTTTGTTTAATAGGTGGGTGATATTTAAACCACTTATATTTACGGAGTTCAACATGAGTAGCAAATGATTCACAAAAGGAGGCTACTATCTCAGAGTCAAGTCCATATTTAGTGCTAAACTTTTGAAAAGCATCGATATCCATAAAATATTTAACACAATCATACTTAAGTTTAATACCTGCTCTTTACCTTCGTCGAGTTCCCAATCTTTAGAGTTGCATTTAATTCTTTCCAAAATATCCCACCGGAATTCAATAGTCTTCTTCGTAAAAGAACCAGCACGACAAGTGTCAAGCATGGTTTGATGATTATGAGAAAGCCGAGCATAAAAATTCTAGATAATAATTTCTCTAGAGAGCTCATGATTGGGGCATGAATATAACATTGACTTAAGCCTCCCCCAAGCTAGAGCGATACTTTCTCCTTCACGAGGCCAAAAATTATATATATAATTTCAATCACGATGAACTAGATGCATAAGATAATTTTTTTGATGGAACTCCAATTTCAATCGATTCCAATTTCAAGATCTAATAGCATCGCATAGCCTATACCATGCCAATGCTTTTCACTTCAAAGATAAAGGGAAAACCTTTTTCATAACTTCATCTCCGGGTAAACCTGCAAGCTTAAACAATCCACAAATTTGATCCACCACTAGTAGAAAAAGGGCCTATTTTCCTAGTTCATAAGGGCCATTTGTCCTGGTTATTGAACCGGGACTAAAGTGTCGATACTAATGCCCTAGACGTTTAGTCCCGGTTCTTACACAAACCGGGACAGATGGGCCTCCACGTGGCAGGTGCGACCAGCCCAAGCAGGAGGCCCTTTGGTCCCGGTTGGTGGCACCAACCGCCACCAACCGGGACCAATAGGCATCCACACGTCAGCATTTCAGGGGCTGGGGTTTTTGTTTTTTTAATGGGGGGAGGTTTAGGGGGTTTTGGGGTTTAATTTAGGTGTTTCATATATTGTGTTAGCTAGCTAATTAATAGAGGGAGAAGTGTCCTCTCTTATCTCCGTGCTTGGTCGACGCTACGTACTATACGTATAGAGAGGACTAGACACGCTAGCTAGTAAGCAAATGAAGGAAACAGAAGATCGTCATGAACATATGCATACAGAGAGAAGCGATATCGACCACCTCTCCTTCTCTGAGATATTGGTCGAACAACAATTTCTCGTATATCTATCCCACGCTACTGGCTACATATATACAATACAATTATCTCTTACAATATAATATCCTAATTAAAAATGAACTCAGGGTCCACATGGTATTCTCCGTCTTTAGCGATCACGTGGTCAAGAAAGAATGCCACCAATTCCTCTTGAATTGCTCGCATACGATCTGGTGGTAGGAGTTCACCCCGCATCCGAAATATCTAATTTGAAGAAGGGGGTCAATACATATATATGAATAAATGAAACTCAACACAAATGATGGTAATAAAATAAAATTGAGAATATTATTATTTACGCACTTCATATTGTTTATCAGAGTAGCCCTGCTCACAGGTCGTGTGGCGGATGGACTCGCAAATGTAGTATCCACAGTAATCATTCCCTTTTTCCTGCCACAACCACTTTACAAGAAATAGAGGTCAATCAAACCGAGAATTAGCAAGCATGCTAAATGGTATTGATGAAACTAGCACTTGAATCACTAGGAGATGCGCGGAACATGCTACTATAGTACTTACTTTCAGGTGTTTGAATTGCAGCTTCTTCGGCAGCCCCGGAGTTTTTGAGGTGAATTTTTTCCAAACCCTGCCAAACAAAGAAAACAATTACTTGATATCAGGAAATGAACAAAGTTGCCAATATGGTGCTATAATGATCAATTACTTACTTCTCTAGAATTTCACTCATGTCCGCATACTCCTTGGGATCTTTTCGTCTCGAGTCTAAGACGGTTACTAGTCCGTGCTCAAGCTTAATCTCTAGGAGAATATGGTGGAACCTGCGCACGCATGCATAACTCATCAATTACATTACTATAACCTCGACTAATAAGGGAAACCGAATATGCACAAGACAGTAACACTCACTTGAAGTTGTAAGGGAAGAGTATTATAGCTTTGTTTTGATTTAATACAAACGATTGTAGCAGCTTGGCCTCGGTATCTCTGGCATGATATTCAACCATATATGCATCTATGAGATTTGTGTTAATGAACCCAATATCACCGATTTGTCTTTTCTTCAATTCGGTGATCTTTAATCTGCATAATATAGTGAGGTTAATTAAAAATACATGCAATGAAAGAGATGACCTATATATAGAGACTTAATGACAGAACTAGTACTACTTACAGGCAGTAGCAAGTGACCGTTAATTTATCGAGGGCCTTTTGATTGAAAAATGCGAAGAACTCCTCAAATGGAACATTCAACAATTCAATTCCAACGAGGTCATGCTCCTATCTAACTCTCAGCGTCAAAATATTCCTCCCCTCAGACTCTCTGCAGGTTTTCATGTACCAATCAGGGAATCTTCGAATCATCGTTGTTAGAGATCTTTCATCTTTGATGAGGGGCTTCCCGTACACGTATTTGTGTTTGTCCACCTCCAAGAAATCATAATGTACATCGTCGGGCGGGTAATCTCCAAGATTGTTATAACCGGGCACCATCTCGCCTGGATCATTAGCGACGATATCGCTAGACACCTGGAGCCGGGGGAACGATTGGTTTGCTTGTTGGACGTGCTGGGCAATTTTTTCCCAGCTCGTCGTTCTGCTAACCTTTGATCACTGACAGTACTTCCCGACCGCTCTACTTCGATAAATGACTTTTCAATAATGCGCTCATAATTGCCTTTCGCCGGACACTTTGGTGGTTTCTTCAGGGCAGCCAGAGTACGCTTCGCTTTTACCGGATCTATCTTCTCCTCCGGAGGTGGATGTTTCTTTGCTTTCACCCCTTCAAAGAAGTTCTTCACTTCGGCTTGCACGATCTTCGTGTTTTCCTCCAGGCTCCTCTCGTATGGTAACTTCACTGGAGTCTTTAGAGAAGCACCGAATCTATATTGCCTCCCGTCTCTGGCTGTACTGCTAGACGCCGGAGCAGACGGAGCGGCTGCGGTTGTCTTTCCTTTCTTACGAGGCGGAGGAGAAGGACTACGACGCGCCGGAGCAGCCGGAGTAGCGGCGGGTCTCTTGATCCACCCTTGTTTATGAGGCGGAGAAGGAGGAGGCTGGCTGTTCGGACGCGCCGGCGCAGGCGGAGAAGGAGGCGGAGTGCCGCCACGCGCCGGAGAAGGAGGCTGAGTGCCCTGATCACTCATCGGAGGAGGAGGCTGATTGCCCTGATCACTCGCCGGAGGAGGAGGCGGAGTGCCCTAACTCGCCGAAGGAGGAGGAGGAGGCGGAGGCGTCCAGTTCGGAAGATTGATGAGCTCCTTCCGCCATAGGCATGGAGTCTTCAGAGAAGAACCCAGCCGAATCTCCCCTTCACCCGTAGGATGGTCAAGCTCGAGGTCCTCAAATCCGTCTGTTATTTCATCCACCATCACCCTACCATATCCTTCTGGAATCGACTGGCAGTGGTAGGTTGCGCCAGGTTCAGTAGGTAAAACAGATCCAACAGCCGCCTTGACTTTCAATTTCATCCATTGCATCATAAGGTGGCAATGTTGAGACTCTGTGATAGCATCCATGGGGTAGCTAGCAGGAGCCGTGAAGACAGGCTTGAGCTGAGTCTGATCGGTGGAAGCCATGCTGCTTCTCCGCTGAGATGGCGGGGTAGCTTCAAGGGAAGTTCGGCAGGTCCTTTTGTGACGCCCGGGTAATTAAGCTACAGTGATCCTCTGCTAGTGATGCCACGTCACCTCGATTATAGTTGCTAATCTCGAGTTAGTTCGAAACCGATTCAAATTCAAATTCAAAATTTGGTAAATAATAAAAGTTTTCAAACATTAAAATAAAATTGTTCGGTTTGTACTAGATATTACATAGGTAATTATGGTGTAGAAGACACAATTTTATAAAATGCATAAATATTTTAAATTGAATTAAAAATGAGGAGAAAATAAATAAAAGAAAACAGAACAAACAAAAAACAACAAAAGAAATTAACGCCCCCCCCCCCTGCTGGGCCTCGGCCCAGCTGGCCATTGGGCTAGCCAGGCCGGCCCACCTAACCCACTCCCTTAACCCCCCGGGCGACGAAACCCTAACCCCCTCCCCCACTCACCCGCACGATCCCCACCTCTCCTCTCTCCCCCACTCCCTCCCCCCCCCTCCCCCCCGATCCAATCGGGATCGGGCCCGAACCCATCGCCGCCTCCCCATTGCCCCTGGAGCACGCCCCCGACGTCGCCCGATCCCACGACAGCGCTCCTCCCTCTCCCCCGATCTAGATCGGGGGGCAACGACGCCCCTCGCCCCGAGCACCATCGCCGGTCGCCGCCCGGTGGCTTCACCGGCCGAGGCCACCTCGCCGCCGCCCGTCATCGTCCCTCCTTCTCCTCCCGTCCGTGTGCCGCCCCGGCCCCTCCACCCCCGATCTGGAACGGGGGCTCAACCCCGCGGCGCCCCGAGCCCCGATGCCGCACCGTCGCCACCGCCGCCACCCGAGGACCGCTCCGCCGCATCGACAACGCCGCCTCGCCGGACCTCCTCGCTGGTCGGCTTCCTCCACGACGCGTCGTCCCCGACGTCCTCCTCAACCCCCCACTGCCTAGACCCTACGCGCCCCTCCCCGTGAGAACCTCCCCTCCTCTATGTTCCGTCCCGGCCCGCGCTCACCGCGTCGACGACCCGCTCCCCCACGCGTGCCCCTCGGCGCTCGTCGGCGCTTTGGCCATCGGCTCGGGCGCCCGCAGAGCCTGGCCACCGGCCTTATGCCGGTCCGCCACTGCAGCGCTCCGGTGCTCCTCCGTCGCCGCCGCCGGTGATCACCTGCCATGGGGCCGCCACCGCCATGGCTCGCTTCTTCTCAGGCGGTGCCCGATCGGTCCTCGCCCGCTTTGCGCCCAAATACCAAGATATTCGCTATGGCCCCTCGTACATCTTGACGAGGGGCCCACCCCAGAACGTTTAAAAAAAGGAATTAAAAGAAAATATTAAAATAAATAAATAATAATTAAAATAATTAAAATATTAATTAGTTAATTAAGTTAATTAATCTTGATTAGATTAACCTAATCACTAATTAAACTAAACCGTTAATTAAGCTAACTAATTAACCTAAACCCTAATTAACCTAAATAGAGGATGACAGGTGGGTCCCCCTGGACCCACATGTCAGGTTGACCAAGTCAACTCTGTTGACTGCTGATGTCAGCATGACATCATGCTGATGTCATTAATCTGTTTTCCGAATTAATTAAATAATTAATTAAATTCCAGAAATTAATAAAATCTTTAGAAAATCATATCTTTTAATCTGTAACTCGGATTAAAATATTTTCAACATGAAAGTTGCTCAGAACGACGAGATGATTCCGGATACGCAACCCATTCATCCGCCACACCCCCTAACCTATCGAACTCGCAACTTTCCCCCTCCGGCTCCTCTTCCCGAAAACGCGAAACACCAGGAATACTTTCCCGGATGTTTTTCCCCTTCGTCGGTATCACCTCCTACCGCGTTAGGGCACACCTAGCACCGCACATTTTCTTGTCATGCACCGTCATGCTTTTGTTTGTATTATATTTATTGTTTCTTCCCCCTCTCCTCTCCGGTAGACACCGAGACCGACGCCGCTGCAATCCAGTACGACTACGGAGTTGACGACCCCTCTCTCTTGCCAGAGCAACCAGGCAAGCCCCCCCCCCTAGATCACCATATATCGCCTATTCTACTCTATACTGCTTGCATTAGAGTAGTGTAGCATGTTACTGCTTTCCGTTATACCTATCCTGATGCATAGCATGTCCTTGTTACTACTGTTGTTACCTTTACCGCAATCCTATATGCTTAGTATAGGATGCTAGTATTTTCATCTGTGGCCCTACATTCTTGTCCGTGCATTGTGCTATACTATCGGTCCGTGATCACTCGGAGGTGATCACGGGTATATACTATATACTTTATACATGATACATGTGGAGACTAAAGTCGGGTCGGCTGGTGGAGCACCCGCGAGTGGATCTTTGTGGCAGAGCGACAGGGCAGGTTGAGATCGCCTAGGAGAGAGGTGGGCCTGGCCCTATTCGGCGTTCGCGGATACTTAACACGCTTAACGAGATCTTGGTATTTGATCTGAGTCTGGCTACGGGCCTATACGCACTAACCAACTACGTGGGATAGATATGGGCACTCGGCGTCGTGGTATCAAAGCACTTCGTGACGCTTGAATCGAGTGGCACGCTACCGGATTGGAACGTAAGCCTGCTCTTGTATTAAGGGGCTAGTTACGCTTTCGGTAGCGTCATAGCGTGCAGTGTGCATTGGGCGATAGGCCCAGACCCCTGTGCGCTTAGGTTTAGACCGGCGTGCTGGCCTCTCTGTTGCGCCTAGGTGGGGCTGCGACGTGTTGATCTTCCGCGGCCGGGCATGACCCAGGAAAGTGTGTCCGGCCAAATGGGATCAAGCGTGTTGGGTTATGTGGTGCACCCCTGCAGGGAAGTTAATCTATTCGAATAGCCATGATCTTCGGTAACAGGACGACTTGGAGTTGTACCTTGACCTTATGACAACTAGAACCGGATACTTAAGAAAACACACCCTTCCAAGTGCCAGATACAACCGGTGGTCGCTCTCTCTCAGGGATACGAGGAGGGGATCGCCGGGTAGGATTATTGCTATGTGATGTTACTTGGAGGACTTCAACCTACCCTCTTCTACTTGTTGCAAGACGAAGGTGACCAGAAGCGTAGTCTTCGATAAGACTAGCTATCCCCTCTTATTACGGCATTCTGCAGCTCGGTCCACCGATATGGCCCTTTACACATATATCCATGCATATGTAGTGTAGCTCCTTGCTTAAGTACTTTGGATGAGTACTCACGGTTGCCTTGTTCCCCCTTTTCCCCTATCTCTACTCGGTTGCTGCGACCAGACGATGGAGCCCAGGAGCCAGACGCCACCGTCGATGATGACTACTACCCCGGAGGTGCCTACTACTACGTGCAGCCCGCTGACGACGACCTGGAGTAGTTTAGGAGGATCCCAGGTAGGAGGCCCGCGCCTCTTTTGATCTGTATCTCAGTTTGTGCTATGCCATCTTATGGCACCTTGTTTAACTTATGTCTGTACTCAGATATTGTTGCTTCCGCTGACTCGTCTATGATCGAGCACTTGTATTCAAGCCCTCGAGGCCCCTGGCTTGTATTATGATGCTTGTATGACTTATTTATGTTTTAGAGTTGTGTTGTGATATCTTCCCATGAGTCCCTGATCTTGATCGTACACATTTGCGTGCATGATTAGTGTACGATTGAATCGAGGCGTCTGAGTTGGTATCGAGCCGACTGCTGTAGGAATCCCCCTTCCACACTCCTTGGCCGAAGTCGAGTCTAGACATTGCAAAAAACTTTTACTAACTTGGCTGTGTGCCTTACGGGCCCACGTCGCCATTGGGTGGTACTAGGATCTTTTACTCCTCGACCTTTACTCTGGGACTCTGATCTCTCCTCTATTCGGGTTAAATGAAGTTTACTAAATCTAACATTAGGATCTCGTTATCGCTTTCAACCGGAGAGCCTCTTATTATCGATGATCGTACGCTGCACTAGAAGACCACGAAGATACTCTCCGTTGTTAACCCGAGAACTTGTGTTCATCGCGTTTGCAATTCCCCTTCCACCGCAAACCCTTATGGATAACTACTTGCAGTTGTTATTCTTACATTCATTCCCCGTTGGTCTTGTTATTGCAAAGATACCCTGAAAAACTCGTCGTTGTTTCGGTAATCCTTTGAGCTTACTGCCTTGCTGTTCTATGTCACCTGAATACCCCTACGGTTAATTCTCGCACTTATCGAGTATCCGCTCATCCCCCATGTTGATAATGTGTTACACAAAAGTCTTCGAAATACCATTCAGTATTCCAAAAATCCTCAGCAACCTATTGCTCTGGAATTTCTTGTTTGCTTTCATTATGATTAATCCCATAAGTATAGTAGTCATATTGGCATCCTTTGTCACCATCATTTTTGAGTCCGTTGATTCAATACATTGTGAATGTTCACAATCATCAGTTGATCCTTTTAAATTATCCTTCCGGCTCAGATGTCATTTTGCACATGAGCTGGATCTCGACCAATCAAATTACCATCGATGGTATCCCTAAGCCTACTCAACTTATCCATCCTTAAATCAGAGCGTTTGCTTCTGGTCCCTTGATTTGAAAATCATAATCCCTTTGTTATTTAAACGTTGAATTATTCAGATGTTCTATAAACCGATGCATTTGCATTCTTTCTTCCTCTAATTGGGTATCGATACTCACCTCAGCTCCACTGTGGATCGCCGTATCCACTGTTGGATTATTATATCCGACAGTGTCCTTCATAATTAATCACCTTGTGAGTCCTTCTCCGGTACATAATGCCTTTGTTAAATTGTATCCTTTCCTTTTGTCAACCATGCTCTGCTTTCAAGCTGATGATATTTACTCTTGAAGCTTGTGGTATATGTTCCCATGATACCCTGACGGGTTGAACATATGCCTTCCTTTATATGTGTGAACTCGGGAGTTTTCACGAGTCATACTCATCTGGTATTTCACCAGGTAAAACTTTCAACACTAATGCCTTTATCAAAGCGAGAAGTGAATGGAAGGTTATACATTGAAGAAGTGGGAGTCGACGTTGAACTTTGTGTTCATGCCCATGGACACGATGTAGATACTATCATGGAAACTTCTTGTAATAATAACTATTTTCTTGATAAATATCATCTGGTATCTGTGAATTGATCCTTCGCAACCGTGGTTCCGACCATGTTTGTTCTCCCTTGATTCTATTTCTCAGACAAGTTAGAGTACTTGTCTTCTTGAGCATTACCCGGTCCAACCTCTACTTGATCTGTCATCGAGTATTACCCCCTGGTATCTCGAGATTATCATGGAACTGCATAACTTCTAATGAGTTCTCCATCAAGTGCTACATTCCCACTGATTCCAATTTTTCACGGGCTCTGAGTTATTAAACACTCAAAGACACCAATAACTGAACCGAGTCCGCACTACGGTTCAACAACTCTTCGGTGAGCTTCTATAAGTACGAGTTTGTATCCGATCACATCATTCCTAGCCTGATCGGCTACATCATTATCATGCTAATTGTAACTGTGCTACCTGGTCCTTCTTCCCGGAGCACTATTTTCGACGATGGGCTAAGCTTACGTCGATGTTCCTTGTCTTATCGTTTCAGCTCGAACATCAAGCTTGATTCCAATGTTTGTGTCGTGTCCGTGGTTCCAATAACCCTCCGCTTCATCATTCCTTGGACTTGATGTCGTCCGATTGATTACATCTTCATGAAATCTCTCGACAAATGTGTCGTGATCATCATCAACATTCCGAGCTCTTCCAGGATATCAATTGAATTCATGATGAGAAATACCATCCTTGCCCTTGATGAATTGTATTATCATTGACCACTTTATTACCTTCCCACCAACACAAGCTTGTTCATGCTTGGTGTTATACCTTGAGTTCCTTGCTATCCAGCAATTGTTCTTCTTCACCTTGGAGTATTACCATCCTTTATGTCAAGAATGTGGTGAGAATTTCACCACCTCTTAAGAATTCTTGATATCATAATACTTCTTGCCATCTTCGTTCATTCCTTGGTCCCCGTATTGTTTTCAACCGGAATACCGACAATTGAGCTATGACGTCTGAATTCAAAACTTCTAGCAACCCTATTGCTTTGAAGTGAATGGGCGATAGTTCATTCTAAGTCTTTTGATAATTGAGTCACCATTCTGACATTGGTCGTGCAACCCAACCCATATTTCGGGTGCACCTTTCAACCAATGTTTAATTGTGTACGTTTTCCTCGAGCATAATTCTTTATATCATTTGATCTGACAAATGTTATCTCCTTGTTCACTTAATTGTGGATATCCATCTTTTGGAATTCTCGATGAATTGTCACTGAGCCCATCAGCCACCTTCTCATCCCCTCCTTGGTTTAATGATGAACTATTGCTTCAGAAACCCGCTCCCATAGTTCATTTCTCGAGAATCTTGCAATGTCATTTCGTCGATTTGTGTTGCACCTTTTCCTCTCGGACCCCCTGAGTTTGAGGTATCATGACACCAATTGGATATGAATCTCGGTCAGATATGATGGTTGGGACAACTTTCCAAGAGATATGATGTTGATCCTTTGATGACCCGGTAACATGATGTCATGCCTAGCACCCCCCACCTGGCTGGAGGACCTATCATTATAATTTCTTTTGCAAGGATAACCATTCCTCCTGGAGGAAATTGTAGGACTTATTTTATAAGTTACTCCTGATGGATCATTGGTGTATCCAAAGTCTGGCCCTTGATTGAAACACCATATCATTGCTACCTGAAGCATGTTTGTGGTACTCCGGTTTTCAACAAGAACATTTGAAGCCCAATGCTAAATGTTACTTGCTCTATTATCCAGGCACCGTTGTATGGGTAGTGTCATGAGAATTCTCTCCCCTTATCTAACGGGGTTCTTATGTTATATCCTGGCACGAATATCATGATTTAATCTCTGCTTGTCCTTGGGAAGGATATATCCCTGAATTATGTGTTTAAACACATTTGCCTTTCCATTGTTCCGTTTAATCTGATGATCATCTTTTGATTTCTATTGTTTTGATTAATCTTGTTGTGATCTATATGATCTAAGCAGTATTAATCCACTGCTTATGTAGACACCTCGGTGTACAACCCTAACAGTAAGACCCTGTTAATTTTGTTGATGACATTCCGGTAACCACCGATGGACGAGAACTTTGCCTATTGGTCCGCCTCGTTTCAACGAGCAGGAAAATGGTTCTCTTCGTCCCTCGCCCTAGGTACCAACATTGTTGCCAACAAAACTGACAGGCTATCCTCTGACATACCTTGTTATCTTGACCGTGCAAATATTAGCGCCTTCCTGCTTTTAACCCACATGGTGGGCCCATAACCCACAGTTCCACAGGATCGAAACCTGACTCTCCTATACCCCCTGTTTCCAAAGTTATTCCTCGCGCTTGGCTTCGTATTTAATTCACGGGCCATATTCCTAGTGCTCTATTCTGGTATCAGACGCAATACTTACTCTCGCTGCTCTGAACCCCTTTCTCACTCTGGTTCAGACTTCGAGCAGCTATCTATCCGCTTGGAACCTCTTATTGTACCTTCGTACCTTACTCTCGATGTATTTTATGTGTTCAACTCAAGAGATAATCTTATGCTCATTCATGTGTTAACCCCAGATTGTTCCCCTCATAAGCATTCTGTCGTAGCCGAGTTGTCCCTTACCTATTCGTAAGTACGTTGGAGTTCCCGAAGAAAAGGACGACTTCACCATGATGACCTGAAGCTGAGAAATGAAGACGTCAATGTAAGGGATCGACCTCTTCGAGAAGAGCAACCAAGGCCGAGAAGATCCGTTAGAATTTCGTAACTAGACCTTTCCCCCTTAGTCCCCCTCTTAAATCTCGGGACGAGATTTCTTGTAGTGGAGGAGAATTGTGACGCCCGGGTAATTAAGCTACAGTGATGCTCTGCTAGTCATGCCACGTCACCTCGATTATAGTTGCTAATCTCGAGTTAGTTCGAAACCGATTCAAATTCAAATTCAAAATTTGGTAAATAATAAAAGTTTTCAAACATTAAAATAAAATTGTTCGGTTTGTACTAGATATTACATAGGTAATTATGGTGTAGAAGACACAATTTTATAAAATGCATAAGTATTTTAAATTGAATTAAAACAGAGGAGAAAATAAATAAAAGAAAACAGAACAAACAAACAAAAAACAACAAAAGAAAATAAAGCCCCCCCCTGCTGGGCCTCGGCCCAGCTGGCCATTGGGCTAGCCAGGCCGGCCCACCTAACCCACTCCCTTAACCCCCCGGGCGACGAAACACTAACCCCCTCCCCCACTCACCCGCACGATCCCCACCTCCCCTCACGCCCCCACTCCCTCCCCGATCCAATCGGGATCGGGCCCAACACATCGCCGCCTCCCCATCGCCTGGCGCCACGCCCCGACGTCGCCCGATCCCACGACCCGCTCCTCCCTCTCCCCGATCTAGATCGGGGGCAACGACGCCCTGACCGAGCACCATCGCTGTCGCCAGTGGCTTCACCGGCCGAGGCCACCTCGCCGCCACCCGTCATCGTCCCTCCTTCTCCTCCCGTCCGTGTGCCGCCCCGGCCCCTCCACCCCCGATCTGGAACGGGGGCTCAACCCCGGGGCGCTCCGAGCCCCGATGACGCGCCGTCGCCACAGCCGCCACCCGAGGACCGCTCCGCCGCGTCGACAACGCCGCCTCGCCGGTCGGCTTCCTCCACGACGCGTCGTCCCCGACGTCCTCCTCAACCCCCACTGCTTAGACCCTCGCGCCTCCCGTGAGCACCTCCCCTCCTCTATGTTCCGTCCCGGCCCGCGCTCACCGCGTCGACGACCGCGCCCCCGCGCCCCTCGGCGCTCGTCTGCGGCGCCGCCATCGGCTCACGCGCCCATGATCCCCAACCCACCGGCCTTATGCCGGTCCGCCACCGCAGCGCTCCGGTGCTCCTCCGTCGCCGCCGCCGGTGGTCACCTGCCATGGGGCCGCCACCGGCCATGGCCTCGCCCCCTTCTGTGCGGGTGCCCGATCGGTCCCCGCCCCGCTTTGCGCCCAGCGCCCAGATACCATGCTATGGCTCACTGTACATCACTGTAGGGGCCCACCCCAGAACGTTTAAAAAAAGGAATTAAAAGAAAATTTTAAATAAATAAATAAATAATAATTAAAATAATTAAAATATTAATTAGTTAATTAAGTAATTAATTAAGTTAATTAATCCTGATTAGATTAACCTAATCACTAATTAAACTAAACCGTTAATTAAGCTAACTAATTAACCTAAACCCTAATTAACCTAAATAGAGGATGACAGGTGGGTCCCCCTGGACCCACATGTCAGGTTGACCAAGTCAACTCTGTTGACTGCTGATGTCAGCATGACATCATGCTGATGTCATTAATCTGTTTTCCGAATTAATTAAATAATTAATTAAATTCCAGAAATTAATAAAATCTTTAGAAAATCATATCTTTTAATCCGTAACTCGGATTAAAATATTTTCAACATGAAAGTTGCTCAGAACGACGATACGATTCCGGATACGCAACTCGTTCGTCCGCCACACCCCCCTAACCTATCGAACTCGCAACTTTCCCCCTCCGGCTCCTCTTCCCGAAAACGCGAAACACCGGGAATACTTTCCCGGATGTTTTCCCCCTTCGTCGGTATCACCTCCTACCGCGTTAGGGCACACCTAGCACCGCACATTTTCTTGTCATGCACCATCATGCTTATGTTTGCATTATATTTATTGTTTCTTCCCCCTCTCCTCTCCGGTGAACACCGAGACCACGCCATTGCTACCCATTACGACTCTGAGTTGTGACCCTCTCTCTTGCCAGAGCAACCAGGCAAGCCCCCCTTGATCACCAGATATCGCCTATTCTACTCTATACTGCTTGCATTAGAGTAGTGTAGCATGTTCTTGCTTTCCGTTATACCTATCACGATGCATAGCCTTTGTCCTTGTTACTCTTGTTGTTGCCTTTACCGCAATCCTATATGCTTAGTATAGGATGCTAGTATTTTCATCTGCGACCCTACATTCTTGTCCATCTGCTGTGCTATACTATCGGGCCGTGATCACTCGGGAGGTGATCACGGTATATACTATATACTTTATACATGATACATGTGGAGACTAAAATGGTCGGCGGGTGGAGCACCATGAGTGGATCTTTGTGGCGGAGCGACAGTGAAGGTTGAGACCGCCTAGGAGAGAGGTGGGCCTGGCCCTATTCGGCGTTCGCGGATACTTAACACGCTTAACGAGATCTTGGTATTTGATCTGAGTCTGGCTACGGGCCTATACGCACTAACCAACTACGTGGGATAGATATGGGCACTCGGCGTCGTGGTATCAGCCGAAGCACTTCGTGACGCCAGCGACTGAGTGGCGCGCGCCGGATTGGAACGTAAGCCTGCTCTTTTATTAAGGGGGCTAG
The DNA here is from genome assembly GCA_021605145.1 of Aegilops bicornis. Classification (NCBI taxonomy): domain Eukaryota; kingdom Viridiplantae; phylum Streptophyta; class Magnoliopsida; order Poales; family Poaceae; genus Aegilops; species Aegilops bicornis. The sequence continues at coordinate 31,788,193 of CM038670.1, forward strand.
TTCTGCTTTCGGCCGTGTACGCAACGTGCAGGTGTGCATTGGGCGATGGGCCATGACCCCTGTGCGCTTAGGTTTAGACCGGCGTGTTGGCCTCTCTGTTGCGCCTAGGTGGGGCTGCGACGTGTTGATCTTCCGCGGCCGGGCATGACCCAGGAAAGTGTGTCCGGCCAAATGGGATCAAGCGTGTTGGGTTATGTGGTGCACCCTGCAGGGAAGTTAATCTATTGAATAGCCGTGATCTTCGGTAACAGGACGACTTGGAGTTGTACCTTGACCTTATGACAACTAGAACCGGATACTTAATAAAACACACCCTTCCAAGTGCCAGATACAACCGGTGGTCGCTCTCTCTCAGGGATACGAGGAGGGGATCGCCAGGTAGGATTATTGCTATGTGATGTTACTTGGAGGACTTCAACCTACCCTCTTCTACTTGTTGCAAGACGAAGGTGACCAGAAGCGTAGTCTTCGCTAAGACTAGCTATCCCCCTCTTATTCGGCATCTGCAGTTCAGTCCTTGATATGGCCCTTTACACATATATCCATGCATATGTAGTGTAGCTCCTTGCTTGCAGTACTTTGGATGAGTACTCACGGTTGCCTTGTTCCCCTTTTCCCCTATCTCTACTCGGTTGCTGCGACTGCACGATGGAGCCTGAGGAGCTGACACCACCGTCGATGACGACTACTATCCCGGAGGTGCCTACTACTACGTGCAGCCCGCTGACGACGACCTGGAGTAGTTTAGGAGGATCCCAGGCAGGAGGCCCGCGCCTCTTTCGATCTGTATCTCAGTTTGTGCTATGCCATACCTTGTTTAACTTATGTCTGTACTCAGATATTGTTGCTTCCGCTGACTCGTCTATGATCGAGCACTTGTATTCGAGCCCTCGAGACCCCTGGCTTGTATTATGATGCTTGTATGACTTATTTATGTTTTAGAGTTGTGTTGTGATATCTTACCGCGAGTCCCTGATCTTGATCGTACACATTTGCGTGCATGATTAGTGTACGATTGAATCGGGGGCGTCACACCTTTGCTACGATCTGCTTCTCGTTCCTCTAGCCCTTGTACCCTTGCATGCAGCGCCTGCAGTTGGCTATGCTCCACTTTCTTCCTCCTCTACTGGCATTTGTAATCCCCTGCGTCTGGAAACCCAGCCTTCCGCGGAACGGAGCCTGGCGTGCCTCGTGTCCGTCCAGGGTGCTCAGGATTCCCGAGGGCCATTGTGAGCTCGTCCTTCTCTCTATCTGGAACAAACGTCCCTTGCTGCACTTTCTTGATATACTCCTGAAGCCTCATGACGGGTATTCGCAGTTGCTCGTTCGTCCAAACACACTTCCCTGATACAGGGTCCAAGGTTCCGCCAACCCTGAAGAACCAAGTCAGTTCAATGTTTCTGGTTCGACCCCTTTATCAATCAGGTCATTCTCAGCCTTGTCCCACAAAGGTCGGGCTTCAAGGTAGCCACCTGACCACGTGCGATGGTGATGCTTCTTCTTTGCAGCATTTTTCTTGTTTGTCGCTGACATCTTCTTACTCTTTTCCGATGTCTTGTGGGCCACAAATGCGGGCCAGTGATCTCTGATCTTCTCATACTTTCCGATGAATTCTGGTGTCTTTTCTTCGTCAACATACTCTGTTTTCAGCTCATTCTTCCATCTTCTTAAGAGCATGACACTTGATCAATTGCTCTTTAACTGGCTTCTCTGTATCCTCCTCTGGCGGTAGGATGAAATTTGCCTTAAGCATTGTCCAAAGTGAAGGAAATATGCCCTAGAGGCAATAATAAAGTTATAATTTATTTCCTTATTTCATGATAAATGTTTATTATTCATGCTATAATTGTATTAACCGAAAACTTGATACATGTGTGAATACATAGACAAACATAGTGTCACTAGAATGCCTCTACTTGACTAGCTCATGAGTCAAAGATGGTTAAGTTTCCTAGCCATGGACATGATTTATCATTTGATTAACGGGGTCACATCATTAGGAGAATGATATGATTGACTTGACCCATTCCGTTAGCTTAGGACTTGATCGTTTACTATGTTGCTATTGCTTTCTTCATGACTTATACATGTTCCTACAACTATGAGATTATGCAACTCCCGTTTATCGGAGGAACACTTTGTGTGCTACCAAACGTCATAACGTAACTGGGTAATTATAAAGAAGTTCTACGGCTATCTCCAAAGGTACATGTTGAGTTGGCGTATTTCGAGATTAGGTTTTCTCACTCCGATTGTCGGAGAGGTATCTCTGGGCCCTCTCGGTAATGCACATCACTATAAGCCTTGCAAGCAATGTAGCTAATGAGTTAGTTGCGGGATGATGCATTACATAACGAGTAAGGAGACTTGCCGGTAACGAGATTGAACTAGGTATTAAGATACCAACGATCGAATCTCGGGCAAGTAACATACCCATGACAAAGGGAACAACGTATGTTGTTATGCGGTTTGACCGATAAAGATATTCTTAGAATATGTAGGAGCCAATATGAGCATCCAGGTTCCGCTATTGGTTATTGACCAGAGATGTGTCTCGGTCATGTCTACATAGTTCTCGAACCTGTAGGGTCCGCACGCTTAAGGTTTCGATGACAGTTTTATTATGAGTTTATGAGTTTTAATGTACCGAAGGAGTTCGGAGTCCCGGATGAGATCGGGGACATGACGACGAGTCTCGAAATGGTCGAGACGTAAAGATCGATATATTGGATGACTATATTCGGACTTCGGAAAGGTTGCTAGTGATTCAGGTATTTTTCGGAGTACCGGAGAGTTACGGGAATTCGCCGGGGAGTATATGGGCCTTATTGGGCTTTAGGGGAAAGAGAGAGGAGAGGTTGGGCGCCCCCAAGGCCTAGTCCGAATTGGACTTGGGGAGGTGCTGCGCCCTCCTTCCTTCTCTTCTCTCTCCCTTTCCTTGACTCCTACTCCTACTACTTGGAAGGGAATCCTACCCGGTGGGAGTAGGACTCCCCTTGGCGCTCTCTCCACGACCGGCCGCCTCCTCCCTTGCTCCTTTATATCACGGGGCAGGGGGCACCCCAAAGACACAACAATTGATCTCTTGATCCCTTAGCCGTGTGCGGTGCCCCCCTCCACCATAGTCCTCGATAATATTGTAGCGGTGCTTAGGCGAAGCCCTGCGACGGTAGAACATCAAGATCACCACCACGCCGTTGTGCTGACGGAACTCTTCCCCAACACTTTGCTGGATCGGAGTCCGGGGAATGTCATCGACCTGAACGTCTGCTAGAAATCAGAGGTGCCGTAGTTTCGGTGCTTGATCGGTCGGGCCTTGAAGACGTACGACTACATCAACCGCGTTGTTATAACGCTTCCGCTTTCGGTCTACGAGGGTACGTGGACAGCACTCTCCCCTCTCGTTGCTATGCATCACCATGATCTTGTGCGTGCGTAGGATTTTTTTTTGAAATTACTATGTTCCCCAACAGTGGCATCAGAGCCTGGTTTTATGCGTTGATGTTATATGCACGAGTAGAACACATGTGAGTTGTGGGCGATACAAGTCATACTGCTTACCAGCATGTCATACTTTGGTTCGGCGGTATTGTTGGATGAAGCGGCCCGGACCGACATTACGTGTACGCTTACGCGAGATCGGTTCTCCCGACGTGCTTTGCACAGAGGTGGCTAGCGCGTGTCAGTTTCTCCAACTTTAGTCGAAACGAGTGTGGCTACGCCCGGTCCTTGCGAAGGTTAAAACAGCACTAACTTGACGAACTATCATTGTGGTTTTGATGCGTAGGTAAGAACGATTCTTGCTAAGCCCGTAGCAGCCACGTAAAACTTGAAACAACAAAGTAGAGGACGCCTAACTTGTTTTTCCAGGGCATGTTGTAATGTGATATGGTCAAGACGTGATGCTATATTTCATTGTATGAGATGATCATGTTTTGTAACCGAGTTATCGGCAACTGGCAGGAGCCATATGATTGTCGCTTTATTGTATGCAATGCATTTCGCCCTGTAATGCTTTACTTTATCACTAAGCGGTAGCGATAGTCGTAGAAGCATAAGATTGGCGAGACGACAACAATGCTATGATGGAGATCAATGTGTCGCGCCGGTGACAATGGTGATCACGACGGTGCTTCGGAGATGGAGATCACAAGCACAAGATGATGATGGCCATATCATATCACTTATATTGATTGCATGTGATGTTTATCCTTTATGCATCTTATCTTGCTTTGATTGACGGTAGCATTTTAAGATGATCTCTCACTAAATTATCAAGAAGTGTTCTCCCTGAATATGCACCATCGTGAAAGTTCTTCGTGCTGAGACACAACGTGATGATCGGGTGTGATAGGCTCTACGTTCAAATACAACGGGTGCAAAACAGTTGCACACGCGGAATACTCAGGTTAAACTTGACGAGCCTAGCATATACAGATATGGCCTCGGAACACGGAGACCGAAAGGTCGAACGTGAATCATATAGTAGATATGATCAACATAGTGATGTTCACCATTGAAAACTACTCCATCTCACGTGATGATCGGACATGGTTTAGTTGATTTGGATCACGTGATCACTTAGATGACTAGAGAGATGTCTGTCTAAGTGGGAGTTCTTAAGTAATATGATTAATTGAACTTAAATTTATCATGAACTTAGTCCTGATAGTATTTTGCAAACTATGTTGTACATCAATAGCTCGCGTTGTTGCTTTCATATGTTTATTTTGATATGTTCCTAGAGAAAAATTATGTTAAAAAATGTTAGTAGCAATGATGCGGATTGGATCCATGATCTGAGGTTTATCCTCATTGCTGCACAGAAGAATTATGTCCTTAATGCACCGCTAGATGACAGACCTATTGCAGGAGCAGATGCAGACGTTATGAACGCTTGGCTAGCTCAATATGATGACTACTTGATATTTTACTGCACCATGCTTAATGGCTTAGAATCGGGACTTCAAAGACGTTTTGAACGTAATGTACCATATGAGATGTTCCAGGAATTGAAGTTAATATTTCAAGCAAATACCCGAGTTGAGAACATGAAGTCTCCAACAAGTTCTATAGCTAAAAGATGGAGGAGAATCGCTCAACTAGTGAGCATGTGCTCAGATTGTCTGGGTACTTCAATCGCTTGAATCAAGTGGGAGTTAATCTTCCATATAAGATAGTGATTGACAGAATTCTCTAGTCACCATCACTAAGTTACTAGAACTTCGTGATGAACTATAGTATGCAAGGGATGACGAAAACGATTCCCGATCTCTCCGTGATGTTGAAATCAACGAAGGTAGAAATCAAGAAAGAGCATCAAGTGTTGATGATTGACAAAACCACTAGTTTCAACAAAAGGGCAAAGGGAAAGAAAGGGGAACTTCAAGTAGAATGACAAGCAAGTTGTCACTCCCACGAAGAAGCCCAAAGCTGAACCAAAGCCTGAAACTGAGTGCTTACACTACAAAGGAAATGGTCACTGGAAACGGAAATACCCTGAATATTTGGTGGATAAGAAGGATGGCAGAGTGAACAAGGGTATATTTGATATACAGGTTATTGATGTGTACCTTACTAGTGTTTATAGTAGCCCCTGAGTATTTGATACTTGTTCGGTTGCTAAAAATTAGTGACTCGAAACAGGAGTTACAGAATAAACAGAGACTAGTTGAGGGTGAAGTGACGATGTGTATTGGAAGTGGTTCCAAGATTGATATGATCATCATCGCACACTTCCAATACTTTCGGGATTAGTGTTAAACCTAAATAAATGTTATTCGGCGTTTCCGTTGAACATGAATATGATTTGATCATGTTTATTGCGATACGGTTATTCATTTAAAGTCAAAGAATAATTGTTGTTTTGTCTACATGAATAAAACCTTCGATGGTCATACACCCAATGAAAATAGTTTGTTGGATCTCGATCGTAGTGATACACATATTCATAATATTGATGCCAAAAGATGCAAAGTTAATAATGATAGTGCAACTTATTTGTGGCACTGCCTTTTGGGTCATATTGGTGTAAAGCGCATGAAGAAAATCCATAAAGATGGATTTTCGGAATCACTTGGTTATGAATCATTTGATGCTTGCGAACCGTGCCTTTTGGCAAGATGACTAAAACTCCGTTCTCCGGAACAATGGAACGAGCTACTGACTTATTGGAACTAATACATAACGATGTATGCGATCCGGTGAGTGTTAAGGCTCGCGGCGTGTGTTGTTATTTTCTGACCTTCACAGATGATTTGAGCAGATATGGGTATATCTACTTGATGAAACATACGTCTGAAACATTTGAAAAGTTCAAAGAATTTCAGAGTGAAGTGGAAAATCATCGTAACAAGAAAAAATAAAGTTTCTACGATCTGATCGTGGAGACGAATATTTGAGTTACGAGTTTGGTCTTCATTTGAAACAATGCGCAACTCACGCCACCTGGAACACCACAATGTAATGGTGTGTCCGAACGTCGTAATCGTACTTTACTAGATATGGTGCGATCTATGATGTCTCTTATCAGTTTACCACTATCGTTTTGGGGTTATGCATTAGAGACAGCTGCATTCACGTTTAAATAGGGCACCATCTAAATCGGTTGAGACGAAACTGTATGAACTATGGTTTAGCAGTAAACCTAAGCTGTCGTTTCTTAAAGTTTGGAGTTGCGATGCTTATATGAAAAAGGTTTTCAACCTGGTAAGCTCGAACCCAAATCGGAGAAGTGCGTCTTCATAGAATACCCAAAGGAAACTGTTGGGTACACCTTCTATCACAGATCCGAAGGCAAAACATTCGTTGCTAAGAATGGATAATTTCTAAAGAAGGAGTTTCTCTCGAAATAAGTGAGTGGGAGGAAAGTAGAACTTGATGAGGTAATTGTACCTTCTCCCAAATTGCAAAGTTGTTCATCACAGAAATCAGTTCCAGTGATTGCTACACCGATTAGCGAGGAAGCTAATGATGATGATCATGAAACTTCAAATCAAGTTACTACAGAACCTCGTAGGTATTCCAGAGTATGGTCTGCGCTAGTGTGGTACGGTAATCCTATTATGGAAGTCATGTTACTAGACCATGATAAACCTACGAACTATGAGGAAGCGATGATGAGCCCAGATTCCGTGAAATGGTTTGAGGCCATGAAATCTGAGATGGGATCCATATATGAGAACAAAGTGTGGATTTTGATTGACTTGCCCGATGATCGGCAAGCCATAGAAAATAAATGGATCTTCAAGAGGAAGACGGACGTTGATAGTATGTTACTATCTACAAAACTAGATTTGTTGAAAAAGGTTTTTAACAAAGTTCAAGATGTTTACTACGATGAGTTTTTTCTCACTCATATCGATGCTTAAAGTCTGTCCGAATCATGTTAGCAATTGCCACATTTTATGAAATCTGGCAAAAGGATGTGAAAACTCATTCTTTAATGGATTTATTAAAGAAGAGTTGTATATGATGCAACCAGAAGGTTTTATCAATCCTAAAGGTGCTAAACAAATTGTGCAAGCTCCAGCAATCCATTTATGGACTGGTGCAAGCATCTCGGAGTTGGAATATACGCTTTGATGAGTTGATCAAAGCATATAGTTTTATACAGACTTGCAGTGAAGCCTGTATTTACAATAAAGTGAGTGGGAGCACTACCGCCTTTCTGATAAATATATGTGAGTAACATATTGTTGATCAGAAATGATGTAGAATTTTTCTGGAAAGCATAAAGGAGTATTTGAAAGGAGTTCTTTAAAAACAAAGACCTCAGTAAAGCTACTTACATCTTGAGCATCAAGATTTATTGAGATAGATCAAGACGCTTGATGAGTTTTTCAATAAGTACATACCTTGTCAAGATTTTGAAATAGTTCAAAATGGAACAGTCAAAGAAAGAGTTCTTGCCTGTGTTGCAAAGGTGTGAAATTGAGTAAGACTCAAATCTCGACCACGGCAGAAAATAGAAAAGAAGAATGAGAGTCATTCCCTATGCCTCAGTCATAGGTTCTATAAAGTATGCTATGCTGTGTACCAAACCTATTGTATACCTTGCTCTGAGTTTGGCAAAGGAATACAATTTTTATCTAATAGTAGATCACTGGACAGCGGTCAAGAATATCCTTAGTGAGGACTAAGGAGATGTTTCTCGATTATGGAGGTGATAAAAGAGTTCGTTGTAAAAGTTACATCGGTGCATACTTTTACACTGATCCAGATGACTCTAAGTCTCAGTCGGGATACATATTGAAAGTGGGAGCAATTAGTTAGAGTAGCTCCATGAAGAGCACTGAAGACATAGAATATTTGCAAAATACATACGGCTCTGTATGTGACAGACCCGTTGACTAAATTTCTCTCACGAACAAAACATGTTCATACCGTTGTACTCTTTGGGTGTTAATCACATATCGATGTGAGCTAGATTATTGACTCTAGTAAACCCTTCGGGTGTTGGTCACATGACGATATGAACTATGGGTGTTAACCACATACAGATGTGGATATTGGAGTTAAATCACATGGTGATGTGAACTAGATTATTGACTCTAGTGCAAGTGGGAGACTGAAGGAAATATGCCCTCGAGGCAATAATAAAGTTATTATTTATTTCCTTATTTCATGATAAATGTTTATTATTCATGCTAGAATTGTATTAACCCGGAAACTTGATACATGTGTGAATACATAGACAAACATAGTGTCACTAGTATGCCTCTACTTGACTAGCTCGTGAATCAAAGATGGTTAAGTTCCCGAGCCATGGACATGAGTTGTCATTTGATTAACGGGGTCACATCATTAGGAGAATGATATGATTGACTTGACCCATTCCGTTAGCTTAGCAATTGATCGTTTAGTATGTTGCTATTGCTTTCTTCATGACTTATACATGTTCCTACAACTATGAGATTATGTAACTCCGGTTTACCAGAGGAACACTTTGTGTGCTACCAAACGTCACAATGTAACTGGGTGATTATAAAGGAGTTCTACAGGTGTCTCCAAAGGTACATGTTGAGTTGGCATATTTCGAGATTAGGTTTTGTCACTCCGATTGTCGCAGAGGTATCTCTGGGCCCTCTCGATAATGCACATCACTATAAGCCTTGCAAGCAATGTAGGTAATGAGTTAGTTGCGGGATGATGCATTACATAACGAGTAAAGAGACTTGCCGGTAACGAGATTGAACTAGGTATTAAGATACCGACGATCGAATCTCGGGCAAGTAACATACCGATGACAAAGGGAACAACGTATGTTGTTATACGGTTTGACCGATAAAGATCTTTGTAGAATATGTAGGAGCCAATATGAGCATCCAGGTTACGCTATTGGTTATTGACCAGAGACGTGTCACGGTCATGTCTACATAGTTCTCGAACCCGTAGGGTCCGCATGCTTAAGGTTTCGATGACAGTTTTATTATGAGTTTATGAGTTTTGATGTACCGAAGGAGTTCGGAGTCCCGTATGAGATCGGGGACATGACGAGGAGTCTCGAAATGGTCGAGACGTAAAGATCGATATATTGGACGACTATATTCGGACTTCGGAAAGGTTCCGAGTGATTCGGGTATTTTTCGGAGTAATGGAGAGTTACGGGAATTCGCCGAGGAGTATATGGGCCTTATTGGGCTTTAGGGGAAAGAGAGAGGAGAGGTTGGGCGCGCCCCCCGCCCCCCCCAAGGCCTAGTCCGAATTGGACTAGGGGGAGGGGCTGCGCCCCCTCCTTCCTTCTCTTCTCTCTCCCCTTTCCTTGACTCCTACTCCTACTACTTGGAAGGGGGGGAATCCTACTCCCGGTGGGAGTAGGACTCCCCCTTGGCGCGCCTCTCCCTGGCCGGCCGCCTCCTCCCCTTGCTCCTTTATATACGGGGGCAGGGGCACCCCAAAGACACAACAATTGATCTCTTGATCCCTTAGCCGTGTGCGGTGCCCCCCTCCACCATAGTCCTCGATAATATTGTAGCGGTGCTTAGGCGAAGCCCTGCGACGGTAGAACATCAAGATCGTCACCACGCCGTTGTGCTGACGGAACTCTTCCCCAACACTTTGCTGGATCGGAGTCCGGGGAACGTCATCGAGCTGAACGTGTGCTAGAACTCAGAGGTGCCGTAGTTTCGGTGCTTGATCGGTCGGGCCTTGAAGACGCATTTACTACATCAACCGCCTTGTTATAACGCTTCCGCTTTCGGTCTACGAGGGTACGTTGACAACACTCTCCCCTCTCGTTGCTATGCATCACCATGATCTTGTGTGTGCGTAGGAAATTTTTTGAAATTACTACGTTCCCCAACACAAAGATCATCTTTCTGCATATCGGAGACATAAGACACCTCAGGGTCTACATTCTTAGGCTTTAACCATTGGTGGATACTGATCAGGATCTTGTCCCTAACAAGAACCCCGCACTGAGCAGCAAATGCATCCTTTGTCCGGATGGGTTCAATCGGCTTGCCATCACGCGCGATTGCTGTGATCTCAAACGTTTCATCCAAGCGCAACTTTTTCTTCGGGCCTCGTCTCTTTACCGAAGTTGTGCTCGATCCGGAGGGCTAGAAAAAAGAAGAAAGATGAGATTTAATTAATATGTGTACATACAAAAACAATGAATGCATCTATTAGCTAGTCAGCACAGGCTTAACTAATATATATACCTGGTCGGACTCGGTTCGGTCACTGGAGCCGTCATCACATTCTTCTTGTACCGGCATTGGGTCACCGGAGCCATCATAATCATGGTCTTCTTCTTCACCCTGTCCTTCAGGACCATCGGTGTCGTTGAGATACGACAAGACAACATCACTACCTTTTGCGATTATGTCCCCCAACATCGCTTCTGTTGATTCGTCTCGGGGGTGCCCCATAGTTTCTGCAAATAATTACAACATGGCAATTATTATTCAAACATGATAGATGGATATATTAGTGGCAAACGTAGAACTAGCTAGCTAATCACAATAAGGAATCATATTACTGGCTTCGACGCTGCTTCTCTAGGGTTTGGGGTGGCTTCGGCAACCGCTTCAAGGGTTTGGGGTGGCCTCGACAACGCTTCAAGGGTTTGGGGTGGCCTCGACGACAAAGCTCTTTTAACTTGGTAAATTTGGGTGGCCTCAAGAGAGTTTTTCGGGTAGGGGCGCGGCCTCAAGACATCATTTTTCTATGTTTTGGGTGTCCTCGAGAGTTTTGGTCGAGCGAGAGGGCCGGGGGGGGTGCTCCCGTGGTATAAGTTATCACGGTCGAGAGGGGGTATATATATCGACCGCCCCTCATTTCGAAGTCATCCGGGAGGGGGTTATATCGACAATGACGACATACATACATGGGAACATAATGTTATCGGGGAGGGGGTATATCGACCCCCCCCCCTCGTGTTGAAGTTATCGGGAGGGGGTATATCGACAATGACATACCCGATAAAAAATAAGAAGACAAAAGAAGAAATAAAAGGAGTAGAAGAAGAAAGGAATAGAAGAGAAGATCGAAGAAAAAAAAGAAGAAAAAAAAAAGGAGAAGAAGAAAGGAATAGAGAAGAAGAAGAAAAAAATAGAAAATATTCTATTTTCTCTTTTTCTCCTCTATTCCTTTCTTCTTCTCCTCTTCTTTTTCTTCTTTTTTCCTCTTCTTATTTATTTCTCCTCTTCTTCCTCTCCTATTCTTCTCCTTTCTTCCTCTTCTTATTTTCCTTTTTCCTCTCACTCTTGTTCTTCTTCTTCCTTTCCTAGCTAGATATATAAATTTTTTTCTAAAAATGTAACTTTTGCATATATAAAACTTGTTCTTCTTCTTCCTTCTTCCTTCTCTTCCTTCTTCCTAAGTATATAAAACTTCTCTAAAAATGAAACTAACCTAAAATGTACTAAATCAGAGAACATATATAGATAAAACTTTTCTCAAAATCTAACTTTTGCATATATGTATTTTTAAAACATCATGCATATTACAATTGAAAAAATACATACATACATAAAAAAACATGTAAAAAATACATACATACATATATGAACATACATCAAAAATTCATATATCTAAAAATACAGACATACATATATGAAAAATCTAAAACCATGTAAAAAATAGCATGTATAACTAAAAAGTTACATTTAGCGGCGACTGCGGGGCAGGAGTGGTGCGCGGCGGGGCAGGGCGGCGCGCCGCGACGTCGTCGGGCGAGGCCCAGGCGACGGCATCGGGCAGGAGGCGTGCGAGGGCGCGGGCGACGGCGACGGCGAGGGCGGCGAGCGGCGGGGCAGCTTGGCGACGTCGATGTCGTCGAGGGGTCGTCGGGGGAAACTGCGAGATGAAGATGAAAATTTTCATAAGTGCTACTTATATACCCAGGGCATTGGTACCGGTTCGTGGCACCAACCGGTACCAATGCCACCTTTAGTCCTGGTTGGTGCCACCAACCGGGACCAAAGGTCACTTTTCAACAGCCCAAAGGGCGGGAAGCAGAGGCTTTTGGTCCCGGTTGGTGGCACCAATCGGGACTAAAGGGTGGCTTTGGTCCCGGTTGGTGGCCCGATTGGTGCCACCAACCGGGACCAGTGGCCTTGCACAGCTGGGTGGTGGTGGGAGTTTAGTCCCACCTCGCTAGTTGAGAGCGTCGATGACCTGTTTATAAGCTCCGCTGCCTCCTCTCTCTCGAACTCCTCTGAATTGCAGGCCTATGGGCCTAATCTGACACTGCTTTTCCTATGGGCCTGCTGGGCCTTCTGCGGGCCTGAATCCTGGCCCAACTAGTTGGGTTTCTAGTCGTATTCAGGCCATGGTGGCCCAGTAGGTGGCAATTTTTTTTATTTTTTCCCAATTTTTTGTTTTCTTTTTTGCTTTATTTTTTTTTGTTTCTACTTATAAACAAAATACGTATTTATTTTTTTTGTCTATAATTAGTTATTTTTTTTATTTTATGATAATTCTTTTTGCTATTAAAGTTTCTAACAAAAAAAGTTCATTATGAAAATTATTTTTGCTTTTAATGATTTTGAACAGAAAATACTTTGATAATTTTTGTTTCATAAATTTTATTTATGTTATTAAAGTTTATTTCATTTTATTTTATTTTGTTTCTACTTATATATTTTATTAAAGTTTATATTATTTTGTTTCAAATTACTTATTTATTTTATTTTATGATAATTATTTTTGCTATTAAAGTTTGTACCAAAAAAGTTATTTATGAACTCTGAAACAAAGGGATTTCATACGGAAACTTGTCTGTAATAAAGGATTTCATTTTTATTATCAGGGTTTTATACGGAAATTTGTCTGTTACAAAGGGATTTCATTTTTTGAACTTATTTGAACTCCATAGTTTTTCTGTGTTCAAAATGCACCATTCAAAGCCACATCATTAATTTTCAACCCTTTATGACTTCATTTGTTATTTTTCATGCATTTACTGATTATTTTGAGATATAAGACCAAGAAATTGAAAAGCATTTGAAATGAACTCTGAAAAGGTTGAAAGTTGGCATGGTATCATCATTTCACCCACATAGCATGTGCAAGAAAGTAGAGAGGGTTACGGCAAAAACTGGATGCACTTCGCGTCCAAAACGAACAATCTCTTTCGAAGTATAAGGGTTTCATCACGAAACTCGTTTGTTACGAAGGGATTTCATTTTTTTGAACTTATTTGAACTCCATAGTTTTTCTGTGTTCAAAATGCACCATTCAAAGCCACATCATCAATTTTCAACCCTTTCTGACTTCATTTGTTATTTTGCATGCATTTACTGATTATTTTGAGCTATAAGACCATGAAGTTGAAAAGCATTTGAAATGAACTCTGAAAAGGTTGAAAGTTGGCATGGTATCATCATTTCACCCACATAGCATGTGCAAGAAAGTAGAGAGGGTTAAGGCAAAAACTGGATGCACTTCGTGTACAAAACGGACAATCTCTCGAAGTATCAGGGTTTCATCACGAAACTCGTCCGTTACAAAAGGATTTCATTTGTTTGAACTTATTTGAACTCCATAGTTTTTCTGTGTTCAAAAAGCACCATCAAAGCCACATCATCAATTTTCAACCCTTTCTGACTTCATTTGTTATTTTTCATGCATTTACTGATTATTTTGAGCTATAAAACCATGAAATTGAAAAGCATTTGAAATGAACTCTGAAAAGGTTGAAAGTTGGCATGGTATCATTATTTCACCCACATAGCATGTGCAAGATAGTAGAGAGGGTTACGGCAAAAGCTAGATGCACTTCGTGTACAAAACGGACAATCTCTTTCGAAGTATCAGGGTTTCATCACGAAACTCGTTTGTTACAAAAGGATTTTATTTTTTTTGAACTTATTTGAACTACATAGTTTTTCTGTGTTCAAAATGCACCATTCAAAGCCGCATCATCAATTTTCAACCCTCTCATGAATAGATAAGTGACCAAATTAATAGAAGGTCATCATCACATTAAAACCAAAAGTACATACATAGTTCTCATTGAACAACATATAGCTCTCCAGAGCATCTAATTAAACCATACATTGAAATTATGTAAAACATTTCAATGCAACAACAAATGCGATCATAATCGCAACCAAGCTGACAACTGATCCAACTGCATAATGATACCAAGCTTCGGTATGAATGGCATATTTTCTAATCTTTCTAATCTTCAACCGTATTGCATCCATCTTGATCTTGTGATCATCGATGACATCCGCAACATGCAGCTCCAATATCATCTTCTCCTCCTCAATTTTTCTTATTTTTTCCTTCAAGTAATTGTTTTCTTCTTCAACTAAATTTAACCTCTCGACAATAGGGTCGGTTGGAATTTCCGGTTCAACCACCTCCTAGATAAATAAAATCTATGTCACGTTGGTCGGCATAATTGTCATAAACAATAAATGAACCAAATAGTTATCAAAAGATAATATATACCACATCCGAATCATAGATGTGATTTAGGGCCGACGGGGGCGGATACCAAAACCATCGCACTATATAATAACAAGGAATAATAAAAGTAAGAAAATTATACAAGTATCTATCTGAAGTAAGAATTTTTTTTATTTCAGAAAGAAGATAAGAACAAGAGGCTCACCATGGTGATACCGGCGACGAGATCGGCGCGGGCGATCGATGGCAGTGAAGACGGGGACGGGACGTGACGAACCGCTAAACCTAGACAAATCTCGGGGAAAATGGAGCTCGGAGGTCGAGTTTCGAGAGGAGAAAGATTAACTAGTGTGGCTCGGACATTTCATCGAACACCTCATGCGCATAGGAGGTGAGCTAGAGCACCCAAATACCCTCCCCTCGCCGGCCAGAAAAAACAGAGCACTGTGGAGTGCTCTGCTGTGGTGATGGGGTATATATAGGCAACTCATTTGTCCCGGTTCATGGTAGAAACCGGGACTAAAGCCCGGCATTCTGTCCCGGTTCAAGCCACGAACCGGGACCAATGGTTGTGGGCGAGGAGCGAGGACCATTGGTCCCAGTTCGTGCCTAGAACCGGGACAAATGGATCTAGACGAACCGGGACCAATGCCCACGAGGCCCCGGCCGGCCCCCTGGGCTCATGAACCGGGACTAATGCCCCGCATGGGTCCCGGTTCATGAAGGGACTAATGCCCCCCATGGGTCCCGGTTCATGAAGAACCGGGACTAATGGGCTGGCCAGGCCCGAACCAAAGCCCTGTTTTCTACTAGTGCACATATATCAAGTGCATATCAAAAATTTCGGTTCCATCTCCTGCATAAGGATTAGCTAGCAGTTGCTCTATCATACCCAAAGGAATTTCATATTCAATATTTTCAGTAGGTGCAGTAGGTTGAGGGGTAGCTAATTGTGGTTCCGTATGAGGTGAAGATACCCCGAACAAACCCCTCAAAGGATAGTTTTCCATAGTAACAAGTGACAATAAATTTCAGCACACTATAAAAATGTTTCCTTACCAATTTCCACTTACCAAAGGCGCTTCACTCCAAGGAAACGGCGCCAGAAAATAGCCTTGATGACCACAAGTATAGGGGATCAATTGTAGCTCTTTTTGATAAGTAAGAGTGTCGAACCCAGCGAGGAGAAGAAGGAAATGACAAGTAGTTTTCAGTAAAGTAATGTCTGCAAGTGCTGAAATTGTAAGTAGCGGAGTAGTTTGATAGCAAGATAATTTGTAATGAGCTAGTAACGTTAATAGTAACAAAAGTGCATCAAGGTAGCCCAATCCTTTTGAGGCAAAGGATAGGCCAAAATGGTATCTTATGATAAACAAAGCGTTCTTGAGGGTACACGGGAATTTCATCTAGTCACTTTCATCATGTTGGTTTAATTTGTGTTTGCTACTTTGATAATTTGATATGTGGGTGGAACGTTGCTTAGGTACTGTTCTTACTTGAACAAACCTCCTACTTATGATTAACCCTCCCGCAAGCATCCGCAACTACGAGAAAAGTATTAAGAATAAATTCTAACCATAGCATTAAACTGTGTGTGATACATCGCACGCGGTTCAATAGTAGGCAGATCAATTCCGATTAATATGCAGTCAAAGACAACACGAATAAGTAATGTAAATGTGATGACTTTTCTGGACACAGTACTATCAAAGTCCCTCACATACACCAGCATACACTCACCTCTATGAACGCACGCATGCACATCCTACCCCTATGAGCACCTCCGAGAGACTTAGCCGGCATAACATCTTGAGATTTTACGAAGTCGCCATAGGCGCCTCGCAGTTGACGGGAGCGTCTCCTCTCACCGAACAAACATCACAAGAAGTCTGAAATAAATCCAGGAATAATGCGAGCACCAATGTCAAGTCTAAGACTTGAACCATGGTGGACTGGAATATCACAGTCCTCCTAACTATGCAACCACATGTTGGTTCGCTGTAAATATGATGACTTCAAGGGTAATATTTTGTGAATATTACCAAGATAATATATTCCTGTAGCACTGAGCATTCATGTAATCCCATCAAAGGAATGTGTTTTCTCTTCCGATCAAGCTAAGGTGAGAAATATCTAAGAACAAATTGCGAGTTTATAGAATTAGCAAGAAGGCGAAGGCAATTATGTATTCGAGCTAGAAGGGTCCACGTTGTATCGTGGTCGAGCTAGCTTGTTCGCTGGAGCATTAAACTTGTTAGTCCCTCTGATCCATATTAATTGTCACTGCTTTGGTACAACCTTAGAAACGACAACTAATATGAATTGGATGGATTAATTAATTTACAACCGCTGACCCTGATTAGATTATGATTCTATTAATAGCTTTGTACTATTGGAATTTTCGCAAGCTTGCCATTGCTATTCATATTGAGAATTTGTGTATAAGCTTTGTATTCTAGTCTTCTAGATTGTGTAAGCTAGGTTGGAAATGAATTGTGTCTAAACATTGTACTCGAACTAGCTATTAAAAGGCCTACGCATGCATACCATGAGTGTTGCTCATCGTTTCCAGTTTCAGTTTGAAAAAAAAAGTCGGCACCAACCTAAATCATCAAAATTCACTGAATTTCATTCCCGTTTGCATATATTCATTTGAATTCAATTACATATTCTAAAATTTTCAAAAAACAATTTAAAAAGATTAGAAATTGTGTGTACTACTGAAATTACGGAAATACTTCGGCCGAAAAGTGAACATTTCACTATGTACTTAAATTACTGAAATCTCATTGAAAATGAAAAACTTGTGTTGCTTACTGGTCCCTTCGGAGCTTTGTATATTCTTCCACCTGTAAATAAATGAGTACATAAAAATGTAAAAATCTTGGACACTACAAAAACCTGCATGCTGACCCCGGCGTGGCGATCAAATATAAGTTTTCTACTTTTTTTTCTTCTAAAATAAGTTGCCTGGACATCCGAAAAAAAAGTTGCTTGGAGTAGGGACGTGACGTGATTGCGTTCGGTTAACGTGCCCCCGACGAAAGATACGTCGGTAAGTTTCTTTCTACTACTCCTACGCCGATCAATCCCCACTGCAATACAAATACACAAACCATCTGTTGTCAAAATCGAGAACGACGACGATGGAGGCCCAGATGAGCGTGTCCGCTGCGGCGGCGGCGGCCGATGGTACGTGGTCCAAGCTTCCGGCCGATCTTCTCGGCGAGGTCTACGGCCGGATCGCTTCCCCTCTCGACCGCATCCGCTTCACCGCAGTCTGCCGCTCATGGCGTGTTGTCAAGTCACGGCAACACCCATGTTCTGCCGCTCATGGGATGCGCGTGTTCTGCCCCATGGACGGCGTATCCTTACGCCTTCAAATCCCGCCCGAGGCAGCCCACAGCAGGCTGGTCGGGTTTCACGATGGAGACTGGATCGCCGCCGCATCCTCTCGCGACGGTGGTGCTGGTGACTGGCTAACGATTGTCAATCTCTATTCTGGCGTCGAGGCGCCGCTCTCCGCCAAGCAACGCGCCACGCCATACATCAACAAGTTAGTGTGTTCGAAGCGCCCCACGTCAAATCATTGCATCATTGCCATCACTATGGGCGGGCTCGCGGTGTGCAAAGTTGGATGTCGCAACCATAATTGGTGGAGGTCGAGAGAGCGTAACCATTACTACGACATCGCTTTCTATGATGGAAAGCTCTATGGCCTACTCCGCCGCAGTCTACAAATATACACCATTAGCATGACCAAGAAAAGTGATCTGGTGGTCAGCATCACCTACGAATTGGACATGAACCAACTACCCAAGTGTGTGGGATCCGAAGACGTGAGCTACATTTTCAAGCATGGCGACAGGATATGTTGATGGCCAAAAGAGCCCAGTGGACAGTGCAGCGGAATAGGCTTTTCTTCAAGGTGTTTGAGCTAACTAAGAATACGTGTTATGGCTATAGCTGGGCAGAAGTGACTACATTGGACGACCATGCCTTGTTCCTTAGTACCAGTTGCTCCAAGATGACGTACGTGCCAGCAGAGTAGAGAGAAATCACATCTACTACAACCATTTAAATTTACCAGGCGATACTAATCGCATCTGCAATGATGTGCAATTGATGAAATGTAACTACAGCGAACATTTGTATTGTAGGAAAGACAAAAAAATCAATGGAGTGGATAGGATCAAGTCAACAGGATATTACATGACTAGTCACTATAACATTACTAATCACTATACGGGTCTGATGTGGCTTCTCCCCCCGGAACTCTAGCTGCTCAATGTCACTAAAGTATGTATCAAAATTATGATGTTATCTAGTTTCAACAGAAATTTGGTCTTATCTTGAGCCTTTTAATTAGCTGGTTTAGATGTTGTATGTTTGGCATGTTTAGGCCTGCTTGTTTCAACCTATATATATTCTCCCCCTCCCCCCTTCGTTCCCACTATATATTTTATGGAATCTATTTTCACTTGATATACAAGAACAAATTCAGATGTGTTATTTTTCCCCATGTGATTGTCACGATTTGCCTACTCGGGCAAAACTCACAAGATCTTAATATGCAGTCAAGTAACTTAAATGTGGCGACCTTTACGGTGTTGTTGAATGTTCCTGCATATTTCCGTCAAAACATATTCATGTAATATTAGGCATTCATGTAATCCTACCCGGTGAATATATTGCACTTCTGATCAAATTAAGGTGAGAAATGTCTAAGAACAAAATGCAAATTTATGGAACAAGCTGGAAGGCGAACAAAATTCTGTATTCGAATGTGATCAAGCACAAAAGTATATGCACATTCGACTGTCTGCAGTTGTCTCACGCCGTCTACCTCCCACCTCTTCGGCTATGTCCCCGCCGGAATCTGCCACCCGTAGGTGACACAGTGAAGGCGTCCACCCTAGATCCCATAGAAGGCAGGCATGGGCGTGCGAACATGGTGACTCCATGACTCGTAGGTGCATCGACGAGCACTGACAATGGAAGCGTCTAGTCTACAGCGGCATGCGGCAGTGGTGGCGTCCATGCGGCAGGCGGGCAGATCCGGCCAACGCGTTGACTCAAGTGGTGGTTGGGTCTAGGCTGGCCCGATCTGGGGCATGTCGGTGGGTTGCTTTGGCAGGCGGCTCGGGTTCCTTCCACCCAACCCGCCCATGGTGTGCTGCGACGCAGTGGCGGCGTGGAGCTAGGTTAGTGTCGCGCATGTCTGGTCCGGTGGTTGGTGGTGCAGCGGGGCTGCTAGTTGGTGTTTTGCGGTGTAGTTGGGTTGTGGTTGTGCGTCGTTTCTTTAGGATCGGGTGAGCCGCACCCGAGTGTGCGTTGGCAATGCAGTTTGGCTCGGCGACGGCGTGGTTGTGTGTTGCTCTTGGCGAGTTGGCGCCGAGGCATGCGGTGGTTGTGGCGGCACGAGGGACACGGTGGTGGTGGTGGCTCGGATGCCACAGTAGTGTTGAGGGGCGCTCGCTTGCGTGGGTTGTTCCTGGTCCGCGTAGCATGCCCCATAAGATTTCCTCCAATTTGTACGTAGTATATGTTCCTCTCAACATTTATCCTCAACTAGGTAATTGCCCGTGCGTTGCAACGGGAATACACAGTTTGAATGATACCATGGCAACCAAACTGGACTATAATGGAAGAAACCGCTACCATAGTAGCGTCGACGGATCGCTGCGGCACAAAATTATTAGTTCTTGGTCATATTCATTTAGTTCCATATGTTAATCACTCCTTCTTTAAAATATCATGTATATCTAAATATACAAAAAGATTGAGAATTATCATATCAAAATGTCCCTGCATATGGTTATAACAATATTCAGGAAACAATGGTACGTAAATATTATCACAACAACCATTCTTGTCCATAGATGACTCAGTTTTCTATATCTCTAACTTTACCATTGAAGATGCAACCAACACACACAATTTCATTGTATACGCTCTGAAACCGATTCAAAATTGAGCAAAACTAAATCTCAATCATATGAAGTTGAAAATTAAGTTGAGGAATGCTTTGGTACACTCCCTTAAAAGGTTGTGCGGATCTTGATGCAGATTAGTAGTGTGAATTAGAACTAATCTATTGGGTCAAAAGGGCAATATGGTCATATTTCATGGCCACAAAATACTACCATCTGTGCTCCCATTGTCATCTATGGTCAGTATTATTTTATGGCTCACCTCACGATTCCTCCTTTCGCTACATCTTCTTCCTCTTGTATTACTTTCCGGCTACCACACTGCTATTTGTCATGGCTTGACGAGGCTGATGCCGCTAATTTGATGATACAAAATAGCAACAGAGGTACAGCTTGATCCATCATTCATCCACTCCATTTCAGGTAGCAGTCATGTAGTCATCAAACGCGAGTGGATTTTTTTCACCGCGTGCATCCATCAATTCATCTTCACACACCTCTGTTCATGTCCTTGCCTCTGCCGCTGCGTGCTCCCCGGCTGTTGACACGACCCTGAGAGACACGAGGGTGTCGGCGATGGCGCTGACCATAGACTTCCGCAGGGACGGATGAACAGAGCATCAAGGTAGAGGAGCATGCTGAGGCGATGGGCCAGAAGTTACCTCTGCCCGACGTGAGGTTCTGCCGGCAATCGCTCGTTCTCCCTAGAGCCGAGCACGGTGCTTCACTGCAGCAAGTTGACCATGACGCGGATGATTCCTTAAGAGGAGATGTTCTTGAGCGCGCCGACCGCGCCATCTGCACTGCCGCCGTCACCATCCCGGACGACGACTTCCCCCGGAGGTCTGACACTGGAAAGGGTTTTGCACCGCCTCCTCTTCAATCTACAGCCCTTCTCTATACGGTGAATCCTACTTTGTCTCTCCCGTAATTCTTGTCGTGGAAACATGTCCACTTTATAATCAGGTCGGAGAAGGCAAGCAGCGTCCTCCACCCCGAATTCTACTTTGCTTCGCCCTTAAATCTCTCTCTAAATTAATTCCTTCCAGGAAAACACCTTAAGAAACTTCCTCCCATGAAAAGATCTCTCCCCCTAAATTCCTCCCATGAAAATCTTCTCCCCCACGAAAATCTCTCTTCTCTCTCTCATGTACACCCGTGGAACGGGCGAGATAAAAAAACAGAATCAAATCTGGTAGGAGGCGCGGGGATTGAGTCCTGATTTTGTGGGGGGAGATTTTCATGGGAGGAATTTAGGGGGAGAGATCTTTTCATGGGAGGAAGTTTCTTAAGGTGTTTTCATGGGAGACAGTGCGAGGTGAAAAAACGGAAGGAGAGGGGATTGAGTCCCGATTTTGTGGGCGGGACCGCTGACCGTGCGGGGTGAAAAAACGGAAGGAGGAACCGCATCGTGGAGAGAGGGACGAAAACTTGACGTAAGAGGGGAAACGGAACATTACAGTTCTTTTAGGTAGTAGAGAATATGTAGATTTTACACTGGTAGAAAAAAGGCCTTTAGTCCCGGTTCGCAAAGGCCTTTAGTCCCGGCTGTGCAACCGGGACTAAATATGCGCGACTAAAGACCCCCCCCCCTTTAGTCGCGCCGCGTACGAACCGCGACTAAAGGCTTTAGTCCCGGGTCTCGTGGCCAACCGGGACAAAAGGCCCGTCCATTAGTACCGGGTCGCGTGGGTAACCGGGACTAAAGGCCGTCCTTTAGTCCCGGTTCTTGTGGCTAACCGGGACTAAAGGCCTCCTCCATGAGTTTTTTTGCGAATTTTTTAAATTTTTTATTTTCAAATTTCTGAATTATTTTAACCTCTAATCTCTAATCACCACCCCTCATCACTGCTCAATTTAACCTCTAATCTCTAATCACCCTCATCATTCCAAATCATCTAACTTCGGACGGTCACCCATCCTCTCACTACTCCACTGAGCACGCTTAACTTCCGGATTCTATTCTCCCTCGTTTCCAAGTCTGCACTTGTTGTTTTCCGACAATAGTAGGATGTCAATTCTATTAACCCTCAGAATTTAGCTTGAGCATGAAGTGACACATTTCACTGTTTGAGTTTGAAACTATTGTTTTAAAAAACAATAATTATTTAGTAACACTAATATTTGGAATAATTAGTTTGACCATTGTTTGACCACTGATTGACAAGATTTGACAAAAAATTAAAAAAACTGAAATAAATATTTATTAACACTAATATTAAAGAATAATTAGTTTGACCATTGTTTGACCAAAGTTTGACCACAATTTGAAATTTTTGAATTTTTTGCCTCTCCAAATCTTAAAAGCCCCGTATCTTTTTTTTCTGTTAGGTTTTTGAGGATTTTGAAAATGTTAAATTCGGATGTAACTTTTCGAGTAGATGATTTTTCATATAAAATTTTTTTTCATCCGAGTTCGTATGCAAAAGTTATGCCCATTTTGAAAATGAGGCCTCAAATCCCTTTAGTCGCGGTTGGCCAGACCAACCGGGACTAAAGTCTAACTTTAGTCCCGGTTGGTCCGGCCAACCGCGACTAAAGTTCGAACCGATAGTCGCGGTTGGCGGACCAACCGGGACTAAAGGTCTAACCTTTAGTCCCGGTTGGTGCAGCCAACCATGACTAAAACCTTCGAGCCAGCTGAGGACCTTTAGTCCCGGTTGGCCAGGCCAACCGGGACTAAAGCCCCACCCGTCCGCCCGGCCAAGACGCTGGGCCCAGATAGTTGGTCGCGGGTCTCCTCCCGAACCGCGACTAAAGACCCCTTTGGTCGCGGTTCGATTATTTTGGGGACTAATGGGGGCGTATGGAAGCCTCTTTTTCTACTAGTGTTATAGCATGTTGCAGACCGGACGTTGCGCTTTTTTGGATTTTTAAGTAACGATAAAATATAGTAGTTTCCTTTTTCCTAAAATATATAAGTTGCTTGGAGTACGGACGTGATTGCCTAAACTTTACGTGCCTTGCCCACGACGGAAATAGGAGTATTAATTTTCACCGTGTACCTGCCAAACCGATCCCCACGGCAATACAAATCCATCTGTACAATAATCGTCTTTTAGTCAAAATCGGGAGCGACGAAGATGGCGGACAAGAAGAGGGCGGCCGGTGATGTGTGGTCCAAGCTCCCCGATGAAATTCTCGGCGAGGTCTATGGCCGGATCGCTTCTCCGCTGCACCGCGTCCGGCCGCCCGCGATCGCCGCTCATGGCGCGTTGTTAAATCATGGCAACAGCCGGCGCCGACCTTCCCGTGGCTGATCCTCTCCTCACGGGACGACGACGACACAGCGAAGCGGGTGTTCTGCCTCGCGGATGACGAGCTCCTACGCATTTTGCTCCCGCTCGAGGTGATCGGCAAGCGGCCGGTCGGGTTCCACGATGGGGGCTGGATCGCCGCCACGTCCGCCTGTTAGGTACCAGATATCTCTCTCACGATCTACGGGATACAAGCTTCGATTACACACGAATTGGATTACAGGAGGGTTGAGGAAGAGCAGAGGAAGGAGGAGGTAGCCGCCGCCGGTTTCATCCATGATCCACTGGATGCCCTCTCCTTCGTGTGGTGGCTTAAGTAGGCTGCGGCGATGGTCTTTGACGGCCAAGTCCATGGGCTGGCCCAAGGGCAGCCCATGTAGTTAGGAGGACTCCTAACATCCCTCCCTCCTTGAGATCCGGCTTGACCCCAAGCCGGCACCGCTGAGAACCACCCGGGTCCCATTGCACTCGATGGTCCTCGGTTAGCTCGAAGTCGCGGTGGCACCCGAAGGTGGGGATGACTTTCACTACAAGAAACATGTCAACTAGTGACCTTTTGTCAGTGACCCTGGAAGATTTGGTCATAGATCTATGACCATTTCAGACCAATTGGTCAAAAGCTGTTCGGGGGGCTCCAAACCCTAAACCATTGCGACCATTTTGGTCAGAAAGGTCGTAATTTCCTTACACGAAATGGTCACAAAGCAAACAGTGCTAGTCCGCTGCCTTATTTCTAGTTGTTAATGACCAATATAGATGGTCATAGCCTTGTAGATTGTGGTGGGTTGTGATGACTAGGCGTCATCTCATCAGTTTTGCCTATGTGTCATGTCCATGTGGTTATTTTTGCCCTAGGTTGTGAAGCAACCTATATTTTTGTTATTCCAAAAATTCCCAAAATATTCTCATAAATGTTTTGGATCATATCTTCATCAAATATGTCAAAAACATTCCTTGCCTAGTTCAAAAATAATTCGAAAATATTCATTTTCCTATTCTGTTCAGAGCAGCACTTTGTGAAGGAAGTACCACTTTGGCATGGCCAAATGGTATCCATTTTCTACAGTGCTTTCCTATGCCCAAATAACCATCCTCCACCAAATGCCAGCTCAATCCATTCATTATTTTGAGCCCAGCTTCAACATTCGTATTTATGTCCAGTGTGGTACTTTGTAAAGGAAGTACCACATAGGCTCCTCCTTTTGAGGTGAAAATTTGTGAAGACCGTCTTCTTAGTAACTGATCATCCTCAGCCAAAACTCACGCCCATTAGCCATGTGCATTTCCCGTACCGCAAATCAAACACTTGGCTGCTTATTCATGTTTGAGCATCGATCGGTCTCCTCGTGAGAATCTTATGTTGTGATTTTCTTCCTAGCACCTATCTGGGGAGTGCCCAACCCACTAGACATGCCTAGGCCGCCAAGAACACATGGCAACGCCACGGTTATGCGGTGACCACGCGGCGGGCATGCGAGCTTCTGGCGCTCTAGAGTTGGGGCCCTCGGCCACCGTCCAAACCTCGATGTCTCGCGATCAAACCATGTATTTCTGATTAAATAGATACTTATTTACCTAGAAATGATTTTTGGAAAAAATAAAGAGAAAACTATGAGGTTCAAATTTGACCCGCTTCCAGCTGAATCGACGGGAATTTGTCTTTTTCACCAGAGGTGGATCAAAAAATTTGACACCCAACCATTTTGTCAATTGTGCATTAAATATGGCCTAGTATTTTATAAAATTGATTAGGTCCAATTTTGCAACAAATATATGGTAGGTCCTTCACAAAAAAAAACTCATTTCAGGCACTCAGAAAATGGAAAATGGTTTTTTCGTACAAAGAAAACGAAAACTTCCTTAGGCAACATTGTTTGCCATTCCAATATGCACCCTTGTGCACAATATGAGATCATTTGAACAAACTATGCCATGAATGTGGCCATAAGATTGATCATTTGGCTTGAAAGCCAAGAATCTTCACACTTGATAGCTCATTTCTGAGAACACTTATTAAAAATAATTCCGTATTACAAGTTTATTATTTTTCCTGGAAACTTGGTCACATGTAATGACACAATGCGAAGGTTTTCCAATTTTTTGATTTGTTTTGAATTTTTTATGCCTATTTCAAAATGCGGTCAAAACGGCGGGCTTGACCGTTCCTATCTAGTGGTTGAATCTTGGAATATTTTTGGTGTTTTTCTGATTAAATAGATACTTATGTACCTAGAAATGATTTTTGGAAAAAATAAAGAGCAAACTATGAGGCAGCTACAGTTCAAATTTGACCCTTTCCAACTGAATCGACGGTAATTTGTCTTTTTCACCAGAGGTGGATCAAAACATTTTTCACCCAACCATTTGGTCAACTGTGCATTATATATGTCCTCGTATTTTATAAAATTGATTTGGTCTATTTTTGCAACAATTATTTGGTAGGTCCTTCACAAAAAAACCTCCTTTTGGGCACTCGAAAAATGGAAAATGAATTTTTCGTGCAAAGAAAATGAAAACTTCCTTAGGAAACATTGTTTGGAATTCCAAGATGCACCCTTGTGCACAATATGAGATGATTTGAACAAACTATGCCATGAATGTGGCCATAAGATTGATCATTTGGCTTGAAAGCCATGAATCTTCACGCATGATAGCTCATTTCTGAGAACACTTTTTTAAAATAATTACCGTATTACAAGTTTATTATTTTTCCTGGAAACTTGGTCACATATAATGACACAATGCGAAGGTTTTCCATTTTTTTGATTTTTTTTATGCCTGTTTCAAAATGCGGTCAAAACGGCGGGCTTGACCGTTCCTAGCTAGTGGTTGAATCTTGGAATTTTTTTGTTGTTTCTCTGATTAAATAGATACTTATGTACCTAGAAATGATTTTTGAAAAAAATAAATAGCAAACTATGAGGCATCTGCAGTTCAAATTTGACCCGCTTCCAGCTGAATCGGTGGGAATTTGTCTTTTTCACCAGAGGTGGATCAAAACTTTTTACACCCAACCATATGGCCTAGTATTTTAGAAAATTGATTTGGTATAATTTTGCAACAATTATTTGATAGGTTCTTCACAAAAAAACCTCATTTGTGGCACTCGGAAAATGGAAAATGATTTTTTCGTCCAAAGAAAATGAAAATTTCCTTAGGCAATATTGTTTGCCATTCCAATATGCACCCTTGTGCACAATATGATATCATTTGAACAAATTATGCCATTAATGTGGCCATAAGATTTATCATTTGGCTTGAAAGCCATTGATCTCCACACATGATAGATCATTTGTGAGAACACTTTTATAAAATAATTATCGTATTACAAGTTTATTATTTTTCCTGTGAATTTGGCCACATATAATGACACAATGCGAAGGTCTCCCAATTTTTTGAATTTTGTTGAATTTCTTATGCCTGTTTCAAAATGCGGTCAAAACGGCGGGAATGACCGTTCCTAGCTAGTGGTTGAATTTTGGAAATTTTTTTGGTGTTTCTCTAATTAAATAGATACTTATGTACCTAGAAATGATTTTTGTAAAAAATAAAGAGCAAACTACAAGGCAGCTACAGTTCAAATTTCACCCGCTTCCAACTGAATCGGCTGATATTTGTCTTTTTCACGAGAGGTGGATAAAAGCTTTGGACACTCAACTATTTGGTCAGTTGTGCATTATATATGGCCTATTATTTTAGAAAATTGATTTGGTAAAATTTTACAACAAATATATAGTATGTCCTTCACAAAAAACTCATTTTGGACACTTTAAAAATGGAAAATGATTAAAAAAACTAATTTCTCCTAACTCTTTTAAAAGATATTTGTCTTATTTCGATTTGTCATTATTCCTGAAAACTAAGGTCAAATTTGATGAAACATGAGAAGGTATTTTATTTTTATTTTTATTTTTCAGATCATAAAATAGCCAATATGATTTAGCACCTTACTTTTAGTCGACACGACCAATTTAGATGGTCAAAAATGTAATCTTGGTATCTGCGTTACGATTGGTCCAGGAGCATCTCACGTGGATCGTGCCTAATCACCGTCGGATGCTCCTGGATCCAACGGCCCGCCTGTCTCACCCACGTCACCCAACCCACAACCCGCACTCCCTCCCACACACCCAACCGCACCCAACCCCTCGTGCCCACTCGCCTCTCTCTCTCAAACCCTAGCGCTCCACTCCTCCCTGGCCGCTGCCACCTCCGGCGCCCTCTGTCCGGCGAGATCCATATGGATCGATCCCCTCCAATCCGCACCACCTCCGGTGCCCTCTGTCCGGCGAGATTCATATGGATTGATCCCCTCCAACCCTCCAACCCACGACTCCTCCTCCTCTCCTCCTCTCTGGATCTCTGGATCGACCCAACCGCTTCTCCCCCAATCCCGGCCTCCTCCATGCCGAGCCGATTGACGCTCCCCACTTCCAGCCGAAAGCCTAGCCTGAGACCCCTTCCTCCTCGATGGCCAACCCCTCCATGGCGGCCGGCGGCAGGGTGCCCTTGGCGGAGGGGGTCCGCGCCGTCGGGGCCCAGATCCGTAACCGCATCCGCGTGGCGCCCGTCGACCGCGTGGCTGCGGCCCTGGCGACGTGATGGTAGCGTCGGCCCTGGCAGCGTTGGAGGCGGCGAGCCAGTCCCTGAGAAACCGCGAGATCCTCGGCGCCGTGGGCACCACCACGGCGGCGCTAAGCACCACCGATGCCGATGGGGTCCAACGAGGCGGACAAGCCGCTGCGGCGGATCGGTGCGTCGTTCGAGCAGCTCGCGGCCGTCGCCAAGCCACAACAGCAGCCCGCGATGGCGGCGGGGGACTTCTCGCGTGCCTGCTCCAACGTCTCCGTCCTCTTCGACAGCCTCGGCATCGCCTTCAAATTTGCCTTGATGGACTACGTCGCCAAGGCAAGCGGCCGCTCCTCAGCCCCCCTCTCCTCCCCCGCTACCTGCTCTGCTGTTCGGTATGCTACTTCATTGTGCTTGTACTGTATGTGGTAAAATTTCTGGTGATTCCTTCCCGGGACATTGATTTAGTTGTGTGAAGCTGAGAGGTTTGGGATGAAATGACCATTGCTTGTTCAATCAGTAAATTCTTCAGTGTTCTTGGCTTCTTAGTACATGCACATTGAGTACATGCACATTCACATTTATTGTATCTGAATTGTATCAACTTGCCAGTTAGCTAATTACTAAAATCATGTGCACATAACTATGTGAAGTTGATGTTCAACCATTACATGTGATAACTAGGAAGCATATTTTTATCAGTGGACTGCTATTTCTTTTCTTGCTTCTGTTTGCAAAATTAGGTGATCATGGTAGCCTTGTTTACTTTAATGTTAAAAAAAGTACTAGGCTGCAGTTTTTAGGTGTGTCATCTTTATATGTGTCTTTCGAGTGAACAAACTATGCTAAAGGTAGATCAGGACTTTCATCTGAAGTGGAATTCTATCTTGGGTCTGATCTTTTGAATGAAAAGTTTTAGTTAGGAATACGCTGCTTTCTATCTGAAGGGGTGTATAGCTATGTTGTATGACGTTGTTAGTTTTTTATGTACAAAATTTTGGTAGGTATTCTAGGATGATGATTGTTGGGACTCTATAGTTATTGAATGGATTTGCTAGCAACAAGGTGCCAGGCACAATTTACTGGTTATGAGAAGACTATAGTTGTGTTATTGTGATATTCAATTTATAGAATTGACTATGTTCTGTTTTTGCTTCAGGTAAACCAAGGTTTTGCTCATGGCTCGTACTAAGCAGACTGCTCGTAAGTCCACTGGAGGAAAGGCTCCTAGGAAGCAGCTAGCCACCAAGGTTTGTGACTGCAATATTGATAGTTTACCTATGCCATGTCTTTATTTATGGTTTAGGTAAATTGAACTGGGTATAATTTGAACCTCAACCTTCATTGCCAGCTTATGACCAGATATCCTACTGATGTATATGGACTATCATGGTATTATTGTTAATTTGACCATGTGCTCTACTTTGCTTTTTGACAGGCTGCCCGTAAGTCTGCTCCCACAACTGGAGGAGTGAAGAAGCCTCACCGTTACCGCCCTGGAACTGTTGCTCTTCGGTGTGTAAAATCTTCCAACCTATTCTAGCATGTGTTATAGTTTTGTTTTGAAGTATTCTCAAATGAGTAAATTTTGTGCTTGACTTTGCAGTGAGATCCGCAAGTACCAGAAGAGCACGGAGCTGCTCATCAGGAAGCTTCCATTCCAGAGGCTTGTTAGGGAGATTGCCCAGGACTTCAAGGTGATCAATCAACTTGTGCACTACATTGTGATGCTCCTGTTGTGTCAACTCTTATAGTATGATGAATCAAGTAAACTAAAAGCACCATCCTGTTACATGCATGCGGTGACCTCCGCTTCCAGAGCCATGCGGTGCTGGCCCTTTAGGAGGCTGCAGAGGCCTACCTGGTGGGTCTCTTCGAGGATCCGTGGCGAGAGGGCTTAAGGTGCTTGCTTTGCCTGTGGGAATGGCTCTGGCGGGCATCTGTGTCTGCTTTTGCTGCTGTTTTTAGTGATTGTTTGGAACTGCTAGCTCTAATTTAACTTACTTCTTGTTCCCCTGTTTCTGTTGTCAGTATTCCCATGGCAATTTAGGTAACTATAGTATTACTGTACAAGAAACATCATTGCATTACAAGTTGGGTTTGAATCTACTTGTGAGCAACTGGGTGCGCCCATTCTAGAAATATGATATGTAGATTTGCTTCACAGAACTGATGATGATGCACGTATTTGGAACAGTCCAGTTCATTCTCACAACCAATTAAGTCCAGAGCTCACACCTCTCTGTTGATGATGCACGTACATTCCAGTTAAATAATAACACATGATTAATTAATTCTTGGGCTCTTCTAGCCGTGCTTCTTACTCTAGGTTCCAAGTAGAGATTCCTATATACGTATACTTGCTTTGCTGCCGATTCCTGACTTTGTCTGTCTGTTTTGGAACTGTAAAATGCAGTGATGCCAAACATCGCCTCTGCTTCAACTGATTAATTTTCTGCATGCCAAACAGAGCCTTTGATGTTATCAAAATATTTGCTACTTTTAATGGGTTTATCCCACTTGATGATCTTAACCACCAAGATCTCTGAGGCTCTTATTTCTAGTCTAATGTTATCAGTACAGTACATCCGCTGTTTGCATGATAGATACATATATGTGACATCAATTTGTCGTTGGATATTGCTGGAAACTAGCTATGTCACATCAATTTCTTGGTTGTCTAGTTTGTTATGTCACATCAATTATATGCTTTTTCTGAGATTGTGTTTTAGCTACTGCCACTTTGAGCTGTTGTAGATTTTAGTTATCAATTACAACAAAGCATTCTTACATTCCAGACTTGATCTTACTACTAAATAGCACCCCCTGTTGTTGTTGTTGTTATTCACCCTATCCTTGTTGTTCTGTTTTCTTGTTGGCAGATATTTTGAGTAAATTCAAGACGAAAGATGTTCAAAGAAGCTCCAAGACATTCTTATATAGCAAGTTATGTAATAATAGCTGGGTTATATGGGAATTTAATGTATCTTCTCTCTGTTTGTGAATGAAATAGTAATTATGTATGTGATTTAACGTATCTTCTCTCTGTGAATTTCATGTATGTTTCAGAATTACAATTCCTGTTTCATATGAAATAGTAATTATGTATGTGATTTGAAAATGTGTGCAATGAAAACATGACTCATGCGACCCACTTATCAAAATAATTTGAGCACATTTGAAATTTCTGACGTGTGGGACCAGTGTATGATATTATGATATTTGGGACAAATGTAAAACAATGGAAAATAAAATAGCAAAAAGTAAAAGATCATACGCTGTAAAAGGCCGCATCTAGAAATAAAAAGGTTGAATTGTTGGGCCAGGCCCATGTAGCTAGAGAAAATTAATAAAGAAAATATATAGTAAAAGGCCGAATTGTTGGGCTAGGCCCATGTAGAAAACCGAATTGGACCGGGCTGAATCTTGTGCCACATCAGCTTGCCACGCTGGATGCCTACGTGCCCTGGGGAGGTTGCTAGTGACCAAAACGCCACAATAGACGTATTTTGGTCATAAACGTCTTCGACCATTCAAGAAGAAAGGTCGCTATAGTCAGTTTACGACCGCCAGCTTTTGACCTTCTGTTTTTGGTCACAAAAAGGTCGCAAATGAAAAACCATGACCTTTCAGTGACCAATAGTGGTGGTCACAAGTTGACATATTTCTTGTAGTGTTTATCGACATGGGAGTAGTAGTCGTAGACGATGGC
The DNA here is from genome assembly GCA_021605145.1 of Aegilops bicornis. Classification (NCBI taxonomy): domain Eukaryota; kingdom Viridiplantae; phylum Streptophyta; class Magnoliopsida; order Poales; family Poaceae; genus Aegilops; species Aegilops bicornis. Next base: position 31,820,529 of record CM038670.1, read on the forward strand.
GTAGTCGTGGACGGTGGCGACCCAGCCAAAGGAACTGTCGAGGAAGTAGTCATTGTTGAAGCTGATGTAGTACTTGTGGTCGACGGACAACAAGGACACCCCTTCCTCCTTGAGAGTGTTCATGGTCGGAGCTGGTAGAGGACACTATACCATCCCTGGCATGTGCTCTCTTGCTGATCACCTCCGCCATCATAATTGTCAACGGCTGGAGAGTAGAAGTTGGGTAGGTGACAAGACAGCGGACAACCAAGATGGCGCACCTCCCTCCTTGAAAGACCCTACGTCGAGTCAATTTCCTTAGCAACAACCATACTGCCGGTCCTCCAGGGTCCCAAGACGTGTCCAATAGGTAGATGCGCATGTCAGACCCCAACACATCAACAGCATAATTGAGCAGATAATCTGAATGGAGCCACATCAGAGAGCGCCAACTTGTATAATCAGCAAGCTGCGAGTTTGAGATGTCCCACTTCTGATCTAGATATATCATATGTTCTTCACTGAACATTTTCCATAGCATCGACATGCTCATAATCTTATTTGTCTCCTGCAACTTGTCACATCCAGAAATACGACAGGCAGTAGCACGCTCCCGTACAAGATGCTCACATATTTTCCATTGTTTCTGGTTTTGTACTGCTCGCCAATTGTGGGAAAAAGATGGCCCATGTAGCATCGTCTTGACATTCTTTTGACTGAACCCAGGTATTGGTTGTGCCCCATTCTGAAAAAGCTCAGGTAGCCGAAAAGGAAACAAGAATATTAGCTTCCCCAAAGTCCATGGTTGCAGCTTCATTGAAGAGACTAGAAACACTTGCCATTTTCTGAACTTCCCAAGCAAACCAAGAATTTTTGTTCGACCTAGACAAATCTGAAAGTCTTCACTTGGCTGTAGTACATAGCATGAATTGGACTGCAAATTTTTGTAGACAAACTGCTTCTGTTTAGCCTTGAGTGTTGCCTGGTCCGATGAACGCTCGAAACAGAGAAACAACTCCCATATTTGAATAGTACTATGCTCAAACAGGTAAACAACAGCAGCAGCACAAGTTGGTTGCATAGTGTGGCCTCCCTTGCATAATTTTTCCTTCACCATGCTGTCGCCATAATTTTCTGGACTAATTGGTGGCCACAGGAGCAATGTTAGATCATCAGGTATATATTGCCAAGTTTCAACAGCTTGCAAACTGAAACTCTCTTCCATGGGAATAGCTGCAGCAAGTGACCCCACACATTCAGACCAAGTACCCACATTCAGAGATTCCAATTCAATCAATCCTTTAGCGGAATGAGTAGTTGCACACCTCACTAAGATCTTCATAAATTTCGCACAAACACTTCCGTGAAATTTATATTGACTCAAAAATTGCCACCACCCTGAGATATTTTGCATCTGCATTATCATCTGCAAGTTGTCAGGACTAGGCATGCTACCTATAGCAGCAAGCCTCAGTATGCGATTCTCATATACTTTCTGATGCACCTGCTCAGATATAGGCCAGAACAAATTTCCAAGGTGAGATGTTTCCTAGACGACTGACTGGATGCAACCTACTTGATTGGACTGTTTAGCATCACATGGTGCTCGATCCAGTGGACGCCAAAACTGCAGCTGTGCACCTGGGAAACAACTGAAATATTCTTCCAAGGAAAGCATCTCACAACAAGAAAATTGAAGAGGGATCACATCTGTGAAGAACAACACCACTAGCCCAGAACTGACACCTGAAACTTCGTGTGGCTGATTATGTATACCTGAACATGGCTCCGGTGGACAGCCAACATCCGAATCAGGCTTGAACGGTGGCCATGGTCTAGGCCTGAACAGGGATCCCATGTGCTTGATCCTGACCTGTATAGGTGGCGGCCATGGTTGCCGCTGTAGTTCATCCGCTTGTAATTCTTCTGTAGGCAACACATATGCGATGATGTTTTTGGTGTCATTGCCCAACACAGTTGTCTGGTCGGGGAAAGTGTGGACAATGGCCATGGGCGATGTAGGTGGGACTGCTGGGTGGAGCACCGACTTGAAATGGCTGGTGTCGCGAAGGGAGCGTTTCATCGAACACCCGGTCAGCGTTGGTGCAGCAAGGTCGTTGGGGATGATGAGGGCGACGTCGGGGTCCTCCTCGTTCATCACCGGGGTGGAGCTGTTGACAGAGAGGTCATCGAGCTCCTGCACGCCGGCCTTGGGGTCGACGTCGGTGCTGATCGCCACGAGAGGAACAACCTCGGCACAAGAGGGAGTGTTGGTGTCGATGGAGGCCGTTGCCTGCACCGGAGCGAGCTGCTCATCTGCTTGGTGGATCAGGTCAACCGTCGGCTCGAGGTGGACGGCGGTAGCAGCGTCATGGACCTCGTCGACGCTGTCGATGGTGTCAACCTGGGTCGAGCACTCCGTCGAACAAGTGACGGGCACCATCGTGATGCACACCGGGGCTGCATCATGGGCGACCGTGGGAATCTCCTGGGCCTTGGTGGTGGAGCAGGAGACGTTGGGGATGGGCACCGACGCGTTGGTCGTGCTCTCCGGCGAAGTGGTCGGCCGTGGTGGATTGTGGACGACGGCGGGTGAACTGGTGGCCCAACTGACGTCAAGGGCGTTCAGTTTCTCGACAAGGGACCTGGAGGCGTTGGTGTAGGCGTCGAGCTTGGCGCCGATCCTCTCAAGATACTCCTGGAGGAACGGACCCATGGTTGATTCCGTCGGATGATGGTGGTGGAAAAAAATTAGGGGAAGAATTTGGGGAAGGGTGGTGCCTGGCTCTGTATACCAGATGTTAGGTACCAGATATCTCTCTCACGATCTACGGGATACAAGCTTCGATTACACACGAATTGGATTGCAGGAGGGTTGAGGAAGAGCAGAGGAAGGAGGAGGTAGCCGCCGCCGGTTTCATCCGTGATCCACTGGATGCCCTCTCCTTCTGTGTGACTGGCTTAAGTAGCTGCAGCGATGGTCTTTGACGGGCCAAGTCCATGGGCTGGCCCAAGGGCAGCCCATGTAGTTAGGAGGGCTCCTAACACCGCCGTTGCCGGTGGTGAGTCGCTACTGATCGTCAATATCTTTTCTGGAGTGGAGGTGCCACTCTCCGCCATGCCATGGATCAAGAAGGTAATCTTTTCAAAGGCCCCCACGTCCAGTCACCATCCTGGCGGACGGGATCGCTGTGTGCAGAGTTGGATCCCAAAACCAAAATAATCAGTGGACGTCAAAATGGTGTTACTCTTATGATGACATTGCTTTTGGCCATAGGAAACTCTATGGCCTGCACGGAAGCGATCTATTCATGCACAGCATTCACATGACCGAAGAAGGTAATCCAGTGGTCAGCACAACCCGCATACTGCGCATGAACCCACTACCCAAGTTTGAGGGAATGGGATTCGACATCAGCTACATCCTCAAGCACGGCGACAAGTTGTTGATGGCCAAAAGAGCATGGTGGTCGCAAGAGAACAAGGGCTTTTTCTTCAAAGTGTTTGAGCTCGTCAAGACTAGAAATACACGTCCTGCCTATGGATGGACAGAAGTGACAACGTTAGACGACCATGCCTTGTTCTTGAGTGCCAATTGCTCCAGGATGGTGTACCTACCAGAAGACAGCCGTGGCGGAGTAGAGAGTAATCACATATACTACAACAATATCAAATTAATAGGTGACGATAAGTCCATCTACAATGATGTAGATTTGACAAAATGTGACAACAGCCAACATTTGTATTGTGGGAAAGACCGCAAGTTGAATGGTGTTGCTATGATCATGTCTGTGAGATACTACGTCACTAGTAGTGACCATAACAATCTCATGTGGCTTCTTCATCCGGATCTCTAGCCGCTCAATGTAATCGCAGTATGTATCAAAATTGGGATGTTATCTAGCATGAACAAAAGGGCGATGTTATCTTAATTCTTTTAGTTGATTTATTATTTACTATGTTGATTTATATGTTGCATGTCTCAAGGTTGGTGCCAGCCTCTTCTCCTGTGATGACGTGTTGACGTTGTCATGGTAGTCGTTCCTTAGGTTGTGCTGTACTCCCTCCGTCCCGAAAAACATGTCGTGGGCGTAGTTCACTGGTAATTTTGCAAAAAAACCCTCGTGGTTTCAAAAGCGTTTCAAACAAGTCCCTCCGCCCCGTCTTCTTCCTCCGTCCGTCGCCTGCGCGTCGCCAGGGGCCGGCGCCGCCCAGCTGCGTGATTCGCCAGGGGCTGGCGAGCCCAGCTGAGCTCATCCGCCGTCGCCAAGTACATGCTCTCGCCGCCATCGGCAGTTACCTCCTCCACCGCCGCAGCCCAGACCTACGCCGCCGCGGTACCCTCCCATTGCGATTACCTGCGGGCGTCGCCGGAATCTCCCGCTACGTCTTCCTCGAGGCCGTGCGCGTTCCTCCTCGAGCTCCCCCGCATCCTCCTCAAGCCCGCGCACGTCCTCCTCGTGCTCCCGCGCGTCCTCCTCGAGCTCCGGCGCGTGCGCCGCCGTGATCCCCTACCGGCGTCGCCGGAGCCTGCCTCCATGATCCGGTGGACCAGGAGCTCGCGCACGTGATCCTCAATCTCTAGCGCGACCTCGTCGATCTCCCACGCCCGCGCACCCGTGCTGCTCCTTCTCCCCTGCCCACGCACCCGTGCGGCTGCTTCTCCCCTGTCGCCGGTGGTTTCTGCCCGTGCTGCTGCTGCTCCGCTGACCCTGCCCGTACTGCTGCTGCTCCACTGACCCTGCCCGTGCTGCTGCTCCTTGACCCTGCCCGTGCTACTGTTGCTCTACTCTGCACCCTGAAGAAGGTACAGTAAAACTGTGTGATGGTGATGTAAAACTTCAACTGAAGAAAAATAATTCTGCTTATGATGGGGATGTAAAACTGTGTGTGACAAATGGAGCATAAAAATACTTCTGCTTATGGTGCCCAGTGGATACGAATCTGACTGAAAATGAACATCGACCACAACTTAGTTTCAGTTTTGTTGGTCTACTAGTTACTCCAATAGTAGAAGAGCAGAACATGCTTTGCTTCTTCCTCATTTATCTGTCATTAGTACTGAATCACTAAATGAACAATGGGAGTAATTCACTAAATAATGTCACTTATTTAGTGTTAACACTGATTTAGTAACACTAAACAGAGGAGTATGGCAGCAGCACTTCAGTTAACACTGATTTAGTTAATAGTCAACAGTTTCATTTGAATTACAGTGAACTTTTAAGTGAAGCTATAGTTCAAATGAAGTAGTCCTGTTAAATTCAGTGAAGCTTACTACAGTAAGTGGGTCTTTGATCAAATTTAAACTTGTGTTTAAAATGACAAACTACTAGTAAGTGGGTCTTTGATCAAATTTTCATCACCTGAGAGAAAGGGAGTGAATTAATTTATGAAGAAATAGACAGAATGCACAAGTTTCAGTTCATAATGAGAACAGAATTATTTGTTCTGTAACTTGATCAAAATAGCACTACATACTTTGACACTACATATTTTCAGGGGTACTAAAAATGCATAATGCTCATATGTTCAGGGGTACCAAATGTTCAGAAGATATCAGTAAATGCACCAAGAGCAACTAGTCATGCTACCTTGACATCAATTAGCAGGACTATTGCCTTAGATGCTTCTCTACTCTTCTCTACTGCTATGCTATGCTACATCACATCACATCAAATCAGGAGTGATTTGCAACACTCTGTTTTGCACTTAATCAATTTCTTATCTAAGCTCCCATGCTCATATATAGAGGTCCTAGGAACTCTATCAGTCCTGTCATTTAAAGTCCAATAATTCTGTTAATTCAGTTAAAATATTGTTGATTGAGTTAAAACTGGCATCTTGTCATTATTGAAAATTCAGTTAAAATGCAGTGTTCAAACTGTAGCTATCTACTCATGACCATATCTAGCAGAACTAGTGCAGAAGTGTTGACATTAGTACTCCTCCTACCACTTTGTGTGTGTGTATTCTTGTTATGGTACCATGGTGTACTCATCTTTTGTCATTGATGGCAGGAACACATAAATATGGATTTGAACTTGATGCCTCAAGAGGAAGACGATGAAGGCATTAATTTGAATTGGGTCCTTGGAGAGGAGGAACCTCAAGTGGCAGAGAATGGAGATATGGATTTGAACTTGATGCCTCAAGAGGAAGACGATGAAGGCATTAATTTGAATTGGGTCCCTGGAGAGGAGGAACCTCAAGTGGCAGAGAATGGAGATATGGATTTGAACTTGATGCCTCAAGAGGAAGACGATGAAGCTATGAATTGGATGCCTCAAGAAGATGAAGCTCAAGAGGATGAATCTCAAGAGGAAGAGGATGAAGTTATGAATTGGATACTTCAAGAGAAAAGAAGAGAACTGTCAGATAAGGAGAGGCATGGTGTTTACTTTGCCTTGCTGGTAATCGAGCTCAGAGATGGGTCTGTTCAACCAAACTACAAGCTGCTAGTCTCAAACATGTTGGACATAAGTGTACGATCTGTTGAAAGAATCTGGGAACAGGCTAAAAAGCAAATTGCCGATGGCAAAGAAGTAGATGTCTCAAGCAAGAAGCCAGGAAGATCCGGCCGAAAGAGAAAGGAGCTAGATCTAAAGATGACCTCAACAATCCCACTGAATAAAAGAAGAACAATTCGATCTCTGGCACGGTCTGTAGGTGTGGCCCGATCGACCCTACATAAGAGGTTCCAGTTGAATGAGCTCAACCGCATCACAAGCACCGTGAAGCCTCACCTCAAGCTAGAGAACAAGCTTTAGATTGAAATTTTGTATGTCCATGGTCGATGACAATTCGATCTCAACTTCTCGGGCTATGTTAAAACCAATGACGAATATGGTTCACATCGATGAGAAGTGGCTTGACATGACGAGAGTGAAGAACAGTTACTATGTACTTCGAGGAGAACCTGAACCGAAGCGCACCGTGTCAAACACTCACAACATTGGGAAGGTGATGTTCCTAACAGCTGTTGCCAAGCCTCGATATAACAATGAGGGGGAGCTAACATTCGATGGGAAGATCGGCATTCGGGCATTCGTCGAAGAGGCTGAGGCGAAGCGGACAAGTCAAAACAGAACAAAGGGAACAAAAGTGTTGACATCAGTGAAAGTAACCAGGCCTGTGTGCAGAGATTATCTAATCAATAAGGTTATCCTGGCAATTCAGGATAAGTGGCCTGACGATGATGAGGGAGCAACAATATTCATCCAACAGGATAACGCAAAGCCTCATGTCCTTCCCAATGATGTAGCTTTTCGAGAAGCTGTGGAACAAACTGATCTTGACATCCGATTGCTACAACAGCCCCCAAATAGCCCTGAGTTAAATTGTTTGGACCTCTGCTTCCATAACTCTCTCCAGTCTCTAACCGACTGCAGGTCACCTACAAACATCCAGGAACTGGTACAGGGTGTGGAAGAGGAATTCGAGAACTACGATCCCGACAAGTTGCACAGAAGCTTTATCACATCAGAAGCAGTTTTGTTTGAAGTTATGAAAGACAAAGGAGGAAATCAATATAAGTTGCCCCACTTGCACAAGGATCGCGTTCAGAATGCTGGAATGGAAATAACCAGTGTATATGGCAACAGTCGGGTAGTTGTTGATACTAGGGCCATTATAGAAGAAATGGAAATTGCAATAGGAAAAGAAAATGAAAGGAAAGAATTAGCTAGAGAAGGGAAAATAAACAAAAGTAAAGGGAAGGGAAGGGAAGAAGTGGCCAGAGAAAGGAAAAGAATGTAGTCAAGAGGGGACAAAGAGGCCCTTATGTCATGTAGTCAGGTGCTCCTTGTGTATGTCTTGTGTCAAGAGGGGACAAAGATGCCCTTATGTCATGCCCTTGTGTATGCCTTGTCTAATCCTTGTATATAAACTCCTTATTGGAATTTATTGGAACTTGGGTTATTTGGAATTTGAATTATTTGAATTGATTTGGATTAATTTTAGTTATTTGAATTAATTTAAAACATTTGGATTAAAACTGAATTTGTGCTAACTTACTTTGCAATTTAGGACAATATGGATCTGATCAACAATAAAAAAATAGAACATGTATTGTCAATACAGGTTTGGACTTGTACTCCAAATGAAGCAAAACTCTTACAAATTTTCAGTTTCAATATGGGATAGCAGTATAACATCAAGCAAAACTCTTGCAATTGTTCAGTTTCAATTTTCCAAATGAAGCAAGTGCCCTGTTTTACAGACTGTCAAAAAGTCATAGTACTCCAAATTAACTTCGCTTAGTGCTAGAGCAGGTCTTCTAAGCTAAGATCCTAATTAACTTCTAAGTACCTACACATCATAAGATAGTAGTGGTGGTAATCCTTCTGCCAAATGCTAGAGCAGATCTTCTCAGCTAACAAAAGAATATGAGGTTTGCATGGTTTATATGGTGGCTCCAGTAATAAAACTGTAGATATCTACTGATGATGATATCTCCTTGGGGCCCAGTGGTTCACAATATTACTTCTGCTAGTATTTTCAAGATTCAGTACCATCAAAAACAGAATCAATGATGGCATGGCATGCTTGATGTGATGTAACTAATCTTTGCGCCATAATCTTTTCCATTTTAGAAATGCACTAATTAAATTTCTAAAATGAAGCTATAGATATACAGTGTTATGTTCTGACAGTAGCTAGGTACTGTAGATATGATAGCCGAAGTTTCAGAACAGAGAAGGAAAAAGTAGGAGTAGTCACTATAATTTCAGTTAACTGAAAACAACAACTCTGCAAGTTGAGATTTAATTTACAGGAGTATCTTGAACTTTAAAAGTGCAGTCCTAACTTGAATATTTAAAATGCTATTGGGACAGTACTAATTTCAGAGTTCATAGTTCATGACTAAATTTAGAGACAGTATAAATCTTACAGAAAACAAAATTGTTCAGAGATAGAATGCTTGCAAAACTGCTCAGTTATCTGTGCAAAATTGTCCAGTTAACTGTGCAAATACTCCAAACTCTAAACTAGCAGAACTAGTCCGAATATTCCAACCAGAAAATGAACAGATTTTACACACATTCAGTGAAGTGGTTCAGAAAATGAACAGATTTTACTCACATTCAGTGAAGTGGTTCAGAGATTCAGAAAGTTCAGAACATTTGAGTAACAGAGAAGATGGAGATGTAAACACTGACCAGCAATCCACATGTTGAGGTGTTCATCTTGTTCTTGCACCGCTGCGTCATAGCAGTAGCTAGTTTATTGGAATTATCTACTCCTTGTTGGAATTTATTGGAATTACCTGTATTATTTGGATTAATTGAATTATCTAGGTTATTTGAATTAATTTGGGTTATTTGGATTTATTTGAATTATTTGAATTGATTTGGATTAATTTTAGTTATTTGAATTAACCGAGATCCGCCGGTTTTGACACCGACAACAAGTAAGGAGTTAGGGTTAGGGATAACCAAAGTCATGAAGATGAGGATGTATCCCGATGTTCACTTCCTTGGAGGGAAACTAGTCACCGTTGGAGAGGTGGATGTTACCACGAAGGCACACCAACACCACGAAGGCTCACCCTATTCTCCTTGAGATATCACCATGAAGGCAATTCTCAATCGCTAGTGGTAGACCTTGAGGCAGCCTCCAAGCCTTCACAAACTTTCCGGCGGACAAATCACAAGTTGATTCCTCATCGGAGCACTCCTACCGCCTAGGAGTCTCCAACCTTCAAGAGTAACAAGAACAAAGGGTAAATGTTCAAGACTTGCTCAAATCACGAATTCCTTTGGTCAAGAGAGGGAGAGGGGGTGGATCTATCACTTGATTGGAAAAAGATCTCAAGAACTCTCATGAATCTATCCGGGATCTAAGATTTGCTACAGGAGAAGTGAGAGGGAGCCACTTGTGTTCTTGGGGCGATTTGGGATGAAGTGGTCAACCCTCTACCAGATGGGTAGAGGGATATATATAGTGGTAGTGCAAATATGGCCGTTGGAGCGTAAATGGTTGTGACGGGCCGGACATCCGGACGCTGTGAAGTGTGCACACACGTACGCAGAAAAATAGGTTACAAGGCCCGGACATCTGGCCGAAGCCTGGACATCTGGCCAAACTTGGGGCCCCGGACATCCGGCCAAGTGCCGGACATCCGGTGTACACAAACAACATTTAAGTAAGGTTTCTGGACATCTACGGCCGCACATTCGGCGATTTCACACAAATCAGATGCCCTCTCGATAGCAGTGGCCGGACATTCGGGGGAAATCCCGGACATCCGGCCAACACAAAAACTGCAGCCGCTCCAAAAGTAAAACATGCATAAATTTCACATCCAGACTCCGATTTTGATGATTTTGGGCTCGTTTTGAAGCTATGGAAAAGCTCCAGGTCCTCACATAGAGAACCACCAAAGATGGAAAGGTAAGATCATATACTTTGGGGAACCTAGTTGGCTATAGATTTTCTTTGGTAGATGTGTAGGCATTTTGTATTTGCATCGGATAGGAGTGAAATATGCCTATGTTGGAATATGATGTGAGAAGAATAGAAATAGATGATGTTGACTTGAGAATATCCATCACTAACCCCTTTGATCCCCTCTTAATAGTGCGGGATCCCTATAACTCAAGAATCATAAAAGAACTATAATAGATAGCTTCTGAAAACTCATTCTTCAGCATATATCCTTTTCGATGGTCATCGATCCTCACATCTAAAGCCAAAGGAACTAATAAATTTGACTAGAGCCTTTCACTTGATCTTTATATTGATGTTTCTTCATGGCTCAAGTTGAAGGCAAGACACTGGAGAAGTCTTCAAGTAGCTCCCCATACACAATGTGGGAAGCTTTGCTTTGCATTCATCTTCACTTGTATCATCATTAATTACTTGATGACATCCTTTGATGAGCACCAAGCTCATGAGAATTACCATACCACAAGATCTCATGTGGGACATGATATGCGCTTGTGTGTTGACCATCTTAGAGGTCAATCTTTGATCTTCATCTTGGTCAACATTTATCTTTGCTCCATGATTAATATTGATGTCTTGAAGGCCCTACTGATATCTTCACTATGCTTCATTTCTTCAAGAGATAATAACTAATATCTTAATTCACCATGACCATATCAAGTTTCTCCTTGAATATCATATTGGACATCATTTTGCTCGTTCTCATGCTCCAAAATAGTATCTTGAGAGGCAAAATGAATTCTTCACTTGAATTACTTGCTTCAAGACATACTAATCCATGACTCAACATATGAGCTCATAATGATTCTATCTTCAAGCATATGCAGAATTCTTCTCTTTAATCATTCTCTCAAGATCTTGATCCATCATGATTCAACCCATAAGCCTGAGCATGATAACGTCTGAGATCCTTAATGAAATCCATATAGATCACATCTTGTTCATCACATGGAATTCATCTTGATCGTATTTGATTCAATCACCGAGCTCAACCTTGATGCATGCACAACAATATGTATATGGCATTCATTTCGAATCCATTCTATCTCCTTCTTGCATCACCATGGAATAAACATCCTTCAGTTCATCCAATATTCTTCATGCATTGGAAATGGAACTTTCCTTCAAATGTATAACTCAATGCAAACATTAGTCCATTAGGATTGTCATTAATTACCAAAACCACACATGGGGACTACATGTACTTTCAGGGGGGGGGCAAACAATATATGTTTTGTGATAAATTTCTTTGATATATAGGCCTTAATATATTAAGGGATATAGTAGACAAATTTCATGGGCTGGGGGAGCTAGGAGGGTGTGTGTGCGCGCGAGACTTGAGAGACCCTGCGTCATATTCCGCACTTGACTCCTAGCTCCCGTTCCACCTGGGCATCTAGGTGCATGCGGCCTGTGCCATCGTCCTCACGATTGGGCGCAGCCACACTCCCGAAATGCAAGTTCTTTTTGTTGCTTTCCGCCGTTCGTTGTCTGCTGTGGCAGCCCATTTCCATGACCAACACGTAATTCCCAGTGTGGCGTGTGCCTTCCGTGGGGAGGCCGGTGGAGACTCCAGAGCACCTCATGTCCAACTTCGCTCACGTGCATGCTTTCTTGGCGCTCGCTCCCGAAATATTGAGTTGCAGCCTCTGGTCTGCCCTCCTCTCCTCGCCTTCCATCTATGGCCGCGATCGTCGTGCTATGGAAAGTTTGGAAAATCTGCAACTCCAAGGTGTACCGTGATCACCCTCTGTTGCCAGTGGCCATCGCTCGCAATATTGCGCCAGACGGCCAACTTCGCTTGATCTGCAAATAGATCATGGAAGAATGGGTTTCCAAGTTTTGTCGGTTTGGCTTAGCTTTGTCTCTAGCTAGTCCCTCCTTGTTGTTGCATCTTGGGTCTTTTCCTGGTGTACCCACCAAGTCTTGGGCTCTTGGCTGCATAATCTGCCTTTTAGACCTATTTTTCATGTAACCTACTGTTTTGCCTCTTCGCTCATTGAAATGTTCAGGTGGGTGTGGTTTGTTCCCCAGTGATCATTAAAAAAGCCTTAACTTCCTGTAGTATATTTTCATGAGGGATATGATAATTCAGGTTAGAGACAGGAACTGCATGCCTAACACATGTACAACACAAAATTGACTGAAACACATTTCAAACGAACCCTTTTTTCTTCCACCGTTTTGAAAAGATTATTTTATTATCTTCCAATGGGACTAGCTGGGCAACCTGAAAATCGAAATATACACCCAACTGGATTTGCCATGTTGGGACGGCGGATATGTACCTAATTCAGATAGAAATGTTCGTTTAGATGCATATTTTTGCAGAGTTGTGGTGGTGTAATACTTTTGTTTATCTGAAATGCAGGTCGCAAATTTAACCGCTAACTGCCAGATCACAGAGGGGACGGTTGAATATGAAGAGATCATATTTCCTCTGTTTGCTCTTAACCTATTAGATAGGTCAAATAGAATAAAGATGAGAACAATAAAACTATTGTCGTACAAAGTTGAACAGCAGGAAATATTACTTTCCCAATGAAATATGTCCATGATTTTGGCAAATCAACATCAGCATTCATGCCAAAGGATTCCCTTTTGATCTTTAGTTTCATAGGAATTAGCTCCTAGTGCCCAAGGGATCCGACGGGGGATTTTGGAGGCATAAAGGAGCTCATGCATTCTCATTTTTGTTTCTCCCAAATAAGAGAACATTTGAACTTGAAACTTTGGAGGTCAACATCATACCAGAATTACTCCATACAGAAAATGTTTCAGGATTTTTGGTGCAACATAAATTTCTCAAATGATATAGTATAGAATAAGCGTCACCAAGTTAGATATTCCCGTTGCACCCCTAAAAACAATTAAACAATTTCTGGACATAGTAGTACTTGTGTGATGTTGTTCTACAGCTTCAAGTCTATATCTTTTATTGTTTGCGAGAAACGAAAAAGTGGCTTTTTTGCACGAACTTCAATGCAAAATTGGACAGTCGAGATAAAGGGGTGCACCTACACAAGTCTCTCTTTCTTATACCATTATAAAGTAGAGCTCCCTCTAATACATACTACTGAAGAGGCAACTCGAGATCTCTAAGCTTCGAAGGCAGAGGTGTTTTGTTGTACTAGTGATTTAGTACGTCAAACATACTTTGGCATGCTTTGCAAACTTTGCAAAAGTAGAGTTCAGACATGTAGTTACCATTTACATTTTGAGTGTCTCAACGTAGTCCATGATCTGTTTCCTGATGTGCCTTCATCAATATAACATTGGTACTTTAGAAAACAAGATGGTTGTGATAGATTTCACAAGGATGGGGTGAAGAGGGCGTTGATGTCCTTATAAAAGGGCTTGGTTTTTGAGAGGATAGATCAATTGTGGCTACGAGGCCCGTCCAAATGTTTAACTAGTATTGCGCTTCCGAGCTGAGTAAACGGTTGAAAGGTTTTTATTTTTTTAGAAAAGGGGTATTACCCCAGCCTCTGCATCAGAAAGATGCATACGGCTCATATTATTAAAAAACGAAACCAGTCTCAAAGCCTCCAGTATCTGAAAGTAAGAAAAGAAAACAGGATGCTCAAGAGAGCCTAATCAAGAAGCCACAACCGGCTGGCAACTAAAATAGGAGCACTACATGCCTATCCTATTACATAACCGCCATCCAAACCGGTTGAAAATAAACCGAGCTACCATCTCCCATCGGGTAGATGCAGTAGCCAAACGCCCCCTGGCCTCCGTCGGAGTGAGTAGCGACCACATACGGATCAACGCTGTGGCCCTGAAGATAACCTGCAAAAAGTGAAAGTTCGTTGCTCTATTAAAAACCAAATCATTTCTGCAGCTCCATACTGCCCATAACAAGGCACAAACTCCAACACGAATATGTCTTGATAAATCCAAGTTAACCCCATCAATCCATGTTCCAAATAACATATTGATAGAGGTAGGTGGAGTAATATTAAAAGCAATATGAATCGAACGCCAAAGAATCTTAGCCAGCAGACAATCTAGAAAGAGGTGCCTGATAGTTTCGTTACGATCACAAAAACTACACCTAGCAGAACCCATCCAATTGCGTTTTGCCAGATTATCCTTTGTCAAAATGACTTGTTTATGCACAAACCACATAAACACTTTGATTCGCAAAGGTACCTTAACTTTCCAGACGTGCTTCGAGCAAGGAATGACACTAGTGTTTATGACATCCAGATACATGGATTTGACCGAGAACCTGCCGTCCTTAGTCAGTTTCCAAAACAATCTATCTGGCTGCTGAGACAGCTGGACATCCATCAGCCTTCATACAAGATGAAGCCAGGCCTCCCAACGATCGCCTACCAGCGTCCTCCGAAAGCAAATATTGAGAGGCGTGGACTGTAAGACAGTTGCAACATAGGCTTCTCGACGTTGAACAATGTTATACAGAGTAGGATATTGAAGTGCCAGAGGCGTCTCCCCAAGCCACGTATCCTCCCAGAACCTTGTGTTAGCCCCATCACCGAATAAGATTTTAGCCCTGTTAAAGAACAGGGGCTTGACTTTCATCAACCCTTTCCAAAACGGTGAATCAGTCGGGCACACAGTCACCTGAGCCAATGTTTTAGACTGAAGATACTTATTTCGCAGAATCTGAGCCCAAGTGGCCTCTGTCTCGGGCGAAAGTTTAAATATCCACTTGCTAAGGAGACATCTATTCTTGATCTCTAGATTTTCAATGCCTAGACCGCCTTGGTCCTTCGGCCTACAGATGATGTCCCATTTTGCAAGCCTATACTTTCGTTTCAACTCATCATTCTGCCAAAAGAATCGAGATCGATAAAAGTCTAACCTCTTCCTGACCCCCACCGGGACCTCAAAAAAGGATAAAAGAAACATGGGCATACTGGTGAGGACCGAATTAACCAGAATTAATCGACCTCCATATGACATGAGCTTCCTTTTCCAACAGCTCAGTTTCTTTTCAAAACGATCCTCGATGCATTTCCACTCCTTGTTCGTCAGCTTACGATGATGAATGGGTATACCTAAGTATGTAAACGGTAGCGAACCCAACTCACATCCGAACAATTGCTTATACGCCTCCTGGTCCTCAGTAGCTCTTCCAAAGCAAAACAGTTCGCTCTTATGGAAGTTAATCTTGAGTCCAGACAATTGTTCAAATAAGCACAACACAAGCTTCATGTTTCTCGCTTTCGCCAAGTCATGCTCCATAAAGATGATAGTATCATCAGCATACTGCAATATGGATATACCACCATCAACTAGGTGCGGAACCAAGCCAGAAACCTGCCCCGCATCCTTAGCCCGACCTATTAAAATAGATAACATATCAACCACTATGTTGAATAGAATCGGTGACATGGGATCTCCTTGCCTTAGTCCTTTGTGTGTCTGGAAATAATGACCTATATCATCATTCACTTTAATCCCTACACTCCCTTTTTGCGTAAAGGACTCGATCTGGTCTCGCCAGGCCTTGTCAAATCCTTTCATACGCAAAGCTTGTTGAAGGAAAGGCCATTTAACTTTATCGTATGCTTTTTCAAGATCCACTTTAAAAACCACACCATCTAGTTTTTTTTAGTGGATCTCATGGAGCGTTTCATGCAAGACGACCACCCCTTCAAGGATATTTCTATCTGGCATGAAAGCGGTGCAGGGACGGTTGCACAACTGAATGCGCAATCTGTGTGAGTCGGTTCGTCCCAACCTTGGTGAAAATTTTGAAACTGACATTAAGCAAACAGATAGGCCTGAACTGCTCAATGCGAATAGCCTCTGTCTTCTTAGGAAGAAGAGTTATCTTTCCAAAATTGAGCTTGAACAAATGAAGTTGACCAATGAACAAATCATGAAACATCGGCAACAGGTCACCCTTAATGAAATGCCAGCACTTTTTGTAGAACTCCGCCGGAAACCCATCTGGTCCTGGCGCTTTATTATTTTTCATTTGTGCAATGGCCTCAAACACCTCCTTCTCCGTAAAAGGAGCAGTCAAAATCTCATTCTCTTCCGTCTCAAGTTGAGGAACATCCTCAACTCTTGACTCATCCAGGGACACAAAACTCTCTTCCGGAGGTCCAAACAACTGCTTATAATAGTTGGTAATGTAAACTTTCAGGTTTTCCTGACCAACTATCGTCCCTTCATCTTGTTCTAATTGAAAAATTCTCTTCTTATGATGCTTTCCATTAGCAATCATATGAAAGAATTAAGTTTTGTCCTCTCCTTGGACAACCTTACGAACCTTAGCTCTCAAAGCCCATTTCAATTCCTCCTCTCCGAGAAGCTCTTTCAACCTTAACTCGGCCTCCACTTTAGACTCCAGCTCGCTGGTATCTAATATAGAGGTTTCAGCTTTTAACTCAAGGGAGTGAATAATCATAAGGAGTCTTTCCTTCTCAGCCTTATATATCCCATTCGTATGCTTAGCCCATCCACGAAGGAACCTTCGAAGATGACGAATCTTGCACTGCCACCGCTCAATGGGTGACCTTCCCCCGAGTCTTTAGCCCACTCTCTAGCTAACAACTCAATAAACCCTTCTCTTTCAAACCAAGCAAGTTCGAAGGAGAAAATATTCTTATTACCCATATGAGTTTGAGCCTCGAGTCGACTAGTAGCGGTGTGTGATCCGAGATACCTCTTGTCAACGCCTGCACCATTACCAGAGGAAACTTCTGTTGCCAATCGACGCTCGCCAAAACACGATTGAGCTTCTCAAAAGTCGGAACCGGTAGCGAGTTTGCCCAAGTGAATTTCCTACCCGAGAGCTCTATCTCTCTGAGATCCAAGCTTTCTATGATAGTATTGAACATAAACGACCATCTGCCGTCAAAGTTGTCATTATTCTTTTCCTCCTTTCTTCGAATAATGTTAAAACCACCACCCACTAAGACGGGTAGCTGCTCGTTACCGCAAACACGGACCATATCAGCCAAGAAATCTGGCTTGAGTTCGGGTTGGGCAGCCCCATATACTGCCACCAAAGCCCAATCAAATCCATCCGCTTTAGTTCTGACCCGAAACTTTACCGCGAACTCTCCCAACACTACACTCCGAACCTCCAACGTTTCGCACTTAACCCCGAGTAGAACCCCACCGGATCTTCCTCGAGGTGGGAGGCAGTGCCAGTCAAAATCTACCCCCCCAGATAAGGTGCTAAGAAATTGTGGAGAAAAATTACCTCGTCCAGTCTCGGACAAAGCAATAAAGTCTAAATGATGTTCAAGAGAAGCCTTTGCTAGAAGCCGTCTTTTAGCCAAGTCTTTAAGACCTCTGCTATTCCAAAAGATGCCTCTCATATGTCATCATGAAATTTTTTAGAGGTACGGATCCTAGCACTTCTACACAGAGCCGACACCGGATAAACCTTCCGTGTCCAGGTCCTTTTAGGCTTAACGCAAACATCAGAAGGTTCGGCACGCTCGGAATGAGCCTCTACCACCAAAGACTCATCCTCATGGTTAGAGGTTTCAGGAGAGGCATACTCATCCTCCTCCTCCGTCTCCTGTACCGCAGGGTCAAGATCAGCACACAAACCATCAAGAACCGTAACCCCAAGCACATCAATCTCCGACTCATTCATCGGCTTAACTGCAGCTATGTTACGAATCAATTCTAACGCTCGTTCAGCTTCCAAATCTAGCATATCATTAACAGACTTAGAAATCTCTAGATCATTATTACCAAGTGAAACTCCTAATTGGTTGGCATTTTGCATAATCTCATCATTGGTAAAATGCATAATAGAATTAGTCTTATTAACAGACATACCAGTAGAAAGCTCGACGTCGCGCAACTTGGCCGCTCTCAACGCGCACCTTAGCTGCATGTCATCAACATCCGGCTGCTCCTGCAGTCTCCGGCTGACCCGTCTCCCTGCAGAGACAGGATCCGGGATCCCGCCAAAGCGATGACCTCTCGCGTGAAGCTGCGCTGGGGAAAGAGCCTCCTGCCCGTCCCCAATAGCGGTGGCCAGCGCCGGGCCACCGGAGCAACATCCAAAGGTCGACGAGAGCTCCGGGGCCTATCGACGGACATCCCGCCGACGCCCGAGACCGGTGAACTCAGCATAGCGCGGTCCAAGGAGTCCGGTGCCGCAGCGACCAAACCACCCGGCCCGCCCTCCAGAGCAACAGAAGAGGAGACGATGGCCTCCTGCGCGCCCGCTCCCCCGCAAGTCGGCGACCTCACCAAGGGGGCCGCGCTGACCCTCGGCACCGCCGGCGTCAAAGGCCCAGAGGGCCGAGCCTCCTGCTCGTCATCTCCTCCCGTGACCACCGGCTCGGCCACCACAGCCGGTGTCAGGGATATACCCCGCGGTGTAACCCGGTCGGAATTATAACCCGGCCGGACTTGGCGACTCACTAATGACCCGCCCTGACTGGACGACACACTAAGTGACCCGCCCGATCCTGGCGACTTATGGGTGACCTGGCAAGCGGATCAGAGGAGCGACAAGACTCGGGGGCCCAGGAGGTTCAAGGCCCAGAAGGCCGGCTTACGTTATGATAGGTCGGCTTAAGAGGAAAGGCGTGATGAATATCTCCTATCTCCCTTACAAGGAATCAAGACCCGGACTTGTATCCGGCTTGTAGTAGAAGATAGGCTAGTCCTAATCCTATTTGGACTCCACATGTAACCCTCCCCTCTAACTTATATAAGGAGGGGCAGGGCTCCCCAAAGGGGGAGAGGAACAAGAAACAATATCTAGGGCTAGACACAAAGGGGGAGCCGGCTTATGCGGCGACTCGCTCATGAGCATAATGAGACCTAGCCTCAAACAACATGTAGGGCTATTACCGGATGATGTTTCCCGGGGCCCGAAGCTGTCTAAATCCTCGTCTTGTGTGTTGCCTCTCTCGATTCCGCTCAACCCCTTCAAGCTACCACATAGATGCGTTCGCCTCGCGACTAAGTCATGGCACTAAGGACATCTGCCGTGACAATTCCACGACAGCCGGCGCCGAGGGAGAGGAAACAACCGAGGGCGGGACCTCCTGCCCGCTGCACCTCCGTCCTCAACAGACCTCGTCACCAAGAACTGAGCAACGGGCTCGCAGAAGCGACCGGTCACACGACAACCTCGGCGGAGGCGAGAACGCTAAAAGAACCAAGCTGAAGAGTGGTAGTCGGAACTGTGATAGAAGACCCAACAGGCGGAGTCACCAGTGTCGATCGCCTCAAGGCCCCTTAGCCTTGTTATCATTACTCTTAGCAAAATCATCCTGGTTCCCCGAACCCCCTCCTCCCTCAGAAGTGTCCATGGGATTATCATCCTCAAACTCATTGAATAAATCAGGATCCTCATACTCAACATCCAACTGATATAAAACACCCGCATAAGTCCAAGGCACCACGTCTGGCAAGAACTGAATATTGGCGACACTGATAAGCAGTCGTGCCACCCCATGAGCCCGAGTGAACTGCATATCCACCTGCTCAGTCCTTCCAATCAAAGAACCCAGGCTCCAGGTCACCAAGAAGCTGTCCAGAGGGGCAGACGGGGCACCCGAGAAACGAACCCAAATCTGAGTTAAGGGCGTGCCCTGTGGCTCTTTCTTTTTCCACTCATCAAACTCCAGCACATAACTAGTACCTGTGACCCTGCTCATACCGAACTTGAGAATCCTCACTTGGTCCTCCTTACACGGGAAATCCACTTTAAAAGAGTTATCGGTGAGCTTAAGTAAGGACCACTGAAAATTACCCGGAGCGAGCTCTCTCAACTGTTGAATGATCTGTGCTTCGGTCAACGGCCCATGAACCACCTTCACCACACCAGGGAAGGACGTTTCCACTATGGGTGCAGAAGGCTCCGCAGATGGAGACTCAAAAAACATCAACTCCGAACACACACACTCCATAGATCTGAACGGATGGTTTAGGCCCCAACATAAGAGGACAGTCGGCCGCTATGTGTTTAGGTTTCCGGCATAGATCACATAACTCCGCAGTACAGTGAACCAAAAAGTGACCCGGTTCCCCACAACGGAAACAAGTGAGCTTCTTCTTCTTAGCCGCCCACTTTGACAACTTGTCACTCTCGGCCTTG
The DNA here is from genome assembly GCA_021605145.1 of Aegilops bicornis. Classification (NCBI taxonomy): domain Eukaryota; kingdom Viridiplantae; phylum Streptophyta; class Magnoliopsida; order Poales; family Poaceae; genus Aegilops; species Aegilops bicornis. The sequence continues at coordinate 31,841,020 of CM038670.1, forward strand.
TCCGTACCTTGCTCAGAAGAAGAATCGCCAGTCTGCATGGGCTCTGGCAAAGAAACTGCAGCCAAAGCCTACACCGTCTCCACCGCCACCTGCGGTAAATTTGATGCACCCTCCGCTACCTCCGTCACTGTAGCGGTCTTAGTATGCCGAGGCTGGTAGTGCCTCCGGTTCCTGCCCCGACGTCCACGAAAGCGTCCTCGGAAGGCTCGGTTGTTAGGACCAGCCGCGCCCTCGACGAAATTTCCGGCCGGTCCTTGGAAACCCCGGTTATCATTGCCATTGTCCACCGAAGCATAGCCACGGCCCCCTCCGGTGGAGGAAGAACCTCGGTGCAAACCAGCGCCATAAGCATCATACCCGTCATCACCCCACTGACCACGCAGGGGGTTACGGTCATCTCCTGCCGACACACCCGTCCCAAGGCCGGTCGGACCCTGCCCAGCACTGCCTCGGCCTCCAGCCATCTGCCTCGGCCATGGACGTTGTGCCGGCGGCGTTTCTGTCCTAGCAGCCGGCGCCGGTGCAGCCCGCGGCCCGGAGACAGGTGCAAATGGCGGAGGCATCGGCCCCCGAGGCGGAGCAGGCGCCCTAGGCGCGAACGGGGCCATCGCCCCAGCCGGTGTCGGAGCTGGCGGCCTCGGAGCCAGCGCCCGAGGTGGAGGCGGAGCTGTCACCTTGGGCGGCCTCATGGCCGGCGTAGGCGGAGGCGCAGCCCTAGCCGCACTAGGCGCAAGCAACGCCGCAGCCATGGCAGTAGCTCCCGCGGGCGACGCGGCCTTCTTCGCCGGCGGCGGAGGCTTGGGCGGCATCACGTCCTCGCCGGCCGACGTCGCAAGCTCGACAGAGATGCCCGAGGCCCGCCTCACACGGTCACGCACGGCCGACGGAAAACCAACCCGTCCGCGGCGGCGAACCCTAGCGCGAACAACGCCACGACAGGGAGAAACCGATCGTGCATGTGATGGCACACGATCCGAGGCTATCACATGCACGTAAGCCTCGACAGGCCGCTCGCCAGTAGCTAGTTTTGCCTGGGCCTTTAGCCCCGCTAATCCCGGCCCACACTTAGCCAAACCATCCAAACCCGACGTCCCGGTCGCAGAAGTACCCGCACAGCGACCCACTACTCCCAGCCCGTCAGAACCCAACAACGCATTCAAACGCACGATCCGATCCGCCCGAATCACGCACGAATGATCAATCGTCGGCTCCGGCATCTGCGCCGCCGGCGGCCGCCGTTCCTTCTTCTTCTTCCACGTTACAAGAGTCCAGTTATCTGGCAGGAAATCAGACAACGTTACCGGATTTCTCAAAACCTTCGGAATTGGTCCGCTCCACGGCTTCATGACCGGCTTCAAGATTTGAACAGGAGAGCGACGCCGATCGGTCTTGATCTCAAGCTCCGGCGATGAACCAGCGCTCGGTGAGGCCATGGGCACTCTGCCGGCAGTCTTCATAGAGATATGGCCCTCGACCTGCTCCTCGTCGTCACTCTCCAGAAGCACCCAAAACCTCCCTCCCGGTCTTGCATGAGCCATCGGCTCCGATAGATCGATCAACTCCGGTGACCTCGGTTGTACATCCACCTGCATACATTCACCAACAACTACGTCATATAAATCGAGAATGAATCTAGAACCAACCTCAATTTTGCCGTTGTCCGGGAGATAGTCGCCAGCGAGGACGTCGTTGTCCAGATCCAGGAGAACCATCCATCTCAAACGTGGAGAGAAACGAAGTCGTCCTTCGATCCAAAAGACGGGATTGTTCCCTTCGGAGAAACTCGCCCGCCATTGCATCCAACGTGACTCATCCCGTCCGATCTCACCACACTGCAGGTCGCCACAAGCGCCACCCGATCCCGCCGGCTCCTCCGTTCCACCCGACGGCGCCGCCGCTAGGGTACTAGGAGAGGCCGGTTGGATCTCATGCGTCGGAGCGCGACCGCCAGGCGAGGATTGAAGGAGCAGCGGCGGTGATCCGGCTGCCTTTGGTAGCCTCGTCTCCGCCTCGCCCTCCATCAAGGTGCCTCGGAGGAGGACGGAGGAGCGGCCAATCTCGGTCGGGCTCGCGGGGAGGGGAGGGGAGTGGCGCGTGTCGCAATGATTGGAGCGCGAAATTAGTTTCTATAGTGTAGCTATACATGCGAGAGATGAGATATTAGAAGAACATTGAACAGAGTATTTTGAAGGTACAGTGGTACACTATGGGAAGTATGGGTGCACCAGTCTAATTCTAACGAAGCATCTTCAGTGTGCTGCTTGGAGTTTTGTTCCCTGTCAATCTCTTTGAACTGAACCGCACAACCGGCTCATCCGATGACTGAGATGTGCCTTCCTCTATCTTGGGGAGTTCGAGCACCTCATTCCTCCAGCAATTTAGAGGGAATGGCTTGTTGTATGCTTAGAGAGCAGGAAGAGTTCTTGCTCCTTTTGAGGAGTTCTTGCTCCTTTTGTACTGAGATGTGCCTTCCTTCAATCTTCGATAGTTTTAGCTAGTTGTGGGGCAATCGTAAAACTGTTGTTATATGCAGTTGTTATGAAGAGTAGGAAATATTGCTTTCCAGTAAAATCTGTCCATGGTTTTTGTAATGATCATCTCGCTTTCATGCCAAGGAATCCGTTTCGATCTTTAGTTTGTTCTTTATTTTGGACCCGAGCCTTCGACTTCGCTGGAATAGTTAGGTCATGGCGCAGAAGAAATTTCGTAGGCAGAAAGGAGCTGCTCTAGGTGGCGACCTTCCATGGCCTGGCTGCAACCTGAAGGACGACCCCCACTAGGGACATGGGTGAGGGTGGCCAGTGATGTGCACCCATGAGGCGGACACTGCAAGCCTGGAACACCCGGAGATTTGCAGGGCCAAAACCCTGCCTTTATGGCAACATGACAGACATACCGGAGATTTGCAGGTAGAATTGGTACATCGATCCCCACTTCCACCCTGTTGAGTTGAGTTGTCTTTGTTCATGGAATACTTCATACGCATCCCGTAAGATACAAGTGTATGAAGGCGGCAAAAGTGCAAAAACGGAACCTACTACTTCCCTCTTTGGCACTGGAGTTAAAAGTGCCATTGAGGTGGATGTTGGTTTCAGTTTTCTGAAACACTCCCGTGGCAAACCGCGCCAGAGCATAATTGTGTTGCTGCCCGATGGGAAAAGAGCCAGAAACATTGATCGTCTCTACAGACACACACGCACACGCACACGCGCGCGCGCGACTGTTTTAAAATAAAGAGGCACACACACGACTGTGTTGAAAAAAACAGGTACACACACACGATGCATGCATGGACACGGATACCTTGTCGAACATGATGCTGACGAGCATGACGAACATGGGAGGAATTGAAGGAGAGTCCAATTGCATACCCGTCGCCTCGCTGCTGAACGAATGAGGTGCTGGGTATGCAGCGCTGCTGGTTGCTTAGCATACATGAACTCAGCCACAGTGTGCTGTGTGCGTACATGGTTACATTTTGCACGCGGTCAATTTACTCCTGTTCCTCCAAGTTCATTCAGGTTCAGGACGAACTTAGCCCAGTCGCCAGTGGCGCTCTCGTCTGGCGGGCCGGCGACCGACATGGCCGGCCGATCCATTTTTTTGCCGGCGTTCGAGAAAGGCAAATTGCGTCTTCAATCATCACGTATTGGTGCCATCAACTAGCAGCTCGCGGACCAAAAGGCCTGCCGTGATGGAAACGTGCCTGACGCTACCATTGCTTGATTGGCGTCATACTCACGTTTAACACTAGTACTCCCTTCATTTTTATTTACTCTGCATATTAGATTTGACTTAAGTCACATTTCATAAATTTTGACCAAATTTATAGAAAAAATATGAACATTTACAATAGCAAATACATATGATGTGAAAGTATATTCAATACTGAATCTAATTGTATTGAGATGTTATTGTATATGTTAATATTTTTATCTATAAACTTTATTAAAGTTTACAATGTTTGATTTTGACCAAACATAATATGCGGAGTAAATAAAAACGGAGGGAGCATAACAGCGTTTAGATCACTAAATCTGTTTTTATATTTGTTTACGGAGGGAGTATTCTCTTTATTCCACTATAGTGGTATGCCGGTCGATTCAGACACTCAGATCTGTTATAAGGGAGAGAGAGGGATTGGTGGAATCGCTGGATATATTGCTTGAGCCTCGTGGGCACATATATAGGAGTACATGATCATTTTGAAGTACAAGGCAAGGTGGAATAAATTCTATGCTATAGTATGTTTCCTAAATAAACATCATACTCAACATCCGCCGCAGTCACAACGGTAGCGACGCATGACGGTGAGACTGGAAAAGAATCGAAGGTATGCAAACGGACACCCCACGTAGTTGTAACGGTCGATGTATCGCGGAAGTTGTGGATGGGGAGTGGAAACCGGCGAGGTTGCTCAAGCAAGGCGGTAGCCCTTTGTGCCGTTTGTCGAGGTAGACGAGAGAGTAGGGCAGTGTAGCCGTGGTCGAGGTAGCCGTGTGTAGAACGCCGTGGTCGATGTCGAGTCGGGGTAGCCGGTGTCGAGGAAGTCGCCGTGGAGCCGCGGGCGCAAGGAGGCGTCGAGTTAGTCATGGGCGCAGTGGTGTCGAAGTAGTGGTGTACCAGGGAGAAGATGATGTTGATGAGGCGTCGCGCCGGGTTTGCCAAACCCGGGGACACGTCGTAGACGAAGGCATGCGTTGGTGTTGCCAGCACCGAGCATGCGTAGACGAATGAAGACGAAGTTGACGAAGCGCCGCACCATGCTTGCCAGGGCCGGGGACACATCATGGACGAAGGCACACATCGGTGTTGCCAGCACCGGACATGCGTAGACGAGGCACCTGCGTGAGTTGTACGCCATGTCGAGGAGTCGGAAGGGCCTGCAAATAAGAAGACTCGATGACGGTTGTGGCGTCAATCGGCATGGGGCCGATGTTACCAATGCTGGTCGGAGTAGATAAAGTGGTCAGGGAAGATGAGGGCGACACTGGCAACGGGCTGGTGTTGGATGAAGACAAAGGGGGTGGACGGGTGATGCAGCTCTGGTGAGCGACCGGCAGCGGTGCCGAGGAAGAGTGGCGGCCGTGGCATGACGGCGGCCGCTGGGTAGGAGCGCGGCGGTGATGCTCGAAGTAGGCGAGGAAGAACCCGACAGCATGATGAAGACCGACGCACACGGTGGCATGCTCGAAGTAGGCGAGGAAGAACCCGACAGCGTGATGAAGACCGACGCACACGATGGCGTTCCCGTTCCAAAGAGGTGGCCTGAGGCATACCACGTGGAAGTCAACGCGTGGGGACGATAAGTGGACCGCGTGCTGCGATGCTACGGCCCGAAGGGGAAATGCAGCGTCGGTGCAGCTGCTTGGACGGCCTCGGCGCAGCGTCGGGGACCGTGTGCCGTGACGCAACAACCCGAAGGGGTGATGTAGCGGCGGCGGGCGAGTCGGTGTAGCCGCAGAGAGAACCATGGGGTGGCGACACTGCGGCCCGACGGGGCGACGCAGCGGCAACCCGATGCTCAATCGGTGGAGTAGCGCGCTATACTCGGGACAATCTTCACGTTACCTGTTGAGGCGCGCAACCGACGGCCCCGATCAGCCGCACGGCGCGGGCAGGGCGGATCGCGGCGTGGACGGGTGATCAATCCGATCGCGCGCCAGCTCGTGGACGTCGCTCGGTGGAGCGGGGTGGTGGCGGAGTCCGGGCTGAAGCCGGTGACGACGGCCGTCGTGCGACGACGTGCGGACGGCGCGCATCGGCACGAAGCCCGGGCGGCCACAGCAGCGGCGTAACGCAACGCCATGTGGAGGCAGACGTACATAGGCGGCAGAGGCGGAGTGGTGATGCAGGGGTTCGGTCGGAGCAGGGCGGCGACGCTAAGCGCAGGGCGACGGGCGGGCGGCGCGGACGGCGACTGGCCGGACGGGCCGCCTCGGGCGCGTGGCTGCCTGGTCGTAGGAGATGCCGGCCGGTCGTGCGGTGTCGGAGTAGAAGCGTCGCGAGTCGACGGTGGTGGCAGGTGGCGCAAACCGATCTTAGATCGAAAACCAAAAAAACACCGATAAAGCGACCAGTGAGAGAGACAAAATTCCAAATCAAAGGATCGGAAAAAAAGACACTCTAGGGCCGCCGTTCAATACGACAGGCGGACAAACCTTAGGTATGGGCGGCGCGGTGGCGGTCATGGCGGCTAACCGCCCTGGGGCGGCGCGGCCTCCGGTGGCGGTCATGGCGGCTAACCGCCTTGGGGCGGCGCAGGGTGGAAGCGGTGGGCGAAGGCTAGGGCTTGAATCGGTTAGGCTGATACCAAGGTCAACATCATACAAGAACTCCAACCAGAAAATGCTTCAGATTTTTTTGGTGCTACATAAATTTCTCAAATGATATAATCTATATAAGCATCACCATTCTAGATATTCCTGTTGCACCTAGAAAAATGAAATCAAAACAGTTTCTAGACATTGTAGTACTTGTCTGATGTTGTCCTGCAGCATCGAAGTCCAAATCTTGTATTGTTTGGGAGAAATGAAAAGGTGGGTCTTTTATGCACGAAACTTCGATGCAAAATTGAATGGTCGAGATAAAGGGGTGCACCTACATTTAGGCTGAACTACAAGTCTTTCTTTCTTATACCATTATAAAGTAGAGCTCCTTGTAATACATATTACTACAGATGCAACTCGAGATCTCTAAGCAAGGCTGAGGCGCTGTGATTTAGTACATAAAACATATTTTGGCATGCTTGGCAAACTTTGCAAAAGTATATTTCAGACATGAGTCACCATTTACAGTGTTAGTGTCTCAATGTAGTCCATGACTTCCTTCCAGATGTGCCTTCATCAATTTAACATTGGTACTTTGCAAACAAGATTATTGTGATAGATTTCACAAGGATGGGGTGAAGAGGGAGTTGATGTCCTTATAAAAGGGGTTGGTTCGAGAGGATATATCAATTGTGGCTACGAGGCTCATCCGAACTGTTAACTAGTGTTGCACTTACAAGCTGAGTATGCGGTGGAAACGTTTATATAGTGTAGCTATACATGTGAGAGATGAGATATTAGAAGAATATTGAATATAGGATTTTTAAGGTACCTTGGTACTCTATGGGATGGATTGGTGCACTCGTCAAATTCTAAATGTGCAATCTCCAGGACGGTGCTTTGAAGTTTTTGTCCTTGTCAATCTCTTTGAATTGAATCGCACAACATACTCTTCCAGCGACTGAACTGCTCCTTTTGACGAGGTTTAGCTATCATAGACATGTTCTTAATTGTTTGGTGTTGTACTGAACAGTATGAAATATTGCTTTGCATTAAAATCAATACTTGGTTTCTCCAACGAACTGTCGGTCTTTAGTTTGTCCTTTTTTTTACGTGAGCCTTTGATTTCACTGGAATTGTTTTCTTTTTAAACTTGATAACAGTGGGAGAGGCTCCCACTGACATTTTTCAAAAATTAGCAAGGGAATACTGTTACATAGTTACATGGTGGATGGGGGAGAGGGGGAGTTAGGGGTGGGTTATAGAGAGAGGGGTATTACAAACTACTTCCTACGTTCCATATTACTTGTCGCTGATTTAGTACAACTTTGTACTAAATCAAGGACAAGTAATATAGAACGGAGGGAGTAGGAAAGAAGCACACACACGAAAAACAAAAAGAGAAGGGTGAAAGAGAGTAACCAAACTAGAAAAACAATATGGATTACACCAAGCCCATGATAAAAGGGTGCAATTCCTCCTTTGTTCTGTGCACCATCATTGCCATGTCATTTTTGAATCTGTTCTCCAACGACAACACTATCCGTCTGAAATGCTTCTTATTCCTCTCTTTCCATACCCCCCAGGCCACAATGGTAAATACCTCCATAATGGTCTATTCCAGGAACGCCGCCCCTCATGCACAAGGGCTAATCTGCAATCAGGTGTTCTGCCAGGAGATTCCCACAGTGTTACAACAAGCAACCACAAAAGGCCATTTGAAGAACGAGTGTTTTACGGTTTCTTCAGGGGGAGCTGAACATAGCAAGCAGGTGTGAACATTGTCGTTGATTATATCATGCCTCCTTCTCAACATGTTCCTGGTATTCAAGTGATCAACAAAGAGAAGCCACACAAAGACCTTCCACTTATTGGTACATTTGGATTTCCACAACCAGGAGAAGGCCTCATCCACCTGCATATCTTTGAAGCAGTGTTGATAGTACTCACTCCCCATAATGCCTTTGTTCCCAGTGTTGTCCCAAACAGCGACCTAGTGCTGCATGGCGTGCTGAGGGACATATGTTCCGACTATATTCAGCTCTGGAGCAAAAGTTGTCGAAGAAGAAGCATACCTCACTAATATCCAGTGCATTCGCAGAATGTTCCCTATTCCCTGTATCTGTTGCTTGTTCACATCCAAGTAACAGGTTCAGTCACGTCTGATCCAGGTGCCAGCCTCTAGCGAACCTATGAATATTTAGGAATCGGTGAGCTCTCTGAATCTGTCGAAGAAACTTTGAATAGTAGGAGGTGAAGGAAATGCAGTTTCCCACGCCGTTATCAAGTGAAAAGGAGACAACTCGCTTTTGCACAATAAAGACGAACGCACGGTACATTTGTTTCGTGTTCAGCTCGAGAGAGCATGTTTCATGTCACCTCATCATCCAGACTTGGCGATAGCAGAACTCTTGATGAACGCAAGTGCAGGAGCAACTATGTTTTTTCTTCTGATATCTGCATGAGTCATTACCCGCCCAAAGGTCAAATTTTTGCGTGGTTGGCCATGCAAAATAGGGTATGGACTAATGACCTTTTGGCCAACCGGAGGTGGCCCAATCGCGGGCTTTGTCCTCTTTGCAAGCGAGTGCAAGAATCCATCGACCACCTTCTCTTCAGATGCCGATACACTATTAGACTTTGGGAAATGATAAAAGATTGGCTCCAACTCGAAAGCATCAAAACTTACTCTTGGCACTTGGCATGGTCAACCAAAGAGTGGTGGGTCGGGCTCTCCAACTCTACCATACCGAATAGGAAGGCTATGGCTACCCTCTCCATGCTCACCTCTTGGACAATCTGGAATGAAAGGAACGCTCACATCTTCCAACTCAAGAGTGCCCCGCCGATGGTTCTACTATCTAACATCAAGATTGAGGATCAAACTTGGGTCACCCAGGTGCAAAGAAATTGGGAGCCATCATGCCACGAGAGTAGGCCTTTTGTAGTGGTGTTGTAACACGATGGGTGTTATAACACAAACATTAAACTCCTTTTTCCATCTAAATTAATGAATGAGGCAAGTCATTTGCCTCCTTTCAAAAATATATACTCCCTCCGTCACAGTTTAGAAGGCACAGTTAAATTTGCATTCATTTCCACAATAGACAAGGTTTAGGGCGCATTGCATTCATTTCTAGTAGCTAATTAGTACTCCGATATACTATTTCTATATGCATGCTAGTGTGAATGCTATTTTTTAGCCCATCTCACAACCAATAGATAACCACCTAGGTCCCAGAGAATTTTCAAGCGTGCCTTCTAAACCGTGACGGAGGGATTATTTTTTTACATGGTGCAGTATGTTGCCATCAAGGATCACTCTGGTTACACAGTATAATCGCATGCCCAGGACATGTACACCACAAAACATGGACTAGCTAAGCAATTATTGGCCACGTTGAGATGGCAAATGTGTAGCTAATTCAGATAGGAATGTTCGTTTAGATGCATACTATCGCAGAGTTGCGGCAGTGTAATACTTTGTATTAACCATATAATTCACACCAAGACAACTTCGCCTCATTATTTAAAAAAAACCTTAGAATATCTTTAAGCATGCAACAGTTATGATAAAGGGAAAGTAGTGGAGCTCAACTGAAATTTGACATTTTCATATGATGCGGCTACCTTCATCGATTTAACATTGTTGTCATGTAAGACGTGAGATGAGCATTCCACAATGATGAATGGTTTGAAACTTCGTTGCCGCTAGTATAAAAGGTCCTTTACTTGGGACCTGTTGAAGGGAATAAATTATATTCAGACTTTGATGAGATGGCTATACATGGAAAGGAGTCACCCACATAATTTAGATGAGGTATTAGAAGAACACTGAAGAGATGGTTTTAGAACATGTAAGCATAGAAATGCTTTGTACAGATCTGTAAGGGTGCTTGCAGCCAAGTGCCACCCGTCTGATACGTGCTGTTGGATATTGTTCCTTGCATGTCTATGACTACGAGGAAAATTCTAGCCCGCATACGCAAGTCATGGTCACAGTCACTGTACTATGGTTGCATTCAGGTCCAGGAATACGATTCTATTCTGAAGTTCGCCCGCGAGTCACTGCTGGCTGTAATCATATTCCTGATAATTAATCAATATATCTCCTTTTAGCCGAAAAGGAAAAAAGACAGATGGATGTTCTTCCTTGCATGACTATGACTAGAAGGAAATATTCCAGCCCCCACATACAAGTCATGGTCTTTCTCTTGTCAGCCTTTTTCACATGTTTACTTCTGTAGCAGATTTTTCTAACTACATATACAAATCTTCTTATAGAAATGCACAATCATGGTATGGCTGCATTCAGGTCCAGGAATTCCATTCTATTCCGAAGCTGTCAGCTTGTCAATGTTGGCTGTAATCATATTCCTAATGATTAATCAATACGTTCCCCTTTAGTTTCCCTGTAAAGTAAACACTACTAGGAAAAGGACTGCTAGTGGCGCACCTGTTTTGCCTACTAATGGCACACTAAAGGTGCGCCACTAGCACCACGTCATTAGAATTTTTTACTAATGGTGCACCTGTGATGCGTCATTAGTATAGCCCACGGTGTAGCCATTAGGATATCAGATGCTAATGGCGCATCACATAGAAGTGCGCCATTAGTAACATTTTTTTAATATTTTTTCAGAATTTATTTTTTTAATTTTTTTTAATCTCGAGTCACTATGGCTTAAATCTCGGGTTAATATCCTTAATCTCAAGTGAAATCACACTAAGTGGTCAAACTTCGAAAGGTCACCCATCCTCACACTACTCCAGCCCGAGCATGCTTAACTTCGGAGTTCTATCCAACCCCCGCACCACCTCACTTAACAGGCACTTGTTGATATATCTATCATATCAATCCTAACCTTGATGATGTCTAGGACTTTGTTCATGTTTATGAGTATGATGAAATTTTGAAAAATATTTCAAACTTCCCGGTCATATTACGTGTCATTTTTTGACAAAAAATTCCAAAAAGAAAGTCGAAACCAATTTTTTTTCTGTTACTAGTGGCGCACCTAGCAAACGGTGCGCCACTAGTAAGTTTGAAATTTTTTAAATTTTTTCCCTCTAGATCTTGAAAGCCCCGTAACTTTTTTCTGTTAGGGTTTTGAGGATTCTGAAAATGTTTAACGGGGTTGCCCCCGATAAATTCGGATGTAACTTTTCGAGTAGATGACTTTTCATATAAAAAAAATTTAATCCGAGTTCGTATGCCAAAATTATGCCCATTTTACAAATTCCAGAGAGATTTTGCAAATAAAGTCGAAATTCATATTTGTAAATTTCCCCAACAACTAGACCACATATCACATGGGAAACTTATTTTCTTTTATTTTTTTTGACATTTCATCATTTTCATTTATTTTTTTTAAACTGAAAAAGCAGTCCAGGGGGAGGGGGGCATTCGGTGGATTTTTTGGGCCAAGTCAGTAAAGGCGCACCATGGGAGTGGTGCGCCATTACTAGTTCAATTAGTAATGGCGCACCACTCCCACGATGCGCCATTACTAGTTTTAAAAAAAATAAAAAAAATTGAAGAAAAATACTAGTGACGCACCGTGGATGTGGCGCACTATCCCTTGGTGCGTCATTACTAGATTTGAAAAAAAAATTGAACAAAATTTACTAATGGCCTTTTACGTGGTTGTGGTGCGTCATTACTAGTTTTGAAAAAATAAAAAATTGTTACTAATGGCGCACCGTGGACGTGGTGCACTATTAGTATTTAAACACTAGTGGCGCACCAACACATGATGCGCCATTAGTATATAGGGGCTGTTTGGATTGCTGCCAAAGCTGGCCATGCCAAAATTTTGGCTAGCCCATGGAATTTGGTTGTTCTTTGGTTCATTGCCAAATATTTGGCACACCCAGCGACCCGAGCGGCTCCCTGTGTATTTTTCGCCAACATGCGGGCGAGATGTGGGCGAGCAAAAGCTGCGCCAAAATATTGGCGTGCTGTTGTTGATGGGCCCTACTCAGTGCATGTGGTAGGATAGATATTTTTTAATGCGTTGCTATTGGATCTATTCTGTTAGCCGTACCGAATTAGTAACAGATCCCTGCACTTCACGCCACAAAAATACGTGAGTCCGTGTGATTAGCAAGTGCATGCACTATTTTTTTTAAGTGTACATGCAGTATGGTGCCGTAGGGAATCTGCTTTTTAGCTTGCGATAACTGTGTGACATTGTTTTGACATTTTTTCATATGGATTTGCATCTGAAAAAAATTTATCTGTAGATACCTTCGCAGTTCTAGATAATAGACGCATTTAAATATCCCCTTAATGTTTGAACAAGTAGTATAATCAACATGCCAGTTGGTCACAAACCAAACAAAGGTCTCTTCTGCCAAAATTTTGGAGAATGAAATGGCTGCAATCCAAACAACATCAACTTGCCAAAATTTTGGTCATGCCCTTGCTTTGGTCATCCAAAATTTTCGTGGGGCTAGCTGGGGCTTAAACCAAACAGCCCCATAATAGTAACGCACCACATGTCTGGTGCACGATTAGTATCCATATCATCTATAGCCTTTTTCCTAGTAGTGAAATAAGACATTTGTTCTAATTCCTGCTCTCTACAGTTACGTTTCTGAGTCAAATGTGCTCACAAATCCATACCGGCGACATAATAGTATAAAGTAACAGACAAAAGACAGAACCAATCCATCTTTAAGCCCATCAATCAGATCAAGTCACTATTTTTTCTGTCCACTTGTCACTGCACAAACAGATAGAGGCTGCCTGGCATTATATCACTTAGATATGCTCATGAAATATGGATCATCCTACCAGGTGACTCGCACTAAGATATATGTTGTCGCCGCCGGTCTCCCCCCTGCTCGCCGGAGCTCTACCTCTCTGTCTCACTCAGCTCTCACCTCCCACTCTCGAGGAAGAAGAAGACTAGAAGAGGGAGATGGACATAGGGACACAGGAAAATTTTCTTGGCGCACGTACGCCACTACCGCTCGAACGGCGTCCTTTTTCCTTGAGCATGAACTTAATACACCCGGCCATCGGTACACAGAGGATCGGCGAGAGTTTATCCTCACGCACGACGCACGCCACGCCCACGGCGCTCCCACTTGCCCACGCCCCGCGTCCCTCGCTATACCTGGCCCGCGCTCCCGTCGCGCCTGCAGGCGGACGACGCGGCCACCAACAGCCCTGGACGCGGTCACACCTCCGGCTCCAACGCTAGCTGGAAAAGACCCACGTGCACGCACGCGCGGTCACACACGCACACATAACCCAGACATAGGTCGGACCATGCCTGGACTATAGTCAGACTATGGTCAGACACACACTATGCACGCTGACGGCAGCGTTCAGCCCGCGCCCAAACGCGCACTGGCCACGGCCGTGGCTTTATTTGTCTAACATTCACTCCCTAAGCCATGGCTCAGAGGAGACCATCGTCCTCGTCGCCGATGACGTCCGCCAACAGCGCGCCCTCCGCCGCCGGCTCCCTCGGCAGCTTAGGGCAGTCCCTCTTGAAGTGGCCGCGCTCGCGACACTTGTAGCAGCGCCCGTGCGGTTCCGCCACTGCTCGACGCCACGCTCTTGCCATCTTCGTCGTCCCGAGCTCCGCCGTGCCGACGCTCCCGTGCTGCCCAATGTGCCACCGTCATGAGAAGTTGCTCCCCGCCACGCTCGCCGCCGTCTTGTCCACGGTGCCGAACACGCTCGTCAAACGCGCGCAGCCGCCCGAGCGCCTCGTCGAAGGCCATCTCCTCGATGACGCAAAACTGCTCAATCCCGGCGTCATAGTCCAACATGACTCCTAGCTCCCGTCCGGTGCCGCCTGGCCATCGAGGTGCATGCGGTCGACCAATTAGTGATGTTAGCAAAATACTTAGCATTTACGTAAGTGTTTTTTGCCGCTTTCAAATTTCCCGTGCAGTGACTTTTGCCACATTTTGTAAATTGATGCTTTTTTGCTAATGACACCGATATTGTGGTGGTTCTATGCATTTTACTCCCACAAAGCAAGGACTAGCTAAGCAATTACTGAAAACTGCCCTGGCTGTGCTGCGAGGCTGGATCCGGCCTCTCCTCGCCGGCCGCCCCTCGGCGCGACTCCGGGCCCCCGCGCGCGGCTTTGGGCTCGCTCCTTGCGCGGCCTTCCTCTGACGCGTGTGGCTGCTGCTCAGCGTGGGCTGCTCCTCGCTGGCTGGTCTAGGCCGCCCTCTGGCGCGGTGCCCCACCCCCACCGCACCATCCACCCCCCCCCCCCCACCCTCCCCGAGCTCCATTGATGGCAGCGGCATGACGTCCGTCGATGTGTGCTGGCCGGATTGCGTGGCGGCTGTGTTGTTCTCCATGGCGGCCCTCTTCCCCCTCGCGAGTGTGTTCCGGCTTTGACTCCTGGCAGCCATGAACCTGCGTCCCCTTGCTGTGTTCCTGGCTGGCCAGGGTCCACGCTGGCACGGCGCTGGACCCCACATGCTCCTGGAGCTGCGTTCCTCTTCCAGCTTCTTGGGCTTGCCGGGGTCTCGGTGGTTTTGGCCCTGGTGGCCCGGATCTGCGCTCCTCTCCGGATCTTGGGTCGTCCGCGTTGCCGGCCACTGTTGCATCCCTTTGTCTTCGGCGCGAATCCCCTCCGCCCAGTCGCCCAACCCAGCTCAACTCTTCATGTCGCTCTTGCTCCTTCCGGATTTGTAGCTCGCTCTCCGGTGACGTCCGATGTCGGCTTTGGCGGCAGGCGTTGCTCCCCTCCCTGTGATCGGCGACTTCAACATGTGTTTCAACTTCCTCCACTCTGCCTCGGTGGCTTGGGATTGCTCAGACAAAGACCAGGGCGAAATCCCTGCTCGGTTTGCCAGTGCTGGTAGCGGCGGCACCTGCGAGCGTCGTCCCCTTCTTGGAGGCGCTGCCATGGTCTCTGTCTTAGCCCCTCTTGAGCATCAGGGAAACCCTAGGTCCGGACTTCTGGACCGACGACGGCAGCGCCTTGGCGTTGTTCCCCTTCTTGAAGGCGTCGTCTTGCTCGCTCATGCCTCCCGATGGTGGAGTTGGACGCTGGTTGTCTTTACTGTGTTCGAGTTCCTTCTCAGGGCTAGGAGAGTTTGCCATGTTGTTCTTTTCATTTCTTTGGGCTGAGCACCCCATGTCCCTCTGCTCCGGGCACCATGTCGTCTGTGCATGTGTTGTTCATTCCCTGTATTCACTCTTCTTCTTCTATCAATGAATGATACGCAAGCTTTCAGTATTCGCGAAAAAAAATGTAGGCCCTACCGGATTGGCCTCGTTGAGACGATTGTGTGCCTACTGCCTAATTCAGATAGGAACATTCGTTTAGATGCATACTATTGCAGAGTTGCGGCAGTGCAATACTTCGTACTAACCATATAATTCACACTACTATAACTTCATCTCATTATCCAAAAAACTTAGAATGTCTTCAAGCATGCAACTGTTATGATAAATATCTCAACTGAAATTTGGCATGTTCATATGATGCGGCTACCTCGTCGATTCAACATCATTGTCATGCAGGACGTGAGATGAGCATTCCATAAGGATGAATGGTGTGGAACTTCGTTGCTGCTAGTATAAAAGGGTCTTTTACCTGAGACCTGTCCAAGGGAATAAATTATATCCAGATTGTGCGATGAGATGAGTATACGATCGAGAGGAATCGCCCACATAATTTAGATGAGGTGTTAGAAGAACGCTGAAGAGATGGGTCAAGAATATGTAGATATAGAAGTGCTTTGCACAGATCTTTAAGAGTGCTTGCATCCAACTACGACCCATCTAATACGTACTGTTGGACATTGTTCCTTGCATGATTAGGATGAAAATTCTATCCCGCATACACAAATCGTGGCGGAGGCCACTACCAGCACAACACTAGTGGTGGCGGCGGTGGTGGTGGTGGCGGAGGCCACTACCAGAACGGCGGTGGCAACAACTTTAAGCAGCGGCGTCCCTCCTACAACAGCAACAGGGGGCGCCCTTCCAAGGCTACGATGAGTATGAGAATAAGTGTCAAATCTGTAAAAAAAATTATATAGCAAAGGATTGTGACTGGCGCTATGCCGAGAACAATTCCCAACACAAAAAAAGTTGCAGCCGCCGCAGACACGTGATATGGGTGTTGACACAAATTGGTATGCCGATACCAGTGCCACGAATCACATCACTGATGAGTTTGAGAAGGTGACGATGCACGAGAAGTATCCAGGTCACGACCAAGTCCACAACGAAAATGGAGAAGGTTATGGAGATAGCTCATGTTGGTCATTCAATTATTGCAACCCCTCATAGACATATTCACCTTAAAAATATTCTGCATGTTCCAGAAACTGCCAAAAATCATCTTTCCGTTCATCGCATTGCTCTTGACAACAAAAATTTTCTTGAGTTTCACCCTTCTATTTTATCAAGGATCAGGTCACGAGGAGAATTCTTTACCAAGGTAGATGTGTGCATGGGCTCTTTCCGCGAAACTGTGCAGAGTTGTGGCTGTGGGCCTTCTAGGGATAATGAAGCGGTTCTCGGTGAAGAAACAGAGCGTACAGAAAAAGAAATTAAATAACGTGACTATGAGGTGTGTTTGGAATTAATGATGTGGCTAAACTGCTGAGGTGGAATTAGGTCAATGGCTGCATGTTAGTCGTTGATGTGGATAGCCTGTATGTCAAGAGAAATCAAGTAGTGGGGTGCTCCTATTTAGATATAGTAGATTTCCCCAGTTTAGAAGCTTCAATAAACATGTTTTTGGTGTCATCAAAATCTCATCAGAACGGTGACACGCTCGATAAGGACATCTGTCTTTTTTCATTGTTCAACAAGTGCTTAGAAATAATCAGCTCCCATGTGTTGGGGAGCGTAGTGTAGAAACAGTTTGTGGTTCATGTCAAAAAGCAAAATCTCATCAATTTCCATATCATGTTTCTACTAGTATTTCTACCAAACCACTTCAACTTATTTTCTCCGATGTTATGGGGTCCGGCCCTTCTTCTGTTAGTAGACATACCTACTATGTTAGCTTCATTAATGATTTCAATTACTTGGATTCATCTTCTTAAGAAATGTTCTGACATTTTCCAAGTCTTTCAACACTTTGAAGCACTTGTTGAGCATAAATTTGATAGCAAAATCATTGCCGTCCAATTTGATTGGGATGGTGAATATGAGAAGTTGAACTCTTTTTTTAAATCAACTTGGCATCTCTCATCATGTTTCATGCCCCATGCACACCAACAAAATGGTTCCCGCTGAACGTAAGCATAGGCACATTGTTGAGGTAGGACTAGCTCTTCTTGCGGTGCCTCCATGCCCCTCAAGTTTTTGGGATGAGGTTTTTCTCACCGCTGTCCACCTTATCAATATGCTTCCTAGCCGTGTCATCAACAATGAAACATCCATGCAAATGCTTCTCCATACTCATCCAGATTATAATTCTCTTCATGTTTTTGCGTGTGCTTGTTGGCCCAACCTTCGTCCTTATAACAATCGCAAACACCCATGCATTTTCCTTTACTGAACACAAATTAGAATTGGCTCATATAAAATTAATTAAACCATATTATAAATATAAATATAAAACTAAGTTTTGATACCACGACCTCACACACCATAGACAACTGGCAGCAGGCCGTTAACCACTACACCAGAGACCTGCATCTGAATATTAGGTGCAGAACTTTATAACAACACACATCAGCGTTGAGATTTGGAAAAACATTCTGAAAATTCTTAAAAATAGCAACATTCTTTATATTCAAAAATTGTTTTGGAGAAGTGAAGATTTTTTGTAATTCCAATTTTAAAAAGAAATATGAGCCACATACGGATCAACGCTGTGGCCCTGAAGATAACCTGCAAAAAGTGAAAGTTCGTTGCTCTATTAAAAACCAAATCATTTCTGCAGTTCCATACTGCCCATAACAAGGCACAAACTCCAACACGAATATGTCTTGATAAATCCAAGTTAACCCCATCAATCCATGTTCCAAATAACATATTGATAGAGGTAGGTGGAGTAATATTAAAAGCAATATGAATCGAACGCCAAAGAATCTTAGCCAGCAGACAATCTAGAAAGAGGTGCACGATAGTTTGATTTACGATCACAAAAACTACACCTAGCACAACCCATCCAATTGCGTTTTGCCAGATTATCCTTGTGACAACTCAAATACTTGCGATTGTATAAAAACAGATAAAAATTTTGAGGCTTCTGATTCGAATACGATCAGTAAACCGTTCCAAAGGGGTTAAGCTAAGATTCGAATACGATCATATAGCCCCCAGTGGCGTTGGCGTTGCCGATCAAAGTGGGTATCGACAGCTATGTTCTCTTTGGTTCGAATACGACCTATGTTTGAACAGGAAGCCCCCAAATGACCATAAAAGTTTTTTAACGACGCTGATTCAAATACGATCCACGTCGATTCCCAAAGGGGTTGAGCTATGATTCGGATACGATCAAGAAGCCCCCAAGTAGGTTCAACAGTTTGCTAATCAAAAGGGTATCGACAACTATGTTCTCTTTGGTTCGAATACGACCTATGTTTGAACAGGAAGCCCCCAAGTGACCATATAAATTTTGGCATTGCGCCGATCAAGAGGGTACTAATAGCTATGCCCGATGAGCAGGAAGCCCCCAAGTGACCATAATAAGATAAGCCGTGGCGGGATACCCATGTTTGAACCGCGCGCCGGACTTAGTGCCAGGACTTAGTCGTGAGGCGAACGCATCTATGTGGTAGCTTGAAGGGGTTGAGCAGAATCGAGAGAGGCAACACACAAGACGAGGATTTAGACAGCTTCGGGCCCCGGGAAACATCATCCGGTAATAGCCCTACATGTTGTTTGAGGCTAGGTCTCATTATGCTCATGAGGGAGTCGCCGCATAAGCCGGCTCCCCCTTTGTGTCTAGCCCTAGGTATTGTTTCTTGTTCCTCTCCCCCTTTGGGGAGCCCTGCCCCTCCTTATATAAGTTAGAGGGGAGGGTTACATGTGGAGTCCAAATAGGATTAGGACTAGCCTATCTTCTACTACAAGCCGGATACAAGTCCGGGTCTTGATTCCTTGTAAGGGAGATATTCATCACGCCTTTCCTCTTAAGCCGGCCTATCATAACGTAAGCCGGCCTTCTGGGCCTTGAACCTCCTGGGCCCCCGGGTCTTGTCGCTCCTCTGATCCTCTTGCCAGGTCACCCATAAGTCGCCAGGATCGGGCGGGTCACTTAGTGTGTCGTCCAGTCAGGGCGGGTCATTAGTGAGTCGCCAAGTTCGGCCGGGTTATAATTCCGACCGGTTTACACCGTAGGGTATATCCCTGACACCGGCTGTGGTGGCCGAGCCGGTGGTCACGGGAGGAGATGACGAGCAGGAGGCTCGGCCCTCCGGGTTTTGACGCCGGCGGTGCCGAGGGTCAGCGCGGCCCCCTTGGTGAGGTCGCCGACTTGCGGGGGAGCGGGCGCGCAGGAGGCCATCGTCTCCTCTTCTGTTGCTCTGGAGGGCGGGCCGGGTGGTTTGGTCGCTGCGGCACCGGACTCCTTGGACCGCGCTATGCCGAGTACACCAGTCTGGGGCGTCGGCGGGATGTCCGTCGATAGGCCCTGGGAGCTCTCGTCGACACTGGATGTTGCTCCGGTGGCCCCGGCGCTGGCCACCGCTATTGGGGGACGGGCGTGAGGCTTTTTCCCCAGCGCAGCTTCACGCGAGGAGGTCATCGCTTTCGGCGGGATCCCGGATCCTGTCTCTGCAGGGAGACGGGTCAGCGGGAGACTGCAGGAGCAGCCGGATGTTGATGACATGCAGCTAAGGTGCGCGTTGAGAGCGGCCAAGTTGCGCGACGTCGAGCTTTCTACTGGTATGTCTGTTAATAAGACTAATTCTATTATGCATTTTACCAATGATGAGATTGTGCAAAATGCCAACCAACTAGGAGTTTCACTTAGTAATAATGATCTAGAGATTTCTAAGTCTGTTAATGATATGCTAGATTTGGAAGCTGAACGAGCGTTAGAATTGATTCGTAACATAGCTGCAGTTAAGCCGATGAATGAGTCGGAGATTGATGTGCTTGGGGTTACGGTTCTTGATGGTTTGTGTGCTGATCTTGACCCTGCGGTACAGGAGGCGGAGGAGGAGGATGAGTATGCCTCTCCTGAAACCTCTAACCATGAGGATGAGTCTTTGGTGGTAGAGGCTCATTCCGAGCATGCCGAACAACCGATGTTTGCGTTAAGCCTAAAAGGACCTGGACACGGAAGGTTTATCCGGTGTCGGCTCTGTGTAGAAGTGCTAGGATCCGTACCTCTAAAAAATTTCATCATGAAATATGAGAGGCATCTTTTGGAATAGCGGAGGTCTTAAAGACTTGGCTAAAAGACGGTTTCTAGCAAAGGCTTCTCTTGAACATCATTTAGACTTTATTGCTTTGGCCGAGACTGGACGAGGTAATTTTTCTCCACAATTTCTTAGCACCTTATCTGGGGGGGTAGATTTTGACTGGCACTGCCTCCCACCTCGAGGAAGATCCGGTGGGGTTCTACTCGGGGTTAAGTGCGAAACGTTGGAGGTTCGGAGTGTAGTGTTGGGAGAGTTCGCGGTAAAGTTTCGGGTCAGAACTAAAGCGGATGGATTTGATCGGGCTTTGGTGGCAGTATATGGGGCTGCGCAACCCGAACTCAAGCCAGATTTCATGGCTGATATGGTCCGTGTTTGCGGTAACGAGCAGCTACCCGTCTTAGTGGGTGGTGATTTTAACATTACTCGAAGAAAGGAGGAAAAGAATAATGACAACTTTGACGGCAGATGGTCGTTTATGTTCAATACTATCATAGAAAGCTTGGATCTCAGAGAGATAGAGCTCTCGGGTAGGAAACAAACTTGGGCAAACTTCGCTACCGGTTCCGACTTTTGAGAAGCTCGATCGTGTTTTGGCGAGCGTCGATTGGCAACAGAAGTTTCCTCTGGTAACGGTGCAGGCGTTGACACGAGGTATCTCGGATCACACACCGCTACTAGTCGACTCAGGGGCTCAAACTCATATGGGTAATAAGAATATTTTCTCCTTCGAACTTGCTTGGTTTGAAAGAGAAGGGTTTATTGAGTTGTTAGCTAGAGAGTGGGCTAAAGACTCGGGGGAAGGTCACCCATTGAGCGGTGGCAGTGCAAGA
The DNA here is from genome assembly GCA_021605145.1 of Aegilops bicornis. Taxonomy (NCBI): domain Eukaryota; kingdom Viridiplantae; phylum Streptophyta; class Magnoliopsida; order Poales; family Poaceae; genus Aegilops; species Aegilops bicornis. The sequence goes on from CM038670.1 coordinate 31,862,441, forward strand.
TTAAATCATCTTCGAAGGTTCCTTCGTGGATGGGCTAAGCATACGAATGGGATATATAAGGCTGAGAAGGAAAGACTCCTTATGATTATTCACTCCCTTGAGTTAAAAGCTGAAACCTCTATATTAGATACCAGAGAGCTGGAGTCTAAAGTGGAGGCCGAGTTAAGGTTGAAAGAGCTTCTCGGAGAGGAGGAATTGAAATGGGCTTTGAGAGCTAAGGTTCATAAGGTTGTCCAAGGAGAGGACAAAACTTAATTCTTTCATATGATTGCTAATGGAAAGCATCATAAGAAGAGAATTTTTCAATTAGAACAAGATGAAGGGATGATAGTTGGTCAGGAAAACCTGAAAGTTTACATTACCAACTATTATAAGCGATTGTTTGGACCTTCGGAAGAGAGTTTTGTGTCCCTGGATGAGTCAAGAGTTGAGGATGTTCCTCAACTTGAGACGGAAGAGAATGAGATTTTGGCTGCTCCTTTTATGGAGAAGGAGGTGTTTGAGGCCATTGCACAAATGAAAAACAATAAAGCGCCAAGACCAGATGGGTTTCCGACGGAGTTCTACAAAAAGTGCTGGCATTTCATTAAGGGTGACCTGTTGCCGATGTTTCATGATTTGTTCATTGGTCAACTTCATTTGTTCAAGCTCAATTTTGAACGATAACTCTTCTTCCTAAGAAGACAGAGGCTATTCGCATTGAGCAGTTCAGGCCTATCTGTTTGCTTAATGTCAGTTTCAAAATTTTCACCAAGGTTGGGACGAACCGACTCACGCAGATTGCGCATTCAGTTGTGCAACCGTCCCAGACCGCTTTCATGCCAGATAGAAATATCCTTGAAGGGGTGGTCGTCTTGCATGAAACGCTCCATGAGATCCACTAAAAAAAACTAGATGGTGTGGGTTTTAAAGTGGATCTTGAAAAAGCATACGATAAAGTTAAATGGCCTTTCCTTCAACAAGCTTTGCGTATGAAAGGATTTGACAAGGCCTGGCGAGACCAGATCGAGTCCTTTACGCAAAAAGGGAGTGTAGGGATTAAAGTGAATGATGATATAGGTCATTATTTCCAGACACACAAAGGACTAAGGCAAGGAGATCCCATGTCACCGATTCTATTCAACATAGTGGTTGATATGTTATCTATTTTAATAGGTCGGGCTAAGGATGCGGGGCAGGTTTCTGGCTTGGTTCCGCACCTAGTTAATTGTGGTATATCCATATTGCAGTATGCTGATGATACTATCATCTTTATGGAGCATGACTTGGCGAAAGCGAGAAACATGAAGCTTGTGTTGTGCTTATTTGAACAATTATGCGGACTCAAGATTAACTTCCATAAGAGCGAACTGTTTTGCTTTGGAAGAGCTAATGAGGACCAGGAGGCGTATAAGCAATTGTTCTGATGTGAGTTGGGTTCGCTACCGTTTACATACTTAGGTATACCCATTCATCATCCTAAGCTGACGAACAAGGAGTGGAAATGCATCGAGGATCATTTTGAAAAGAAACTGAGCTGTTGGAAAAGGAAGCTCATGTCATATGGAGGTCGATTAATTCTGATTAATTCGGTCCTCACCAGTATGCCCATGTTTCTTTTATCCTTTTTTGAGGTCCCGGTGGGGGTCAGGAAGAGGTTAGACTTTTATCGATCTCGATTCTTTTGGCAGAATGATGAGTTGAAACGAAAGTATAGGCTTGCAAAATGGGACATCATATGTAGGCCGAAGGACCAAGGCGGTCTAGGCATTGAAAATCTAGAGATCAAGAATAGATGTCTCCTTAGCAAGTGGATATTTAAACTTTCGTCCGAGACAGAGGCCACTTGGGCTCAGATTCTGCGAAATAAGTATCTTTAGTCTAAAACATTGGCTCAGGTGTTGTGTGCCCGACTGATTCACCGCTTTGGAAAAGGTTGATGAAAGTCAAGCCCTCTTCTTTAACAGGGCTAAAATCTTAGTCGGTGATGGGGCTAACACAAGGTTACGGGAGGATACGTGGCTTGGGGAGGCGCCTCACGGCACTTCAATATCCTACGTATAACATTGTTCAATGTCGAGAAGCCTATGTTGCAACTGTCTTACAGTCCACGCCTCTCAATATTTGCTTTCGGAGGACGCTGGTAGGCGATCGTTGGGAGGCCTGGCTTCATCTTGTCTGAAGGCTGATGGATGTCCAGCTATCTCGCAGCCAGATAGATTGTTTTGGAAGCCCGACTAAGGACGGCAGGTTCTTGGTCAAATCCATGTATCTGGATGTCATAAACACTAGTGTCATTCCTTGCTCGAAGCACATCTGGAAAGTTAAGGTACCTTTGCGAATCAAAGTGTTTATGTGGTTTGTGCATAAACAAGTCATTTTGACAATATGTGCCGGCTCTTACAGTGGAGTTATCAACTTCACCGTCCGGGTCACATAAACCGGCGTTATCATTCAAAGGATCATAGGGATCTTGTGATCTACTTGTGCAGGATAAGACTACATTTGGATGGTTACCATACGGCTTTTGACGTTAAGTCGCCAGGCGTATGTTGTTTAAACTCTGTGCAGGATTTGCAGAACTATGACTTATATAAATGCTTCAGTCCAAGCTCATCACTGAAATTGGTGTCTCAAAAGGGTTATCAATTATTGAATTTCCTTAAGGGCTATAGGCCACCGGGTTACAAAAATTCCGGCTTACAATGAATGCGCATTAAGTCGTCATCGGCCAAGAGCCGCCAGGTATTTAAACTCTGGATTTACTTGTGAACCGATGAGGTATTCAAATCTTTAATAGCCAAAACTGGCTGGATTTTCATGATGATATTGAATGATTGAGGTTTTCATACGGATTATATTATTCAAATCTTTAATAGCCAACATGGCTGGATTCTTATTATGGTTATCAATAGCCAATATTATGATGGAGGTCTTCAAAGTCGCTTCAGCGCAATGGCTATTATTTTATTAATGGATATGATTTATTCTACAATGGAAGGAATAGTCCCGAGTCGCTGCAGGCTTACGACCCGGCACTTGGGGGCTACATTATTCAAATTGAGGTTACATCAAATATGCAAGTCTCATGTCGCTGCAAGCATGCACCATGATACTTGGGGGCTAATGCAAAGTCATTTTTGCTCACCTCATTGAAGACCCGACTCATCACATCGTAATGAGCCGGCCCTTGGGGGCTACCAATTGCTCCTGTCAACAATTCAAGGTACACAAGTCTTAATCCATTATATTGAAAGGTCCACTACTCAGTTGGTAGAGAACAAAGCTCTTAACCTTATGGACGTGGGTTCGAGCCCCATGGTGAGGGTTACATCATATGATATTATTTTCAATGAAGTATATATAAAGTCCCGATTCAGTATTATCTTACTAAGCCGGCCCTTGGGGACTACATGTTGCTGTTCAAGTCTACATGATCATATTTATGAAGTCCCTGCTCATTATTGCATAATGACCCGGCCCTTGGGGGCTACACTGGTTGAAATTTTACGAGCATAAGGCAATTACAAGTCCCAGGTTGCTGCAAGCATGACAACCCGGCACTTGGGGGCTACATATGTGGAATATTCAGTTTTATGACTAATGATTGAGATGAATAAACCCGGATTTCTTCAAGGTTGCAACACTTATATTGAAGCAAGTCTTAAGTTATCACTATGTTCTCCTCTTAAGACTTGGGGGCTACAGGTATTATGCATATAAAGAGGAACATCTTCAAAATTCTTAGCTTTGAGTAAATCAGGAAGATCAATTACATGACCCGGTGTCAACAACAATTATGACTCAACGTCATCAGTCTTTTATAACCCGGAGATTTTGGAAATTATAACTCGGCAAGATCTACATCTTTAAGCCGGTTGAAAATCAGATGAGTATATCAAGACCTATATTTTTTAAGCCGGCGCTTTGGAAGCCGACTCAAATGGATTATTTGTTTACAATATTTCTTCTACAAGCAAATTGATTGTGCAGCTGGTCTATTGACCCTGATTTTTCTAGAAGAAGGAAATGACAAGGACTTAAGGATGTTCAGGTGCCGGTTTACAAGAATTCTTAACCCGGAGCACTGAAGGAAATATGCCCTAGAGGTAATAATAAAGTTATTATTTATTTCCTTATATCATGATAAATGTTTATTATTCATGCTAGAATTGTATTAACCGGAAACATAATACATGTGTGAATACATAGACAAACAGTGTCACTAGTATGCCTCTACTTGACTAGCTCGTTAATCGAAGATGGTTATGTTTCCTAACCATAGACATGAGTTGTCATTTGATTAATGAGATCACATCATTAGGAGAATGATGTGATTGACATGACCCATTCCGTTAGCCTAGCACTTGATCGTTTAGTATATTGCTATTGCTTTCTTCATGACTTATACATGTTCCTATAACTATGAGATTATGCAACTCCGTTTACGGAGGAACACTTTGGGTGCTACCAAACGTCACAACGTAACTGGGTGATTATAAAGGAGTACTACAGGTGTCTCCAAAGGTACATGTTGGGTTGGCGTATTTGAGATTAGGTTTTGTCACTCCGATTGTTGGAGAGGTATCTCTGGGCCCTCTCGGTAATGCACATCACTATAAGCCTTGCAAGCAATGTAGCTAATGAGTTAGTTACGGAATGATGCATTACGGAACGAGTAAAGAGACTTGCCGGTAACGAGATTGAACTAGGTATTGGATACCGACGATCGAATCTCGGGCAAGTAACATACCGATGACAAAGGGAACAACGTATGTTGTTATGCGGTTTGACCGATAAAGATCTTCGTAGAATATGTAGGAACCAATATGGGCATCCAGGTTCCGCTATTGGTTATTGACCAAGAATAGTTCTCGATCATGTCTACATAGTTCTCGAACCCGTAGGGTCCGCACGCTTAAGGTTTCGATGACAGTTATATTATGAGTTTATGAGTTTTTATGTACCGAAGGAGTTCGGAGTCCCGGATGAGATCAGGGACATGACGAGGAGTCTCGAAATGGTCGAGACGTAAAGATCGATATATTGGACGACTATATTCGGACATCGGAAAGGTTCCGAGTGATTCGGGTATTTTTCGAAGTACCGGACAGTTACAGGAATACGTATTGGGCCTTATTGGGCCATACGGGAAAGAAGGAAAAGGGCCTCAAGGGTGGCCGCACCTTCCCTTGGTCTGGTCCGAATTGGACTAGGGAAGGCGCCCCTTCCTTCCTTCTCCTTTTCCTTCCCTTTCCTTCTCTCCTACTCCTACTACATGGAAGGTTTCCTAGTTGGACTAGAAAGGGAATCCTACTCCCGGTGGGAGTAGGACTCCCCTAGGCGCGCCATAGAGAGGGCCGCCTCCCTCCGCCACTCCTTTAGATACGGGGGCCGGGGGCACCCCATGGACACACAAGTTGATCTACGGATCGTTCCTTAGCCGTGTGCGGTGCCCCCCTCCACCATATTCCACCTCGGTCATATCGTCGCGGAGTTTAGGCGAAGCCCTGCGCTGGTAGAGCATCATCATCGTCACCACGCCGTCGTGCTGACGGAACTCATCCCCGACACTTTGCTGGATCGGAGTCCGGGGATCGTCATCGAGCTGAACGTGTGCTGAACTCGGAGGTGCCGTACGTTCGGTACTTGGATCGGTCGGATCGTGAAGACGTACGACTACATCAACCGCGTTGTCATAACGCTTCCGCTTACGGTCTACGAGGGTACGTGGACAACACTCTCCCCTCTCGTTGCTATACCATCACCATGATCTTGCGTGTGCGTAGGAAATTTTTTGAAATTACTACGTTCCCCAACAGTGGCATCCGAGCCTAGGTTTTATGCGTTGATGTTATATGCACGAGTAGAACACAAGTGAGTTGTGGACGGTATAAGTCATACTACCTACCAGCATGTCATACTTTGGTTCAGCGGTATTGTTGGATGAAGCGGCCCGGACCGACATTACGCAGACGCGCTTACGCCGAGACTGGTTCTACCGACGTGCTTTGCACACAGGTGGCTGGCGGGTGTCAGTTTCTCCAACTTTAGTTGAACCGAGTGTGACTACGCCCGGTCCTTGCGAAGGTTAAAACGGAGTCTATTTGACAAACTATCGTTGTGGTTTTGATGCGTAGGTGAGAACGGTTCTTGCTAAGCCCGTAGCAGCCACGTAAAATTTGCAACAACAAAGTAGAGGGCGTCTAACTTGTTTTTGCAGGGCATGTTGTGATGTGATATGGTCAAGACGTGATGAGATATAAGTTGTTGTATAAGATGATCATGTTTTGTTGAAGTTATCGGCAACTGGCAGAAGCCCTATGGTTGTCTCTTTGTTGCATAAGATGCAAGTGCCAAATAATTGCTTTACTTTATCGCTATGCGATAGCAATAGTTGCAAGAGCAATAGTTGGCGAGACAACCATGTGATGACACATTGATATAGATCAAGATGATGAAGATCATGGTGTCGTGCCGGTGACGATAAAAATCATGACAGTACTTTGGAGATGGAGATCAAAGGCGCGGATGATCATGGCCATATCATGTCACATATTTTGATTGCATATGATGTTTATCTATTATACATCTTATTCTTGCTTTGATCGACGGTAGCATTTTAAGATGATCTCTCACTAATTATCAAGAAGTGTTCTCCCTGAGTATGCACCGTTGCCAAAGTTCGTCGTGCCCAGACACCACGTGATGATCGGGTGTGATAAGCTCTACGTCCATCTACAACGGGTGCAAGCCAGTTTTGCACACATAGAATACTCAGGTTAAACTTGACGAGCCTAGCATATGCAGATATGGCCTCGAGCACGGAGACCGAAAGGTCGGCGTGAATCATATAGTAGATATGATCAACATAGTGATGTTCACCATTGAAAACTACTCCATCTCACGTGATGATCGGTTATGGTTTAGTTGATTTGGATCACGTGATCACTTAGATGACTAGAGAGATGTCTGTCTAAGTGGGAGTTCTTAAGTAATATGATTAATTGAACTTAAATTTATCATGAACTTAGTCCTGGTAGTATTTTGCAAATTATGTTGTAGATCAATAGCTCGCGTTGTTGCTTTCATATGTTTATTTTAATATGTTCCTAGAGAAAACTGTGTTGAAAGATGTTAGTAGCAATGATGCGGATTGGATCCGTGATCTGAGGTTTATCCTCATTGCTGCACAGAAGAATTATGTCCTTAATGCACCGCTAGGTGACAGACCTATTGCAGGAGCAGATGCAGACATTATGAACGTTTGGCTAGCTCAATATGATGACTACTTGATAGTTTAGTGCACCATGCTTAACGGCTTAGAATCGGGACTTCAAAGACGTTTTGAACGTCATGGACCACATGAGATGATCCAGGAACTGAAGTTAATATTTCAAGCAAATACCCGAGTTGAGAGATATGAAGTCTCCAACAAGTTCTATAGCTAAAAGATGGAGGAGAATCGCTCAACTAGTGAGCATGTGCTCAGATTATGCAGGTACTACAATCGCTTGAATCAAGTGGGAGTTAATCTTCCAGATAAAATAGTGATTGACAGAATTCTCTAGTCACCATCACCAAGTTAGTAGAACTTCGTGATGAACTATAATATGCAAGGGATGATGAAAGTAATTCCCAAGCTCTTCGTGATGCTGAAATCAACGAAGGTAGAAATCAAGAAAAACATCAAGTGTTGATAGTTAACAAGACCACTAGTTTCAAGAAAAGGGCAAAGGGAAGAAGGGGAACTTCAATAAGAACGGCAAGCAAGTTGCTGCTCAAGTGAAGAAGCCCAAGTCTGGACCTAAGCCTGAAACTGAGTGCTTCTACTACAAAGGAAATGGTCACTGGAAGTGGAACTACTCCAAATATTTGGTGGATAAGAAGGATGGCAAAGTGAACAAGGGTATATTTGATATACAGGTTATTGATGTGTGCTTTACTAGTGTTTATAGTAGCCCCTGAGTATTTGATACTTGTTCGGTTGCTAAGATTAGTAACTCGAACCAGGAGTTACGAGAATAAACAAAGACTAGTTGAAGGGAAGTGACGATGAGTGTTGGAAGTAGTTCCAAGATTGATATGATCATCATCGCACACTCCCTATACTTTCGGGATTAGTGTTAAACCTAAATAAATGTTATTTGGCGTTTTGCGTTGAGCATGAATATGATTTGATCATGTTTATTGCAATATAGTTATTCATTTAAAATCAGAGAATAATTGTTGTTCTATTTAAATGAATAAAACCTTCAATGGTCATACACCCAATGAAAATAGTTTGTTGGATCTCGATCGTAGTGATACACATATTCATAATATTGATGCCAAAAGATGCAAAGTTAATAATGATAGTGCAACTTATTTGTGGCACTGCCGTTTGGGTCATATCGGTGTAAAGCGCATGAAGAAACTCCGTGCTGATGGGTTTTTGGAATCACTTGATTATGAATCATTTGATGCTTGCGAACCGTGCCTTTTTGGCAAGATGACTGAAACTCCGTTGTTCGGAACAATGGAACGAGCCACTGACTTGTTGGAAATAATACATACCAATGTATGCGATCCAATGAGTGTTGATGCCCGTGGCAAGTATCATTATTTTCTGACCTTCACAGATGATTTGAGCAGATATGCGTATATCTTCTTGATGAAACATAAGTCTGAAATAGTTGAAAAGTTCAAAGAATTTCAAAGTGAAGTAGAAAATCATCGTAACAAGAAAATAAATTTTCCGCGATCTGATCGTGAAGATGAATATTTGAGTTGCGAGTTTGGTCTTCAATTAAAACAATGTGGAATAGTTTCACAGCCCACGCCACCTGGAACACCACAACGTTATGGTGTGTCCGAACGTCGTAACCGCACTTTATTGGATATGATGCGATCTATGATGTCTCTTATTGATTTACCATTATCGTTTTGGGGTTATGCATTAGAGACAGCTGCATTCACGTTTAAATAGGGCACCATCTAAATCCGTTGAGACGACACCGTATGAACTATGGTTTAGCAGTAAACCTAAGCTGTGTTTATTAAAGCTTGAAGTTGCGATGCTTATATGAAAAAGGTTTTCAACCTGATAAGCTCGAACCCAAATCGGAGAAGTGCGTCTTCATAGAATACCCAAAGGTAACTATTGGGTACACCTTCTATCACAGATCCGAAGGCAAGTTATTCGTTGCTAAGATGGATCCTTTCTAGAGAAGAAGTTTCTCTCGAAAGAAGTGAGTGGGAGGAAAGTAGAACTTGATGAGGTAATTGTACCTTCTCCCTTATTGGAAAGTAGTTCATCACAGAAATCAGTTCCAGTGATTCCTACACCAATTAATGAGGAAGTTAATGATGATTATCATGAAACTTCAGATCAAGTTGATACCAAACCTCGTAGGTCTTCCAGAGTAAGATCCGCACCAGAGTGGTACGGCAATCATGTTCTGGAAGTCATGTTACTAGACCATGATGAACCTACGAACTATGAGGAAGCGATGATGAGCCCAGATTCCGCGAAATGGCTTGAGGCCATGAAATCTGAGATAGGATCCATGTATGAGAACAAAGTATGGACTTTGATTGACTTGCTCGATGATCAGCAAGCCATGTTTAAATAAATGGATCTTCAAGAGGAAGACGGACACAGATAGTAGTGTTACTATCTACAAAGCTCGACTTGTCACAAAAAGGTTTTCGACAAGTTCAAGGTGTTGACTAAAATGAGATTTTCTCAACTGTAGCGATGCTTAAGTCTGTCCGAATCATGTTAGCAATTGCCACATTTTATGAAATATGGCAAATGGATGTCAAAACTACATTCTTTAATGGATTTATTAAAGAAGAGTTGTATATGATGCAACCAGAAGGTTTTGTCAATCCTAAAGGAGCTAACAAAATGTGCAAGCTCCAGCGATCCATCTATGGACTGGTGCAAGCATCTCGGAGTTGGAATAAACGCTTTGATAGTGTGATCAAAGCATATGGTTTTATACAGACTTTTGGAGAAGCCTGTATTTACAAGAAAGTGAGTGGGAGCACTACAGCATTTCTGATAAGTATATGTGAATGACATATTGTTGATCGGAAATAATGTAGAATTATTCTGCAAAGCATAAAGGAGTATTTGAAAGGAGTTTTTCAAAAAGGGACCTCGGTGAAGCTGCTTACATACTGAGCATCAAGATCTATAGAGATAGATCAAAGACGCTTGATAAGTTTTTCAATGAATACATACCTTGACAAGATTTTTGAAGTAGTTCAAAATGGAACAGTCAAAGAAAGAGTTCTTGCCTGTGTTACAAGGTGTGAGATTGAGTAAGACTCAAAACCCGACCACGGCAGAAGATAGAAAGAGAATGAAAGTCATTCCCTATGCATCAGCCATAGGTTCTATAAAGTATGTCATGTTGTGTACCAGATCTATTGCATACCCTACCACTAAGATTGGCAAGGGAGTGCAATAGTGATCTAGGAGTAGATCAATGGACAGCGGTCAAAATTATCCTTAGTAGAATAAGGATATGTTTCTCGATTATGGAAGTGAAAAAAAAGGTTAAATGCGTAAAGGGTTACGTCGATGCAAGTTTTAACACTAATCTAGATGACTCTGAGTCTCAATCTGGATACATATTGAAAGTGGGAGCAATTAGCTAGAGTAGCTCCGTGCAGAGCATTGTAGACATGGAAATTTGCAAAATACTTACGGCTCTGAATGTGACAGACCCGTTGACTAAAATTATCTCACAAGCAAAAACATGATCACACCTTAGTACTCTTTGGGTGTTAATCACATAGCGATGTGAACTAGATTACTGACTCTAGTAAACCCTTTGGGTGTTGGTCACATGTCGATGTGAACTATGGGTGTTAACCACATATAGATGTGAACTATTGATGTTAAATCACATGGCGATGTGAACTAGATTATTGACTCTAGTGCAAGTGGGAGACTGAAGGAAATATGCCCTAGAGGCAATAATAAAGTTATTATTTATTTCCTTATATCATGATAAATGTTTATTATTCATGCTAAAATTGTATTAACCGGAAACATAATACATGTGTGAATACATAGACAAACAGAGTGTCACTAGTATGCCTCTACTTGACTAGCTCGTTAATCGAAGATGGTTATGTTTCCTAACCATAGACATGAGTTGTCATTTGATTAATGAGATCACATCATTAGGAGAATGATGTGATTGACATGACCCATTCCGTTAGCCTAGCACTTGATCGTTTAGTATATTGCTATTGCTTTCTTCATGACTTATACATGTTCCTATAACTATGAGATTATGCAACTCCCGTTTACTGGAGGAACACTTTGGGTGCTACCAAACGTCACAACGTAACTGGGTGATTATAAAGGAGTACTACAGGTGTCTCCAAAGGTACATGTTGGGTTGGCGTATTTCGAGATTAGGTTTTGTCACTCCGATTGTCGGAGAGGTATCTCTGGGCCCTCTCGGTAATGCACATCACTATAAGCCTTGCAAGCAATGTAGCTAATGAGTTAGTTACGGAATGATGCATTACGGAACGAGTAAAGAGACTTGCCGGTAACGAGATTGAACTAGGTATTGGATACCGACGATCGAATCTCGGGCAAGTAACATACCGATGACAAAGGGAACAACGTATGTTGTTATGCGGTTTGACCGATAAAGATCTTCAGAGAATATGTAGGAACCAATATGGGCATCCAGGTTCCGCTATTGGTTATTGACCAAGAATAGTTCTCGGTCATGTCTACATAGTTCTCGAACCCGTAGCGTCCGCACGCTTAAGGTTTCGATGACAGTTATATTATGAGTTTATGAGTTTTGATGTACCGAAGGAGTTCGGAGTCCCGGATGAGATCAGGGACATGACGAGGAGTCTCGTAATGGTCGAGACGTAAAGATCGATATATTGGACGACTATATTCGGACATCGGAAAGGTTCCGAGTGATTCGGGTATTTTTCGGAGTACCGGAGAGTTACGGGAATACGTATTGGGCCTTATTGGGCCATACGGGAAAGAAGGAAAAGGGCCTCAAGGGTGGACGCACCCCTTCCCTTGGTCTGGTCCGAATTGGACTATGGAAGGGGCGCCTTCCTTCCTTCTCCTTTTCCTTCCCTTTCCTTCTCTCCTACTCCTACTACATGGAAGGTTTCCTAGTTGGACTAGGAAGCGGGAATCCTACTCGGTGGGAGTAGGACTCCCCTAGGGCGCGCCATAGAGAGTGACGGCCCTCCCTCCACCACTCCTTTATATACGGGGGCAGGGGGCACCCCATGGACACACAAGTTGATCTACGGATCGTTCCTTAGCCGTGTGCGGTGCCCCCCTCCACCATATTCCACCTCGGTCATATCGTCGCGGAGTTTAGGCGAAGTCCTGCGCCGGTAGAGCATCATCATCGTCACCACGCCGTCGTGCTGACGGAACTCATCCCCGACACTTTGCTGGATCGGAGTTCGGGGATCGTCATCGAGCTGAATGTGTGCTGAACTCGGAGGTGCCGTACGTTCGGTACTTGGATCGGTCGGATCGTGAAGACGTACGACTACATCAACCGCGTTGTCATAACGCTCACACGGTCTACGAGGGTACGTGGACAACACTCTCCCCTCTCGTTGCTATACCATCACCATGATCTTGCATGTGCGTAGGAAATTTTTTGAAATTACTACGTTCCCCAACAAGCACAACCTGTCAAATTTGTTCTTGTGTTTATTTTGCAGCATAAGTTTACCATGGATAAATCCAAGCTAAACTTGGGGGCTAATGTCGGGGATATACCCCGCGGTGTAACCCGGCCAGAAGTATAACCCGGCCGGACTTGGCGACTCACTAATGACCCGCCCTGACTGGACGACACACTAAGTGACCCGTCCGATCCTGGCGACTTATGGGTGACCTGGCAAGCGGATCAGAGGAGCGACAAGACCCGGGGGCCAATGAGGCTCAAGGCCCAGAAGGCCGGCTTACGTTATGATAGGCCGGCTTAAGAGGAAAGGCGTGATGAATATCTCCCTTACAAGGAATCAAGACCCGGACTTGTATCCGGCTTGTAGTAGAAGATAGCCTAGTCCTAATCCTATTTGGACTCCACATGTAACCCTCCCCTCTAACTTATATAAGGAGGGGCAGGGCTCCCCAAAGGGGGAGAGAAACAAGAAACAATATCTAGGGCTAGACACAAAGGGGGAGCCGGCTTATGCGGCGACTCCCTCATGAGCATAATGAGACCTAGCCTCAAACAGCATGTAGGGCTATTACCGGATGATGTTTCTCGGGGTCCGAAGCTGCCTAAATCCTCGTCTTGTGTGTTGCGTCTCTCGATTCCGCTCAACCCCTTCAAGCTACCACATAGATGCGTTCGCCTCGCGACTAAGTCCTGGCACTAAGGACATCTGCCGTGACAATTCCACGACAGCCGGCGCCGAGGGAGAGGAAACAACCGAGGGCGGGACCTCCTGCCCCGCTGCACCTCCGTCCTCAACAGACCTCGTCACCCGCAAACTGAGCAACGGGCTCGCAGAAATGACCCGGTCACACGACAACCTCGGCGGAGGCGAGAACGCCCCAAAAGAACCAAGCTGAAGAGTGGTAGTCGGAACTGTGATAGAAGACCCAACAGGGGCGGAGTCACCAGTGTCAGACTGCCCCGAAGGCCCCTTAGCCTTGTCATCATTACTCTTAGCAAAATCATCCTGGTTCCCCGAACCCCCTCCTCCCTCAGAAGTGTCCATGGGATTATCATCCTCAAACTCATTGAATAAATCAGGATCCTCATACTCAACATCCAACTGATATAAAACACCCGCATAAGTCCAAGGCACCACGTCTGGCAAGAACTGAATATTGGCGACACTGACAAGCAGCCGTGCCACCCCATGAGCCCGAGTGAACTGCATATCCACCTGCTCAGTCCTTCCAATCAAAGAACCCAGGCTCCAGGTCACCAAGAAGCTGTCGGAGGGGCAGACGGGCACCCGAAACGAACCCAAATCTGAGTTAAGGCGTGCCTGTGGCTCTTTCTTTTTCCACTCATCAAACTCCAGCACATAACTAGTACCTGTGACCCTGCTCATACCGAACTTGAGAATCCTCACCTGATCCTCCTTAGACGGGAAATCCACTTTATAAGAGTTATCGGTGAGCTTAAGTAAGGACCACTGAAAATTACCCGGAGCGAGCTCTCTCAACTGCTGAATGATCTATGCTTCGGTCAACGGCCCGTGAACCACCTTCACCACACCAGGGAAGGACGTTTCCACTATGGTTGCAGAAGGCTCCGCAGATGGAGACTCAAAAAACATCAACTCCGAACAACACACTCAGTAGATCTGAACGGATGGTTTATGCCCCAACATAAGAGGACAGTCGGCCGCTGTGTGTTTAGGTTTCCGGCATAGATCACATAACTCCGCAGTACACTGAACCAAAAAGTGACCCGGTTCCCCACAACGGAAACAAGTGAGCTTCTTCTTCTTAGCCGCCCACTTTGACAACTTGTCACTCTCGGCCTTGTCCGAACCTTACTCAGAAGAAGAATCGCCAGTCTGCATGGGCTCTGGCAAAGAAATTGCAGCCAAAGCCTGCACCGTCTCCACCGCCACCTGCGGTAAATTTGATGCACCCTCCGCTACCTCCGTCACTGTAGCGGTCTTAGTATGCCGAGGCTGGTAGTGCCTCCGGTTCCTGCCCCGACCTCCACGAAAGCATCCTCGGAAGGCTCGGTTGTTAGGACCAGCCACGCCCTCGACGAAATTTCCGGCCGGTCCTTGGAAACCCCGGTTATCATTGCCATTGTCCACCCAAGCATAGCCACGGCCCCCTTCGGTGGAGGAAGAACCCCGGTGCAAACCAGCGCCATAAGCATCATACCCGTCATCGCCCCACTGACCACGCGGGGGGTTACGGTCATCTCCCACCGACGCACCCGTCCCAAGGCCGGTCGGACCCTGACCAGCACTGCCTCGGCCTCCCGCCATCTGCCTCGGCCATGGACATTGTGCCGGCAGCGTTTCAGTCCTAGCAGACGGTGTCGTTGCAGCCCGCGGCCCGGGGACAGACGCCATTGGCGGAGGCATCGGCCCCGAGGCGGAGCAGCGCCCTTGTCATGGCGGGGCCAGCGCCCGATCGGTCGGAGCTGGTGGCCTCGGAGCCAGCGCCCGAGGTGGAGGCGGAGCTGTCGCCCTGGGCGGCCTCATGGCCGGCGTAGGCGGAGGCGCAGCCCTAGCCGCACCAGGCGCAGGCAACACCGCAGCCATGGCAGCAGCTCCCGCGGGCGATGCGGCCTTCTTCGCCGGCGGCGGAGGCTTGGGCGGCATCACGTCCTCGCCGGCCGACGTCGCAAGCTCGACAGAGATGCCCGAGGCCCGCCTCACACGGTCACGCACGGCCGACGGAAAACCAACCCGTCCGCGGCGGCGAACCCTAGCGCGAACAACGCCACGACAGGGAGAAACCGATCGTGCATGTGATGGCACACGATCCGACGCTATCACATGCACGTAAGCCTCGACAGGCCGCTCGCCAGTAGCCAGTTTTGCCTGGGCCTTTAGCCCCGCTAATCCTGGCCCACACTTAGCCAAACCATCCAAACCCGACGTCCCGGTCGCAGAAGTACCCGCATAGCGACCCACTACTCCCAGCCCGTCAGAACCCAACAACGCATTCAAACGCACGATCCGATCCGCCCGAATCACGCACGAACGATCAATCGTCGGCTCCGGCATCTGCGCCGCCGGCGGCCGCCGTTCCTTCTTCTTCTTCCGCGTTACAAGAGTCCAGTTATCTGGCAGGAAATCAGACAACGTTACCGGATTTCTCAAAACCTTCGGAATTGGTCCGCTCCACGGCTTCATGACCGGCTTCAAGATTTGAACAGGAGAGCGACGCCGATCGGTCTTGATCTCAAGCTCCGGCGATGAACCAGCGCTCGGTGAGGCCATGGGCACTCCGCCGGCAGTCTTCATAGAGATATGGCCCTCGACCTGCTCCTCGTCGTCACTCTCCAGAAGCACCCAAAACCTCCCTCCCGGTCTTGCATGAGCCATCGGCTCCGATAGATCGATCAACTCCGGTGACCTCGGTTGTACATCCACCTGCATACATTCACCAACAACTACGTCATATAAATCGAGAATGAATCTAGAACCAACCTCAATTTTGCCGCCGTCCGGGAGATAGTCGCCAGCGAGGACGTCGTTGTCCAGATCCAGGAGAACCATCCATCTCAAACGTGGAGAGAAACGAAGTCGTCCTTCGATCCAAAAGACGGGATTGTTCCCTTCAGAGAAACTCGCCCGCCATTGCATCCAACGTGACTCATCCCGTCCGATCTCACCACACTGCAGGTCGCCACAAGCGCCACCCGATCCCGCCGGCTCCTCCGTTCCACCTGACGGCGCCGCCGCTAGGGTACTAGGAGAGGCCGGTTGGATCTCATGCGTCGGAGCGCGACCGCCAGGCGAGGATTGAAGGAGCAGCGGCGGTGATCCGGCCGCCTTTGGTAGCCTCGTCTCCGCCTCGCCCTCCGCCTCGCCCTCCATCAAGGTGCCTCGGAGGAGGACGGAGGAGCGGCCAATCTGGGTCGGGCTCGCGGGGAGGGGAGGGGAGCGGCGCGTGTCGCAATGATTGGAGCACGAAATTAGTTTCTATAGTGTAGCTATACATGCGAGAGATGAGATATTAGAAGAACATTGAACAGAGTATTTTGAAGGTACGGTGGTACACTATGGGAAGTATGGGTGCACCAGTCTAATTCTAACGAAGCATCTTTAGTGTGCTGCTTGGAGTTTTGTTCCCTGTCAATCTCTTTGAACTGAACCGCACAACCGGCTCATCCGATGACTGAGATGTGCCTTCCTCTATCTTGGGAGTTCGAGCACCTCATTCCTCCAGCAATTTAGAGGGAATGGCTTGTTGTATGCTTAGAGAGCAGGAAGAGTTCTTGCTCCTTTTGTACTGAGATGTGCCTTCCTTCAATCTTCGATAGTTTTAGCTAGTTGTGGGGCAATCGTAAAACTGTTATTATATGCAGTTGTTATGAAGAGTAGGAAATATTGCTTTCCTGTAAAATCTGTCCATGGTTTTTGTAATGATCATCTCGCTTTCATGCCAAGGAATCCGTTTCGATCTTTAGTTTGTTCTTTATTTTGGACCCGAGCCTTCGACTTCGCTGGAATAGTTAGGTCATGGCGCAGAAGAAATTTCGTAGGCAGAAAGGAGCTGCTCTAGGTGGCGACCTTCCATGGCCTGGCTGCAACCTGAAGGACGACCCCCACTAGGGACATGGGTGAGGGTGGCCAGTGATGTGCACCCATGAGGCGGACACTGCAAGCCTGGAACACCCGGAGATTTGCAGGGCCAAAACCCTGCCTTTATGGCAACATGGCAGACATACCAGAGATTTGCAGGTAGAATTGGTACATCGATCCCCACTTCCACCCTGTTGAGTTGAGTTGTCTTTGTTCATGGAATACTTCATACGCATCCCGTAAGGTACAAGTGTATGAAGGCGGCAAAAGTGCAAAAACGGAACCTACTACTTCCCTCTTTGGCACTGGAGTTAAAAGTGCCATTGAGGTGGATGTTGGTTTCAGTTTTCTGAAACACTCCGTGGCAAACCGCGCCAGAGCATAATTGTGTTGCTGCCCGATGGGAAAAGAGCCAGAAACATTGATCGTCTCTACAGACACACAGGCACACGCACACGCGCGCGCGCGACTGTTTTAAAATAAAGAGGCACACACACGACTGTGTTGAAAAAAACAGGTACACACACACGATGCATGCATGGACACGGATACCTTGTCGAACATGATGCTGACGAGCATGACGAACATGGGAGGAATTGAAGGAGAGTCCAATTGCATACCCGTCGCCTCGCTGCTGAACGAATGAGGTGCTGGGTATGCAGCGCTGCTGGTTGCTTAGCATACATGAACTCAGCCACAGTGTGCTGTGTGCGTACATGGTTACATTTTGCACGCGGTCAATTTACTCCTGTTCCTCCAAGTTCATTCAGGTTCAGGACGAACTTAGCCCAGTCGCCAGTGGCGCTCTCGTACGGCGGGCCGGCGACCGACATGGCCGGCCGATCCATTTTTTGCCGGCGTTCGAGAAAGGCAAATTGCGTCGTCAATCATCACGTATTGGTGCCATCAACTAGCAGCTCGCGGACCAAAAGGCCTGCCGTGATGGAAACGTGCCTGACGCTACCATTGCTTGATTGGCGTCATACTCACGTTTAACACTAGTACTCCCTTCATTTTTATTTACTCTGCATATTAGATTTGACTTAAGTCACATTTCATAAATTTTGACCAAATTTATAGAAAAAATATGAACATTTACAATAGCAAATACAAATGATGTGAAAGTATATTCAATACTGAATCTAATTGTATTGAGATGTTATTGTATATGTTAATATTTTTATCTATAAACTTTATTAAAGTTTACAAAGTTTGATTTTGACCAAACATAATATGCGGAGTAAATAAAAACGGAGGGAGCATAACAGCGTGTAGATCACTAAAGCTGTTTTTATATTTGTTTACAGAGGGAGTATTCTCTTTATTCCACTATAGTGGTATGCCGGTCGATTCAGGCACTCAGATCTGTTAGAAGGGAGAGAGAGGGATTGGTGGAATCGCTGGATATATTGCTTGAGCCTCGTGGGCACATATATAGGAGTACATGATCATTTTGAAGTACAAGGCAAGGTGGAATAAATTCTATGCTATAGTATGTTTCCTAAATAAACATCATACTCAACATCCGCCGCAGTCACAACGGTAGCGACGCAGACGGTGAGACTGGAAAAGAATCCGAAGGTAAGCAAACGGACACCCCACGTAGTCGTAACGGTCGATGTATCGCGGAAGTTGTGGATGGGGAGTGGAAACCGGCGAGGTTGCTCAAGCAAGGCGGTAGCCCTTTGTGCCGTTTGTCGAGGTAGACGAGAGCGTAGGGTGGTGTAGCCGTGGTCGAGGTAGCCGTGTGTAGAACGTCGTGGTCGATGTCGAGTCGGGGTAGCCGGTGTCGAGGAAGTCGCCGTGGAGCCGCGGGCGCAAGGAGGCGTCGAGTTAGTCATGGGCGCAATGATGTCGAAGTAGTGGTGTACCAGGGAGAAGATGATGTTGATGAGGCGTCGCGCCGGGTTTGCCAAACCCAGGGACACGTCGTAGACGAAGGCATGCGTTGGTGTTGCCAGCACCGAGCATGCGTAGACGAATGAAGACGAAGTTGACGAAGCGCCGCACCATGCTTGCCAGGGCCGGGGACACATCATGGACGAAGGCACACATCGGTGTTGCCAGAACCGGACATGCGTAGACGAGGCACCTGCGTGAGTTGTACGCCATGTCGAGGAGTCGGAAGGGCCTGCAAATAAGAAGACTTCGATGACGGTTGTGGCGTCAATCGGCATGGGGCCGATGTTACCAATGCTGGTCGGAGTAGATAAAGTGGCCAGGGAAGATGAGGGCGACACTGGCAACGGGCTGGTGTTGGATGAAGACAAAGGGGGTGGACGGGCGATGCAGCTCTGGTGAGCGACCGGCAGCGGTGCCGAGGAAGAGTGGCGGCCGTGGCATGACGGCGGCCGCTGGGTAAGAGCGCGGCGGTGATGCTCGAAGTAGGCGAGGAAGAACCCGACAGCGTGATGAAGACCGACGCACACGGTGGCATGCTCGAAGTAGGCAAGGAAGAACCCGACAGCGTGATGAAGACCGACGCACACGGTGGCGTTCCCGTTCCAAAGAGGTGGCCTGAGGCATACCATGTGGAAGTCAACGCGTGGGGACGATAAGTGGACCGCGTGCTGCGATGCTACGGCCCGAAGGGGAAATGCAGCGTCGGTGCAGCCGCTTGGACGGCCTCGGCGCAGCGGCGGGGACCGCGTGCCGTGACGCAACAACCCGAAGGGGTGATGTAGCGGCGGCGGGCGAGTCTGTGTAGCCGCGGAGAGAACCATGGGGTGGCGACACTACGGCCCGACGGGGCGACGCAGCGGCAACCCGATGCTCAATCGGGGGAGTAGCGCGCTATACTCGGGACAATCTTCACGTTACCTGTTGAGGCGCGCAACCGACGGCCCCGATCAGCCGCCTGGCAGCGCGGGCAGGGCGGATCGCGGCGTGGACGGGTGATCAATCCGATCGCGCGCCAGCTCGTGGACGTCGCTCGGTGGAGCGGGGTGGTGGCGGAGTCCGGGCTGAAGCCGGTGACGACGGCCGTCGTGCGACGACGTGCGGACGAGCGCATCGGCACCGAAGCCCGGGCGGCCACAGCAGCGGCGAACGCAACGCCATGTGGAGGCAGACGTACATAGGCGGCAGAGGTGGAGTGGTGATGCAGGGGTTCGGTCGGAGCAGGGCGGCGACGGCTAGCGCAGGGCGACGGGCGGGCCGACGCGCGGACGGCGACTGGCCGGGACGGGCCGCCTCGGCGCGCGTGGCTGCCTGGTCGTAGGAGATGCCGGCCGGTCGTGCCGGTGTCGGAGTAGAAGCGTGCGAGAGTCGACGGTGGTGGCAGGTGACGCAAACCGATCTTAGATCGAAAACCAAAAAAAAACACCGATAAAAGCGACCAGTGAGAGAGACAAAATTCCAAATCAAAGGATCGGAAAAAAAGACACTCTAGGGCCGCCGTTCAATACGACAGGCGGACAAACCTTAGGTATGGGCGGCGCGGTGGCGGTCATGGCGGCTAACCGCCCTGGGGCGGCGGGCCTCCGGTGGCGGTCATGGCGGCTAACCGCCTTGGGGCGGCGCAGGGTGGAAGCGGTGGGCGAAGGCTAGGGCTTGAATCGGTTAGGCTGATACCAAGGTCAACATAATACAAGAACTCCAACCAGAAAATGCTTCAGATTTTTTTGGTGCTACATAAATTTCTCAAATGATATAATCTATATAAGCATCACCATTCTAGATATTCCTGTTGCACCTAGAAAAATGAAATCAAAACAGTTTCTAGACATTGTAGTACTTGTCTGATGTTGTCCTGCAGCATCGAAGTCCAAATCTTGTATTGTTTGGGAGAAATGAAAAGGTGGGTCTTTTATGCACGAAACTTCGATGCAAAATTGAATGGTCGAGATAAAGGGGTGCACCTACATTTAGGCTGAACTACAAGTCTTTCTTTCTTATACCATTATAAAGTAGAGCTCCTTGTAATACATATTACTACAGATGCAACTCGAGATCTCTAAGCAAGGCTGAGGCGTTGTGATTTAGTACATAAAACATATTTTGGCATGCTTGGCAAACTTTGCAAAAGTATATTTCAGACATGAGTCACCATTTACAGTGTTAGTGTCTCAATGTAGTCCATGACTTCCTTCCAGATGTGCCTTCATCAATTTAACATTGGTACTTTGCAAACAAGATTATTGTGATAGATTTCACAAGGATGGGGTGAAGAGGGAGTTGATGTCCTTATAAAAGGGGTTGGTTCGAGATGATATATCAATTGTGTCTACGAGGCTCATCCGAACTGTTAACTAGTGTTGCACTTACAAGCTGAGTATGCGGTGGAAACGTTTATATAGTGTAGCTATACATGTGAGAGATGAGATATTAGAAGAATATTGAATATAGGATTTTTAAGGTACCTTGGTACTCTATGGGATGGATTGGTGCACTCGTCAAATTCTAAAGGTGCAATCTCCAGGACGGTGCTTTGAAGTTTTTGTCCTTGTCAATCTCTTTGAATTGAATCGGACAACATACTCTTCCAGCGACTGAACTGCTCCTTTTGACGAGGTTTAGCTATCATAGACATGTTCTCAATTGTTTGGTGTTGTACTGAACAGTATGAAATATTGCTTTGCATTAAAATCAATACTTGGTTTCTCCAACGAACTGTCGGTCTTTAGTTTGTCCTTTTTTTACGTGAGCCTTTGATTTCACTGGAATTGTTTTCTTTTTAAACTTGATAACAGTGGGAGAGGCTCCCACTGACATTTTTCAAAAATTAGCAAGGGAATATTGTTACATAGTTACATGGTGGATGGGGGAGAAGGGGAGTTAGGGGTGGGTTATAGAGAGAGGGGTATTACAAACTATTTCCTCCGTTCCATATTACTTGTCGCTGATTTAGTACAACTTTGTACTAAATCAAGGACAAGTAATATAGAACGGAGGGAGTAGGAAAGAAAGCGCACACGAAAAACAAAAAGAGAAGGGTGAAAGAGAGTAACCAAACTAGAAAAACAATATGGATTACACCAAGCCCATGATAGAAGGGTGCAATTCCTCCTTTGTTCTGTGCACCATCATTGCCATGTCATTTTTGAATCTGTTCTCCAACGACAACACTATCCGTCTGAAATGCTTCTTATTCCTCTCTTTCCATACCCCCAGGCCACAATGGTAAATACCTCCATAATGGTCTATTCCAGGAACGCCGCCTCATGCACAAGGGCTAATCTGCAATCAGGTGTTCTGCCAGGAGATTCCCACAGTGTTACAACAAGCAACCACAAAAGGCCATTTGAAGAACGAGTGTTTTACGGTTTCTTCAGGGGGAGCTGAACATAGCAAGCAGGTGTGAACATTGTCGTTGATTATATCATGCCTCCTTCTCAACATGTTCCTGGTATTCAAGTGATCAACAAAGAGAAGCCACACAAAGACCTTCCACTTATTGGTACATTTGGATTTCCACAACCAGGAGAAGGCCTCATCCACCTGCATATCTTTGAAGCAGTGTTGATAGTACTCACTCCCCATAATGCCTTTGTTCCCAGTGTTGTCCCAAACAGCGACCTAGTGCTGCGTGGCGTGCTGAGGGACATATGTTCCCGACTATATTCAGCTCTGGAGCAAAAGTTGTCGAAGAAGAAGCATACCTCACTAATATCCAGTGCATTCGCAGAATGTTCCCTATTCCCTGTATCTGTTGCTTGTTCACATCCAAGTAACAGGTTCAGTCACGTCTGATCCAGGTGCCAGCCTCTAGCGAACCTATGAATATTTAGGAATCGGTGAGCTCTCTGAATCTGTCGAAGAAACTTTGAATAGTAGGAGGTGAAGGAAATGCAGTTTCCCCACGCCGTTATCAAGTGAAAAAGGAGACAACTCGCTTTTGCACAATAAAGACGAACGCACGGTACATTTGTTTCGTGTTCAGCTCGAGAGAGCATGTTTCATGTCACCTCATCATCCAGACTTGGCGATAGCAGAACTCTTGATGAACGCAAGTGCAGGAGCAACTATGTTTTTCTTCTGATATCTGCATGAGTCATTACCCGCCCAAGGTCAAATTTTTTGCGTGGTTGGCCATGCAAAATAGGGTATGGACTAATGACCTTTTGGCCAACCGGAGGTGGCCCAATCGCGGGCTTTGTCCTCTTTGCAAGCGAGTGCAAGAATCCATCGACCACCTTCTCTTCAGATGCCGATACACTATTAGACTTTGGGAAATGATAAAAGATTGGCTCCAACTCGAAAGCATCAAAACTTACTCTTGGCACTTGGCATGGTCAACCAAAGAGTGGTGGGTCGGGCTCTCCAACTCTACCATACCGAATAGGAAGGCTATGGCTACCCTCTCCATGCTCACCTCTTGGACAATCTGGAATGAAAGGAACGCTCACATCTTCCAACTCAAGAGTGCCCGCCGATGGTTCTACTATCTAACATCAAGATTGAGGATCAAACTTGGGTCACCCCGGGTGCAAAGAAATTGGGAGCCATCATGCCACGAGAGTAGGCCTTTTGTAGTGGTGTTGTAACACGATGGGTGTTATAACACAAACATTAAACTCCTTTTTCCATCTAAATTAATGAATGAGGCAAGTCATTTGCCTCCTTTCAAAAATATATACTCCCTCCGTCACAGTTTAGAAGGCACAGTTAAATTTGCATTCATTTCCACAATAGACAAGGTTTAGGGCATTGCATTCATTTCTAGTAGCTAATTAGTACTCCGATATACTATTTCTATATGCATGCTAGTGTGAATGCTATTTTTAGCCCATCTCACAACCAATAGATAACCACCTAGGTCCCAGAGAATTTTCAAGCGTGCCTTCTAAACCGTGACGGAGGGAGTATTTTTTTACATGGTGCAGTATGTTGCCATCAAGGATCACTCTGGTTACACAGTATAATCGCATGCCCAGGACATGTACACCACAAAACATGGACTAGCTAAGCAATTATTGGCCACGTTGAGATGGCAAATGTGTAGCTAATTCAGATAGGAATGTTCGTTTAGATGCATACTATCGCAGAGTTGCGGCAGTGTAATACTTTGTATTAACCATATAATTCACACCAAGACAACTTCGCCTCATTATTTAAAAAAAACCTTAGAATATCTTTAAGCATGCAACAGTTATGATAAAGGGAAAGTAGTGGAGCTCAACTGAAATTTGACATTTTCATATGATGCGGCTACCTTCATCGATTTAACATTGTTGTCATGTAAGACGTGAGATGAGCATTCCACAATGATGAATGGTTTGAAACTTCGTTGCCGCTAGTATAAAAGGTCCTTTACTTGGGACCTGTTGAAGGGAATAAATTATATTCAGACTTTGATGAGATGGCTATACATGGAAAGGAGTCACCCACATAATTTAGATGAGGTATTAGAAGAACACTGAAGAGATGGTTTTAGAACATGTAAGCATAGAAATGCTTTGTACAGATCTGTAAGGGTGCTTGCAGCCAAGTGCCACCCGTCTGATACGTGCTGTTGGATATTGTTCCTTGCATGTCTATGACTACGAGGAAAATTCTAGCCCGCATACGCAAGTCATGGTCACAGTCACTGTACTATGGTTGCATTCAGGTCCAGGAATACGATTCTATTCTGAAGTTCGCCCGCGAGTCACTGCTGGCTGTAATCATATTCCTGATAATTAATCAATATATCTCCCTTTTCGCCGAAAAAGGAAAAAGACAGATGGATGTTCTTCCTTGCATGACTATGACTAGAAGGAAATATTCCAGCCCCCACATACAAGTCATGGTCTTTCTCTTGTCAGCCTTTTTCACATGTTTACTTCTGTAGCAGATTTTTCTAACTACATATACAAATCTTCTTATAGAAATGCACAATCATGGTATGGCTGCATTCAGGTCCAGGAATTCCATTCTATTCCGAAGCTGTCAGCTTGTCAATGTTGGCTGTAATCATATTCCTAATGATTAATCAATACGTTCCCCTTTAGTTTCCCTGTAAAGTAAACACTACTAGGAAAAGGACTGCTAGTGGCGCACCTGTTTTGCCTACTAATGGCACACTAAAGGTGCGCCACTAGCACCACGTCATTAGAATTTTTTACTAATGGTGCACCTGTGGTGCGTCATTAGTATAGCACACGATGCGCCATTAGGATATCAGATGCTAATGGCGCATCACATAGAAGTGCGCCATTAGTAACATTTTTTTAATATTTTTTCAGAATTTATTTTTTTAATTTTTTTTAATCTCGAGTCACTATGGCTTAAATCTCGGGTTAATATCCTTAATCTCAAGTGAAATCACACTAAGTGGTCAAACTTCCCGAAAGGTCACCCATCCTCACACTACTCCAGCCCGAGCATGCTTAACTTCGTAGTTCTATCCAACCCCAGCACCACCTCACTTAACAGGCACTTGTTGATATATCTATCATATCAATCCTAACCTTGATGATGTCTAGGACTTTGTTCATGTTTATGAGTATGATGAAATTTTGAAAAATATTTCAAACTTCCCGGTCATATTACGTGTCATTTTTTGACAAAAAATTCCAAAAAGAAAGTCGAAACCAATTTTTTTTCTGTTACTAGTGGCGCACCTAGCAAACGGTGCGCCACTAGTAAGTTTGAAATTTTTTAAATTTTTTCCCTCTAGATCTTGAAAGCCCCGTAACTTTTTTCTGTTAGGTTTTTGAGGATTCTGAAAATGTTTAACGGGGTTGCCCCCGATAAAATCGGATGTAACTTTTCGAGTAGATGACTTTTCATATAAAAAATTTAATCCGAGTTCGTATGCCAAAATTATGCCCATTTTACAAATTCCAGAGAGATTTTGCAAATAAAGTCGAAATTCATATTTGTAAATTTCCCCAACAACAAGACCACATATCACATGGGAAACTTATTTTCTTTTATTTTTTTTGACATTTCATCATTTTCATTTATTTTTTTTAAACTGAAAAAGCAGTCCAGGGGGAGGGGGGCATTCGGTGGATTTTTTGGGCCAAGTCAGTAAAGGCGCACCATGGGAGTGGTGCGCCATTACTAGTTCAATTAGTAATGGCGCACCACTCCCACGGTGCGCCATTACTAGTTTTAAAAAAAATAAAAAAATTGAAGAAAAATACTAGTGACGCACCGTGGATGTGGCGCACTATCCCTTGGTGCGTCATTACTAGTTTTGAAAAAAAAAATTGAACAAAATTTACTAATGACGCACCGTGGTTGTGGTGCGTCATTACTAGTTTTGAAAAAAAATAAAAAAAAATTGTTACTAATGGCGCACCGTGGACGTGGTGCACTATTAGTATTTAAACACTAGTGGCGCACCAACACATGATGCGCCATTAGTATATAGGGGCTGTTTGGATTGCTGCCAAAGCTGGCCATGCCAAAATTTTGGCTAGCCCATGGAATTTGGTTGTTCTTTGGTTCATTGCCAAATATTTGGCACGCCCAGCGACCCGAGCGGCTCCCTGTGTATTTTTCGCCAACATGCGGGTGAGATGTGGGCGAGCAAAAGCTGCGCCAAAATATTGGCGTGCTGTTGTTGGTGGGCCCTACTCAGTGCATGTGGTAGGATAGATATTTTTTAATGCGTTGCTATTGGATCTATTCTGTTAGCCGTACCGAATTAGTAACAGATCCCTGCACTTCACGCCACAAAAATACGTGGGTCCGTGTGATTAGCAAGTGCATGCACTATTTTTTTTAAGTGTACATGCAGTATGGTGCCGTAGGGAATCTGCTTTTTAGCTTGCGATAACTGTGTGACATTGTTTTGACATTTTTTCATATGGATTTGCATCTGAAAAAAATTTATCTGTAGATACCTTCGCAGTTCTAGATAATAGACGCATTTAAATATCCCCTTAATGTTTGAACAAGTAGTATAATCAACATGCCAGTTGGTCACAAACCAAACAAAGGTCTCTTCTGCCAAAATTTTGAAGAATGAAATGGCTGCAATCCAAACAACATCAACTTGCCAAAATTTTGGTCATGCCCTTGCTTTGGTCATCCAAAATTTTCGTGGAGCTAGCTGGGGCTTAAACCAAACAGCCCCATAATAGTAACGCATCACATGTCTGGTGCGCCATTAGTATCCATATCATCTATAGCCCTTTTCCTAATAGTGAAATAAGACATTTGTTTTAATTCCTGCTCTCTACAGTTACGTTTCTGGGTCAAGTGTGCTCACAAATCCATACCGGCGACATAATAGTATAAAGTAACAGACAAAAGACAGAACCAATCCATCTTTAAGCCCATCAATCAGATCAAGTCACTATTTTTTCTGTCCACTTGTCACTGCACGAACAGATAGAGGCTGCCTGGCATTATATCACTTAGATATGCTCATGGAATATGGATCATCCTACCAGGTGACTCGCACTAAGATATATGTTGTCGCCGCCGGTCTCCCCCCTGCTCGCCGGAGCTCTACCTCTCTGTCTCACTCAGCTCTCACCTCCCACTCTCGAGGAAGAAGAAGACTAGAAGAGGGAGATGGACATAGGGACACAGGAAAATTTTCTTGGCGCACGTACGCCACTACCGCTCGAACGGCGTCCTTTTTCCTTGAGCATGAACTTAATACACCCGGCCATCGGTACACAGAGGATCGGCGAGAGTTTATCCTCACGCACGCACGCACGCCACGCCCACGGCGCTCCCACTTGCCCACGCCCCGCGTCCCTCGCTATACCTGGCCCGCGCTCCCGTCGCGCCTGCAGGCGGACGACGCGGCCACCAACAGCCCTGGATGCGGTCACACCTCCGGCTCCAACGCTAGCTGGAAAAGACCCACGTGCACGCACGCGCGGTCACACACGCACACATAACCCAGACATAGGTCGGACTATGCCTGGACTATAGTCAGACTATGGTCAGACACACACTATGCACGCACGCGACGCGTTCAGCCCGCGCCCAAACGCGCACTGGCCACGGCCGTGGCTTTATTTGTCTAACATTCACTCCCTAAGCCACGGCTCAGAGGAGACCATCGTCCTCGTCGCCGATGACGTCCGCCAACAGCGCGCCCTCCGCCGCCGGCTCCCTCGGCAGCTTAGGGCAGTCACTCTTGAAGTGGCCGCGCTCGCGACACTTGTAGCAGCGCCCGTGCCGGTTCCCGCCACTGCTCGACGCCACGCTCTTGCCATCTTCGTCGTCCCGAGCTCCGCCGTGCCGACGCTCCCGTGCTGCCCAATGTGCCACCGTCATGAGAAGTTGCTCCCCGCCACGCTCGCCGCCGTCTTGTCCACGGTGCCGAACACGCTCGTCAAACGCGCGCAGCCGCCCGAGCGCCTCGTCGAAGGCCATCTCCTCGATGACGCAAAACTGCTCAATCCCGGCGTCATAGTCCAACATGACTCCTAGCTCCCGTCCGGTGCCGCCTGGCCATCGAGGTGCATGCGGTCGACCAATTAGTGATGTTAGCAAAATACTTAGCATTTACGTAAGTGTTTTTTGCCGCTTTCAAATTTCCCGTGCAGTGACTTTTGCCACATTTTGTAAATTGATGCTTTTTTGCTAATGACACCGATATTGTGGTGGTTCTATGCATTTTACTCCCACAAAACAAGGACTAGCTAAGCAATTACTGAAAACTGCCCTGGCTGTGCTGCGAGGCTGGATCCGGCCTCTCCTCGCCGGCCGCCCCTCGGCGCGACTCCGGGCCCCCGCGCGCGGCTTTGGGCTCGCTCCTTGCGCGGCCTTCCTCTGGACGCGTGTGGCTGCTGCTCCCCGCGTGGGCTGCTCCTCGCTGGCTGGTCTAGGCCGCCCTCTGGCCGCGGTGCCCCACCCCCACCCGCACCATCCACCCCCCCCCCCCCCACCCTCCCCGAGCTCCATTGATGGCAGCGGCATGACGTCCGTCGATGTGTGCTGGCCGGATTGCGCGGCGGCTGTGTTGTTCTCCATGGCGGCCCTCTTCCCCCTCGCGAGTGTGTTCCGGCTTTGACTCCTGGCAGCCATGAACCTGCGTCCCCTTGCTGTGTTCCTGGCTGGCCAGGGTCCACGCTGGCACGGCGCTGGACCCCACATGCTCCTGGAGCTGCGTTCCTCTTCCAGCTTCTTGGGCTTGCCGGGGTCTCGGTGGTTTTGGCCCTGGTGGCCCGGATCTGCGCTCCTCTCCGGATCTTGGGTCGTCCGCGTTGCCGGCCACTGTTGCATCCCTTTGTCTTCGGCGCCGAATCCCCCTCCGCCCAGTCGCCCAACCCAGCTCAACTCTTCATGTCGCTCTTGCTCCTTCCGGATTTGTAGCTCGCTCTCCCGGTGACGTCCGATGTCGGCTTTGGCGACGGGCGTTGCTCCCCTCCCTGTGATCGGCGACTTCAACATGTGTTTCAACTTCCTCCACTCTGCCTCGGTGGCTTGGGATTGCTCAGACAAAGACCAGGGCGAAATCCCTGCTCGGTTTGCCAGTGCTGGTAGCGGCGGCACCTGCGAGCGTCGTCCCCTTCTTGGAGGCGCTGCCATGGTCTCCATCTTACCCCCTCTTCGAGCATCAGGGGAAACCCTAGGTCCGGACTTCTGGACCGGACGACGACGGCGCCTTGGCGTTGTTCCCCTTCTTGAAGGCGTCGTCTTGCTCGCTCGCGGCCTCCCCGATGGTGGAGTTGGACGCTGGTTGTCTTTACTGTGTTCGAGTTCCTTCTCAGGGCTAGGAGAGTTTGCCATGTTGTTCTTTTCATTTCTTTGGGCTGAGCACCCCATGTCCCTCTGCTCCGGGCACCATGTCGTCTGTGCATGTGTTGTTCATTCCCTGTATTCACTCTTCTTCTTCTATCAATGAATGATATGCAAGCTTTGCGTATTCGCGAAAAAAATGTAGGCCCTACCGGATTGGCCTCGTTGAGACGATTGTGTGCCTACTGCCTAATTCAGATAGGAACATTCGTTTAGATGCATACTATTGCAGAGTTGCGGCAGTGCAATACTTCGTACTAACCATATAATTCACACTACTATAACTTCATCTCATTATCCAAAAACTTAGAATGTCTTCAAGCATGCAACTGTTATGATAAATATCTCAACTGAAATTTGGCATGTTCATATGATGCGGCTACCTCGTCGATTCAACATCATTGTCATGCAGGACGTGAGATGAGCATTCCATAAGGATGAATGGTGTGGAACTTCGTTGCTGCTAGTATAAAAGGGTCTTTTACCTGAGACCTGTCCAAGGGAATAAATTATATCCAGATTGTGCGATGAGATGAGTATACGA
Organism: Aegilops bicornis; assembly: GCA_021605145.1. NCBI lineage: Eukaryota > Viridiplantae > Streptophyta > Magnoliopsida > Poales > Poaceae > Aegilops > Aegilops bicornis. The sequence goes on from CM038670.1 coordinate 31,892,853, forward strand.
TCGAGAGGAATCGCCCACATAATTTAGATGAGGTGTTAGAAGAACGCTGAAGAGATGGGTCAAGAATATGTAGATATAGAAGTGCTTTGCACAGATCTTTAAGAGTGCTTGCATCCAACTACGACCCATCTAATACGTACTGTTGGACATTGTTCCTTGCATGATTAGGATGAAAATTCTATCCGCATACACAAATCGTGGCGGAGGCCACTACCAGCACAACACTAGTGGTGGCGGCGGTGGTGGTGGTGGCGGAGGCCACTACCAGAACGGTGGTGGCAACAACTTTAAGCAGCGGCGTCCCTCCTACAACAGCAACAGGGGGCGCCCTTCCAAGGCTACGATGAGTATGAGAATAAGTGTCAAATCTGTAAAAAAAATTATATAGCAAAGGATTGTGACTGGCGCTATGCCGAGAACAATTCCCAACACAAAAAAAGTTGCAGCCGCCGCAGACACGTGATATGGGTGTTGACACAAATTGGTATGCCGATACCGGTGCCACGAATCACATCACTGATGAGTTTGAGAAGGTGACGATGCACGAGAAGTATCCAGGTCACGACCAAGTCCACAACGAAAATGGAGAAGGTTATGGAGATAGCTCATGTTGGTCATTCAATTATTGCAACCCCTCATAGACATATTCACCTTAAAAATATTTTGCATGTTCCAGAAACTGCCAAAAATCATCTTTCCGTTCATCGCATTGCTCTTGACAACAAAAATTTTCTTGAGTTTCACCCTTCCATTTTATCAAGGATCAGGTCACGAGGAGAATTCTCTACCAAGGTAGATGTGTGCATGGGCTCTTTCCGCGAAACTGTGCAGAGTTGTGGCTGTGGGCCTTCTAGGGATAATGAAGCGGTTCTCGGTGAAGAAACAGAGCGTACAGAAAAAGAAATTAAATAACGTGACTATGAGGTGTGTTTGGAATTAATGATGTGGCTAAACTGCTGAGGTGGAATTAGGTCAATGGCTGCATGTTAGTCGTTGATGTGGATAGCCTGTATGTCAAGAGAAATCAAGTAGTGGGGTGCTCCTATTTAGATATAGTAGATTTCCCCAGTTTAGAAGCTTCAATAAACATGTTTTTGGTGTCATCAAAATCTCATCAGAACGGTGACACGCTCGATAAGGACATCTGTCTTTTTTCATTGTTCAACAAGTGCTTAGAAATAATCAGCTCCCATGTGTTGGGGAGCGTAGTGTAGAAACAGTTTGTGGTTCATGTCAAAAAGCAAAATCTCATCAATTTCCATATCATGTTTCTACTAGTATTTCTACCAAACCACTTCAACTTATTTTCTCCGATGTTATGGGGTCCGGCCCTTCTTCTGTTAGTAGACATACCTACTATGTTAGCTTCATTAATGATTTCAATTACTTGGATTCATCTTCTTAAGAAATGTTCTGACATTTTCCAAGTCTTTCAACACTTTGAAGCACTTGTTGAACGCAAATTTGATAGCAAAATCATTGCCGTCCAATTTGATTGGGATGGTGAATATGAGAAGTTGAACTCTTTTTTTCGTCAACTTGGCATCTCTCATCATGTTTCATGCCCCCATGCACACCAACAAAATGGTTCCCGCTGAACGTAAGCATAGGCACATTGTTGAGGTAGGACTAGCTCTTCTTGCCGGTGCCTCCATGCCCCTCAAGTTTTTGGGATGAGGTTTTTCTCACCGCTGTCCACCTTATCAATATGCTTCCTAGCCGTGTCATCAACAATGAAACATCCATGCAAATGCTTCTCCATACTCATCCAGATTATAATTCTCTTCATGTTTTTGCGTGTGCTTGTTGGCCCAACCTTCGTCCTTATAACAATCGCAAACACCCATGCATTTTCCTTTACTGAACACAAATTAGAATTGGCTCATATAAAATTAATTAAACCATATTATAAATATAAATATAAAACTAAGTTTTGATACCACGACCTCACACACCATAGACAACTGGCAGCAGGCCATTAACCACTACACCAGAGACCTGCATCTGAATATTAGGTGCAGAACTTTATAACAACACACATCAGCGTTGAGATTTGGAAAAACATTCTGAAAATTCTTAAAAATAGAAACATTCTTTATATTCAAAAATTGTTTTGGAGAAGTGAAGATTTTTTGTAATTCCAATTTTAAAAAGAAATATGAGCCACATACGGATCAACGCTGTGGCCCTGAAGATAACCTGCAAAAAGTGAAAGTTCGTTGCTCTATTAAAAACCAAATCATTTCTGCAGTTCCATACTGCCCATAACAAGGCACAAACTCCAACACCTAATATGTCTTGATAAATCCAAGTTAACCCCATCAATCCATGTTCCAAATAACATATTGATAGAGGTAGGTGGAGTAATATTAAAAGCAATATGAATCGAACGCCAAAGAATCTTAGCCAGCAGACAATCTAGAAAGAGGTGCCTGATAGTTTCGTTACGATCACAAAAACTACACCTAGCACAACCCATCCAATTGCGTTTTGCCAGATTATCCTTGTGACAACTCAAATACTTGCGATTGTATAAAAACAGATAAAAATTTTGAGGCTTCTGATTCGAATACGATCAGTAAACCGTTCCAAAGGGGTTAAGCTAAGATTCGAATACGATCATATAGCCCCCAGTGGCGTTGGCGTTGCCGATCAAAGTGGGTATCGACAGCTATGTTCTCTTTGGTTCGAATACGACCTATGTTTGAACAGGAAGCCCCCAAATGACCATAAAAGTTTTTTAACGACGCTGATTCAAATACGATCCACGTCGATTCCCAAAGGGGTTGAGCTATGATTCGGATACGATCAAGAAGCCCCCAAGTAGGTTCAACAGTTTGCTAATCAAAAGGGTATCGACAACTATGTTCTCTTTGATTCGAATACGACCTATGTTTGAACAGGAAGCCCCCAAGTGACCATATAAATTTTGGCATTGCGCCGATCAAGAGGGTACTAATAGCTATGCCCGATGAGCAGGAAGCCCCCAAGTGACCATAATAAGATAAGCCGTAAGGCGGGATACCCATGTTTGAACCGCGCCAGGACTTAGTGCCAGGACTTAGTCGTGAGGCGAACGCATCTATGTGGTAGCTTGAAGGGGTTGAGCAGAATCGAGAGAGGCAACACACAAGACGAGGATTTAGACAGCTTCGGGCCCCGGGAAACATCATCCGGTAATAGCCCTACATGTTGTTTGAGGCTAGGTCTCATTATGCTCATGAGGGAGTCGCCGCATAAGCCGGCTCCCCCTTTGTGTCTAGCCCTAGGTATTGTTTCTTGTTCCTCTCCCCCTTTGGGGAGCCCTGCCCCTCCTTATATAAGTTAGAGGGGAGGGTTACATGTGGAGTCTAAATAGGATTAGGACTAGCCTATCTTCTACTACAAGCCGGATACAAGTCCGGGTCTTGATTCCTTGTAAGGGAGATATTCATCACGCCTTTCCTCTTAAGCCGCCTATCATAACGTAAGCCGGCCTTCCGGGCCTTGAGCCTCCTGGGCCCCGGGTCTTGTCGCTCCTCCGATCCTCTTGCCAAGTCACCCATAAGTCGCCAGGATCGGGCGGGTCACTTAGTGTGTCGCCCACCAGTATGGTCATTAGTGAGTCGCCAAGTTCGGCCGGGTTATAATTCCGACCGGTTTACACCGTAGGGTATATCCCTGACACCGGCTGTGGTGGCCGAGCCGGTGGTCACGGGAGGAGATGACGAGCAGGAGGCTCGGCCCTCTGGGCCTTTGACGCCGGCGGTGCCGAGGGTCAGCGCGGCCCCCTTGGTGAGGTCGCCGCCTTGCGGGGGAGCGGGCGCGCAGGAGGCCATCGTCTCCTCTTCTATTGCTCTGGAGGGCGGGCCGGGTGGTTTGGTCGCTGCGGCACCGGACTCCTTGGACCGCGCTATGCCGAGTACACCAGTCTCGGGCGTCGGCGGGATGTCCGTCGATAGGCCCTGGGAGCTCTCGTCGACACTGGATGTTGCTCCGGTGGCCCCGGCGCTGGCCACCGCTATTGGGGGACGGGCATGAGGCTCTTTCCCCAACGCAGCTTCACGCGAGGAGGTCATCGCTTTCGGCGGGATCCCGGATCCTGTCTCTGCAGGGAGACGGGTCAGCGGGAGACTGCAGGAGCAGCCGGATGTTGATGACATGCAGCTAAGGTGCGCGTTGAGAGCGGCCAAGTTGCGCGACGTCGAGCTTTCTACTGGTATGTCTGTTAATAAGACTAATTCTATTATGCATTTTACCAATGATGAGATTGTGCAAAATGCCAACCAATTAGGAGTTTCACTTGGTAATAATGATCTAGAGATTTCTAAGTCTGTTAATGATATGCTAGATTTGGAAGCTGAACGAGCGTTAGAATTGATTCGTAACATAGCTGCAGTTAAGCCAATGAATGAGTCGGAGATTGATGTGCTTGGGGTTACGGTTCTTGATGGTTTGTGTGCTGATCTTGACCCTGCGGTACAGGAGACGGAGGAGGAGGATGAGTATGCCTCTCCTGAAACCTCGAACCATGAGGATGAGTCTTTGGTGGTAGAGGCTCATTCCGAGCATGCCGAACCTTCTGATGTTTGCGTTAAGCCTAAAAGGACCTGGACACGGAAGGTTTATCCGGTGTCGGCTCTGTGTAGAAGTGCTAGGATCCGTACCTCTAAAAAATTTCATCATGAAATATGAGAGGCATCTTTTGGAATAGCAGAGGTCTTAAAGACTTGGCTAAAAGACGGTTTCTAGCAAAGGCTTCTCTTGAACATCATTTAGACTTTATTGCTTTGGCCGAGACTGGACGAGGTAATTTTTCTCCACAATTTCTTAGCACCTTATCTGGGGGGGTAGATTTTGACTGGCACTGCCTCCCACCTCGAGGAAGATCCGATGGGGTTCTACTCGGGGTTAAGTGCGAAACGTTGGAGGTTCGGAGTGTAGTGTTGGTGAGAGTTCGCGTAAAGTTTCGGTCAGAACTAAAGCGGATGGATTTGATCGGGCTTTGGTGGCAGTATATGGGGCTCATAACCCGAACTCAAGCCAGATTTCATGGCTGATATGGTCCGTGTTTGCGGTAACGAGCAGCTACCCGCCTTAGTGGGTGGTGATTTTAACATTACTCGAAGAAAGGAGGAAAAGAATAATGACAACTTTGACGGCAGATGGTCGTTTATGTTCAATACTATCATAGAAAGCTTGGATCTCAGAGAGATAGAGCTCTCGGGTAGGAAACAAACTTGGGCAAACTCGCTACCGGTTCCGACTTTTGAGAAGCTCGATCGTGTTTTGGCGAGCGTCGATTGGCAACAGAAGTTTCCTCTGGTAACGGTGCAGGCGTTGACACGAGGTATCTCGGATCACACACCGCTACTAGTCGACTCAGGGGCTCAAACTCATATGGGTAATAAGAATATTTTCTCCTTCGAACTTGCTTGGTTTGAAAGAGAAGGGTTTATTGAGTTGTTAGCTAGAGAGTGGGCTAAAGTCTCGGGGGAAGGTCACCCATTGAGCGGTGGCAGTTCAAGATTCGTCATCTTCGAAGGTTCCTTCGTGGATGGGCTAAGCATACGAATGGGATATATAAGGCTGAGAAGGAAAGACTCCTTATGATTATTCACTCCCTTGAGTTAAAAGCTGAAACCTCTATATTAGATACCAGAGCTGGAGTCTAAAGTGGAGGCCGGAGTTAAGGTTGAAAGAGCTTCTCGGAGAGGAGGAATTGAAATGGGCTTTGAGAGCTAAGGTTCGTAAGGTTGTCCAAGGAGAGGACAAAACTTAATTCTTTCATATGATTGCTAATGGAAAGCATCATAAGAAGAGAATTTTTCAATTAGAACAAGATGAAGGGACGATAGTTGGTCAGGAAAACCTGAAAGTTTACATTACCAACTATTATAAGCAGTTGTTTGGACCTTCGGAAGAGAGTTTTGTGTCCCTGGATGAGTCAAGAGTTGAGGATGTTCCTCAACTTGAGACGGAAGAGAATGAGATTTTGACTGCTCCTTTTATGGAGAAGGAGGTGTTTGAGGCCATTGCACAAATGAAAAACAATAAAGCGCCAAGACCAGATGGGTTTCCGACGGAGTTCTACAAAAAGTGCTGGCATTTCATTAAGGGTGACCTGTTGCCGATGTTTCATGATTTGTTCATTGGTCAACTTCATTTGTTCAAGCTCAATTTTGGAACGATAACTCTTCTTCCTAAGAAGACAGAGGCTATTCGCATTGAGCAGTTCAGGCCTATCTGTTTGCTTAATGTCAGTTTCAAAATTTTCACCAAGGTTGGGACGAACCTGAAGGAAATATGCCCTAGAGGCAATAATAAAGTTATTATTTATTTCCTTACATCATGATAAATGTTTATTATTCATGCTAGAATTGTATTAACCGGAAACATAATACATGTGTGAATATATAGACAAACAGAGTGTCACTAGTATGCCTCTACTTGACTAGCTCGTTAATCGAAGATGGTTATGTTTCCTAACCATAGACATGAGTTGTCATTTGATTAACGGGATCACATCATTAGGAGAATGATCTGATTGACATGACCCATTCCGTTAGCCTAGCACTTGATCGCTTAGTATGTTGCTATTGCTTTCTTCATGACTTATACATGTTCCTGTAACTATGAGATTATGCAACTCCTGTTTACGGAGGAACACTTTGGTGCTACCAAATGTCACAACGTAATCGGGTGATTATAAAGGAGTACTACAGGTGTTTCCAAAGGTACATGTTGGGTTGGCGTATTTCGAGATTAGGTTTTGTCACTCCGGTTGTCGGAGAGGTATCTCTGGTCCCTCTCGGTTATGCACATCACTATAAGCCTTGCAAGCAATGTAGCTAATGAGTTAGTTACGGTATGATGCATTACGTAACGAGTAAAGAGACTTGCCGGTAACGAGATTGAACTAGGTATTGGATACCGACGATCAAATCTCGGGCAAGTAACATACCGATGACAAAGGGAACAACATATGTTGTTATGCGGTTTGACCGATAAAGATCTTCACAGAATATGTAGGAGCCAATATGGGCATCCAGGTCCCGCTATTGGTTATTGACCGAGAATAGTTCTAGATCATGTCTACATAGTTCTCGAACCCGTAGGGTCCGCACGCTTAAGGTTTCGATGACAGTTATATTATGAGTTTATGAGTTTTGATGTACCGAAGGAGTTCGGAGTCCCGGATGAGATCGGGGACATGACGAGGAGTCTCGAAATGGTCGAGACATAAAGATCGATATATTGGACGATTATATTCGGAGTTCGGAAAGGTTCCGAGTGGTTCGGGTATTTTTTGGAGTACCGGAGAGTTACGGGAATTCGCCGGGGAGAAGTATTGGGCCTTATTGGGCCCTGCGGGAAAGAGAGAGGGCTGCCTAGGGCAGGCCGCGCCCCATGGCCTAGTCCAAATTGGACTAGGGGGAGGGGCCGCACCCCCTCCTTCCTTCCCTTCTCTCTTCCCCTTCCTTGTCTCCTACTCCTAATACATGGAAGGACTCCTAGTTGGACTAGGAAAAGGGGAATCCTACTCCCGGTGAGAGTAGGACTCCCCCCTTGGTGCTCCTCCTCCTAGGCCGGCCACCCCCTCCCTTGCTCCTTTATATACGGGGGCAGGGGGGCACCCCAGGACACACAAGTTGATCTACGGATCGTTCCTTAGCCGTGTGCGGTGCCCCCCTCCACCATATTCCACTTCGGTCATATCGTCATGAGCTTAGGCGAAGCCCCGCGCCGGAGAAGTCATATCATCGCGGAGCTTAGGCGAAGCCCCGCGCCGGTGGAGCATCATCATCGCCACCACGCCGTCGCGTCGACGGAACTCATCCCCGACACTTTGCTGGATCGGAGTCCGGGTCGTCATCAAGCTGAACGTGTGCAGAACTCGGAGGTGCCGTGACGCTCGGTACTTGGATCGGTCGGATCGTGAAGACGCACGACTACATCAACCGCGTTGTTATAACGCTCGCCACGGTCTCACGAGGGTGCGTGGACATACACTCTCCCTCTCGTTGCTATGCATCACCATGATCTTGCGCAGCGTAGGGAATTTTTTGAAATTACTACGTTCCCCAACAGTGGCATCCGAGCCTAGGTTTTTATGGTTTGATGTTTTGCACGAGTAGAACACAAGTGAGTTGTGGGCGATACAAGTCATACTGCCTACCAGCATGTCATACTTTGGTTCAGCGGTATTGTGAGATGAAGCGGCCCGGACCGACATTACGCCAGACGCTTACGCGAGACTGGTTTCATCGCTACGAGCACTCGTGCTTAAAGGTGGCTGGCGGGTGTCTGTCTCTCTCACTTTAGTTGAACCGAGTGTGACTACGCCCGTCCTTGCGAAGGTTAAAACGGAGTCTATTTGACAAACTATCGTTGTGGTTTTGATGCGTAGGTGAGAACGGTTCTTGCTAAGCCCGTAGCAGCCACGTAAAATTTGCAACAACAAAGTAGAGGGCGTCTAACTTGTTTTTGCAGGGCATGTTGTGATGTGATATGGTCAAGACGTGATGAGATATAAGTTGTTGTATAAGATGATCATGTTTTGTTGAAGTTATCGGCAACTGGCAGAAGCCCTATGGTTGTCTCTTTGTTGCATAAGATGCAAGTGCCAAATAATTGCTTTACTTTATCGCTATGCGATAGCAATAGTTGCAAAAGCAATAGTTGGCGAGACGACCAAGTGACGACACATTGATATAGATCAAGATGATGAAGATCATGGTGTCGTGCTGGTAACGATAAAGATCATGACAGTACTTTGGAGATGGAGATCAAAGGCGCAAGATGATCATGGCCATATCATGTCACATATTTTGATTGCATATGATGTTTATCTGTTATACATCTTATTCTGTTTGGCTTGACGGTAGCATTTTAAGATGATCTCTCACTAAAATTATCAAGAAGTGTTCTCCCTGAGTATGCACCGTTGCGAAAGTTCTTCGTGCTGAGACACCACGTGATGATCGGGTGTGATAGGCTCTACGCTCAAATACAACGGGTGCAAAACAGTTGCACACGCGGAATACTCAGGTTAAACTTGACGAGCCTAGCATATAACAGATATGGCCTCGGAACACAGAGACCGAAGGTCGAACGTGAATCATATAGTAGATATGATCAACATAGTGATGTTCACCATTGAAACTACTCCATCTCACGTGATGATCGGACATGGTTTAGTTAATTTGGATCACGTAATCACTTAGATGACTAGAGAGATGTCTGTCTAAGTGGGAGTTTTTAATATGATTAATTAAAATTTAAATTTATCATGAACTTAGTCCTGGTAGTATTTTGCAAATTATGTTGAAGATCAATAGCTCGCGTTGTTGCTTCCCTATGTTTTTGCTTCCCTATGTTTTTATATGTGTTCCTAGAGAAACTTGTATTGAAAAATGTTAGTAGCAATGATGCGGATTGGATCCGTGATCTGAGGTTTATCCTCATTGCTGCACAGAAGAATTATGTCCTTAATACACCGCTAGGTGACAGACCTATTGCAGGAGCAAATGCAGACGTTATGAACGTTTGGCTAGCTCAATATGATGACTACTTGATAGTTTAGTGCACCATACTTAACGGCTTAGAGTCGGGACTTCAAAGGCGTTTTGAACGTCATGGACCATATGAGATGTTCCAGGAATTGAAGTTAATATTTCAAGCAAATACCGAGTTGAGAGATATGAAGTCTCCAACAAGTTCTATAGCTAAAAGATGGAAGAGAATCGCTCAACTAGTGAGCATGTTCTCAGATTGTCTGGGTACTTCAATCGCTTGAATCAAGTGGGAGTTAATCTTCCAGATAAGATAGTGATTGACAGAATTCTCTAGTCACCATCACTAAGTTAGTAGAACTTCGTGATGAACTATAGTATGCAAGGGATGACGAAAACGATTCCCGAGCTCTTCGTGATGTTGAAATCGACGAAGGTAGAAATCAAGAAAGAGCATCAAGTGTTGATGATTGACAAGACCACTAGTCTCAAGGAAAAGGGCAAAGGGAAGAAGGGGAACTTCAAAAGGAACGGCAAGCAAGTTGCTGCTCGAGTGAAGAAGCCCAAGTCTGGACCTAAGCCTGAGACTAAGTACTTTTGCTGCAATGGAACTGGTCACTGGAAGCGGAACTACCCCTGAATATTTGGTAGATAAGAAGGATGGCAAAGTGAACAAAGGTATATTTGATATACAGATTATTGATGTGTATTTTACTAGTGTTCATAGCAACCCCTCGGTATTTGATACTGGTATAGTTGCTAAGAGTAGTAACTTGAAACGGGAGGAACAGAAACTGGTTGAAGGGGAAGTGACGATGAGTGTTGGAAGTAGTTCCAAGATTGATATGATCATCATCGCACACTCCCTATACTTTCGGGATTAGTATGGAACCTAAATAAGTGTTATTTGGTGTTGAGCATAAATATGATTTGATCATGTTTATTGCAATACGGTTATTCATTTAAGTAAGAGAATAAATTGTTGTTCTGTTTACATGAATAAAACATTATATGGTTACACACCCAATGAAAATGGTTCATTGGATCTCGATCATAGTGATACACATATTCATAATATTGAAACCAAAAGATGCAAAGTTAATAATGATAGTGCAACTTATTTGTGGCACTGTCGTTTAGGTCATATTGGTGTAAAGCGCTTAAAGAAAACTCCATGCTGATGGACTTTTGGAATCACTTGATTATGAATCATTTGATGCTTGCGAACCGTGCCTTTTGGGCAAGATGACTAAAACTCCGTTCTCCGGAACAATGGAACAAGCTACTGACTTACTGGAAATAATACATACCGATGTATGCGATTCAATGAGTGTTGATGCTCGTGGCAAGTATCGTTATTTTCTGACCTTCACAAAATGATTTGAGAAGATATGGGTATATCTACTTGATGAAACATAAGTCTGAAATAATTGAAAAGTTCAAAGAATTTCAGAGTGAAGTGGAAAATCATCGTAACAAGAAAATAAAATTTCATGCGATCTGATCGTGGAGATAAATATTTGAGTTACGAAGTTTGGTCTTCATTTGAAACAATGTGAAATAGTTTCGCAACTCACGCCATATGGAACACCACAACATAATGGTGTGTCCGAAAGTCGAACCGCACTTTATTGGATATGGTGCGATCTATGATGTCTCTTATCAGTTTACCACTATCGTTTTGGGGTTATGCATTAGAGACAGCTGCATTCACGTTTAATAGGGCACCATCTAAATCCGTTGAGGCGACACCGTATGAACTATGGCTTAACAGTAAATCTAAGCTGTCGTTTCTTAAAGTTTGGAAGTTGTGATGCTTATGTGAAAAAGTTTCATCCTGATAAGCTCAAACCCAAATCGGAGAAGTGCGTCTTCATAGAATACCCAAAGGAAATTGTTGGGTATACCTTCTATCACAGATCCGAAGGCAAAAACATTCGTTGCTTATAAATGGATCCTTTCTAGAGAAGGAGTTTCTCTCGAAAGAAGTGAGTGGGAGGAAAGTGGAGCTTGATAAGGTAATTTGTACCTTCTCCCGAATTGGAAAGTATTTCATCACGGAAATCAGTTCCGGTGATTCCTACACCAATTAGTGAGGAAGCTAATGATGATGATCATGTAACTTCAGATCAAGTCACTACCGAATCCCGTAGGTAAACCAGAGTGAGATCCGCACCAAAGTGGTAAGGCAATCCTGTTCTGGAAGTCATGCTACTAGATCATGACGAACCTACAAACTATGAAGAAGCGATGGTGAGCCCAGATTCCGCTAAATGGCTAGAAGCCATGAAATCTGAGATGGGATCCATGTATGAAAACAAAGTGCGGACTTTGGTTGACTTGCCCGAGGGTCGGCAAGCAATAGAAAATAAATGGATCTTCAAGAGGAAGACGGACGTTGATAGTAGTGTTACTATCTACAAAGCTCGAATTTGTCGCAAACAAGGTTTTCGACAAGTTCAAGGTGTTAACTACGATGAGATTTTCTCACTCGTATCGATGCTTAAGTCTATCCGAATCATGTTAGCAATTGTCGCATTTTATGAAATCTGGAAAATGGATATCAAACTGCATTCCTGAATGGGTTTCTGGAGGAAGAGTTGTATATGATGCAACCAGAAGGTTTTATCGATCCAAAGGAGCTAACAAAGTGTGCAAGCTCCAGCGATCCATCTATGGACTGGTGCAAGCATCTCGGAGTTGGAATATACGCTTTGATAAGTTGATCAAAGCATATAGTTTATACAGACTTACAGTGAAGCCTGTATTTACTAGAAAGTGAGTGGGAGCACTACAGCATTTCTGATAAGTATATGTGAATGACATATTGTAGATCGGAAATAATGTAGAATTATTCTGCAAAGCATAAAGGAGTGTTTGAAAGGAGTTTTTCAAACAAAGACCTCGTCGAAGCTGCTTACATATTGAGCATCAAGATCTATAGAGATAGATCAAGACGCTTGATAAGTTTTTTCAATGAGTACATACCTTGACAAGATTTTGAAGTAGTTCAAAATGGAACAGTCAAAGAAAGAGTTCTTGCCTGTGTTACAAGGTGTCAAATTGAGTAAGACTCAAAACCCGACCACGGCAGAAGATAGAAAGAGAATGAAAGTCATTCCCTATGCCTTGGCCATAGGTTCTATAAAGTATGCCATGCTGTGTACCAGATCTATTGTATACCCTACACTGAGTTTGGCAAGGAGTACAATAGTGATCTAGGAGTAGATCATCGGACAGCGGTCAAAATTATCCTTAGTGGAATAAGGATATGTTTCTCGATTATGGAAGTGACAAAAGGTTCGTAAATGGTTACGTCGATGCAAGTTTTGACACCGATCTGGATGACTCTAAGTCTCGATCTAGATACATATTGAAAGTGGGAGCAATTAGCTAGAATAGCTCCTTGCGGAGCATTGTTGACATAGAAATTCGCAAAATACTAACGGATCTGAATATGACAGACCCGTTGACTAAAAATATCTCACAAGCAAAACATGATCACACCTTAGTACTCTTTGGGTGTTAATTACATAGCGATGTGAACTAGATTACTGACTCTAGTAAACCCTTTGGGTGTTGATCACATATCGATGTGAACTATGGGTGTTAATCACATGGTGATGTGAACTATTGCTGTTAAATCACATGGCGATGTGAACTAGATTATTGACTCTAGTGCAAGTGGGAGACTGAAGGAAATATGCCCTAGAGGCAATAATAAAGTTATTATTTATTTCCTTACATCATGATAAATGTTTATTATTCATGCTAGAATTGTATTAACCGGAAACATAATACATGTGTGAATATATAGACAAACGGAGTGTCACTAGTATGCCTCTACTTGACTAGCTCGTTAATCGAAGATGGTTATGTTTCCTAACCATAGACATGAGTTGTCATTTGATTAACGGGATCACATCATTAGGAGAATGATCTGATTGACATGACCCATTCCGTTAGCCTAGCACTTGATCGCTTAGTATGTTGCTATTGCTTTCTTCATGACTTATACATGTTCCTGTAACTATGAGATTATGCAACTCCCGTTTACCGGAGGAACACTTTGGTGCTACCAAACGCCACAACGTAATCTGGGTGATTATAAAGGAGTACTACAGGTGTTTCCAAAGGTACATGTTGGGTTGGCGTATTTCGAGATTAGGTTTTGTCACTCCGGTTGTCGGAGAGGTATCTCTGGGCCCTCTCGGTAATGCACATCACTATAAGCCTTGCAAGCAATGTAGCTAATGAGTTAGTTACGGTATGATGCATTACGTAACGAGTAAAGAGACTTGCCGGTAACGAGATTGAACTAGGTATTGGATACCGACGATCAAATCTCGGGCAAGTAACATACCGATGACAAAGGGAACAACATATGTTGTTATGCGGTTTGACCGATAAAGATCTTCGTAGAATATGTAGGAGCCAATATGGGCATCCAGGTCCCGCTATTGGTTATTGACCGAGAATAGTTCTAGATCATGTCTACATAGTTCTCGAACCCGTAGGGTCCGCACGCTTAAGGTTTCGGCGATGCTTATATTATGAGTTTATGAGTTTTGATGTACCGAAGGAGTTCGGAGTCCCGGATGAGATCGGGGACATGACGAGGAGTCTCGAAATGGTCGAGACATAAAGATCGATATATTGGACGACTATATTCGGAGTTCGGAAAGGTTTCGAATGATTCGGGTGTTTTTCGGAGTACCGGAGAGTTACGGGAATTCGCCGGGGAGAAGTATTGGGCCTTATTGGGCCCTGCGGGAAAGAGAGAGGGCTGCCTAGGGCAGGCCGCGCCCATGGCCTAGTCCGAATTGGACTAGGGGGAGGGGCCGCACCCCCTCCTTCCTTCCCTTCTCTCTTCCCCTTCCTTGTCTCCTATTCCTAATACATGGAAGGACTCCTAGTTGGACTAGGAAAAGGGGAATCCTACTCCGGTGGGAGTAGGACTCCCCTTGCGCGCTCCTCCCAGGCCGCCACCCCTCCCTTGCTCCTTTAAATACGGGGGCAGGGGGCACCCCAGGACACACAAGTTGATCTACGGATCGTTCCTTAGCCGCAGCGGTGCCCCTCCACCATATTCCACTTCGGTCATATCGTCATGGAGCTTAGGCGAAGCCCCGCGCCGGAGAAGTCATATCATCGCGAGCTTAGGCGAAGCCCTCGCGCCGGTGGAGCATCATCATTGTCACCACGCCGTCGGCCGACGGAACTCATCCCCGACACTTTGCTGGATCGGAGTCCGGGTCGCCATCAAGCTGAACGTGTGCAGAACTCGGAGGTGCCGTACGCTCGGTACTTGGATCGGTCGGATCGTGAAGACGCACGACTACATCAACCGCGTTGTTATAACGCTCGCCACGGTCTACGAGGGTACGTGGACATACACTCTCCCCTCTCGTTGCTATGCATCACCATGATCTTGCGTGTGCGTAGGAATTTTTTTTGAAATTACCACGTTCCCCAACAGAACCGATTCACGCAGATTGCGCATTCAGGTGTGCAACCGTCCCAGACCGCTTTCATGCCAGATAGAAATATCCTTGAAGGGGTGGTCGTCTTGCATGAAACGCTCCATGAGATCCACTAAAAAAAACTAGATGGTGTGGTTTTTAAAGTGGATCTTGAAAAAGCATACGATAAAGTTAAATGGCCTTTCCTTCAACAAGCTTTATGCGTATGAAAGGATTTGACAAGGCCTGGCGAGACCAGATCGAGTCCTTTACGCAAAAAGGGAGTGTAGGGATTAAAGTGAATGATGATATAGGTCATTATTTCCAGACACACAAAGGACTAAGGCAAGGAGATCCCATGTCACCGATTCTATTCAACATAGTGGTTGATATGTTATCTATTTTAATAGGTCGGGCTAAGGATGCGGGGCAGGTTTACGGCTTGGTTCCGCACCTAGTTAATTGTGGTATATCCATATTGCAGTATGCTGATGATACTATCATCTTTATGGAGCATGACTTGGCGAAAGCGAGAAACATGAAGCTTGTGTTGTGCTTATTTGAACAATTGTCTGGACTCAAGATTAACTTCCATAAGAGCGAACTGTTTTGCTTTGGAAGAGCTAATGAGGACCAGGAGGCGTATAAGCAATTGTTCTGATGTGAGTTGGGTTCGCTACCGTTTACATACTTAGGTATACCCATTCATCATCGTAAGCTGACGAACAAGGAGTGGAAATGCATCGAGGATCCTTTTGAAAAGAAACCGAGCTGTTGGAAAAGGAAGCTCATGTCATATGGAGGTCGACTAATTCTGATTAATTCGGTCCTCACCAGTATGCCCATGTTTCTTTTATCCTTTTTTGAGGTCCCGGTGGGGGTCAGGAAGAGGTTAGACTTTTATCGATCTCGATTCTTTTGGCAGAATGATGAGTTGAAACGAAAGTATAGGCTTGCAAAATGGGACATCATCTCAGGTCAAGGACCAAGGCGGTCTAGGCATTGAAAATCTAGAGATCAAGAATAGATGTCTCCTTAGCAAGTGGATATTTAAACTTTCGTCCGAGACAGAGGCCACTTGGGCTCAGATTCTGCGAAATAAGTATCTTCAGTCTAAAACATTGGCTCAGGTGACTGTGTGCCCGACTGATTCACCGTTTTGGAAAGGGTTGATGAAAGTCAAGCCCCTCTTCTTTAACAGGGCTAAAATCTTAGTCGGTGATGGGGCTAACACAAGGTTCTGGGAGGATACGTGGCTTGGGGAGACGCCTCTGGCACTTCAATATCCTACTCTGTATAACATTGTTCAATGTCGAGAAGCCTATGTTGCAACTGTCTTACAGTCCACGCCTCTCAATATTTGCTTTCGGAGGACGCTGGTAGGCGATCGTTGGGAGGCCTGGCTTCATCTTGTACGAAGGCTGATGGATGTCCAGCTATCTCAGCAGCCAGATAGATTGTTTTGGAAACTGACTAAGGACGGCAGGTTCTCGGTCAAATCCATGTATCTGGATGTCATAAACACTAGTGTCATTCCTTGCTCGAAGCACATCTGGAAAGTTAAGGTACCTTTGCGAATCAAAGTGTTTATGTGGTTTGTGCATAAACAAGTCATTTTGACAATATGTGCCGGCTCTTACAGAGTGGAGTTATCAACTTCACTGTCCGGGTCACATAAACCGGCGTTATCATTCAAAGGATCATAGGGATCTTGTGATCTACTTGTGCAGGATAAGACTACATTTGGATGGTTACCCGCCCTGGCTTTTGACGTTAAGTCGCCAGGGCGTATGTTGTTTAAACTCTGTGCAGGATTTGCAGAACTATGACTTATATAAATGCTTCAGTCCAAGCTCATCACTGAAATTGGTGTCTCAAAAGGGTTATCAATTATTGAATTTCCTTAAGGGCTATAGGCCACCGGGTTACAAAAATTCCAGCTTACAATGAATGCGCATTAAGTCGTCATCGACCAAGAGCCGCCAGGTATTTAAACTCTGGATTTACTTGTGAACCGATGAGGTATTCAAATCTTTAATAGCCAAAACTGGCTGGATTTTCATGATGATATTGAATGATTGAGGTTTTCATACCGGATTATATTATTCAAATCTTTAATAGCCAACATGGCTGGATTCTTATTATGGTTATCAATAGCCAATATTATGATGGAGGTCTTCAAAGTCGCTTCAGCGCAATGGCTATTATTTTATTAATGGATATGATTTATTCTACAATGGAAGGAATAGTCCCGGGTCGCTGCAGGCTTACGACCCGGCACTTGGGGGCTACATTATTCAAATTGAGGTTACATCAAATATGCAAGTCTCATGTCGCTGCAAGCATGCACCATGATACTTGGGGGCTAATGCAAAGTCATTTTTGCTCACCTCATTGAAGACCCGACTCATCACATCGTAATGAGCCGACCCTTGGGGGCTACCAATTGCTCCTGTCAACAATTCAAGGTACACAAGTCTTAATCCATTATATTGAAAGGTCCACTACTCAGTTGGTAGAGAACAAAGCTCTTAACCTTATGGACGTGGGTTCGAGCCCCATGGTGAGGGTTACATCATATGATATTATTTTCAATGAAGTATATATAAAGTCCCAGTTCAGTATTATCTTACTAAGCCGGCCCTTGGGGACTACATGTTGCTGTTCAAGTCTACATGATCATATTTATGAAGTCCCTGCTCATTATTGCATAATGACCCGGCCCTTGGGGGCTACACTGGTTGAAATTTTACGAGCATAAGGCAATTACAAGTCCCAGGTTGCTGCAAGCATGACAACCCGGCACTTGGGGGCTACATATGTGGAATATTCAGTTTTATGACTAATGATTGAGATGAATAAACCCGGATTTCTTCAAGGTTGCAACACTTATATTGAAGCAAGTCTTAAGTTATCACTATGTTCTCCTCTTAAGACTTGGGGGCTACAGTTATTATGCATATAAAGAGGGAACATCTTCAAAATTCTTAGCTTTGAGTAAATCAGGAAGATCAATTACATGACCCGGTGTCAACAACAATTATGACTCAACGTCATCAGTCTTTTATAACCCGGAGATTTTGGAAATTATAACTCGGCAAGATCTACATCTTTAAGCCGGTTGAAAATTAGATGAGTATATCAAGACCTATTTTTTAATCCGGCGCTTTGGAAGCCGACTCAAATGGATTATTTGTTTACAATATTTCTTCTACAAGCAAATTGATTGTGCAGCTGGTCTATTGACCCTGATTTTTCTAGAAGAAGGAAATGACAAGGACTTAAGGATGTTCAGGTGCCGGTTTACAAGAATTCTTAACCCGGAGCACAACCTGTCAAATTTGTTCTTGTGTTTATTTTGCAGCATAAGTTTACCATGGATAAATCCAAGCTAAACTTGGGGGCTAATGTCGGGGATATACCCCGCGGTGTAACCCGGCCAGAAGTATAACCCGGCCGGACTTGGCGACTCACTAATGACCCGCCCTGACTGGACGACACACTAAGTGACCCGTCCGATCCTGGCGACTTATGGGTGACCTGGCAAGCGGATCAGAGGAGCGACAAGACCCGGGGGCCCATGAGGCTCAAGGCCCAGAAGGCCGGCTTACATTATGATAGGCCGGCTTAAGAGGAAAGGCGTGATGAATATCTCCCTTACAAGGAATCAAGACCCGGACTTGTATCCGGCTTGTAGTAGAAGATAGGCTAGTCCTAATCCTATTTGGACTCCACATGTAACCCTCCCCTCTAACTTATATAAGGAGGGGCAGGGCTCCCCAAAGGGGGAGAGAAACAAGAAACAATATCTAGGGCTAGACACAAAGGGGGAGCCGGCTTATGCGGCGACTCCCTCATGAGCATAATGAGACCTAGCCTCAAACAGCATGTAGGGCTATTACCGGATGATGTTTCTCGGGGCCCGAAGCTGTCTAAATCCTCGTCTTGTGTGTTGCGTCTCTCGATTCCGCTCAACCCCTTCAAGCTACCACATAGATGCGTTCGCCTCGCGACTAAGTCCTGGCACTAAGGACATCTGCCGTGACAATTCCACGACAGCCGGCGCCGAGGGAGAGGAAACAACCGAGGGCGGGACCTCCTGCCCCGCTGCACCTCCGTCCTCAACAGACCTCGTCACCCGCAAACTGAGCAACGGGCTCGCAGAAATGACCCGGTCACATGACAACCTTAGCGGAGGCGAGAACGCCCCAAAAGAACCAAGCTGAAGAGTGGTAGTCGGAACTGTGATAGAAGACCCAACAGGGGCGGAGTCACCAAAGTGTCGATCGCCTCAAGGCCCCTTAGCCTTGTCATCATTACTCTTAGCAAAATCATCCTGGTTCCCCGAACCCCCTCCTCCCTCAGAAGTGTCCATGGGATTATCATCCTCAAACTCATTGAATAAATCAGGATCCTCATACTCAACATCCAACTGATATAAAACACCAAGATAAGTCCAAGGCACCACGTCTGGCAAGAACTGAATATTGGCGACACTGACAAGCAGCCGTGCCACCCCATGAGCCCGAGTGAACTGCATATCCACCTGCTCAGTCCTTCCAATCAAAGAACCCAGGCTCCAGGTCACCAAGAAGCTGTCCAGAGGGGCAGACGGGGCACCCGAGAAACGAACCCAAATCTGAGTTAAGGGCGTGCCCTGTGGCTCTTTCTTTTTCCACTCATCAAACTCCAGCACATAACTAGTACCTGTGACCCTGCTCATACCGAACTTGAGAATCCTCACCTGATCCTCCTTACACGGGAAATCCACTTTATAAGAGTTATCGGTGAGCTTAAGTAAGGACCACTGAAAATTACCCGGAGCGAGCTCTCTCAACTGCTGAATGATCTATGCTTCGGTCAACGGCCCGTGAACCACCTTCACCACACCAGGGAAGGACGTTTCCACTATGGGCGCAGAAGGCTCCGCAGATGGAGACTCAAAAAACATCAACTCTAAACAACACACTCCGTAGATCTGAACGGACGGTTTAGGCCCCAACATAAGAGGACAGTCGGCCGCTGTGTGTTTAGGTTTCCGTCACAGATCACATAACTCCGCAGTACACTGAACCAAAAAGTGACCCAGTTCCCCACAACAGAAACAAGTGAGCTTCTTCTTCTTAACCGCCCACTTAGACAACTTGTCACTGTCGGCCTTGTCCGAACCTTGCTCAGAAGTAGAATCGCCAGTCTGCATGGGCTCTGGCACAGAAACTGCAGCCAAAGCCTGCACCGTCTCCATCGCCACCGCGGTAAATTTGATGCACCCTCCGCTACCTCCGTCCATCAGAAGCGGTCTTAGTATGCCGAGGCTGGTAGTGCCTCCGGTTCCTGCCCGACCTCCACGAAAGCATCCTCGGAAGGCTCGGTTGTTAGGACCAGCCACGCCGACGAAATTTCCGCCGGTCCTTGAAACCCGGTTATCATTGCCATTGTCCACCCAAGCATAGCCACGGCCCCTTCGGTGGAGGAAGAACCCCGGTGCAAACCAGCGCCATAAGCATCATACCCGTCATCGCCCCACTGACCACGCGGGGGGTTACGGTCATCTCCCACCGACGCACCCGTCCCAAGGCCGGTCGGACCCTGACCAGCACTGCCTCGGCCTCCCGCCATCTGCCTCGGCCATGGACATTGTGCCGGCAGCGTTTCAGTCCTAGCAGACGGTGTCGTTGCAGCCCGCGGCCCGGGGACAGTCGCCATTGGCGGAGGCATCGGCCCCCGAGGCGGAGCCGGCGCCCTTGCCGCGAGCGGGGCCAGCGCCCCAGCCGGGGTCGGAGCTGGTGGCCTCGGAGCCAGCGCCCGAGGTGGAGGCGGAGCTGTCGCCCTGGGCGGCCTCATGGCCGGCGTAGGCGGAGGCGCAGCCCTAGCCGCACCAGGCGCAGGCAACGCCGCAGCCATGGCAGCAGCTCCCGCGGGCGATGCGGCCTTCTTCGCCGGCGGCGGAGGCTTGGGCGGCATCACGCCCTCGCCGCCGACGCCGCAAGCTCGACAGAGATGCCCGAGGCCCGCCACACGGTCACGCACGGCCGACGGAAAACCAACCCGTCGCGGCGGCGTAACCCTAGCGCGAACAACGCCACGACAGGGAGAAACCGATCGTGCATGTGATGGCACACGATCCGACGCTATCACATGCACGTAAGCCTCGACAGGCCGCTCGCCAGTAGCCAGTTTTGCCTGGGCCTTTAGCCCCGCTAATCCTGGCCCACACTTAGCCAAACCATCCAAACCCGACGTCCCGGTCGCAGAAGTACCCGCATAGCGACCCACTACTCCCAGCCCGTCAGAACCCAACAACGCATTCAAACGCACGATCCGATCCGCCCGAATCACGCACGAACGATCAATCGTCGGCTCCGGCATCTGCGCCGCCGGCGGCCGCCATTCCTTCTTCTTCTTCCGCGTTACAAGAGTCCAGTTATCTGGCAGGAAATCAGACAACGTTACCGGATTTCTCAAAACCTTCGGAATTGGTCCGCTCCACGGCTTCATGACCGGCTTCAAGATTTGAACAGGAGAGCGACGCCGATCGGTCTTGATCTCAAGCTCCGGCGATGAACCAGCGCTCGGTGAGGCCATGGGCACTCCGCCGGCAGTCTTCATAGAGATATGGCCCTCGACCTGCTCCTCGTCGTCACTCTCCAGAAGCACCCAAAACCTCCCTCCCGGTCTTGCATGAGCCATCGGCTCCGATAGATCGATCAACTCCGTGACCTCGGTTGTACATCCACCTGCATACATTCACCAACAACTACGCCATATAAATCGAGAATGAATCTAGAACCAACCTCAATTTTGCCGCCGTCCGGGAGATAGTCGCCAGCGAGGACGTCGTTGTCCAGATCCAGGAGAACCATCCATCTCAAACGTGGAGAGAAACGAAGTCGTCCTTCGATCCAAAAGACGGGATTGTTCCCTTCAGAGAAACTCGCCCGCCATTGCATCCAACGTGACTCATCCCGTCCGATCTCACCACACTGCAGGTCGCCACAAGCGCCACCCGATCCCGCCGGCTCCTCCGTTCCACCTGACGGCGCCGCCGCTAGGGTACTAGGAGAGGCCGGTTGGATCTCATGCGTCGGAGCGCGACCGCCAGGCGAGGACTGAAGGAGCAGCGGCGGTGATCCGCCGCCTTTGGTAGCCTGCCTCCGCCGCCCGCCTCGCCTCCATCAAGGTGCCTCGGAGGAGGACGGAGGAGCGCCAATCTGGGTCCGGGCTCAAGGGGAGGGAGGGAGCGCGCGTGTCGCAATGATTGGAGCACGAAATTAGTTTCTATAGTGTAGCTATACATGCGAGAGATGAGATATTAGAAGAACATTGAACAGAGTATTTTGAAGGTACGGTGGTACACTATGGGAAGTATGGGTGCACCAGTCTAATTCTAACGAAGCATCTTTAGTGTGCTGCTTGGAGTTTTGTTCCCTGTCAATCTCTTTGAACTGAACCGCACAACCGGCTCATCCGATGACTGAGATGTGCCTTCCTCTATCTTGGGGAGTTCGAGCACCTCATTCCTCCAGCAATTTAGAGGGAATGGCTTGTTGTATGCTTAGAGAGCAGGAAGAGTTCTTGCTCCTTTTGTACTGAGATGTGCCTTCCTTCAATCTTCGATAGTTTTAGCTAGTTGTGGGGCAATCGTAAAACTGTTGTTATATGCAGTTGTTATGAAGAGTAGGAAATATTGCTTTCCAGTAAAATCTGTCCATGGTTTTTGTAATGATCATCTCGCTTTCATGCCAAGGAACTGCTTTTCGATCTTTAGTTTGTTCTTTATTTTGGACCCGAGCCTTCGACTTCGCTGGAATAGTTAGGTCATGGCGCAGAAGAAATTTCGTAGGCAGAAAGGAGCTGCTCTAGGTGGCGACCTTCCATGGCCTGGCTGCAACCTGAAGGACGACCCCCACTAGGGACATGGGTGAGGGTGGCCAGTGATGTGCACCCATGAGGCGGACACTGCAAGCCTGGAACACCCGGAGATTTGCAGGGCCAAAACCCTGCCTTTATGGCAACATGACAGACATACCGGAGATTTGCAGGTAGAATTGGTACATCGATCCCCACTTCCACCCTGTTGAGTTGAGTTGTCTTTGTTCATGGAATACTTCATACGCATCCCGTAAGATACAAGTGTATGAAAGCGGCAAAAGTGCAAAACGGAACCTACTACTTCCCTCTTTGGCACTGGAGTTAAAAGTGCCATTGAGGTGGATGTTGGTTTCAGTTTTCTGAAACACTCCCGTGGCAAACCGCGCCAGAGCATAATTGTGTTGCTGCCCGATGGGAAAAGAGCCAGAAACATTGATCGTCTCTACAGACACACAGGCACACGCACACGCGCGCGACTGTTTTAAAATAAAGAGGCACACACACGACTGTATTGAAAAAAACAGGTACACACACACGATGCATGCATGGACACGGATACCTTGTCGAACATGATGCTGACGAGCATGACGAACATGGGAGGAATTGAAGGAGAGTCCAATTGCATACCCGTCGCCTCGCTGCTGAACGAATGAGGTGCTGGGTATGCAGCGCTGCTGGTTGCTTAGCATACATGAACTCAGCCACAGTGTGCTGTGTGCGTACATGGTTACATTTTGCACGCGGTCAATTTACTCCTGTTCCTCCAAGTTCATTCAGGTTCAGGACGAACTTAGCCCAGTCGCCAGTGGCGCTCTCGTACGGCGGGCCGGCGACCGACATGGCCGGCCGATCCATTTTTTTGCCGGCGTTCGAGAAAGGCAAATTGCGTCGTCAATCATCACGTATTGGTGCCATCAACTAGCAGCTCGCGGACCAAAAGGCCTGCCGTGATGGAAACGTGCCTGACGCTACCATTGCTTGATTGGCGTCATACTCACGTTTAACACTAGTACTCCCTTCATTTTTATTTACTCTGCATATTAGATTTGACTTAAGTCAGATTTCATAAATTTTGACCAAATTTATAGAAAAAATATGAACATTTACAATAGCAAATACATATGATGTGAAAGTATATTCAATACTGAATCTAATTGTATTGAGATGTTATTGTATATGTTAATATTTTTATCTATAAACTTTATTAAAGTTTACAATGTTTGATTTTGACCAAACATAATATGCGGAGTAAATAAAAACGGAGGGAGCATAACAGCGTTTAGATCACTAAATCTGTTTTTATATTTGTTTACGGAGGGAGTATTCTCTTTATTCCACTATAGTGGTATGCCGGTCGATTCAGGCACTCAGATCTGTTAGAAGGGAGAGAGAGGGATTGGTGGAATCGCTGGATATATTGCTTGAGCCTCGTGTGCACATATATAGGAGTACATGATCATTTTGAAGTACAAGGCAAGGTGGAATAAATTCTATGCTATAGTATGTTTCCTAAATAAACATCATACTCAACATCCGCCGCAGTCACAACGGTAGCGACGCAGACGGTGAGACTGGAAAAGAATCCGAAGGTATGCAAACGGACACCCCACGTAGTCGTAACGGTCGATGTATCGCGGAAGTTGTGGATGGGGAGTGGAAACCGGCGAGGTTGCTCAAGCAAGGCGGTAGCCCTTTGTGCCGTTTGTCGAGGTAGACGAGAGAGTAGGGCAGTGTAGCCGTGGTCGAGGTAGCCGTGTGTAGAACGCCGTGGTCGGCGTCGAGTCGGGGTAGCCGTGTCGAGGAAGTCGCCGTGGAGCCGCTGGGCGCAAGGACGGCGCCGAGTTAGTCATGGGCGCAGTGGTGTCAAGTAGTGGTGTACCAGGGAGAAGATGATGTTGATGAGGCGTCGCTACCGGTTTGCCAAACCCAGGGACACGTCGTAGACGACGGCATGCGTTGGTTTTGCCAGCACCGAGCTTGCGTAGACGAATGAAGCCGTAGTTGCCTCAGCGCCGGACCATGCTTGCCAGGGCCGGGGACACATCATGGACGAAGGCACACATCGGTGTTGCCAGAACCGGACATGCGTAGACGAGGCACCTGCGTGAGTTGTACGCCATGTCGAGGAGTCGGAAGGGCCTGCAAATAAGAAGACTCGATGACGGTTGTGGCGTCAATCGGCATGGGGCCGATGTTACCAATGCTGGTCGGAGTAGATAAAGTGGTCAGGGAAGATGAGGGCGACACTGGCAACGGGCTGGTGTTGGATGAAGACAAAGGGGGTGGACGGGTGATGCAGCTCTGGTGAGCGACCGGCAGCGGTGCCGAGGAAGAGTGGCGGCCGTGGCATGACGGCGGCCGCTGGGTAGGAGCGCGGCGGTGATGCTCGAAGTAGGCGAGGAAGAACCCGACAGCATGATGAAGACCGACGCACACGGTGGCATGCTCGAAGTAGGCGAGAAAGAACCCGACAGCGTGATGGAGACCGACGCACACGATGGCGTTCCCGTTCCAAAGAGGTGGCCTGAGGCATACCACGTGGAAGTCAACGCGTGGGGACGATAAGTGGACCGCGTGCTGCGATGCTACGGCCCGAAGGGGAAATGCAGCGTCGGTGCAGCTGCTTGGACGGCCTCGGCGCAGCGTCGGGGACCGTGTGCCGTGACGCAACAACCCGGCGGGTGATGTAGCGGCGGCGGGCGAAGTCGGTGTAGCCGCAGAGAGAACCATGGGGTGGCGACACTGCGGCCCGACGGGCGACGCAGCGGCAACCCGATGCTCAATCGGTGGAGTAGCGCGCTATACTCGGGACAATCTTCACGTTACCTGTTGAGGCGCTGCGAATCGACGGCCCGATCAGCCGCACGGGCGCTGGCAGGGCGGATCGCGGCGGACGGGTGATCAATCCGATCGCGCGGCAGCTTCGTGGGCGTCGCTTCGGTGGAAGCGAGGGTGGTGGCGGAGTCCGGGCTGAAGCCGGTGACGACGGCCGTCGTGCGACGACGTGCGGACGAGCGCATCGGCACCGAAGCCCGGGCGGCCACAGCAGCGGCGAACGCAACGCCATGTGGAGGCAGACGTACATAGGCGGCAGAGGCGGAGTGGTGATGCAGGGGTTCGGTCGGAGCAGGGCGGCGACGGCTAGCGCAGGGCGACGGGCGGGCCGACGCTGGACGGCGACTGGCCGGGACGGGCCGCCTCGGCGCGCGTGGCTGCCTGGTCGTAGGAGATGCCGGTCGGTCGTGCCGGTGTCGGAGTAGAAGCGTGCGGGAGTCGACGGTGGTGGCAGGTGACGCAAACCGATCTTAGATTGAAAACCAAAAAAAACACCGATAAAAGCGACCAGTGAGAGAGACAAAATTCCAAATCAAAGGATCGAAAAAAAAGACTCTCTAGGGCCGCCGTTCAATACGACAGGCGGACAAACCTTAGATATGGGCGGCGCGGTGGCGGTCATGGCGGCTAACCGCCCTGGGGCGGCGCGGCCTCCGGTGGCGGTCATGGCGGCTAACCGCCTTGGGGCGGCGCAGGGTGGAAGCGGTGGGCGACGGCTAGGGCTTGAATCGGTTAGACTGATACCAAGGTCAACATAATACAAGAACTCCAACCAGAAAATGCTTCAGATTTTTTTGGTGCTACATAAATTTCTCAAATGATATAATCTATATAAGCATCACCATTCTAGATATTCCTGTTGCACCTAAAAAAATGAAATCAAAACAGTTTCTAGACATTGTAGTACTTGTCTGATGTTGTCCTGCAGCATCGAAGTCCAAATCTTGTATTGTTTGGGAGAAATGAAAAGGTGGGTCTTTTATGCACGAAACTTCGATGCAAAATTGAATGGTCGAGATAAAGGGTGCACCTACATTTAGGCTGAACTACAAGTCTTTCTTTCTTATACCATTATAAAGTAGAGCTCCTTGTAATACATATTACTACAGATGCAACTCGAGATCTCTAAGCAAGGCTGAGGCGCTGTGATTTAGTACATAAAACATATTCTGGCATGCTTGGCAAACTTTGCAAAAGTATATTTCAGACATGAGTCACCATTTACAGTGTTAGTGTCTCAATGTAGTCCATGACTTCCTTCCAGATGTGCCTTCATCAATTTAACATTGGTACTTTGCAAACAAGATTATTGTGATAGATTTCACAAGGATGGGGTGAAGAGGGAGTTGATGTCCTTATAAAAGGGGTTGGTTCCGAGAGGATATATCAATTGTGGCTACGAGGCTCATCCGAACTGTTAACTAGTGTTGCACTTACAAGCTGAGTATGCGGTGGAAACGTTTATATAGTGTAGCTATACATGTGAGAGATGAGATATTAGAAGAATATTGAATATAGGATTTTAAGGTACCTTGGTACTCTATGGGATGGATTGGTGCACTCGTCAAATTCTAAATGTGCAATCTCCAGGACGGTGCTTTGAAGTTTTGTCCTTGTCAATCTCTTTGAATTGAATCGCACAACATACTCTTCCAGCGACTGAACTGCTCCTTTTGACGAGGTTTAGCTATCATAGACATGTTCTTAATTGTTTGGTGTTGTACTGAACAGTATGAAATATTGCTTTGCATTAAAATCAATACTTGGTTTCTCCAACGAACTGTCGGTCTTTAGTTTGTCCTTTTTTTACGTGAGCCTTTGATTTCACTGGAATTGTTTTCTTTTAACTTGATAACAGTGGGAGAGGCTCCCACTGACATTTTTCAAAAATTAGCAAGGGAATACTGTTACATAGTTACATGGTGGATGGGGGAGAGGGGGAGTTAGGGGTGGGTTATAGAGAGAGGGGTATTACAAACTACTTCTTCCGTTCCATATTACTTGTCGCTGATTTAGTACAACTTTGTACTAAATCAAGGACAAGTAATATAGAACGGAGGGAGTAGGAAAGAAGCACACACACGAAAAACAAAAAGAGAAGGGTGAAAGAGAGTAACCAAACTAGAAAAACAATATGGATTACACCAAGCCCATGATAAAAGGGTGCAATTCCTCCTTTGTTCTGTGCACCATCATTGCCATGTCATTTTTGAATCTGTTCTCCAACGACAACACTATCCGTCTGAAATGCTTCTTATTCCTCTCTTTCCATACCCCCCAGGCCACAATGGTAAATACCTCCATAATGGTCTATTCCAGGAACGCCGCCCCTCATGCACAAGGGCTAATCTGCAATCAGGTGTTCTGCCAGGAGATTCCCACAGTGTTACAACAAGCAACCACAAAAGGCCATTTGAAGAACGAGTGTTTTACGGTTTCTTCAGGGGGAGCTGAACATAGCAAGCAGGTGTGAACATTGTCGTTGATTATATCATGCCTCCTTCTCAACATGTTCCTGGTATTCAAGTGATCAACAAAGAGAAGCCACACAAAGACCTTCCACTTATTGGTACATTTGGATTTCCACAACCAGGAGAAGGCCTCATCCACCTGCATATCTTTGAAGCAGTGTTGATAGTACTCACTCCCCATAATGCCTTTGTTCCCAGTGTTGTCCCAAACAGCGACCTAGTGCTGCATGGCGTGCTGAGGGACATATGTTCCCGACTATATTCAGCTCTGGAGCAAAAGTTGTCGAAGAAGAAGCATACCTCACTAATATCCAGTGCATTCGCAGAATGTTCCCTATTCCCTGTATCTGTTGCTTGTTCACATCCAAGTAACAGGTTCAGTCACGTCTGATCCAGGTGCCAGCCTCTAGCGAACCTATGAATATTTAGGAATCGGTGAGCTCTCTGAATCTGTCAAAGAAACTTTGAATAGTAGGAGGTGAAGGAAATCCAGTTTCCCCACGCCGTTATCAAGTGAAAAAGGAGACAACTCGCTTTTGCACAATAAAGACGAACGCACGGTACATTTGTTTCGTGTTCAGCTCGAGAGAGCATGTTTCATGTCACCTCATCATCCAGACTTGGCGATAGCAGAACTCTTGATGAACGCAAGTGCAGGAGCAACTATGTTTTTTCTTCTGATATCTGCATGAGTCATTACCCGCCCAAGGTCAAATTTTTTGCGTGGTTGGCCATGCAAAATAGGGTATGGACTAATGACCTTTTGGCCAACCGGAGGTGGCCCAATCGCGGGCTTTGTCCTCTTTGCAAGCGAGTGCAAGAATCCATCGACCACCTTCTCTTCAGATGCCGATACACTATTAGACTTTGGGAAATGATAAAAGATTGGCTCCAACTCGAAAGCATCAAAACTTACTCTTGGCACTTGGCATGGTCAACCAAAGAGTGGTGGGTCGGGCTCTCCAACTCTACCATACCGAATAGGAAGGCTATGGCTACCCTCTCCATGCTCACCTCTTGGACAATCTGGAATGAAAGGAACGCTCACATCTTCCAACTCAAGAGTGCCCCGCCGATGGTTCTACTATCTAACATCAAGATTGAGGATCAAACTTGGGTCACCCCGGGTGCAAAGAAATTGGGAGCCATCATGCCACGAGAGTAGGCCTTTTGTAGTGGTGTTGTAACACGATGGGTGTTATAACACAAACATTAAACTCCTTTTTCCATCTAAATTAATGAATGAGGCAAGTCATTTGCCTCCTTT
Organism: Aegilops bicornis; assembly: GCA_021605145.1. Classification (NCBI taxonomy): domain Eukaryota; kingdom Viridiplantae; phylum Streptophyta; class Magnoliopsida; order Poales; family Poaceae; genus Aegilops; species Aegilops bicornis. The sequence continues at coordinate 31,922,254 of CM038670.1, forward strand.
CAAAATATATACTCCCTCCGTCACAGTTTAGAAGGCACAGTTAAATTTGCATTCATTTCCACAATAGACAAGGTTTAGGGCATTGCATTCATTTCTAGTATCTAATTAGTACTCCGATATACTATTTCTATATGCATGCTAGTGTGAATGCTATTTTTTAGCCCATCTCACAACCAATAGATAACCACCTAGGTCCCAGAGAATTTTCAAGCGTGCCTTCTAAACCGTGACGGAGGGAGTATTTTTTTACATGGTGCAGTATGTTGCCATCAAGGATCACTCTGGTTACACAGTATAATCGCATGCCCAGGACATGTACACCACAAAACATGGACTAGCTAAGCAATTATTGGCCACGTTGAGATGGCAAATGTGTAGCTAATTCAGATAGGAATGTTCGTTTAGATGCATACTATCGCAGAGTTGCGGCAGTGTAATACTTTGTATTAACCATATAATTCACACCAAGACAACTTCGCCTCATTATTTAAAAAAAACCTTAGAATATCTTTAAGCATGCAACAGTTATGATAAAGGGAAAGTAGTGGAGCTCAACTGAAATTTGACATTTTCATATGATGCGGCTACCTTCATCGATTTAACATTGTTGTCATGTAAGACGTGAGATGAGCATTCCACAATGATGAATGGTTTGAAACTTCGTTGCCGCTAGTATAAAAGGTCCTTTACTTGGGACCTGTTGAAGGGAATAAATTATATTCAGACTTTGATGAGATGGCTATACATGGAAAGGAGTCACCCACATAATTTAGATGAGGTATTAGAAGAACACTGAAGAGATGGTTTTAGAACATGTAAGCATAGAAATGCTTTGTACAGATCTGTAAGGGTGCTTGCAGCCAAGTGCCACCCGTCTGATACGTGCTGTTGGATATTGTTCCTTGCATGTCTATGACTACGAGGAAAATTCTAGCCCGCATACGCAAGTCATGGTCACAGTCACTGTACTATGGTTGCATTCAGGTCCAGGAATACGATTCTATTCTGAAGTTCGCCCGCGAGTCACTGCTGGCTGTAATCATATTCCTGATAATTAATCAATATATCTCCCTTTTCGCCGAAAAAGGAAAAAGACAGATGGATGTTCTTCCTTGCATGACTATGACTAGAAGGAAATATTCCAGCCCCCACATACAAGTCATGGTCTTTCTCTTGTCAGCCTTTTTCACATGTTTACTTCTGTAGCAGATTTTTCTAACTACATATACAAATCTTCTTATAGAAATGCACAATCATGGTATGGCTGCATTCAGGTCCAGGAATTCCATTCTATTCCGAAGCTGTCAGCTTGTCAATGTTGGCTGTAATCATATTCCTAATGATTAATCAATACGTTCCCCTTTAGTTTCCCTGTAAAGTAAACACTACTAGGAAAAGGACTGCTAGTGGCGCACCTGTTTTGCCTACTAATGGCACACTAAAGGTGCGCCACTAGCACCACGTCATTAGAATTTTTTACTAATGGTGCACCTGTGGTGCGTCATTAGTATAGCACACGGTGCGCCATTAGGATATCAGATGCTAATGGCGCATCACATAGAAGTGCGCCATTAGTAACATTTTTTTAATATTTTTTCAGAATTTATTTTTTTAATTTTTTTTAATCTCGAGTCACTATGGCTTAAATCTCGGGTTAATATCCTTAATCTCAAGTGAAATCACACTAAGTGGTCAAACTTCCCGAAAGGTCACCCATCCTCACACTACTCCAGCCCGAGCATGCTTAACTTCGTAGTTCTATCCAACCCCAGCACCACCTCACTTAATGTGCACTTGTTGATATATCTATCATATCAATCCTAACCTTGATGATGTCTAGGACTTTGTTCATGTTTATGAGTATGATGAAATTTTGAAAAATATTTCAAACTTCCCGGTCATATTACGTGTCATTTTTTGACAAAAAATTCCAAAAAGAAAGTCGAAACCAATTTTTTTCTGTTACTAGTGGCGCACCTAGCAAACGGTGCGCCACTAGTAAGTTTGAAATTTTAAATTTTTCCCTCTAGATCTTGAAAGCCCCGTAACTTTTTTCTGTTAGGGTTTTGAGGATTCTGAAAATGTTTAACGGGTTGCCCCGATAAATTCGGATGTAACTTTTCGAGTAGATGACTTTTCATATAAAAAAATTTAATCCGAGTTCAGATGCCAAAATTATGCCCATTTTACAAATTCCAGAGATTTTGCAAATAAAGTCGAAATTCATATTTGTAAATTTCCCCAACAACTAGACCACATATCACATGGGAAACTTATTTTCTTTTATTTTTTTTGACATTTCATCATTTTCATTTATTTTTTTTAAACTGAAAAAGCAGTCCAGGGGGAGGGGCATTCGTGGATTTTTGGGCCAAGTTAAGAAGGCGCACCATGGGAGTGGTGCGCCATTACTATTTCAATTAGTAATGGCGCACCACTCCCACGGTGCGCCATTACTAGTTTTAAAAAAAATAAAAAAAATTGAAGAAAAATACTAGTGACGCACCGTGGATGTGGCGCACTATCCCTTGGTGCGTCATTACTAGATTTGAAAAAAAAATTGAACAAAATTTACTAATGACGCACCGTGGTTGTGGTGCGTCATTACTAGTTTTGAAAAAAAATAAAAAAAATTGTTACTAATGGCGCACCGTGGACGTGGTGCACTATTAGTATTTAAACACTAGTGGCGCACCAACACATGATGCGCCATTAGTATATAGGGGCTGTTTGGATTGCTGCCAAAGCTGGCCATGCCAAAATTTTGGCTAGCCCATGGAATTTGGTTGTTCTTTGGTTCATTGCCAAATATTTGGCACGCCCAGCGACCCGAGCGGCTCCCTGTGTATTTTTCGCCAACATGCGGGCGAGATGTGGGCGAGCAAAAGCTGCGCCAAAATATTGGCGTGCTGTTGTTGATGGGCCCTACTCAGTGCATGTGGTAGGATAGATATTTTTTAATGCGTTGCTATTGGATCTATTCTGTTAGCCGCATCAATTAGTAACAGATCCCTGCACTTCACGCCACAAAAATACGTGGGTCCGTGTGATTAGCAAGTGCATGCACTATTTTTTTTAAGTGTACATGCAGTATGGTGCCGTAGGAATCTGCTTTTTAGCTTGCGATAACTGTGTGACATTGTTTTGACATTTTTTCATATGGATTTGCATCTGAAAAAAATTTATCTGTAGATACCTTCGCAGTTCTAGATAATAGACGCATTTAAATATCCCCTTAATGTTTGAACAAGTAGTATAATCAACATGCCAGTTGGTCACAAACCAAACAAAGGTCTCTTCTGCCAAAATTTTGGAGAATGAAATGGCTGCAATCCAAACAACATCAACTTGCCAAAATTTTGGTCATGCCCTTGCTTTGGTCATCCAAAATTTTCGTGGGGCTAGCTGGGGCTTAAACCAAACAGCCCCATAATAGTAACGCACCACATGTCTGGTGCACTATTAGTATCCATATCATCTATAGCCTTTTTCCTAGTAGTGAAATAAGACATTTGTTCTAATTCCTGCTCTCTACAGTTACGTTTCTGAGTCAAATGTGCTCACAAATCCATACCGGCGACATAATAGTATAAAGTAACAGACAAAGGACAGAACCAATCCATCTTTAAGCCCATCAATCAGATCAAGTCACTATTTTTTCTGTCCACTTGTCACTGCACGAACAGATAGAGGCTGCCTGGCATTATATCACTTAGATATGCTCCTGGAATATGGATCATCCTGCCAGGTGACTAGCACTAAGATATATGTTGTCGCCGCCGGTCTCCCCCCTGCTCGCCGGAGCTCTACCTCTCTGTCTCACTCAGCTCTCACCTCCCACTCTCGAGGAAGAAGAAGACTAGAAGAGGGAGATGGACATAGGGACATAGGAAAATTTTCTTGGCGCACGTACGCCACTACCACTCGAACGGCGTCCTTTTTCCTTGAGCATGAACTCAATACACCCGGCCATCGGTACACAGAGGATCGGCGAGAGTTTATACTCACGCACGCACACACGCCACGCCCACGGCGCTCCCACTTGCCCACGCCCCGCGTCCCTCGCTATACCTGGCCCGCGCTCCCGTCATGCCCGCAGGCGGACGACGCGGCCACCAACAGCCCTGGACGCGGTCATACCTCCGGCTCCATCGCTAGCTGGAAAAGACTCACGTGCACGCACGCGCGGTCACACACGCACACATAACCCAGACATAGGTCGGACCATGCCTGGACTATAGTCAGACTATGGCCAGACACACACTACGCACGCACGCGACGCGTTCAGCCCGCGCCCGAACACGCACTGGCCACGGCCGTGGCTTTATTTGTCTAACATTCATCCTCTAAGCCACGGATCAGAGGAGACCATCGTCCTCGTCGCCGACGGCGTCCGCCAGCAGCGCGCCGTTCGCCGCCGGCTCCCTCCGCAGCTTATGGCAGTCCCTCTTGAAGTGGCCGCGCTCGCGGCACTTGTAGCAGCGCCCGTGCCGGTTTCCGCCGGCTGCTCGACGCCACGCTCTTGCCGTCTTCGCCGTCCCGAGCTCCGCCGTGCCGACGCTCCCGCGCTGCCCAATGCGCCACCGTCATGAGAAGCCACTCCCCGCCGTGCTCGCCGCGGTCTTGTACACGGCGCCGAACACGCTTGTCGAACGCGCGCAGCCGCCCGAGCGCCTCGTCGAAGGCCATCTCCTCGATGATGCAAAACTGCTCGATCCCGGCTTCATAGTCCACACATGACTCCTAGCTCCCGTCCGGTGCCGCCTGGCCATCGAGGTGCATGCGGTCGACCAATTAGTGACGTCAGCAAAATACTTAGCATTTACGTAAGTGTTTTTTGCCGCTTTCAAATTTCCCGTGCAGTGACTTTTGCCACATTTTGTAAATTGATGCCTTTTTGCTAATGACACCGATATTGCGGCGGTTCTATGCATTTTACTCCCACAAAACAAGGACTAGCTAAGCAATTACTGAAAACTGCCCTGGCTGTACTGCGAGATTGGATCCGGCCTCTCCTCGCCGGCCGCACCTCGGCGCGACTTCGGGCCCCCGCGCGGGGCTTCGGGCTCGCTCCTTGCGCGGCCTTCCTCTGGACGCGCGTGGCTGCTGCTCCCCGCGTGGGCTGCTCCTCGCTGGCTGGTCTAGGCCGCCCTCTGTCATGTGCCCCACCCCACCCGCACCATCCACCCCCAGCTCCATTGATGGCAGCGGCATGACGTCCGTCGATGTGTGCTGGCCGGATTGCACGGCGGCTGTGTTGTTCTCCATGGCGGCCCTCTTCCCCCTCGCGGGTGTGTTCCGGCTTTGACTCCTGGCAGCCATGAACCTGCGTTCCCTTCCTGTCTTCCTGGCAGGCCGGGGTCCACGCTGGCACGGCTCTGGACCCGACATGCTCCTGGAGCTGCGTTCCTCTTCCGGCTTCTTGGGCTTGCCGGGGTCTCGGTGGTTTTGGCCCTGGTGGCCCGGATCTGCGCTCCTCTCCGGATCTTGGGTCGTCCGCGTTGCCGGCCACTGTTGCATCCCCTTTGCCTTCGGCGCCGAATCCCCCTCCGCCCGGTCGCCCAACCCAGCTCAACTCTTCATGTCTCTCTTGCTCCTTCCGGATTTGTAGCTCGCTCTCCCGGTGACGTCTGATGCCGGCTTTGGCGACGGGCGTTGCTCCCCTCCCTGTGATCGGCGACTTCAACATGTGTTTCAACTTCCTCCACTCTGCCTCGGTGGCTTGGGATTGCTCAGACAAAGACCAGGGCGAAATACCTGCTCGATTTGCCAGTGCTGGTAGCGGCGACACCTGCGGGTGTCGTCCCCTTCTAGGAGGCGCTGCCATGGTCTCCATCTTAGCCCCTCTTCGAGCATCAGGGGTAACCCTATGTCCGGACTTCTGGACCGGACGATGACGGCGCCTTGGCGTTGTTCCCCTTCTTGAAGGCGTCTTCTTGCTCGCTCGCGGCGTCCCCGACGGTGGAGTTGGACGCTGGTTGTCTTTACTGTGTTCGAGTTCCTTCTCAGGGCTAGGAGAGTTTGCCATGTTGTTCTTTTCATTTCTTTGGGCTGAGCACCCCATGTCCCTCTGCTCCGGGCACCATGTCGTCTGTGCATGTGTTGTTCATTCCCTGTATTCACTCTTCTTCTTCTATCAATGAATGATACGCAAGCTTTGAGTATTCGCGAAAAAAAAATGTAGGCCCTACCGGATTGGCCTCGTTGAGACGATTGTGTGCCTACTGCCTAATTCAGATAGGAACGTTCGTTTAGATGCATACTATTGTAGAGTTGCGGCAGTGCAATACTTCGTACTAACCATATAATTAACACTACTATAACTTCATCTCATTATCCAAAAAACTTAGAATGTCTTCAAGCATGCAACTGTTATGATAAATATCTCAACTGAAATTTGGCATGTTCATATGATGCGGCTACCTCGTCGATTCAACATCATTGTCATGCAGGACGTGAGATGAGCATTCCATAAGGATGAATGGTGTGGAACTTCGTTGCTGCTAGTATAAAAGGGTCTTTTACCTGAGACCTGTTCAAGGGAATAAATTATATCCAGATTGTGCGATGAGATGAGTATACGATCGAGAGGAATCGCCCACATAATTTAGATGAGGTGTTAGAAGAACGCTGAAGAGATGGGTCAAGAATATGTAGATATAGGAGTGCTTTGCACAGATCTTTAAGAGTGCTTGCATCCAACTACGACCCATCTAATACGTACTGTTGGACATTGTTCCTTGCATGACTAGGATGAAAATTCTATCCCGCATACATAAATCATGGCGGAGGCCACTACCAGCACGACACTAGTGGTGGCGGCGGCTACCAGCACGACAGTAGTGGTGGCGGCGGCTACCAGAATACCAGAACGGCGGCGGCAACAACTTTAAGCAGCCGCGTCCCTCCTACAACAGCAACAGGGGACGCCCCTTCCAAGGCTACGATGAGTATGAGAATAAGTGTCAAATCTGTAAAAAAAAATTATATAGCAAAGGATTGTGACTGGCGCTATGCCGAGAACAATTCCCAACGCAAAAAAAGTTGCAGCCGCCGCAGACACGTGATATGGGTGTTGACACAAATTGGTATGCCGATACCGGTGCCACGAATCACATCACTGATGAGTTTGAGCAGGTGACGATGCATGAGAAGTATCCAGATCACGACCAAGTCCACAACGAAAATGGAAAAGGTTATGGAGATAGCTCATGTTGGTCATTCAACTATTGCAACCCCTCATAGAGATATTCACCTTAAAAATATTTTGCATGTTCCAGAAACTGCCAAACATCATCTTTCCGTTCATCGCATTGCTCTTGACAACAAATTTTTTCTTGAGTTTCACCCTTCTATTTTATCAAGGATCAGGTCACGAGGAGAATTCTCTACCAAGGTAGATGTGTGCATGGGCTCTTTCCACAAAACTGTGCAGAGTTGTGGTTGTGGGCCTTCTGGGGATAATGAGGCGGTTCTCGGTGAAGAAACAGAGCATACAGAAAAAGAAATTAAATAACGTGAATATGAGGTGTGTTTGGAATTAATGATGTGGCTAAACTGCTGAGGTGGAACTAGGTCAATGGCTGAATGTTAGTCGCTGATGTGGATAGCCTGCATGTCAAGAGAAATCAAGTAGTGGGGTGCTCCTATTTAGATATAGTAGATTTCCCCAGTTTAGAAGCTTCAATAAACATGTTTTTGGTGTCATCAAAATCTCATCAGTACGGTGACACGCTCGATAAGGACATCTGTCTTTTTTCATTGTTCAACAAGTGCTTAGAAATAATCAGCTCCCATGTGTTGGGGGGCGTAGTGTAGAAACAGTTTGTGGTTCATGTCAAAAAGCAAAATCTCATCAATTTCCATATCATGTTTCTACTAGTATTTCTACCAAACCACTTCAACTTATTTTCTTCGATATTAATGGGTCCGGCCCTTCTTCTGTTGGTAGACATACCTACTATGTTAGCTTCATTAATGATTTCAATTACTTGGATTCATCTTCTTAAAAAATGTTCTGACATTTTCCAAGTCTTTCAACACTATGAAGCACTTGTTGAACGCAAATTTGATAGCAAAATCATTGCCGTCCAATTTGATTGGGATGGTGAATATGAGAAGTTGAACTCTTTTTTCGTCAACTTGGCATCTCTCATCATGTTTCATGCCCCCATGCACACCAACAAAATGGTTCCCGCTGAACGTAAGCATAGGAACATTGTTGAGGTAGGACTAGCTAGCTCTTCTTGCTGGTGCCTCCATGCCCCTCAAGTTTTTGGGACGAGGTTTTTCTCACCGCTGTCCACCTTATCAATATGCTTCCTAGCCGTGTCATCAACAATGAAACACCCATGCAAATGTCTCTCCATACTCGTCCAGATTATAATTCTCTTCATGTTTTTGCGTGTGCTTGTTGGCCCAACCTTCGTCCTTATAACAATCGCAAACACCCATGCATTTTCCTTTACTGAACACAAATTAGAAATGGCTCATATAAAATTAATTAAACCATATTATAAATATCAATATAAAACTAAGTTTTGATACCACGACCTCACACACCATAGACAACTGGCAGCAGGCCGTTAACCACTACACCAGAGACCTGCATCTGAATATTAGGTGCAGAACTTTATAACAACACACATCAGCGTTGAGATTTGGAAAAACATTCTGAAATTCTTAAAAATAGCAACAGTTTTCTTTATATTCAAAAATTGTTTTGGAGAAGTGAAGATTTTTTGTAATTCCAATTTTAAAAAGAAATATGAACAAATTTTGCAAATCCTGAACAGTTTTCAAAAACGAGAACAATTTTTCAGAAATGCAAAATTTTCTGAAAAATGATCAAATTACTAAAAACACAATTTTTGTAAAATTTCCGAATATTTTCTGAGATCAGGAACAGTTTTTAATTTTTAAACAAAAAATGGAAAGCAGGAACATTTTAAAAATTCGTAGCAAAAAAGTTAAAAAACAGAAAAAAAATGCGAATAAAATTTGTATTGTACACCTTTTTTAGAAATGCGAACAAAACTGGAAATATGAGAAGATTTATTGAAATTTTGAACAAAATGTTAAACCGCGAACATTTTATGAAGCATGGATATTTTTCTGAATTGGTGAACAAATTTTGATGATGACAGCATTTTATGAAATTCCTGAACATTTTTTGAAACACGAACATTTTTCTGAAATTGTGAACAAATTTGAAAACAAGAAAAGGTTTTGAAATTCCTGAATTTGAAACACGATCATTTTAAAATTGCAAACAAATTTTAGAGATGAGTATATTTTTCTAAATTGTGAATAAATTTTGAAAACAGGAATTGTGTTTTGAAATTCCTAAAGATTTTTTTCAAGCACGAACATTTTTTGATATTCTGAACAAAATTTTAAAACGAGAACATTTTTTTAAAATTTCAAACAATATTTGAAAATTCTGAACAAAGAAACAGTAAAAATAAAATAACAAAAAAGACATAGACAAAAAAACAAAGAGAAAAAAAAAGAAAAAGAGACATAAACAGAAAAACCAAAAATAAGAAAAATAAATAAAACCCGGTTCGTGAACGTTCTAGAAGGTTTCTAAAACCGATAAAAATCGACTGGGAATCTTTGGAAGGTTCCTAAAACCGGGAATGCTGCAACATGTTAGCAGGCCGGCCCAGCACAACACCAGTCTGTGCGAAAGCTCATCAATTTGACGCGGAATGCGTCAAATAGAATATTCTAGATAGCACGGTGTCGGACGTGCTTGCAAACCATGTTCTTCCTCTCGTCAACATTTCTAGACTTTTTCAGACCGCTACAGTATACCACCATAAAACTGATCTTCACATTAGCTAAACGTCAATCAAGTGACTTTAGCTAATGGGTCAGTCGATTTTGAGATTCTTGAAGTAATTCGCCGGAGGAAAGGAAGGAGAAGGTGAAGGAAATATGCCCTAGAGGCAATAATAAAGTTATTATTTATTTCCTTATTTCATGATAAATGTTTATTCATGCTAGAATTGTATTAACCGGAAACATGATACATGTGTGAATACATAGACAAACATATAGTCACTAGTATGCCTCTACTTGACTAGCTCATTAATCAAAGATGGTTATGTTTCCTAACCATAGACATGTGTTGTCATTTGATTAACGGGATCACATCATTAGGAGAATGATGTGATTGACATGACCCATTCCGTTAGCCTAGCACTTGATCGTTTAGTATATTGCTATTGCTTTCTTCATGACTTATACATGTTCCTGTAACTATGAGATTATGCAACTCCGTTTACGGAGGAACACTTTGGTGCTACCAAACGCGTCACAACGTAACTGGGTGATTATAAAGGAGTACTACAGGTGTCTCCAAAGGTACATGTTGGGTTGGCGTATTTCGAGATTAGGTTTTGTCACTCCAATTGTCGGAGAGGTATCTCCGGGCCCTCTCGGTAATGCACATCACTATAAGCCTTGCAAGCAATGTAGCTAATGAGTTAGTTACGGAATGATGCATTACGTAACGAGTAAAGAGACTTGCCGGTAACGAGATTGAACTAGGTATTGGATACCGACGATCGAATCTCGGGCAAGTAACATACCGATGACAAAGGGAACAACGTATGTTGTTATGCGGTTTGACCGATAAAGATCTTCGTAGAATATGTAGGAGCCAATATGGGCATCCAGGTTCCGCTATTGGTTATTGACCGAGAATAGTTCTAGGTCATGTCTACATAGTTCTCGAACCCGTAGGGTCCGTACGCTTAACGTTACGATGACAGTTTTATTATGAGTTTATGAGTTTTGATGTACCGAAGGAGTTCGGAGTCCCGGATGAGATCGGGGACATGACGAGGAGTCTCGAAATGGTCGAGACATAAAGATCGATATATTGGACGACTATATTCGGAGTTCGGAAAGGTTCCGAGTGATTCGGGTATTTTGGGAGTACCGGGAGTTACGGAATTCGTATTGGGCCTCTTTGGGCCATACGGGAAAGGAGAGAAAGGGCCAAAAGAGTGGCCGCACCCTCCCTTGGACTAGTCCGAATTGGACTAGGGAAGGGGCGCACCCTTCCTTCCTTCTCCTTCTCTCTTCCCTTTCCTTCTCTCCTACTCCTACTACATGGAAGGGTTCCTAGTTGGACTAGGAAAGGGGGATCCTACTCCCGTGGGAGTAGGACTCCCCTAGGGCGCCATAGAGAGGGCCGCCCTCCTCTCCTCCACTCCTTTATATACGGGGCAGGGGGCACCCCATGGACACACAAGTTGATCTACGGATCGTTCCTTAGCCGCAGCGGTGCCCCTTCCACCATATTCCACCTCGGTCATATCGTCGTGGAGTTTAGGCGAAGCCCTGCACCGGTAGAACATCATCATCGTCACCACGCCGTCGTGCTGACGGAACTCATCCCCGACACTTTGCTGGATCAGAGTCCGGGGATCGTCATCGAGCTGAACGTGTGCTGAACTCGGAGGTGCCGTACATTCGGTACTTGGATCGGTCGGATCGTGAAGACGTACGACTACATCAACCGCGTTGTCATAACGCTTCCGCTTACGGTCTACGAGGGTACGTGGACAATACTCTCCCCTCTCGTTGCTATGCATCACCATGATCCTTGCGTGTGCGTAGGAAAATTTTTGAAATTACTACGTTCCCCAACAGTGGTATCCGAGCCAGGTTTTATGCGTTGATGTTATATGCACGAGTAGAACACAAGTGAGTTGTGGGCGATACAAGTCATACTGCTTACCAACATGTCATACTTTGGTTCGGCGGTATTGTGAGATGAAGCGGCCCGGACCGACATTACGCCAGACGCCACGCCGAGACTGGTTTCACCGCTGCGAGCACACGTTGCTTAAAGGTGACTGGCGGGTGTCTGTCTCTCTCACTTTAGTTGAACCGAATGCATACGCCTCGTCCTTGCGAAGGTTAAAACAGCACCAACTTGACAAACTATCGTTGTGGTTTTGATGCGTAGGTAAGAACGGTTCTTGCTCAGCCCATAGCAGCCACGTAAAATTTGCAACAACAAAGTAGAGGACGTCTAACTTGTTTTTGCAGGGCATGTTGTGATGTTATATGGTCAAGATGTGATGAGATATAAGTTGTTGTATGAGATGATCATGTTTTGTTGAAGTTATCGGCAATCGGCGTAAGCCTTATGGTTGTCTCTTTATTGCATAAGATGCAAGCGCCAAATAATTGCTTTACTTTATCGCTATGCGATAGAAATAGTTGCAAGAGCAATAGTTGGCGAGACGACCATGTGACGCACATTGATATAGATCAAGATGATGGAGATCATGGTGGCATGCCGGTGACGATGGAAATCATGACGATGCTTTGGAGATGGAGATCAAAGGCACAAGATGATGACGGTCATATCATGTCACATATTTTGATTGCATGTGATGTTTATCTTTTATACATCTTATTTTGCTTAGTTCGGCGGTAGCTTTATAAGATGATCTCTCACTAAATTATCAAGGTATAAGTGTTCTCCCTGAGTATGCACCGTTGTGAAAGTTCTTCGTGCTGAGACACCACGTGATGATCGGGTGTGATAGGCTCTACGTTCAAATACAACGGGTGCAAAACAGTTGCACACGCGGAATATACTCAGGTTAAACTTGACGAGCCTAGCATATAACAGATATGGCCTCGGAACACGGAGACCGAAAGGTCGAGCGTGAATCATATAGTAGATATGATCAACATAGTAATGTTCACCATTGAAACTACTCCATCTTACGTGATGATCGGACATGGTTTAGTTGATATGGATCACGTGATCACTTAGAAGATTAGAGGGATGTCTATCTAAGTGGGAGTTCTTAAGTAATATGATTAATTGAACTTAAATTTATCATGAATTTAGTCCTGGTAGTATTAGCATATCTATGTTGTAGATCAATAGCTCGCGTTTAGCTCCCTGTTTTATTTTGATATGTTCCTAGAGAAAACTAAGTTGAAAATGTTAGTAGCAATGATGCGGATTAGATCCGTGATCTGAGGTTTATCCTCATTGCTGCACAAAAAAATTATGTCCTTGATGCACCGCTAGGTGACGGACCTATTGCAGGAGCAGATGCAGACGTTATGAACGTTTGGCTAGCTCAATATGATGACTACTTGATAGTTTAGTGCACCATGCTTAACGGCTTAGAATCGGGACTTCAAAGACGTTTTTGAACGTCATGGACCATATGAGATGTTCCAGGAGTTGAAGTCAATATTTCAAGCAAATACCCGAGTTGAGAGATATGAAGTCTCCAACAAGGTCTATAGCTAAAAGATGGAGGAGAATCGCTCAACTAGTGAGCATGTGCTCAGATTGTCTGGGTACTTCAAACGCTTGAATCAAGTGGGAGTTAATCTTCCAGATAAGATAGTGATTGACAGAATTCTCTAGTCACCATCACTAAGTTACTAGAACTTCGTGATGAACTACAGTATGCAAGGGATGACGAAAACGATTCCCGAGCTCTTCGTGATGTTGAAATCGACGAAGGTAGAAATCAAGAAAGAGCATCAAGTGTTGATGATTGACAAGACCACTGGTTTCAAGAGAAGGGCAAAGGAAAGAAAGGGAACTTCAAGTAGAAAGACAAGTAAGTTGTCACTCCTGCGAAGAAGCCCAAAGATGGACCAAAGCCTGAAACCGAGTGCTTATAATCGCAAAGGAAATGGTCACCGAAGCGGAAATGCCCTGAATATTTGGTGGATAAGAAGGATGGCAAAGTGAACAAGGGTATATTTGATATACAGGTTATTGATGTGTGCCTTACTAGTGTTTATAGTAGCCCCTGAGTATTTGACTCTTGTTTGGTTGCTAAGATTAGTAACTCGAAACAGGAGTTACAGAATAAACAGAGACTAGTTGAAGGGGAAGTGACAATGAGTGTTGGAAGTAGTTCCAAAATTGATATGATCATCATCGCACACTCCCTATACTCTCGGGATTAGTGTTGAACCTAAATAAATGTTATTTGGCGCTTATGCTGAGCATGAATATGATTTGATCATGTTTATTGCAATACGGTTATTCATGTAAGTTAGAGAATAATTATTGTTCTGTTTACATGAATAAAACCTTCTATGGTCATACACCCAATGAAAATGGTTTGTTGGATCTCGATCGTTTGATACACATATTCATAATATTGAAACCAAAAGATGTAAAGTTAATAATGATAGTGCAACTTATTTGTGGCACTGCCATTTAGGTCATATTGGTGTAAAGCGCATGAAGAAACTCCATAAAGATGGATCTCCGGAATCACTTGGTTATGAATCATTTGATGCTTGCGAACCGTGCCTTTTGGGTAAGATGACTAAAACTCCGTTCTCCGGAACAATGGAACGAGCTACTGACTTGTTGGAAATAATACATACCGATGTATGCGATCCAATGAGTGTTGATGCTCGTGACAAGTATCATTATTTTCTGACCTTCACAGATGATTTGAGCAGATATGCGTATATCTACTTGATGAAACATAAGTCTGAAATAGTTGAAAAGTTCAAAGAATTTCAGAGTGAAGTGGAAAATCATCGTAATAAGAAAATAAAGTTTCTACGATCTGATCGTGGAGATGAATGTTTGAGTTACGAGTTTGGTCTTCATTTGAAACAATGTGAAATAGTTTCGCAACTCACGCCATATGGAACACCACAGCATAATGGTGTGTCCGAAAGTCGTGACCGCACTTTATTGGATATGGTACGATTTATGATGTCTCTTATCGGTTTACCACTATCATTTTGGGGTTATGTATTAGAGACAGCTGCATTCACGTTTAATAGGGCACCATCTAAATCCGTTGAGACGACACCGTATGAACTATGGTTTAACAATAAACCTAAGCTGTCGTTTCTTAAAGTTTGGAGTTGTGATGCTTATGTGAAAAAGGTTTCACCGATAAGCTCGAACCCAAATCGGAGAAGTGTGTCTTCATAGAATACCCAAAGGTAACTATTGGGTACACCTTCTATCACAGATCCGAAGGCAAGTTATTCGTTGCTAAGATGGATCCTTTCTAGAGAAGAAGTTTCTCTCGAAAGAAGTGAGTGGGAGGAAAGTAGAACTTGATGAGGTAATTGTACCTTCTCCCTTATTGGAAAGTAGTTCATCACAGAAATCAGTTCCAAAGTGATTCCTACACCAATTAGTGAGGAAGTTAATGATGATGATCATGAAACTTCAGATCAAGTTGCTACCAAACCTCGTAGGGTCTTCCAGAGTAAGATCCGCACCCGGTGGTATGGTAATCATGTTCGGAAGTCATGTTACTAGACCATGATGAACCTACGAACTATGAGGAAGCGATGATGAGCCCAGATTCGCGAAATGGCTTGAGGCCATGAAATCTGAGATAGGATCCATGTATGAGAACAAAGTATGGACTTTGATTGACTTGCTCGATGATCAGCAAGCCATGTTAAATAAATGGATCTTCAAGAGGAAGACGGACACTGATAGTAGTGTTACTATCTACAAAGCTCGACTTGTCTCAAAAAGGTTTTCGACAAGTTTAAGGTGTTGACTACAATGAGATTTTCTCAACTGTAGCGATGCTTAAGTCTGTTCGAATCATGTTAGCAATTGCCACATTTTATGAAATCTGGCAAATGGATGTCAAAACTGCATTCTTTAATGGATTTATTAAAGAAAAGTTGTATATGATGCAACCAGAAGGTTTTGTCAATCCTAAAGGAGCTAACAAAATGTGCAAGCTTCAGCGATCCATCTATGGACTGGTGCAAGCATCTCGGAGTTGGAATAAAACGCTTTGATAGTGTGATCAAAGCATATGGTTTTATACAGACTTTTGGAGAAGCCTGTGTTTACAAGAAAGTGAGTGGGAGCACTACAACATTTCTGATAAGTATATGTGAATGACATATTGTTGATCGGAAATAATGTAGAATTATGCTGCAAAGCATAAAGGAGTATTTGAAAGGAGTTTTTCAAAGAAAGACCTCAGTAAAACTACTTACATATTGAGCATCAAGATCTATTGAGATAGATCAAGACGCTTGATAAGTTTTTCAATAAGTACATACCTTGTCAAGATTTGAAGTAGTTCAAAATGGAACAGTCAAAGAAAAGTTCTTGCCTGTGTTGCAAACGTGTGAAATTGAGTAAGACTCAAATCCCGACCACGGCAGAAAATAGAAAAGAGAATGAAAGTCATTCCCTATGCCTTAGTCATAGGTTCTATAAAGTATGCTATGCTATGTACGGACCTATTGTATACCTTGCTCTGAATTTGGCAAGGAGTACAATAGTGATCTAGGAGTAGATCCTTTGGACATTGGTCAAGAACATCCTTCGTGAGGACTAAGGAAATATTTCTCGATTATGGAGGTGATAAAAGAGCCCGTCGTAAAGTGTTACATCGATGCAAGCTTTTTACACTGATCCAGATGACTCTAAGTCTCAATCTGGATACATATTGAAAGTGGGAGCAATTAGCTAGAGTAGCTCCGTGCAGAGCATTGTAGACATAGAATATTTCCAAAATACATACGGCTCTTTATGTGACAGACCCGTTGACTAAGCTTCTCTCACGAGCAAAACATGATAATACCTTAGTACTCTTTGGGTGTTAATCACATAGCGATGTGAACTAGATTATTGACTCTAGTAAACCCTTTAGGTGTTGGTCACATGAAGATGTGAACTATGGGTGTTAATCACATACATATGTGAATATAAGTGTTGAATCACATGATGATGTGAACTAGATTATTGACTCTAGTGCAAGTGGGAGACTGAAGGAAATATGCCCTAGAGGCAATAATAAAGTTATTATTTATTTCCTTATTTCATGATAAATGTTTATTATTCATGCTAGAATTGTATTAACCGGAAACATGATACATGTGTGAATACATAGACAAACATATAGTCACTAGTATGCCTCTACTTGACTAGCTCGCCTCTACTTGACTAGCTCATTAATCAAAGATGGTTATGTTTCCTAACCATAGACATGTGTTGTCATTTGATTAACGGGATCACATCATTAGGAGAATGATGTGATTGACATGACCCATTCCGTTAGCCTAGCACTTGATCGTTTAGTATATTGCTATTGCTTTCTTCATGACTTATACATGTTCCTGTAACTATGAGATTATGCAACTCCCGTTTACCGGAGGAACACTTTGGGTGCTACCAAACGTCACAACGTAACTGGTGTTAGGTAACGTAGTAATTTCAAAAAATTTCCTACGCACACGCAAGATCATGGTGATGCATAGCAACGAGAGGGGAGAGTATTGTCTACGTACCCTCGTAGACCAAAGCGGAAGCGATCACAACGTAGAGGAAGTAGTCGTACGTTCTCCTCGCGATCCAGCCGATCCCAGCGCCGTTACTTCGGCGCCTCCGAGTCGATCACAACGTAGAGGAAGTAGTCGTACGTTCTCCTCGCGATCCAGCGATCCCAGCGCCCGTTACTCCGGCGCCTCCGAGTTCTTGGCACACGTTCAGCTCGATGACGCTCCTCGGGCTCCGATCCAGCAAAGCTCCGGGAGAGGGAGTTCCACAAGACGACGGGCGTGGTGACGATCTTGATGTTCTACCGACGCAGGGCTTCGCCTAAGCACCGCTATGATATGACCGAGGTGGAATATGGTGGAGGCAGGCACCGCACACGGCTAAGGAACGATCTCAAGGATCAACTTGTGTGTTCTAGGGTGCCCCCCTGCCCCCGTATATAATGGAGCTTGGGGGAGGGCCGGCGGGCGCTTGGAGGCGCGCAATGGGAGGGGGGAGTCCTCCTCATTGTGGGTGTAGGACTCCCTTTTCCTTGTCAAACTAGGAAGGTGGTAGGGGAAGGAAAGAGAGGGAGAGGGAGAGGGAAAGGGGCCGCCCCCCCTCCTTGTCCAGTCGGACTCCCCATGGGGGGCGCGCCACCTCTGGCGCAGCCCTCTCTCTCCCCTCTTGGCCCAATAAGGCCCATTACTTCGGGGGTTCCGGTAACCCCTCCAAAGACTCCGTCTTTCTCCGGAAACTTCCGAACCTTTCCGGTGTCCGAATATAGCCGTCCAATATATCAATCTTTATGTCTCGATCATTTCGAGACTCCTCATCATGTCCGTGATCACATCCGGGACTCCGAACTCCTTCGGTACATCAAAATACACAAACTCATAATATAACCGTCATCGAAACCTTAAGCGTGCGGACCCTACGGTTCGAGAACAATGTAGACATGACCGAGACACATCTCCGGTCAATAACCAATAGCGGGACCTGGATGCCCATATTGGTTCCTACATTTTCTCTGAAGATCTTTATCGGTCAGACCGCATAACAACATACGTTGTTCCCTTTGTCATCGGTATGTTACTTACCCGAGATTCGATCGCCGGTATCCAATACCTAGTTCAATCTAGATTCTTGGTAAGTCTCTTTACTCGTTCCGTAATACATCATCTCACAACTAACTCATTAGTTGTAATGCTTGCAAGGCTTATGTGATGTGTATTACCGAGAAGGCCCAGAGATACCTCTCCGACAATCGGAGTGACAAAACCTAATCTCGAAATACGCCAACCCAACAAGTACCTTTGGAGACACCTGTAGTACTCCTTTATAATCACCCGATTACGTTGTGACGTTTGGTAGTACCCAAAGTGTTCCTCCGGTAAACGGAGTTGCATAATCTCATAGTTATAGGAACATGTATAAGTCATGAAGAAAGCAATAGCAATATACTAAGCGATCAAGTGCTAAGCTAACGGAATGGGTCATGTCAATCACATCATTCTTCTAATGAGGTGATCCCATTAATCAAATGACAACACATGTCTATGGTTAGGAAACATAACCATCTTTGATTAATGAGCTAGTCTAGTAGAGGCTTTACTAGTGACTATCTGTTTGTCTATGTATTCACACATGTATTATGTTTCCGGTTAATACAATTCTAGCATGAATAATAAACATTTATCATGATATAAGTAAATAAATAATAACTTTATTATTGCCTCTAGGGCATATTTCCTTCAGTCTCCCACTTGCACTAGAGTCAATAATCTAGATTACACAGTAATGATTCTAACACCCATGGAGTCTTGGTGCTGATCATGTTTTGCTCGTGGAAGAGGCTTAGTCAATGGGTCTGCAACATTCAGATCCGTATGTATTTTGCAAATCTCTATGTCTCCCACTTGGACTTGGTCCCGAATGGAGTTGAAGCGTCTTTTGATATGCTTGGTCCTCTTGTGAAATCTGGATTCCTTTGCCAAGGCAATTGCACCAATATTGTCACAGAAGATCTTCATTGGTCCCGATGCACTAGGTATGACACCTAGATCGGAAATGAACTCTTTCATCCAGACTCCTTCATTTGCTGCTTCCAAGCAGCTATGTACTCCGCTTCACATGTAGATCCCGCCACGACGCTTTGTTTAGAACTGCACCAACCGACAGCTCCACCGTTTAACAAAAACACGTATCCGGTTTGCGATTTAGAATCGTCCGGATCGAGTGTCAAAGCTTGCATCGACGTAACCATTTACGACTAGCTCTTTGTCACCTCCATATACGAGAAACATATCCTTAGTCCTTTTCGTATTTCAGGATGTTCTTGACCGCTGTCGATGATCCACTCCTGGATTACTTTGGTACCTTCCTGCCAAGCTTACAGCTAAGCATACGTCAGGTCCGGTACACAGCATTGCATACATGATAGAGCCTATGGCTGAAGCATAGGGAACATCTTTCATTTTCTCTCTATCTTCTGCTGTGGTCGGGCATTGAGTCTGACTCAATCTTACACCTTGTAATACAGGTAAAAAACCTTTCTTTGCCTGATCCATTTTGAATTTCTTCAAAACTTTATCGAGGTATGTGCTTTGTGAAAGTCCAATTAAGCGTCTTGATCTATCTCTATAGATCTTGATGCCCAATATGTAAGCAGCTTCACCGAGGTCTTTCATTGAAAAACTTTTATTCAAGTATCCTTTTATGCTATCCAGAAATTCTATATCATTTCCAATCAATAATATGTCGTCCACATATAATATCAGAAATGCTACAGAGCTCCCACTCACTTTCTTGTAAATACAGGCTTCTCCAAAAGTCTGTATAAAACCATATGTTTTGATCACACTATCAAAACGTTTATTCCAACTCCGAGAGGCTTGCACCAGACCATAAATTGATCGCTGGAGCTTGCACACTTTGTTAGCACCTTTTGGATCAGCCAAACCTTCTGGTTGCATCATATACAACTCTTCTTCTAGAAATCCATTCAAGAATGCAGTTTTTACATCCATTTGCCAAATTTCATAATCATAAAATGCGGCAATTGCTAACATGATTCGGACAGACTTAAGCATAGCTACGGGTGAGAAAGTCTCATCATAGTCAACCCCTTGAACTTGTCGAAAACCTTTTGCAACAAGTCGAGCTTTGTAGACAGTTATATTACCATCAGCGTCAGTCTTCTTCTTAAAGATCCATTTATTCTCAATGGCTTGCCGATCATTGGGCAAGTCAACCAAAGTCCATACTTTGTTCTCATACATGGACCCCATCTCAGATTTCATGGCTTCCAGCCATTTCGCGGAATCTGGGCTCACCATCGCTTCTTCATAGTTTGTAGGTTCGCCATGGTCAAGCAACATGACTTCCAGAATAGGATACCGTACCACTCGGGTGCGTATTTTATTCTGCTTGACCTACGAAGTTCAGTAGCAACTTGATCTGAAGTTTCATGATCAACATCATTAGTTTCCTCACCAATTGGTGTAGTTGTCACAGGAACCGTTTCTTGTGATGAACTACTTTCCAATAAGGGAGCAGATACAGTTATCTCATCAAGTTCTACTTTCCTCCCACTCACTTCTTTCGAGAGAAACTCCTTCTCTAGAAAGGATCCGAATTTAGCAACGAAAATCTTGCCTTCAGATCTGTGATAGAAGGTGTACCCAACAGTCTCCTTTGGGTATCCTATGAAGACACATTTCTCCGATTTGGGTTCGAGCTTATCTGGTTGAAGTTTCTTTACATAAGCATCGCAGCCCCAAACTTTAAGAAACGACAACTTTGGTTTCTTGCCAAACCACAGTTCATACGGTGTCGTCTCAACGGATTTAGATGGTGCCCTATTTAACGTGAATGCGGCCGTCTCTAAAGCATATCCCCAAAAGCGATAGCGGTAAATCAGTAAGAGACATCATAGATCGCACCATATCAAGTAAAGTACGACACGACGTTCGGACACACCATTTCTCTGTGGTGTTCGGGTGGCGTGAGTTGCTAAACTATTCCACATTGTTTCAAATGTAAACCAAACTCGTAACTCAAATATTCTCCTCCACGATCAGATCGTAGAAACTTTATTTTCTTGTTACGATGATTTTCCACTTCACTCTGAAATTTTTGAACTTTTCAAATGTTTCAGATTTGTGTTTCATTAAGTAGATATACCCATATCTGCTCAAATCATCTGTGAAGGTGAGAAAATAACGATACCCGCCGCGTGCCTCAACATTCATGGGACCACAAACATCAGTATGTATGATTTCCAACAAATCAGTTGCTCGCTCCATAGTTCCGGAGAACGGCGTTTTAGTCATCTTGCCCATGAGGCATGGTTCGCAAGTACCAAATGATTCATTATCAAGTGATTCCGAAGCCCATCAAGATGGAGTTTCGCATGCGTTTACACCGATATGACCCAAACGGCGGTGCCACAAATAAGTTGCATTATCATTATCAACTCTGTATCTTTTGGTTTCAACACTATGAATATGTGTATTACTACTATCGAGATTTAATAAAATAGACCACTCTTCAAGGGTGCATGACCATAAAAGATATTATTCATATAAATAGAACAACCATTATTCTCTGTTTTAAATGAATAACCGTCTCGCATTAAACAAGATCCAGATATAATGTTCATGCTCAACGCCGCACCAAATAACAATTATTCAGGTCTAAAACTAACCCCGAAGGTAGATGTTGAGGTAGCGTGCCGACGGCGATCACATCGACTTTGGAACCATTTCCCACGCGCATCGTCACCTCGTCCTTAGCCAATCTTCGCTTAATCCGTATTCCCTATTTTAAGTTGCAAATATTAGCAACAGAACCAGTATCAAATACCCAGGTACTACTGCGAGTATTAGTAAGGTACACATCAATAACATGTATATCACATATACCTTTGATCACCTTGCCATCCTTCTTATCCGCCAAATACTTGGGGCAGTTCCGCTTCCAGTGTCCAGTCTGCTTGCAGTAAAAACACTCAGTTTCAGGCTTAGGTCCAGACTTGGGTTTCTTCTCTTGAGCAGCAACTTTCTTGCTGTTCCTTTTGAAGTTTCCCTTCTTCTTTCCTTTGCCCTTTTTCTTGAAACTAGTGGTCTTGTTGACCATCAACACTTGATGCTCTTTCTTGATTTCTACCTCCATGACTTTTAGCATTGCGAAGAGCTCGGGAATTGTTTTGGTCATCCCTTGCATATTATAGTTCATCACGAAGCTCTTGTAGCTTGGTGGCAGTGATTGGAGAATTCTGTCAATGACACTATCATCCGGAAGAGCAACCCCCAGTTGAATTAAGTGGTTATTATACCCAGACATTTTGAGTATATGTTCATTGACAGAACTATTCTCCTCCATTTTGCAGCTATAGAACTTATTGGAGACTTCATATCTCTCAATCCGGGCATTTGCTTGAAATATTAACTTCAACTCCTGGAACATCTCATATGCTCCATGACGTTCAAAAGGTCGCTGAAGTCCCGGTTCTAAGTCGTAAAGCATGGCACACAGAACTATCGAGTATTCATCAGCTTTGCTCTGCCAGACGTTCATAACATCTGGCGTTGCTCCTACAGCAGGCCTGGCACCCAGCGGTGCTTCCAGGGCGTAATTCTTACGTGCAGCAATGAGGATAATCCTCAACTTACGGACCCAGTCCGTGTAATTGCTACCATCATCTTTCAACTTTGCTTTCTCAAGGAACGCATTAAAATTCAACGGAACAACAGCACGGGCCATCTATCTACAATCAAACATAGACAAGCAAAATACTATCAGGTACTAAGTTCATGATAAATTTAAGTTTTAATTAATCATATTAAAAACTCCCACTTAGACAGACATCTCTCTAGTCATCTAAGTGATTACGTGATCCAAATTAACTAAACCATGTCCGATCATCACGTGAGATGGAGTAGTTTCAATGGTGAACATCACTATGTTGATCATATCTACTATATGATTCACGTTCGACCTTCGGTCTCCGTGCTCCGAGTCCATATCTGTTATATGCTAGGCTCGTCAAGTTTAACCTGAGTATTCTGCGTGCGCAACTGTTTTGCACCCGTTGTATTTGAACGTAGAGCCTATCACACCCGATCATCACGTGGTGTCTCAAAGACGAAGAACTTTCGCATAGCGGTGCATACTCAGGAGAACACTTCTTGATAATTTTAGTGAGAGATCATCTTATAATGCTACCGTCAATCAAAGCAAAATAAGATGCATAAAGGATAAACATCACATGCAATCAATATAAGTGATATGATATGGCCATCATCATCTCGTGCTTGTGATCTCCATCTCAAGCACCGTCGTGATCACCATCGTCACCGGCGCAACACCTTGATCTCCATCGTAGCATCGTTGTCGCCACGCCATCTATTGCTTCTACGACTATCGCTACCGCTTAGAGATAAAGTAAAGCAATTACAGGCGTTTGCATTTCATACAATTAAGCGACAACCATATGGCTCCAGCCAGTTGCCGATAACTTCGGTTACAAAACATGATCATCTCATACAATAAAATATAGCATCACGTCTTGACCATATCACATCACAACATGCCCTGCAAAAACAAGTTAGACGTCCTCTACTTTGTTGTTGCAAATTTTACGTGGCTGCTACGGGCTTAAGCAAGAACCAATCTCACCTACGCATCAAGACCACAATGATACTTCGTCAAATAGACTCCGTTTTAACCTTCTCAAGGACCGGGCGTAGCCACACTCGGTTCAACTAAAGTGAGAGAGACAGACACCCGCCAGCCACCTTTAAGCACGAGTGCTCGTAACGGTGAAACCAGTCTCGCGTAAGCGTACTCGTAATGTCGGTCCGGGCCGCTTCATCTCACAATACCGCTGAACCAAAGTATGACATGCTGGTAGGCAGTATGACTTGTATCGCCCACAACTCACTTGTGTTCTACTCGTGCATATGACATCAACGCATAAAACCAGGCTCGGATGCCACTGTTAGGGAACGTAGTAATTTCGAAGATTTTCCTACGCACACGCAAGATCATGGTGATGCATAGCAACGAGAGGGGAGAGTATTGTCTACGTACCCTCGTAGACCAAAGCGGAAGCGATCACAACGTAGAGGAAGTAGTCAGACGTTCTCCTCGCGATCCAGCCGAT
This sequence comes from Aegilops bicornis, assembly GCA_021605145.1. Lineage (NCBI taxonomy): Eukaryota > Viridiplantae > Streptophyta > Magnoliopsida > Poales > Poaceae > Aegilops > Aegilops bicornis. Next base: position 31,946,697 of record CM038670.1, read on the forward strand.
CCCAGCGCCGTTACTCCGGCACCTCCGAGTCGATCACGACGTAGAGGAAGTAGTCATACGTTCTCCTCGCGATCCAGCCGATCCCAGCGCCGTTACTCCGGCGCCTCCGAGTTCTTGGCACACGTTCAGCTCGATGACGCTCCTCGGGCTCCGATCCAGCAAAGCTCCGGAGAGAGGGAGTTCCGTCAGCACGACGGCGTGGTGACGATCTTGATGTTTCACCGACGCAGGGCTTCGCCTAAGCACCGCTACGATATGACCGAGGTGGAATATGGTGGAGGGGGGCACCGCACACGGCTGAGGAACGATCTCAAGGATCAACTTGTGTGTTCTAGGGTGCCCCTGCCCCGTATATAAAGGAGCAAGGGGAGGAGGGCCGGCCCTAGGAGGTGCGCCATGGGAGGAGTCCTCCTCCTAGTGGGAGTAGGACTCCCCTTTCCTAGTTCAACTAGGAAGGAGGAAGGGGAAGGAAAGAGAGGAGAGGAGAGGGAAAGGGGCCCCCCTCCTTGTCCAGTCGGACTCCCCATGGGGGCAGCGCCACCTCCTGGCGCAGCCCTCTCTCTCCCCTCTTGGCCCAATAAGGCCCATTACTTCCCGGGGTTCCGGTAACCTCCTCGGCACTCCGTCTTTCTCCGGAAACTTCCGGAACCTTTCCGTGTCCGAATATAGCCATCCAATATATCAATCTTTATGTCTCGATCATTTGAGACTCCTCGTCATGTCCGTGATCACATCCGGGACTCCGAACTCCTTGGTACATCAAAATACACAAACTCATAATATAACCGTCATCGAAACCTTAAGCGTCACGGACCCTACGGTTCGAGAACAATGTAGACATGACTGAGACACATCTCGGTCAATAACCAATAGCGGGACCTGGATGCCCATATTGGTTCCTACATTTTCTATGAAGATCTTTATCGGTCAGACCGCATAACAACATACGTTGTTCCCTTTGTCATCGGTATGTTACTTACCTGAGATTCGATCGTCGGTATCCAATACCTAGTTCAATCTCGTTCTTTGGTAAGTCTCTTTACTCGTTCCGTAATACATCATCTCACAACTAACTCATTAGTTGTAATGCTTGCAAGGCTTATGTGATGTGTATATCGAGAAGGCCCAGAGATACCTCTCCGACAATCGGAGTGACAAAACCTAATCTCGAAATACGCCAACCCAACAAGTACCTTTGGAGACACCTGTAGTACTCCTTTATAATCACCCAGTTACGTTGTGACGTTTGGTAGTACCCAAAGTGTTCCTCCGGTAAACGGAAGTTGCATAATCTCATAGTTATAGGAACATGTATAAGTCATGAAGAAAGCAATAGCAATATACTAAACGATCAAGTGCTAAGCTAACAGAATGGGTCATGTCAATCACATCATTCTTCTAATGAGGTGATCCCATTAATCAAATGACAACACATGTCTATGGTTAGGAAACATAACCATCTTTGATTAATGAGCTAGTCTAGTAGAGGCTTTACTAGTGACTATCTGTTTGTCTATGTATTCACACATGTATTATGTTTCCGGTTAATACAATTCTAGCATGAATAATAAACATTTATCATGATATAAGGAAATAAATAATAACTTTATTATTGCCTCTAGGGCATATTTCCTTCAACTGGGTGATTATAAAGGAGTACTACAGGTGTCTCCAAAGGTACATGTTGGGTTGGCGTATTTCGAGATTAGGTTTTGTCACTCCGATTGTCGGAGAGGTATCTCTGGGCCCTCTCGGTAATGCACATCACTATAAGCCTTGCAAGCAATGTAGCTAATGAGTTAGTTACGGAATGATGCATTACGTAATGAGTAAAGAGACTTGCCGGTAACGAGATTGAACTAGGTATTGGATACCGACGATCGAATATCGGGCAAGTAACATACCGATGACAAAGGGAACAACGTATGTTGTTATGCGGTTTGACCGATAAAGATCTTCGTAGAATATGTAGGAGCCAATATGGGCATCCAGGTTCCGCTATTGGTTATTGGCCGAGAATAGTTCTAGGTCATGTCTACATAGTTCTCGAACCCGTAGGGTCCGCACGCTTAACGTTACGATGACAGTTTTATTATGAGTTTATGAGTTTTGATGTACGAAGGAGTTCGGAGTCCCGGATGAGATCGGGACATGACGAGGAGTCTCGAAATGGTCGAGACATAAAGATCGATATATTGACGACTATATTCAAGTTCGGAAAGGTTCCGAGTGATTCGGTATTTTTGGGAGTACCGGAGAGTTACGGGAATTCGTATTGGGCCTCTTTGGGCCATACGGAAAAGGAGAGAAAGGGCCAAAAGAGTGGCCGCACCTCCCTTGGACTAGTCCGAATTGGACTAGGGAAGGGGCGCACCTTCCTTCCTTCTCCTTCTCTCTTCCCTTTCCTTCTCTCCTACTCCTACTACATGGAAGGGTTCCTAGTTGGACTAGGAAAGGGGAATCCTACTCCCGGTGGGAGTAGGACTCCCCTAGGGCGCGCCATAGAGGGCCGGCCCTCCCCTCCTCCACTCCTTTATATACGGGGGCAGGGGGCATCCCATGGACACACAAGTTGATCTACGGATCGTTCCTTAGCCGTGTGCGGTGCCCCCCTCCACCATATTCCACCTCGGTCATATCGTCGCGGAGTTTAGGCGAAGCCCTGCGCCGGTAGAACATTATCATCGTCACCAAGCCGTCGTCTTGTGAACTCATCCCGACACTTTGCTGGATAGGAGTCCGGGGATCGTCATCGAGCTGAACGTGTGCTGAACTCGGAGGTGCCATACGTTCGGTACTTGGATCGGTCGGATCGTGAAGACGTAAGACTACATCAACCGAGTTGTCATAACGCTTCCGCTTACGGTCTACGAGGGTACGTGGACAATACTCTCCCCTCTCGTTGCTATGCATCACCATGATCCTTGCGTGTGCGTAGGAAATTTTTTGAAATTACTACGTTCCCCAACAGAAGGAAGGGGCTCGCTGGAGGGCTACCCCAGTATCTATCTTAGGGTTTAGGGTGTGGGCGGTGGTGGACGCCGATGGTGGGGGCGGTAGTGGGGCTTCGCCAAAGAAAAAACTCGGTGCGGGGGTGCCTAGAGGGTTGGTCGGGGGCGGCGGAATACCGGCGGTGGGGGGTGATTCCGGAGAGGGCGGCGAGGCGGCGTGGGAGCGCCGCCTGCCGCGGGCGGCGGTTCGGCGAGTGACACGTTTGATGGGTGGAAGAAGACGACGTCTGGAGGTAGAAGAAGCAATCTGCACCGTTTATTTTCCATCCAACAGCTGAAATTCATCGACCGACCCAAATTCGTCTTTCAAACAACTGACGTCTAACCATTTGAATGTTCTTGAACCAGTTTAAAAAATTTATTCGGCCAATACTATCACATGGTCCATAAATGTTTGTTAGAATTCAGGAAGTGCCATTATGCACTGAAGTGAATCTCATAGCAATGGATAAGGCATTTTTAAAAAGGCATTCTCCCTGGAAGACATTATCATTCCAAGCAACCAGCAAACCTCCAGAGGCACCAATTGATGGGACAAACTCAAATTTGTTTATTCTCTTTGGACAAAAGTTTTTGAGGTAAGAGCTGTCAAAGTGATCTCTTTTTGTTTCTTGCAGACTTAAAATAGCACACCCTGATTCTTCAATTTTGTTAGGGAGGGCCAGCCACTTGTCACTGGAATTAATGCCTCTCACATTCCAATTTAATATACTCCAGTTTTTACTCATAGTGCCAAATATGAACCAAACTCAGCTTCCCGGCAAGACTGAAACCCCAGTTAAAGACAGCATACCCTTTCACAGGACAGAGTGAAAAGTAAGAACCACCCAAAATACTGATCCTCAGAAAATAAAGGTCCACTTCAAAGTACAAGCTTCTAGAAGTGCCTATTACATAGCCAGAACCAGAATTGGTACAAGTTTTCATTCTAGCTAAAATAGCAAAACACTGCATCAAAATCAAATCTCTTTCTTTAAGGTCTAGAGATGTCCTTAGTCCTTCCATCCAGGTTGCTTGCCTCCTTTCTTCACCTTCTTCTTCTGAAGGATTTCCTCAGTGCAGTTCTTGGCATCAACCTTGCAATAAGAGATGTTCAAATTTTTAATGATGTTGCTATTACAAAGCAGGTGGTTGAGCAAGACACACCATGCAATTAGCATCTTGGCAGGTTTTCTTTTTGAATCCTTTATTAATATGAAGCAGTCTCTCACTCCTTTCCTCTGATTCAACCACAGGAGGTCTCTCCTTTCTCTTGCCCTTGAGTTGCTGCTCCACTGGGGCAGAGGAATCACCCTCTTTGACAGGTGGGGAGACAGGGCTCCTGCTACTCTCAGAAACTTCCTGAGCACAGAGAGGTGGCTAGTTAACTGGGCAAGCAGCAGGAATAATGAATTCTTGATATTCATTGCAGATGTTTCCTTCCTGAATTATTTGCCACATTGGAGATTGAAGAAAAGATTTTGCCCACTCAAACTTATCTGGAGTTAACAGAAGGGAGCAAATAAAGTTAACCCAGTCAAGAGATACCTTAATAATAGGCAGGGTAACATCATCAGCAGGAGCAAAAAACTTCTTCCAATCTTCCAAACTTGAGTCAGCAATGTTGGGAGTTTCTGAAACAATCAGATGTGGTTCACTTGTATTGTATTTGCCTTTGACAGTATACCCAGGAGGAGGAGAGCAGCTAGAAATAGAACCTGCTTGTGAAGAAGTAAAGCTATGTATCTGAGCAGTAGTATTGGAGCAGATCTCCGGTTCTTCATGAGAGCTCTGTTTTTTATTTTACTTTTGGCAAGTACACTTCCTGTGCTTTGAGTGAAGCATCACTAGCTAGTTGTACAAGTTGTGAAAATCGTTTCAACCAATCTGCACTTTCTCATGTATCATTGTATCCCAATTCCTGGTGTAAAGACATTATTAGCAGTAATTATCTGCAAGGTAATTGAGTTTGATGGTACCAAACTCCATTACAGTAGCTCACCGGCACAAAATTAAGTGACGCTGGAGAAGAACTTCGTGAAGATGGAGAAAATTTTGTCTTCTCTGAACATCTTTGTAATATTTTCTGAATGCGAAACAATGTGTGCGACGAGAAGCTACATTTCACAATTACCGTACTACAGAATCAAGGTACATACTTCAGATGGAATTGTACATTCAGATGCAAGGTACTATATTGCAGGGTTTTTTTTTCTGAAACGGATACTATATGGGAGTACCTAGAACTCATCTAGATGAGATATAGTTTGGTCTCATTCACTTTGAAAACAAGAACAGATACAACCCACGTCAGCACACACGCATCTTATAGCATCACATCCAATGGCTATAAAAGATGAATGAGACCAAATTATATCTCATCTAGATGAGTTCTAGCAAAACTGATACTATATTGCAGGGTTGTGGCTATGTGACACTTTTTTACTAACCAAATAGTTCACAGTTTTCAGCCCTAGGATATCTACAATCGTTGTGATAATGAGCTCAACTGAAATTTGGCATGTTCATGGGACGCAGCTAGCTTCCTGGCATATGAGCATATTTTTTGCATAAATTTTTACTAACAAGATGAACATCGTTGTTTCCAAAATATTCACATTTTTTTAAATATGTAAAAAACTAAAAATATGGAGAGCATAGATTCAGTGCGTAACAATGTGCTTGAAATTCTGGTTTCAACTTTAGGGTTCTACCAAGTACCAACTACTGCCGCACGGAAATTCAAAATCAAGTTTTTTTAAACAAAACCAAGTAGTTGCAATATAAGTGTCTAGTTTTTTTTTTTTTTTGAGGTAACACCTCCAATCCTCACAAAAGTGCACAAGTCAGCAAGATTAACCACCTGGCCTTTTCAGCTTGAAATCACAAATCGTACTGCAACCCAAGTTAACTACTCCAATTAATTTGGATCGGAGGAAGTAATAATCGCCCAAAAACAGCACAACCTGTCAGCAGGATGCACAACTCTGCACTTCAAGCAGACACAAAAAAACTGATATTCGAGGATTAACCGGCTCGCCACCATCAATGAACTGAATGGCTAAAAAGTAAAAACTGGTGCTGTACGCTTAGTACATCACTCCCGCGTGCGCACATCAACGGACAACCAGCGAGTTCCCAAGATGGAAGAGGGCTACGGCTAACCCAAGCGACGGGGAGGCACCCACGTGCGTACGAACCTCGGAGGGCGGCGCTGTCTCCGGCGAGCGAGCGGGCCGACAGGATGGGCGCTGCGGAATGCGACGCGGCCCCGCGGTGCGCTCGCACGCCGCACCGCCGCGCAGATCCACGGCCGCCTTCCATGGCCTCCGTCGCCGGCATTTTTTTGCCTTCCAGTTCAGGAGGTTGGGTTCACGCCCAGAGGCGCCCTCGCCTAGACTGAGGTTTATTGTAATTTTTAGTTGTGAGACTTACTGATTCTCAAAAAAAAAAGGTTGTGGGAGTTACTTTGTAATTTATTGCATCTTAGGTCCAAAGGAATGCACCTTTAATAGTTTGGAGTATGAAAAAAGGTACAAGGTGTATCTAAAGACTAGGAGTGGGTCCTATTCCCGTATAACGCAAGAAATACCTCGCAATCGTGCACCGTGGCGAGACCGTGCTACTATGATAGACCGACGCATTTACGATTTTCAGTGTGTGCTCTAACCGTTTTTTGGGAAGGTTGTATAACCTTCTTGAATTGGTTTTTTCTCTATTTCTTTTTTTCCGTTTTCAACTTTTTGTTTTTTCTTTGTATTTTTTCTTCTTATTATTTGTATTTGTATTTAAATTACATAAAGATTTCCTTCTTTCAATTAGTGAATATTTTTGAAAATTGAGATCATTTATTCAAATCCATGAAATAAATTCATATCCATGATTTGTTTTTGAAATTTGGAACAATTTTTAAAATCCGATATTTTTTTTAAAATTCATGATTTTATAAACAAAATCGGAACATTCTGTGAAATCCATCAACATTTTTCAGATTCATGAAAGTTTGTTTGGAATTCGGAATATTTTTTGAAATCCAAGAACATTTCCCTAATTTGTAATTTTTTTAAAAATCTGGGAACATATTTTTAATGCGTGAACATCTTCTTAAATCCAAGAACATTTTTTGAGTGGAACTTACTACTGCCAGTACTAATAAATATGTACTGCTCTTGTTTAGATGAAATTATGGTCTGATCAGCCTGGTGGTCAATTATTGGAGATAGTAGCAGTGATTATACTTGAGTCAGTGGGGAATCATTGTATGTACTCCCTCCGTTCCTAGATATAGGGTGTATAGTTTTTGGCACGGAAATTAAAGAATGCACGTGGAGGAAAAATTTCACAAGTTTTGGGCGAGATTACACCTAACTAATTGACATGAGGAAATAGAGGAGCTTGCCCGATATAAGGAAATGTAAAGAAATCCCTAAAAAAATTATCCAAGTGAGTGGTGCAATGCAATACACCTTATATTTCAGACTTTTTCTCAAAAATCTATACACCTTATATCAAGGAACGGAGGGAGTATGATATTTCTCTACTTCTTATAAAAAATAGAGTTGGTGATTATGGTGTGTCTGCTATCCTGCAATATAGGCTGTCCGATTTATATCCGACAGACAAGAAGAAAAATATGGCAATTTTGCAAAAAGATACCCACACCCCTCTCCATATTTGCAAATAAGCCTTCCCTCATTCATCCTTTTCTCCCACAAGATAAACTACTCATACAAATGCATCTTGATGTTCCGTGCAACGTATGGGCATCTTGCTAGTACCTTCTCAAAATTCTGCAACTGATGTGCTAATATTGCAATCAGCACTGGTACGGTTGTGCTCCTTTTCTTCCATGCAATCTGTGATTGTGAATCAGTTGGATGGCTCGTGACAGCCAAATCTATCTTGGTTTGATGTTAACAATTCTTGCTAGAGATTGTATGTATGTCGTGCTCTGAATGCGTGAATTCGGTTGTGTCGATCACAACTCCACTGTGTTTGTTCGGTGTGGACCCTCCTAGTGAAACCTTTGAAAATAGATTTATAAGCATAATTAGAAGTGTCTGCCTTTGTGCTTCTGCAAACTATTTGAAACTGAGAACGAACTGAGTGGTTCATGCCAAAAAAAACCTATCATCAGTCACGGACTCACGGGGCTTAGATTTGGAAGTACATAATAAAACCAGAGAGATTTTCATTTATGGAAATGTAGGTGGCATTTTTTAATCGCTAACCGCCTGATCACAAAGAGTGTGGCTGATTCCGCAGAGATGTAAATCAAATCTCAGGTTGTCCAAGCAGGTGATGAATATGTTTCTTCCCTGTGGTGCTGTACTAGTAAATTAGTATCAAACAGATTGTCATGTTTTGCAAACCTTACAAATACAAAATTAGCCTTCAGGCATGTGATTACCATTTACAAGTTGACTGGCTCACATGAGCCATGGCGAGTTTCTGATGTGCCCTCATCAATTTAGCATTGGTATTATGGAAACCAGATGGTGTGATCGATGAAAAGGGTGTTGACACCCTTATAAAAGGGCTTCATTTCTAGAGGATTGATTAATTTGTTGCTACGGGACATGTTTGAATGATTCAACATCACTGCACTTCCGAGCCGAGTATATGCGAGATGAGATATTATAGAAGAATACTGAATATGCACATCTAAAAATTGTTCCATGTATCTATGGAGATAACTTCACACTTGTATGAGGAAGCAAGACCTGAACTCTAATCACACAAGCTAGCATACGCACGATGACAGTTTAGGTGTTGGCCCTGTCAGAATTTACGTTTCACAATGATTTTACTACTGAATTAGTGTACCTAGTTGAAGGAGGGCAAGTTGCTTCTTTCATTATTTGACTTCGTGATACTCAACTGAAGCAGGGAGATATACAAATCCTTGCCAAGATACGAAACCTGCGCTGCCTAGAGCTCTCAGACTAGTCTTACGACGAAAGTCATATACCCTTCAACGAAGATGAGTGTTCCCAAAACTTAACTTCTTATTGTTGAGTACCCTACTGTCAGCAGCATCAGCTTCACCAAGGTGTCTGCTCCTAAGACTGAAAAAATTGTTTGGTCCTTCGACGAGATGCAGTCTTTCTCTGGCATTAAAAACCTTCCGAGATTGAGTGCATTGGTGACCATGTCCCTCATCAGGTGAGAAAAGACATTGCAGCACATGAAACGCAACCTGTTCTTACACACAAGAAGCGACCACAACAAGTCCCAGCGAAAGAAAGAATCACAGCAGAAGAGGATGATGATGCATGGTTTCCACCGATCCCCCGCTGATTGAAGATCAAGAATCGGAGCTAGCTGGCTGAGGGAAGGCTTGCAATGATTTCACTCTCCATCCTCCGCATCTCCATCCATTCATCACTGCTTCACAGAACTGCTGGCCGGTTTGTCATGCTGTCCATATGCGTACCTGTCATGGTATCACCTTTAATTCCCCGTGCTTGTGTGCATGTTTGTTTTTTAATTTCCAGCAAAGTTGTGTGCATGCTTGTGTCTGTTGTGTATGTGTTTTCCTTCGGTTCATTCCGTGCGGTGGAATATTATTGTTAGGATGGACGAAAAATATATCAGATAATAGTTGTCAAATACTGTCATTCTTTGACGACTCAAGCAATTTCGTCATTATGTACTTGTAAGGGTTGATGTAAGTCCATATGCGTAGCTGAGAAGAACAATCTATCATGAACTGTGTATATTTACCTATATTAAGTGTGTCGGGATGTTATTCTTATATTGCAGTCAGGAACGTATGTTGTGTTTGTGCTTCTCCAAGCAATCTGTTCTTAATTCGTCAGGGCTCCTCACTACTCCATGATACAAAGATATATGAATGGATATACTGAATTTACAAAATTAGTACCAGCAATTGGGTGTCACATTTTGATCAGCTACAGAGTTTTGGATGCGGTGAGGGATGCGAATGGAATTGTCTGACTGGCCCGGCGGTCGACTATTGGAGATCATTACAGTGCTTATACTTGAGCCAGCTCAAACAAGGTACGTTTGATATTTACCTTCTCAAAATTCTGCAATTGATGTGTTTGTTCGGTGTATGATATATAATACTCCCTCCGGTCCTTTTTAGTTTGCATACAAGATTTTTCTGAAGTCAAACCTCGTGAAGTTTGACTAAGTTTATAGAAAAAAATATCAACATTTAGAATGTGAAATCAACAACATTATATGCGTCATGACTTTAGTTTTCATATTGTATAAACTTACCATTGTAGATGTTAATATTTTTTCATATAAATATGGTCAAACTTTATAAAGTTTGACTTCAGACAATTCTTATATGCAGAGTAAAAAGGACCGGAGGGAGTATCATTGTAAGACTGCAACTGTGGTACCAGTACCACCCTCGTGGAATCTTCAAAAATATGTTTGCATGCAGCGCTAATATTGCAGCAGTAAGTGGCTGCGTTTGTGCTTCTCCAAACAATTTGTGGTCTGAGAACGAACTGAATGGTTCGTGCGAAAAGAAGAGAACAACATATCATCAGTCACAGCTTAGATTCCGAATTATCTAATAAAACCAGAGGTAGATTTTTTGTTTATGGGAAATGTAGGTAGCAATTTTAATCACTAACTGCATGATCACAGAGAGTATATACGTTGGGAGGCAACACAATAAGCCCCTATCTTTCTCAGTGTCTGGCTGAAACTCTATAACCACAAATATTGCGTGAGTGTTAACAGTTGTAGTAGACTACGAGATAGTTGAGTATGTGAGCTTGCTGAAAAGCTCTATTATTTACTCTTTCTGATGTTGCGATAAATTGCAATTGCTTCAATGACTGAGATTATAGTTTGTTAGTTCCCAATGAAGTTTTTGAACCATACTTGACATTGTGAATTGCTTATTACTTGAGCATTAGAAATCATATGACAAAATCTATATATGTTGTTGTTATTAGAATGATCATGATGCCCTCATGTCCGTATTTTATTTTTATCGACACCTCTATCTCTAAACATGTGGACATATTTTTCGATTTCGCTTTCGCTTGAGGACAAGCGAGGTCTAAGCTTGGGGAGTTGATCGTCCATTTTGCATCATGCTTTTATATCAATATTTATTGCATTATGGGCTGTTATTACACATTATATCTCAACACTTATGGCTATTCTCTCTTACTTTACAAGGTTTACCATGAAGAGGGGAATGTCATACTGGAATTCTGGCTGGAAAAGGAGCAAACGTTGGAAACCTATTCTGCACAGCTCCAAAAGTCCTGAGACTCCACGAAACAACTTTTTGGATTTAATAAAAATTTATGAGCGAAAGAAATAGGCGAGGGGGCCCACAGCCTGTCCAGGAGACAGGGGGGCGCCCCCCCCCCCCCCCTATAGGGCGCGCCTTCCTATCTCCTGCGCCCCCTGGTGGGCCTCCGGCGACCATCTTCTGCTATATCATCACTTTCACCCTGAAAAAAATCGGGGGCAAGCTTACGGGACGAAACTCCACCGCCACGAGGCGGAACCTTGGCGGAATCATTCTAGGGCTCTGGCGAAGCTATTCTGCCGGGGACACTTCCCTCCGGGAGGGGGAAATCATCACCAACGTCATCACCAACGATCCTCTCATCGGGAGGGGGTCAATCTCCATCAACATCTTCACCAGCACCATCTCCTCTCAAAACCCTAGTTCATCTCTTGTATCCAATATTGTATCAAAACCACAAATTGGTACCTGTTGGTTGCTAGTAGTGTTGATTACTCCTTGTAGTTGATGCTAATTGGTTTACTTGGTGGAAGATCATATGTTCAGATCCTTTATGCATATTATTACTCCTCTGATCATGAACATGAATATGCTTTGTGAGTATTTATGTTTGTTCCTGAGGACATGGGTGAAGTCTTGCTATTAGTAGTAATGTGAATTTGGTATTCGTTCGATATTTTGATGAGATGTATGTTGTCTTTTCCTCTAGTGGTGCCATGTGAACGTCGACTACATGACACTTCACCATTATTTGGGCCTAGAGGAAGGCATGGGGAAGTAATAAGTAGATGATGGGTTGCTAGAGTGACAGAAGCTTAAACCCTAGTTTATGCGTTGCTTCGTTAGGGGTTGATATGGATCCATATGCTTAATGTTGTGGTTAGGTTTACCTTAATACCTTCTTTTGTAGTTGCGGATGCTTGCAATAGGGGTTAATCATAAGTGGGATATTTTTCCAAGTTAGGGCAGTACCCAAATTATCAAAGTACCGAACGCGAATCATATGAACGTGATGAAAACTAGCTTGACGATAATTCCCAATGTGTCCTCGGGAGCTCCTTTATCATTATTAGAATTTGTCCAGGCTTATCCTTTGCTACATAAAAGATTGAGCCACCTTGCTGCACTTTATTTATGTTATTTACTTGTTGCTCGTTACTATTTATCTTATCACAAAACTATCTATCACCTACTATTTCAGTGCTTGCAGAGAAAACCTTACCGAAAACCGCTTATCATTTCCTTCTGCTCCTCGTTGGGTTCGACACTCTTACTTATTGAAAGGACTACGATAGATCCCCTACACTTGTGGGTCATCAACCAACTATACCATGCTCCATTAAAAGAAATTATGTTAGAACTGCTTTATGTGATCTTGGAGCCGGTGTTAGTGTTATGCCTCTCTCTTTATATCGTATACTTGAATTGAATAAGTTGACACCTACTGAAATATCTTTGCAAATGGCCGATAAATCAACTGCTATACTTGTCGGTATTTGTGAGGATGTGCCTGTTGTGGTTGCAAATGTCACCATCTTAACGGACTTTGTTATTCTTGATATTCCCGAGGACGATAGTATGTCGATTATCCTTGGTAGACCTTTTCTGAATATTGCAGGGGCTGTTATTGATTGCAACAAAGGCAATGTCACTTTTCATGTTAATGGTAATGAGCATACGGTACACTTTCCGAGGAAACAATCTCAAGTTCATAGCATCAATTCTATTGGAAAAGTTTCAACTATTATTATTGGAGGTTTTGAATTTCCTCTCCCTACTGTCAAGAAAAAGTATGATATTCTTATTGTTGGGGATGTTCATATCCCCGTTGAGGTAACTTAGTGTTATTCGAAATTTCTCCGGTTCCGTGTTATTCGGAATGAGTTTGTTAACAAGACTTGATCAACCTTGTTAGTGGATTCATTTTGATAATCACGAGATGGATGAAACTAGAAGGCACAACCTTCTGTACCCTCCTTTTACTTTCTGTTATTTAGAATAAATAAAGCAAAAATAGTATTATCTGTCTATTTTCTGAATTATCCGTGCATAAAAAAATATCCCGAAAATAAAAGTGCTCCAAATGCCCTGCAAATTTAGCATGATTTCTTATGGAATATTTGAGGATTTTAGGCACTGAAATCACTGCAAGAGGGGCAAGCACTAGGCCACGAGAGTGGAGGGCGCGCCCCCTCCCCCTGGGCGCGCCCCTGTCTCGTGGGCCCCTGGTGGCCCCCTCCACTTATGCCAGCACCCACACACTCCATCTTCTACCCAAAAAAATCCCCATCCAGCTCAAGCACGAGTTCTAGCTCATTTTGCTGCGATTTTCGATCTCCTTGCTCAAAGCTCCATTCACAAAACTGCTTTGGGAGATTGTTGCTTGGTATGTGACTCCTCCATTGGTCCAATTAGTTTTTGTTCTAGTGCTTTATTCATTGCAAAATTTTGCTGCATAGGTAACCATGTTCTTGAGCTTGCATGTTGAATTTATGAGGTCCCAAGCAATTCTAATGGATGATATAGGCTCTAGGCACTTGTAGGAGTAGTTGCTACCAATCTTGTTTAGTTTTATTCACTTTTATTTTGAAGTTACTAAAATTTCAGAAATTTTTCAGAAAAAGAATTATGTCTAGGAGAATGTACCAAGGTGGTTCTTCGGTAAAGAAAGGACCCAGGATTGCTATACGTGAGCAAGATGTTGAATTACCGAGGGACGCAGATGTGCGAGCTTGTGAGTGGCCATCCGACGATTTTATGGTCGAAGCAGGCTTTAAGGAAGAATTTGACGCGTATGTGTGTAATGCTGAGCTGGAGGATTTCTTACAAGATAAGTGTCCTCAGTACTATCAATTGACTGATTCCTTTGTGCGGAGGTTCAAATATAACTGTACGCGTAATTCTCCTAGTGTCCTATTTGATATTTATGATACATCTTACTGATGGGGAACGTTGCAGAAAATTAAAATTTTTCCTACGGTTTCACCAAGATCCATCTATGAGTTCATCTAGCAACGAGTCAAGGGAGAGTGATTGCATCTACATACCACTTGTAGATCGTGTGCGGAAGCGTTCAATGGAACGGGGTTGATGGAGTCGTACTCGCCGTGATTCAGATCACCGATGACCTAGTGCTGAACGGACAGCACCTCCGCGTTCAACACACGTACGGAGCGGATGACGTCTCCTCCTTCTTGATCCAGCAAGGGGGAAGGAGAGGTTGATGATGATCCAGCACGACGGCAGGCGTGGTGGTGGATGCAGCAGAACTCGGCGCTTCGCTAAGCAACTACGGGAGGAGGAGGAAGTGTTGCAGGGAGGAGGAGGCGCCAGGGGCTTATAGGTGCGGCCACCTCCCTCCCTCCCTTTATATAGGTGCAAGAGAGGGGAAGGGCAGCCTTGCCCCTTCCTCCAAGGAAGGGAGTGCGGCCAAGAGGGGAGGAGTCCATCCTCCCAAGGCACCTCGGAGGTGCCTTCCCTTTAGGACTCTTCCCTCCCAAGTCTCCTTGGCGCATGGGCCCTTTGGGGCTGGTGCCCTTGGCCCATATAGGCCAAGGCGCACCCCTACAGCCCATGTGGCCCCAGGCAGGTGGACCCCGGTGGACCCCGGACCCCTTCGGCACTCCCGGTACAATACCGATAATGCCCGAAACTTTTCCGGCGACCAAAATAAGACTTCCTATATATAAATCTTTACCTCCGAACCATTCTGGAACTCCTGTGACGTCCAGGATCTCATCCGGGACTCCGAACAACATTCGGTTTGTTGCATACTCATATTCATACAACCCTAGCGTCACCGTACCTTAAGTGTGTAGACCCTACGGGTTCGGGAGACACGCAGACATGACCGAGACGGCTCTCGGGCAATAACCAACGATGGGATCTGGATACCCATGTTGGCTCCCACATGTTCCACGATGATCTCATCGGATGAACCACGATGTCAAGGACTCAATCGATCCCGTATACAATTCCCTTTGTCTAGCGGTATTGTACTTGCCCGAGATTCGATCGTCGGTATCCGATACCTTGTTCAATCTCGTTGCGGCAAGTCTCTTTACTCGTTCCGTAACACATCATCCTGTGATCAACTCCTTGATCACAATGTGCACATTATGATGATGTCCTACTGAGTGGGCCCAGAGATACCTCTCCGTTTACACGGAGTGACAAATCCCAGTCTCGATTCGTGCCAACCCAACAGACACTTTCGGAGATACCTGTAATGCACCTTTATAGCCACCCAATTACGTTGTGACGTTTGGTACACCCAAAGCATTCCTACGGTATCCGGGAGTTGCACAATCTCATGGTCTAAGGAAATGATACTTGACATTTAGAAAAGCTTTAGCATACGAACTACACGATCTGTGCTAGGCTTAGGATTGGGTCTTGTCCATCACATCATTCTCCTAATGATGTGATCCCGTTATCAATGACATCCAATGTCCATGGTCATGAAACCATAACCATCTATTGATTAACGAGCTAGTCAACTAGAGGCTTACTAGGGACATGGTGTTGTCTATGTACCCACACATGTATCTGAGTTTCCTATCAATACAATTATAGCATCGATAATAAACGATTATCATGAACAAGGAAATATAATAATAACTAATTTATTATTGCCTCTAGGGCATATTTCCAACACTTACACCATGGACTTAGAGGATTTTACAACTGCTTGCGAACTTCCGCAGTGGGGTAATATTAATGATCCTCACAAATCTGAATTTAGAGATTTCCTTGCTAGTATTACTGTGGGAGAATCCAGGGATATTGCACAAGCTGCCATAGGGAGCATTCATTTTCCTGCTATACATTATTTTGCTCTCTTCATTGATAGATGCATTAACGGTAAAGATGAAGCATGTCATATGTGTGTCCCTGATCTTTGTGTCCTCAAGAGTGCTGTGTTAGGTTATAAATGTTATAACTTGGGGGCAATAGTTGCACGTAGGTTGCAGAATAATGGTAGAGCTGGAGATTTATTTGGAGGAATTTATGCAACCCGCGTGTCTAATTATCTTGGTATAGCCCCACGAGAGGGGGATGTGATGATACCTACTGCTTATTTAGATTATGACGCTATGGTCAATCATCATTTTCTTAGGAGGGATGAACAATTCCTCCATTATCGACTAATCTATGACAGACGCAACGTTGTCCATGTGACTCTTCCTGCTCCTCTCCTTTTTGATTATCAGGCAAAAGGAAGATATGTTGTTACCAGGGAGGAAGCAGCTGAACACGAGGGGAGAGCGGAGGCAGCTCGCCAACATGCCGCAGCTCAGGAGGCGGTTGCTGCTGCATCTCAGTACGACCCCAGCTACAACTACGGATATCAGCCAGGCGGTCCTTGGTATTAGACCAACTTAGGCCAAAAGCCTAAGCTTGGGGGAGTACGTATTTCTCACCGACTTTACATTCATGTTCACACACTAGTCGTCGGTGCTCATACTCTTTCATTGTATTATCCATGTTAGTTTAATTTTCTTTCTCACTTTCTTCTTGTGTGTTTGACAAACCTTAAGAAAAACCAAAAAAATTAGTTAGTTTAATTTCCTTGCTTGTAGTAGAATTAAAATGAAAACCCAAAAAGATTTCTAGTTCTTCTTATTATTTGTTGGGAGCTTTCCCGTATAAATAGTTTTATTTTATTTTCTTTCCTTTGGGGGTCGAGAAGACCGTATTGAAAATATTTAGTGGCTCTCATATGCATGATTGTTTATTTAATTCAGAGCCCATATTACTTTGTCTTCTCTCTTGAGTTGAATGCTTGCAGATTCCAGCTTAGTCCAATGCGCGTGCACTATTATTATTATACACATTGTTCGGTCGTGCAAGTGAAAGGCAATAATGACGATATATGATGGACTTATTGAGATGAGAAAAGCTGGTATAAACTCGACCTCTCTTGTTTTTGTAAATATGATGAGTTCACCGTTTCTGATTCAGCCTATTATGAAGTAAACATATTTGCAATGACATTTAGAGATTATAGTTGTTTGTGCCATGCTTGATTAGCTACGAGTTATAATGGTTTACCTTGCGTGCCAACATGCTATTAGAATGATTATGATGTGGTATGATGGGATGGTATCCTCCTTTGAATGAATTAAGTGACTCGACTTGGCACATGTTCACGCATGTAGTTGAAACAAATCAACATAGCCTTCATGATATTTATGTTCATGGTAGATTATATCCTACTCATGCTTTGTACTCGGTGTAAATTAATTTTAATGCATGTTTATGACTGTTGTCGCTCTCTCAGTTGGTCGCTTCCCAGTCTTTTGCTAGCCTTCACCTGTACTAAGCGGGAATACTGCTTGTGTATCCAAACTCCTTAAACCCCAAAGTTGTTCCATATGAGTCCACCATACCTACCTATATGCGGTATTTGCCTGCCGTTCCAAGTAAATTTGTATGTGCCAAACTCCAAACCTTCAAATGAAATTCTGTTTTGTATGCTCGAGCAGCTCATGTTTCAACTAGGGCTGCCTATATCTTCCATGCTAGGTGGGTTATTCTCAAGAGGAGTGGACTCCGCTCCTATTCACGAGAAAGGGCCGGTAACCGGGATGCCCAGTCCCATGATCCAAAAAGATCAAAGCAAATCAAAATAATTAAACAAAATTCCCCTAGGGCTATTGTCAGTTGGAGGCACTCGTTGTTTCGAGCAAGCCATGGATCGATGCTTGTTGGTGGTTGGGGGAGTATAAACCTTTACCATTCTGTTTGGGAACTTCCTATAATGCATGTAGTACGGAAGATACATCCATCTCATAGTTGTTGCGTTGACAGCAAAAGTATGCCGCCCAAAATATTATTCAATCTCTATTTTAAAATCGACCTCTGGCACCTCTACATATCCCTGCTTCCCTCTGCGAAGGGCCTATCTATTTACTTTTATGTTGAGTCATCACCCTTCTTATTAAAAAGCACCCGCTGGAGAGCACACTGTCATTTGCATTCATTACTATTGGTTTATATTGGGTATGACTTGACTGGATCTCTTTTACCATGAATTACAATGTTTAGTCAGTCCTTGATCTTTAAAGGTGCTCTGCATTTATGTTTTGCGGTCTCAGAAAGGGCTAGCGAGATACCATTTTGTTATATCATGTTATCATTATTTTGAGAAAGTGTTGTCATCCGAGTTTTATTATTATGGCTCGCTAGCTAATTATGCTATTGATATGAGTAATTGTGAGACCTAAGTGTTATTTTGAGTATGGTTAGTTCATAATATTTGCTAAAACTGAATGTTGGCTTTGCATGTTTACAACAACAAGAGCAAACAGAGTTTGTAAAAGTTTTTCTTTATCACTTTCAGTTTATCAACTGAATTGCTTGAGGACAAGCAAAGGTTTAAGCTTGGGGGAGTTGATACGTCTCCAACGTATCTACTTTTCTAAACACTTTTGCCCTTGTTTTGGACTCTAACTTGCATGATTTGAATGAAACTAACCCGGACTGACGCTGTTTTCAGCAGAACTGCCATATGATGTTGTTTTATGTGTAGAAAAAAAGTTCTCGAAATGTCCTGAAAATCCACGGAGGCACTTTTTGGAAAATATAAAAAATAGTGGCGAAAGAATCAAGACCAGGTGGGCCACACCCTGTCCACGAGGGTGGGGGGCGCGCCCTCCCCCCTGGGCGCGCCCCCTGTCTCGTGGGCCCCCTGAGGCTCCGCCGACCTCTACTCCAACTCCATATATTCTGTCTCGCGGAGAAAAAATCAGAGAGAAAGTTTCATCACGTTTTACGATACAAAGCCGACGCCAAGCCCTAATCTCTTTCGGGAGGGCTGATCTGGAGTCCGTTCGGGGCTCCGGAGAGGGGGATTCATCGCCGTCGTCATCATCAACCATCCTCCATCACCAATTTCATGATGCTCACCGTCGTGCGTGAGTAATTCCATCGTAGGCTTGCTGGACGGTGATGGGTTGGATAAGATTTACCATGTAATCAAGTTAGTTTTGTTAGGGTTTGATCCCTAGTATCCACTATGTTCTGAGATTGATGTTGCTATGACTTTGCTATGCTTAATGCTTGTCACTAGGGCCCGAGTGCCATGATTTCAGATCTGAACCTATTATGTTTTCATGAATATATGTGTGTTCTTGATTCTATCTTGCAAGTCTATAGTCACCTATTATGTGTTATGATCCGACAACCTCAAGTGACAATAATCGGGATACTTCTCGGTGATGACCGTAGTTTGAGGAGTTCATGTATTCACTATGTGCTAATGCTTTGTTCCGGTTCTCTATTAGAAGGAGGCCTTAATATCCCTTAGTTTCCGCTAGGACCCCGCTGCCACGGGAGGGTAGGACAAAAGATGTCATGCAAGTTCTTTTCCATAAGCATGTATGACTATTTACGGAATACATGCCTACATTACATTGATGAACTGGAGCTAGTTATGTGTCACCCTATGTTATAGCTATTACATGAGGAATCGCATCCGACATAATTATCCATCACTGATCCATTGCCTACGAGCTTTTCACATATTGTTTTTCGCTTATTTACTTTTCCGTGCTACTGTACAATCACTACAAAACCCAAAAACATTACTTTTGCTACCGTTACCTTTATTATCATACCACTTTGCTACTAAATACTTTGCTGGAGATACTAAGTTATCCAGGTGTGGTTGAATTGACAACTCAACTACTAATACTCAAGAATATTCTTCGGCTCCCCTTGTGTCGAATCAATAAATTTGGGTTGAATACTTTACCCTCGAAAGTTGTTGCGATCCCCTACACTTGTGGCTTATCAGACGTGCGCTACTGCTAAGACTCATAGCCGCAACGTTTGTTCTATAACGCGCTGCTGCTAATCTAGCTAGTAGCAACATGTTTCTTGTCCATCGCTAGTAGTATTCTTTTTTTTAGTGTATTTATACGCCGTTATACAAATTTTGGTACAGTACCAATTATAAGGTTTATATCATTATGTCCATAACAGTGTGTCAAATAAATGTGGATTAGGTTCTAGTAAAGGCAATATGTGGTGCATGTCAAAAGTATACTACTAATCCAAACTTGATCTAGTTTGGACTACTAGTACTTTCGATGTGCACCACATGTTGCCTCCACTTGAATCTTATCCGCCAGCACAAGCTATGTAATTATCATCATAGTCATTACCATCAATGGTAGCTATTTAATCATCATAGTCATAGTGTATCACATCATCATCTTCAAACTCATTCTAGCTAGCTAATCACCACCAACACTAGCTGCGGTAGCTATCTAATCACCACCAACACTAGCTAATAATAATCATCATAGTCATTACCACCAACACTAGCTATGTAATCATCATAGTCATACTGTAGCACATCATCATCTTCAAACTCATTTCTAGCTAGCTAATTAATCACTCCTGCTGCTCTCTCTCAGGTAAAATAACATAAAACATGTGTAGCTCTCCTGCTTCATCAAGTTGGAGCATGCAGATGAACATGTCTCCTAATCATGGGCTGCGCTTTTGATTGCCGCCCCCTAGTACTTCTCTGCGATCGTTCACAATTTTGCTCCAGTCTTTCACTATTAAGCATTCCTCGCTATCAGAAATCCTGTATGCACTAAAGTGCATTATAGGATATCTTGGTCGTAAGCTAACAATTCTCATGCGACCTTTAGTCTCCATCCAATGAGGCACAACATTCATCGGGAGTTCCTGTTGAAGAACATCGTATAGTAACATACTTAGCAATGAAGTTTAGCTTGAAAAATAATGTCTACAAAAGATGCACTGAGGACAAATAGTAAAAATCTTACCATCTTTCCTAAATAGATGTGACCGTAGTTAAGTACGAACACTATTGGTCGCACGTTTTGAGTACTAAGATTTCCAAGTCCAAAAAATTAATTTGTCTTGACAGTATGAAGATCCTCAAGCCATGAAAGATATGATTTATCTCCTCGTAGTTTAGTTCAGCCCCAGGACAGTAGTAGGTCCTGTCTACCAAGCGCCGGACATGTTTGCTTGATTGGAAATAAGCTGTCAATAGAAATTAGTTGTCAACTATCTTTGAATAAACAATATCAAAGACATAAATATGGTTGAGAAACTCATATAATGGTATAACTGGAGGCGTCTGCACATCGACCCAGATGTCGATATTACCTTTAATATCATCTTCCGGACGAATATCAAAGGTGACAACCATATCAGTCTCAAATGCATAAGTCATGCATAGTGCTTGCCAAGTTTTGCATCTAAAATAGGTGTAGGTGTCTGCGTTGTATAATTTTGCATGGAAAATACAACCATGCTCGGTCTTCAAGTAAACTCGCTTTACCACCATAGTAGTTTTCATAGGACTGAAACTTATCTTATCCAAGACAAAAACTCTTGCATGGCAGGGGATACGCTAGTACAATAGTAAAAAAATTAAATTATAAGTTGAAGAAAATGAAGCAGATGTCATGCTTAATTACGGAAAAAGACTTTTCGTTGTGACTTACTGTATCCACTTCGAAGTTCTCGTCCAGCTTGATGCTGAAGCGCCTATCATCATCTAGGAAGATTCTGTCGCACAGGCCGCGCTCGTCTTCACAGTATTTGCAAATACCGAAAACCTTTTCGTCGTCAGTCATTTCCTATGTTCATAGTTGAAACATTAATTGAAAATTGATCGAAGACAAGTACCAGGATACTCAACACACAAATCCGGGGCACTCGATATTTCCTACATATTCTGACACAAGTCATGCAAAAATTCACGGAAAACCCCGGCATGACCTTTGCTAAAATAGGACATATCGAGCGCCTGAAATTTGCCGGAACGGAAATGAATCTACACTCCGGCAAAACATAGGCCACTCGGAGGTGTAACCTGCAAACATGACCGGCCACTAGGCCAAGCACATATCCTATTTGAGCAACACAAGATATACATTTCAAAATATCTTATAGGACTCATATTAACATGAGCATTCAATAAGCAAAACCAAATCATAAAATAAATAAATATTCAAATTAGCATGTATTCAATAAGCAAAAGTAAATCATCTCTTGCCTCCGTACATCGTCGAATATTATCACTAATACATCCCGAACAGTATCATACATATAACATCGCTAATACAACTAAAACCCTAGTGAATGACGGGTATCGGCGCGGGCGGTGGTCACCCAAAGAGAAGGAACCATCACAGGATCATAGCTCCAGTGAGATCCCTGGAGAACCTGTCAGGTATTGGAGAACCTGTGCTCCAGCGCAAACAAGTAGCAATGGACGTGCGCGTCCTCCTCGCTGACACGGTGACGTACCACCTCCGCGGGGTCCTCAAGCCTCTCGACCGTCATTGGCCCACGCAACCGCCACCAAAGAAGGTTCGGGTCAACGACGGGCTAACTCCTCACCAAGCTGCACCCCCCGGTAGGTAGCGCCTCCCAGTACCAGCCCGGGGGAGCCCAGTCCCGGACATGGCCCATCTGGTCAAGCAGGTTGTAACGCCCCGAGACCGATGCTCGAGAAGACTTCCATATATTCCGGGTTTCGCCGTGTGTTTCATTTGTGCCTGCCCTTTTTATTTTTGCATTGCATCATGTCATCATGCCATCATCTCATAAATCTTTTGCAACTCAACTAAATAAATGGCATGGATCTTTGATCCATTTAAATCGAGGGAATTCGCATGGTGATTCTCTTTAAAACATATCCTCTCGATATTTAGAGAGCTATAGTAAATATTTCAATTATTTGGATTTACCGCAAACACACTTACAAAATATCATAATGCCTTTGTTGTCTTAATTCTTGATCTCCAACTTTGCCATTTATTCTTTCATCATTTTCCACAGCCCCACCAAAATCCGAACATTTTTGGACCTTTCAAATGCCCACTTCTTATTCAACTCATTTGAATTTAATTTAAACGAGTTCGAATCCAGTCTTCACACACACGCTCACTTCTATTTTCTTGGATCAAGCTCATTTTTATGGGTCTGGGAAAATAATCCCCATGCCCAAACTCTCCTCCTAGCCTTTCTTTTTTCGCTAAGAGATTAGAGAGAGTCGATGCAGCCAGCCCACCAGTTGGCCCAAGGCCCCGTCGACCCTCCTAACCCTAGCCGCCAGAGAGCCCGATCCCCATCTCTCGATCCCTCCCTCTCGCTCCCCACTCCGCCAGCCACTCGCCTGATCGGGATCGTCCTCGATCCTCTGCCTCCTCCCTCCAACGCCTCACACACGCACCCACGCATCGCGCTAGGGAGAGGAGCTCCCCATGCCAGCGCCTCCACCTCCTGCTGTCGGCAATCGACGTGAAGTCTCGTCATCTGTCGCCCTCTATCTTCTCCCTTCGTCTTCGCCCGTGCCTTATGCGCCTCCTCCCGTCCCGATCATGCGAAGCTCGCTTGACTCAAGACAGCCATGGCTCCGCTGACCTCCATGGTTCGGCGCCTGCTTCCTCTCCTCGCTGCTTTCACCTCCGTCGCTGTCTTCGGCAGGGGCAGTAGCCCCATGTCCGCCTCTAAGCTCCTTAGGAAACCGCGCCGCCCGCCTCGACCACGACTACGGCGAGATCCAGGCAGCCCCGCCGGACCGTCGTTCAGCGCCTCTGCCTCCTCTGTTCTTGCCCCCACTTGTTGCCGTGCTGCTCCTCACACGCACGCCCTTTGCCGCCTCCTCCGCGGCTGGCGACCACGGGAGCTCCGCCACGCCTCGAGCTCCATCTCGCAAGCAGCAGCTCCCGTTTGAACCTTGCTCTTGTTGGTCCTGCCTTCCCATGGCCCTGAACCCCCACTGCTACTGAGGGCACCATGTCCGCAAACCCTGCTGCCGGCGCATGCTACCAGTTCGTTCTAGCCCTTGCACATCACTGTTGACCCGAGGAAACCACCGCCAAGTTCCATCAAGCCGACCGTGTACGTCTACCGTCACCGTGGGTTTTCATCAAGTTCGGCTACAGCACAAAGATATGTGCAACTACGCGGATTCGCCGAGTACGACTACTCATGGGACCCGTCAAGTTCATCTACGTGCATGTACGACTACACCTGCTGATGCGTCCGTCAAGTACCTTGGAACATCTACGACTACGCGGACTCGCCAAGTACCACGATGACCGTGTACCACAACCGTCGACCCCGGAGACATCGGACGCGTCAAGTCCCTCTTCGAGACGTGTACCACTACTTCCACTACGGTCGCCCTGAAGATGTTGGATTCGTCAAGTGCCTCTTCGAAACGAACGTGTACAACTACTTCCACTACGACCGTTGCGAGAACGTCTACTTCCTCTTCAATGCACCGATTTCGATCCGCCCCGAAAATGCACGCTTCGAAGGTATAACCCCGAGACGACCGCCCGTGAACGAATGCTTGTGTGTTGTATGAGATGCTTGAGTTTTTCACCGTGATCGAAGTGTCTTTGCACGTTCCTCGTTTGCCATGCCACCGTCATGTGGGACACCCGGTATCCGGGATCACCCCACCATATTTTGCATGTTCTGCACATCCGCACACTTGCTCTTTTGCACCGGCATCTCAATGGGTTGTTGGATCATCGAAATGTTGCCGTGGCACCATTTCCGTTGTCGTTGCCGTGGCACCCCTTTCGTTCGCCATGGTGACCAAATGCTTCATAACATGCTCATGTCGACATTTTCATAAAATTGCTTAAAACTTGCACATGTCATCCGCATCATGATAACAACATTTAAATGTTTATATTTGTTGTTTCCATTAATTTGCTAAATGCATATGGGGATTTACCGGATTTGTTGTTTGTTATATCCGGCCCCATTTAAATTGTTTAGATGGTATAGTTTTGTTATGCTTCACCTCTTGCCACGTTAACCAATATTTAATATTGTTGAGTACCTAATCGGGAATGAACTAAATAATTGATGTGGTGTTTCGTCAATATGCAACTCGTTGCATATTGGGCTCCATTTAACTTGTAGTTTTGTTTGTGCATATTGCCATGCCATGCTATTTAAACCGGACATGCATCATACTTGGTTGTGCATCATGCCATGTGTATGTGATGGTTGTTTACTATGTTGTTTGCTTCTTTCCGGGTTGCTTCTCTCGTTAGCTTCGGTTTCGTTCCGGAGTTGTGAGGATTCGTTCGACTTCGTCCATTTGTCTTCTTCATGGATTCGTTCTTCTTCCTTGCGGGATTTCAGGCAAGATGACCATACCCTCGAAATCACTTCTATCTTTGCTTGCTAGATGCTCGCTCTTTTGCTATGCCTATGTTGCATTACCTACCACTTGCTAAATCATGCCACCCACATTGCCATGTCAAACCTCTAACCATCCTTTCCTAGCAAACCGTTGTTTGGCTATGTTGCCGCTTTGCTCAGCCCCTCTTATAGGGTTGCTAGTTGCAGATGAAGTTGAAGATTGCTCCATGTTGGAACATGTTTATTTTGGGATATCACAATATCTCTTATCTTAATTAATGCATCTATATACTTGGTAAAGGGTGGAAGGCTCGGCCTTATGCCTGGTGTTTTGTTCCACTCTTGCCGCCCTAGTTTCCGTCATATCGGTATTATGTTCCCGGATTTTGCGTCCCTAACGGTTGGGTGATTTATGGGACCCCCTTGACAGTTCGCTTTGAATAAGACCTCTCCAAAGAAGGCCCAACCTTGGTTTTACCATTTGACTACCTACCACATATACCCCTTCCCTTGGGTTCTGCAGACTCAAGGGTCATCTTTATTTTAGCCCCCGGGCCGGTGCTCCTCAGTGTTGGTCCGAACCGAGCAGCCTGCAGGGCCACCACGGGGAAACTCGAGGCTTGGTTTTACTCGTAGCTTGACTTATCCGGTGTGCCCTGAGAACGAGGTACGTGCGACTCCTATCGGGATTTGTCGGCACATCGGGCGGCTTTGCTGGTCTTGTTTTATTGCTGTCGAAATGTCTTGTTGCCGGGATTCCGAGACTGATCGGGTCTTCCCGGGGAGAAGGAATATCCTTCGTTGATCGCGAGAGCTTATCATGGGCTAAGTTGGGACACCCCTGCAGGGTATTATCTTTCGAAAGCCGTGCCCAAGGTTATGAGGTAGATGGGAATTTGTTAATGTCCGGTTGTAGAAAACCCGAAGTTGACCTTAATTAAAATACACCAACCGCGTGTGTAATCGTGATGGTCTCTTCTCGACGGAGTCCGGGAAGTGAACGCGGTGTTGGAGTTATGTTTGACGTAGGTTGTTCTAGGATCACTTCTTGATCATAGTTGTTCGACCGTGCTTTTGCCTTCTCTTCTCGCTCTCATTTGCGTATGTTAGACACCAGATATGCTAGTCGCTTGCTGCAGCTCCACCTCACTACCTTCTCCTACCCATAAGCTTAAATAGTCTTGATCTCGCTGGTGTGAGATTGCTGAGTCCCGTGACTCACAGATACTTCCAAAACCAGTTTGGTGTGCCGATGAAACCGTGCAGGGTGATGCATCCGAGCTCAAGGAGGAGCTCGATGAAGATCCTGTTCATTGTGTTGTTTCGCTTCAGTTGATCAAGAGTGGAGCCCAGTTGGGACGATCGGGGATCTGTGTAGCATTTGGGGTAGTCTTCTTTTATTTTGGTTCCGTAGTCGGACCTTGATTGTATCTGTATGATGTAATGCTTTACTCATGTATTGTGTGAAGTGGCGATTGTAAGCCAACTATGTATCTCTTTCCCTTACGTATTACATGGGTTGTGTGAAGATTACCTCACTTGCGACATTGCTTTCAATGCGGTTATGCCTCTAAGTCGTGCTTCGACACGTGGGTGATATAGCCGCATCGAGGGCGTTACAAGTTGGTAATCAGAGCCATCCCCGACTTAGGAGCCCCCTGCTTGATTGTTTGCTGGCGTTGTTGAGTCTAGAACAAAAATGTTTTGAGTCTTAGGGTTATATATCGGAGAGTAGGATTCTTTTACTCCTCAGTCCCTTCGTCGCTCTGGTGAGGTCTCCTGACGTAGAAGTTTTGACTCTTCTCTCCTCAAATTTCACTAAAAAATTTTAGGATCACGCGGGTATCTTGGAATCGTTCCGATGGTTTTGTGACGAGAACATTGTTCTTGGTGGCTCGACATTTAGGGGTTGTGGCAGTGTCCCGGGAGTTGAGCTCCGAGGTGTTGTCGCCACAATTTTATCGTTGCGATTCGAATACACGAGCTTTGCCGACATCGAAAATCTCTTTTATGCAGTTGTTGGTGAGATAACCTCGATAACCCAAAGATCGGGCGAGCTCGAGAGTATTGCCATAACTCGTATAACGGATGCTTTTCAAGGTTGAGGTACACGATTTCGGAGTTTTCTTGGTTATGTGTTGAAGGATGGATACATTTGGATCTAGGTATTGTTAGTTTGGGTGATATATTTTGTGTCCCTGTATCCCCAACACCAGATTGCATAACCAGAAAGTTTCGGAGTTTATAGGTGGGAATTCAAGTAGCTCCTAGGATATCTTTCCGATGGATGCATGATATGGGATTGGGTAAATCTCTATCATATGTATTTGTTCGGCTTATTCTGCAAGCCACTCCTTTGTTTTGTTTTAAGTTGTGGTATTCGAGTTGCTTCAATGTCAAGTGTTGATTCCATACCTTTCCTAAATGGTGTTCTCATATTTCTATGTGAATACTAATCCTTCTTGATCATCGAGGTCGTCATGTTAATTCTTTTCTCAACCGGCGTGCTTCTCTTCAAGTGGATCCGATCATTCCAACATTCGCAAGATCAATTCTAAGCTTTTTTTCAACGGTGTTCATTTCATCCGACACAAGTTGCCTTTGTTTTCCCACCCTCCCACCCCTTTTTCTTCAAGGACTCAGATTTCTTAATCAAGTATCCATTTTATTGAGGGAAGTTTCTTCATTCTTTTCCTTTAAATATTTTATCCGGTGATTTCTCATGAAGACGCTAAGGAAGCTTCAACCTTATCATTGTTCCATTCTAATTTTCTTCTCCGTGGATTTAGTTCAAGATTTCGGTGTTGATCTTATCCCTTTTCCTCTTTTCACAATGCTTTCTCATGCCGGTGTATCTCCTAATCATTCACTTCTCGCTATTCATTTGGTTGGGAGTGATGGAGATATCTCAGAAGATTCAAGTTTCCATTCTCAATTCACTCAAGTTCTTTTGAGGATGCTATCTCATTCAAGCCATTTAATTCAACCGGTGCAATCTCTCTTTTCAAGCAATCGTTCAACAGTGGTTCTTTTGAGTGGGCCCTAACCCATGTGTCTTTTTCCAGGATCTTACCTGACTCTGCTAATTCTTTCCGAAGTTATTCTCAAATTCTTTTCAAGTGTGACGTAAGAATGAATTATCATCAGTCATATTCCTTCTCCAAGATCGCGTTCAAATTCTTTTCATCGTTGGTTCAACCTTTCTAATTTTCATCCCGGAGTATCTCAACAATTCATGGTGGTGTTTCTCGTCGTCATTCTCGAAGTTTGAAGACCGAAGAAGAGTTTCTCTTTAATCTTGCTCCATTCTCTTCAAGATTCACGTTTCTAGCTTGATGCCATCCTCTCATAATTGTTTTCGATTGTGAGAATTCTTTTCTTACCATCCGGAGCATTTCATGAGTTGTTTCCATTTCTTTCCTCCGAAGGCCATCATGTCATAATTCTTCATTCCAGCTTTCAGCTCTTGTTCCCCAAATCTTACCGTGCATCATTCAAGTATTCACTAATCAGTTCATGATCTCTCCGTTCTCATGTATCTAAATTCTCTCAAGTATCTTCGTTCATTTCTAATTCCTTACGGCGATTCGCTCTTTTCTTCGCTCATTTTCAATTCTTACGGTGGTTCGCTCAAGAGTTCTCTTCCTTCGTTATCATATAGATTCATTCGTTCTTTCCAATCCTACCGGTGGTTCGCTGAAGACCTTCCCAAGTTTGCGCCATATCTATCTTAATCCTCTCCACGAGAATAAGTAGTATGCCAAATCCATTGCTTGCCATCAATTTAATTGGTGAAGGATCAGCATAATGTAATTCTTATTCTAGTTTCATCGAGTAAATTAAATTCCTATTCGGAGGATCATCAAAATTCTTGGTTTCATTTGTTCATCTTTCTTTCCGAGTTCCAAGTTTTCTCGGTTATATCATTTCAAAGCTTCATCTTGTCACTGCAAGGCTTCACCTTGTGTTGTCAACTTCTCTTTCTTTCTATCATCCTTTTATTTACCGGAGTTCTTCATGAAGGCTCTATACATGGTGGTTCGTCAAGGATTCCTTTCATTCTTCAATTGTTCTTTAAGATTTCTCTCGGTTATGATCCGCCAAGCTATACTCTAAAATAAACATGGTGCTCAACACATGTTTTGTTTTGAGGAGCTCAAGTATTCTTCATCTTGCATTCCAAAGTGCAATTCTCTCTATCTTATCTTTTGAGGTGGTGTTATGTCATTTTGACAGTTTCATTCATCTTTCATGATGCACTTGTTGTCAAGAATGAGATATTTAAATCCATCAATCTCTTCATTGGAGTTATCTTGGGTTATATTTCACCTAAAGCTTTCCCTAAGGATTGTTGCTATTTATGGTGCTTATAAATGACCCAAGTTCTTCATTTGTCCTCCCGGTGAAATAAGTTTCGCCTCCTTGTTGATATCAATCCAATTGTTTGTTTCGTTGGTGGCAGAAGCTCACCTCATAATGTTGAGATGTTTCCATAAGTCCACTACAAGGTTATTCTTTTCGTTGTTGGTTTTCCAACAACTTCGTTCTATCCTTCTTTTTAAGGGTGCTTTCCAAACTCATTTGTGGTAGAAGTTGTCATTTTCTTCTCCATTCCTTTATTCCAATGATCTATCTTCAATTTTTCTTCCGGAGGCATTGTGATGTTGCTCTCTTCGACCCATCATCTTCTTTTGTCAAGACCATGTCCTTTTCCTTGCTTATCGATTTAACCGGAGTGTTGTGTCTATCGTTCCTCTTTTAACCGGAGTCTCATCCAGGTGCTTTCATTTTGCCAAGTTCATGATTCTAATTCCTTCCATTTTCAGTCGGAGTGCTGTCCAAATTATATCATTCTTACTCCTTCTCTATCTTGTTTTAAACGGAGTGGCTTCAAAATCTATCTTGTCCCCTAAGCTCTTGGTTCTCATCATGTTCTTTGTTCTTCTCTGCTAACAAAGTGTTCACAATCTCGTTCATCTCCATTGTATTCTTCTTTCAATTTTTCAACCTCTCAAGGTTCATGGTTTCACTCGTTTGTCAAAGAAGCAACTTTGTTTTACCTCTTCCTCTTCCGCTTTTCTCCGGTGCCATCCTAGATCTCGGGACGAGATCCTCTCGTAGTGGTGGAGTGTTGTAACGCCCCGAGACCGATGCTCGAGAAGACTTCCAGCTATTCCGAGTTTCGCTGTGTGTTCCATTTGTGCCTGCCCTTTTATTTTTGCAGTGCATCATGTCATCATGCCATCATCTCATAAATCTTTTGCAACTCAACTAAATAAATGGCATGGATCTTTGATCCATTTAAATCGAGGGAATTCACATGGTGATTCTCTTTAAAAACATATCCTCTCGATATTTAGAGAGCTATAGTAAATATTTCAATTATTTGGATTTACCGCAAACACACTTACAAAATATCCTAATGCCTTTGTTGTCTTAATTCTTGATCTCCAACTTTGCCATTTATTCTTTCATCATTTTCCGGAGCCCCACCGAAATCTGAACATTTTTGGACCTTTCAAATGCCCACTTCTTATTCAACTCATTTGAATTTAATTTAAACGAGTTCGAATCCAGTCTTCACACACACGCTCACTTCTATTTTCTTGGATCAAGCTCATTTTTATGAGTCTGGGAAAATAATCCCCATGCCCAAACTCTCCTCCTAGCCTATTTTTCTGCTAAGAGATTAGAGAGAGAGTGAGATGAAGCCAGCCCACCAGTTGGCCCAAGGCCCCGTCGACCCCCTCCTAACCCTAGCCGCAAGAGAGCCCGATCCCCATCTCTCGATCCCTCCCTCTCGTTCCCCACTCCGCCGCCAGCCACTCGTCCCGATCGGGATCGTCCTCGATCCTCTGCCTCCTCCCTCCAACACCTCACACACGCACCCACGCATCGCACTAGGGAGAGGAGCTCCCCATGCCAGCGCCTCCGCCTCCTGCTGTCGGCAATCGACGTGAAGTCTCATCATCTGTCGCCCTCTATCTTCTCCCTTCGTCTTCGCTCGTGCGTCATGCGCCTCCTCCCGTCCCGACTGCGAGCTCGCTTGACCCGCACAGCCATGGCTCCGCCAACCTCCATGGTTCGCCGCGCCCTGCTTCCTCTCCTCGCCATTTCCCTCCTCCGTCGCCGTCTTCGGCAGGGGCAGGAGCCCCCATGTCCGCCCCAAGCTCCTTAGGTAGCCGCCGCCCGCCTCGACCACGACTCGGCGAGATCCAGCAGCCCCGCCGGACCGCTGTTCCCGCCTCCGCCTCCTCTGTGCTTGCCCCACTGTTGCCGTGCTGCTCCTCACACGCACGCCTCTTTCCGCCTCCTCCGTCATTGGCGACCACCAGAGCTCCGCCACGCCTCGAGCTCCATCCTGCAAGCAGCAGCTCCAGCTTGAACCTTGCTCTTGTTGGTCCTGCCTTCCCATGGCCCTGAACCCCCATCACATCGAGGGCACCATGTCCGCAAACCCTGCTACCGGGCGCATGCTACCAGTTCGTTTCTAGCCCTTGCACATCACTGTTGACCCGAGGAAACCACCGCCAAGTTCCATCAAGCCGACCGTGTACGTCTACCGTCACCGTGGGTTTTCATCAAGTTCGCCACAGCACAAAGATATGTGCAACTACGCGGATTCGCCGAGTACGACTACTCATGGGACCCGTCAAGTTCATCTACGTGCATGTACGACTACACCTGCTGATGCGTCCGTCAAGTACCTTGGAACATCTACGACTACGCGGACTCCCCAAGTACCACGATGACCGTGTACCACAACCGTCGACCCCGGAGACATCGGACGTCAAGTCCCTCTTCGAGACGTGTACCACTACTTCCACTACGGTCGCCTCTGAAGATGTTGGATTCATCAAGTGCCTCTTCAAACGAACGTGTACAACTACTTCCACTACGACCGCTATGCAGAACGCCTACTTCCTCTTCAATGCACCGATTTCGATCCGCCCGAAAATGCACGCTCAAGGTATAACCCGAGACGACCGCCCGTGAACGAATGCTTGTGTGTTGTATGAGATGCTTGAGTTTTCACCGTGATCGAAGTGTCTTTGCACGCCTCGCTTGCCATGCCACCGTCATGTGGGACACCCGCATCCGGGATCACCCCACCATATTTTGCATGTTCTGCACATCCGCACACTTGCTCTTTTGCACCGCATCTCAATGGGTTGTTGGATCATCGAAATGTTGCCGTGGCACCATTTCCGTTGTCGCTGCCGTGGCACCCCTTTCGCTCCGCCATGGTGACCAAATGCTTCATAACATGCTCATGTCGACATTTTCATAAAATTGCTTAAAACTTGCACATGTCATCCGTGATCATGATAACAACATTTAAATGTTTATATTTGTTGTTTCCATTAATTTGCTAAATGCATATGGGGATTTACCGGATTTGTTGTTTGTTATATCCGCCCCATTTAAATTGTTTAGATGGTATAGTTTTGTTATGCTTCACCTCTTGCCACGTTAACCAATATTTAATATTGTTGAGTACCTAATCGGGAATGAACTAAATAATTGATGTGGTGTTTCGTCAATATGCAACTCGTTGCATATTGGGCTCCATTTAACTTGTAGTTTTGTTTGTGCATATTGCCATGCCATGCTATTTAAACCGGACATGTATCATACTTGGTTGTGCATCATGCCATGTGTATGTGATGGTTGTTTACTATGTTGGTTGCTTCTTTCCGGGTTGCTTCTCTCGTTAGCTTCGGTTTCGTTCCGGAGTTGTGAGGATTCGTTCGACTTCGTACATTTGTATTCTTCATGGATTCGTTCTTCTTCCTTATGGGATTTCAGGCAAGATGACCATACCCTCGAAATCACTTCTATCTTTGCTTGCTAGATGCTCGCTCTTTTGCTATGCCTACGTTGCGTTACCTACCACTTGCTAAATCATGCCACCCACATTGCCATGTCAAACCTCTAACCATCCTTTCCTAGCAAACCGTTGTTTGGCTATGTTGCCGCTTTGCTCAGCCCCTCTTATAGTGTTGCTAGTTGCAGGTGAAGTTGAAGATTGCTCCATGTTGGAACATGTTTATTTTGGGATATCACAATATCTTTATCTTAATTAATGCATCTATATACTTGGTAAAGGGTGGAAGGCTCGGCCTTATGCCTGGTGTTTTGTTCCACTCTTGCCGCCCTAGTTTCCGTCATATCGGTATTATGTTCCCGGATTTTGCGTCCCTAACGTGGTTGGGTGATTTATGGGACCCCCTTGATAGTTCGCTTTGAATAAGACCTCTCCAGCAAGGCCCAACCTTGGTTTTACCATTTGACTACCTACCACATATACCCCTTCCCTTGGGTTCTGCAGACTCAAGGGTCATCTTTATTTTAGCCCCCCCGGGCCAGTGCTCCTCCGAGTGTTGGTCCGAACCGAGCAGCCTGCGGGGCCACCACGGGGAAACTCGAGGCTTGGTTTTACTCGTAGCTTGACTTATCCGGTGTGCCCTGAGAACGAGGTACGTGCGACTCGTATCGGGATTTGTCGGCACATCGTGCGGCTTTGCTGGTCTTGTTTTATTGCTGTCGAAATGTCTTGTAGCCGGGATTCCGAGACTGATCGGGTCTTCCCGGGGAGAAGGAATATCCTTCATTGATCGCGAGAGCTTATCATGGGCTAAGTTGGGACACCCCTGCAGGGTATTATCTTTCGAAAGCCGTGCCCGCGGTTATGAGGCAGATGGGAATTTGTTAATGTCCGGTTGTAGAAAACCCGAAGTTGATCTTAATTAAAATACACCAACCGTGTGTGTAACCGTGATGGTTTCTTCTCGGCGGAGTCCGGGAAGTGAACACGGTGTTGCAGTTATGTTTGACGTAGGTTGTTCTAGGATCACTTCTTGATCATAGTTGTTCGACCGTGCTTTTGCCTTCTCTTCTCGCTCTCATTTGCGTATGTTAGACACCAGATATGCTAGTCGCTTGCTGCAGCTCCACCTCACTACCTTCTCCTACCCATAAGCTTAAATAGTCTTGATCTCATGGTGTGAGATTGCTGAGTCCCCGTGACTCACAGATACTTCCAAAACCAGTTTGCAGGTGCCGATGAAACTGCAGGTGACGATCCGAGCTCAAGGAGGAGCTCGATGAAGATCATGTTCATTGTGTTGTTTCGCTTTTAGTTGATCAAGAGTGGAGCCCAGTTGGGACGATCGGGATCTGTGTAGCATTTGGGGTAGTCTTCTTTTATTTTGGTTCCGTAGTCGGACCTTGATTGTATCTGTATGATGTAATGCTTTACTCATGTATTGTGTGAAGTGGCGATTGTAAGCCAACTATGTATCTCTTTCCTTATGTATTACATGGGTTGTGTGAAAATTACCTCACTTGCGACATTGCTTTCAGTATGGTTATGCCTCTAAGTCGCTTAGCCGACACGTGGGAGATATAGCCGCATCGAGGGCGTTATACAAAGGCCCCTCCACGAGTCGCATTTACGAGGATGCGGGATAGGCATCGTCGACGTCGATGCGGGAAAAATTGCTTTAACTAAAAAAATAACAACAAATGTGACATCTTCAACTAGTTCTATTAATTCAACTAGTTCTTACTAAAAATAAACTTAATATAAATAATAATAAACTAATACCTAATTAGTACCTAGTTCTTACTCACTAATTTGTACCTAGGAACTACTGCCCTAATTACCATCTAATTGATGAACCTAGGGTGTGGAAAGTGGTAGCGGATATTCCAATTATCCAACTAAAAAATGAATTAAGTGGTCAAATTTTACTCATTTTATGATTCATCTTAGAAATTTGATTCGTTCCCACCCTTACATGAACCCTAACTAATTTGAGCCGCATCCGCATCTGATAACATCTGCATCCGATTCGTTTCCACCATTACATGAACCCTAACTAATTTGATGCAACTAAAATTTGAAGAAACCCTAGACAGAGGTAGGGGAGAGGGAGGAGCAGGCGTGCTCACCTCGAGTGCCTGCGGCGAGGAGGGGGCAAACGGCGTCGAGGTCGGGGTCAGGGCTCGGGCACTCGGCGTAGGGTGGCGTCGAGGTCGGGGCGGGGGCGGCATCGAATCCGGGGTCGGGGGCGGCGTCGAGGGTGTGCGGAGAGCGCGCGGGGGCCGGCGGGCGACGGCGGCGGCGTGAGCGGAGGAGTTGGATTTGGGGGAAGTGACCGTGGGGAAGGACGAACCCCGTGGTTAAGTCGAGTAGCGATGAGCGTTCCAAAAGCGCCATCGCTAAGCCTACAGCGCTTTACGGGATCTGGCGCTCTTGCTACTCCTTTCTCTTTTTCCCTTTTCATTTATTTTTCTTCACATTTTATTTTTTTTCCTTTCACCTTCTTCTATTTCTTTCATTTTCAGTTACTTTTCTATTTGCTTTCCATTTAATTTTATATCCTTTAGCAGTAGCGAGTTTAGAATAAAACACGCTGCTACAAAGCAAGTAGCGGTAGCGCGGTTTGATATAGATCGCTACTAATATGTGTAGCCTATCGGCTAAGCCGTGGGAATTTTAGTAGTAGCGAGTTTGGAATAAGGCGCGCTACTGCTAGAACTTTATCTGTAGCGCGGTTTGCATAGGTGCGCTACTGCTGCTTAGCTCTAGCATGCTTTTTTGACCCGCGCTACTACTAAAGTTCTGTGTATAAGGTTTTCCCTAGTAGTGACACTTCATAGATAGTAATACTCGGCATCTGTTCACGCAGAATCCGGCACTCCCCTGTATCATGCGCCGGCTTGAGGCAGGTATCACATAACTCGGTCACACATTCAGCAATAAAGTGGCCCTTCTCACCACAACGATAACACATCATCTTCTCCTTCTTATGAGCCCACTTGGAAGCTCTATCACCATCTGACTTGTCACCAGCCCCGACCGAGCCCGCCACCGTGGTCTCAGTCCCTGTTATCTCATCATTGGCCAACGCCATCACCATGTCCATAGCATGACCGGACAACTCCGGCGTATGACCGAAAACGACCGCCTCCACAGAAACCGTCGGCTCAACAACCACGGGTGGAGGAGGCTGACGCTGACGGTTCCGACCACCACGACCACCACGATGACCGCAATAGACACCTCTGTGCCGATAATCTGGGCCAGTTGCCGCCTCAACAAAGCCGCCCGGAGGGCCGCAAAAAGGTCTCTCGGTTGTTCCATCGTTCTGCCAAGCATATCCACAGCCACCGCCTGCCGACGATGAGCCATGATGATGGCCTTCTCCATAAGCATTGTGACTGTCGTCACCCCATTGTCCCCGAGGCGGACCATTAGCACCATTGTTTGTCGGACCACGAGCCACACCCGCACCTCCATCCCCCACGCTATCATGTTGAGGCGATACATGAGACTGCACCGGCACATGCCGTTTTTGCGGCGGCCTAACGACGTAGTGAGGCGTGGCGCAGCCCGGGGCTGCTGCCCAAACGACTGAGCCTGGGTGCGGTGAGGCATTACAACACTCCCGGGCGGCGGCGGCCTCGGACCTTGAGCCGTAGAGTCCCGCCCCGTGGCTGTCACAGCGTAGACCATGCGCTGGCGACCGTTGAGGAGCATTGCCCCGACCCGCTGCGGCCATAGCGACCAGTCCCCCCCGCGGCTGCCTAGGTTCGAAAGCAGTATCGCGACCGGCCAGAGCAAGACGGCCGGCGGCAATGGAGGTCGAGCACCGACGCAAGAACGGCTCCACACCTGCATTCTGCAATGGGGCGCAGCACCACCACGTCCCGCTTCGGCGGACACCGGAGGCTTCTTCCCCGGGGGAGCAACCAGCCCCACGCCCTGCTATGGCCGCAAGAAGGGGGGAACACGTCTCGCCCGCCCAGTACCGCACGAGGGGAAGCCCGGCGTTGCACCACGACGGGAAACCCTAATGGGCGGCGAGGACGAACGAGACGAAGAACGATCAATCGATCACGTGCATGAGACGGCGCAATCGGTATAGGTGGCGTCCGGTTTAGCCTGGGCCTCATATCTAGCTAACCCCGGCCCACTCCGATGCGGCCCACACTCACTTTGCACCGGCCCAACACAGCCCAAGATAGATTTCAAACGAAGCGCTCGAGCCGCCGCGATCCCGATCTCCTAGATCACCGGCGTTGACGCTGCGATCGCTGCTGGCACCGGACCAGCCACCGCCCGGTGCCCATTCTTTCTCCTTTGAACCACAGTACAAGACTCCGAACGAATCATGTCAAAAAGCGTTAGGTTTGGAAGACATGCCTTAGGGAGGGGGCCCTTCCATGGCCTGATCGCCGCCGTCGTTGTCCTCCGGTGAACAACGCGCCGAATCATCTCCTTCTTCTCCCCTGCGTGAAAGCCCGTCCTAGCCGGATCGTCCATAGGCAACACTTTGTCGATAGTCATCGCCACTTCATCATCATCGTATCCGGAACTAAAAAATTCACAGATGAGGTCCGACGGCGTCGGCGACGTCGGAGTCGCCGGCGAGCTCTCATCCCTGTCCGCCTCCCCATCTGCATCATCATCGTCGGCGTCGGCCAGCGCCTAGAAACGGCCCCCGACCGGCGCCGATCGCAAGGGGGTAAGGGCGGCGTGCCCACAGTCGCCTCTCTATCACACAAACACATGGCCCGAGGGCCACACATGCACACATGGCACACGGCCGACGCCTGCAACCACACGGCCCCACGCATGAGCCACTAGCATCCGACTCCCCCAGGCCGTAGGAGAGGTGGTGTGGCGCCGCCGCTTGAGCCCGGTGCTAGGGAAAAGGTGAGGAGACTTTCTCCCACTGACAGGTGGGACCCACTCCTGCCAAAATCACACTGGAAAGTTTTCTACAGTAGCTAAAACCAGACAAAAAAACGCAACCATCAAATTGGGGGAAAATGTGGGACATGGGGCACATGTGGTAGAATGTGGCACAAAGTCAATCAATGGGGGTACAAATTGAGAATTTTCTCAAAAACGGGTAAAATCTGTCTATTTGGTGAAACATGGGGTAAAACATGAAGTTAACTCATGGGGATGCTACCTTGACCATTTTTAGCCAATTTTTTTGAACCTGATTTTTAGCCTATTTACGTGGATGATGTCCAACTAATTAAGGTACACGCATGCAAAGAAAATCAGATTGATTAAACAAATGGCCGTCCACGAGCTCGGCACTAGCCTCTTTTTAATCATCCCACGCTGCAGACAAGATCCAGCGCGAGTGGAACTTTCCTACTCCACGCGCATCTCCTCCACGAGTCCACGTGCGCCAGCCTATCGCGTCACCGTCGCTGAGCTCCAAGATCCATCCATGGCGGACGCCACGACGCTCTCCTACCTGCCCCTCTCGCTTGCCACGGTCCTCTTCGTCCTCATCCTCCTCGGGAGCCTCAGGAAGAGCCGGCGTGAGCGCGGCCTCCGGCTGCCACCGAGCCCGCCATCCTGCCGGTCATTGGCCACCTGCACCTCTTCAAGAAGCCGCTCCACCGCGCGCTGGCCAACCTCGCCGCGGCGCACGGGCCGGTGCTGCTCCTCCGCTTCGGCTCCCGCCGCGTGCTCCACGTCACCGACCCGGCAGCCGCCAAGGAGTGCCTGACGGCCCACGACATCGTCTTCGCCAACCGGCCCCGGCTCCCCTCGGCGCGCCACCTCTCCAACGGCTACACAACGCTGGGGTCCTCCAGCTACGGCCCCAACTGGCGCAACCTCCGCCGCATCGCCACCGTCGAGGTGCTCTCCACAGGCAGCCTCCTCCGCTCCATGGCCGTCCGCGGCAACGAGGTGCGCCTCGCCGTGCGCCGCCTCTTCCTTGAAGCGGCCAGAGCGTCAGGGCCATGCCCCGCGCGCCGACGTGAAGGCGTGGGCGTTCGAGCTGGCACTGAACGTGGTGGCGCGGATGATCGCCGGGAAGCGGTACTACGGAGGTGAGGGGGATGTGCCGGAGTCGGAGGCGGAGGAGGCCACCAGGTTCCGGGAGATGGTGCGCGAGTACTTCGCGATGCACGGCGCGTCCAACCTGCAGGACTTCCTGCCGGTGCTCGGCGTGCTGGACATAGGCGGCGCCAGGCGGCGGGCGGTGCGGCTGGCCCGGAAGCGCAACGAGTGGGCGCAGCGGCTCATCGACGAGCACCGCGCCGACTTCGACGATGGCGAGGGGAAGAGCCGCCGCGGCCGGACGATGGTGGGCGACCTGCTGGAGATGCAGGCGGCCGATCAGGAGGCATACAGCGACAAGGTCATCGGAGCGCTCTGCCTGGTGAGTAGAACAAACTCTGCATCAGCATTCAGGCTGCATTTCATTAACGAGCAAAGCAATTTTGAAACTACTGTAGCTGTTAAAATTAGTGTTGAGAACCGTGATGGAATCTTTGAGGCAGTCCAGTCCAGTGACTTGGTTGGCTATTTAATTAGGTGGCTCAGGAGCTTCATTTGGTGGTTCATCCATCCTAATCACATCCTTGTCAAATATTGTCAACTAGTCTTCCCATCCACATCCAAATTTCCTTTATGCCGGACGGACTTTTATGTGTGCATTATAATGAAGCAATTTTGAATTACTTTGCGACAAATGCAGTACTCCCTCCATCTGAAAAAGTTTGTCGCTCAAATGGATGTATCTAACACCAAGTTAGTGCTTGATACATTCATTTGAGAGAGAAACTTGGGACAAGCTTTTTCAGACCAAGGGAATATTATCCAGTTTGCTTGCTACACTATGCTGAACTGAAAATCATAGGTCTACAATTAATTTATGATAATGTATAATGAACTATTTCACCAGCTTCTTGTGATTTCCAAGGAATTATATTGACTGCTCGGAGCACATTAATTAATCACATTGTGCCGTTACCATTCGTCTTCATTTTCCTTTTGCGAAGCATCTTCATCATCAAAAACACAGTGCACATACACATCAACAGCTCATCATGTCAATCCTTGCTGCAACAGAGCATCCTTCAAACCGGCACGGACACCTCGTCTGGCACCATCGAATGGAGCATGGTGGAGCTGCTCAACCACCCGGACGCCATGGCGAAGGCGAGGGCGGAGCTCGACGAGGTCGTCGGCACGGGGCGCCTCATGGAGGAAGCCGACCTTCCCAGCCTACCCTACCTCCAGTGCATCATCACGGAGACCCTCCGGTTGCACCCAATCGCCCCGCTGCTCGCCCCACACGAGTCCTCTGCCGCCTGCTCCGTCGCAGGCTACGACATCCCGGCAGGAACCATGCTCCTGGTCAACGTGCACACGATGCACAGGGATGCGCTCGTGTGGGATGAGCCGACAAGGTTCTCGCCAGAGAGGTTTGAAGGCGGTAGGGGCGAGGGGAAGTGGATGCTGCCATTCGGAATGGGGAGGAGAGGGTGCCCCGGCGAGGCGCTAGGCATGAACATGGTCGGGCTCGCTCTGGGCACGCTGGTGCAGTGCTTTGAGTGGAGGAGGGTCGGCGAGGAGGTGATTGACATGGCTGAAGGGTCAGGGCTGACCATGCCCATGGCTGTACCTTTGGAGGCTTTGTACTGGCCTCGTGCAGAGATGACACCGGTGCTAAGGGCACTCTAGGAAAGGAACACGGGCTGTTCATTTCTGAGAAAATTCACTGATAAAGGCGCAATTTCGGGAGGCAGGAGAATCAGGAAGTTACCTTTGGTATCGTCAACTGCTCTTAATAATCACAAGCAGACTATGTAGAATGTATACTCCAGCACGAGTGGTTCTTAGTTCATACCAGATCACAAGATGATCATGTAGAATGGATGTTCCAGCATCGGTACTTCTTAGTTCGTACCAGATGCAAAAACCTGTTACAGAAGAAGTACCAGAGGTTAGGGAGAATCGACGAAGAAAAACTTTAGAAGTGCATGAAGAAAAAAAAACAGAAACTAGGAGTGGGGACAGTAGAGTAATGCACCTCAAGCACAAAGAAAATCAACTGGAGCACCTAAACATGATACAAGAAATAAAGTCAGGTATGGCTACTCGAGCATGTCCAGGTTTTAATAGCAATGACATAACTTCATAAGCAATAAACTTGGACCGCTAGAACCAGCGAACGTTCGCTGTGAGGCATGGCACATGCTAATGATTTTCATGGCAATTTGTGTTGTCTGCCAAATTTCTTCAGCAAGCCTGGCAAATCCACCAAGTTCAGTTTCTTGTCAGGATTTGCCATGCCTCCTGAAGGAATTTGTCATCCTCGCGACAACATAAACTGCAATAAAAACGTTTGTTTTGCCATGCCCTCCTAGGGAATGTCTACACAATAACATTTCCCATAATCTTTATGTTAGAATGAACCTACAAACCACAGGCTGGTAGTCTGTGGTTTGTTTGGTTTCATATATAAAACGTGGAGCCAGGGCAGGGCCCTATTTTTCGACAAAACCGCAGGCTGGTAGAATAGTTTTCAATCACTCAACTGAGACGAATAAGATGGGCCTCAAGATTGCCCAGGACGTGCTTGAATGGGCATGAAGACAGGTAATTTTTCAACTGCAACAAATAATGACAGCCCGGGATTGAGGATTTCCAATCCAATCACCAAATGGATAATATGTGGCTTATTGTCCATTCTCTCCATGGTAGGAAACGTTTTTACCTGAAGTCCATTCAACACATCCACAAAGCTTCAGATACAACAACATTCAGCAGTCTCAAGTCTACACTTACCCAGCGTAATAGCCACCACCTTACTAGCAACAACTCCTCAAACCAAACAGCAACTAC
Organism: Aegilops bicornis; assembly: GCA_021605145.1. Classification (NCBI taxonomy): domain Eukaryota; kingdom Viridiplantae; phylum Streptophyta; class Magnoliopsida; order Poales; family Poaceae; genus Aegilops; species Aegilops bicornis. Next base: position 31,988,782 of record CM038670.1, read on the forward strand.
CAGATGATCAGGTTTCTAACACAAGCATCGTTACTACCAGGAAGTCGTAAGCCAGTGAATAGAGTAGTTCATGGCTGGATGATTCATGCTGGGGTAGGGCCATAGGATAGAACCAAAGGGTTTCCAAGATATATTAGAGCTCTTGTTCTTCCAGTAGGTCTCCTGTGCCAACGATAGTCACTATCTTCTATGTTGCTTCTGCCATCGTTGATGAATGGTTAGCTAGCAATTGTCATATCCCCACTCAGTTATGTGGTCTGTAGGATGCAATGTTACAGAACTATCAAGTTAGGGTTAATTTTCAACACATTCAAAAAGATACCATGTGTCACCAAAGAACAAATGTAATTTTACCCCAAATAAAGGATGCACTCATCTTTGAGGATGAAATAAGGACGCAAACACATACAAGGAATGGATGTGCTTAGGAGAAAGGTGAACAGGACAATAACACAATGATATGCCGCATATATCAAAGAGCATCCATTAGGAAGTCCCACCTTATAGGCTTATACAAATTTAATCTTAGTCCATGTATCCAATATAGAAGAAATCAAGGGTAAATGCCCCTGATGAAACAATGCATAGTCTATTACTCTATTGTACTTTGCATCAACTGTGCATGTCTATTATCTTAGTAGATACATTCCATATGTTAGCTGCAGCAATGTTTGATGCTACCTGCTGTTTAACTATTATCCTGTCCATTGTGCAAGCTCAATAGTGGAAACATGATAGCTACATAGTACATAGCATAGTGTAGCAATGCATGGTTAGTACAAAGATTCAGTGCTGCATGAAAAACTGAACCGACGATTTCAGTGATTTCCAGTTATAGATAGCACAGCACAAACGGTGTTAAAATGTCCTGTTTTACAAAAATTAGGGGCATTTATTCTGTTTTATGTCGCCTCTAGAACCACCAAGATTTTATAGTTCAGTAGAACAAAGATTATTTAAGTATCAAAACTACCACAAATATCCATTGTAAGACCACATAATAACATAAAACAGAGACTGTGGAAGAGAAGAAAAGGAACAGAGCAAACTTACCATATCATACACTGTCAGTGACAAAACCGGCAATGATGAGGAAATGGTTGTAAAAATGCAATTCTGACAAACATCAAGCAAAAAATATTCACCCAGATGTTCCACTCCCATATGCTGAATTCCTTGGGATATGCATGCACCTTGTGATGTCCATAAACTGAAGCCACATTTCACAAGGTGATCATTTTCAGCAAATGCCACTTGGCAGACTTATGCATGAACATACAGAAAAATTAGACATGCTTTATCCAGCAGAAAGAAATCGTAGACAATATTGGTAACGACTTTGTCCTGGCTTCTGTGAAATTATCTGATTAATTGAATGCAGCTATATAGTATGACATGATAGCAAGATTGTCAAGATGGTGAACCCGAGTGTTTGCGTGTCTATTACACTACACTTCCGCATGAGAGGAACAATCTAGTAGAAGCACCATTATGCAAGGTTTTCAAGCCCATGACTCATTAGCCAATCACTGACTGTGTCCATTCCTCACCTAGAATATAGATGGCCTTAGTACAAATATTATTAGTACCTCTGGCATTTCAGGTAAATGTATATGGAATACAGTACTACACCTTGCAAGGTAGAATTTTTCTAAAGCGTATATGGAAAGACATACAAAGCCTAAATCTAACAAAAGCACTACATAGTGCATACAACATTGAACCTCAGGAAATCTAATGGTTGAAGGCAAAACTCCAACTAGGAACTAATGCATACAGCTGAAATTTGCATGCATCAACATTCGACTGGGCTCCATCAGACCCTACTGTGACACATAACTGCTGGTACGACTGTATGAGAACAATGGAACATTAAATGATACATCCAAATCATTTTGAATTGGTGCTCCTCAAAAAGGAATCCAAGTGAATCCTCTTCTATTCCCCACTTCCAAGGCTGCAACAATTCCCCATAACAGTTGTACCGATACAAGAATGCTAGTAAAGACAATGAGGCTGTAAAGAGTGACACATTACTCATGCACCCTTTTCCAGCTCCAAGGAACCAGCCAATCCAGAAATCAGCCATCCATCTACAGTAGAATTTTGCATATCAATAAGATTTCAATAAAATGTGGTGACATAGAACCCTTAAACCATGTCACACTTAAGCATCTGAAAGCCAATAAAGATAACTTTTGGAAGCCCTTTTGTTCCTTGCATCAACTAGCATGGAATTCAAGAATGAAACAGAATGCTGGTTCTGATTGTGAATTAGATACATTAAACCATGAAATGAAAAACTGAGAAGTGCTCATTAATCAGCGGAAACATCCTTTCTGGCAGTACCCATAACTTCAGTATCTTACAAGATGACGAAAAAAAACACATTTTAGATGTGCAGCTGATGATTAGAACTTTGAAGCATTCTTACTACTGTGAATTATCTAGCATGAGTTGTTTTCATCATTTTGTTGAGATTCTAGAGCAACCTATCAAATTTACAGGTTGAAAGATGTATAATTATGAGGACAGAAAAATTTTGAGATTCTCCAAAAGACATAACCATAATGTCAAACAACACTAGTAATCTAGTATGGCATAACGCTAAACTACAAAATGAAATAATCTAGTATGGCATAACGCTAAACAATAAAATGAAAAATGAAAAATAAAATAAACAGGAAGATAGAACAAGCTTACCGCATCAAACACTAGGAAGTGACAGAGATGGGGGAAACCCTGTGTAAAGGTAGGCTTCGTTCACAGTAGCAGCACTTATCTCAGTGAACCTACCAACCTGCATACTCTTGAGATCAAACCAAAAGTATGTGACATTTTGCTCAACAGGATCTCCTAAGTTCTGCTTTGGATGATCTAGCTTTATATATAAGCAGCCCTCAAATGCACCTATGATGCCTCGAAACCGGTCTCCCCATTCCTCAGGCAAGGTGATTTTGTTCTGCAGCTGCCACCGGTCACTGAAATGCATGAACGAATAAAAGTAGAGGACACATCTTTTATCCGCCCTAAAAAGATCCGAGACCACAACGGTTGTCCTGCCTTCTCCTGACTCCAGAGTGGTGATCTGATTACTGAACATCATCGAGCGGCCTGCCAGGACAGGCGAAATGTCGAGGATGGAGAACTCCATTTTGCGGGTGTCCAGCACGAGCCACCTCCGGGTGAGAGTTATCATCCAGTAGAAGCACCCGTGGGCATGGTTGCGTTGCCCCAGTCGGACACCCATGACTCTCCGCATGCTCAGCGCGTGGTGCACCGGCGGCGAAAGCGCTCTCCATTCCCGAGATCCAGAGCAGTAGGAGAAGGCGACCAGCTTCCCTCGGCAGCAGGCCATCCAGATGACGGCGAAGGGAAGCTCCTCGCCGCGGTCGTCGTTGCCGCGAGAAGCCAGGAAGATCTCGTTGCTGCGCGACTGGAGCCCCCCGTCGTCGCGGCCGCGCTGGAGGTAGGGGTTCTCCACGGAGGCGGCGAGGGCGTCGGGGATGGGCGGGAGCAGGAGGCAGCGCCGGGAGAGCGGGTCGCAGACGGCGACCTCGGTGAAGGCCGTGGAGCCGGCGGGCGCGGCGCGGTCGAGGAGGAAGCGGCCGTCGCGGCGGTCGCGGACGAGCCAGGCGCGCGCGGGGGCCGGGAGGAAGGCGAAGGAGAAGTCGGCGGCGAGGGCGAGCGCGCGGGCGGGGCCGGCCGCGGGGTTGGGCGGGAGGGCGGGGAAGAACCCGGCGGCGGCGTCGGGCACGAAGACGCCGAGCGGGGGCGGGGCGTGGAGGGAGCGGACCCGGCGGAGGAACCGCGGGGAGGTGACGACGCGGCGGAGCGGGGCGCAGGAGGCGGAGGCGCGCGCGAGGTCCGCCGGAGACGGCAGGCGGATGAGGATGTCCGCGAGGAGGTCGTCGGTGAGCGCCAGCAGGCAGCCCATCGTCGTCGTCGGCGGCGGCGGCGGCGGTGGATCTACGGCGACGGAGAGGAGAAGGGAGGGGAGGGGACGAGAATGCTCGGATTGGTTGCCGCCTCGTGTTGCCCCAGAAAGAGGTCGGTTGGGCTCGGGAAGCCGGTCCTGCGTATGGGCTCATGGGCCTAGGCCGCCAGTTTTGGCCCACTCGCCCGTAATATATAGCGGTGTCTCACTCTAGTTTGGCACCACGCGCCCTCCACCACAAAATCGTCATGCTTATTATCATCCTTTGCGTCACTAAATTTGCCATAAAAAATGTTTGATTTGCCATGTGCTCGTATCAGTTGTTCGGGTGTTATCAGATATCTTAAAAATTACTTAAGCACAAAGTACTTCAAATATAAATGAAATTCCCCTCAAATGGGATTTTTTTAATCAAGCACTTTTTTGTAAAAATATGGAATGCTGACTGGTTGATGGAGTTCAGATGTAACTTTCTATTTTGTAAAAATTGCTCAGTGTGTCGATGCTTCTCTATGTTTGCAATTCTCTTTGTTCTGTGTGTCGATGCTTCTATGTTTGTAAAATTTGTTATGTGTGTCAAATATACTTTTCCCAAAATAAATTAATAAAGAACAATTCAAGATTGATCCCAACTTTTATGTTTGCAATTCTCTTTTATTTTCCATGAAGGGGACCAGAGACACCTAAATAACGTGGTTGTGCTAAGGATTAGTCCTTTTTGTATATCGAGCAATGTTCCGAATTTTGATTTGAAATTTTACGACAACAAACATTTATGTTGTGTGAACATTTTTTTCACATTTTAAAATGTGCTAGGAGGTCCGATGCACCGGTAGCACCACAAGCACCGGTGCACCGGATACGTTCCCCTCCTCAATGTAAGGTAGAAGATCGCATTAGTCACATCCATGCCGGTTTGATTTTGTGCTAGTTATCATATATACTTCTACATGTTGCAATTGCGAAGGGAAAATATAGCTGTTATTCTATTGTTTCTTGTTAAAAAAATGCATCCTTCTGCTTCTATGTCCATCTTAAGATAGTTGTTGCTGCATTGAGATTGCTGCAGTACGTATCTTCTGGTGCTTCTTGCCCTCATGAGTTAGATGTCTTTGTTGGACGTGATGCACTGCACCCATCTCCTATTCAATGGAATTGGCTCAAGTAGCAGAGGGGATCAAAAACATATATGATAACTGCAAGTTCATTGTCAAGTGCTCTCTGTCCACACACCTAGGAAATCTGTCATTTTATCTTTTCTCATATGCGTCTTTGGTCTAGAAGCTTAGAAGTACTCAAGTAAAGATCCATCTAGAGCCCCCCTCTATTTCTCCCAGTATTTACATCTTACTTCAGTTTTGCTTGCAGTTCTTCACGTTCCTAATTCATCTGCATTAGTTCCTCAATCTACTACTCCCTCCGTTCCTAAATAATTGTCTTTCTAGAGATTTTAACAAGTGACTACATACGGAGCAAAATGAGTGAATTTACACTCTAAAACATGTCCACATACATCCGTATGTTGTAGTCCATTTGAGATGGCTAGAAAGACAAATATTTGGGAACGAAGGGAGTACAAGCGAGTACATCTTCTTTCCTTAGATCTGTTGACTTATGTTGTTCGTTATTTCCCCTCTATTCCTCCTACTAAGCACCATCTTCACTTTTTTGTGTCTAGCTCTTCCCAGTCCCCGAATGATGACCTGCATTCCTGAAGCTACTACATCAAACCAAGTAGTAAAACCTTCTTTCTTACTTCGGTTTGATCTTTTCTCGTTGTAATTTGTGGTCTGCTCATGTCGAAACCCTATCTTGCTTTCTCCCTTTTTCTCTCTTATTTTGAGCTGCGTTAATTACATAATTATTGATTTTCGTTATCCAGGTACTGAAGCAGCCAACGTGAGCATCTGATTCAATAGTTTTCAGTCAGAGAACTAGTAGTATTCAATCTTCATGGTTGCTGTTTCATAAGTTATATCTTCAAGTGATATGAACAAGATTTAACCCGTTTGGATGTGACACTGTAAATTGAATGAGTGAAAATTCTTGCACATATGGTGGGACCATGCTCACGCTTGTAGGCAATGTTTTGGATGCTCACGCTTGCTAAAGAAATCTTATACTGAATCAACTTTGTTGGATGAATGCTCGACTGGCAGCGCGGTGGTTAATTAGCTCTCCTTAGAATAGCCATGATCTGAAGCGAGGGGCCGGCTTGTATACCTCCAGGGAAGCATCGTGAGTAGCTAGCCAGGACCCCAGGACATGTACCCCCCGCCGCTGTCTCTGACATGTGGGGTTTAAGTGGCCTGGTGGGGTTATCATCAAATCTCTCCTGCTGCTCAGGTGGATGGACATGGCTGAATGTGAAACTTAGTGTAACGGATGTACGCCATGCACTCTCATAGACAAGTTATGTATGAAAAATAACATATTGTTTAGTCCAATAACTAAACATGTATGTTCAAAAAAGCAAAACCAGATTTAAAAAAAAAACACAGAAGGGAAAACAAAACAACCACAACACAAGTTTCACATCCAACATCTAGAGTAAAAGTAATTGAGAATTTTTTAAAATTCAGGAAACCAAGTACTCCCTCCGTCCCAAAATTCTTGTCTTACATTCGTCTAGATACGGATGTATGTAATACTAAAACATGACTTGATACATCCGTATTTAGACAAATCTAAGACAAGAATTTTAGGACGGAGGGAGTATGATATAACCTGGAATACATATAGCAAAGCGCCTAGGAATTTGGAGGGATGAACCACATGAGAGTAGGACAACCATTGGCCATGTAGTATCTGATCGACGTGATCCTATCCACAGCACTGATTTTGCGGTCTTCCGTGCGATACATATGGTTGCCATTGTCACACATGGTTATTTGCACGACATCACTGATACTGGTTGCGTGGGGATGGTTGTAGTAGATGTGGTTTCTCTCCACATCGCCATGACAGCCTCTTGGCACGTGCACAAAATTGGAGTAGGGCACACTCAAGAACAAGGCATGGTCGTCCAATGACATCACTTCTGCCCACATGTAGTCATATTCGGTTGCCTTGTCTTTGCCAATTTTGCTGAGCTCAAACACCTTGAAGAAAAGCTCGCCCTCCTGTGACCACTTGGTCCTTTGTGCCATAAATAGCTTATCATTGTGCGTGAAAATGTAGTTGATCCTGGGGTTTCCCCACGAATATATGCGGCTAGGTTCTTGGATGCGCAGTGGGTATGTGGCGCTGACCACCGACGCAGTGGGGTCGAACATGAATAAGTCGTTATGGTTGTTTATGCCATAGAGCGTGCCACGGCAGAAGGCAATGTCCGAGAAGAAGATAGGCTGTACTGACATCGACCACCCGCGGTCTCGGCATCCAACATTGCACAGCCCGAGCGTGCTCCTGTTCATCAAGATGGCGGCAAGGATGCAGCGTTTTGAGGTGGGGTCCTCCGAGAAGATGATCTTCTGGACTGGTGCGTCTAAGATCCTTCGTTGCACGGCAGAAAGTGGCACCTCGATGCCGGAAAAGAGGTTCACGATCACCAGCGAGGTAGCGGCATTACCGGTGGACGCGGCGACGATCCAGCCACCATCATGAGATCCGACTAGCCGCATGCCGATCGCTTTGGCCGGGAGGGGAACGCGAAACACCGTGCCATCCACGGGGCTGAACACGCGCTCTGCCGCGCCGTCCTCGTACGGCGAGAGGATCAGCCACGGGAGAGCTGGCTGCGGCGGTCGCCGCGATAAGACATGGCGCCATGACTTGCACACGGCGGCGAAGCGGACTCGATCGAGCGGCGAAGGGATCCTGGAGTAGACCACGCCGAGAAGATCGCCAGGGAGCCTGGACCACACGGCATCTGCCGCGGCCGCCGGAGACGCGCTCATCTGCGCTGCCCTCGTTTGTTCTGCCCCAGCCTGCGCCGCCATGCTTCTCTCTCGTACGTCCGGTTACAACTTGCAGCAAACTAGTCTAGGTTCGTTGTTGGTTATTTCAGAGTTGGACTTCGTCACGTGGGGTAGGTAAGTTTTCCACGCAACTGCTTGATCCTTATATCGCCAAGGACACTAGTTTTTTTTTTGAGGGGGGACCAAGGACACTAGTTGCTCGTTCAAATTATTCCACAAATTTGAGGCTCTGAACAGAAATAATTTAAAAAATCTTCTAGCAAAATGATACCATGATTTTATTGACTATCATCAAATAAAGTCGTCGCTAGGTGTTCAATTGATCTGGATGTAATTTTTATTATTTCTAGGTGTTCTTTGTATTGCCATGACAGTTGATGAATAGATTGAAAGTTTTCCTGCAAAAAAGAACCCATAGATTTATGATATAATCAAAAGCTATGTCATGGGGCTTTGAAGTCTTGGTCTCCAACTTCACTTTTTGACTCTCGATTCCTCGGATTAAAAATAGAAGTGTAGACCGAATAATGGTTCACAGGATCAAAACCCTTTTGTCCATGAGACCAAAACACACCATAGGATCTTTGGTATCGCCCATGACACGACCATAGAAAGACCTGACAAAACCATGTGATTTTTATTCCGAATGGCATTGCCTCCATCTTTGAGATGTTGTCGCGGAAGGCGAGGGGAACTGGTAGAGGAAACATAAGCACGTCCCAAATTTGGAGGTCACCAACCATCGAAATTACTGAAATATCAGAAAATTCACTGACATTTTCAACCTTGGCTCTCACACTCCCCCCCCCCCCCCCTCCCCCTCTCCTTCACTTCTCTTCGTTCTTCTTCCCGTGCTCCTTTGATCCTGCAGCTAATCTTCTCTAGAAGACGTCGTTTGAGCATGCGATCGGTATGACTATGCACCAAACACTTGGTATGAAGCTATCCCATTAGAGAAAATTCAATATTTTCTTTAGTGTTTGAATACAGATTTGTATTTGATGCATTCTCCGGTTTGCAGCCGCAATGATGAGCTTGGATTTATCCTACAAGCATTGGCACCGGCTGAGTGAGGATTAGAGGATTGGAGGAAGAGAGTTTGAGAGGGCTACATATACTACCACTAGTACATTATTTTCTTCTGAATTCTATTAAGTAGAAAATGTCAATCCTTTGGCCGTATTCCTACAAGGTTTATTTACTGCTACTATACGTATAACCTAGGTGCTACTGATGAATATTTTTTTACACGGAAAGTAACTTTGCTCAAATAGTCAAAATGAATAGTCCGTTTAATTCCTTTCCCGCAAAAAAAAAAATGAATAGTCCGTTTAACTACTGATGAAAAAAAATGACACACAGTAGGGCTTTTGCCTTACTGCTTTATGGTAAAAAAACTGATGAATAGTTTCTTCACCAAAATGTCACGAAAACAAATTCAATTTTTTTTGTGATCGATGCAGGATGTATTTGATGTATACCACCCTATAAAATCAAAAATCCAAATTCTATCTACACTTCTAGAAACGACAAAGAAAACTATGTTGTGAATAGCAGCTCAGTTTACTATTAAAAGTAAACTAAATTTTGAATAAGGTACTATTCATGACAATTTTTTTTCTCAGTTGGTGGATTGAGTTTCGGCACCTGTTAGAGTGTACGTATGCGTATCAGTGATCGTCCATGCATGTTTGTACTATGTTTTAAAAATTCTCATAATGGAAAAGGAAAATATAATCATCTAGTCTCTATGTCTGGATAATGCAAATAATAAGAAATTACTATTGTTGTACATGTTTATTTTTTTTTGACGTGTCATGTTTTTCCTGTAAATAACTCTTGGATTTTTGGTAGTTCAGTTATGTCCTGGTGAGGCCAAACAATAGGATTAGTAACAAAGTAAAATCTGTCAGTTATTTAGGCGTAGAAACTTACAACATTCTCATAAAGCTTACCAGAAAATAGCTATGCCTGCAGAAACGTTTCTGAAAAGGATAACCTATTGAAAAACCACCGTGATGTTGGTGATGTAGACAAACTGTGGGAGCAGAAAGTCGAACAAGCACAGAACTAGGGGCACGATCACATCCAAATACAACTTCCCCCCCTCTAGCTAGTTGTAACAATCTGCATTTCGTTCTTACAAATTATTCATCTTAACATGATCTGCAATATATTCCTTCGGTAGGATTATGAATATCTAGTATTACATGAATTTTTCATTCGACATGAATATTAAGGAATATGAAACCTTCAAGTCACCCATATTTATGTTTGTTCGTGCTTTGCTTCACTCCAATTAAGATTTGTATATGTTTTGCGGCTTTTGCCTGATTAGGTAAAGAGTCAATCAAACAGAAGGATAGCACATCTGAATTCGTTGTGGTGTATAAACTATAAAGCCAAAAAGGCAACGCCTGATTCAAAACAATATTTAAACAGTTGGAATGATGGGTCAACATAGTAAAATTTAGACTGGCAGGCCTAAACATGCGAAGCATGCACACCATCTAAATCACATAAAAGAGTCAAGATAACATCCTGTTTTTGTTGTCACCAGATAACATCATAATTCATCTAAAAAAAGATTACTTCAGAATTTTGATACATACTATGATCACATTGAACGGCTAGAAATCCGGAGGAAGAAGCCACATGAGATTATTATGGTCACCACTAGGCACGTAATATCTCAATGACATGATCATATCAACACCATTGAACTTTCGGTCTTCCCCACGGTACAAATGTTGGCCATTGTCACATCTTGTCAACTCTACAGCACTATAGATGGATTTATGGTAGCCATTTAATTTGACATTGTTGTAGTATATGTGGTTTGTCTCTACTCTGCCACGCCTGCCCGCTGGCAGGTACACCATCCTGGAAGAACTGGCACTCAAGAACAAGGCATGATCATCTAACGTCGTCACTTCTGCCCACCTACAGTAGTTACGCGTATTTCTAATCTTGACGAGCTCAAACACTTTGACGAAGAAGCCCTTGTTCTCTTGTGACCACCAGGCTCTTCTGGCCATGAACAACTTGTCGCCGTGCTTGAGGATGTAGCTGATGTCGAATTCCATTCCTTCGCACTTGGGTAGGTTGTTCAAGCGCAATGTGCGGGCCACGTTGATCACCGGATTACCTTGTTTGGTCATATGAATATCGTGCACGAATAAATCGCTTCTGCGCAGGCCATAGAGCTTCCCACGGCAGAAAGCAATGTCATCGTAAGAGCTAGTAAAACTTTGCAGCATCCACTGGTTACTCTTGTTTCCACATCCAGCTCTGCATACCGCGAGACCGTGCGCGAGGATCGTGGCAAGGATGCAGCGGTCCAGCATGGGGGCCTCTGAAAAGACCAGCTTCTTGATCCATGGCGTGCTGCGTTGCTTGGGGGAGAGTGGCACCTCGACGCCAGAAAAGAGATTGACGATCACTACCGACTCACCACCGACAACGGGCGAAGTGGCAGCGACCCAGCCCCCGTCGTGAAACCCGACCGGCCTCTTGCCGGTCGCCGCGGGCGGGAGCGGGACGCCTAGGAGTGAGCCGTCCACGGGGCAGAACACGCGCTTCGCCGTGCCGCCTTCACTTGGCGAGATGATCAGCCACGGGATTGTCGGCGGCGGCGGTTGCAAGGACCTAACAACGCGCCACGAGCGGCAGACTGCAGTGAAGCGGACGCGGCCGAGCGGAGAAGCTATCCGGGCATGGACCTCGCCGAGAAGATCACACGCAAACCTCTTTTTACCGGAGGGGGATGTACCAGAGCGGCATCCACCGTTGGCATTGTTTGTGATTCGTGCCTTCCGATGGCCCACACGTTTGTATATGAGTGTATTCATCTGCCTGGGCCGCTGTATTCACCATTACGTCCTATCAATTGTTGGCCCCACTTGTTATTAACTCCTTTTCTTTACCCCCTCAGTCCTCACCCACCCCCCGCAAGCCTATCTTCGTCTTCCATCGGGGTCCATGAGTCATCCGCCGCCATCTCCTCCGCCGCCGGCCGCTTTCTTCGCGGCTGAACGGGTTCATTTCTTCCAGCCGCCTCGGTCGCCGTCTCCGCGTTCTTGGCGGCTCACCGATCGCTTTTCTTCCCCTCCGACTGACCGACTTCCGCCGGGCCTCATTAGTTCGTGAAGGTTAGATATCCATCTTCATTTACAGTTTCTACATTTAGTATATTTTGTTTAGATTTGTAGGAATCCGGCATTTCTGAACCTACATTCTGTAGTTGATAAATGCTTTGGTTCTCTACCACTGGTTCTCTAACCCTAGATCCCCATGTGTAAACTAGAATTTTGATTAGTAATTAGATATTTATTTGTTATTTGTTACCAAAACTGTGATTAGTAATGAGATAAAGTGGCATCTCATTAGTACTGAGATTTTCAAAGTGAGATAGTTATTTGTTAATGAAACTTGGATTGAAATATGTTTTCTAGTTCCCTTAATTCGTTTTAAGTGTACACTGTGGGTGCATGATTTCAATTTTATTGAAATAAGATCGTGCAAATTGTCAGTGAAATGGCTATTCTACATGATTTCACTGGCTATTTTACATGATTCCAATATGTATTGAAATACGGTACGGAAACTATATCTGATCGTGCTAGTGAAATGCCTGCATCATATCAATTTTTATTGAAATAAGATCATGCAAATTAATAGTGACATGGCTATTGTACAGGATTTCAATTGCTATTCTACATGATTCCAATTTCTACTGAAATAGGTTACATAAATTATATCTGATCGAGCTAGTGAAATAGCTATTCTACATGATTGAAATTTTTTTTCAACACATTTTTCAAGTACACACTGCAAACTGTTATTCAAATAAGATGGCAAATAAGATGGTACTGAAATGTTAGATATACTGTTGAAATTATACTAAACTCCATACATATCTGCTACATCCGTACTTAACCTAGGTGTTCCATAAGTCCACAGGTTATAAGTACATTCAGATCCAAATAATGTAAAATGTTCAAGTTACTGCTAACTGAATTTTCTCTTTACCACTTTATTATTTCTACCTATTCTGTTTCTGAATTTGGATTTTTTAATTTCACAGATGACTAATTCTGCAAGCCGTGCCGAAATCTACAAGCTTTCAGAGAACTAACTCTGATGAAAGCTGTAGCGTGGACATGAGTGATAATGATGTTTCCTCTCAATCAAAATCAACCAGGAATAGCCGTATAAGATCTCCCAAAAAACTTAAGAGAGCAGCAGCCTCCGAAGTTAAGCAGGTATTTACTTACTACAATCGATGTTTGCATTGCTTTAGAAGATAAGTATTGATGGCATCACTAACCTTGTGATTCCCGAACATCCATGTAGACAATCAACTGGAAATGTGATCCAAACAAGATACGCGCCATTATAAAAAAACTATGTCCAGAACAGCTAAAATGGATAGATGAATTGGGATTTGGATCACTCATTGACATGATTGAGTGCAAGTTACCCAGAAAGCTAACTATATGGCTGATGAAAAGAGTAGACTGACGACAACAAGTGTCTAGTATTCAGAAACAGGAAGGTCTCTATAGTACAAGCTGTTGAAAACCTGTTGAAGTTACCTGCTCTTGACAAACCAGTTCCAATGCCCCGTCCAGGTAGGGTTCGTGACAAACCTTTCAGAGGTAAAACTGAATTCAAGTCTGCTACGGCCGGAAGAGGAGAATCACTCAAGGATGCGACAGACAGGATGTTAACATACAAAGAGGAGAAAGACAAGGACAAGTTTTGCTTGTGTTTCATGCAAGTCATTCTTTGCGCCTACTTAGCTCCAACGACTGGTTACCAAATTAATAGAAGTTACCTGCTAGGAGCTTTGAAGGACTTGAGCGACATACCTCGTATAAATTGGTGTCGTTTTGCTGTTGTGTACCTTATCGAGGCAATCCGTGAATCAAGGGAAAACAAAGTGCAGAACCTGAATGTCGGTGGATGCATTCATATTCTACATGTAAGATAAACCTTTCACAAATGGCAGATACTATGCTTCCACTACACATTGACATCACTGTGGTACTAATAAATCCTATTTCTATTATGTATCACTAGTAGAAAACAGGGCTTTCGTTCAGGCCAGTTTAGCCCATTAGTCCCGGTTCAATCCAGAACCGGGACTAATGTGAGCATTTATCCCGGTTCGTGCGGCTAAGGCATTAGTCCCGGTTCACCTGTGCCCTTTAGTCCCGGTTTGTGCCTCAAACCGGGACTAAAGGGTGCGATGCCCATTAGTCCCGGTTCATGCCTCAAACCGGGACTAAAGAGTAGACCTTTAGTCCCGGTTTGAGGCACGAACCGGGACTAATGGGGTTGAGACCTTTAGTCCCGGTTCCCCTCACAAACCGGTACTAAAGGTCCCATTTTCAAACTCTATCCCCCCCCCTTTGGATCGCCTTTTCAATTTTAAAAAAAATAAAAGAAAATGATGGAAATGTCAAAAAAATAAAAGAAAATAAGTTTCCCATGTGATATGTGGTCTAGTTGTTGGGAAAATTTGCAAATGTGAATTTCGACTTTATTTGCAAAATCTCTCTGGAATTTGTAAATATGGGCATGACTTTTGCATACTAACTCGGATGAAAAAGTTTTTTATATGAAAAATAATCTACTCGACCGGTCAGTTGCGTGCTAGCCTTCAATACACTCGGTCGGTCGCGAGCGACCAATTGAAGTCAAACCATGGTCAAACCATGGTCAAACTAATTATTCTAGAATATTAGTGTTACTAAATAATTTGTTCAGTTATTTCGAATTTTGGTCAAATCTGGTCAAACTGTGGTCAAACTATGGTCAAACCATGGTCAAACTAATTATTCAAAATAATTTTATTGTTTTCTAAATAATTATTGTTTTTGAAAACAATAGTTTGAAACTCAAACAGTGAAATGTGTCAATTCATGCTCAAGCAAAATTCCTGAGGGTTAATAGGATTGACATCTTACTATTGTCAGGAAAACAACAAGTGCAGACTTGGAAACGAGGGAGAATAGAACCCGGAAGTTAAGCGTGCTCAGGCTGGGTGAGTGGGAGGATGGGTGACCGTTCGGGAAGTTAGGTGATTTGGAATGATGAGGGTGATTAGAGAAGAGGATAAATTGAGCAGTGCTGATTAGAGATTAGGGGTTAAAATAATTCAGAAATTTGAAAATAAAAAATTATTCAAATAAAATTTCAAAAAAAAATTTCAAAAAAAAATCATAAAATTTCCATTAGTCCGGTTGGTGTTACCAACCAGACTAAAGGTGGAGCTCCACGTGGTCAAGGCCTTTAGTCCTATTCGATTGAACCGGGACTAAAGGAGGGAGGAATTAGTACCGACCCTTTAGTCCCGGTTCACCAACCGGGACAATATGCCCTTTTTCTACTAGTGTATAATTGTTCCAGCTCATATATGTGGATCTACTTCAATCACATTTAGTAAAAATACCTCAGGGTTACCCAAGGATTAAATTTGTGGGTTCAGCAGTACTGGAACAAATAGATCATACTGGAAAAAAGAAGACCCAAGACCATTGCAAGTTGTTTGAGAGCTTACTGGTATACAAATCATGTACTTATTAATACTCTTCATTTTACCAATATCCTTTAACTTTTGAACTGAATCTTCATGTATTCTATTGCAGGATGATGAAAAGTTAGCAATGTTCCCTACTGTGGAAGACCATAATGATGATCTTGATGATCACGAAAATTCTACACATTCCACCCAACCAGTAACAGCAAATATAAGTACTGTACCTTGCAAGGAGAAACATAAACTTCCTCCACAAGTATTACAAGTTTCTAAAAAACGACCGTCACATCAATCTACAGATGAGGTGATTTCTTAAATCTGTGTTACAGTAGTTCATTATTTTTCATTGATATATTCATGAATTACTATTTGTCCAACTTGCAGAATTTGATCAAACGGATAAAGATGCTTGAAGACCAGTACACATCCGATCGACAAAGGTTGATCACTGTGTCTGAACGCAAGCTTCAAAACAAGCTGCAACAACTTCAAATAAAGAAAACCAAGGAAATGGCAGCCTTGGTCCAGGAAGAGATTCATAAGGCTATGTTACCGATGATTGATGATGCACGTCCAGGAAGTTCTCTGCATAATGATAATGCAACTTTGACCAAAGGAACTGTAGAAACACAAAGTCCATGTCACTCCAATCTAGATGAAGCTGTTCTGATTTCTTCCCAGTCTGCTCAACGTGTTAACGAAACTAGCATTCATGTTGATATCATCCCGCAGCTGACAGCCGGAAAACCTTCATCTCCAACCTTGAGGAATCAAACTGTAGAAATTGGGATTCATGAATCAGAATTACGAACCAATTTGGTGAACATTGAAGGTGTCGAAGATGACAACTTCCATTCTGCTTCGCCAATTATTCCTCACATTACTCAGTACGAGCCTTCTTCTTCTAAAGAATTGGCTACCACGGACCAGATTGTTGAGGCTGAACCTTCTGCTTGTAAAGATCCATTGGTTGAAAGCATTTGCACTTTTCAAAATCTCAAGTCCGATGCTAAAACATGTTCTGCAACAACCGCCATACAAAGACAAGAGACTTCTCTTGCCAATGTTTTACCGTCGTCAAATATATGTGCTTCTACAGATCCGTCAGAATTAGTCTCTGCAGTCATCATTCCCACAACTGCAATTATCATTCCAAACAATGTTGCCCACCAAGTCCAGTCACATCATGTTCAAACTGAGAAAAGCAACATGCCAAGTGAAGATTCATCAATCATGAAGTTTGTTGTTACTGATGGTCAACCGGATAGTGCTTCTCTTGTACCTGTTACTAGTGCTATTAATGTGCGTGGACATGGCAACCCAGGGGATGAGCCAGAGAGTAATGCATTTGGTGTTCAACATGCAAAACATGATTCATCCAAAAATGTTTTGAATGAAGTACGTAATACCGTTTCTACCGCAGCAACTGCTGATGTAATTCCAGATATTGCCTTCATTGATCCAAAATCAACAAAATCTTCATCTCAAACAGATGTTTGTGATGCACAGAAAGCTACAAAGAATCATAGTTTCTCACACAATCCCGCCTCAGATGTTGTTCAACTACAACATACAGAGAAGACGACACTTGAAGATGACCTTCAGAACCAATCGAATGATCATTTGAAAAATCTTGATGTCAGCAAAAATGATATTCAATCGACGAAAGATATTGAAAGTTCTGATACTGATTCCACTTCAAAAGATGTTCCAAATATTTCTTCCCCACCTTTATCCATACAAATAGTAGGTGATGTATCAATTATGTCAGTCAGTCAGATGACCAAGGAATATGATAGGATGAATGTACCAGCGGCTGCTAGTATTCATACTACTCAACATAATGCTGCATCTACGCTCCAGGAAGTCTCAAGAATTGAAGATATGCAGAACCTTATTCAGCCTCAGACTATTGTTTTGGAAACTTCTGTTCAGCCCAAGCACAGATCCTCCAGTTTGGATGTTTTGCAGATAGACCATTCAAAGTTACCTGATGATATGCCAAAAGCAAGCACTATACCATCATATATCAATTTGCAAATTGGCCAGACCTCACCAAAGGAATCCTCAGGAAGGCAAGATTCTGATAAAAAAATACTAGACAAATGTGTGGAAATGATTCTATGTATGACACCGGATCCAGCACCTGCAAATGATAACAACGATTCACTAAGTCTTGCTATCAATGAAGTTCTCAGTGAAAACTTAGAACAAACTCTTGCATTAGCAGAAATACAGACTCAGTGCACTGCAGGAGATATTGAATCATCATCTTGTAAGTCTACACAAGAAGAGGTTGCAAACGTTGCCGAAATGGATATAAATGGAAAAAAAGAAGATGAGTCCCAAGAAAACCCTTCTGACAATTCAGTTCCAGAAGTAAGTTCTGAGCGCACCGAAGATGATGATATATCTAAATTGGGCAAGCAAGATTCAGACTCTCATACTTCTGATTTAACTCCTAGTAAGTTAATACAACAAAGAAATGTTCTCACTTAAATAATGTATTTGTATTTTACATGACTTACTATAGAATATTATCTGACTTGTAAATATTCAAATATCAGGACACAGCTTCAGAGATTATGAGATAGTTCACATAGATGAGGAACCTTCATCTCCTAAAACAATTGATTGTAAGCACATCTCTCAACTTGTTGATCCATTACCAGATGGAGAATGTTTTGATTATGCTGTTAGCATAAATCCTTCTATGAAGATGAGAAAACAGCGTTATCAGAAGAAAGAGGAGATTGCCGAAGGTATATCTGAGCTCGTAAAGAAGAAGCAATACCCGGTGAAGAAGTTGAACGACCTGTAGAATACTCTTGCCGCTAATAGCAAGTTCCGAGGTTTACGTAAGACACGACGACGCAACAATAATGAAACAGGTGGTACCAAGATAAGGATAGGTCCAGCTTCTGTAACAGAAAGAGAGTTAGTACAATGTCTCATGCCAAAAGGAAAGATGTGCAAAAATATGATGTGGTTACTGTCCGTGGCACTTATGTATGATTGGGGATCAAAGACCAAGCTTATATTGGATCAGACTATTATAGTAAGCACTCTTTACTGTTATTACGCTTAATTTTCATTCCATTCTTGTTATCTAACAACTCTGCATTCTGATTTAGACCGAATTGCTAAAAAAAGGAAATAAATGCAACCATGCATATCTGTGCAAGAAGCTTAGTAAGTTGGCACTTGAAAATGTTGAGCAGGTAATCTTTCATCATGTACATTTTGACTTTCTTATGTCAGTTCATGTTACTAATAAACAAATATGTAATTGTTTTTCAAGCTATTTCTGCCTACACTATCTCACAACCATTGGATTCTGGCCGTCATTAACCTCACGCAAAACACAATTGAAATTTATGACTCTAACTTAGAAGTCAAAGAAGGTGAAGACCCGTACAAGGTTATGTTGGAGAACATGGTAGGTTATTCTGTTACTAGTTCTATTTCAGATTTCCTAATTCTCATAGTTTTCTAATAGTGTACCTGAGATTTCTAACATAAATACTTTTTATTCACGAACTTTCTGAACAAATTGCAGGCTAGCAATCTACAAAAATCATTGAATGATTGTCTCCACAAGAGTGCATTCGCATTTATGGATTTCCCCAAGAAGTATTGTCATGCTGGAAAACAAACAAACAAGTATGCATGCTACATCTTTTGATATATACTTCAATAACCTAATGGAATACTAGTAATTATTATTATGGCAGCGATGACTGTGGTTTCTGGGTTATTAAAGTACTTCCGTGTCACAATGGCAAAGAGCTCATTGGAAATTACAAGGTTGACTATTCAACACACAACAATGTTCTATAAAATCACAACTTTATATGTACAACTTCATCCCATACTAACTGTTCCTTGCTTCCTTACAGTGGGCAATGGATGTCTTCAGGAAGGAAATATGCTATATCCTTGTTTACCACCGCTTCAATGATCTCAATCCAAGGAGGCCTGAGATTAAGAAGATAGCATCCGCCGTGAAGACAACAACAGACTGATTCCTCCAACGCATTGTTACCTATGTACCATTCGCTATGTACCGCAAATTATTTCATAAGATGTAGTAGTTTCATCGGAAATGAACATTCTTCTTACCGTGAAATCGTCGTTTTGTATGGTACTTTAAAACTATTATGGTTATTCCCTGCTTTAAAACCAATGTTTGTATTGGCAGTATGTAAGGAAATGACAACACAACTTCTTGTTGTCTTCCAATCACTTCATGTATATCATATTTCCGCTACAAACAGTATATATTGCACTCACGGTCTCTATGATTATTAAATTCTTTATCATAGTTTTCTAAAACGTACTCTTAAGTCCAAAGATTATTCCCCATCATATGAAGAAAATAACTTGCATGCTTGTTCTTGTTGCTCGCAGCAAAAATTGGTCTGACAGCAAAACCTCTTGCTGTCTTTCAAAGTGTTCATATTTATGCTATAAAACATATTCTGTATCATGCTTAAATTCAGTATCATATCTAAGAAACAAATAGTATCAAGTACAAAGATTTTTCCCAATCATATGAAGAAATTATTTTGGGTGCTCACAACAAACTTTTCTCTGAACGTATCTCTCAAATTTCACACTAAGTTAATTATTCATTTTTTTATGCTATGTGAAATGAGACATCACATACTCGTGTTGGCAGACCAATTATGTATGTTACTCGTTTCAATAAAAATTAAACTTATTTCGTACCTTTCTTGTTACATATTTCATTCCATACATCTCTTTCCAAATTTGATTTCAATTAATAAAACGATATACCAACACAATAATCTCTTTCCAAATTTGATTTCAATTAATACAAACGATATACCAATAAAAAAATATACCAATACATATTTCATTCCATACATCTCTTTCCAAATTTCATTCCATACATCTCTTTCCAATTTTGATTTCAACTAGGTTGGCCAGTTGCATAATGACATGACAAAAGCAATCTTAACTAGTTATTCATACATCATTATAGAATAACATTACATATTGGTTCACACGGATAGGTTTTCAAAGTTACCCTACAACCAGATAAATTAAAGTTACAGCTAACAGTATAGTCACCAGACTTGAAGAAGATCTTCCAATTGCTAACCAAGTTGATACCAAAAGGATTGTTCCCCATATGAACATCTTCAACCTTCTCACTGATCCTTCAAGCTTTGTTATACAACCTATGACATCTCCAAGCTGCTGCTCTCTACCACTAGAATCTTGTTCAATCTTCAACCTCAGGGAATGAATTAATCTAGCTTGATCAGCAAGCTTTCTGTTTGCATCATCAAGCATCTCCTTAAGTGGCGCTCCACAATAGTCCATCATTTCCTCAACGTACTCCATTAATATATCTCTCCAAATCCAAATGCTACATCTTCCTGGCAGCTCTTAAACAAATTAGGTGGGATATGATAATTAGATTTCTGCCGAGATGCAAAAATCAGTAAAGATGAACAATCAACTTACAGTGCTTCCACATGAAAGGTATTCTCGATCTGGATTCCGCGTGGTGCGAGACATCATCTTCCTCGCATCAACCTTGCAAGAACACCTCAGATCTGGTGGATCCAAGCTTCTACCATCTCTAACTGACTTGTACACCCTTCTAGAAGACCTAGAGGTTGAAGATCCAGATGAATTACCCGGTTGCAACATTTTGCTCTGTGAAATCAGTGTGTTCCTTCCGCACTCTTATATCCCCCACTGGTCATTGGATTCTAACAACTGTGTCATTTGTATAGCTCTCTCATTTACTCACATGCGTCTCTACCACGCATCCTTGTGATGTCAGTTTCTACTTTTCACAGTACCACCTAGCCTTTGATTTGACCTATCATAATATAAAATATCTACAACACGCTGCAGTAGTAGGTTTCAAAATGTAACTCTTCGCTGTTTTGTAAAACTGCATTTTACACTTTAGCAGGATTAATTACAAGACGGCACACTACTCATTCCGACATGTAAATACTGCATATTATTTCACTACAGGAATTAATTGCTATGTATTTATTCCATTTCAAATTACAAAAAGAATATGTTATATATACAACATGATATAAGATATGGCATAATATTTCACTACAGGAATTCAATTTCAAATACACATTTATATTTTACATTGTATTCACATGAGGAAATATCAATGTGAAATATGATATATTATATTCACTAGGTATTTATTCCATTGCATATTTTGTACTTAGAAAATATTATGTAGAACAAATCATATTACATTATTCCCTAAGTTGTTCCATTTCATATTATGATAGTGAAATGTCATAGTTACAATATATCTTAATTCTACACACAATATGGACCATAAGTCAGTCTATACATGTGAAATTTGATATTGCCGACAGAATGCATTTGAGTACTACAAACTAGGACATTACATATGTCATTTTATACATCTGAACTGTCGTAGTTGTTCAGGGAAATTTTTAGTTCTGCGTTTAGCAAATTGCATCATATTAAATGTAAAATATAATACTTGTGAAATATAAACTTGATGAAATTCATACTATATTTTGAAATATAAACTTGATGACATTCAAGTTGTCTTTTATCTGTATGATGAATTCCTGTATTAGCGTATGTCAAGCATGATTTATGAAAACAGATATAAATGATTGCAACACATTTTAAATAATAATAATATATAATTATTCAACCGAAATATGATTTTCCAAATGTGAAAGGTTAATACATCACATGTTTCATACTATATTTCTGAAATTTGATATTTCCAATTTGATATTCAGTTCTTTCATTTGATGCTATACCTAGAAAGTCTATTTGAAATGTGAAACATTAGGACATCACTTAATGCATACTATACAACTGAAATATGATATTTGTTATTCAATTATTTCATTTCATACTATAAAACTTGTTGGGTTACATCTCATATTATATTTTCCACAAAATTGTTGGGTTTCACATAAACAGATTGAATTGTTATAGTTACAACGTGTCACATTTCAATATATCCACAAAACGAAACATACAAAATGCATAATTATATTCCAAAATGTGAGTTCTGAAATATGATATTTTATATTTGCTATGTATTTATTACATTTTAAATTCTGAAATGAAAAAGTTTTGTGTACAACATGATATAAGATATCGCATAATATTTCACTACATGAATTACATTTCAAATACATAGTTATATTTCACATTGTAGTCATATGAGGAAATATCAATGTGAAATATGATAAGTTATATTTTCTATTTATTTAGTCAATTTCATATATTGTACTTAAAAAGTATTATGTAGATCAAATCATATTACATTATTCCCTAACAACTTCAATTTCATATTATGATAATGAAATGTGATAGTTACAATATATCAAATTTCTTTCTAGACAATATGAACCATATGTCAGTCTATACATATGAATTTTGATGTTGATGAAAGAATAAATTTCAGTACTACAAACCAGGACATATCATATGTCATTTTATACATGTGAAATGTAATAGTTGTTCATGAAAAATTTTCAGTGCTTCGTTTAGCAAATTCTATCATATGAAATGTAAAATATAAAACTGACGAAATTGAATTTATCAGTTATCTCTATTATGAATTCCAGTATTAATGTATGTCAAACATGATATATGAAAAATGATAAAAGTGATTTCAATGTATTTCAACTAATAATAATATGTAAGTATTCAACCGAAATATGATTTTACAAATGTGAAACGTCAATACATCATTTCATTCATACTAAATATCTGAAATATGATATTTGCAATTTGCTATTCATTTGTTTCATTTCATGCTATAGTTAGAAATTATGTTTCAAATCTCAAACTTTACAACATCACTTAATGCATGCTATATAACTGAAATATGATATTTGTTATTTAAATTAAACATATTTTATGTACTTATTTAACTGAAAAATGATGTTTCAAATGTGGAACATTAAGACATCATGAAACTCCTATGTGAAATTTTATATTTTATATTTGCTATGTATTTATTCCATTGCATATTTTAAAAAGAACAATTGAAATGTAAAACAACTCATATTACATTATTTCGAAAATTATTCAATTTGATATTATGATAATGAAATTTCATAAGTACAACCTCTTATATTTGATTCTTTCGAACAAATTGGACCATATGTCATTATATACCATTGAAATATGAGATATCTGACAGAACATATTTCATAACTACCAACGGGTACATATCAAATTTCAGTTCGTACATGTGAAATGTACTATTTGTTCATGAAAATGTGGAGTTCTGTGTTTAGCAAATCGTATCATATGAAATATAAAATATATTCCTGCTACTATAAAATTTATACCTAATTATTTTACTATCTAATTTGTGAAATATAATATTGATGGACTTCCTTTTATCAGTTATATGTATTATGAATTCATGTATTAACGTACGTCAATTATGATATATGAAAACAGTTAGGAATGATTGCAACGTATTTCAAATAATAATAATATATACTTATTCAACAGAAAATGAATTTATAAATGTGAAACGTTAATACAACACTTAATTCATATTATATATCTGAAATATGATATTTGCAACTTGCTATTCAATTGTTTCATTTCATGCTATTCAGAGAAATAATCTTTCAAATGTGAAACATTAGGACATCATTTAATGCATAGTATACAACTGAAATATGATATTTATTATTCAATTATTTCATTTCATACTATAAAACTGTAAACTCATATTTTTACATCTCATATGATATTGTTCCCACAATTTTTGGATTTCACATAAACAGATTGGATTGTTATAGTTACGACGTGTCACATTTCCTTATATCCACAATACGAAACATACAAAATGCATAATTATATTCCAAAATGGTATTTGTGAAATATTATATTTTGTATTTGCTATGTATTTATTAAATTTCTAATTATTAAATGAAAAAATTATGTGTACAACATGATATAAGATATGGCATAATGTTTCACTACATGAATTCCATTTCAAATACATAATTATATTTCACATTTTATATACATGAGGAAATATCAATGTGAAATTTGATATATTTGCTATGTATTTAGTCGATTACATATTTTGTACTTAAAACGTATTATGTAGATCAAATCCTATTACATAATTCCCTAAGTACATCAATTTCATATTATGATAATGAAATGTGTTAGTTACAATATATCAAATTTCATTGTACACACAATATCAACCATAGGACAATATATCAAATTTCATTGTACACACAATTTCAGTCCTGCAAAATAGGGGATGAGTTATATATCATTTTATACATGTGAAATGTCATAGTTGTTGCGGAAAATTTTTAGTTCTTCGTTTAGCAAATTTTATAATATGAAATGTAAAATATAAAACTTGTCCTTGGAACTCAAATATTTATACATACATTCTTTTAATATCCAAATTGTGAAATATAAAATTGTTGAAATCCAATTTATCAGTTCTTTCTATTATGAACTCCTGTATTAAAGTATGTCAAACATGATATATGAAAAATGATAAAAATGATTGCCAAAGATTTCAAAAAAAATAATATATAAGTATTCAACCGAAATATGATTTTAGAAATGTGAAATGTGAATAAATCACTTGATTCATACTATATATATCTGAAATATGATATTTTCAATTTGCTATTCAATTGTTTCATTTCATGCTATACCGAGAAATTATGTTTCAAATGTGAAACTTTAGAACATCACTTAATGCATACTATAGAACTGAAATATGATATTTTTTATTCAATTATTTATTCCATACTATTAAACTGAAAAGTCATATTTTTTACATATCATATTATATTGTCCACACAATTGTTGGATTTCACATAAACAGATTGAATTGTTATAGTTACAACGTGTCACATTTCATTATATGCACAATACCAACAATATGCATAATTTTATTCCAAATGTTGAGTTGTGAATTATGATATTTTATATTTGCTATGTATTTATTCCATTTCAAATTACAAAAATAATATGTAATATACTAAATATCTGAAATATGATATTTGCAATTTGCTATTCATTTGTTTCATTTCATGTTATAGCTAGAAATTATGTTTCAAATGTCAAACTTTAAAACATCACTTAATGCATGCTATATAACTAAAATATGATATTTGTTATTTAAATTAAACATATTTTATGTACTTACTTAACTGAAAAATGATGTTTCAAATGTGGAACATTAAGACATCATGAAACTCTTATGTGAAATTTTATATTTTATATTTGCTATGTATTTACTCCATTGCATATTTTAAAAAGAAGAATTGAAATGTAAAACAACTCATATTACATTATTTCGAAAATTATTCAATTTGATATTATGATAATGAAATTTCATGAGTACAACCTCTTATATTTGATTCTTCCGAACAAATTGGACCATATGTCATTATATTCCATTGAAATATGAGATATCTGACAGAACATATTTCATAACTACCAATGGGTACATATCAAATTTCAGTTCATACATGTGAAATGTACTATTTGTTCATGAAAATGTGGACTTCTGTGTTTAGCAAATTGTATCATATGAAATATAAAATATATTCCTGCTACTATAAAATTTATACCTAATTCTTTTACTATCTAATTTGTGAAATATAATATTGATGGACTTCCTTTTATCAGTTATATGTATTATGAATTCCTGTATTAACGTACGTCAATTATGATATATGAAAACAGTTAGAAATGATTCCAACGTATTTCAAATAATAATGATATATACTTATTCAACAGAAAATAAATTTATAAATGTGAAACGTTAATACAACACTTAATTCATATTATATATCTGAAATATGATATTTGCAACTTGCTATTCAATTGTTTCATTTCATGCTATTCAGAGAAATAATGTTTCAAATGTGAAACATTAGGACATCATTTAATGCATAGTATACAACTGAAATATGATATTTATTATTCAATTATTTCATTTCATACTATAAACCTGTAAACTCATATTTTTACATCTCATATTATAGAGAAAAGTATGTTTATGGTCCCTCAAGTTCTCAAAAAGTATAGACTTGGTCCTTCAAGATTTTCTGGTATACATTTGGTCCTTCAAGTCTCAAAACCGGATAAGTTTGGTCCTAAACCAGATTTGGAGCACATTGACCAGGTTTGACCGCCACAAAACCGCCCGATGAACAGTAATTTTGAAAAAAAAACTTCAAAAAATCTAAATTTTTTTGGGATCCAGTATGCTTACATGTGCAAGGTGCGACCAACTTTTCGTGCTCTTTTGACACTCGAGGATTATTATTTTTGAATTTACTATTCATCAGGCATATATTTTTGTTTTTTTGCCACGAGCTCCTCGAGTGCCAAAAGGGCATGAAATTTTGTTCGCATCTTGCGTATGTAAGCATATTCGACCCCAAAAAATTTCAAATTGTTTTGAAGGTTTTTTATATATTTTTCAAATTTACTGTTCATCGGGCGGTTTTGTGGCGGTCAAAACCGGTCAACGTGCTCAAAATCTAGTTTAGGACCAAACTTATCCGGTTTTGAAACTTGAGGGACCAAATGTATACCAAAAAATCTTGAGGGACCAAGTCTATACTTTGTGGAAACTTGAGGGACCAAAAACATACTTTTCTCCATATTATATTGTTCCCACAATTGTTGGATTTCACATAAACAGATTGGATTGTTATAGTTACGACGTGTCACATTTCCTTATATCCACAATACGAAACATAGAAAATGCATAATTATATTCCAAAATGGTATTTGTGAAATATTATATTTTGTATTTGCTATGTATTTATTAAATTTCTAATTATTAAATGAAAAAATTATGTGTACAACATGATATAAGATATGGCATAATGTTTCACTACATGAATTCCATTTCAAATACATAATTATATTTCACATTTTATATACATGAGGAAATATCAATGTGAAATTTGATATTTTATATTTGCTATGTATTTAGTCGATTACATATTTTGTACTTAAAACGTATTATGTAGATCAAATCCGGATATCGTCTTTGGAGGCCGAGCTCCATGGAGCTCGGTTTTGAAAATTTTGAATTTTGTTGAATTTCATATTTTCTACATTTCAAAAAATTCTGAAAAAAAACACACATATACATGAAGGCATAACACACATGTGTGTAAATTTTCAGGGCAAAATAAGTTGAAATGAGGGTTGTGCAAAAAGACAAATCCGGGACTTTTTAACACATGATACTATTCATCCTCCTGTGCCATGAATTTGTCTTTTTGTACAGGTCACATTTCAACGTTTTTCATTCTAAATTTTTACACACATAGACATAACATACTTGTTTACTTGCACAATTTTTTTCAGATTTTTTTGGAACTAAAAAGTTTGAATTTTGATTTGTTTTCAAAAAAGGCCTCAATGGCTCCCGGGAGCCAAACGTCCGCTCTCGATCAAATCCTATTACATAATTCCCTAAGTACATCCATTTCATATTATGATAATGAAATGTGTTAGTTACAATATATCAAATTTCATTGTACACACAATATCAACCATAGGACAATATATCAAATTTCATTGTACACACAATTTCGATCGCAAAATAGGGGATGAGTTATATATCATTTTATACATGTGAAATGCCATAGTTGTTGCGGAAAATTTTTAGTTCTTCATTTAGCAAATTTTATAATATGAAATGTAAAATATAAAACTTGTCCTTGGAACTCAAATATTTATACATACATTCTTTTAATATCCAAATTGTGAAATATAAAATTGTTGAAATCCAATTTATCAGTTCTTTCTATTATGAAATCCTGTATTAAAGTATGTCAAACATGATATATGAAAATGATAAAAATGATTGCAAAAGATTTCAAAAAATAATATATAAGTACTCAACCGAAATATGATTTTAGAAATGTGAAATGTGAATACATCACTTGATTCATACTATATATATCTGAAATATGATATTTTCAATTTGCTATTCAATTGTTTCATTTCATGCTATACCGAGAAATTATGTTTCAAATGTGAAACTTTAGAACATCACTTAATGCATACTATAGAACTGAAATACGATAATTGTTATTCAATTATTTATTCCATCCTATTAAACTAAAAAGTCTTATTTTTTACATATCATATTATATTGTCCACACAATTGTTGGATTTCACATAAACAGATTGAATTGTTATAGTTACAACGTGTCACATTTCATTATATGCACAATACCAACAATATGCATAATTTTATTCCAAATGTTGAGTTGTGAATTATGATATTTTATATTTGCTATGTATTTATTCCATTCCAAATTACAAAAATATTGTGTTATATATACAACATGATATAAGATATGGCATAATATTTCACTACAGGAATTCAATTTCAAATACACATTTATATTTTACATTGTATTCACATGAGGAAATATCAATGTGAAATATGATATATTATATTCACTATGTATTTATTCCATTGTATATTTTGTACTTAGAAAATATTATGTAGAACAAATCATATTACATTCTTCCCAAAGTTGTTCCATTTCATATTATGATAGTGAAAGGTCATAGTTAC
Organism: Aegilops bicornis; assembly: GCA_021605145.1. Classification (NCBI taxonomy): domain Eukaryota; kingdom Viridiplantae; phylum Streptophyta; class Magnoliopsida; order Poales; family Poaceae; genus Aegilops; species Aegilops bicornis. Next base: position 32,017,812 of record CM038670.1, read on the forward strand.
AATATATCTTAATTCTACAAACAATATGGACCATATGCCAGTCTATACATGCGAAATTTGATATTGCTGACAGAATACATTTGAGTACTACAACCTAGGACATTACATATGTCATTTTATACATCTGAACTGTCGTAGTTGTTTAGGGAAATTTTTAGTTCTGCGTTTAGCAAATTGCATCATATTAAATGTAAAATACAATACTTGTGAAATATAAACTTGATGAAATTCATACTATATTGTGAAATATAAACTTGATGAAATTCATACTATATTGTGAAATATAAACTTGATGAAATTCAATTTGTCTTTTACCTGTATGATGAATTCCTGTATTAGCGTATGTCAAACATGATTTATGAAAACAGATATAAATGATTGCAACGCATTTTAAATAATAATAATATATAATTATTCAACCGAAATATGATTTTCCAAATGTGAAAGGTTAATACATCACATGTTTCATACTATATTTCTGAAATATGATATTTCCAATTTGATATTCAATTCTTTCATTTGATGCTATACCTACAAATTCTATTTCAAATGTGAAACATTAGGACATCACTTAATGCATACTATACAACTTTAATATGATATTTGTTATTTAATTATTTCATTTCATACTATAAAACTTAAAAGTCATTTTTGTTACATCTCTGTGACGCCCGGATAATTAGACTACAGTAATCCCAAGCTAATGATGCCACGTCACCTCCGTTACTGTAATTAAACTCCCGTTGATTCGAACCCGATCCAAATTCAAATTTAAAACATAGGCAAACAACAAAAGTTTCCAAACTTTAAATCTGAAATGTTCGGAGTGAACTAAATAATGCATAGGTAATTATGGTGGAGAAACCACATTTTTATAAAAGGTTTAAATGCACTTAAGTAATTAAAGTAGTAGGTAAAACAATTAAATAAATGCAATTGGATATTATAAAATACTATACTATTTTGTTCGGGGTTAAAACCTTTTGTGGCAGTAGTTATAATTGTAACTCTATTTTAGGTGTGGGTTTCACTTTTGTAAAACTATAAAATATTACATAAGTAAAAGAAAACCGTAAATAAAAGAATAAATAAATAAAAGAAAATACGAAAATAGAAAACTGTAACTAAACTAAAACAAAGGAGAAGCCCCCCCCCACTGGGCCGTGGCCCAACAGGGCCAACCCCCCGGGCCCGGCCCACCCTCCCTCCATAGCCCCACCGTGGGGGAAACCCTAACCGACTCCCTCACCACTCGCCGCTTCTCCCCGATCCAGATCGGGATCGGGCGACCACCGCCTCGGCCCAGTTGGCCAGCGCCCCCATCGCCGATGCCGCCATCGCCCGCCTTTGCCGATCGTCCTCCTCATGGCTCCCATCCGCCGCCTCCCGTCTCCTCCCTTGCAGACGCGCGCCCGACCAGCGCCTCTCCTCGCCGGATCTCCCTGCGCCGCCTGCCGTCTTGACCCCTCCCGACCGGAGCTCCTCGCCGCCGCCTCATCCCACCTCCACTCGCCCTCGTCGCGCGGATGCGCCCAAGCCCGATGTCGGCGCCGTCGCCGCTCGCCTCGTCTCCGTCCTCCTCCTCGACTCTCGCCGGACTACAGCGTCGCCGTCGTCTCTATCAACGCGACCGTCCCCGTCCCCCACCCCGAGCACCGCTGCCTCGTACCCTCCGCCCTCGGTGAGGCTCCGGCCTCTCTCCCTCTCTCCCATATTTTCGTCACCGGCGACACTCACAGCGTCGACGCGCTGCCCATGCGCCTCGTCGCGATCCTCCGCGCCCGTATACTGCGCCCTCGCCCGACTTCGCGCCCGGTCACCCCTCGAACATGGTGCCGTCGCCCGGCGCTTCGATGCGCTCCTCGCGCCGTCCCGCGGTCGTTCACGCGCCGCCCGGTGCTCGTGCTCGCGGTGAGCACGCGCGCACCCACGCGCTAGCCTCGCCTGTCGTCCGCGCCGTCGTCCGTCCCGACGCGCTCCGCGCTAGGCTGCGCGGCGCCTCACGCCCGCGGCCCCCTCCGGCGCTTCGGCGCCCGCCTTGCTCCTCCCATGCCTCTCCGTCTCGGCCGATCGCCGCCACGCCGGGCGGCCTCGCCACGCCTGTGGCTGGCCTCGCTCGATCTGGGCGCTGCCCGGGCGCCGACGCCCGCGCCCGCTACCCGCTCCGCCCCATTAGGCCTCTGTGCCACAGACAAACGGGGCCCACGCCCCATAACGTTTTATTAAAAAAAGGAATTAAAAATAAAAATAATAAATAAAAATAAAAATGATTTAATAAAATTAATTATTAATTAATTAATTATCTAATGAATTAATTAAGTTAATTAATCCGGTTTAATTAATTTAATTAACTAGTTAGGTTAATTAAAAAGTAATTAAATTAACTAATCTGTAATTAACCTAAACAGAGAATGACAGGTGGGTCCCATTGGACCCACACGTCAGGTTGACCAGGTCAATGGTCAACGTTGATCACTGACATCACTCGATGTCATGCTGACGTCATCATTTACTATTCTGGATAATGTTGGATTTAAATAAATAATTAAAATCAGAAAATTAATAAAATCTTTAGAAAATCATATCTTTTAATCCGAAACTCGGATTAAAATATTTTCAACATGAAAGTTGCTCAGAGCGACGTGACGAATCCGGATACAGTCCGCTCGTCCGCCACACACCCCTAACCTATCGAACCTGCAACTTTCCCTCCGCTCCTCTCGAAAAACACGAAACACCGGAATACTTTCCGGATGTTTCTTAACCGATACCACCTCATACCACGTTAGGGCACGCCTAGCATCGCTACTTGACATGTCATGCATCGATATGCATCTGTTTACTTGTTATTCATTGTTTCTTCCCCTCTTCTCTCCCAGATACTACGAGACCGACGATGTCGATGCCCTCGTGGTCGACTCACGCCACCGATTTAACCCCTCCTTGTCTCGAGCAACTGTGCAAGCCCCCTTGATCACCAGATATCGCCTACTCTTCTCTATATTGCTTGCATTAGAGTAGTGTAGCATGTTATCGCTTTCGATTATACCTATCCTGATGCATAGCCTGACCTTGTTACTACTGTTGTTACCTTCCTGCAATCCTATATGCTTAGTATAGGATGCTAGTACTTTCATCTGTGGCCCTACATTCTTGCCCGTCTGTTGTGCTATACTATCGGGCCGTGATCACTCGGGAGGTGATCACGGGTATATACTATATACTTATACATGATACATGTGGAGACTAAAGTCGGGTCGGCTGGTGGAGCACCATGAGTGATTCACTTGATTGGGGCTGAACGGACCTTTGTCCCGACGGCCATCTGGATGGATCTTTGTGGCGGAGCGACAGGCAGGTTGAGACCGCCTAGGAGAGAGGTGGGCTCGGCCCTGCTCGGGCGTTCACGGATACTTAACACGCTTAACGAGATCTTGGTATTTGATCTGAGTTGGCTACGAGCTTATACGCACTAACCAACTACGTGGGAAAGATATGGGCACTCGGCGCCGTGGTATCACCAAGCACTTCAGACGTCGGCGGAGGCTGGCGCCGAATTGGATCGAACGCCACTAGGCTAGGTCTGCTTCGGCCGCCTCGCAACGTGCAGGTGTGCATTGGGTGATGGGCCTGCACTTCTGCCGCTTAGGTTTAGACCGGCGTGCTGACCTCTCTGTTGAGCCTAGGTGGGGCTGCGACGTGTTGATCTTCCGCGGCCGGGCATGACCCAGGAAAGTGTGTCCGGCCAAATGGGATCAAACGTGTTGGGTAAGTTGGTGCACCCCTGCAGGGAAGTTAATCTATTCGAATAGCCGTGATCTTCGGTAACAGGACGACTTGGAGTTGTACCTTGAGCTTATGACAACTAGAACCGGATACTTGATAAAACACACCCTTCCAAGTGCGGATACAACCGGTGGTCGCTCTCTCAGGGGATATGAGGAGGGATCGCCGGGTAGGATTATTGCTATGTGATGTTACTTGGAGGACTTCAACCTACCCTCTTCTACTGTTGCAAGACGGTGACCAGAAGCGTAGTCTTCGATAAGACTAGCTATCCCCTCTTATTCCGGCATTCGCAGTTCAGTCCAATCGATATGGCCCTTTACACATATATCCATGCATATGTAGTGTAGCTCCTTGCTTGCGAGTACTTTGGATGAGTACTCACGGTTGCCTTGTTCCCCCTTTTTCCCCTACCTCTACTCGATTGCTGCAATCAGACGATGGAGCCCAGGAGCCAGACGCCACCGTCGATGACGACTACTACACTGGAGGTGCCTACTACTACGTGCAGCCCGCTGACGACGACCAGGAGTAGCTAGGAGGATCCCAGGCAGGAGGCCTGCTCCTCTTTCGATCTGTATCCCAGTTTGTGCTAGCCATCTTATGGCAACTTGTTTAACTAATGTCTGTACTCAGATATTGTTGCTTCCGCTGAGTCGTCTATGATCGAGCACTTGTATTCGAGCCCTCGAGGCCCCTGGCTTGTATTATGATGCTTGTATGACTTATTTTATTTGTAGAGTTGTGTTGTGATATCTTCCCGTGAGTCCCTGATCTTGATCGTACACATTTGCGTGCATGATTAGTGTACGATTAAATTGGGGGCGTCACAATCTCATATTATATTGTCCCCAAAAGTATTGGGTTTCACATAAACAGATTGAATTGTTATAGTTACAACGTGTCACATTTCAATATATCCACAATACGAAACATACAAAATGCATAATTATATTCCAAAATGTGAGTACTGAAATATGATATTTTATATTTGCTATGTATTTATTAGATTTTAAATTCTGAAATGAAAAAGTTTTGTGTACAACATGATATAAGATATCGCATAATATTTCACTACATGAATTACATTTCAAATACATAGTTATATTTCACATTGTAGTCATATGAGGAAATATCAATGTGAAATATGATAAGTTATATTTTCTATTTATTTAGTCAATTTCATATTTTGTACTTAAAAAGTATTATTTAGATCAAATCATATTACATTATTCCCTAACAACTTCCATTTCATATTATGATAATGAAATGTCATAGTTACAATATGTCAAATTTATTTCTAGACAATATGAACCATATGTCAGTCTATACATATGAAATTTGATGTTGATGAAAGAATAAATTTCAGTACTACAAACAGATGATCATATGTCATTTTATACATGTGAAATGTAATAGTTATTCAGGAAAATTTTCAGTGCTTCGTTAAGCAAATTGTATAATATGAAATGTAAATATAAAACTTGTCCTTTGAACTCAAATATTTATACACACATTCTTTTAATATCCAAATTGTTAAACATAAAATTGACGAAATTGAATTTATCAGTTATCTGTATTATGAATTCCTGTATTAATGTATGTCAAACATGATATATGAATAGTGATAAAAATTATTTCAAAGTATTTCAAATAATAATAATATGTAAGTATTCAACCGAAATATGATTTTACAAATGTGAAACGTCAATACATCATTTCATTCATACTAAATATCTGAAATATGATATTTGCAATTTGCTATTCAATTATTTCATTTCATGCTATTCAAACTTTACCACGTCACTTAATGCATACTATACAACTAAAATATGATATTTGTTATTCAATTATTTCATTTCATACTATAAAATTTAACAGTAATTTTTGTTACATCTCATATTATATTGCCCCCACAATTGTTTGGTTTCACATAAACATATTGAATTGTTGTAGTTACAACGTGTCACATTTCAATATATCCACAATACGAAACATATAAAATTCTTAATTATATTCCAAAATGTGAGTTCTAAAATATGATATTCTATATTTGCTATGTTTTTATTACATTTCAAATTATGAAATGAAAAAGTCATGTGTACAACATGATATAAGATATGGCATAATATTTCACTACATTAATTCCATTTCAAATACATAATTATATTTCACAATGTAGTCACATGAGGAAATATCAATGTGAAATATGATATTATATATTTGCTATGTATTTAGTCCATTTCATATTTTGTACTTCAAAAGTATTATGTAGATCCTATTAAATTATTCTTTAACTAGTTCCATTTCACATTATGATAATGAAATGTGATAGTTACAATATATCATATTTCATTCTACACACAATATGGAACATATGGAGGTCTATGCATATGAAGTTTGATATTGATTACAGAATAAATTTCAGTTTTACAAAGTAGGACAAATCATATGTCATTTTATACATGTGAACTGTCATAGTTGTTGAATAAAGTTCTTCGTTGAGCTGTATCATATGAAATGTAAAATATAATACTTGTCTTTCCAACTCAAATATTTATACATACATTATTTTAATATCGAAATTGTGAAATATAAAATTGATGAAATTCAATTTATCAGTTATATGTATTATGGATTCCTGTATTAACGTATGTCAAACATGATATATGAAAATTGATAAAAAATGATTGCAACGTATTTCAAATAATAATAATATCTAAGTATTCAACCGAAATATGATATTACAAATGTGAAACATGCTATACTATATATCTGAAAAATTATGTTTCGAATGTGAAACATTAGGACATCACTAAATTATTTGATTTCATACTTTAAAAGTGAAAAGTCAAATTTACTAAATCTCATATTACATAAAGAATTTGAATTGTTATAGTTACAACATGTGACATTTCATTATATCCACAATACGAACCGTAGAAAATACATAATTATATTTCTCTTGTGAGTACAATGTGAAATATGATATAATTGTTTTATATGTACATATTCCATATCAGGTTACAAAGTAGGACAAATCATATGTCATTTTATACATGTGAACTGTCATAGTTGTTGAATAAAATTTTCAGTTCTTCGTTGAGCAAATTGTATCATATGAAATGTAAAATATAATACTTGTCCTTCCAACTCAAATATTTATACATACATTATTTTAATATCCAGATTGTGAAATATAAAATTGTTGAAATTCAATTTATCAGTTATATGTATTACGGATTCCTGTATTAACGTATGTCAAACATGATATATGAAAATTGATAAAAAATGATTTCAACGTATTTCAAATAATAATAATATCTAAGTATTCAACCGAAATATGATTTTACAAATGTGAAACATGCTATACTATATATCTGAAAAATTATGTTTCGAATGTGAAACATTAGGACATCACTAAATTATTTGATTTCATACTTTAAAACTGAAAAGTCATATTTATTAAATCTCATATTACATAAAGAATTTGAATTTTTATAGTTACAACATGTGACATTTCATTATATCCACAATACGAACCGTAGAAAATACATAATTATATTTCTCTTGTGAGTACAATGTGAAATATGATATAATTTTTTTCTATGTACATATACCATTTCAAATTATAATCCTCATATGACTTGAATGTGAAATATGATAATTTATATTTGCTATGTATTTATTGCATCACATTTTTTGTAATCAATAAGTAATATGTACAACAAATCATATTACATTGTTTCCAAAATTCTCCAATTTCATATGTTTTTTTAAATTTTGATATAATATACATGTGAAATATATTTATTCATTATTTTATTTCATATATTTCATGTCAGATTTTATATGAATGACATTTCATATTTCATTCTTTCAGAAATAAAGTACCTATGAAAAAATATAAGTAAAATATTCAGGATGTACGACATGGAAGGACATCTCAAGAGTGTAATAGGTAACTTGAAATTAAAATATTATAGTTATTACACACGTTGGAAACATTCAAATATATTACAATCTAGATTCTATGATCCAAATAGGACTAACATCCCAAACTAACAAATTATGGTATAATAAAGGTAGCTTCGCCAAAAGGTATGACGAACAAACTTGTCGTTTCAATTTTCCCTGATACATCTTCATCGCCCAAAATAAAAACACTTCGGCCTTCTTAGTTCACATACCCAGTTACGCCTACAGTTCAAACTCAAATGTTAGTGTGTCATAACTGGTAGCACTAAATATCCTGGTTCAATTACTAAAGAAAAACCTACCAGGGATATATAAAGTTGCATATGGGTATATTGACATAGTAACTTCTGGTCCAAACAGCTTTCTACTAGCTTCATTGCAAATGTCCACTTCATAGACACCATCTGTAGTTCTAAAAATGACCATTTCTCTATCTTCAAAAACATGAAGTAAGATTGCTTTAGGCTTCCAGCACAAATGTGTTGTTCTTGGGAAGGAAATGATTCGCTGCAGTTGAATCACTTTATGAGGAATCCAGCATATTGTTTCCTCAAAATCAGGTTCCATCCTCCATATTTTCATCTCATAATTAATAACAGCAGGAAGACCAACTTCATGATTTCTAATCTTCATTACATGAACATTCCTCCTAAGAATTTTATCAACTTCATGAGGTTGCTCTATGTAGCTCATGCTGCTGTCAATCATATTGAAACTAAACAAATGGTTTACACTCATTACCCAATACATGACATTTCCAACAATGGTTCGGGACGGATTTTACATATGACAAAGATGGAAGAACACACACAGCACATTTCCACTCAGCACTAGCAGAACAAAAGGTGTACACCTTCGTTGCATTTCTTCCAGTGCAAATCCAAATTATTTTGATAGGACAATTATTGCATCCATCCTTGTGATCATGATTCGCAGCACACGATATACTAGCCTGGCTATTCGTTTCATTCTCTGGTTCTTGTGTGAAAGTTGTTTCTCCATTCATAGGATCCCAGACTGCGAGAATCCTACCTTGTGTGCACAACAATAGTACCTTGCCATGACGAACATCAATGATTCGCATATTGTTTAAGAAAGGATCGTCAGTTTCACTTTGCAAATGTTCCTCAAACACTTCAACTCTAACAATATCAGGATGTTGACCAACAGCAAGGAATCTAAATATTCCATCTATTCTTGTGAAAAGTCCTAGGAAAGGAGGACTCTTCTGATTATCAATCAAGAGTCTCCTAAAGGAATTGCTTGCAATCAGCCTCTTCCACTTTTTGCACACTGATTGCTCTGGCAAGACTATTAGGGTGTCTTTGGCAAACGTGAAAAAAATAATTTGTTTAATGTCATCGAGTAATCTTGATAGGTCACCCGTTTCTTCATCGCTTTGATCGTCCATCCTGAAAACATTAGCTGGTTTATATTCTAATTGAAATTCCAAATTGCACTTACTAATTGATATATGTAACTTGGTAGTACTGAAATGTTGAAATCTTGAACGAGAGAAACCATAACCTAATAAACTTAGGCCATGAATCCAACTATCTTAGCACGATCTAACGCATAATTTTCTTTGGAAACTACATTGTAACACATATAAACAAGTGAAAAGATTCGCGATTAAGCTGATGTTGTTCTAATGATTGCAAAAAACATTCAAGTAAATCGCCACATCTAGCAGTCAGTGCATTTATTTTTACTAGTACATAACTAGTACGTTATGTTTCTCATTTACAAGAATCGAATGCTCAACAAAGGCAGGAAAGTGATGAACAAACTCCAGATCGAACATTTCTAAATATCTACTGTCTTCCAAAGAAATCTACATGAAATATATTGGGTAAAGGAACGTCACGTCGATTTAAGAGACAATGAGGGAAGATTTGATGTGCTTCTCGTGAGTTAGGCGAACAGTGTGGACGAGCTTCATTCCTAATGGTTCCAATCACCTAATGGTGGTGCCAGGGTTCCTTCTTCAAACTCTGTCTTTGTAGCTATGGCGTTGAAGGCGAGAGGTAGAGGACACACTATGGAAAAGGTCTCTGTGCACCACTCAACAGAGATGGATGTATGACATAATATAAAATATTTTACTATGGCTGGTATGTCGTGACATGACTCTCCATGATCACGGGTAACAAGTGGCCTTGCATTCAGGGAATTTTCCATCAAACGCCACTCTTTCATGTAAGTGTGACAACGATATCATTTTTCACTACTTACAATATCAAGTTTCAATATTTCAAAAATACATTTGAGTACTTTCATTACGTTTGATATCTTAATTATCTCATTTCACTTCTTTCAATAGCATATTTAACACATTCCTCTAATTATAGTTATTTCAATAATACATTTAGGTGAATTCATAAACTTATTAGTGAAACGAGTTAATACTTTACGTGTTTTTTTCACAACAAAATAATAAATACAATATCATATAAATTATCTATTTGGGTCCAAAGTTGCTCCTTGACAAATTGTTTTTCTGATAACTATTTCACCGCTTGCTCCCAATAACGGACGTAATACTTCTATTCCGCCACCGAATGATTTGCACGTAGAAGAATTGCCCTGTGCCTTTCTTATGGTTAGTCTGTTCATGTATAATAAAACACACCAACTATTTATTTCCTAATTAATGACATCGCTCAAATTTTACAAACTCAATTATCTGTTCCATTGATTAGCATTACAAGAGAAGCTTGAAATGTCACATACTCAGTACTAACTACTAAAATGGCTTTATTGCTTAAATTTCATGGTTATATATTAATAGGACAAACCTAAGTAGTTTTGCAAGTAGTTTCTCAACATGCAAACACAACCAGGATCATTTTTTGATGCTACTTATTACTTCATAGTTTGATGCTACTTATTATATGTAATGTTATGTGTAGGGATATTTTTATATTATCCTGAATCAAGGTATTTCTATTATATGAAACGTGATCTAATATTTACCATCTTAGAATTGAAACATATATCATTACTACATCAATTTGCTAAAACAAATCAAAGAACTAATTTTCCATCATACAACAGAATTTCTTAGTAAATCGACAAGCCAAATGAAACATTTGTAGTGCATCAACAAAATAACTCAAATGAAATTACATAGATAGCAAACAAATTGATACATGGTAGGTAATAACAAGATAGGGTCACACGCAACTAGTTGGACGTCCGAGCTCCAATTGTTCCAATTATCTCAGACTCTAACTCATCTTCACCAAGTTGATTGTACTCAAACACTGTCTCCGCAAACTTCTGAATGACATCTTCCCAAACAAAAACTTCGCAACCAAGGTGCTGAAAGTTAGAAAACAAAATTTTAGAACATAGCGCAATGTTGCAAAAAATATATACTTTCATGAAAATGTTATTCAAATTGAAGAAAGGAAATGTAAATTTACTAACCCGTTTCCACCAGAGTTTTTCATTCAAACCGTCACTATTTTCAACCCATCCGTTCCCGCACCTATAGAACATTCGACCATTGTGTTCTCCACCTAAACACTTCCTAGAAGCTGCAGGTCTACCGCAACCACACAAGAACTCAGGTTGAATGAGTTTCTTCTGCGGCGGTGGGGACTCTTGTAACTATGACAACCATTGCTAACTGCTAGATGTATTTCAGTAGTTAAGCCGCTAGAGCAATCTGTGTTCAAATGCCAAAGCACAACATATATATAGCATCCGGAGTCCTAACTAGTAACTTCTGACACGCATGCAGTAAGAAGGGTTTCTACCATGCTGGTAAAATTATATTTTTTACTATTTCACTGGTCCCAATAGTACCGTACCGGTCAAGACGCGTGAGGCAGGAATCGAATAACTTTATGTCCACATGGAAGAAGCATCCTTTATGACCTGTATGTGTACCTGCATGCGCAGCCACATAAATACAATTCTGAACAGAGGTGACGATTCATGCTACTACTCTTCAAACCATGGCCTTTGTATGATTGTTATTTAGAAGGGAAAAAATATACACGGATACAATTACGTATTTCATTTCATTGAAATTTGATCATAATCATATTTCATTACATTTGAAATGTTCATTCCGTGAATTTTAATTTAAAATATTTGAAAATTTAATATCTAATTTCTATAACTATATTGCTTACATAGAGTGTGCCTTTCTATTACACAATATTTACAACTTTTCAGCACCTTGGTTGATGTATATAAAGCAATCAAATTATATGACGCAATGGAGAAGTGCTACTACTCTTCAAACCATGTCCTAAGTATGATTGCTATTGCTACCATATCATATTTCAGTAAATTGAAAATTTATCATATTCCTTTTTCATTGACTTTGAAATGTACATTTCATATATTATAAATTACAAAGTATGAAGATTTAATTTCTCATTTCTCTAACAATAATGCTTATCTAAAGTCTGAATATCTATTACATAAAATTACAAAGTATGGTTGATCTATCTAAAGCAATCAAGTCATATGAAGGAATCAAGAAGTGTACGAACTTATGATAACTTATTTATTTCACATTTCACATTTTACATTTCACATTTCACATTTCACATTTCAGTTCTCTACAACATTATTAAACTTTTGAAATTTATAATAACAATTAATGATATAAATTTACTAATTCAAAATAGTATTTTATCAATAATACTAAGAACTATAATTAGTTTCTGCGTCCAATTATTAATACGACAATCTTATTGATATTTTATCAAGTGTAAAATTAATTTGACGAAATTAAATGATAACATATACTATACTTTTAACATAGTATTCCCATCTAGGAGGGCGTTTTCTAAAATTTGTACTACTGGTATGTGCATTCAATAAGACGTTTCATTCTCAGAGGATGCGTGTACTGATTCAATTGATAAAGTTGACAGCATTGTACTAGTAAGAGAATCTTATGATTCTCCAGCTAGCTAGGAAGCTGTTACACGTTACTTTCTGACGATGTACTGGAAAGCTATTTCTCCATCTAGTGTTGTCACATCAATATAGATATGCATTGATCCATTACTACCAAACACCAGTACCTGCCTATTTTTATTTAGAAAAATAATTTTGAAACAGTGCTACATCAACGTCTATATAAGAACCAGATTTCACATCTGTCATCACAACAACATTCCATCAAGTCATTCCACTACCATATTGGTTAAAATGCCACCGCGCAAGCACAAGAACAAGGTTAATCCAACCAAGAGGAAGGATGTCCCCAAGACACCTTGGTTCCTAACGGCGTCTGGGCAATCTATTGACCATCAACTTGAAGCTGCCGCAAGTGGTACTGCTACTCCAACAAATACGACCAACTCGTCTTCCACATTTGACGATTCAAGTGAGTGCTGCCATCTATCCCCTGAGGTTATCCGATTCTTGACCACGGACTTGGTATCGGAACACATCAAGGCTGAAGCAAAAATGTATGCGATGCCAACTAAGAACAAGCAGAGTGTTTCATATACAGATGATCCTTATGTGTCTCTGTTAAGGAATATAAATGAAACCATTGAAACTAATCAGAGAACCAATGTCGAAGATAAAGAAGATGTCAGTGCACCGCAGCAGTATCAACCGTCTTCTTCGCCAAAGAATATGATAGCATTATAATATTATCTTCAGATGAGGAAGATCCTAATGCTTAGATTCCTATTTTTAATCTTTTCCAATATGTATATTTAATTATTAGTTCCTACTTTTTCAGAAATGTAATTCTTTTCCTACTTATTATATGTAATGCTATGTGTATCAATGTATGTTTTATGGTTTTCAAGTGCAAGGCTTTGCGATATATTAATGTTTGCAGCCAAAATATGTATAATATTATAATCTAGATATAGCTATCAAAATGTGCATGGTTAGAACAAGCATGTACCCCCAAAAACATTCATTCACAAAAAAATTAAAAACGTACTTCATGATCTTAAATATTTTTTATTTTATAAAGAGCATGTATCAACAAAACCATTCCATGGCATACACAACTATCACAAACGAGTAGTATGACGATTTATATCCACCATAAACCAATTTCTAAAAGTTTATAATCTACCGTATTATAGACAACATCCATCATTGATAATGACTATAATTAGTAAAATAATATACTTTAGTACTATTAACATGAAAAAATATATTTTTAAATAGGATATGAAGCATGTCCATATTTTATTATTTACAAATTGATATGAACTTACATATTAAAGGCAAACCATATATCAATAAACTGGATTTGCTATTACATCATATGCAATATAATGTTACATAAATTTTTGTTTTTTATCATGTTAAACTATGTCAATAATTCACATAGCAAATTGTTTACTATCTCTTTATAAACTAGTAAGAAATGAATAATTTTTATCATTTATGCCAAAGGTTATGTCTCAAGATACTTAGTTTTGCCAATATGAATATGAACTACTACAAAATGACATAGGTTCATTACGCTGATGCTCAAAAAGTGTCATAGGTTGATTAGACACAGGGACAAAAAACCATTCCTTCACATTAATAACTATCACAAACACGCAATATTACAACGATATCCTAAATGTACGAGTATGTACTATTGTACAAAATCAATTTTTATGAACAACATCCTACGTTAGAGGCACCAAGAACAACATTTCTGTCCAATGAAATTGAAATTATGTCCCCACGCTATGTTGTTTTTAAGAGTATATGTACTGCAATGTATTATACCAATAGAGATATCATTTGATGTGCCATACTCTACTCTATATAACTTCATACCGAAAACAATACCTGAGTAATGAAGTTAATGAAGCAAATGAAATAATTTTTTCATGCAAGAAGGCATTGAAGATCATTGAAGATCATTCTAGATCACACAGATGTCACTATATTTCGATGCGTATAATGTTTCACTATTCAGGTATGTCAAACATATATACCATAGGATAAAAATTACCATTATTCCATTTATTTAATCATGAATATTAATCAATTTAATCACAACTCATACATAAGTGAAGTATGATATTTTTTATTTGCTATTTATTTATTCCATTTCAAATTATGAAATGTAAAAGTTATATGCCAAACATGATTTAAGATATGGGATCATATTTCACTACCAGAATTACATTGCAAATATTCACAAAAAATTGAATAACGTTCTTCATGATCTTAAATATTTTATATTTTATAAAGAGCATGTATCAACAGAACCATTTCATGGCATACGCAACTATCACAAACGGGCAGTATGAGGACGATATCCACCATAAACCAATTTCTAAAAGTTTATAATCTCCCGTATTATAGACAACATGCATCATTGATAATGCCTATAATTAGTAAAATCATATATTTTAGTACTATTAACATGAAAACATATAATTTTAAATAGGATATGCATCATCTCCATATTTTATTATTTACAAATTGTTATGAACTTACATATTACAGGCAAACCATATTTATGCCACTGGTTGTGTCTCAATACTCAGTTTTTCCAACTACTACAAACTGACATAGGTTCGTTACGCGCATGCTCAAAAAGTGCCATAGGTTTGTTAGACATAGGGAAAAGAAAACCATTCCTTCATATCAATAACTATCAGAAGCACGCAATATTAGAACGATATCCCAAATGTTTGAGTTTATACTAATGTACAAAATCAATTTGTATGAACGACATCCTACGTTGGAGGCAACAACAACAACATATTTGTCCAATGAAATTGAAATTATGTCCCCACGCTATGTTGTTATTAAGAGTATATGTACTGCAACGTATTCTACCCTTTGAGCTATCATGTGATGTGCGATACTATATATAAGTTCATACAAAAAAAAAACCTGAGTAATGAACTTAATGAAGCAAATGAAACAATTTTTTCATGCAATAATGAATTGAAGATGATTGAAGATCATTCTAGATGACACCGATGTCTCTATATTTTGATGCAGTAACATATATCATTCAAGATCATATAATGTTTCACTATTCAGTTATGTCAAACATGATATATGAATATCAATACAAATGATTGCAACCGTATATTTAATAAGATATGGCATAATATAGTTTCCTCACCATAACTTGTTGCATAAAGGATAAAAATCATAAATTTATATATGATATTTTTTACAGAGCAGATATCATCAATAAAAATTAATGAAATGTTTCATATGAAATATAATGTGCTTTACTTATTCATTCAAGTATTGTAACATTATCATTTTTAAATTAATTTTTTTATTAATCCTTTTAATTGCCATATATAACATAGGATTAAAAATTACCCTTATTCCATTTATTTATTCCATTTCAAATTGTGAAATGAAAAAGTTATATGTACAACATGATATAGGATATGGCATAATATTTCACTATAGGAATTCCATTTCAAATATTCACAAAAAATTGAATAACGTACTTCATGATCTAAAATATTTTATATTATGTATCAATTGAACCATTCCATGGCATACGCGACTATCACAAACGGGCGGTATGATGACGATATGCACCATAAACCAATTTCTAAAAGTTTATAATCTCCCGTATTATAGACAACATCCATCATTCATAATGCCTATAATTAGTAAAAACATATTTTTTAGTACTATTAACATGGAAACATATTATTTTAAATAGGATATAAGCATGTCCATATTTTATTATTTACAATATGTTATGAACTTATATATAGATTGCAACGCATTTCAAATAATAATAATATCTACTTATTCAACCGAAATATGATTTTACAATTGTGAAACATTAATACATCACTTAATTCATACTATATATCTGAAATGTGATATTTGCAATTTGCTATTCAATTGTTTCATTTCATGCTATACCGAGAAATTATGTTTCAAATTTGAAACTTTGGGAGATCACTTAATGCATAGATATTGCCTTCATTGAGCCAAAATCAACAAAATCACCAAAACTTTATGACATCACTTAATGCATAATATTAATAATCTCATACCTACTATTTGACATATTGATCTATTTTCAACACCTTCATGAAGTAGTATAAATTGGAATATGAAATAATTTACATTCCATATTTCACTAATACAAAATTGGAATTTGTGTCATTTCAAATATATTATAACTTCCCTATATATTGAAAACAATAGAAAATATTTCATATTATTTGTCATCATGGCTAAATTGATTTTATATAAGTAATTCTCAATGGCACTTTTAACTTAGTTTCTTATAACATTAATTTAAATATTGGAAACGTACTGAACTAAAATTTTAATTTCAATTCAAATTTCTTATTAATATATTCAAAAATGTCGATCAAGTTGATTTTTTCTTAATTTACGGACAAAAAGATGAGTTCATGGGAAACTTGTTCTAAAACTTTTTATTAGGGGTTTTACTTATTTTTCTGTAGAACCTGTCATCAATATAGATTGTTTCACATAATTTCAGCTAGACTATTTACAAAAGGTATTAAATGGTACACGGTCATTGTTATATCGTGTCCTACAACATACCTGTCCGCAGAGTAGCGCACATATCAGTACATAAGCTGGACGAAATTTCCAGCTACTTGTTGAGATGCAATAATTGATGCTACCGGTGTAACCACATCTTTGAAGTTATTGCTCATTTATTACAAACCAACGCTTGTGTAAGTGGAACATTGGCAGCCTATATTATACCAACCACCCATTGTACAGAGTCACCCACATAGGCACCATTTCAATCTCTAAGCAGCACTCTTCGTTGGCACCACATCTGGACATCTCAAGAATGAATATTGCTGCGGATAACCAAGTAAGTTCTTCTATCTTCCAAAAGAACTTGTTAGGATTTGTTTCATATAGCTTCATGCTTTAAATAGATTACTTCCATGTTGTGTTTAGGGTCTCGGATTGGTCGTATATGAAGATGTTATGTATATACCACAACCTAATGGAAGTCGGAACGGATTGACCAGCAAACTCTCCGTCGATGCATCCATGGATACTGATCCTGCCGCAGGTGGCATGGGGTAGCGAGAATGGCGGTAGGCGTTTCCTCGGTTGTCCTATAAATGTAAGAAGTAGCAACTAAGCCCACACTATATTCAATGTGAACTTCCTATATTTATTCTGACTTTTCCAACACTGCAATTGTATTCAGGGACAAGAATGTGCATGGAGCTGTTGGGTTGATCCGGAACATGGAACTCCCATGAAGAACTACCTTGCTAACCTACATCCGGACTTAGAAAATACGTTGGTGAAACTAGAAGATGCCAATGAAGAGAAAAGTTACAAGGACAACAATTTCCTTTCTAAGAACAAGATGTCAAGGAGCGACTTCTATCAATTAGTGCAGATTCAAAGAAGAAAGATTACGTAATACTTTTTTGTATTTCACTTCTAATGATATTCATTAGTGTTTACTATCACTGAAATTGATATTTCAATGATTGTAATATTATTCAGCACCTTAGATCATAACTCTATTTAGTAGCTGTACTATCTCTACATTTCAGTATTTCACATCATGAACTAATCATGCTTCACTTCATGTACTACTGATGTTTTTTACCAGATTATATAAACTTTGATTTATTTCCCGATTTTACACTAGAATCTATTAACTTGTCATATTTGTTTTAGTGAAGATAAAAAATAATTTGTAGCAAATTTTCACGAAGTGAAACCTCAAATTGTAGTACGTACATTTCCATTTATGAGTGAAACTGTAGAACATCATCACTATTACACATATCACTGGTATTGATAGTTTCTAACTACATGCCAATTGAAATATGAAATACATGATAATGTACAATTACTTAATTCATTTCATACTGCACCAAAAAATGTTGTGAGAAGTTTATTTATTTAAGTGAAATATATTACATACGAAGTAGCGAAGTGTTATATAAACATTACATAAGAAGAAGCTGAAATGTTATAGAACCATTTCATACCGAGTCATTTCATTACACTCAATTTTCTAATAGATAAAAACATTTCATAAGAGGTAGCATAAATGTTACAGAACATGCTTACTCACATATTCGGACATAACGTTTCAAATGTAAGTACTTCACAATCCAAAATATGGTCTAATTGAAACCAAGCTTAAATCCAAACCATGTTGACCCACAAAATGACATATGAAACACAACTACGATCTGAAATTCAATGTCCCACGCTTAATTATCGATTCTTCTCCTCTTCATCGATCTTCCATCCGTGCCGATCCTCCGCAGTTGCAAGCACGCAATTGGCTCTTCGTGTACACGATGTAGTCTTTCAGCCTCAACATCGACGCAGCGCCGCCTTCATCTAGCTCTGCTTCAAATTGTATATTATCACCAACTATGTTTTCTCCAACAGCCTCATCCAAACCATTATCTTGAAGTATTAACAAAGTAGGCTGCAAACCAGAACTATATTAATCACACATGAATGAAATTAGAATGTACTACAAGAAACTTACTTCTATTGGTTCGACATTGCTCTGCTGCAAGGATTTAGTATGTAGTGGGCATCTTTGAGTCGACATCATATTCACATGAGCTCCCATCAGAAATTTTCTAAGAAACATAAGTGAAAGAAAAATTGAAATGAAACATAAGAAGAAGATATTTACATGCACACCAATTGATACTGAAATAAGAATCTTCGAATAACAAATCTGAGAACATAACAAGTAACTGCTTATAGAAAGTACCTTCGATGAAGTCATATTTCTTTCCATGTGATTCGGGTCATTGCTGCCATCGATGAAGGCAGAGAGGAAAACAACATTCTTCTCATCCATGCTCATTGGCTCCTAATAGTTTGAGAGGTGGGATGATATGTACAAGTGTAAGGGTTGCTCTTATACTACTACTGCGAGAGGTAGTTTTCCCACCAAAATGTACCTCCAAATTTTGATACCGTACATGGAAAAATATCCAGGGGAGTTTTTTTTCATTTCACTCCTACATGTTCTTTAACATATAACACCTCCTTACAGTTTCAAGTTTCACTGTTTGGTCTGTTTTGTTTCTATCACATGTATGTTATTAATGTCATATTATACTACATTCAGAACTTTACACATCTCGTCTAACTAAGTGGCCAATGTGTAAAATTTACATGTCTACTGCAGAATAGTACAAAAAATTAAGAGAGCGGTGCGTGTTGTCAAATCCATGTCAAATCAATCTCGTAGACCGAGGGGATGAGTTCTCACACAAAGACGCGTGGTACTATGCAAGCCATCTCCCACTACAGTTGCCCATACCTCAATATCACAAACATAGAAGCACTCAACTAGCACAGCTCTCACTCATTCGCCATTGATGTTCTGTTTCTAGCTCTCCCACGCACACCTCTCGGACAATCGCCATTGATGTTCTCCTTCTAGCTATCTTCCAATCTCCACTTCATCATCCGGGGGATCAGTATGTCAACTCTTCTTCTACTGATCTAAAAAAGGAGTGGATTGTTCAAGAAACAGAGGTTAGGCGTGATGTTCAATCTATAAAAGTTTATTCGGTTCATCCAAGAAATTCCTGTTTAGTACTGAACACCACTTACACTTATCATGCAATCGTGTTCTATAACAATATGTGTAGTTCTACCATGGAAGCAAACTTCTTGAATTCTTGCAAACTAGCATAGTTTCAGTTATAGAATGAAACATCTTAATTAAATGATATACTATTCCAATAGCTAATAGAGCCGCATCTGGAATATGTTTTCATGTTTTGCATTGATAAGTGTAATATTTGTGTGTGTCACTGAAAAATCATATTTCACTATTTCAGTTAGCACAAATCACATTACATTAGTATACATGGATATAATGAAGACACTATGAATTACATAGATCTGACATGTATATATATTTCTAGTAATTAATCGCTAAATGAGTTGTCTGCATAGATTCCAAACTTAGTGAAATTATATATTTAGCTGCACATTGGAATTTAATTGTTACATAAATATAGAAACATTTTTTGGAACACGTATAACAATAGGTTTAGAAGTGATATGGAAAATAAATTATGTTATAAAATTTTTTACATTTCATATAACAGTACTACTAGTTGAAGAAATTAATAAAACAAAGTTTCTTCAAAGTGAAAGATGAATTATTATATTAGTAATATTAATTATATTAGTAATATTAACTTGTGTACCTACTGTGCTTATGTAGGATTTGGTAGAAGATGTCTGGACATGATCATAGTTCAGATAGGAAGTCCAATGATTCTAAAAATTCAAACACTTCAGAATGTGATGCAGCAACTCCTAGAAGTTCTTGCAAAAAAGTAGCAACAATTATAAACAAGTTTGACAATTGTAAAAGGAAGATTGTGAAAGATATGGATTTTGGAGGCTTGTTGGACCTTCCACAAATAAACAAGTTAGATCGCAAGTTCACAAAGGTCGCTATGCAACACCGACCACGATACTAGAACAATAAGAATCAATGATAGAGTTTCACTGACAATAACTGATGAAGATGTCCATAGAATTCTAAGAATGCCAAAGGGTCAGAACTTATTGAGAGGATTGGACTGCCAATCAGTAGTAGAGAAAATAGAATTCTTGCGTCTAGCAATGGGATCTGTTACATACGACCCTGAAGAAATGAACAGTTTGAAGGTTGCTGAAACAATAATAACCAAGGAGTACCCAAATGGTATGGATGCAACACAGGTTGACCAATTCAAGACTTCATTTGTTTGCTTCATAATGGGATATTTCTTAATAGCGCGCAGTAGTGCCAATCATGGAGCTAAAGATTACTGGGGTTCACTACTAAAACCAAATGAAATACCATCATACAACTTTTGCTCAGTAGCAATTGATGAAATTATGAATGCAGCCAAAAAAGCTCAGTATGAACTGAAGACCAAAAAATGTGTCAAATATGTTTCAAGTTGCGCACTACTTTTGCAGGTCAGTAATGTAATTGAAAGAAGCATGATTCTGAAATATTAAAATATTTTCTGCATCTGATCATTTATTAATGCATGGAAACTAATTGTTGTACTTTATTAAATATATGACAGGCTTTCGTTTTGGACAGTCTCAATCTTGGAATTCTAAACATACCTGATTATGTAGTGCCTACTATTTCTGCATTTGACTATGAGAATATGTCAAAGATGATAGAACTTGTGAGGCAGAAGGCTGATGAACATTCATTCGGATCAAATGAGGTGATAATATAATTAGTAACCTATTAAAAATATTTCTCTGAATTTGTCTTACTCATAAAAATTGTTTATTTAGCATTCGCAGCTTAATTCCTTCTATATTGAAATCAAATTTCTATACATACACTCTATATATATACAAATAATGAAATATGATACTTATGATATTATATTTTTCAGTTATCTGTAATATAAATTGACTTGAATTGAATCAATGAAATATGTATCTGATTTTACCAATGAAATATGATGTTTCAAATGTAAACCGTTACTACATATGTTATTTGATTTAATATATGTTAAGTAATTTTTCACAATTATTACCAAATTTCATAATATGAAAGTGAAATATGATATAAATTGTTTATTAACTTATATAAAACAAGTTCTGTACTACTAACCTATCACATATATATCTCTCGAATTTGTCCGAACCATCAATAATGTTTTGTTTGATTGTCACAATTAGATTGAAGAACTGGAAATATATTGTTCATAAACAGGATAGAAGTATATCAAAATTTGGAACTGATCCAATGAAGAAACCTCCATTTATACCAAACATAGTTAAAAGCAAACCTGGACCAGTTCAAACAACAAGTATTGCAAAGCGGCCAATGAACCTTTACCTTGATTCTTATGTCCAAGGAACAATCCCGAAGAAGGTATGATTTTCTAACAGTTGAACAAATATGAATAACTTAATGGAAACAATTATATTTGCTAACACTATATTTTCCATCAGCTCTCCGTTCCTCAAATTATTGATCTTAAATGGCACAATCGCTAGGATTGTAAGACATATGAATGAGTTTAAAGCCATTGCACAACCAATTTGTAATTTCGCTGGTCAAGTTAATAACCAGCCAATACCAACATCCGGAAGGGAAAATATATCTTCAAAGATAGACGATCTATTGGAAATCATTCTAAATGATAACCTTGAATTAGCAAAGAGGCTTCATGAGCACAAAGACCGAATGTAAATTAAATCTAAAGGACCACCCCAAAGGCGTAAACAATTTAAAGCGCTCGAGGTGAATATAGTGGAGCAGATTCTAACAAAGTGATTGTAAGTAATTCAACTAAAATAAACTACTGCTTGCACTAGTAAGAAATGCTAACACTTTTTCCATTTACTGTCTCGTGCACTTAAAAAAATTGACTCATCAACAAGCAAAAAGTTTGAACTTGAAAATACTGGTAAGAGATATGAAATCATAATGCATCATTCATCAATGATATATGTTATATGTTTTGTTTATTTCGATATAAATTTTAAGATCATTCATTTAGTACGTTGTTTCTTTCAGGTTATATGGATGGAACCAGCACACCAACTAATGTAGTACAAAGACCATGTTCTAATACATGTGATCAATTTGTTAATGTGCAAACACCACAAAATCAACTTTCACCTGCAACAGTTGCTAGTCGTATGTCAAAAACAGCTGTTGCATTTCGTTTGTTTCAAAGAGAAGATATATTGAACTTGAATGCAAGAGCACTCGAAGCAGAGTTCATAGACTCACCTATTGAGAAAATTAACGTAAGCAATGGTCCATTGGCAATTAATCATGTGCTTGTAGGGAGTACTATGCTAAAAAGATCATCAGCTATGCTCTCTACATTATCAAATTGGGTACTAAACAGCAAGCACGAGGAAAATGAAGTGTAAGTAAACTTCATGTATAGTATGGAATTTCCATAATATAAATATTTATCAAAGCCAACACTATTTCTTGTATGACAGGTGTTGGATAATACATTACGAACCAAGGTACATCGAGTTAACAGGCAATGAATTGAAGGATACACTTGTACTCTTCAAAACATTCAGCTATGAAGTATTTGATTTATGTATCAGGAGACTGGTTCAACTTGAAATGTTGATGTATGGCACTTCAAAGAAGCAAATGTGTAGGCATATACTGGAGTCATACTTTGCAGTAAGTTTTCCAAAGAAAATTTGTTTTGTTACTAATAATATATGATCTTGTCAAATGAAAAATAAGTAATATTTTGCATAAAATGAATGCAGATGATGGTTCTAGCAAATGAGAATGTTATGTCCGCCGTTAC
Organism: Aegilops bicornis; assembly: GCA_021605145.1. Lineage (NCBI taxonomy): Eukaryota > Viridiplantae > Streptophyta > Magnoliopsida > Poales > Poaceae > Aegilops > Aegilops bicornis. Next base: position 32,041,838 of record CM038670.1, read on the forward strand.
GGCTTGACCAGTTTCGGAAGATAGAACTATTATATGATATATCGGAGTGCATAACCGTAAGTTATTTAAAATGAATTATATATATATGTTTGCGAGCTTTGTATTTGATAGATAAAGTGACTGATGAGCGAAAAACTTCTTTCATACTAAGTTAAATATTAATCTATGTGCAGATTATAGTTCCTGCTTTAGTGAATGTTACATGGTGCTCCTATTTCCTTGACATGCTGCAAAAATGTGTACATGTTGCTGACCCGACGTATGTACGATCAAATGAAACTGAACTAAAGAAGATGCATGATTCAAATGTGAAGAAAATTCTGTGTGCAATGACAACAGTTGTGAAAGAGCTTTACTCGGATGGGAAGTTGACTTCACCACATGGGACACAAATTATTTGAAGCCTATTATTCACGGTGCTAATAGGTACTATTGATAACATTCTTTCAATCCCTTAACAAATGATTATTATATAAAAATATAACTAATATGATTAAATTCTACAGTGCTGACTCAGGTTTGGTGACCATTATATCCATTCGGGATTTCCATGGAGACAAAATTGTTGGAAGCTATACATAGGTAGTTGTCAAACAAGATAAAGCATGTTTACTTATAGAATATTTGAAATAGATTCAATCTTATTAATATTCGATTGCATGTACCTTTGTGCGCAGGAAAATTTAATGTCATTTAAGCCTTTGCTGTTGTATGAGATGCTGTCGATTAAAGGGAACCATGGAACAGTGCCTAGTGCATACATCCAAACAATTGATGATTAAGGAAAGGGAGCCAGCCATGAATATCACAACTCCAAGAAAAACAGACCAAGAAGCCTAATAAATTATTATATTATGAGTATCCGCATGACAATTTTATGTACTATATTTTTGTGAAACTTGAGGATATTTAGGAGTTGTATAACTGTTTAAATCCAGCTTGAAATGTATTGAAAACATTTCATATTTCAATCATTTGGAAATAACTCTATGTCTCTGTTTTATCATTGTTTTATGTTCTTATCTTTTAATCATATTTCATATCCATTAGCTATTTTTCCACTAAAATATAGAGTCATACAAACAAGAAAGTTAATGATTAGAAAATTAAACTAACTAAGCTCTTCATCTTATTTGGCCATGCATGAAATATTTTGTATGGTAGTGCTTTATTGAAATAGAATTGTTTCAGTTCATGCTATACCGAGAAATTATGTTTGAAATGTGAAACTATAGGACATTAATTAATGCATACTATACAAATGAAATATGATATTTGTTATTCAATTATTTCTTTTGATACTATAGAACTGAAAAGCCATATTATTTACACATCATATTGTATTGTACCAACAATTGTTGGATTTCACATAATCATATTGAATTATTATAGTTACAACGTGTCACATTTCATTATATACACAATACGAACCATAAAATATGCATAGTTATATTACAAAATGTTAGTTATGAAATATGATATTTTATATTTGCTATGTATTTATTCCATTTCAAATTCTGAAATGAAAAAGTTATATGTACAACATGATATAAGAGATGGCATAATATTTCACTATAGGAATTCAATTTCAAATACCTAATTATATTTCACATTGTATTCACATGAGGAAATATGAATGTGAAATATGATATTTTATATTTGCTATGTATTTATTGCATTGCATATATTGTACTTAAATCATACTATACAACTGAAATACGATATTTGCTATGCAATTATATACGGATTCAAGATTATAAAATGTATTAACAATGAAAATTGAAAATTATAAAACTAAACAAAGTAACTCACTATTTTATTTTGACATAAAAAACCAAATACAAAACTATTAATAATGAAAAATGTAAAATATATAGCACATTTTATATGATTAAGTGTATAATAATGCTAAAATTGATAATTTTAAATCAATCAATGAGAATGTATAATCGATTTGCTTTTTTTGAAAATATATAGTCCAGCAAACATTTTCAATAACTGATGTCAATGAATATATAGCTGCTAAGTACCATTATTTCAAATAAATGAAACATGTGGCATAAAATAATTTATAAATAACATAATATAACTAAATTTTTAAAATGGCGATACATAGCTTTCTAACCAGGTACCATTCATTTTGAAGAACTAACTAATAAATCAAAGATATTAACAATACAAAATATTACATTGTTCTTCACTAAAGTAAATCATAAAACGATTAAATATTTCTTATGAGTATCAATTATAATCATTACGAAATTATATATCATATACGAAAATAATATTAATGATCAAAATAAGTCATCCAAATTTTATAAGGCATATTATAGGGAAATAGATATTCATAAGTAGTAACGTTCAGACGGCGTTACTTAGTTCAAATGAATCATCGATACAAGTTTCTACTTATTACACAATTCATTCTACAAATACTTAGAAACAAATAACGCAAAACAAAGAACATTAAGGTAAATATAGCTGGGGACAATTTTTGATCGTGTGTGTTGGAGATCTACATTTGCTGCAAAACCTTGATCGGACAACACCCATCACACCACCAGCTTGTTTGTTCTTTGGGTCTGGTTTTTCCCACTACTCTTCTTCTTGATGTTAGCTTCCATGCTAGACATGTACCTTTTATTGGATGGTCTACCATTCCTCTTCATTATAGCAGGTGCAAGAATTGAAGAAGCAGGAATTGAAATGTTTCTTGCGGTATCAACTATTTGAACACATGATTCAACAACTTCATTGTTTTCCTGTTGAACACCAGAATTTGTACTTACTTCATTTTCAGGTATTGATCCATATCCCACCTGGCATGTAGTTGTCTTTGAAAGTCTGTGCTCCTTTAATTCCTTTTTGCACCTACTAAAATTTAACTTTGCAATTGCATATGCATCTGGATCGATCTCAGCCTCATTTACAATGTCTATTGCAGCGAAATATAGGAGTTGGTGCCTAAATGATCTAGATTCCTCGTTAGTGTCGCCAATATATTTCTCCAACTTATTATTGAATGTAGATGACCTAGCTTGCTTTGTCCACCGCTTCATTATGTGACAATCAGGAATTTTGCACACACCTCTGTTAACAAAGACCTGCGAAATTTAAAAACCGTAACAAAACATTACTTCCTTCTGCGTAAAATAAAAATAATAAAACATAAAATGTTGTGTATCGCATCATAAGGACGTGGCTACACAGAACACCAAAATGTTCGTAGAAGTCCACATTCACATGTGTAATATCCAATTGACTCATCTACTTTGATTTTGTAAATTACTTTAGACCATGATTCCCTAGCCTCCGCTGGACATGCTTCACAACAAATGTATGTTCCTCCAGACTAGGAAGCACAAGGTATGATGTAGACTTAATGAGCTCCTTCTTGAATAGATTATAAACCTTTGCTGTATATATAACTGAAGCATGCTTCTCCATTGGATATCCAAAATGGACCTTTATTATTTTCTGCTTAAAATTACATAAAGTCAGATGTGCAAATTATATGAAAGTTATAAGTACATGTATCAAGGATTTCTCTGTTCAATGCAAATGAATTCAAATTTACAAAAATTTTACCTGTTTGTTTTTCCTTTCAGCATCTGCATCACAACTCTCACGATCGTCTATAAGCTTTGTGTACTGTGTAATGAATGCATTTATTGAAGAATTACATACAGTATGTATCTTCAGCATAAAGTTTGCACATTCACTACGTTGAGTGCTACACATTCTAGCACAAAATACTTTACTAAAGTATGGTTTGGCCCATTTGTGCCTACACTCGTAGGCTCTAGTCATGAAAGGATGCTCCTGTAAACCATACTTTTCCGTAACAAATTGCCATGCATCTTCAAACTCCTTTATAGTTAGCATGTGGTTCACTAGCTTATGTAAATCATCGGCAAATGTTTTATGCTTGTTGTAAACAGCTCCGAGAAGTTCATGAGCCCTCTTCAGAACGTGCCATTTGCACCATCTATGTTCTGAATTAGGAAGCTCTTGAATGACTGCATTTCCAATGGCTCTAGCCTGATCTGAAATTATTCATGAGGCAAATTAATGGTTACATTCTCAAAATTAGTGAAGTTACTATTAATGTGTAAGAGGCAGCAATAAACGTCTTGCAAAATAATAGTTTACCTGTAAGAATTGTAATTGGTGGTTTTCCACCCATCATAGCAACAAATTGCTTAAAAGCCCAACGGAAATTCTCTTCCTTCTCATTAGTCAAGAACACTCCAGCAAAGATTACACTCTCAAAGTGGTTACTAACCCCTACAAACATACCAAATGGCATTTTGTAGATATTTGTTCCATACGTAGTGTCAAAAGTTATTGCATCTCCAAAGTGATTATATAATGATCTACTCCTTCCACTAGTCCACATTAGTGACTTTAGCCTGTTGTCATCATCCACCTGAGCACAAAAAGCAAATCTATCATCCAGGTGCAATCATATCACGGAAGTTCTCCAGTGTTTTAGCAATGTCGCCCTGAAGCGCTTTCACTAGCAATCTGTGAACAAACCGTACGTAACTTCCGCTTACAGAATGGAACTTTCTTTGTTGATCCATAGAAACCAGCAACTATAGAATTAACCCTTGTTAGTGATACATTGTTCTCTCTAAGATTCTTTATTAAGTCTCTAATTGGCTTGTCAATGTGTTGATGTGAATGGAGGTGTTTCTTCTCGCTGCAAGATTCCACAAGGGCATGATTGTGTTCTTCACGAAACTTCGACATACCATTCAGAATTTTCATTCAGATTTACCCTGAGTGTTGCCTTGCAACCACATCTAGTAGTTGCATATTTAGTATTCTTGCTGAATCCCTGGAAACATAATTGCGGAATAAGATTCAATGTTAGGAGCATACTAAATCATTATACATTTGTCTTCAGATTATTTATGAGATTAAGACATGATCAATTATAACATTATTACTTACGGCTCATTGGCAAGTGAAGTCCTGCATTGTCTCAGATATGAGTCCGAATGGTGATATAATTATCACCATTCCTAATACTGAAACCAAGTACACAAGAATAAGTATTGTAGAAGTCATATGCTTCTGCAATTGATGAAAACTTCATACCAACAACCGCCTTAACATTTGCACAGATGTGTCTTCACAATAACTTCTAATTCCATTTTCAACAGCTCCAACTTGTCCTCCTCTGTCCAAAACAAAAAACATGTTTACATAAAACTAATCTCATATATTTTTATGAAATGAAGATCAAACATAGTTTACTCTTACTCGAGGAATCGTTCATTTGAATCTGACTCTTCAGTCTGAACATTGTATGCAGAAAATAAGTAGTTCTCATCTAGATTTTCGGGCATAAACATCTTATCTGGAAGTTCGACAGTGTCTTTCCTACATTGTAGACGTGACTCTACTTCTTTGAGTCATCGACATAATCACAAGTTTCAACCCTGTTTTAAAAAATGAATACAAGTTAACATATATCGTAAATAATTTTATCACATACTTCCAGGTGTTAAATGAATTTAATTACTGCTGTTTACCTTAGGTTAGGTCTGGAAAGTACATCATTGTCTTCGGAGAAATAAGGTCTATCAGAATAACATGAACTCTCTTCAGGTATTGAGTTTTCAGTATTCCTAGATTAAAAAATGTAGTTAAACATAATACTGATAAATATTTTATAGGTAATTTGGAAACAAAAGATAAGTAAATATATTTCAATCTAAAATTTAAGAACTTACGGTTGATTGAAATTTGTAATAGGATGTTCAACCATGTTTAGTAGTTCCATAAAACTGGCAGGCACTGTGTCCATTTGACTTTCATAATTACCTAAAAGATTAATGGAATTACATAAGGCGGAAAGAATATTGAACAATAATAAACTGTATGCACAGTAATGATAAAGTGTTTTCTGTGCATCAAAACAGAACAGAATGAAGATCCGAAAACAACAAAATGAAAAACATATATGAACTGACCTTAGTTGGTTACTTGAGGCAACAATGGATAGAGTATCGGATAAGATCTGTGCCAAAGGATACCAAATTTGATAGAACTCTCTAAATTTTTCTGATTCCAGCCTACAATCAGATGGGGATTTAGCTACGGCTGCTTCATGGCTAGAAAGCGGATGCGAAATCTCTAGTAGAGGTTTTCTAACCTAGAATAGAACAATATCTACTCCGGTGTGTACTGATGGACTGATATGAGATTGGAGAACTGGGGCAAGAACTCGAGGAGAAAGAATGGCGACGGACGGAGACAGGATGCCAGAGGAGACGCATCTGTAGAGGAGAAGGATAGACAGAATAAATATCTCCAAGGTGTAGGCTCCACTTAAATGTATTGTGTACTACTTGTCAGTCTGGACAGTGGTATTACAAATGTATAAAGATGCAGGTTCATTTACTAACTTATACAGACTACACCCGCACAGATCTTGACGAAACTACCCAACGGCGGATCCGGCTCCGGTACCTCCCGCCTCCGGTAAAATAACTTAGCCGGAAGATCACGCGGGAGCGACCACGCATCATCGGCCGCAGCGGACGCGATCATCCGCGCCGCCATACTTGTCCTTCTCGGTTTTGCCTAGGATGCGGCGTTTACGCGGATGGATTGTTACGGGCTAGGCTTAGTCGCTAGGTTTCGGCAGGTATATGCGAATCTAGATCGACTATTGTTTCCGTCGGGGCCACGTTAGTGAAAGCAATTATCCACGTCCACTCGATCCCTCGTAGAAAAAAACTAAACTACTATCTGATTTTCACATTTTGAAAAACCACGTTGATCGTTAAGTCTCCCCGTGACGGCCAGTGTCCAGCCAGCTACGCATGCAGCCCAGGCGCAGCCATGGCTAGACAGAATCCAACAAGAGGAAGAGGAGGGCTTTCGGCGTCGCCGAGGTCCTGCAGGCTCCTGCGCGAGGCTTACTGAAGATTGAAGCGTCGTCTCTTCCGGGCTTGTGTATGTTGTTGTGTGTTAGGCTATTAGCGTGCATTAGGATTTGCTTCATGGAAACATTATAAAGTTTGATGGAAACAAATTTATGTTTATGGAAGCAACAATTGCAAGACATCTCAATCAGCTCTGCTGGAAGAATGTTCAACTTGGTGAGCTCTCCAGAGTATTGCCAAGTTACATCTATGGAAGCAAAATTTATGTTTCGATTTTTGGGGAACCCCTTGTAGTTCATTAGCTTTGGTGTCTTTTCCTTGACCTAAGTCATGCCTGGTCCATCCAAGCAGGTCTCGTCGTGGTAGGCGGCGACCTAAGAAAGAAAAATATTTGACCGGGTTTGTGGAGCACGGGGTATGATGGTTCGACGAGTCAAATAGAAAAGTTACGGACGCCCAAGTCTACAATGGGAAAAGGCTGTCTATAACTAGATATTTTGTTGCTATATCAGCCCTCTGCTGTACATGCCCTCATACACAATGGGGTATGCTGGCCCCCAGGATCTCTACTCCTAATGTCTCATTTGGTGGGATTGCGTCCATGGTTTATTTTCGTCCGATTTATTTTCATCCGGTTTATTTTCGTTTCAACTCCTCTCACCCCTCCCACCGAACTTTTTTCCCTCCCACGGAAAAACCGTACATCGCAACCCCTCTGTTGATCGTGGTTGCGGGCCGCCGCCGGCCGCCATCGCCATCGAGAAACCAGGGTTCCCAGCCTCCTCCGCTCAATGTCTTGCTCCTCTGCCGACCTTCGAGACCTTCGCCGGTGGCAGCCCCCCGAAGCACCACCACGACGACACCTCGCTGCTGCCTCCCGGCATGGATGGCCGCCCCTCCAAGAGATGGATAAGCTCTCGTGATACCCACCCCACCCCACCCCTCTCATCCCCTGAATTCGTATCCCCCTCCCGTCTCAATCCCGCACACGATCTGGTCCGGAAGCCGCCCACGATCCGATCCGTTGAAATCATATCCCCCGCCCGTCTCGCGTCTAGCCACCTCCATCTTCGGTGTGGCGCCGTTGCTGACATCGTCGCGACCTCCCACAATTCTAGGCTCGTCCTTCCTCGCCTCCATGCACGGCCGGCGAGTTGGCCTTCGTCCCGAGCCGTGACGGGGTGTTTCTGCTCGTGCTCTCCTGTTCCTCCGACTGGAAGTGGAACACCCTGTGAGGCTATATAAGGACAACGGTTGCTTTTGTTTTGCTCATGGTCAGCGTGCCGAGGCATACCTACAACTCTGGTGGGTGTCAATGGTGCTACCAACAACGTCAAGGATGGCATCTGCGAGAGCTCTTTGTGGTAGATAAATTGATGATTGTGTCTGGATCTCCGGGGCAGACACACTATCGCATCAAGCTCAGCGGACCACGACTGTCAACAGGGTCACCGTGTTCTTTGAGGAACACAAAAAATCCAGGCATGCATTGCTAACTTTTCTGAATTTTTACATGCTTCAGACTCACTCCTTGACAACACTTAGCTATCATAAGGATGAGGACCGAGCACAACTCTCTCAATTCCCAAAATGAGGTGGACAACACTTAGCTTACATGTTCTTTGAGGACGGAGGATGTTTCGCCTTAAACACAACTTTTATCTGCTCTGAAAGAGTTACATATTTTGTAGTTTTTGCAACTGAGCCTCAAAGAGTTGGGTAACCAAACTCAAAATGAGGTGGACAGTGCTCAGCGTGCAGTCACGTTGAGTATTAGTTTCATGGGTCATTTTAGCACTGCATATTATTAATTGTGTTTCTATTTCTGTTTCTCTCCAGCAAGCATGACAATAACAAGTTTAAATCCATCAGTTTCTTAGTACCCTGTTGGTTTCAGTATTAAATGGCCACAACACTTTCCAATTTTGTTTGAGTTTTCATGCGCTACTCTATTAGGAATAACAACTAAAAAAATGAAAGTTAGATTTGATTTCCTTCCCAACACAAGCAACAAATAGTATAAACACTACCGGAACAAGGCTCTAAGCCGACGGCCAAAGTATGCCGACGCGGCGACCGCCGGCCTCTTCCACACTATGCCGACAGCTGGCCCCAGGCCGTCGGCGTACAAAGGCCGTCGGGCTATCCAGGTATAAGCCGACGGCCCCCGTCGGCAAACAAAGGCCGTCGGCATAGCCAGATCTACGTCTAAAGCAGCCGTCGGCATATGCGGGCCGTCGGCATAGCTGTGGGCGCAGCGACCACGCCCGCGACGGGCGGCTAACGGCGTCGGATCTATGCCGACGGCCGGGACGGCCGGCCGTCGGCATAGATAAGGTTGCCATGTCATTGATCCAGACCGCACCAACCAAGGCCTATGCCGACGGCTGCCGTCGGCATAGATGACACGTCATTGATCCGCACCGCGCGGTCCATCCGCCCTGGTCGTAGCTATGCCGACGGCTTTGCCGTCGGCATAGATATTTTTTTCATTTTTTTTGCATAGCTATATTTTTATATTTTTTTACGTATTATTATTTAACTAACTTACATGTAGCATTTGTTAATATATATAAGCATACATACATGTTTTTCGATTCTATACGAAGGGGTGTGTGACCCCCCCTCCACGTCTGGCCGACGCCGACACACTGGAGAAACCGACTGGTCTATACGGAGGGGCGTTGCTCCCAACTGTTTCTATATATGGGATGACCTACCACAACCGGTTGAAGAGGTGGCACACGTCTCCGGTGTGGCCCCACTCAGGACGGCGGCCGGCACCGGAGGGGAAGCAGACGCCACAGTCTACATGGACGGGATCTTGCTGTGGGTTTGGCCCGGATGTTGCTCCCAGGTGTTCGTATGGGCTGACGTAAGCCAACCGGGTGGAGAGGTCCACTGGTCAAAACTCGTCAGCGGAAAGTCAAAGGGATAGATCTCGTGGTCAACCGCTCCAGGGTTAGGCGGGCTGGAGGCCACAGGGGGGTAACATTGCCACGGAGCGTCGCCGAGCCCTCATACATGCCGGGTTGTGTGGTGGCATGTCCAAGAGGCGGCACACGTCTCCGGTGTGGCCCCTCACCGTCGGCACAACCCCGGCACCTAGAGGGGGAAAGCGAACGCGTCGGGTCTACGGAGGTGATGTAGCGGTGGGTTTGGCCCGGATGTTGCTCCCAGGTGTCCCTCTGGGCCGACCTAACACAACCGGGTGGAGAGGGTACCTAGTCAAAACCCGTCCGTGAAAGTCAAAGGGCTAGATCTCGTGGTCAACCGCTCCAGGGGTTAGGCGGGACGGGGGCCCGGGGTAGCATTGGCACCGGAGCGTCGCACCGGTCCCTTATACATGTCGGGTGGTGTGGTGGCTTGTCAGAAGAGGCGCACACTTCTCTGGGGTGTGGCCCTCCTCACCTACGGCTGTTGGGGAACGCAGTAATTTCGAAAATTTTCCTACGATCACGCAAGACCATGGTGATGGCATAGCAACGAGAGGGGAGAGTGTCCGTCCACCCTCGTGAGACCGAAAGCGGAAGCGTTATAACAACGGTTGATGTAGTCGACGTCTTCACGATCCGACCGATCCAAGCACCGAACGACGGCACCTCCGAGTTCTCGCACACGTTCAGCTCGATGGCGATCCCGGACTCCGATCCAGCAAAGTGTCGGGGATGAGTTCCACAAGACGACGGCGTGCAGGACGATGTTGATGCTCCACCGACGCAGGGCTTCGCCTAAGCTCATGACGACGATATGACTTCTCCGGCGCAGGCCGCCTAAGCTCTCTGACGATATGACCGAAGTGGAATATGGTGGAAGGGGCACCGCACACGGCTAAGGAAAGATCCGTAGATCAACTTGTGTGTTCTCGGGTGCCCCCTGCCCCGTATATAAAGGATGGAGGAGGAGGAGGCCGGCCAAGGCAATAGGTGCGGCCGGTGTGGAGTCCTACTAGGATTCCAAGTCCTAGTAGGAGTCCACCAAGAGGGAGGAAGGGAGAAGGAAGTGGAGGAGAAGGAGAGGTGGCGGCCCCTTTCCCTAGTCCAATTCGGACTAGAGGGAGGGGCGCAGCAGCCCTTGGCCCTTTCTCCTCTTCCCACTAAAGCCCATCAAGGCCCATTGCTTCTCCCGTAACTACCGGTACTCGAAAAATACCGAATCATTCGAACCTTTCCGAACTCCGAATATAGTCGTCCAATATATCGATCTTTACGTCTCGACCATTTCGAGACTCCTCGTCATGTCCCCGATCTCATCCGGGACTCCGAACTCCTTCGGTACATCAAAACTCATAAACTCATAATATAAGCATCATCGAAGCGTTAAGCGTGCGGACCCTACGGGTTCGAGAACTATGTAGACATGACCTAGAACTATTCTTGGTCAATAACCAATAGCGGAACCTGGATGCCCATATTGGCTCCTACATATTCTACGAAGATCTTTATCGGTCAAACCGCATAACAACATACTTTGTTCCCTTTGTCATCGGTATGTTACTTGCCCGAGATTCGATCGTCGGTATCCAATACCTAGTTCAATCTCGTTACGGCAAGTCTCTTTACTCGTTCCGTAATACATCATCTCACAACTAACTCATTAGTTGCAATGCTTGCAAGGCTTATGTGATGTGTATTACCGAGAAGGCCCAGAGATACCTCTCCGACAATCGGAGTGACAAAACCTAATCTCGAAATCGCCAACCCAACAAGTACCTTTGGAGACACCTGTAATACTCCTTTATAATCACCCGATTACGTTGTGACGTTTGGTAGTACCCAAAGTGTTCCTCCGCAAAGCGGAGTTGCATAATCTCATAGTTATAGGAACATGTATAAGTCATGAAGAAAGCAATAGCAACATACTAATCGATCAAGTGCTAGGCTAACTGAATGTGTCATGTCAATCAGATAATTCAACTAATGATGTGACCTTGTTAATCAAATAAAATCTCCTTGTTCATGGTTAGGAAACATAACCATCTTTGATTAACAAGCTAGTCAAGTAGAGGCATACTAGTGACATCTTGTTTGTCTATATATTCACACATGTATTATGTTTCCGGTTAATACAATTCTAGCATGAATAATAAACATTTATCATGATATAAGGAAATAAATAATAACTTTATTATTGCCTCTAGGGCATATTTCCTTGAGTCTCCCACTTGCACTAGAGTCAATAATCTAGATCACATCACCATGTGATTAACATCGATAGTTCACATCATCATGTGATTAACACCCATAGTTCACATCGACATGTGACCAACACCCAAAGGGTTTACTAGATTCAGTAATCTAGTTCACATCGCTATGTGATTAACACCCAAAGAGTACTAAGGTGTGATCATGTTTTGCTTGTGAGAGAATCTTAGTCAACGGGTCTTTCATATTCAGATCCGTTATGTATTTTGCAATTTTCTATGTCTACAATGCTCGCACGGAGCTACTCTAGCTAATTGCTCCCACTTTCAATATGTATCTAGATCGAGACTTAGAGTCATCCAGATCGGTGTCAAAACTTGCATCGGCGTAACCCTTTATTTACGAACCTTTTTCACTTCCATAATCGAGAAACATATCCTTATTCCACTAAGGATAATTTTGACCGCTGTCGATGATCTACTCCTAGATCACTATTGTACTCCCTGCCGGACTCGGTGTAGGGTATACAATAGATCTGGTACACAGCATGGCATACTTTATAGAACCTATGGCCAAGGCATAGGGAATGACTTTCATTCTCTTTCTATCTTCTGCCGTGGTCGGGTTTTGAGTCTTACTCAATTTCACACCTTGTTACACAGGCAAGAACTCTTTCTTTGACTGTTCCATTTTGAACTACTTCAAAATCTTGTCAAGGTATGTACTCATTGAAAAAACTTATCAAGCGTCTTGATCTATCTCTATAGATCTTGATGCTCAATATGTAAGCAGCTTCACCGAGGTCCTTCTTTGAAAAACTCCTTTCAAATACTCCTTTATGCTTTGAGAATAATTCTACATTATTTCCGATTAACAATATGTCATTCACATATACTTATCAGAAATGTTGTAATGCTCCCACTCACTTTCTTGTAAATACAGGCTTCTCCAAAAGTCTGTATAAAGCCATATGCTTTGATCACACTATCAAAGCGTTTATTCCAACTCGAGATGCTTGCACCAGTCCATAGATGGATCGCTGGAGCTTGCATATTTTGTTAGCTCTTTTAGGATTGACAAAACCTTCTGGTTGCATCATATACAACTCTTCTTTAATAAATCCATTAAAGAATGTAGTTTTGACATCCATTTGCCAGATTTCATAAAATGTGGCAATTGCTAACATGATTCGGACAGACTTTTAAGCATCGATACAAGTGAGAAAATCTCATTGTATTCAACATCTTGAACTTTGCCTAAAACCTTTTTCGACAAGTCTAGCTTTGTAGATAGTAACACTACTATCAGTGTCCATCTTCCTCTTGAAGATCCATTTATTTTAATATGGCTTGCTGATCATAGAGCAAGTCAATCAAAGTCCATACTTTGTTCTCATACATGGATCTTATCTCAGATTTCATGGCCTCAAGCCATTTCGCGGAATCTGGGCTCATCATCGCTTCCTCATAGTCCGTAGGTTCATCATGGTCTAGTAACATGACTTCCAGAACACGATTACCATACCACTCTGGTGCGGATTTTGCTCTGGAAGACCTACGAGGTTTGGTAGCAACTTGATCTGAAGTTTCATGATCATCATCATTAACTTCCTCACTAATTGGTGTAGGAATCACTAGAACTGATTTCTGTGATGAACTACTTTCCAATAAGGGAGAAGGTACAATTTCCTCATCAAGTTTCTACTTTCCTCCCACTCACTTCTTTCGAGAGAAACTTCTTCTCTAGAAAGGATCCACTTTAGCAACGAAAAAACTTGCCTTCGGATCTGTGATTAGAAGGTGTACCCAATAGTTACCTTTGGGTATTCTATGAAGACGCACTTCTCCGATTTGGGTTTGAGCTTATTAGGTGAAAACTTTTTCACATAAGCATCACAACTCCAAACTTTTAAGAAATGACAGCTTAGGTTTATCGTTAAACCATAGTTCATACGGTGTCATCTCAACGGATTTAGATGGTGCCCTATTAAACGTGAATGCAGCTGTCTCTAATGCATAACCCCAAAGCGATAGTGGTAAATCGGTAAGATACATCATAGATCGCACCATATCCAATAAAGTGTGGTTACGACGTTCGGACACACCATTATGCTGTGGTGTTCGGTGGCGTGAGTAGTGAAATTATTTCACATTGTTTTAACTGAAGGCCAAACTCGTAACTCAAATATTTTTCCTCTGCGATCATATCGTAGAAAACTTTTATTTTCTTGTTACGATGATTCTTCACTTCACTCTGAAATTCTTTGAACTTTTCAAATGTTTCAGACTTGTGTTTTATTAAGTAGATATACCCATATCTGCTCAAATCATCTTGTGAAGGTCAGCAAATAACGATACTTGCCACGAGCATCAACACTCATTGGATCGCATACATCGGTATGTATTATTTCCAATAAGTCAGTAGCTTGTTCCATTGTTCCGGAGAACGGAGTTTTAGTCATCTTGCCCAAAAGGCACGGTTCGCAAGCATCAAATGATTCATAATCAAGTGATTCCAAAAGTCCATCGACATGGAGTTTTCTTCAAGCGCTTTACACCAATATGACCTAAACGGCAGTGCCACAAATAAGTTGCACTATCATTATTAACTTTGCATCTTTTGGTTTCAATATTTTGAATATGTGTATCACTATGATCGAGATCCAATGAACCATTTTTCATTGGGTGTGTAACCATATAAGGTTTTATTCATGTAAACAGAACAACAATTTATTCTCTTACTTAAATGAATAACCGTATTGCAATAAACATGATCAAATCATATTTATGCTCAACACCAAATAACACTTATTTAGGTTCCACACTAATCCCGAAAGTATAGGGAGTGTGCGATGATGATCATATCAATCTTGGAACTATTTCCAACACTCATCGTCACTTCCCCTTCAACTAGTTTCTGTTCATTCTGCAACTCCGTTTCAAGTTACTACTCACGAACCGTATCAAATACCGAGGGGTTGCTGCGAACACTAGTAAAATACACATCAATAATCTGTATATCAAATATACCTTTGTTCACTTTGCCATCCTTCTTATCCGCCAAATACTTGGGGTAGTTCCGCTTCTAGTGACCAGTTCCATTGCAGCAAAAGCACTTAGTCTCGTGCTTAGGTCCAGACTTGGGTTTCTTCACCTCGAGCAGCAACTTGCTTGCCGTTCTTCTTGGAGTTCCCCTTCTTCCCTTTGCCCTTTTCCTTGAGACTAGTGGTCTTGTCAATCATCAACACTTGATGCTCTTTCTTGATTTCTACCTTCGTCGATTTCAACATCACGAAGAGCTCGGGAATCGTTTTCGTCATCCCTTGCATACTATAGTTCATCACGAAGTTCTAGTAACTTAGTGATGGTGACTAGAGAATTCAGTCAATCACTATCTTATCTGGGAGATTAACTCCCACTTGATTCAAGCAAATGAAGAAACCAGACAATCTGAGCACATGCTCACTAGTTGAGCGATTCTCCTCCATCTTTTAGCTATAGAACTTGTTGGAGACTTCATATCTCTCAACTCGGGTATTTGCTTGAAATATTAACTTCAATTCCTGGAACATCTCATATGGTCCATGATGTTCAAAACGTGTTTGAAGTCCCGATTCTAAGCTGTTAAGCATGGTGCACTAAACTATTAAGTAGTCATCATATTGAGCTAGTCAAACGTTCATAACGTCTGCATCTGTTCGTGCAATAGGTCTGTCACCTAGCGTTGCATCAAGGACATAATTCTTCTGCGCAGCAATGAGGATAAACCTCAGATCACGGATCCAATCCGCATCATTGCTACTAACATTTTTCAATACAATTTTCTCTAGGAACATATCATAACAACCATATAAAAACATAGGGAAGCAACAACGCGAGCTATTGATCTACAACATAATTTGCAAAATACTACCAGGACTAAGTTCATGATAAGTTAAAGTTCAATTAATCATATTACTTAAGAACTCCCACTTAGATAGACATCTCTCTAGTCATCTAAGTGATTACGTGATCCAAATCAACTAAACCGTGTCCGATCATCACGTGAGACGGAGTAGTTTCAATGGTGAACATCACTATGTTGATCATATCTACTATATGATTCACGCTTTCGACCTTTCGGTCTCCGTGTTCCGAGGTCATATCTTATATGCATAGCTCGTCAAGTATAACCTGAGTATTCCGCGTGTGCAACTGTTTTGCACCCGTTGTATTTGAACGTAGAGCCTATCACACCCGATCATCACGTGGTGTCTCAGCACGAAGAACTTTCGCAACGGTGCATACTCAGGGAGAACACTTCTTGATAATTTTAGTGAGAGATCATCTTATAATGCTACCGTCAATCAAAGCAAGATAAGATGCATAAAGGATAAACATCACATGCAATCAATATAAGTGATATGATATGGTCATCATCATCTTGTGCTTGTGATCTCCATCGCCAAGCACCGCCATGATCACCATCGCCACCGCGCGACACCTAGATCTCCATCGTAGCATCGTTGTCGTATCGCCAATCTTTATGCTTCCACGACTATCACTACAGCATAGTAATAAAGTAAAGCATTACATCGCGATTGCATTGCATACAAAAAAGCGACAACAATATGGCTCCTGCCAGCTGTAGATAACTCGGTTACAAAACATGATCATCTCATACAATAAAATATAGCATCACGTCTTGACCATATCACATCACAACATGCCCTGCAAAAACAAGTTAGACGTCCTCTACTTTGTTGTTGCAAGTTTTACGTGGCTGCTACGGGCTGAGCAAGAACCGTTCTTACCTACGCATCAAAACCACAACGATAGTTTGTCAAATAGACTCCGTTTTAACCTTCTCAAGGACCGGGCGTAGCCACACTTGGTTCAACTAAAGTTGGAGAGACAGTCTTCCGCAAGCCATCTATGTGCAAAGCACGTCGAGGGAACCGGTCTCGCGTAAGCGTACGCGTAAGGTTGGTCCGGATCGTCTCGTCCAACAATACCGCTGAACCAAAGTATGACATGCTGGTAGGCAGTATGACTTGTATCGTCCACAACTCACTTGTGTTCTACTCGTGCATATGACATCTACGCATAAAACCAGGCTCGGATGCCACTGTTGGGGAACGCAGTAATTTCAAAATTTTCCTACGATCACGCAAGACCATGGTGATGGCATAGTAACGAGGGGAGAGTGTCCGTCCACGCACTCGTGAGACCGAAAGCGAAGCGTTATAACAACGCGGTTGATGTAGTCGCACGTCTTCACGATCCGACCGATCCAAGCACCGAACGTCACGGCACCTCCGAGTTCTGCACACGTTCAGCTCGATGGCGATCCCGGACTCCGATCCAGCAAAGTGTCGGGGATGAGTTCCGTCAACCTGACGGCGTGGTGACGATGTTGATGCTCCACCGACGAGGGCTTCGCCTTAAGCTCCGCTGACGATATGACTTCTCCGGCGCAGGGCTTCGCCTAAGCTCTCTGACGATATGACCGAAGTGGAATATGGTGGAAGGGGCACCGACACGGCAGCTAAGGAAAGATCCGTAGATCAACTTGTGTGTTACGGGGTGCCCCCTGCCCGTATATAAAGGATGGAGGAGGAGGAGGCCGGCCAAGGCAATAGGTGCGGCCAGGTGTGGAGTCCTACTAGGATTCCAAGTCCTAGTAGGAGTCCACCAAGAGGGGAGGAAGGGAGAAGGAAGTGGAGGAGAAGGAGAGGTGGCCGGCCCCTTTTCCCTAGTCCAATTCGGACTAGAGGGAGGGGCGCAGCAGCCCCTTGGCCCTTTCTCCTCTTCCCACTAAAGCCCATCAAGGCCCATTGCTTCTCCCGTAACTACCGGTACTCCGAAAAATACCGAATCATTGAACCTTTCCGAACTCGAATATAGTCGTCCAATATATCGATCTTTACGTCTCGACCATTTCGAGACTCCTCGTCATGTCCCCGATCTCATCCGGGACTCCGAACTCCTTCGGTACATCAAAACTCATAAACTCATAATATAAGCTGTCACATCGAAGCGTTAAGCGTGCGGACCCTACGGGTTCGAGAACTATGTAGACATGACCTAGAACTATTCTTGGTCAATAACCAATAAGCGGAACCTGGATGCCCATATTGGCTCCTACATATTCTACGAAGATCTTTATCGGTCAAACCGCATAACAACATACTTTGTTCCCTTTGTCATCGGTATGTTACTTGCCCGAGATTCGATCGTCGGTATCCAATACCTAGTTCAATCTCGTTACCGGCAAGTCTCTTTACTCGTTCCGTAATACATCATCTCACAACTAACTCATTAGTTGCAATGCTTGCAAGGCTTATGTGATGTGTATTACCGAGAAGGCCCAGAGATACCTCTCCAGAGCAATCGGAGTGACAAAACCTAATCTCGAAATACGCCAACCCAACAAGTACCTTTGGAGACACCTGTAATACTCCTTTATAATCACCCGATTACGTTGTGACGTTTGGTAGTACCAAAGTGTTCCTCCCAAACGGGAGTTGCATAATCTCATAGTTATAGGAACATGTATAAGTCATGAAGAAAGCAATAGCAACATACTAAACGATCAAGTGCTAGGCTAACTGAATGGGTCATGTCAATCAGATCATTCAACTAATGATGTGACCTTGTTAATCAAATAACAACTCCTTGTTCATGGTTAGGAAACATAACCATCTTTGATTAACAAGCTAGTCAAGTAGAGGCATACTAGTGACATACTGTTTGTCTATATATTCACACATGTATTATGTTTCCGTTAATACAATTCTAGCATGAATAATAAACATTTATCATGATATAAGGAAATAAATAATAACTTTATTATTGCCTCTAGGGCATATTTCCTTCAACGGCGTCGCAGCCGGCACCTAGAGGGGGAAAACGGACGCGTCAGGTCTACAAGGACGAGATCTTGCTTTGGGTTTGGCCCGGATGTTGTTCCAGGTGTTCGTATGGGCTGACATAACACAACCGGGTGGAGAGGTCCGCTGGTGAAATCCCGTCCGTGGGAAGTCAAAGGGCTAGATCTCGTGGTCAACCGCTCCGGGGTTAGGCGGGATGGGGCCCTGGGGGGTAGCAATGCCACCGGAGGCGTCAGATCGGGCCCTCATACATGCGGGTGGTGTTGTGGCATGTCCGAAGAGGCGGCACGCGTCTCGATCGTGGCCCCCTCATGGAAGGCGCGCCACGCCGCACGGAGGGGGGAAGCAGACGGGTCTACGGAGTGGATGTACCTGTGGGTTTGGCCCGGATGTTGCTCCCGGGTGTCCCTATGGGCCGAACACAACCAGGTGGAGAGGTCCACTGGTCAAAGCCCGTCCGTGGGAAGTCAAAGGGCTAGATCTCGTGGTCAACCGCTCCAGGTTAGGGCGGACGGGGCCACTGGGGTAGCAACGCCATCGAGCGTCGTACCGGGCCCTCATACATGCGGGGTGGTGTTGTGGCATGTCCGAAGAGGCGGCACGCGTCTCCGGTGCGTGGCCCCCCTCACGGATGGCGCCGCGGCCGGAACGTGGAGGGGGGAAACGGACCCGTCGGGTCTACACGGAGTGGATGTAGCTGTGGGTTTGGCCCGGATGTTGCTCCCGGGTGTCCCTATGGGCCGAACTGACACAACCGGGTGGAGAGGTCCACTGGTCAAAGCCCGTCCGTGGGAAGTCAAAGGGCTAGATCTCGTGGTCAACCTCTCTAGGGTTAGGCGGGACGGGGGCCCTGGGGGTAGCAATGCCATCGGAGCGTCGCACCGGCCCCTCATACATGCAGGGTGGTGTGGTGGCATGTTCGAAGAGGTGGCACGCGTCTCCGGGGTTCGGCCCCCTCACGGACGACGCCGCCGCCGACACCTGGAGAAGCAGACGCTGGCCGGGTCTACGGAGGGATCTTGCTGTGGGTCTGACCCGGATGTTGCTCCAAAGTGTTCCTATGGGCTGACCTAACACAACGGGTGGAGAGGTCCACCGGTCAAATCCGTCCGTGCAAAGTCAAAGGGCTAGATCCGGTGGTCAAACGCTCTTTGGGTTAGGGCGAGACGGGGCCCTGGGGTAGCAATGCCACCGGAGGCGTCATGCCGGGCCCTCATACATCTTGAGGGGGGTGGTGTGGTGGCATGTCCGAAGAGGCGGCACGCGTCTCCGGGGTGTGGCCCCCCTCACGGACGGCAATGACACGGTAGTAGATGTTCTGCGGTAACGATGCGGCGTGAATATTATTAAATACTTGGAGTGCGATAAAATCATGAGTTTTTTACACAACGTGGGCACATGTGCTATAGGACTGATGGTAATTTTTCATAATTCTTGGTGATGGAGAAGTATCTGAACACTTCCGTCTACGCGGATTGCTCTTCGCACGTCTACGACTGTAGCCGGCGTACTCCGGGGGCTAGCATACCCTCAAATCTTACGTAGGCGGCCTCTCACAAGTCTGGAAGTGTTGTGGCGGTTGCAAACGCCCAGCACGCGTCTCTGGGGTGTGCCCCCCCCCTCACGGACGGCGCCACCGCCGGCAACTGGAGGGGGGAAACGAACGCGTCGGGTCTACACGGAGGGGATCTTGCTGTGGGTCTGGCCCAGATGTTGCTCCAAAGTGTTCCTATGGGCTGACCTAACACAACCGGGTGGAGAGGCCCACTGGTCAAAGCCCGTCCGTGCAAAGTCAAAGGGCTAGATCCCGTGGTCAAACGCTACAGGCTTAGGAGGGACGGGGCCCGGGGGGTAGCAATGCCACCCGAGCATCGCACGGGGCCCTCATACATGCGGGGTGGTGTGGTGGCATTTCCGAAGAGGCGGCACGCGTCTCCGGGGTGTGGCCCCCCCTCACGGACGGCGATGACACGGTAGTAGACGTTCTGCATAAACGATGCGACGTGAATATTATTAAATACTCGGAGCACGATAAAATCATGAGTTTGTTACATCACGTGGGCACATGTGCAATAGGACCGATGGGCGGTTGCAAATGCCCGGCACGCGTCTCCGGGGTGTGCCCCCCCTCATGGACGGCGCCGCCGCCGGCACCTGGAGGGGGAAGCAGACCTTGTCGGGTCTACACGGAGGGATCTTGCTCGGTCTGGCCCGGATGTTGCTCCAAAGTGTTCCTATGGGCTGACCTAACACAACCGGGTGGAGAGGTCCACTGGTCAAATCCCGTCCGTGCAAAGTCAAAGGGCTAGATCCCGTGGTCAAACGCTACAGGGTTAGGCGGGACGGGGGCCCCGGGGGGTAGCAATGCCACCGGAGCGTCGCACCGGGCCCTCATACATGCGGGGTGGTGTGGTGGCATGTCCGAAGAGGCGGCACACGTCTCCGGGGTGTGGCCCCCCTCACGGACGGCAATGACACGGTAGTAGACGTTCTGCGGTAACGATGCAGCGTGAATATTATTAAATACTTGGAGCGCGATAAAATCATGAGTTTTTTACACAACATGGGCACATGTGCTATAGGACCGATGGTAATTTTTCATAATTTTTCGCGATGGAGAAGTATCTGAACACTTCCCTCTACGCGGATTGCTCTTCGCGTCACGATGGCGGCGGCCTCCGGGGCTAGCATACCGTCAAATCTTGCGTGGCGGCCTCACAAGTCTGGAAGTGTTGTGGCGGTTGCAAACGCCCAGCACGCGTCTCTGGGGTGTGCCCCCCTCACGCAGACGGGCGCCGCCGCCCGGCACCGGAGGGGGAAGCGGACGTCGGGTCTACGGAGGGGATCTTGCTGTGGGTCTGGCCCAGATGTTGCTGCAACGTGTTCCTATGGGCTGACCTAACACAACCGGGTGGAGAGGTCCACTGGTCAAATCCCGTCCGTGCAAAGTCAAAGGGCTAGATCCGGTGGTCAAACACTACAGGGTTAGGCGGGACGGGGGCCCCGGGGGGTAGCAATGCCACCGGAGCGTCGCACCGGGCCCTCATACATGCGGGGTGGTGTGGTGGTATGTCCGAAGCGGCGGCACGCGTCTCCGGGGTGTGGCCCCCCTCACGGACGACAATGACACGGTAGTAGACGTTCTGCGGTAAAGATGCGGCGTGAATATTATTAAATACTTGGAGCATGATAAAATCATGAGTTTTTTACACAACGTGGGCACAATGTGCTATAGGACTGATGGTAATTTTTCATAATTTTTCGTGATGGAGAAGTATCTGAACACTTCCGTCTACGCGGATTGCTCTTCGCACGTCTACGACTGTGGCCGGCGGCCTCCGGGGGCTAGCATACCGTCAAATATTGCGTAGGCGGCCTCTCACAAGTCTGGAAGTGTTTTGGCGGTTGCAAACGCCCAGCACGCGTCTCCGGGGTGTGCCCCCCCTCACGGAGGGAAACGGACGCGTCGGGTGTACACGGAGGGGATCTTGCTGTGGGTCTGGCCCAGATGTTGCTCCAAAGTGTTCCTATGGGCTGACCTAACACAACCGGGTGGAGAGGCCCACTGGTCAAATTCCGTCCGTGCAAAGTCAAAGGGCTAGATCCGGTGGTCAAACTCTACAGGGTTAGGCGGGACGGGGGCCCTGGGGGGTAGCAATGCCACCGGAGCGTCGCACCGGCCCCTCATACATGCAGGGTGGTGTGGTGGCATGTCCGACGAAGCGGCACGCGTCTCCGGGGTTCGGCCCCCTCACGGACGGCGCCATCGCCGGCACCTGGAGGGGGGAAACGGACGCGTCGGGTCTACACGGAGGGGATCTTGCTGTGGGTCTGGCCCGGATATTGCTCCAAAATGTTCCTATGGGCTGACCTAACACAACCGGGTGGAGAGGTCCACTGGTCAAATCCCGTTCGTGCAAAGTCAAAGGGCTAGATCCGGTGGTCAAACGCTTCTGAGGTTAGGGCGGACGGGGCCCTGGGGGGTAGCAATGCCACCGGAGCGTCGCACCGGGCCATCATACATGAGGGGTGGTGTGGTGGCATGTCCGAAGAGGCGGCACGCGTCTCCGGGGTGTGGCCCCCCTCACGGACGGCAATGACACGGTAGTAGACGTTCTGCGGTAACGATGCGGCGTGAATATTATTAAATACTTGGAGCGCGATAAAATCATGAGTTTTTTACACAAAGTGGGCACATGTGCTATAGGACTGATGGTAATTTTTTATAATTTTTTGTGATGGAGAAGTATCTGAACACTTCCCTCTACGCGGATTGCTCTTCGCACGTCTACGACTGTGGCCGGCGGCCTCCGGGGGCTAGCATACCGTCAAATCTTGCGTAGGCGGCCCCTCCCCCTTCACTCACCTGACGAACTAAGCTACCCCCGCCCCCACCCCCACCCTCACCGTCGACCAGGCCACGGCCTTGGCGGACGAAGCTGCTCGAATTCGGCGCCTCCCATCCCCTCAACTGTGTGTTGTTACGGGAGAGGAGAGGGCCGAGCGGTTTAAAAAAAATAAAAATCTATATGAAATAATAACACATAAAAAAGGAAAACTACAACTATAAAAAATTTAAAAATCTATATGAAATAAAAAAGAATAAATATATAACTATAATAAAACATTAAAATAAAAAAGAATAAATATATAACATTGAAAATAATATACACTAAAAATATATTTGAAGACAGTTAATAATATATGCCACATGTGTAATTAACATGTATAGGGCTAGTTTGTAATTAACATGTATAAAAAAAGAAATATACCTATGCCTACGGCTTAGCAGTCGGCATATATGCCATGTGGCATGACGAATATATGCCGACGGTTAAGCCGCCGGCATAGTTCCCTTATCCACTCCCCGCTCACCCCCTCCACTCGTTCGTCCCCGAGCCCGACCCGCGCTAGCTAGCTGCCGCCGCCGCCGCCGCCCACCGCTGCCCCCCTCCACCATAGTCCTCGTCGATAATATTGTAGTGGTGCTTAGGCGAAGCCCTGCGATGGTAGAAGATCAACATCGTCACCACGCCGTCGTGCTGACGGAACTCTCTCTCGACACTCGACTGGATCGGAGTTCTGTTGGGGAACGTAGTAATTTCAAAAAAATTTCCTACGATCACGCAAGATCATGGTGATGCATAGCAACGAGATGAGAGTGTTGTCTACGTACCCTCGTAGACCAGCAACGGAAGCGTTGACGCAACGTAGAGGAAGTAGTCGCACTTCTTCACGATCCAACCGATCCAAGTACCGAACGTACGGCACCTCCGAGTTCTGCACACGTTCAGCTCGATGACGTCCCTCGAACTCCGATCCAGCTGAGTGTTGAGGGAGAGTTTAAATCGCCTGACGGCGTGGTGGCGATGATGATGTTCCACCGGCGCAGGCTTCGCCTAAGCTCCGCCACGGTATTCTCGAGGTGTAATATGGTGGAAGGGGCACCGCACACGGCTAAGGAACGATCTCAATGATCAACTTGTGTGTCATGGGGTGCCCCTGCCCCGTATATAAAGGAGACAAGGGGGAGGTGGCCCGCCCTATAGGATGCGCACCAAGGAGGAGTCCTAATCAAACCGGTCGTAGTAATCCCCTGTTCCTAGTCCAACTAGGAATCCTTCCATGTAGGGGGAGGAAGGGAGAAGGAAGTGGAGGAGTAGGAAAGGTGGCGGCCCCTTTTCCCTAGTCAATTCGGACTAGAGGGGAGGGCGCAGCAGCCTTTTTCCTCTTCCCACTAAAGCCCATCAAGGCCCATTACTTCTCCCGTAACTACGGTACTCGAAAAATACTCGAATCATTCGAACCTTTCCGAACTCCGAATATAGTCGTCCAATATATCGATTTTTACGTCTCGACCATTTCGAGACTCCTCGTCATGTCCCCGATCTCATCCGGGACTCCGAACTCCTTCGGTACATCAAAACTCATAAACTCACAATATAAGCATCGCCATGAAACCTTAAGCGTGCGGACCCTACGGGTTCGAGAACTATGTAGACATGACCTAGAACCATTCTCGGTCAATAACCAATAGCGGAACCTGGATGCCCATATTGGTTCCTACATATTCTCTGAAGATCTTTATCGGTCAAACCGCATAACGACATATGTTGTTCCCTTTGTCATCGGTATGTTACTTACCCGAGATTCGATCGTCGGTATCCAATACCTAGTTCAATCTCGTTACCGGTAAGTCTCTTTACTCGTTCGTAATACATCATCTCACAACTAACTCATTAGTTGTAATGCTTGCAAGGCTTAAGTGATGTGTATTACCGAGAAGGCCTAGAGATACCTCTCCGACAATCGGAGTGACAAAACCTAATCTCGAAATACGCCAACCCAACAAGTACCTTTGGAGACACCTGTAGTACTCCTTTATAATCACCCGATTACGTTGTGACGTTTGGTAGTACCAAAGTGTTCCTCCGGTAAACGGAGTTGCATAATCTCATAGTTACAGGAACATGTATGTGTCATGAAGAAAGCATTAACATACTAAGCGATCAAGTGTTAAGCTAACGGAATGGGTCATGTCAATCAGATCATTCAACTAATGATGTGACCTTGTTAATCAAATAACAACTCCTTGTTCATGGTTAGGAAACATAACCATCTTTGATTAGCAAGCTAGTCAAGTAGAGGCATACTAGTGACATACTGTTTTGTCTATATATTCACACATGTATTATGTTTCCGGTTAATACAATTCTAGCATGAATAATAAACATTTATCATGAAATAAGGAAATAAATAATAACTTTATTATTGCCTCTAGGGCATATTTCCTTCAGTCTCCCACTTGCACTAGAGTCAATAATCTAGTTCACATCATCATGTGATTCAACACTAATATTCACATCTGTATGTGATTAACACACATAGTTCACATCGTCATGTGACCAACACCCAAAGGGTTTACTAGAGTCAATAATCTAGTTCACATCGCTATGTGATTAACACCCAAAGAGTACTAAGGTATGATCATGTTTTGCTCGTGAGAGAAGCTTAGTCAACGGGTCTGTCACATTCGAGCCGTATGTATTTTGCAAATACTCTATGTCTACAATGCTCGCACGGAGCTACTCTAGCTAATTGCTCCCACTTTCAATATGTATCCAGATTGAGTCTTTAGAGTCATCCGGATCTGTGTAAAAAGCTTGCATCGATGTAACCCTTTACTGACGGGCTCTTTTATCACCTCCATAATCGAGAAATATTTCCTTAGTCCTCACTAAGGATGTTCTTGACCAATGTCCAGTGATCTACTCCTAGATCACTATTGTACTCCCTTGTCAAATTCAGAGCAAGGTATACAATAGGTCTGGTACATAGCATAGCATACTTCATATAACCTATGGTGAGGCATAGGGAATGACTTTCATTCTCTTTTCTATTTTCTGCCGTGGTCGGGATTTGAGTCTTACTCAATTTCATACGTTTTGCAACACAGGCAAGAACTTTTCTTTGACTGTTTCATTTTGAACTACTTCAAAATCTTGACAAGGTATGTACTTATTGAAAAACTTATCAAGCGTCTTGATCTATCTCTATAGATCTTGATGCTCAATATGTAAGCAGCTTCACCGAGGTCTTTCTTTGAAAAAACTCCTTTCAAACACTCCTTTATGCTTTGCAGAATAATTCTACATTATTTCCGATCAACAATATGTCATTCACATATACTTTATCAGAAAGGCTGTAGTGCTCCCACTCACTTTCTTGTAAATACAGGCCTTTCCAAAAGTCTGTATAAAATCATATGCTTTGATCAACACATCAAAGCGTATATTCCAAGTCCGAGATGCTTGCACCAGTCCATTGATGGATCGCTGGAGCTTGCACATTTTGTTAGCTCCTTTAGGATTGACAAAACCTTCTGGTTGCATCATATACAACTCTTCTTTAATAAATCCATTAAAGAAATGTAGTTTTGACATCCATTTGCCAGATTTCATAAAATGTGGCAATTGCTAACATGATTCGGACAGACTTAAGCATCGCTACAGTTGAGAAAATCTCTTTGTAGTCAACACCTTGAACTTGTCGAAAACCTTTTTGTGACAAGTCGAGCTTTGTAGATAGTAACACTACTATCAATGTCCGTCTTCCTCTTGAAGATCCATTTATTTAACATGGCTTGCTGATCATCGAGCAAGTCAATCAAAGTCGAAGGAAATATGCCCTAGAGGCAATAATAAAGTTATTATTTATTTCCTTATTTCATGACAAATGTTTATTATTCATGCTAGAATTGTATTAACCGGAAACATAATACATGTGTGAATACATAGACAAACAGAGTGTCACTAGTATGCCTCTACTTGACTAGCTCGTTAATCGAAGATGGTTATGTTTCCTAACCATAGACATGAGTTGTCATTTGATTAACGGGATCACATCATTAGGAGAATGATCTGATTGACATGACCCATTCCGTTAGCCTAGCACTTGATCGTTTAGTATGTTGCTATTGCTTTCTTCATGACTTATACATGTTCCTATAACTATGAGATTATGCAACTCCCGTTTACCTGAGGAACACATTTGGTACTGACAAACTTCACAACGTAACTGGGTGAGTATAAAGGAGTATTAAATGTGTCTCCAAAGGTACTTGTTGGGTTGGCGTATTTGAGATTAGGTTTTGTCACTCCGATTGTCGGAGAGGTATCTCTGGGCCTTCTCGGTAATACACATCACATAAGCCTTGCAAGCATTGCAACTAATGAGTTAGTTGTGAGATGATGTATTACGAACGAGTAAAGAGACTTGCCGGTAACGAGATTGAACTAGGTATTGGATACCGGCGATCGAATCTCGGGCAAGTAACATACCGATGACAAAAGGAACAACGTATGTTGTTATGCGGTCTGACCGATAAAGATCTTCGTAGAATATGTAGGAACCAATATGGGCATCCAGGTCCCGCTATTGGTTATTGACCGGAGATGTGTCTCAGTCATGTCTACATTGTTCTCGAACCGTAGGGTCCATGCAGCAAGGTTACGATGGCCAGTTATTATGAGTTTTGATGTACCGAAGGAGTTCGGAGTCCCGGATGAGATCGGGGACATGACGAGGAGTCTCGAAATGGTCGAGACGTAAAGATCGATATATTGGACGACTATATTCGGAGTTCGGAAAGGTTCCGAGTGATTCGGGTATTTTGAGTACCGGGTAGTTACGGGAGAAGTAATGGGCCTTGATGGGCTTTAGTGGGAAGAGGAAAAGGCTGCTGCGCCCCCTCCTCTAGTCCGAATTGGACTAGGGAAAAGGGCCGCCACCTTTCCTACTCCTCCACTTCCTTCTCCCTTCCTCCCCTACATGGAAGGATTCCTAGTTGGACTAGGAAAGGGGAATCCTACTCCCGGTGGGAGTAGGACTCCCTGGCGCCGCCAAACATAGGGCCGGCCTCCTCCCTCCCTTGCTCCTTTATATCACGGGGCAGGGGGCACCCCATAGACACACAAGTTGATCCTTGAGATCGTTCCTTAGCCGTGTGCGGTGCCCCCCTCCACCATATTCCACCTCGGTCATATTGTAGCGGTGCTTAGGCGAAGCCCTGCTACGGTGAAACATCAAGATCGTCACCACGCCGTCGTGCTGACGGAACTCCCCTCCCCGGAGCTTTGCTGGATCGAAGCCCGTGGAGCGTCATCGAGCTGAACGTGTGCCAAGAACTCGGAGGCGCCGGAGTAACGGCGCTGTGATCGGTTGGATCGTGAGGAGAACGTATGACTACTTCCTCTACGTCATCATCGACTCGGAGGTGCCGGAGTAACGGCGCTTGGGATCGGCAGGATCGCGAGGAGAAAGTACGACTACTTCCTCTACGTTGTGATCGCTTCCGCCACGGTCTCACGAGTGCGTAGACAACACTCTCCCCTCTCGTTGCTATGCCATCACCATGGTCCTGTGTGTGCGTAGGAAATTTTTGAAATTACTACGTTACCCAACAGTGGCATCCGAGCCTAGGTTTTTATGGTTTGATGTTATTTGCACGAGTAGAACACAAGTGAGTTGTGGACGATACAAGTCATACTGCCTACCAGCATGTCATACTTTGGTTCAGCGGTATTGTTGGACGAGACGATCCGGACCAACCTTACGCAGACGCTTACGCGAGACCGGTTCCCTCGACGTGCTTTGCACATAGATGGCTTGCGGAAGACTGTCTCTCCAACTTTAGTTGAACCGAGTGTGGCTACGCCCGGTCCTTGAGAAGGTTAAAACGGAGTCTATTTGACAAACTATCATTGTGGTTTTGATACGTAGGTAAGATGAGTTCTTGCTTAAGCCCGTAGCAGCCACGTAAAACTTGTAACAACAAAGTAGAGGACGTCTAACTTGTTTTTGCAGGGCATGTTGTGATGTGATATGGTCAAGACATGATGCTGAATTTTATTGTATGAGATGATCATGTTTTGTAACCGAGTTATCGGCAATCGGCAGGAGCCATATGGTTGTCGCTTTATTGTATGCAATGCAATCGCGAT
Source organism: Aegilops bicornis (assembly GCA_021605145.1). Taxonomy (NCBI): domain Eukaryota; kingdom Viridiplantae; phylum Streptophyta; class Magnoliopsida; order Poales; family Poaceae; genus Aegilops; species Aegilops bicornis. Next base: position 32,071,257 of record CM038670.1, read on the forward strand.
GTAATGCTTTACTTTATTACTAAGCGGTAGTGATAGTCGTGGAAGCATAAGATTGGCGAGGCGACAACGATGCTACGATGGAGATCAAGGTGTCGCGCGGTGGCGATGGTGATCATGGCGGTGCTTGGCGATGGAGATCACAAGCACAAGATGATGATGACCATATCATATCACTTATATTGATTGCATGTGATGTTTATCCTTTATGCATCTTATCTTGCTTTGATTGACGGTAGCATTATAAGATGATCTCTCACTAAAAATTATCAAGAAGTGTTCTCCTGAGTATGCACCGCTATGCGAAAGTTCTTCGTTCTGAGACACCACGTGATGATCGGGTGTGATAGGCTCTACGTTCAAATACAACGGGTGCAAAACAGTTGCACACGCGGAATACTCAGGTTATACTTGACGAGCTATGCATATAAGATATGACCTCGGAACACAGAGACCGAAAGGTCGAGCGTGAATCATATAGTAGATATGATCAACATATTGATGTTCACCATTGAAACTACTCCATCTCACGTGATGATCGGACATGGTTTAGTTGATTTGGATCACGTAATCACTTAGATGACTAGAGAGATGTCTATCTAAGTGGGAGTTCTTAAGTAATATGATTAATCGAACTTTAATTTATCATGAACTTAGTCCTGGTAGTATTTTGCAAATTATGTTGTAGATCAATAGCTCGCGTTGTTGCTTCCCTATGTTTTTATATGTGTTCCTAGAGAAATTTGTATTGAAAAATGTTAGTAGCAATGATGCGGATTGGATCCGTGATCTGAGGTTTATCCTCATTGCTGCACAGAAGAAATTATGTCCTTAATGCACCGCTAGGTGACAAAACTATTGCAGGAGCAGATGCATACGTTATGAACGTTTGGCTAGCTCAATATGATGACTACTTGATAGTTTAGTGCACCATGCTTAAAGGCTTAGAATCGGGAATTCAAAGATGTTTTGAACGTCATGGACCATATGAGATGTTCCAGGAATTGAAGTTAATATTTCAAACAAATACCCGAGTTGAGAGATATAAAGTCTCCAACAAGTTCTATAGCTAAAAGATGGAGGAGAATCGCTCAACTAGTGAGCATGTGCTCAGATTGTCTGGGTACTTCAATCGCTTGAATCAAGTGGGAGTTTATCTTCCAGATAAGATAGTGATTGACAGAATTCTCTAGTCACCATCACTAAGTTACTAGAACTTCGTGATGAACTATAGTATGCAAGGGATGACGAAAACGATTCCCAAGCTCTTCGTGATGCTGAAATCGACGAAGGTAGAAATCAAGAAAAGAGCATCAAGTGTTGATGATTGACAAGACCACTAGTTTCAAGGAAAAGGGCAAAGGGAAGAAGGGGAACTTCAAGAAGAGCGGCAAGCAAGTTGCTGTTCGAGTGAAGAAGCCCAAGTCTAGACCTAAGCACGAGACTAAGTGCTTTTTTCTGCAATGGAACTAGTCCTTTGGAAGCGGAACTACCCCAATTATTTGGTGGATAAGAAGGATGGCAAAGTGAACAAGAGTATATTTGATATACAGGTTATTGATGAGTGCTATACTAGTGTTTATAGTAGCCCCTGAGTATTTGATACTTGTTCGGTTGCTAAGATTAGTTACTCAAACAGGAGTTGCAGAATGAACAGAAACTAGTTGAAGGGGAAGTAACGATGAGTGTTGGAAGTAGTTCCAAGATTGATATGATCATCATCGCACACTCCCTATACTTTCGAGATTAGTGTGGAACCTAAATAAGTGTTATTTGGTGTTGAGCATAAATATGATTTGATCATGTTTATTGCAATACGGTTATTCATTTAAGTAAGAGAATAAATTGTTATTCTGTTTACATGAATAAAACCTTATATGGTTACACACCCAATGAAAATGGTTCATTGGATCTCGATCATAGTGATACACATATTCATAATATTGAAACCAAAAGATGCAAAGTTAATAATGATAGTGCAACTTATTTGTGGCACTTGCCGTTTAGGTCATATTGGTGTAAAGCGCATGAAGAAAACTCCATCTTGATGGACTTTTGGAATCACTTGATTATGAATCATTTGATGCTTGCGAACCGTGCCTTTTGGGCAAGATGACTAAAACTCCGTTCTCGGAACAATGGAACAAGCTAATGACTTATTGGAAATAATACATACCGATGTATACAATTCAATGAGTGTTGATGCTCGTGGCAAGTATCATTATTTTCGACCTTCACAGATGATTTGAGCAGATATGCGTATATCTTCTTGATGAAACATAAGTCTGAAATAGTTGAAAAGTTCAAAGAATTTCAGAGTGAAGTAGAAAATCATCGTAACAAGAAAATAAAGTTTCTGCGATCTGATCGTGGAGATGAATATTTGAGTTACGAGTTTGGTCTTCAATTAAAACAAAGTAGAATAGTTTCACAGCTCACGCCACGGAACACCACAACGTTATGGTGTGTCCGAACGTCAGAACCGTACTTTATTTTGATATGGTACGATCAATGATGTCTCTTACCGATTTACCAATATCGTGTTGGGGTTATGCATTAGAGACAGCTGCATTCACGTTTAATGGGGCACCATCGACATCCGTTGAGGCGACACCGGATGAGCTTTGGTTTAACTGTAAACCTAAGCTGTCGTTTCTTAAAAGTTTGGAGTTTTGATACTTATGTGAAAAAGTTTTCACCTGATAAGCTCGAACCCAAATCGGAGAAGTGCGTCTTCATAGAATACCCAAAGGTAACTATTGGGTACACCTTCTATCACAGATCCGAAGGCAAGTTTTTCGTTGCTAAGATGGATCCTTTCTAGAGAAGAAGTTTCTCTCGAAAGAAGTGAGTGGGAGGAAAGTAGAACTTGATGAGGTAATTGTACCTTCTCCCTTATTGGAAAGTAGTTCATCACAGAAATCAGTTCGGTGATTCCTACACCAATAAGTGAGGAAGTTAATGATGATGATCATGAAACTTCAGATCAAGTTGCTACCAAACCTCGTAGGTCTTCGAGCAAAATCCGCACCAGAGTGGTATGGTTATCGTGTTCGGAAGTCATGTTACTAGACCATGATGAACCTACGGACTATGAGGAAGCGATGATGAGCCCAGATTCATGCGAAATGGCTTGAGGCCATGAAATCTGAGATAGGATCCATGTATGAGAAACAAAGTATGGACTTTGATTGACTTGCTCTATGATCAGCAAGCCATGTTAAATAAATGGATCTTCAAGAGGAAGACGGACAACGATAGTAGTGTTACTATCTACAAAGCTCGACTTGTTGCAAAAGGTTTTCGACAAGTTCAAGGGGTTGACTACGATGAGACTTTCTCACCCGTAGCGATGCTTAAGTCTGTCCGAATCATGTTAGCAATTGCCACATTTTATGAAATCTGGCAAATGGATGTCAAAAACAACATTCTTTAATGGATTTATTAAAGAAGAGTTGTATATAATGCAACCAGAAGGTTTTGTCAATCCTAAAGGAGCTAACAAAATGTGCAAGCACCATCGATCCATCTATGGACTGGTGCAAGCATCTCGGAGTTGGAATATACGCTTTGATAAGATTGATCAAAGCATATGGTTTTATACAGACTTTTGGAGAAGCCTGTATTTACAAGAAAGTGAGTGGGAGCACTACGACATTTCGATGAGTATATGTGAATGACATATTGTTGATCGGAAATAATGTAGAATTATTCTGCAAAGCATAAAGGAGTATTTGAAAGGAGTTTTTCAAAGAAGGACCTCGGTGAAGCTGCTTACATATTGAGCATCAAGATCTATTGAGATAGATCAAGGCGCTTGATATGTTTTCAATGAATACATACCTTGACAAGATTTTGAAGTAGTTCAAAATGGAACAGTCAAAGAAAGAGTTCTTGCCTGTGTTACAAGGTGTGAAATTGAGTAAGACTCAAAACCCGACCACGGCAGAAGATAGAAAGAGAATGAAAGTCATTCCCTATGCATCAGTCATAGGTTCTATAAAGTATGTTATGCTATGTACCAGACCTATTGTATACCTTGCTCTGAATTTGGCAAGGGAGTACAATAGTGATCTAGGAGTAGATCCTTTGGACATTGGTCAAAGAACATCCTTAGTGAGGACTAAGGAAATATTTCTCGATTATGGAGGTGATAAAAGAGCCCGTCGTAAAGAGTTACATCGGTGCAAGCTTTTACACTGATCCAGATGACTCTAAATCTCAATCTGGATACATATTGAAAGTGGGAGCAATTAGCTAGAGTAGCTCCGTGCGAGCATTGTAGACATAGAATATTTGCAAAATACATACGGCTCACGAATGTGACAGACCCGTTGACTAAGCTACTCTCACGAGCAAAACATGATCATACCTTAGTACTCTTTGGGTGTTAATCACATAGCGATGTGAACTAGATTATTGACTCTAGTAAACCCTTTGGGTGTTGGTCATATGACGATGTGAACTATGGGTGTTAATCACATACAGATGTGAATATTAGTGTTGAATCACATGATGATGTGAACTAGATTATTGACTCTAGTGCAAGTGGGAGACTGAAGGAAATATGCCCTAGAGGCAATAATAAAGTTATTATTTATTTCCTTATTTCATGATAAATGTTTATTATTCATGCTAGAATTGTATTAACCGGAAACATAATACATGTGTGAATAGATAGACAAGCAGAGTGTCACTAGTATGCCTCTACTTGACTAGCTCGTTAATCGAAGATGGTTATGTTTCCTAACCATAGACATGAGTTGTCATTTGATTAACGGGATCACATCATTAGGAGAATGATCTGATTGACATGACCCATTCCGTTAGCCTAGCACTTGATCGCTTTAGTATGTTGCTATTGCTTTCTTCATGACTTATACATGTTCCTATAACTATGAGATTATGCAACTCCGTTCTGGGAGGAACACTTTGGTACTACCAAACGTCACAACGTAACTGGGTGATTATAAAGGAGTATTACAGGTGTCTCCAAAGGTACTTGTTGGGTTGGCGTATTTCGAGATTAGGTTTTGTCACTCCGATTGCTCGGAGAGGTATCTCTGGGCCTTCTCGGTAATACACATCACATAAGCCTTGCAAGCATTGCAACTAATGAGTTAGTTGTGAGATGATGTATTACGGAACGAGTAAAGAGACTTGCCGGTAACGAGATTGAACTAGGTATTGGATACCGACGATCGAATCTCGGGCAAGTAACATACCGATGACAAAAGGAACAACGTATGTTGTTATGCGGTCTGACCGATAAAGATCTTCGTAGAATATGTAGGAACCAATATGGGCATCCAGGTCCCGCTATTGGTTATTGACCGGAGATGTGTCTCAGTCATGTCTACATTGTTCTCGAACCGTAGGGTCCGCACGCTTAAGGTTACGGCGATGGTTATTATGAGTTTTGATGTACCGAAGGAGTTCGGAGTCCCGGATGAGATCGGGGACATGACGAGGAGTCTCGAAATGGTCGAGACGTAAAGATCGATATATTGGACGACTATATTCGGAGTTCGGAAAGGTTCCGAGTGATTCGGGTATTTTTCGGAGTACAGGTAAGTAACGGGAGAAGTAATGCGCCTTGATCGTCTATAGTGCGAAGAGGAAAAGGCTGCTGCGCCCCCTCCCTCTAGTCCGAATTGGACTAGGGAAAAAGGGCCGCCACCTTTCCTACTCCTCCACTTCCTTCTCCCTTCCTCCCCTACATGGAAGGATTCCTAGTTGGACTAGGAAAGGGGAATCCTACTCGGTGGGAGTAGGACTCCCCTGGCGCGCCAAACATAGGGCCGGCCTCCTCCCTCCTTGCTCCTTTATATACGGGGCAGGGGGCACCCCATAGACACACAAGTTGATCCTTGAGATCGTTCCTTAGCCGTGTGCGGTGCCCCCTCCACCATATTCCACCTCGGTCATATTGTAGCGGTGCTTAGGCGAAGCTCTGCTACGGTGAAACATCAAGATCGTCACCACGCCGTCGTGCTGACGGAACTCCCCTCCCCGGAGCTTTGCTGGATCGAAGCCCGTGGAGCGTCATCGAGCTGAACGTGTGCCAAGAACTCGGAGGCGCCGGAGTAACGGGCGCTGTGATCGGTTGGATCGTGAGGAGAACGACGACTACTTCCTCTACGTCATCATCGACTCGGAGGTGCCGGAGTAACTTGGCGCTGGGATCGGCAGGATCGCGAGGAGAAAGTACGACTACTTCCTCTACGTTGTGATCGCTTCCGCTTACGGTCTACGAGGGTACGTAGACAACACTCTCCCCTCTCGTTGCTATGCCATCACCATGGTCCTGTGTGTGCGTAGGAAATTTTTGAAATTACTGATCAAGTCAATCAAAGTCCATACTTTGTTCTCATACATGGATCCTATCTCAGATTTCATGGCCTCATGCCATTTTGCGGAATCTGGGCTCATCATCGCTTCCTCATAGTCCGTAGGTTCATCATGGTCTAGTAACATGAATTCCAGAACACGATTACCATACCACTCTGGTGCGGATTTTGCTCTGGAAGACCTACGAGGTTTGGTAGCAACTTGATCTGAAGTTTCATGATCATCATCATTAACTTCCTCACTAATTGGTGTAGGAATCACAGGAACTGATTTCTGTGATGAACTACTTTCCAATAAGGGAGAAGGTACAATTACCTCATCAAGTTCTACTTTCCTCCCACTCACTTCTTTCGAGAGAAACTTTCTTCTCTAGAAAGGATCCATCTTAGCAACGAAAAACTTGCCTTTGGATCTGTGATAGAGGGTGTACCCAATAATTACCTTTGGGTATTCTATGAAGACGCACTTCTCCGATTTGGGTTCGAGCTTATCAGGTGAAAACTTTTTCACATAAGTATCAAAACTCCAAACTTTTAAGAAACGACAGCTTAGGTTTACTGTTAAACCATAGTTCATATGGTGTCGTCTCAATGGATTTAGATGGTGCCCCATTAAACGTGAATGCAGCTGTCTCTAATGCATAACCCCAAAACGATATTGGTAAATCGGTAAGAGACATCATTGATCATACCATATCAAAATAAAGTACGGTTACGACGTTCGGACACACCATAACGTTGTGGTGTTCCAGGTGGCGTGAGCTGTGAAACTATTCCACTTTGTTTTAATTGAAGACCAAAACTCGTAACTCAAATATTCATCTCCACGATCAGATCGCAGAAACTTTATTTTCTTGTTACGATGATTTTCTACTTCACTCTGAAATTCTTTGAACTTTTCAACTATTTCAGACTTATGTTTCATCAAGAAGATATCGCATATCTGCTCAACTCATCTGTGAAGGTCAGAAATTATTGATACTTTACACGAGCATCATCACTCATTGAATTGTATACATCTGTATGTATTATTTCATATAAGTCATTAGCTTGTTGCTTTGTTCCGGAGAAGCGGAGTTTTAGTCATCTTGCCCAAAAGGCACGGTTCGCAAGCATCAAATGATTCATAATCAAGTGATTCCAAAAGTCCATCAGCATGGAGTTTTCTTCATGCGCTTTACACCAATATGACCTAAACGGCAGTGCCACAAATAAGTTGCACTATCATTATTAACTTTGCATCTTTTGGTTTCAATATTATGAATATGTGTATCACTATGATCGAGATCCAATGAACCATTTTTCATTGGGTGTGTAACCATATAAGGTTTTATTCATGTAAACAGAACAACAATTTATTCTCTTACTTAAATGAATAACCGTATTGCAATAAACATGATTAAATCATATTTATGCTCAACACCAAATAACACTTATTTAGGTTCCACACTAATCTCGAAAGTATAGGGAGTGTGCGATGATGATCATATCAATCTTGGAACTACTTCCAACACTCATCGTTACTTCCCCTTCAACTAGTTTCTGTTTATTCTTAACTCCTGTTTGAGTTACTAATCTTAGCAACCGAACAAGTATCAAATACTCAGGGGCTACTATAAACACTAGTAAAGCACACATCAATAACCTGTATATCAAATATACTCTTGTTCACTTTGCCATCCTTCTTATCCACCAAATAATTGGGGTAGTTCCGCTTCCAGTGACTAGTTCCATTGCAGAAAAAGCACTTAGTCTCAGGCTTAGGTCTAGACTTGGGCTTCTTCACTCGAGCAGCAACTTGCTTGCCGTTCTTCTTGAAGTTCCCCTTCTTCCCTTTGCCTTTTTCCTTGAGACTAGTGGTCTTGTCAATCATCAACACTTGATGCTCTTTCTTGATTTCTACCTTCGTCGATTTCAACATCATGAAGAGCTCGGGAATCGTTTCGTCATCCCTTGCATACTATAGTTCATCACGAAGTTCTAGTAACTTAGTGATGGTGACTAGAGAATTCTGTCAATCGCTATCTTATCCGGAAGATTAACTCCCACTTGATTCAAGCGATTGAAGTACCTGCACAATCTGAGCACATGCTCACTAGTTGAGCGATTCTCCTCCATCTTTTAGCTATAGAACTTGTTGGAGACTTTATATCTCTCAACTCGGTATTTGCTTGAAATATTAACTTCAATTCCTGGAACATCTCATATGGTCCATGACGTTCAAAAACGTCTTTGAATTCGATTCTAAGCCTTTAAGCATGGTGCACTAAACTATCAAGTAGTCATCATATTGAGCTAGCCAAAGCGTTCATAACGCCTGCATCTGCTCCTGCAATAGTTTTGTCACCTAGCGGTGCATTAAGGACATAATTTCTTACGTGCAGCAATGAGGATAAACCTCAGATCACGGATCCAATCCGCATCATTGCTACTAACATTTTTCAATACAAATTTCTCTAGGAACACATATAAAAACATAGGGAAGCAACAACGCGAGCTATTGAACTACAACATAATTTGCAAAATACTACCAGGACTAAGTTCATGATAAATTAAAGTTCAATTAATCATATTACTTAAGAACTCCCACTTAGAAAAATATCCCTCCAATTCTCTAAGTGATTGCGTGATCCATATCAACTACACCATGACCGATCATCACGTGTGATGGAGTAGTTTCAATGGTGAACATCAATATGTTGATCATATCTACTATATGATTCACGCTCGACCTTTCGGTCTCTGTGTTCCGAGGTCATATCTTATATGCATAGCTCGTCAAGTATAACCTGAGTATTCTGCGTGTGCAACTGTTTTGCACCCGTTGTATTTGAACGCGTAGAGCCTATCACACCCGATCATCACGTGGTGTCTCAGCACGAAGAACTTTCATAGCGGTGCATACTCAGGAGAACACTTCTTGATAATTTAGTAAGGGATCATCTTATAATGCTACCGTCAATCAAAGCAAGATAAGATGCATAAAGGATTAACATCACATGCAATCAATATAAGTGATATGATATGGCCATCATCATCTTGTGCTTGTGATCTCCATCTCAAGCACCGTCATGATCACCATCGTCACCGGTAGCGACACCTTGATCTCCATCGTAGCATCATTGTCGTCTCGCCAAACTTATGCTTCTACGACTATCGCTACCGCTTAGTGATAAAGTAAAGCATTACAGCGATTGCATTGCATACAATAAAGCGACAACCATATGGCTCCTGCCGATTGCCGATAACGGTTACAAAACATGATCATCTCATACAATAAAATTCAGCATCATGTTTAGACCATATCACATCACAACATGCCCTGCAAAAACAAGTTAGACGTCCTCTACTTTGTTGTTGCAAATTTTACGTGGCTGCTACGGGCTTAAGCAAGAACCAATCTCACCTACGCATCAAAACCACAACGATACTTCGTCAAATAGACTCCATTTTAACCTTCTCAAGGACCGGGCGTAGCCACACTCGGTTCAACTAAAGTTGGAGAGACAGTCTTCCACAAGCCATCTATGTGCAAAGCACGTCGAGGGAACCGGTCTCGCGTGGAAATGCACGCGTAAGGTTGGTCTGGATCATCATCCAACAATACCGCTGAACCAAAGTATGACATGCTGGTAGGCAGTATGACTTGTATCGTCCACAACTCACTTGTGTTCTACTCGTGCATATCATCAAACCATAAAAACCTAGGCTCGGATGCCACTGTTGGGGAACGTAGTAATTTCAAAAAATTTCCTACGATCACGCAAGATCATGGTGATGCATAGCAACGAGATGAGAGTGTTGTCTACGTACCCTCGTAGACCAGCAACGGAAGCGTTGACGCAACGTAGAGGAAGTAGTCGTACTTCTTCACGATCCAACCGATCCAAGTACCGAGCGTCACGGCACCTCCGAGTTCTGCACACGTTCAGCTCGATGGCGTCCCTCGAACTCCGATCCAGCCGAGTGTTGAGGAGGGTTTCGTCAAGACGACGGCGTGGTGGCGATGATGATGTTCCACCGGCGCAGGGCTTCGCCTAAGCTCCGCTACGGTATTCTCGAGGTGTAATATGGTGGAAGGGGGCACCGCACACGGCTAAGGAACGATCTCAATGATCAACTTGTGTGTCATGGGGTGCCCCCTGCCCCCGTATATAAAGGAGACAAGGGGGAGGTGGCCGGCCCTATAGGAGGCGCACCAAGGAGGAGTCCTACTCCCACCGGGAGTAGGATTCCCCTTTTCCTAGTCCAACTAGGAATCCTTCCATGTAGGGGGAGGAAGGGAGAAGGAAGTGGAGGAGTAGGAAAGGTGGCGGCCCCTTTTCCCTAGTCCAATTCGGACTAGAGGGAGGCGCAGCAGCCTTTTCCTCTTCCCACTAAAGCCCATCAAGGCCCATTACTTCTCCCGTAACTACCGGTACTCGAAAAATACTCGAATCATTCGGAACCTTTCCGAACTCCGAATATAGTCGTCCAATATATCGATCTTTACGTCTCGACCATTTCGAGACTCCTCGTCATGTCCCCGATCTCATCCGGGACTCCGAACTCCTTCGGTACATCAAAACTCATAAACTCACAATATAACTGTCATCGAAACCTTAAGCGTGCGGACCCTACGGGTTCGAGAACTATGTAGACATGACCTAGAACCATTCTCGGTCAATAACCAATAGCGGAACCTGGATGCCCATATTGGTTCCTACATATTCTCTGAAGATCTTTATCGGTCAAACCGCATAACGACATATGTTGTTCCCTTTGTCATCGGTATGTTACTTACCCGAGATTCGATCGTCGGTATCCAATACCTAGTTCAATCTCGTTACCGGTAAGTCTCTTTACTCGTTCCGTAATACATCATCTCACAACTAACTCATTAGTTGTAATGCTTGCAAGGCTTAAGTGATGTGTATTACCGAGAAGGCCTAGAGATACCTCTCCGACAATCGGAGTGACAAAACCTAATCTCGAAATACGCCAACCCAACAAGTACCTTTGGAGACACCTGTAGTACTCCTTTATAATCACCCAGTTACGTTGTGACGTTTGGTAGTACCAAAAGTGTTCCTCCGGTAAACGGGAGTTGCATAATCTCATAGTTACAGGAACATGTATGTGTCATGAAGAAAGCATTAACATACTAAACGATCAAGTGTTAAGCTAACGGAATGGGTCATGTCAATCAGATCATTCAACTAATGATGTGACCTTGTTAATCAAATAACAACTCCTTGTTCATGGTTAGGAAACATAACCATCTTTGATTAGCAAGCTAGTCAAGTAGAGGCATACTAGTGACATACTGTTTTGTCTATATATTCACACATGTATTATGTTTCCGGTTAATACAATTCTAGCATGAATAATAAACATTTATCATGAAATAAGGAAATAAATAATAACTTTATTATTGCCTCTAGGGCATATTTCCTTCAAGTTCGAGGGGCGTCATCGAGCTGAACGTGTGCTAGAACTCGGAGGTGTCGTACTTTCGGTGCTTGAGCGATCAGGCCGTGAAGACGTACGACTGAATCAACCGCGTTGTTCTAACGCTTCCGCTTTCGGTCTACGAGGGTACGTGGACGACACTCTCCCCTCTCATTGCTATGCATCACCATGATCTTGCGTGTGCGTAGGAATTTTTTTGAAATTACTACTTTCCCCAACACCCATGACCCATATCGCCTTGCATAGCATCGAAACTCTTGTTCTGGAGGTGATCTTGAACGCTTTGAATGTGATGGCCGATTAGAGCTAGAACCGGACGCTTGACTTGCATATGTGGATAGCAATATATAAAAAGTTTGCTTGATTTGCTTGCGCTTAGCTTCACTCTTTTCCCACTTGCCAACTTATGAATTTTTGGGCTTGACAAATTAAACATGAGTATCTTTTTGTACTTGTGGTTGCCCCCCGAGTGCAGGATTTTTAATGGTGATCCTCAATACTTCCTTGCTATCGGGTTGCTTATCAAGCACAACATCTCGTCCCAAGACTTGTCGCCCTCCTTGCCTTTCATGGGTTCACCAATAACAACATGATCTTTATTAGCAGATTCGGCTATGCTAGGCCGAATCAACATTTTCTTTCCCTCCAAGTCCATGTTGTTTATCGGGAAGGGTTGTTTATCAACTTGCGTCTTAGCAAAATTCAATCATCCGTCATTAATGGCCGATTGTTTTTGTCATCGAAAAACATTGCAATCGTTAGTAGCATGAGAAAATGAATTATGGTACTTGCAATAAGCACGCCATTTTAGCTCCTCAAACGGCGGTATGGTGTGTGATATTCTAATCACCTTGTCTTGCAAGAGAGCATCAAATATTTTATCACACTTTGATATATCAAAAGTAAACCTCATCTCCTCATCATGATTCTTGCGAATCAGCTTAAGAGCATTGCATATATACGGTTTGGCCTTTGAGGACCAAACAAATTCAGTAGTACAGACATCAACCTCATCGTCCGAATTATCATCATTGTGTTCAACCATATGCATTCTAGGACGATCGGTTGTAGACCTATGGACCTCTTTACTTCGACTCTCTTGGGCCAAAGCTTTTTGTAAGACTTGATTAATGCACAAAAACTCATAACTTTCTAGCCTCTCTTTAATGTGATTTTTCAAACCATTAGGAACAATATCCGCCAAGTCTCTCTCAGTTATCACTAAGCTACAACATAGGTTTTTTATATCTCTAAATCTCTTGACATAATCGGTGACCGATTCATCATGTTTTTGCCTAACTGATGTAAGATGTGACAACTTCAGCTCATTATCGCCGCTATAAAAGTAATCATGAAACTTTTGCTCTGATTGCGACCATAAGAGAATTGAGCCATGTGGCAAAGAAGCAAACCATGAAAATGTGATGCCAGTTAAAGACAAGGGAAATAAACGCACTTTCAGTTCTTCTATTGAACTTGCTTCACCCAACTGCGCTGAATACTGACCAACATGCTCCTATGTTGTTTTCGTGCCCTCTCCACTAGATTTGAGAAAATTAGGAACCTTATAACCTTGAGGGTACAAAACGGCATCAAAGTGTTCAGGATAAGGCTTTTGCTACACACGCCTCTTTACTTTCGGCTCGTTTCCGAAAGTTTCTAGAAACATCTTATGCAAATCCTCCCTTAATTTATCTAAAATTGGATCCGTGGTAGATGAAGATGTTTGTGGCAATGACATAGGAGCAACCTGAGTACTAGCTATTGGTGCAACTTGTGGGATGGGCGTTGAACCATAATTGGCGGAGGACCAAACATGCTTGCGCCTGTGGGTGGTGTGACAAAGTGATTCGGCGTTGACACGAATTGGGCACACTCATAATAGGATTAGGATATGCAGGTGCAGCCACAAGCTGGTTGGTTTGACTAGGGTAAAAATTCAACGACATACTATATTGTTGTTATATAGGAGGTGCCGATGAAATAGGTGAAGTTGGACTAGGGTTTTCAGATACACCAACAGTACCACTAGATGACGCAGACATATTTTTCTTAGCATTAGTATTTGCCATAAAAGAATTGTACGTCATCACATTACCCTTACTAAGAAGACTTTCAATCATAGCCACTTGCTCTGAAGAAAAACTTTACTCACAGTGATTACATCTTGTTCGTTAATGAGGGAGGAAAATTGATGTTTTCAACCGGAGTGATGTTGCCTTGACGGTCCTTCTTGAAACTTGCAAGAAACGCCTCCAAATCCTCCTCCTCGTGCTTCTTCTTGAGTGCTTCAAAAGCTTCTTCACGCTGCTTCTTGCGTGTTTCATAGGCTTAGCGATGTTCCTCCAATAGTTCATCAAGACTGGGCTTAATGATGTTATCGGCGTCAACTTATGAGGGCTTGGGGAGATTAGACATGGTTGATGATGATTCTTGATCTTTCTTCCCCAACGGAGTCACCAAAAAGTGTGTTCGCACACGAACACGTCACCATGTACCTCCAACACCGAGGGTGATGCACCGCAGCTCACGCCGAAGGAGATCCGTCCGGAAGCGCGGTACGGGAGCAATCCGGCGGGCGCTTTTGAGGACCCGAAACACCCCGCGCCCGGGAGGGACCCCGTCTAGACGCGCGGCGGCTATGGGCCGCCCTAGGTCGGTTCGCCCGCCCCTAGAGCCTCAAGGATCGCTGCCCTTCAACGAAGAACGAACGAAGAACGAGAGAGAAAGAACAAGGGAGAGATGTAAAACTAGGGTAAAAAGTAGATTGATTGTTTGATTGTGTGTTGTTATTCAATCGGCCGTCACCTCCTACATATATATGAGGCGGCTGGACTTTACATACAAGAAAAGGACTCAAATCCCGTCCAAAACATCAAAAGATAACCTAACTTGGACTACGAGGGCCGGAACTTCCGGGCTAAAATTACATCAAGTAGCCCTCTTACACAGCTCCTGCAGGTCGCATATGGCTTTGGATCGTGATGGTCCCAAAAGCAAAGTTGTAGATCTTGCGATGGGGAAAAACTCTTCAGTTTATCACCTTTTCATCCAAGGTCATCTTGAGGTTGGATTCGGGCCCGCAATTCTTCAAATAATATTGAAATTCCAGTTTTCGGGGCGCACCGCGTGCAAAGTTTCTGTTTAGCCCGAAACTTCCGGGGCAGACTTATGCAGCACACCGTTTTGGCTCTAACTTTTGCATACGAACCCCTATTTAGATGTTGTTTATATCAAAATTGATCGTTTCGATGAGACGAAGACAACTCGTGTAGAGACGTTTCTCATATGAGGCCATTTTGGGGGCATAATCAGCCGAATAGTGTTCTGAATACAAAATCTGAGTACTTCGAACACAACTTCGGCCTTAGAGATGAGACCGGATGGCTATGGCCCAAATATCAAAGTTTCTCTTTTTGACGATACGGAATTTTCTTACTTTGAGCACTTCTACATTTGAGGCCATTTTAATTAAGTTCTTGGCCGTGCCAAAATCTGGTGTCAACAATCATCTAGTCTCTATGTTTGGATAATGCAAATAATAAAAAAACATGTTTATTTTGTTGATGGTTTCAGGTTTTTCTGCAAGTAATTGTTGGATTTTGGGTAGTTCAGTTATGTCCTGGTGAGGCTAAACAATAAGATTGGTAACAAAGCAAAATATGTGTCAGTTATCTAGGCGTAGAAACTTACAACATTCTCATAAGTTGTTGCCAGGAAATAGCTACACCTGCAGAAACATTTCTGAATAGGATAACCTATTGAAAAAACACACGTGGCGTTAGTCATGCAGTTTTAGACAAACTGCGGGAACAGAAAGTCGAACGAGCACAGATCTAGGTGCACGATCACATCCGAATACAGCTTATGAATGTCAAGTATTACCTGAATTTCATTTGACATGAATACTAAGGAATTTGAAACCTTCAAGTCGCCCGTATTTATGTTTCTTCGTGCTTCGATTGACTGCAATTTATGTTTCTTCGTGCTTTGATTAGGTAAAGAGTCAATCAAACAGAAGGATAGCACATCTGAATTCGTTGTGGTGTATAAACTATAAAGCCAAAAAGGCAACGCCTGATTCAAAACAATATTTAAACAGTTGGAATGATGGGTCAACATAGTAAAATTTAGACTGGCAGGCCTAAACATGCGAAGCATGCACACCATCTAAATCACATAAAAGAGTCAAGATAACATCCTGTTTTTGTTGTCACCAGATAACATCATAATTCATCTAAAAAAAGATTACTTCAGAATTTTGATACATACTATGATCACATTGAACGGCTAGAAATCCGGAGGAAGAAGCCACATGAGATTATTATGGTCACCACTAGGCACGTAATATCTCAATGACATGATCATATCATCACCATTGAACTTTCGGTCTTCCCCACGGTACAAATGTTGGCCATTGTCACATCTTGTCAACTCTACAGCACTATAGATGGATTTATGGTAGCCATTTAATTTGACATTGTTGTAGTATATGTGGTTTGTCTCTACTCTGCCTGCAAATTTTGTGTGTACTTAGTCACATCCGAATGCTACCTGCAAATTTTGAGGAAAAAAGTTTAAACATTTTGGCTTGTAAAAAACAAATCAAACACCAAAAGTTACCCCAAAATGTCATTCCAAATTTGTTTTTTTGCCGAGGAAACACCGCCGCTCCGTTTCGCATAAAAATTGTCATGCATGTTTGTGACAGTAATACAATTATCTACAAAAAAATTCAGAATTTTTCAAAAACATTTAATATTTTTTTTGCATTACTGTTCACTCGGGAGCAAATGCTCCTGAGAGCCAAAATGCCAGCATATATAATTATCAATGTTTGACCGACGTTATGTGGCATGCAGTCATGCATATGGAGAGTGCAAATGTAAATGTTCGTATTGTATTTATGATGCTCCCTTTTGTACTTAACATGCTTTGCCAATTATTTTGGACATGATGTATTAGCTTATGATTTGTCAGCCTATAGGTTTTATATATGAATGAAAACTAAATATCACAGTTCTCAGACTGTTCTTGCCAACCCCTCCATAACAACCATGTATGCAATACATTATATACGATTATGTTTGTTGTTTTTCCTTCTTGTTACTATTTTTAATTATGGTTATTACTCTCTGGAATAATCAACAGTTTAATCTCTACTATTAAAGGGGAGCACGTAGGACGTTTTGTTTCGGGGAGGGTGAGGCGCAGCCTCATGAAGGAGTGGAGAAGATAGTGTGCTCTGGTCCTCCTCCAAGCCCGCCGGCGAGTTGTCGATATATTGATCTTCCCTTACAAGCTACGGTATTCTTCTTCCCTTCCCGTGTGTCCTCCTGCAAACATGCAGTTCTTGATTTGGTTGCTAATGTGGATTTAAATATTTTTAAAGCCCGTAGCAACGCACGGGCGTTGTACTAGTACTACCTAATATCACAACGGGTGGTCTCATGCCTACACCGTGTCTGACTGGTTGGGGTGGTGGTTCGCGTATGCCACATCTAGAGTGAGAATTTGAGCTCCACATATACTTGGAGCAGTTCATAAATGTGCTTATTTAGTTTTCTACTAATACATCATCTTGGTTACACTACCTTTCAATTGTATACTTGGCTCGAAAATGTAGTACTATTCAATCGATCATACAGGTGCAGAATCTCATTCCTCCCTTCGTCGCCGCTCGCTCCTCATGAGCCGATGGGCGAATCTGCGCCGCCCCTTCCTCCGCCCCTCCTTCCTCCCTCCCCTCGCTGCTGCTGAGGGCGCGACCGGGCGGCTTGCCGGGCGTGGGCGGCGGGAGTCCTTCCTCATCCCTCGGCTGGTGGTGGCGCGGGACACGGCCGCTGTGTGGAGGCGCCATGTTGGTGCGTGGCATGGCGGCGCAGCGGCGCGTGTCTGCAGCGGTGGCGTGGCGGCTGCACGGCGACCCTGATCTCGTTTGGTGGCATTCGCGTGGGCCAGTTTCGGTGCGGAGGGAGCCGGCCCCGCCGGAGGTGGTACGTCGCCGTGTCAGGGAGGAGGACGAGCACGTCCATCGCTACATGGTTGCGTTAGAGGGCGGCAGGTTCTCCAATACCTGGCAGTTTCTTCAGGGATCTCACTTCAGCTATGATCCTGTGAGGGTTCCTTCTCTTTGGGTGTCCACAGCCCGCGCCGCAGGAACCGCGAGTGTCCTAGATTCTTCTGTAGTATTCGATCTTTATTAGCTACCTAGCCAGTGATGTATTCGAGATTATATCTATTATTCGAGACGATGTATTCGAGATTATATCTATTATTCGAGACGATGTCTTCGAGATTATATCTATTATGACGATGTATTCGAGATTATATCTATTATTCGAGACGACGTAATTTGAATACTAAATTGTTTTATATTTCTTTTGGATTAGTTAAATAAAAGCTATACCGGACAATACCGGCAGAGAGGGAGAACAGGCCATGTTTGATATCACTAGTAGAAAACAGGGCTATGGTCCCGGGCCAATATTCATATTAGTCCCGGTTCAATCACGAACCGGGACTAATGTGAGCATTTATCCCGGTTCGTATGCGGCTAAGGCATTAGTCCAGGTTCACTGTGCCCTTTAGTCGGTTCGTGGCACGAACCGGGACTAAAGGCGATGTTTAGTTATTGCGGTTCATGCCTCAAACCGGGACTAAAGATTAGACCTTTAGTCCCGGTTTGAGGCACTAACCGGTGCTAATGGTTGAGACTTTTAGTCCCGGTTCGTGCCACGAACCGGTACTAAAGCTCCCAGTTTCAAACTCTACCCCCTGTGGATCGCCTTTTCAGTTTTAAAAAATAAAAGAAAATTATGGAAATGTCAAAAAAATAAAAGAAAATAAGTTTCCCATGTGATATGTGGTCTAGTTGTTGGGAAAATTTGCAAATGTGAATTTCGAATTTATTTGCAAAATGTCTCTGGAATTTGTAAATATGGGCATAACTTTTGCATACTAAGTCGGATGAAAAAGTTTTTTATATGAAAAATCATCTACTCGAAAAGTTACATCCAAATAATTACTGTTGATGGGTAAGAAGCCTGCATACTACTTACTGTTGATGCATTAACATTTCATCCTTCAGAATTAGCAAGGCATAATGTTAGGTGTCTGTTTGATGAATTGCTGAAAAAAATTGGTCTATTTAATCCATGAGAAATAGGAAGATTCTCTAAGCTACATGAGTTACTCTTTAGCGGCATTTCATATCGGCAGTGTGCTACTTGCTATTACTGCCTAAGCTTAATTTTCTTCTTCTTTTGAACATGTAGATAAGTAAAATGATAAGAAGGTTAAATAATGTTGTTCAATATTTTCGTCAAGCAATCAGTTTGGCCCCAAATGCCTGGACCATGATACTACATGATACTAATCAGTATCATCCTGAAACCTGAATCTCAAAGATTCCTTAATGGATTCAAGACTTGGCAAACCACTCCCATTACAAGGTTCCATAACACATGCTGGACTTGTATGTCAAGATATCTGAAGGGCAAACACATTTTTATATATGGGCTTCTATTAGGGCGACTTGATTGAGTACAGGTGAATTACCTTCAAAATGATTAAAGGAATGCGAAGATGGGCCTTCTTGAGTTTTGACCACGCCTAATAACACTTCTGAATTATGGCTAATATCCATGCAGTTTGGTCCGGTTATTTTACTAACTAGCCCACTACTATGTACTGGATGTTATATTGTTAGTTAATAGAGGCTACCCATTCTAAACTTCTTTTTGACTGTGTTGTCAGATTAGTACATCCAATGGAACAAGACATTCATAATAAATTCCTTACAATAATAATGTGCTTTATATGAAAAGGGTTGAATATATGCAGAAAGTCAACTTGGCTCCTGGAAGCATTTGCTCCCGGGGCGAAAAAAAATTTTGAAATGAAAAAAAAATCAAGACAATTTTGTGTGTGTACTTAGTCACATCCGAATGCTACCTGGAAATTTTGAGGAAAAAAGTTTAAACATTTTGGCTTGTAAAAAAAAAACAAATCGAACACCAAAAGTTACCCCAAAATGTCATTCCAAATTTGTTTTTTTTGCCGACGAAATACCGCCGCTCCGTTTCGCATAAAAATTGGCATGCATGTTTGTGACAGTAATACAATTATCTACAAAAAAATTCAGAATTTTTTGAAAACATTTAATATTTTTTTCGCATTACTGTTCACTCGGGAGCAAATGCTCCTGAGAGCCAAAATGCCAGCATATATAATTATCAATGTTTGACCAACGTTATGTGGCATGCAGTCATGCATATGGAGAGTGCAAATTTAAATGTTCGTATTGTATTTACGATGCTCCCTTTTGTACTTAACATGCTTTGCCAATTATTTTGGACATGATGTATTAGCTTATGATTTGTCAGCCTATAGGTTTTATATATGAATAAAACTAAATATCACAGTTCTCAGACTGTTCTTGCCAACCCCTCCATAACAACCATGTATGCAATACATTATATACGATTATTTTTGTTGTTTTTCCTTCTTGTTACTATTTTTAATTATGGTTATTACTCTCTGGAATAATCAACAGTTTAATCTCTACTATTAAAGGGGAGCACGTAGGACGTTTTGTTTCGGGGAGGGTGAGGCGCAGCCTTGCGAAGGAGTGGAGAAGATAGTGTGCTCTGGTCCTCCTCCAAGCCCGCCGGCGAGTTGTCGATATATTGATCTTCCCTTACAAGGTACGGTATTCTTCTTCCCTTCCCGTGTGTCCTCCTGCAAACATGCAGTTCTTGATTTGGTTGCTAATGTGGATTTAAATATTTTTTAAAGCCCGTAGCAACGCACGGGCGTTGTACTAGTACTACCTAATATCACAACGGGTGGTCTCATGCCTACACCGTGTCTGACTGGTTGGGGTGGTGGTTCCGCGTATGCCACATCTAGAGTGAGAATTTGAGCTCCACATATACTTGGAACAGTTCATAAATGTGCTTATTCAGTTTTCTACTAATACATCATCTTGGTTACACTACCTTTCAATTGTATACTTGGCTCGAAAATGTAGTATTATTCAATCGATCATACAGGTGCAGAATCTCATTCCTCCCCTTCGTCGCTCGCTCGGCTCCGCGAGCCGACATGAATCTGCGCCGCCTCTTCCTTCGCCTCTCCTTCCTCCCTCCCCTCGCCGCTGCTGAGGGCGCGACGGGCGGCCGGCGGCCAAGGCGGCGGGAGTCCTTCCTCATCCCTGGTCTGGTGGTGGCGCGGGAAACGGCCGCTGGGTGGAGGCGCCATGTTGGTGCATGGCATGGCGGCGCAGCGGCGCGTGTCTGCAGCGGTGGCGCGGCGGCTGCACGGCGACCCTGATATCGTTTGGTGGCATTCGCGTGGGCCAGTTTCGGTGCGGAGGGAGCCGGCCCCGCCGGAGGTGGTACGTCGCCGTGTTAGGGAGGAGGACGAGCACGTCCATCGCTACATGGTTGCGTTAGAGGGCGGCAGGTTCTCCAATACCTGGCAGTTTCTTCAGGGATCTCACTTCAGCTATGATCCTGTGAGGGTTCCTTCTCTTTGGGTGTCCACAGCCCGTGCCGCAGGAACCGCGAGTGTCCTAGATTCTTCTGTAGTATTCGATTTTTATTAGCTACCTAGGCAGTGATGTATTCGAGATTATATCTATTATTCGAGATGATTTATTCGAGATTATATGTATTATTCGAGACGATGTTTTCGAGTTTATATCTATTATTCGAGACGATGTATTCGAGATTATATCTATTATTCGAGACGATGTAATTTGAATACTAAATTGTTTTATATTTCTTTTGGATTAGTTAATTTAAAGCTATGGCGGACAATACCGGCAGAGAGGGAGAACAGGCCATGTTCGATATCACTAGTAGAAAACAGGGCTATGGTCCCGGGCCAATATTCACATTAGTCCCGGTTCAATCACGAACCGGGACTAATGTGAGCATTTATCCCGGTTCGTGCGGCTTAGGCATTAGTCCCGGTTCACTGTGCCCTTTAGTCCCGGTTCGTGGCACGAACCGGGACTAGCAGGCGATGTTTGATTAGCACCGGTTCATGCCTCAAACCGGGACTAAAGATTAGACCTTTAGTCCCGGTTTGAGGCACGAACTGCAATGCTAATGGTTGAGATTCTTAGTCCCGGTTCGTGCCACGAACCGGTACTAAAGGTCCCATTTTCAAACTCTACCCCCGTGAATCGCCTTTTCAGTTTTAAAAAAAATAAAAGAAAATGATGGAAATGTGAAAAAAAATAGAAGAAAATAAGTTTCCCATGTGATATGTTGTCTAGTTGTTGGGAAAATTTGCAAATGTGAATTTCGACTTTATTTGCAAAATGTCTCTGGAATTTGTAAATATGGGCATAACTTTTGCATACTAACTCGGATGAAAAAGTTTTTTATGAAAAATCATCTACTCGAAAAGTTACATCCAAATAATTACTGTTGATGGGCAAGAAGCCTGCATACTACTTACTGTTGATGCATTAACATTTCATCCTTGAGAATTAGCAAGGCATAATGTTAGGTGTCTGTTTGCTGAATTGCTGAAAATAATTGGTCTATTTAATCCATGAGAAATAGGAAGATTCTCTAAGCTGCATGAGTTACTCTTTAGCGGCATTTCATATCGGCAGTGTGCTACTTGCTATTACTGCCTAAGCTTAATTTTCTTCTTCTTTTGAACATGTAGATAAGTAAAATGATAAGAAGGTTAAATAATGTTGTTCAATATTTTCGTCAAGCAATCAGTTTGGCCCCAAATGCCTGGACCATGATACTACATGATACTAATCAGTATCATCCTGAAACCTGAATCTCAAAGATTCCTTAATGGATACAAGACTTGGCAAACCACTCCCATTACAAGGTTCCATAACACATGCTGGACCTGTATGTCAAGATATCTGAAGGGCAAACACAATTTTATATATGGGCTTCTATTAGGGCGACTTGATTGAGTACAGGTGAATTACCTTCGAAATGGTTAAAGGAATGCGAAGATGGGCCTTCTTGAGTTTTGACCACGCCTAATAACACTTCTGAATTATGGCTAATATCCATGCAGTTTGGTCCGGTTATTTTACTAACTAGCCCACTACTATGTAGTGGATGTTATATTGTTAGTTAATAGAGGCTACCCATGCTAAACTTCTTTTTGACTGTGTTGTCAGATTAGAATATCCAATGGAATAAGACATTAATAATAAATTCCCTACAATAATAATGTGCTTTATATGAAAAGGGTTGAATATATGCAGAAAGTCAACTTGGCTCCTGGGAGCATTTGCTCCCGGGGCCAAAAAAATTTTGAAATGAAAAAAATCAAGACAATTTTGTGTGTGTACTTAGTCACATCCGAATGCTACCTGGAAATTTTGAGGAAAAAGTTTAAACATTTTTGGCTTGTAAAAAAACAAATCGAACACCAAAAGTTACCCTAAAATGTCATTCGAAATTTGTGTTTTTGCCGATTTAAACACCGCCGCTCCGTTTCGCATAAAAATTGTCATGCATGTTTGTGACAGTAATACAATTATCTACAAAAAAATTCAGAATTTTTCGAAAACATTTAATATTTTTTTCGCATTACTGTTCACTCGGGAGCAAATGCTCCTGAGAGCCCAAATGCCAGCATATATAATTATCAATGTTTGACCGACGTTATGTGGCATGCAGTCATGCATATGGAGAGTGCAAATGTAAATGTTCGTATTGTATTTACGATGCTCCCTTTTGTACTTAACATGCTTTTCCAATTATTTTGGACATGATGTATTAGCTTATGATTTGTCAGCCTATAGGTTTTATATATGAATGAAAACTAAATATCACAGTTCTCAGACTGTTCTTGCCAACCCCTCCATAACAACCATGTATGCAATACATTATATATGATTATTTTGTTGTTTTTCCTTCTTGTTACTATTTTTAATTATGGTTATTACTCTCTAGAATAATCAACAGTTTAATCTCTACTATTAAAGGGGAGCACGTAGGACGTTTTGTTTCGGGGAGGGTGAGGCGCAGCTCATGAAGGAGTGGAGAAGATAGTGTGCTCTGGTCCTCCTCCAAGCCCGCCGGCGAGTTTCGATATATTGATCTTCCCTTACAAGGTACGGTATTCTTCTTCCCTTCCCGTGTGTCCTCCTGCAAACATGCAGTTCTTGATTTGGTTGCTAATGTGGATTTAAATATTTTTTAAAGCCCGTAGCAACGCACGGCGTTGTACTAGTACTACCTAATATCACAACGGGTGGTCTCATGCCTACACCGTGTCTGACTGGTTGGGGTGGTGGTTCCGCGTATGCCACATCTAGAGTGAGAATTTGAGCTCCACATATACTTGGAACAGTTCATAAATGTGCTTATTTAGTTTTCTACTAATACATCATCTTGGTTACACTACCTTTCAATTGTATACTTGGCTCGAAAATGTAGTACTATTCAATCGATCATACAAGTGCAGAATCTCATTCCTCCCCTTCGTCGCTCGCTTCGGCTCCCTTGAGCCGACGGGCGAATCTGGCGCCGCCCTTCCTCCGCCCCTCCTTCCTCCCTCCCCCTCGCCGCTAGAGGGCGCGACGGGCGAAGCAGCCGGCGTCAGCTGTGGCGGCGGGAGTCCTTCCTCATCCATCGGCTGGTGGTGGCGCGTGACACGGCCGCTGGGTGGAGGCGCCATGTTGGTGCGTGGCATGGCGGCGCAGCGGCGCGTGTCTGCAGCAGTGGAGCGGCGGCTGCACGACGGCGGGGTTGTGCGTGCTCTGCCTGCCCCTTCAGTCGGGTCTGCTAGAGTTCGCCCTCCTCAGATCTGACGCGGCGGCTACCATGGTGGCGCGAGGCGGCCCCCCTTCCGTTGGATGCGTGCGTGTCTCTTGATGGTGGCGGGCTGCGGGGGTGGTGCCCTATCTGGTGGTCTTGCTTCAGCTCGTGTCGCGAGATGACCTAGATCTGGCGGCCACCATGGCGGGCAGCGCGGGCTGTGGATGGCTTGGGCTGCGGTCGGCGGCTTCTTCCTTGCCGCTGGGCGGAGGTAGCAGTGGCGTGGTGACACCCTCGCCTCCATGCACGGCCTCACAGGCTATATAAGGACAATGGTTGCTTTTGTTTTGCTCATGGTCAGCGTGCCGAGGCATACCTACAACTCTGGTGGGTGTCAATGGTGCTACCAACAACGTCAAGGATGGCATCTGCGAGAGCTCTTTGTGGTAGATAAATTGATGATTGTGTCTGGATCTCCGGGGGCAGACACACTATCGTACCGAAGCTCAGCCGGACCACGACTGTCAACAGGGTCACCGTGTTCTTTGAGGAACACAAAAAATCCAGGCATGCATTGCTAACTTTTCTGAATTTTTACATGCTTCAGACTCACTCCTTGACAACACTTAGCTATCATAAGGATGAGGACCGAGCACAACTCTCTCAATTCCCAAAATGAGGTGGACAACACTTAGCTTACATGTTCTTTGAGGACGGAGGATGTTTCGCCTTAAACACAACTTTTATCTGCTCTGAAAGAGTTACATATTTTGTAGTTTTTGCAACTGAGCCTCAAAGAGTTGGGTAACCAAACTCAAAATGAGGTGGACAGTGCTCAGCGTGCAGTCACGTTGAGTATTAGTTTCATGGGTCATTTTAGCACTGCATATTATTAATTGTGTTTCTATTTTTGTTTCTCTCCAGCAAGCATGACAATAACAAGTTTAAATCCATCAGTTTCTTAGTACCCTGTTGGTTTCAGTATTAAATGGCCACAACACTTTCCAATTTTGTTTGAGTTTTCATGCGCTACTCTATTAGGAATAACAACTAAAAAAATGAAAGTTAGATTTGATTTCCTTCCCAACACAAGCAACAAATAGTATAAACACTACCGGAACAAGGCTCTAAGCCGACGGCCAAAAGTATGCCGACGGCGACCGTCGGCCTCTTCCACACTATGCCGACAGCTGGCCCCAGGCCGTCGGCGTACAAAGGCCGTCGGGCTATCCAGGTATAAGCCGACGGCCCCCGTCGGCAAACAAAGGCCGTCGGCATAGCCAGATCTACGCCTATAGCAGCCGTCGGCATATGCGGGCCGTCGGCATAGCTGTGGGCGCAGCGACCACGCCCGCGACGGGCGGCTAACGGCGTCGGATCTATGCCGACGGCCGGGACGGCCGGCCGTCGACATAGATAAGGTTGCCATGTCATTGATCCAGACCGCACCGACCAAGGCCTATGCCGACGGCTGCCGTCGGCATAGATGACACGTCATCGATCCGCACCGCGCCGTCCATCCATCCACAGTGCGTAGCTGTGAAGCGGCTTTGCTGCCGTCGGCATAGATATTTTTTCATTTTTTGCATAGCTATATTTTTATGTTTTTTACGTATTATTATTTGACTAACTTACATGTAGCATTTGTTAATATATATAAGCATACATACATTTTTTCGACTCTATACGAAGGGTGTGTGACCCCTCCACGTGACGGCGCCGACGCCGCCGACACTGGAGAAACAGCCGCACTGGTCTATACGGAGGGACGTTGTTCCCAACTGTTTCTATATATGGGATGACCTACCACAACCGGTTGAAGAGGTGGCACACGTCTCCCGGGTGTGGCCCCACTCAGGGACGGCGCCGCCGGCGGCACCTGGAGGGGGGAAACGGACGCGTCAGGTCTACATGGGCGGGATCTTGCTGTGGGTTTGGCCCGGATGTTGCTCCCAGGTGTTCGTATGGGCTGACGTAAGCCAACCGGGTGGAGAGGTCCACTGGTCAAAACCCGTCAGCGGAAAGTCAAAGGGATAGATCTCGTGGTCAACCGCTCCAGGGTTAGGCAGGATGGGGGCCCTGGGGGGGGGGATAGCATTACCACCGGAGCGTCGCACCGAGCCCTCATACATGCCGGGTTGTGTGGTGGCATGTCTAAAGAGGCGGCACACGTCTCCCGGGTGTGGCCCCCCTCACCGTCGGCACAATCGCCGGCACCTAGAGGGGGCAAAACGAACGCGTCGGGTCTACACGGAGGTGATGTAGCGGTGGGTTTGGCCCGGATGTTGCTCCCAGGTGTCCCTCTGGGCCGACCTAACACAACCGGGTGGAGAGGGTACCTAGTCAAAACCCGTCAAGTGAAAGTCAAAGGTTAGATCTCGTGGTCAACCGCTCCAGGGTTAGGCGGACGGGGCCCGGGGTAGCATTGCCATCGGAGGCCGCACCGGTCCCTTATACATGTCGGGTGGTGTGGTGGCTTGTCTGAAGAGGCGCACACTTCTCCGGGGTGTGGCCCTCCTCACCTACGGCGTCGCAGCCGGCACCTGGAGGGGGAAAACGGACGCGTCGGGTCTACAGGGACGAGATCTTGCTGTGGGTTTGGCCCGGATGTTGCTCCAGGTGTTCGTATGGGCTGACATAACACAACCGGGTGGAGAGGTCCGCTGGTGAAATCCCGTCCGTGGGAAGTCAAAGGGCTAGATCTCGTGGTCAACCGCTCCAGGGTTAGGCGGGATGGGGCCCTGGGGGGTAGCAATGCCACCGGAGCGTCGTATCGGGCCCTCATACATGCGGGGTGGTGTTGTGGCATGTCCGAAGAGGCGGCACGCGTCTCCGATGCGTGGCCCCCCTCATGGAAGGTGCCGCCGCCGGCACCTGGAGGGGGGAAACGGACGCCCCGGGTCTACACGGAGTGGATGTACCTGTGGGTTTGGCCCGGATGTTGCTCCCGGGTGTCCCTATGGGCCGAACACAACCAGGTGGAGAGGTCCACCGTCAAAGCCCGTCCGTGGGAAGTCAAAGGGCTAGATCTCGTGGTCAACCGCCTGTGGTTAGGCGGGATGGGGCCTGGGGGTAGCAATGCCAGCGAGCGTCGTCATCGCCCTCATACATGCGGGGTGGTGTTGTGGCATGTCCGAAGAGGCGGCACGCGTCTCGGTGCGTGGCCCCTCACGGGACGGCGCCATGGCCGGCACTGGAGGGGGAAGCAGACGTCCGGGTCTACACGGAGTGGATGTAGCTGTGGGTTTGGCCCGGATGTTGCTCCGGGTGTCCCTATGGGCCGAATCGACACAACCGGTGGAGAGGTCCACTGGTCAAAGCCCGTCCGTGGGAAGTCAAAGGGCTAGATCTCGTGGTCAACCGCTCCGAGGTTAGGCGGACGGGGCCCTGGTGGTAGTAATGCCACCGAGCGCCGCACCGCCCCTCATACATGCAGGTGGTGGTGTGGTGGCATGTTCGAAGAGGCGGCACGCTGCGTCTCGGGGTTCGCCCCCTCACGGACGGCGCCGTCGCCGCACTTGGAGGAAGCAGACGCTGCCGGGTCTATACGGAGGGGATCTTGCTTTGTGTCTGGCCCGGATGTTGCTCCAAACTGTTCCTATGGGCTGACCTATCACAACCGGGTGGAGAGGCCCACTTGTCAAATCCCGACCGTGCAAAGTCAAAGGGCTAGATCCGGTGGTCAAACGCTTCTGAGGTTAGGCGAGACGGGGGGCCCTGGGGGGTAGCAATGCCACCGGAGCGTCGCACCGGGCCCTCATACATGCGGGGTGGTGTGGTGGCATGTCCGAAGAGGCGGCACGCATCTCCGGGGTGTGGCCCCCCTCACGGTTGGCAATGACACGGTAGTAGACGCTCTTGTAACGGCGCGCGGCGTGAATATTATTAAATACTTGGAGCGCGATAAAATCATGAGTTTTTACACAACGTGGCACATGTGCTATAGGACTGATGGTAATTTTTCATAATTTTTCGTGATGGAGAAGTATCGAACACTTCCGTCACGCTGGATTGCTCTTCGCACGCGTCACGACTGTGGCGGCGGACTCGGGGCTAGCATACCCTCAAATCTTACGTGGCGGCCTCTCACAAGTCCGGAAGTGTTGTGGCGGTTGCAAACGCCCAAGACGCGTCTCGGTGTGTGCCCCCCCTCACGGACGGCGCCACCGCCGCACCGGAGGGGAAGCAGACGCCGGGTCTACGGAGGGGATCTTGCTGTGGGTCCGCCCAGATGTTGCTCCAAAGTGTTCTTATGGGCTGACCTAACACAACCGGGTGGAGAGGCCCATTGGTCAAAGCCCGTCTGCAAAGTCAAAGGGCTAGATCCCATGGTCAAACGCTTCTGAGGTTAGGGCGGACGGGGCCCTGGGGGTAGTAGCACCGGAGGCGTCAGATCGGGCCCTCGTACATGCGGGGTGGTGTGGTGGCATGTCCGAAGAGGCGGCACGCAGCGTCTCGGTGTGGCCCCCTCACGGACGGCGATGACACGGTAGTAGACGTTCTGCGGAAACGATGCGGCGTGAATATTATTAAATACTCGGAGCGCGATAAAATCATGAGTTTGTTACATCACGTGGGCACATGTGAAATAGGACCGATGGTAATTTTTCATAATTTTTCGTGATGGAGAAGTATCTGAACACTTCCCTCTACGAGGATTGCTCTTCGCGCGTCTACGACTGTGGCCGGCGGCCTCCGGGGGCTAGCATACCGTCAAATCTTGCGTAGGCGGCCTCTCGCAAGTCTGGAAGTGTTGTGGCGGTTGCAAATGCCCGGCACGCGTCTCCGGGGTGTGCCCCCCCTCATGGACGGCGGCGCCGCCGGCACCTGCAGGGGGGAAACGGACGCATCGGGTCTACACGGAGGGGATCTTGCTGTGGGTCTGGCCCGGATGTTGCTCCAACGTGTTCCTGTGGGCTGACCTAACACAACCGGGTGGAGAGGTCCACTGGTCAAATCCCGTCCGTGCAAAGTCAAAGGGCTAGATCAGGTGGTCAAACGCCTTCTGAGGTTAGGCGGACGGGGCCCCGGGGTAGTAATGCCACCGAGCGCCGTGACCGGGCCCTCATACATGCGGGGTGGTGTGGTGGCATGTCCGAAGAGGCGGCACACGTCTCCGGGGTGTGCCCCCCCTCACGGACGGCAATGACACGGTAGTAGACGTTCTGCGGTAACGATGCGGCGTGAATATTATTAAATACTTGGAGCGCGATAAAATCATGAGTTTTTTAAACAACATGGGCACATGTGCTATAGGACCGATGGTAATTTTTCATAATTTTTCGTGATGGAGAAGTATCTGAACACTTCCCTCTACGCGGATTGCTCTTCGCGCGTCTACGACTGTGGCCAGCGGCCTCCGGGGGCTAGCATACCGTCAAATCTTGCGTAGGCGGCCTCTCAAAAGTCTGGAAGTGTTGTGGCGGTTGCAAATGCCCCGCGACGCGTCTCCGGTGGTGCCCCCTCACGGACGGCGCCGCTACCGCACCTGGAGGGGGAAACGGACGATCGGGTCTACACGGAGGGATCTTGCTGTGGGTCCGCCCGGATGTTGCTGCAACGTGTTCCTATGGGCTGACCTAACACAACCGGGTGGAGAGGTCCTTTGGTCAAATCCCGTCTGCAAAGTCAAAGGGCTAGATCCGGTGGTCAAACACTACAGAGGTTAGGCGGGGACGGGGCCCCGGGTAGCAATGCCACCGGAGCTGCCGCACCGGGCCCTCATACATGCGGGTGGTGTGGTGGCTTGTCAGAAGAGGCGGCACGCGTCTCCGGGGTGTGGCCCCCTCACGGACGACAATGACACGCGGTAGTAGGCGTTCTGCGGTAAAGATGCGGCGTGAATATTATTAAATACTTGGAGCATGATAAAATCATGAGTTTTTACACAACGTGGGCACAATGTGCTATAGGACTGATGGTAATTTTTCATAATTTTTCGTGATGGAGAAGTATCTGAACACTTCCGCTCACGCTGGATTGCTCTTCGCACTCACGATCGTGGCCGGCGGCCTGCGGGGGCTAGCATACTGTCAAATATTGCGTAGACGGCCTCTCACAAGTCTGGAAGTGTTCTGGCGGTTGCAAACGCCCAGCACGCGTCTCCGGGATGTGCCCCCCCTCACGGACGGCGCCGCCGCCGGCACCTGGAGGGGGGAAACGGATGCGTCGGGTCTACACGGAGGGGATCTTGCTGTGGGTCTGGCCTAGATGTTGCTCCAAAGTGTTCCTATGGGCTGACCTAACACAACCGGGTGGAGAGGCCCACTGGTCAAATCCCGTCCGTGCAAAGTCAAAGGGCTAGATCCCATGGTCAAACGCCTTCTGAGGTTAGGCGGGGACG
Organism: Aegilops bicornis; assembly: GCA_021605145.1. Classification (NCBI taxonomy): domain Eukaryota; kingdom Viridiplantae; phylum Streptophyta; class Magnoliopsida; order Poales; family Poaceae; genus Aegilops; species Aegilops bicornis. The sequence continues at coordinate 32,102,156 of CM038670.1, forward strand.
GGGCCTGGGGGTATATCAATGTCACCGGAGCGTCGCACCGGCCCCTCATACATGCAGGGTGGTGTGGTGGCATGTCCGACGAGGCGGCACGCGTCTCCGGCGTTCGGCCCCCTCACGGACGGCGCCATCGCCGGCACCTGGAGGGAGGAAGCAGACGCGTCGGGTCTACGGAGGGATCTTGCTGTGGGTCCGCCCGGATGTTGCTCCAAAATGTTCCTATGGGCTGACCTAACACAACCGGGTGGAGAGGTACACTTTGGTCAAATCCCGCTCGTGCAAAGTCAAAGGGCTAGATCCGGTGGTCAAACGCTATGAGGTTAGGCGGACGGGGCCTGGGGGTAGCAATGCCACCGGAGGCCGCACCGGGCCATCATACATGAGGGGTGGTGTGGTGGCATGTCCGAAGAGGCGGCACGCGTCTCCGGGTGTGGCCCTCACGGACGGCAATGACACGGTAGTAGGCGTTCTGCGATAACGATCGGCGTGAATATTATTAAATACTTGGAGCGCGATAAAATCATGAGTTTTTACACAACGTGGGCACATGTGCTATAGGACTGATGGTAATTTTTATAATTTTTCGTGATGGAGAAGTATCTGAACACTTCCCTCTACTGATTGCTCTTAGCATCGTCTACCACTTGTGGCGGCGGCCTCCGGGCTAACATACCGTCAAATATTGCGTGGCGGCCCTCCCCTTCACTCACTGACGAACTAAGCTACCCCGCCCCACCCCTCACCCTCACTGGCCGACCAGGCCACGGCCTTGGCGACGGTTGCTCGACCAAGCCTCCCCTCCCCTCTGTGTGGTTCCGGGAGAGGAGAGGGCCGAGCGGTTTAAAAAAAATAAAAATCTATATGAAATAATAACACATAAAAAAGGAAAACTATAACTATAAAAAAAATTAAAAATCTATATAAAATAAAAAAGAAAAAATATATAACTATAAGAAAACATTAAAATAAAAAAGAAAAAAATATATAACATTGAAAATAATATACACTAAAAATATATTTGAAGACAATTAATAATATATGCCACGTGTGTAATTAACATGTATACGGCTAGTTTGTAATTAACATGTATAAAAAAAAGAAATATACCTATGCCTACGGCTTAGCCGTCGGCATATATGCCACGTGGCATGACTAATATATGCCGACGGTTAAGCCGTCGGCATAGTTCCGTTATCCACTCCCCGCTCACCCCCTCCACTCGTTCGTCCCCGAGCCCGACCCGCGCTAGCTAGCTGCCGCCGCCGCCGCCGCCCACCGCTGCCCCCCTCCACCATAGTCCTCGTCGATAATATTGTAGTGGTGCTTAGGCGAAGCCCTGCGATGGTAGAAGATCAACATCGTCACCACGCCGTCGTGCTAACGGAACTCTCTCTCGACACTCGACTGGATCGGAGTTCGAGGGGCGTCATCGAGCTGAACGTGTGCTAGAACTCGGAAGTGTCGTACTTTCGGTGCTTGAGCGATCAGGCCGTGAAGACGTACGACTGAATCAACCGCGTTGTTCTAACGCTTCCGCTTTCGGTCTACGACGGTACGTGGACGACACTCTCCCCTCTCATTGCTATGCATCACCATGATCTTGCGTGTGCGTAGGAATTTTTTTGAAATTACTACTTTCCCCAACACCCATGACCCATATCGCCTTGCATAGCATCGAAACTCTTGTTCTGGAGGTGATCTTGAACGCTTTGAATGTGATGGCCGATTAGAGCTAGAACCGGACGCTTGACTTGCATATGTGGATAGCAATATATAAAAAGTTTGCTTGATTTGCTTGCGCTTAGCTTCACTCTTTTCCCACTTGCCAACTTATGAATTTTTGGGCTTGACAAATTAAACATGAGTATCTTTTTGTACTTGTGGTTGCCCCCCGAGTGCAGGATTTTTAATGGTGATCCTCAATACTTCCTTGCTATCGAGTTGCTTATCAAGCACAACATCTCGTCCCAAGACTTGTCGCCCTCCTTGCCTTTCATGGGTTCACCAATAACAACATGATCTTTATTAGCAGATTCGGCTATGCTAGGCCGAATCAACATTTTCTTTCCCTCCAAGTCCATGTTGTTTAACGGGAAGGGTTGTTTATCAACTTGCGTCTTAGCAAAATTCAATCATCCGTCATTAATGGCCGATTGTTTTTGTCATCGAAAAACATTGCAATCGTTAGTAGCATGAGAAAATGAATTATGGTACTTGCAATAAGCACGCCATTTTAGCTCCTCAAAGGGCGGTATGGTGTGTGATATTCTAATCACCTTGTCTTGCAAGAGAGCATCAAATATTTTATCACACTTTGATATATCAAAAGTAAACCTCATCTCCTCATCATGATTCTTGCGAATCAGCTTAAGAGCATTGCATATATACGGTTTGGCCTTTGAGGACCAAACAAATTCAGTAGTACAGACATCAACCTCATCGTCCGAATTATCATCATTGTGTTCAACCATATGCATTCTAGGACGATCGGTTGTAGACCTATGGACCTCTTTACTTGACTCTCTTGGGCCAAAGCTTTTTGTAAGACTTGATGAATGCACAAAAACTCATAACTTTCTAGCCTCTCTTTAATGTGATTTTTCAAACCATTAGGAACAATATCCGCCAAGTCTCTCTCAGTTATCACTAAGCTACAACATAGGTTTTTTATATCTCTAAATCTCTTGACATAATCGGTGACCGATTCATCATGTTTTTGCCTAACTGATGTAGATGTGACAACTTCAGCTCATTATCGCCGCTATAAAAGTAATCATGAAACTTTTGCTCTGATTGCGACCATAAGAGAATTGAGCCATGTGGCAAAGAAGCAAACCATGAAAATGTGATGCCAGTTAAAGACAAGGGAAATAAACGCACTTTCAGTTCTTCTATGGAACTTGCTTCACCCAACTGCGCTAGATACTGACCAACATGCTCCTATGTTGTTTTCGTGCCCTCTCCACTAGATTTGAGAAAATTAGGAACCTTATAACCTTGAGGGTACAAAACGGCATCAAAGTGTTCAGGATAAGGCTTTTGCTACACACGCCTCTTTACTTTCGGCTCGTTTCCGAAAGTTTCTAGAAACATCTTATGCGAATCCTCCCTTAATTTATCTAAAATTGGATCCGTGGTAGATGAAGATGTTTGTGGCAATGACATAGGAGCAACCTGAGTACTAGCTATTGGTGCAACTTGTGGGATGGGCGTTGAACCATAATTCGGCGGAGGACCAAACATGCTTGCGCCTGTGGGTGGTGTGACAAAGTGATTCGGCGTTGACACCGAATTGGGCACACTCATAATAGGATTAGGATATGCAGGTGCAGCCACAAGCTGGTTGGTTTGACTAGGGTAAAAATTCAACGACATACTATATTGTTGTTGTATAGGAGGTGCCGATGAAATAGGTGAAGTTGGACTAGGGTTTTCAGATACACCAACAGTACCACTAGATGACGCAGACATATTTTTTCTTAGCATTAGTATTTGCCATAAAAGAATTGTACGTCATCACATTACCCTTACTAAGAAGACTTTCAATCATAGCCACTTGCTCTGAAGAAAAAACTTTACTCACAGTGATTACATCTTGTTCGTTAATGAGGGGAGGAAAATTGATGTTTTCAACCGGAGTGATGTTGCCTTGACGGTCCTTCTTGAAACTTGCAAGAAACGCCTCCAAATCCTCCTCCTCGTGCTTCTTCTTGAGTGCTTCAAAAGCTTCTTCACGCTGCTTCTTGCGTGTTTCATAGGCTTAGCGATGTTCCTCCGATAGTTCATCAAGACTGGGCTTAATGATGTTATCGGCGTCAACTTATGAGGGCTTGGGGAGATTAGACATGGTTGATGATGATTCTTGATCTTTCTTCCCCAACGGAGTCACCAAAAAGTGTGTTTGCACACGAACACGTCACCATGTACCTCCAACACCGAGGGTGATGCACCGCAGCTCACGCCGAAGGAGATCCGTCCGGAAGCGCGGTACGGGAGCAATCCGGCGGGCGCTTTTGAGGACCCGAAACACCACGCGCCCGGGAGGGACCCCGTCTAGACGCGCGGCGGCTATGGGCCGCCCTAGGTCGGTTCGCCCGCCCCTAGAGCCTCAAGGATCGCTGCCCTTCAACGAAGAACGAACGAAGAACGAGAGAGAAAGAACAAGGAGAGATGTAAAACTAGGGTAAAAAGTAGATTGATTGTTTGATTGTGTGTTGTTATTCAATCGGCCGTCACCTCCTACATATATATGAGGCGGCTGGACTTTACATACAAGAAAAGGACTCAAATCCCGTCCAAAACATCAAAAGATAACCTCACTTGGACTACGAGGGCCGGAACTTCCGGGCTAAAATTACATCAAGCAGCCCTCTTGCATAGCTCCTGCAGGTCGCATATGGCTTCGGATCGCGATGTTCCCAAAAGCAAAGTTGTAGATCTTGCAATTGAGAAAAACTCTTAAGTTGATCACCTTTTCACCCGAGGTCATCTTGAGGTTGGATTCGGGCCCGCAAGTCTGCAAATAATATTGAAATTCCAGTTTTCGGGGTGCACCGCGTGCAAAGTTTCTGTTTAGCCTGGAAACTCCCCGGAAGTTTTGCTCGGAACTTCCGGGGCAAACTTATGCAGTGCAGCACACCGTTTTGGCTCTAACTTTTGCATATGAACTCTGATTTAGACATTTTTATATCAAAATCGATCGTTTCGATGAGACGAAGACAATCCTTGTAGAAACTTTTCTCATATGAGGCCATCTTGAGGGCGTAATCAGCACAATAGTGTTCTGAATACAAAATCTGAGTACTTCAAACACAACTTCGGCCTTAGAGATGAGACCGGATGGCTATGGCCCAAATACCAAAGTTTCTCTTTTTGACGATACGGAATTTTCTTACTTTGAGCACTTCTACATTTGAGGCCATTTTAATTAAGTTCTTGGCCGTGCCAAAATCTGGTGTCAACAATCATCTAGTCTCTATGTTTGGATAATGCAAATAATAAAAAAACATGTTTATTTTGTTGATGGTTTCAGGTTTTTTCTGCAAGTAATTGTTGGATTTTGGGTAGTTCAGTTATGTCCTGGTGAGGCTAAACAATAAGATTGGTAACAAAGCAAAATATGTGTCAGTTATCTAGGCGTAGAAACTTACAACATTCTCATAAGTTGTTGCCAGGAAATAGCTACACCTGCAGAAACATTTCTGAATAGGATAACCTATTGAAAAAACACACGTGGCGTTAGTCATGCAGTTTTAGACAAACTGCGGAACAGAAAGTCGAACGAGCACAGATCTAGGTGCACGATCACATCCGAATACAGCTTATGAATGTCAAGTATTACCTGAATTTCATTTGACATGAATACTAAGGAATTTGAAACCTTCAAGTCGCCCGTATTTATGTTTCTTCGTGGCTTCGATTGACTGCAATTTATGTTTCTTCGTGCTTTGATTAGGTAAAGAGTCAATCAAACAGAAGGATAGCACATCTGAATTCGTTGTGGTGTATAAACTATAAAGCCAAAAAGGCAACGCCTGATTCAAAACAATATTTAAACAGTTGGAATGATGGGTCAACATAGTAAAATTTAGACTGGCAGGCCTAAACATGCGAAGCATGCACACCATCTAAATCACATAAAAGAGTCAAGATAACATCCTGTTTTTGTTGTCACCAGATAACATCATAATTCATCTAAAAAAAGATTACTTCAGAATTTTGATACATACTATGATCACATTGAACGGCTAGAAATCCGGAGGAAGAAGCCACATGAGATTATTATGGTCACCACTAGGCACGTAATATCTCAATGACATGATCATATCAACACCATTGAACTTTCGGTCTTCCCCACGGTACAAATGTTGGCCATTATCACATCTTGTCAACTCTACAGCACTATAGATGGATTTATGGTAGCCATTTAATTTGACATTGTTGTAGTATATGTGGTTTGTCTCTACTCTGCCTGCAAATTTTGTGTGTACTTAGTCACATCCGAATGCTACCTGCAAATTTTGAGGAGAAAAGTTTAAACATTTTGGCTTGTAAAAAAACAAATCAAACACCAAAAGTTACCCCAAAATGTCATTCCAAATTTGTTTTTTTGCCGACGAAACACCGCCGCTCCGTTTCGCATAAAAATTATCATGCATGTTTGTGACAGTAATACAATTATCTACAAAAAAATTCAGAATTTTTCGAAAACATTTAATATTTTTTTTGCATTACTGTTCACTCGGGAGCAAATGCTCCTGAGAGCCAAAATGCCAGCATATATAATTATCAATGTTTGACTGACGTTATGTGGCATGCAGTCATGCATATGGAGAGTGCAAATGTAAATGTTCGTATTGTATTTATGATGCTCCCTTTTGTACTTAACATGCTTTGCCAATTATTTTGGACATGATGTATTAGCTTATGATTCGTCAGCCTATAGGTTTTATATATGAATGAAAACTAAATATCACAGTTCTCAGACTGTTCTTGCCAACCCCTCCATAACAACCATGTATGCAATACATTATATACGATTATTTTTGTTGTTTTTCCTTCTTGTTACTATTTTTAATTATGGTTATTACTCTCTGGAATAATCAACAGTTTAATCTCTACTATTAAAGAGGAGCACGTGGACGCTTTTGTTTCGGGAGGGTGAGGCGCAGCCTTGCGAAGGAGTGGAGAAGATAGTGTGCTCTGGTCCTCCTCCAAGCCCGCCGGCGAGTTGTCGATATATTGATCTTCCCTTACAAGCTACGGTATTCTTCTTCCCTTCCCGTGTGTCCTCCTGCAAACATGCAGTTCTTGATTTGGTTGCTAATGTGGATTTAAATATTTTTTAAAGCCCGTAGCAACGCACGGGCGTTGTACTAGTACTACCTAATATCACAATGGGTGGTCTCATGCCTACACCGTGTCTGACTGGTTGGGGTGGTGGTTCCGCGTATGCCACATCTAGAGTGAGAATTTGAGCTCCACATATACTTGGAACAGTTCATAAATGTGCTTATTCAGTTTTCTACTAATACATCATCTTGGTTACACTACCTTTCAATTGTATACTTGGCTCGAAAATGTAGTACTATTCAATCGATCATACAGGTGCAGAATCTCATTCCTCCCCTTCGTCGCTCGCTCGGCTCCCGCGAGCCGACGGGCGAATCTGCGCCGCCCCCTTCCTCCGCCCCCTCCCTTCCTCCCTCCCCCCTCGCCGCTGCCAGAGGGCGCGACCGGGCGAAGCCCGGCCGGCGGCCGCGGCGGCGGGAGTCCTTCCTCATCCCTCGGCTGGTGGTGGCGCGGGACACGGCCGCTGGGTGGAGGCGCCATGTTGGTGCGTGGCATGGCGGCGCAGCGGCGCGTGTCTGCAGCGGTGGCGTGGCGGCTGCACGGCGACCCTGATCTCGTTTGGTGGCATTCGCGTGGGCCAGTTTCGGTGCGGAGGGAGCCGGCCCCGCCGGAGGTGGTACGTCGCCGTGTCAGGGAGGAGGACGAGCACGTCCATCGCTACATGGTTGCGTTAGAAGGCGGCAGGTTCTCCAATACCTGGCAGTTTCTTCAGGGATCTCACTTCAGCTATGATCCTGTGAGGGTTCCTTCTCTTTGGGTGTCCACAGCCCACGCCGCAGGAACCGCGAGTGTCCTAGATTCTTCTGTAGTATTCGAGTTTTATTAGCTACCTAGCCAGTGATGTATTCGAGATTATATCTATTATTCGAGACGATGTATTCGAGATTATATCTATTATTCGAGACGATGTCTTCGAGATTATATCTATTATGACGATGTATTCGAGATTATATCTATTATTCGAGACGATGTAATTTGAATACTAAATTGTTTTATATTTTTTTGGATTAGTTAAATAAAAGCTATGCCGGACAATACCGGCAGAGAGGGAGAACAGGCCATGTTCGATATCACTAGTAGAAAACAGGGCTATGGTCCCGGGCCAATATTCATATTAGTCCCGGTTCAATCACGAACCGGGACTAATGTGAGCATTTATCCCGGTTCGTGCGGCTAAGGCATTAGTCCCGGTTCACCTGTGCCCTTTAGTCCCGGTTCGTGGCACGAACCGGGACTAGCAGGCGATGTTTGATTAGCACGGTTCATGCCTCAAACCGGGACTAAAGATTAGACCTTTAGTCGGTTTGAGGCACTAACCGGTGCTAATTGGTTGAGATTCTTAGTCCCGGTTCGTGCCACGAACCGGGAATAAAGGTCCAATTTTCAAACTCTACCCCCCTCCAGTGGATCGCCTTTTCAGTTTTAAAAAAAATAAAAGAAAATGATGGAAATGTCAAAAAAATAAAAGAAAATAAGTTTCCCATGTGATATGTGGTCTAGTTGTTGGGAAAAATTGCAAATGTGAATTTCGAATTTATTTGCAAAATGTCTCTGGAATTTGTAAATATGGGCATAACTTTTGCATACTAACTCGGATGAAAAAGTTTTTTATATGAAAAATCATCTACTCGAAAAGTTACATCCAAATAATTACTGTTGATGGGCAAGAAGCCTGCATACTACTTACTGTTGATGCATTAACATTTCATCCTTCAGAATTAGCAAGGCATAATGTTAGGTGTCTGTTTGCTGAATTGCTGAAAATAATTGGTCTATTTAATCCATGAGAAATAGGAAGATTCTCTAAGCTACATGAGTTACTCTTTAGCGGCATTTCATATCGGCCGTGTGCTACTTGCTATTACTGCCTAAGCTTAATTTTCTTCTTCTTTTGAACATGTAGATAAGTAAAATGATAAGAAGGTTAAATAATGTTGTTCAATATTTTCGTCAAGCAATCAGTTTGGGCCCAAATGCCTGGACCATGATACTACATGATACTAATCAGTATCATCCTGAAACCTGAATCTCAAAGATTCCTTAATGGATTCAAGACTTGGCAAACCACTCCCATTACAAGGTTCCATAACACATGCTGGACTTGTATGTCAAGATATCTAAAGGGAAAACACAATTTTATATATGGGCTTCTATTAGGGCGACTTGATTGAGTACAGGTGAATTACCTTCAAAATGATTAGAGGAATGCGAAGATGGGCCTTCTTGAGTTTTGACCACGCCTAATAACACTTCTGAATTATGGCTAATATCCATGCAGTTTGGTCCGGTTATTTTACTAACTAGCCCACTACTATGTACTGGATGTTATATTGTTAGTTAATAGAGGCTACCCATTCTAAACTTCTTTTTGACTGTGTTGTCAGATTAGTACATCCAATGGAACAAGACATTAATAATAAATTCCCTACAATAATAATGTGCTTTATATGAAAAGGGTTGAATATATGCAGAAAGTCAAGTTGGCTCCTGGGAGCATTTGCTCCCGGGGCCAAAAAATTTTTTGAAATGAAAAACAAATCAAGACAATTTTGTGTGTGTACTTAGTCACATCCGAATGCTACCTGGAAATTTTGAGGAAAAAAGTTTAAACATTTTGGCTTGTAAGAAAAACAAATCGAACACCAAAAGTTACCCCAAAATGTCATTCCAAATTTGTTTTTTTGCCATGAAACACCGCCGCTCCGTTTCGCATAAAAATTGTCATGCATGTTTGTGACAGTAATACAATTATCTGCAAAAAAATCAGAATTTTTTGAAAACATTTAATACTTTTTTCGCATTACTGTTCACTCGGGAGCAAATGCTCCTGAGAGCCAAAATGCCAGCATATATAATTATCAATGTTTGACCAACGTTATGTGGCATGCAGTCATGCATATGGAGAGTGCAAATTTAAATGTTCATATTGTATTTACGATGCTCCCTTTTGTACTTAACATGGTTTGCCAATTATTTTGGACATGATGTATTAGCTTATGATTTGTCAGCCTATAGGTTTTATATATGAATAAAACTAAATATCACAGTTCTCAGACTGTTCTTGCCAACCCCTCCATAACAACCATGTATGCAATACATTATATACGATTAATTTTGTTGTTTTTCCTTCTTGTTACTATTTTTAATTATGGTTATTACTCTGGAATAATCAACAGTTTAATCTCTACTATTAAAGGGGAGCACGTGGGACGTTTTGTTTCGGGGAGGGTGAGGCGCAGCCTCATGAAGGAGTGGAGAAGATAGTGTGCTCTGGTCCTCCTCCAAGCCCTTGGTGAGTTGTCGATATATTGATCTTCCCTTACAAGGTACGGTATTCTTCTTCCCTTCCCGTGTGTCCTCCTGCAAACATGCAGTTCTTGATTTGGTTGCTAATGTGGATTTAAATATTTTTTAAAGCCCGTAGCAACGCACGGGCGTTGTACTAGTACTACCTAATATCACAACGGGTGGTCTCATGCCTACACCGTGTCTGACTGGTTGGGGTTGTGGTTCGCGTATGCCACATCTAGAGTGATAATTTGAGCTCCACATATACTTGGAACAGTTCATAAATGTGCTTATTCAGTTTTCTACTAATACATCATCTTGGTTACACTACCTTTCAATTGTATACTTGGCTCGAAAATGTAGTATTATTCAATCGATCATACAGGTGCAGAATCTCATTCCTCCTTCGCCGCTCGCTCGGCTCCCATGAGCCGACGGCGAATCTGCGCCGCCTTCCTTCGCCCCTCCTTCCTCCTCCCCCTCGCTGTTGAGGGCGCGACTGGCGGCTCGGCCGGCGGCCAAGGCGGCGGGAGTCCTTCCTCATCCCTGGTCTGGTGGTGGCGCGAAGCGGCCGCTGGGTGGAGGCGCCATGTTGGTGCATGGCATGGCGCAGCGGGCGCGGTTCTGCAGCGCGGTGGCGCGGCGGCTGCACGGCGACCCTGATCTCGTTTGGTGGCATTCGAGTGGGCCAGTTTCGGTGCGGAGGGAGCCGGCCCTGCCGGAGGTGGTACGTCGCCGTGTCAGAGAGGAGGACGAGCACGTCCATCGCTACATGGTTGCGTTAGAGGGCGGCAGGTTCTCCAATACCTGGCAGTTTCTTCAGGGATCTCACTTCAGCTATGATCCTGTGAGGGTTCCTTCTCTTTGGGTGTCCACAGCCCGTGCCGCAGGAACCGCGAGTGTCCTAGATTCTTCTGTAGTATTCGATTTTTATTAGCTACCTAGCCAGTGATGTATTCGAGATTATATCTATTATTCGAGATGATGTATTCGAGATTATATCTATTATTCGAGACGATGTTTTCGAGATTATATCTATTATTCGAGACGATGTATTCGAGATTATATCTATTATTCGAGACGATGTAATTTGAATACTAAATTGTTTTATATTTCTTTTGGATTAGTTAAATAAAAGCTATGGCGGACAATACCGGCAGAGAGGGAGAACATGCCATGTTCGATATCACTAGTAGAAAACAGGGCTATGGTCCCGGGCCAATATTCACATTAGTCCCGGTTCAATCACGAACCGGGACTAATGTGAGCATTTATCCCGGTTCGTGCGGCTTAGGCATTAGTCTCGGTTCACCTGTGCCCTTTAGTCCCGGTTCGTGGCACGAACCGGGACTCAAGGTTGCGCTGCCCATTAGCAACGGTTCATGCCTAAAACAGGGACTAAAGATTAGACCTTTAGTCCCGGTTTGAGGCAAGAACAATGCTAATTGGTTGAGACTCTTAGTCCCGGTTCGTGCCACGAACCGTACTAAAGGTCCCATTTTCAAACTCTACCCCCCCTGTGGATCGCCTTTGCAGTGTTAAAAAAATAAAAGAAAATTATGAAAATGTCAAAAAATAAAAGAACATAAGTTTCCCATGGGATATGTGGTCTAGTGGTGGGGAAAATTTGCAAATATGAATTTCAATTTATTTGCAAAATGTCTCTGGAATTTGTAAATATGGGCATAACTTTTGCATACTAAGTCGGATGAAAAAGTTTTTTATATGAAAAATCATCTACTCGAAAAGTTACATCCAAATAATTACTGTTGATGGGCAAGAAGCCTGCATACTACTTACTGTTGATGCATTAACATTTCATCCTTGAGAATTAGCAAGGCATAATGTTAGGTGTCTGTTTGCTGAATTGCTGAAAATAATTGGTCTATTTAATCCATGAGAAATAGGAAGATTCTCTAAGCTGCATGAGTTACTCTTTAGCGGCATTTCATATCGGCAGTGTGCTACTTGCTATTACTGCCTAAGCTTAATTTTCTTCTTCTTTTGAACATGCAGATAAGTAAAATGATAAGAAGGTTAAATAATGTTGTTCAATATTTTCGTCAAGCAATCAGTTTGGCCCCAAATGCCTGGACCATGATACTACATGATACTAATCAGTATCATCCTGAAACCTGAATCTCAAAGATTCCTTAATGGATACAAGACTTGGCAAACCACTCCCATTACAAGGTTCCATAACACATGCTGGACTTGTATGTCAAGATATCTGAAGGGCAAACACAATTTTATATATGGGCTTCTATTAGGGCGACTTGATTGAGTACAGGTGAATTACCTTCAAAATGATTAAAGGAATGCGAAGTGGGGCCTTCTTGAGTTTTGACCACGCCTAATAACACTTCTGAATTATGGCTAATATCCATGCAGTTTGGTCCGGTTATTTTACTAACTAGCCCACTACTATGTAGTGGATGTTATATTGTTAGTTAATAGAGGCTACCCATTCTAAACTTCTTTTTGACTGTGTTGTCAGATTAGTATATCCAATGGAACAAGACATTAATAATAAATTCCTACAATAATAATGTGCTTTATATGAAAAGGGTTGAATATATGCAGAAAGTCAACTTGGCTCCTGGGAGCATTTGCTCCCAGGGCCAAAAAAAAATTTTGAAATGAAAAAAATCAAGACAATTTTGTGTGTGTACTTAGTCACATCCGAATGCTACCTGGAAATTTTGAGGAAAAAAGTTTAAACATTTTTGGCTTGTAAAAAAACAAATCGAACACCAAAAGATACCCTAAAATGTCATTCCAAATTTGTGTTTTTGCCGTGAAACACCGCCGCTCCGTTTCGCATAAAAATTGTCATGCATGTTTGTGACAGTAATACAATTATCTACAAAAAATTCAGAATTTTTGAAAACATTTAATATTTTTTTCGCATTACTGTTCACTCGGGAGCAAATGCTCCTGAGAGCCAAAATGCCAGCATATATAATTATCAATGTTTGACCGACGTTATGTGGCATGTAGTCATGCATATGGAGAGTGCAAATGTAAATGTTCGTATTGTATTTACGATGCTCCCTTTTGTACTTAACATGCTTTTCCAATTATTTTGGACATGATGTATTAGCTTATGATTTGTCAGCCTATAGGTTTTATATATGAATGAAAACTAAATATCACAGTTCTCAGACTGTTCTTGCCAACCCCTCCATAAAAACCATGTATGCAAATACATTATATATGTTTATTTTGTTGTTTTTCCTTCTTGTTACTATTTTTAATTATGGTTATTACTCTCTGGAATAATCAACAGTTTAATCTCTACTATTAAAGGGGAGCACGTAGGACGTTTTGTTTCGGGGAGGGTGAGGCGCAGCCTTGCGAAGGAGTGGAGAAGATAGTGTGCTCTGGTCCTCCTCCAAGCCCGCCGGCGAGTTGTCGATATATTGATCTTCCCTTACAAGGTGCAGTATTCTTCTTCCCTTCCGTGTGTCCTCCTGCAAACATGCAGTTCTTGATTTGGTTGCTAATGTGGATTTAAATATTTTTTAAAGCCCGTAACAACGCACGGGCGTTGTACTAGTACTACCTAATATCACAACGGGTGGTCTCATGCCTACACCGTGTCTGACTGGTTGGGGTGGTGGTTCCGCGTATGCCACATCTAGAGTGAGAATTTGAGCTCCACATATACTTGGAACAGTTCATAAATGTGCTTATTCAGTTTTCTACTAATATATCATCTTGGTTACACTACCTTTCAATTGTATACTTGGCTCGAAAATGTAGTACTATTCAATCGATCATACAGGTGCAGAATCTCATTCCTCCCCTTCGTCGCTCGCTCGGCTCCCGCGAGCCGACGGGCGAATCTGCGCCGCCCCCTTCCTCCGCCCCCTCCCTTCCTCCCTCCCCCCTCGCCGCTGCCAGAGGGCGCGACCGGGCGAAGCCCGGCAGGCGGCCGCGGCGGCGGGAGTCCTTCCTCATCCCTCGGCTGGTGGTGGCGCGGGACGCGGCCGCTGGGTGGAGGCGCCATGTTGGTGCGTGGCATGGCGGCGCAGCGGCGCGTGTCTGCAGCGGTGGCGCGGCGGCTGCACGGCGGCGGGGTTGTGCGTGCTCTGCCTGCCCCTTCAGTCGGGTCTGCCAGGGTTCGCCCTCCTCAGATCTGACGCGGCGGCTACCATGGTGGCGCGAGGCGGCCCCCCTTCCATTGGATGCGTGCGTGTCTCTTGATGGTGGCGGGCTGCTGGGGTGGTGCCCTATCTGGTGGTCTTGCTTCAGCTCGTGTCGCGGGATGACCTAAATCTGGCGGCCACCATGGCGGGCAGCGCGGGCTGTGGATGGCTTGGGCTGCGGTCGGCGGCTTCTTGCTTGCCGCTGGGCGGAGGTAGCAGTGGCGTGGTGACACCCTCGCCTCCATGCACGGCCTCACAGGCTATATAAGGACAATGGTTGCTTTTGTTTTGCTCATGGTCAGCGTGCCGAGGCATACCTACAACTCTGGTGGGTGTCAACGGTGCTACCAACAATGTCAAGGATGGCATCTGCGAGAACTCTTTGTGGTAGATAAATTGATGATTGTGTCTGGATCTCCGGGGGCAGACACACTATCGTACCCAAGCTCAGGCCATGTTCGATATCACTAGTAGAAAACATGGCTATGGTCCCGGGTCAATTTTCACATTAGTCCCGGTTCAATCACGAACCGGGACTAATGTGAGCATTTATCCCGGTTCGTGCGGCTAAGGCATTAGTCCCAGTTCACCTGTGCCCTTTAGTCCCGGTTCGTGGCACGAACCGGGACTAAAAGGCGATACCAATAGCACGGTTCATGCCTCATACGGGACTAAAGATTAGACCTTTAGTCCCAGTTTGAGGCACGAACGATGCTAATGGGGTTGAGATTTAGTCCCGGTTCGTGCCACGAACCGGTACTGAATGGCCCATTTTCAAACTCTACCCCCCCCCCCCCCTAATCGCCTTTTCAGTTTAAAAAAAATAAAAGAAAATGATGGAAATGTCAAAAAGATAAAACAAAATAAGTTTCCGATGTGATATGTGGTCTAGTTGTTGGGAAAATTTGCAAATGTGAATTTTGACTTTATTTGCAAAATGTCTCTGGAATTTGTAAATATGGGCATAACTTTTGCATACTAACTCGGATGAAAAAGTTTTTATATGAAAAATCATCTACTCGAAAAGTTACATCCAAATAATTACTGTTGATGGGCAAGAAGCCTGCATACTACTTACTGTTGATGCATTAACATTTCATCCTTGAGAATTAGCAAGGCATAATGTTAGGTGTCTGTTTGCTGAATTGCTGAAAATAATTGGTCTATTTAATCCATGAGAAATAGGAAGATTCTCTAAGCTGCATGAGTTACTCTTTAGCGGCATTTCATATCGGCAGTGTGCTACTTGCTATTACTGCCTAAGCTTAATTTTCTTCTTCTTTTGAACATGTAGATAAGTAAAATGATAAGAAGGTTAAATAATGTTGTTCAATATTTTCGTCAAGCAATCAGTTTGGCCCCAAATGCCTGGACCATGATACTACATGATACTAATCAGTATCATCCTGAAACCTGAATCTCAAAGATTCCTTAATGGATACAAGACTTGGCAAACCACTCCCATTACAAGGTTCCATAACACATGCTGGACTTGTATGTCAAGATATCTGAAGGGCAAACACAATTTTATATATGGGCTTCTATTAGGGCGACTTGATTGAGTACAGGTGAATTACCTTCAAAATGATTAAAGGAATGCGAAGATGGGCCTTCTTGAGTTTTGACCACGCCTAATAACACTTCTGAATTATGGCTAATATCCATGCAGTTTGGTCCGGTTATTTTACTAACTAGCCCACTACTATGTAGTGGATGTTATATTGTTAGTTAATAGAGGCTACCCATTCTAAACTTCTTTTTGACTATGTTGTCAGATTAGTATATCCAATGGAACAAGACATTAATAATAAATTCCCTACAATAATAATGTGCTTTATATGAAAAGGGTTGAATATATGCAGAAAGTCAACTTGGCTCCTGGGAGCATTTGCTCCCAGGGCCAAAAAATTTTGAAATGAAAAAAAAAATCAAGACAATTTTTTGTTTGTACTTAGTAACATCCTATTGCTACCTGTATATTTTGTGGAAAAATGTTTAAACATTTTTGGCTTGTAAAAAAAAAATCGAACACCAAAAGATACCCTAAAATGTCATTCCAAATTTGTGTTTTTTGCCGACGAAACACCGCCGCTCCGTTTCGCATAAAAATTGTCATGCATGTTTGTGACAGTAATACAATTATCTACAAAAAAATTCAGAATTTTTTGAAAACATTTAATATTTTTTTCGCATTACTGTTCACTCGGGAGCAAATGCTCCTGAGAGCCAAAATGCCAGCATATATAATTATCAATGTTTGACCGACGTTATGTGGCATGTAGTCATGCATATGGAGAGTGCAAATGTAAATGTTCGTATTGTATTACGATGCTCCCTTTTGTACTTAACATGCTTTTCCAATTATTTTGGACATGATGTATTAGCTTATGATTTGTCAGCCTATAGGTTTTATATATGAATGAAAACTAAATATCACAGTTCTCAGACTGTTCTTGCCAACCCCTCCATAACAACCATGTATGCAATACATTATATATGATTATTTTGTTGTTTTTCCTTCTTGTTACTATTTTTAATTATGGTTATTACTCTCTGGAATAATCAACAGTTTAATCTCTACTATTAAAGGGGAGCACGTAGGACGTTTTGTTTCGGGGAGGGTGAGGCGCAGCCTTGCGAAGGAGTGGAGAAGATAGTGTGCTCTGGTCCTCCTCCAAGCCCGCTTGGCGAGTTGTCGATATATTGATCTTCCCTTACAAGGTACAGTATTCTTCTTCCCTTCCCGTGTGTCCTCCTGCAAACATGCAGTTCTTGATTTGGTTGCTAATGTGGATTTAAATATTTTTTAAAGCCCGTAGCAACACACGGGCGTTACTAGTACTACCTAATATCACAACGGGTGGTCTCATGCCTACACCGTGTCTGACTGGTTGGGGTGGTGGTTCGCGTATGCCACATCTAGAGTGAGAATTTGAGCTCCACATATACTTGGAACAGTTCATAAATGTGCTTATTCAGTTTTCTACTAATACATCATCTTGGTTACACTACCTTTCAATTGTATACTTGGCTCGAAAATGTAGTACTATTCAATCGATCATACAGGTGCAGAACCTCATTCCTCCCCTTCGTCGCTCGCTCTGCTCCCGCGAGCCGACGGGCGAATCTGCGCCGCCCCCTTCCTCCGCCCCCTCCCTTCCTCCCTCCCCCCTCGCCGCTGCCAGAGGGCGCGACCGGGCGAAGCCCGGCAGGCGGCCGCGGCGGCGGGAGTCCTTCCTCATCCCTCGGCTGGTGGTGGCGCGGGACACGGCCGCTGGGTGGAGGCGCCATGTTGGTGCGTGGCATGGCGGCGCAGCGGCGCGTGTCTGCAGCGCTGGCGCGGCGGCTGCACGGCGGGGTTGTGCGTGCTCTGCCTGCCCCTTCAGTCGAGTCTGCCAGGGTTCGCCCTCCTCAGATATGACGCGGCGGCTACCATGGTGGCGCGAGGCGGCCCCCCTTCCATTGGATGCGTGCGTGTCTCTTGATGGTGGCGGGCTGCTGGGGTGGTGCCCTATTTGGTGGTCTTGCTTCAGCTCGTGTCGCGGGATGACCTAGATCTGGCGGCCACCATGACGGGCAGCGCGGGCTGTGGATGGCTTGGGCTGCGGTCGGCGGCTTCTTGCTTGCCGCTGGGCGGAGGTAGCAGTGGCGTGGTGACACCCTCGCCTCCATGCACGGCCTCACAGGCTATATAAGGACAATGGTTGCTTTTGTTTTGCTCATGGTCAGCGTGCCGAGGCATACCTACAACTCTGGTGGGTGTCAACGGTGCTACCAACAACGTCAAGGATGGCATCTGCGAGAACTCTTTGTGGTAGATAAATTGATGATTGTGTCTGGATCTCCGGGGGCAGACACACTATCGTACCGAAGCTCAGGCCATGTTCGATATCACTAGTAGAAAACATGGCTATGGTCCCGGGCCAATTTTCACATTAGTCCCGGTTCAATCACGAACCGGGACTAATGTGAGCATTTATCCCGGTTAGATGCGGCTAAGGCATTAGTCCCAGTTCACTGTGCCCTTTAGTCCCAGTTCGTAGCACGAACCGGGACTAAAGGCGATACCATTAACACGGTTCATGCCTCATACGGGACTAAAGATTAGACCTTTAGTCGGTTTGAGGCTGAACAGTGCTAATAAGGTTGAGACCTTAGTCGGTTCGTGCCACGAACCGGTACTAAAGGTCCCATTTTCAAACTCTACCCCGAATCGCCTTTTCAGTTTAAAAAAATAAAACAAAATGATGGAAATGTCAAAAGATAAAACAAAATAAGTTTCCCATGTGATATGTGGTCTAGTTGTTGGGAAAATTTGCAAATGTGAATTTTGACTTTATTTGCAAAATGTCTCTGGAATTTGTAAATATGGGCATAACTTTTGCATACTAACTCGGATGAAAAAGTTTTTTATATGAAAAATCATCTACTCGAAAAGTTACATCCAAATAATTACTGTTGATGGGCAAGAAGCCTGCATACTACTTACTGTTGATGCATTAACATTTCATCCTTGAGAATTAGCAAGGCATAATGTTAGGTGTCTGTTTGCTGAATTGCTGAAAATAATTGGTCTATTTAATCCATGAGAAATAGGAAGATTCTCTAAGCTGCATGAGTTACTCTTTAGCGGCATTTCATATCGGCAGTGTGCTACTTGCTATTACTGCCTAAGCTTAATTTTCTTCTTCTTTTGAACATGTAGATAAGTAAAATGATAAGAAGGTTAAATAATGTTGTTCAATATTTTAGTCAAGCAATCAGTTTGGCCCCAAATGCCTGGACCATGATACTACATGATACTAATCAGTATCATCCTGAAACCTGAATCTCAAAGATTCCTTAATGGATACAAGACTTGGCAAACCACTCCCATTACAAGGTTCCATAACACATGCTGGACTTGTATGTCAAGATATCTGAAGGGCAAACACAATTTTATATATGGGCTTCTATTAGGGCGACTTGATTGAGTACAGGTGAATTACCTTCAAAATGATTAAAGGAATGCGAAGATGGGCCTTCTTGAGTTTTGACCACGCCTAATAACACTTCTGAATTATGGCTAATATCCATGCAGTTTGGTCCGGTTATTTTACTAACTAGCCCACTACTATGTAGTGGATGTTATATTGTTAGTTAATAGAGGCTACCCATTCTAAACTTCTTTTTGACTGTGTTGTCAGATTAGTATATCCAATGGAACAAGACATTAATAATAAATTCCCTACAATAATAATGTGCTTTATATGAAAAGGGTTGAATATATGCAGAAAGTCAACTTGGCTCCTGGGAGCATTTGCTCCCAGGGCCAAAAAAAATTTTGAAATGAAAAAAAAAATCAAGACAATTTTGTGTGTGTACTTAGTCACATCCGAATGCTACCTGGAAATTTTGAGGAAAAAAGTTTAAACATTTTTGGCTTGTAAAAAAAACAAATCGAACACCAAAAGATACCCTAAAATGTCATTCCAAATTTGTGTTTTTTGCCGACGAAACACCGCCGCTCCGTTTCGCATAAAAATTGTCATGCATGTTTGTGACAGTAATACAATTATCTACAAAAAATTCAGAATTTTTGAAAACATTTAATATTTTTTTCGCATTACTGTTCACTCGGGAGCAAATGCTCCTGAGAGCCAAAATGCCAGCATATATAATTATCAATGTTTGACCGACGTTATGTGGCATGTAGTCATGCATATGGAGAGTGCAAATGTAAATGTTCGTATTGTATTACGATGCTCCCTTTTGTACTTAACATGCTTTTCCAATTATTTTGGACATGATGTATTAGCTTATGATTTGTCAGCCTATAGGTTTTATATATGAATGAAAACTAAATATCACAGTTCTCAGACTGTTCTTGCCAACCCCTCCATAACAACCATGTATGCAATACATTATATATGATTATTTTGTTGTTTTTCCTTCTTGTTACTATTTTTAATTATGGTTATTACTCTCTGGAATAATCAACAGTTTAATCTCTACTATTAAAGGGGAGCACGTAGGACGTTTTGTTTCGGGGAGGGGGCGGCGCAGCCTTTGCGAAGGAGTGGAGAAGATAGTGTGCTCTGGTCCTCCTCCAAGCCACTTGGCGAGTTGTCGATATATTGATCTTCCCTTACAAGGTACAGTATTCTTCTTCCCTTCCCGTGTGTCCTCCTGCAAACATGCAGTTCTTGATTTGGTTGCTAATGTGGATTTAAATATTTTTTAAAGCCCGTAGCAACGCACGGGCGTTGTACTAGTACTACCTAATATCACAACGGGTGGTCTCATGCCTACACCGTGTCTGACTGGTTGGGGTGGTGGTTCGCGTATGCCACATCTAGAGTGAGAATTTGAGCTCCACATATACTTGGAACAGTTCATAAATGTGCTTATTCAGTTTTCTACTAATACATCATCTTGGTTACACTACCTTTCAATTGTATACTTGGCTCGAAAATGTAGTACTATTCAATCGATCATACAGGTGCAGAACCTCATTCCTCCCCTTAAGCTCGCTCTGCTCCCTTGAGCCGGCCAGGCGAATCTGCGCCGCCCCTTCCTCCGCCCCTCCCTTCCTCCCTCCCCTCGCCGCTAGAGGCGCGACGGGCGAAGCCCGGCAGGCGGCTTGTGGCGGCGGGAGTCCTTCCTCATCCCTCGGCTGGTGGTGGCGCGGGACACGGCCGCTGGGTGGAGGCGCCATGTTGGTGCGTGGCATGGCGGCGCAGCGGCGCGTGTCTGCAGCGCTGGCGCGGCGGCTGCACGGCGGCGGGGTTGTGCGTGCTCTGCCTGCCCCTTCAGTCGAGTCTGCCAGGGTTCGCCCTCCTCAGATCTGACGCGGCGGCTACCATGGTGGCGCGAGGCGGCCCCCCTTCCATTGGATGCGTGCGTGTCTCTTGATGATGGCGGGCTGCTGGGGTGGCGCCCTATTTGGTGGTCTTGCTTCAGCTCGTGTCGCGGGATGACCTAGATCTGGCGGCCACCATGGCGGGCAGCGCGGGCTGTGGATGGCTTGGGCTGCGGTCGGCGGCTTCTTGCTTGCCGCTGGGCGGAGGTAGCAGTGGCGTGGTGACACCCTCGCCTCCATGCACGGCCTCACAGGCTATATAAGGACAATGGTTGCTTTTGTTTTGCTCATGGTCAGCGTGCCGAGGCATACCTACAACTCTGGTGGGTGTCAACGGTGCTACCAACAACGTCAAGGATGGCATCTGCGAGAACTCTTTGTGGTAGATAAATTGATGATTGTGTCTGGATCTCCGGGGGCAGACACACTATCGTACCGAAGCTCAGGCCATGTTCGATATCACTAGTAGAAAACATGGCTATGGTCCCGGGCCAATTTTCACATTAGTCCCGGTTCAATCACGAACCGGGACTAATGTAAGCATTTATCCGGTTAAATGCGGCTAAGGCATTAGTCCCAGTTCACCTGTGCCCTTTAGTCCCAGTTCGTGGCACGAACCGGGACTAAAGGGTGCGATGCCCATTAAAACCGGTTCATGCCTCATACCGGGACTAAAGATTAGACCTTTAGTCCCGGTTTGAGGCACGAACCGGTGCTAATGGGGTTGAGACCTTTAGTCCCGGTTCGTGCCACGAACCGGTACTAAAGGTCCCATTTTCAAACTCTACCCCCCCCCCCCCGAATCGCCTTTTCAGTTTAAAAAAAATAAAAGAAAATGATGGAAATGTCAAAAAGATAAAACAAAATAAGTTTCCCATGTGATATGTGGTCTAGTTGTTGGGAAAATTTGCAAATGTGAATTTTGACTTTATTTGCAAAATGTCTCTGGAATTTGTAAATATGGGCATAACTTTTGCATACTAACCTCGGATGAAAAAGTTTTTATATGAAAAATCATCTACTCGAAAAGTTACATCCAAATAATTACTGTTGATGGGCAAGAAGCCTGCATACTACTTACTGTTGATGCATTAACATTTCATCCTTGAGAATTAGCAAGGCATAATGTTAGGTGTCTGTTTGCTGAATTGCTGAAAATAATTGGTCTATTTAATCCATGAGAAATAGGAAGATTCTCTAAGCTGCATGAGTTACTCTTTAGCGGCATTTCATATCGGCAGTGTGCTACTTGCTATTACTGCCTAAGCTTAATTTTCTTCTTCTTTTGAACATGTAGATAAGTAAAATGATAAGAAGGTTAAATAATGTTGTTCAATATTTTCGTCAAGCAATCAGTTTGGCCCCAAATGCCTGGACCATGATACTACATGATACTAATCAGTATCATCCTGAAACCTGAATCTCAAAAATTCCTTAATGGATACAAGACTTGGCAAACCACTCCCATTACAAGGTTCCATAACACATGCTGGACTTGTATGTCAAGATATCTGAAGGGCAAACACAATTTTATATATGGGCTTCTATTAGGGCGACTTGATTGAGTACAGGTGAATTACCTTCAAAATGATTAAAGGAATGCGAAGATGGGCCTTCTTGAGTTTTGACCACGCCTAATAACACTTCTGAATTATGGCTAATATCCATGCAGTTTGGTCCGGTTATTTTACTAACTAGCCCACTACTATGTAGTGGATGTTATATTGTTAGTTAATAGAGGCTACCCATTCTAAACTTCTTTTTGACTGTGTTGTCAGATTAGTATATCCAATGGAACAAGACATTAATAATAAATTCCTACAATAATAATGTGCTTTATATGAAAAGGGTTGAATATATGCAGAAAGTCAACTTGGCTCCTGGGAGCATTTGCTCCCGGGGCCAAAAAATTTGAAATGAAAAAAATCAAGACAATTTTGTGTGTGTACTTAGTCACATCCGAATGCTACCTGGAAATTTTGAGGAAAAAAGTTTAAACATTTTGGCTTGTAAAAAAATCGAACACCAAAAGATACCCTAAAATGTCATTCCAAATTTGTGTTTTTTGCCGACGAAACACCGCCGCTCCGTTTCGCATAAAAATTGTCATGCATGTTTGTGACAGTAATACAATTATCTACAAAAAAAATCAGAATTTTTCGAAAACATTTAATATTTTTTTCGCATTACTGTTCACTCGGGAGCAAATGCTCCTGAGAGCCAAAATGCCAGCATATATAATTATCAATGTTTGACCGACGTTATGTGGCATGCAGTCATGCATATGGAGAGTGCAAATGTAAATGTTCGTATTGTATTTACGATGCTCCCTTTTGTACTTAACATGCTTTTCCAATTATTTTGGACATGATGTATTAGCTTATGATTTGTCAGCCTATAGGTTTTATATATGAATGAAAACTAAATATCACAGTTCTCAGACTGTTCTTGCCAACCCCTCCATAACAACCATGTATGCAATACATTATATATGATTATATTGTTTCTTTTCCTTCTTGTTACTATTTTTAATTATGGTTATTACTCTCTGGAATAATCAACAGTTTAATCTTTACTATTAAAGGGAGCACGTAGGACGTTTTGTTTCGGGGAGGGTGAGGCGCAGCCTTGCGAAGGAGTGGAGAAGATAGTGTGCTCTGGTCCTCCTCCAAGCCACTTGGCGAGTTGTCGATATATTGATCTTCCCTTACAAGGTACGGTATTCTTCTTCCCTTCCGTGTGTCCTCCTGCAAACATGCAGTTCTTGATTTGGTTGCTAATGTGGATTTAAATATTTTTTAAAGCCCGTATTAACGCACGGGCGTTAATACTAGTACTACCTAATATCACAACGGGTGGTCTCATGCCTACACCGTGTTTGACTGGTTGGGGTGGTGGTTCGCGTATGCCACATCTAGAGTGAGAATTTGAGCTCCACATATACTTGGAACAGTTCATAAATGTGCTTATTTAGTTTTCTACTAATACATCATCTTGGTTACACTACCTTTCAATTGTATACTTGGCTCGAAAATGTAGTACTATTCAATCGATCATACAAGTGCAGAATCTCATTCCTCCCCTTAAATGCTCGCTCGGCTCCCTTGAGCCCGGCCAGGCGAATCTGCGCCGCCCTTCCTCCGCCCCTCCTTCCTCCCAACCCCTCGCCGCTGCGGGCGCGACGGCGAAGCCCGGCAGGCGGCCGCGGCGGCGGGAGTCCTTCCTCCTCCATCGGCTGGTGGTGGCGCGTGACACGGCCGTTGGGTGGAGGCGCCATGTTGGTGCGTGGCATGGCGGCGCAGCGGTGCGTGTCTGCAGCGGTGGAGCGGCGGCTGCATGACGGCGGGGTTGTGCGTGCTCTGCCTGCCCCTTCAGTCGGGTCTGCTAGAGTTCGCCCTCCTCAGATCTGACGCGGCGGCTACCATGGTGGCGCGAGGCGGCCCCCCTTTCGTTGGATGCGTGCGTGTCTCTTGATGGTGGCGGGCTGCGGGGGTGGTGCCCTATCTGGTGGTCTTGCTTCAGCTCGTGTCGCGGGATGACCTAGATCTGGCGGCCACCATGGCGGGCAGCGCGGGCTGTGGATGGCTTGGGCTGCGGTCGGCGGCTTCTTCCTTGCCGCTGGGCGGAGGTAGCAGTGGCGTGGTGACACCCTCGCCTCCATGCACGGCCTCACAGGCTATATAAGGACAATGGTTGCTTTTGTTTTGCTCATGGTCAGCGCGCCGAGGCATACCTACAACTCTGGTGGGTGTCAATGGTGCTACCAACAACGTCAAGGATGGCATCTGCGAGAACTCTTTGTGGTAGATAAATTGATGATTGTGTCTGGATCTCCGGGGGCAGACACACTATCGTACCGAAGCTCAGGCCATGTTCGATATCACTAGTAGAAAAAAGGGCTATGGTCCCGGGCCAATATTCACATTAGTCCCGGTTCAATCATGAACCGGGACTAATGTGAGCATTTATCCCGGTTCGTGCGGCTAAGGCATTAGTCCCGGTTCACCTGTGCCCTTTAGTCCCGGTTCATGGCACGAACCGGGACTAAAGGGTGCGATGCCCATTAGCACCGGTTCATGCCTCAAACCGGGACTAAAGATTAGACCTTTAGTCCCGGTTTGAGGCCTGTTCAAGCTAATGGTTGAGACTTTAGTCCCGGTTCGTAGCACGAACCGGTACTAAAGGTCCCATTTTCAAACTCTACCCCCGGATCGCCTTTTCAATTTAAAAAAATAAAAGAAAATGATGGAAATGTCAAAAAAATAAAATAAAATAAGTTTCCCATGTGATATGTGGTCTAGTTGTTGGGAAAATTTGCAAATGTGAATTTCGACTTTATTTGCAAAATGTCTCTGGAATTTGTAAATATGGGCATAACATTTGCATACTAACCGGATGAAAAAGTTTTTTATATGAAAAATCATCTACTCGAAAAGTTACATCCAAATAATTACTGTTGATGGGCAAGAAGCCTGCATACTACTTACTGTTGATGCATTAACATTTCATCCTTCAGAATTAGCAAGGCATAATGTTAGGTGTCTGTTTGCTGAATTGCTGAAAATAATTGGTCTATTTAATCCATGAGAAATAGGAAGATTCTCTAAGCTACATGAGTTACTCTTTAGTGGCATTTCATATCGGCCGTGTGCTACTTGCTATTACTGCCTAAGCTTAATTTTCTTCTTCTTTTGAACATGTAGATAAGTAAAATGATAAGAAGGTTAAATAATGTTGTTCAATATTTTCGTCAAGCAATCAGTTTGGGCCCAAATGCCTGGACCATGATACTACATGATACTAATCAGTATCATACTGAAACCTGAATCTCAAAGATTCCTTAATGGATTCAAGACTTGGCAAACCACTCCCATTACAAGGTTCCATAACACATGCTGGACTTGTATGTCAAGATATCTGATGGGCAAACACATTTTTATATATGGGCTTCTATTAGGGCGACTTGATTGAGTACAGGTGAATTACCTTGAAAATGATTAAAGGAATGCGAAGATGGGCCTTCTTGAGTTTTGACCACGCCTAATAACACTTCTGAATTATGGCTAATATCCATGCAGTTTGGTCCGGTTATTTTACTAACTAGCCCACTACTATGTACTGGAAGTTATATTGTTAGTTAATAGAGGCTACCCATTCTAAACTTCTTTTTGACTGTGTTGTCAGATTAGTATATCCAATGGAACAAGACATTAATAATAAATTCCCTACAATAATAATGTGCTTTATATGAAAAGGGTTGAATATATGCAGAAAGTCAACTTGGCTCCTGGGAGCATTTGCTCCCGGGGCCAAAAAAAATTTTGAAATGAAAAAAAAATCAAGAAAATTTTGTGTGTATGCTTAGTCACATCCGAATGCTACCTGGAAATTTTGAGGAAAAAAGTTTAAACATTTTTGGCTTGTGAAAAAAAAAATCGAACACCAAAAGATACCCTAACATGTCATTCCAAATTTGTGTTTTTGCCCGTGAAACACCGCCGCTCCGTTCGCATAAAATTGTCATGCATGTTTGTGACAGTAATACAATTATCTACAAAAAAATCAGAATTTTTGAAAACATTTAATATTTTTTTCGCATTACTGTTCACTCGGGAGCAAATGCTCCTGAGAGCCAAAATGCCAGCATATATAATTATCAATGTTTGACCAACGTTATGTGGCATGCAGTCATGCATATGGAGAGTGCAAATGTAAATGTTCGTATTGTATTTACGATGCTCCCTTTTGTTCTTAACATGCTTTTCCAATTATTTTGGACATGATGTATTAGCTTATGATTTGTCAGCCTATAGGTTTTATATATGAATGAAAACTAAATATCACAGTTCTCAGACTGTTCTTGCCAACCCCTCCATAACAACCATGTATGCAATACATTATATATGATTATTTTGTTGTTTTTCCTTCTTGTTACTATTTTTAATTATGGTTATTACTCTCTGGAATAATCAACAGTTTAATCTCTACTATTAAAGGGGAGCACGTAGGGCGTTTTGTTTGAGGGAGGGTGAGGCGCAGCCTTTGCGAAGGAGTGGAGAAGATAGTGTGCTCTGGTCCTCCTCCAAGCCCGCTTGGCGAGTTGTCGATATATTGATCTTCCCTTACAAGGTACGGTATTCTTCTTCCCTTCCGTGTGTCCTCCTGCAAACATGCAGTTCTTGATTTGGTTGCTAATGTGGATTTAAATATTTTTAAAGCCCGTAGCAACGCACGGGCGTTAATACTAGTACTACCTAATATCACAACAGGTGGTCTCATGCCTACACCGTGTCTGACTGGTTGGGGTGGTGGTTCGCGTATGCCACATCTAGAGTGAGAATTTGAGCTCCACATATACTTGGAACAGTTCATAAATGTGCTTATTTAGTTTTCTACTAATACATCATCTTGGTTACACTACCTTTCAATTGTATACTTGGCTCGAAAATGTAGTACTATTCAATCGATCATACAGGTGCAGAATCTCATTCCTCCCCTTCGTCGCTCGCTGGCTCCCTTGAGCCGGCCAAGTGAATCTCTTGCCGCCCCCTTCCTAAGCCCCCTCCCTTCCTCCCTCCCCCCTCGCCGCTGCCAGAGGGCGCGACCGGGCGAAGCCCGGCCGGAGGCCGCGGCGGCGGGAGTCCTTCCTCATCCCTCGGCTGGTGGTGGCGCGGGACACGTCCGCTGGGTGAAGGCGCCATGTTGGTGCGTGGCATGGCGGGGCAGCGGCGCGTGTCTGCAGCGGTGGCGCGGCGGCTGCATGGCGGCGGGGTTGTGCGTGCTCTGCCTGCCCCTTCAGTCGGGTCTGCTAGGGTTCGCCCTCCTCAGATCTGACGCGGCGGCTACCATGGTAGCGCGAGGCGGCCCCCGTTCCGTTGGATGCGTGCGTGTCTCTTGATGGTGGCGGGCTGCGGGGGTGGTGAACTATCTGGTGGTCTTGCTTCAGCTCGTGTCGCGGGATGACCTAGATCTGGCGGCCACCATGGCGGGCAGCGCGGGCTGTGGATGGCTTGGGCTGCGGTCGGCGGCTTCTTCCTTGCCGCTGGGCGGAGGTAGCAGTGGCGTGGTGACACCCTCGCCTCCATGCACGACCTCACAGGCTATATAAGGACAATGGTTGCTATTGTTTTGCTCATGGTCAGCGTGCCGAGGCATACCTACAACTCTGGTGGGTTTCAATGGTGCTACCAACAACGTCAAGGATGGCATCTGCGAGGACTCTTTGTGGTAGATAAATTGATGATTGTGTCTGGATCTCCGGGGGCAGACACACTATCGTACCGAAGCTCAGTCCATGTTCGATATCACTAGTAGAAAACAGGGCTATGGTCCGGGACAATATTCACATTAGTCCCGGTTCAATCACGAACCGGGACTAATGTGAGCATTTATCCCGCTTCGTGCGGCTAAGGCATTAGTCCCGGTTCACCTGTGCCCTTTAGTCCCGGTTGGTGGCACGAACCGGGATTAAAGGGTGCGATGCCCATTAGCACCGGTTCGTGCCTCAAACCGGGACTAAAGGTCTAATCTTTAGTCCCGGTTTGAGGCACAATGCTATCAGGTTGAGATTCTTAGTCCCGGTTCGTGCCACGAACCGGTACTAAAGGTCCCATTTTCAAACTCCCCCCCTCCCCCCCTGGATCGCCTTTTCAGTTTAAAAAAATAAAATAAAATGATGGAAATGTCAATAAAATAAAATAAAATAAGTTTCCCATGTGATATGTGGTCTAGTTGTTGGGAAAATTTGCAAATGTGAATTTCGACTTTATTTGCAAAATGTCTCTGGAATTTGTAAATATGGGCATAACTTTTGCATACTAACTCGGATGAAAAAAAAATTATATGAAAAATCATCTACTCGAAATGTTACATCCAAATAATTACTGTTGATGGGCAAGAAGCCTGCATACTACTTACTGTTGATGCATTAACATTTCATCCTTCAGAATTAGCAAGGCATAGTGTTAGGTGTCTGTTTGCTGAATTGCTGAAAATAATTGGTCTATTTAATCCATGAGAAATAGGAAGATTCTCTAAGCTACATGAGTTACTCTTTAGCGGCATTTCATATCGGCAGTGTGCTACTTGCTATTACTGCCTAAGCTTAATTTTCTTCTTCTTTTGAACATGTAGATAAGTAAAATGATAAGAAGGTTAAATAATGTTGTTCAATATTTTCGTCAAGCAATCAGTTTGGGCCCAAATGCCTGGACCATGATACTACATGATACTAATCAGTATCATCCTGAAACCTGAATCTCAAAGATTCCTTAATGGATTCAACACTTGGCAAACCACTCCCGTTACAAGGTTCCATAACACATGCTGGACTTGTATGTCAAGATATCTGAAGGGCAAACACATTTTTATATATGGGCTTCTATTAGGGCGACTTGATTGAGTACAGGTGAATTACCTTCAAAATGATTAAAGGAATGCGAAGATGGGCCTTCTTGAGTTTTGACCACGCCTAATAACACTTCTGAATTATGGCTAATATCCATGCAGTTTGGTCCGGTTATTTTACTAACTAGCCCACTACTATGTATTGGATGTTATATTGTTAGTTAATAGAGGCTACCCATTCTAAACTTCTTTCTGACTGTGTTGTCAGATTAGTACATCCAATGGAACAAGACATTAATAATAAATTCCCTACAATAATAATGTGCTTTATATGAAAAGGGTTGAATATATGCAGAAAGTCAACTTGGCTCCTGGGAGCATTTGCTCCCGGGGCCAAAAAAAATTTTGAAATGAAAAAAAAATCAAGACAATTTTGTGTGTGTACTTAGTCACATCCGAATGCTACCTGCAAATTTTGAGGAAAAAAGTTTAAACATTTTGGCTTGTAAAAAAAATCGAACACCAAAAGTTACCCCAAAATGTCATTCCAAATTTGTATTTTTTTGCCGACGAAACACCGCCGCTCCGTTTCGCATAAAAGTTGTCATGCATGTTTGTGACAGTAATACAATTATCTGCAAAAAAATCAGAATTTTTTGAAAACATTTAATATTTTTTCGCATTACTGTTCACTCGGGAGCAAATGCTCCTGAGAGCCAAAATGCCAGCATATATAATTATCAATGTTTGACCGACGTTATGTGGCATGCAGTCATGCATATGGAGAGTGCAAATGTAAATGTTCGTATTGTATTACGATGCTCCCTTTTGTACTTAACATGCTTAGCCAATTATTTTGGACATGATGTATTAGCTTATGATTTGTCAGCCTATAGGTTTTATATATGAATGAAAACTAAATATCATAGTTCTCAGACTGTTCTTGCCAACCCCTCCATAACAACCATGTATGCAATACATTATATACGATTATTTTTGTTGTTTTTCATTCTTGTTACTATTTTTAATTATAGTTATTACTCTCTGGAATAATCAACAGTTTAATCTCTACTATTAAAGGGGAGCACGTAGGACGTTTTGTTTCGGGGAGGGTGAGGCGCAGCCTTGCGAAGGAGTGGAGAAGATAGTGTGCTCTGGTCCTCCTCCAAGCCCTTGGCGAGTTGTCGATATATTGATCTTCCCTTACAAGGTACGGTATTCTTCTTCCCTTCCGTGTGTCCTCCTGCAAACATGCAGTTCTTGATTTGGTTGCTAATGTGGATTTAAATATTTTTAAAGCCCGTAGCATATGGCGTTAATACTAGTACTACCTAATATCACAACGGGTGGTCTCATGCCTACACCATGTCTGACTGGTTGGGGTGGTGGTTCCGCGTATGCCACATCTAGAGTGAGAATTTGAGCTCCACATATACTTGGAACAGTTCATAAATGTGCTTATTCAGTTTTATACTAATACATCATCTTGGTTACACTACCTTTCAATTGTATACTTGGTTCGAAAATGTAGTACTATTCAATCGATCATACAGGTGCAGAATCTCATTCCTCCCCTTCGTCCCTCGCTCGGCTCCCGCGAACCGACGGGCGAATCTGCGCCGCCCCCTTCCTCCGCCCCCTCCCTTCCTCCCTCTCCCCTCGCCGCTGCCAGAGGGCGCGACCGGGCGAAGCCGGGCCGGCTGTGGCGGTGGGAATCCTTCCTCATCCTCGGCTGGTGGTGGCGCGGGCTGCCGCTGGGTGGAGGCGCCATGTTGGTGCGTGGCATGGCGGCGCAGCGGCGCGTGTCTGTAGCGGTGGCGTGGCGGCTGCACGGCGGCGGGGTTGTGCGTGCTCTGCCTGCCCCTTCAGTCGGGTCTGCTAGGGTTCGCCCTCCTCATATCTGACGCGGCGGCTACCATGGTGGCGCGAGGCGGCCCCCCTTCCGTTGGATGCGTGCGTGTCTCTTGATGGTGGCGGGCTGCGGGGGTGGTGCCCTATTTGGTGGTCTTGCTTCAGCTCGTGTCGCGTGATGACCTAGATCTGGCGGCCACCATGGCGGGCAGCGCGGGCTGTGGATGGCTTGGGCTGCGGTCGGCGGCTTCTTCCTTGCCGCTGGGCGGAGGTAGCAGTGGCGTGGTGACACCCTCGCCTCCATGCACGGCCTCACAGGCTATATAAGGAAAATGGTTGCTTTTGTTTTGCTCATGGTCAGCGTGCCGAGGCATACCTACAACTCTGGTGGGTGTCAATGGTGCTACAAACAACGTCAAGGATGGCATCTGCGAGAACTCTTTGTGGTAGATAAATTGATGATTGTGTCTGGATCTCCGGGGGCAGACACACTATCGTACCGAAGCTCCGGCCATGTTCGATATCACTAGTAGAAAACAGGGCTATGGTCCCGGGCCAATATTCACATTAGTCCCGATTTAATCACGAACCGGGACTAATGTGAGCATTTATCCCGGTTCGTGCGGCTAAGGCATTAGTCCCGGTTCACCTGTGCCCTTTAGTTCCGGTTCGTGGCACGAACCGGGACTAAATGGTGCGATGCCCATTAGCACCGGTTCATGCCTCAAGCCGGGCCTAAAGATTAGACCTTTAGTCCCGGTTTGAGGCACGAACCGATGCTAATGGTTGAGATTCTTTAGTCCCGGTTGATGCGACGAACCGGTACTAAAGGTCCCATTTTCAAACTGTACCCCCCCCCCCCCCGATCGCCTTTTCAGTTTTAAAAAAAATAAAAGAAAATGATGGAAATGTCAAAAAAATAAAAGAAAATAAGTTTCCCATGTGATATGTGGTCTAGTTGTTGGGAAAATTTGCAAATGTGAATTTCGAATTTATTTGCAAAAATGTCTCTGGAATTTGTAAATATGGGCATAACTTTTGCATACTAACTCGGATGAAAAAGTTTTTTATATGAAAAATCATCTACTCGAAAAGTTACATCCAAATAATTACTGTTGATGGGCAAGAAGCCTGCATACTACTTACTGTTGATGCATTAACATTTCATCCTTGAGAATTAGCAAGGCATAATGTTAGGTGTCTGTTTGCTGAATTGCTGAAAATAATTGGTATATTTAATCCATGAGAAATAGGAAGATTCTCTAAGCTACATGAGTTACTCTTTAGCGGCATTTCATATCGGTAGTGTGCTACTTGCTATTACTGCCTAAGCTTAATTTTCTTCTTCTTTTGAACATGTAGATAAGTAAAATGATAAGAAGGTTAAATAATGTTGTTCAATATTTTCGTCAAGCAATCAGTTTGGCCCCAAATGCCTGGACCATGATACTACATGATACTAATCAGTATCATCCTGAAACCTGAATCTCAAAGATTCCTTAATGGATACAAGACTTGGCAAACCACTCCCATTACAAGGTTCCATAACACATGCTGGACTTGTATGTCAAGATATCTGAAGGGCAAACACATTTTTATATATGGGCTTCTATTAGGGCGACTTGATTGAGTACAGGTGAATTACCTTCAAAATGATTAAAGGAATGCGAAGATGGGCCTTCTTGAGTTTTGACCACGCCTAATAACACTTCTGAATTATGGCTAATATCCATGCAGTTTGGTCCGGTTATTTTACTAACTAGCCCACTACTATGTACTGGATGTTATATTGTTAGTTAATAGAGGCTACCCATTCTAAACTGTGTTGTCAGATTAGTACATCCAATGGAACAAGACATTAATAATAAATTCCCTACAATAATAATGTGCTTTATATGAAAAGGGTTGAATATATGCAGAAAGTCAACTTGGCTCCTGGGAGCATTTGCTCCCGGGGCCAAAAAAAATTTTGAAATGAAAAAAAAATCAAGACAATTTTGTGTGTGTACTTAGTCACATCCGAATGCTACCTGCAAATTTTGAGGAAAATTTTTAAAACATTTTGGCTTGTAAAAAAAACAAATCGAACACCAAAAGTTACCCCAAAATGTCATTCCAAATTTGTTTTTTTTGCCGACGAAACACCGCCGCTCCGTTTCGCATAAAAATTGTCATGCATGTTTGTGACAGTAATACAATTATCTACAAAAAATTCAGAATTTTTCGAAAACATTTATTATTTTTTTCGCATTACTGTTCACTCGGGAGCAAATGCTCCTGAGAGTAAAAATGCCAGCATATATAATTATCAATGTTTGACCGACGTTATGTGGCATGCAGTCATGCATATGGAGAGTGCAAATGTAAATGTTCGTATTGTATTTACGATGCTCCCTTTTGTACTTAACATGCTTTGCCAATTATTTTGGACATGATGTATTAGCTTATGATTTGTCAGCCTATAGGTTTTATATATGAATGAAAACTAAATATCACAGTTCTCAGACTGTTCTTGCCAACCCCTCCATAACAACCATGTATGCAATACATTATATACGATTCCTTCTTGTTACTATTTTTAATTATGGTTATTACTCTCTGGAATAATCAACAGTTTAATCTCTACTATTAAAGGGGAGCACGTAGGACGTTTTGTTTCGGGGAGGGTGAGGCGCAGCCTTGCGAAGGAGTGGAGAAGATAGTGTGCTCTGGTCCTCCTCCAAGCCCGCCGGCGAGTTGTCGATATATTGATCTTCCCTTACAAGGTACAGTATTCTTCTTCCCTTCCCGTGTGTCCTCCTGCAAACATGCAGTTCTTGATTTGGTTGCTAATGTGGATTTAAATATTTTTTAAAGCCCGTAGCAACACACGGGCGTTGTACTAGTACTATCTAATATCACAACGGGTGGTCTCATGCCTACACCGTGTCTGACTGGTTGGGGTGGTGGTTCGCGTATGCCACATCTAGAGTGAGAATTTGAGCTCCACATATACTTGGAACAGTTCATAAATGTGCTTATTCAGTTTTCTACTAATACATCATCTTGGTTACACTACCTTTCAATTGTATACTTGGCTCGAAAATGTAGTACTATTCAATCGATCATACAGGTGCAGAATCTCATTCCTCCCTTCGTCGCTCGCTCGGCTCCCCGCGAGCCGACGGCGAATCTCGCCGCCCTTCCTCCGCCCCTCCTTCCTTCCTCCCCTCGCCGCTGCCAGAGGGCGCGACCGGGCGAAGCCCGGCAGGCGGCCGCGGCGGCGGGAGTCCTTCCTCATCCATCGGCTGGTGGTGGCGCGTGACACGGCCGTTGGGTGGAGGCGCCATGTTGGTGCGTGGCATGGCGGCGCGCAGCGTGTCTGCAGCGGTGGCGTGGCGGCTGCACGGCGGCGGGTTGTGCGTGCTCCGCCTGCCCCTTCAGTCGGGTCTGCCAGGGTTCGCCCTCCTCAGATCTGGCTGGCGGCTACCATGGTGGCGCGGCCCCCCCTCCATTGGATGCGTGCGTGTCTCTTGATGGTGGCGGGCTGCTGGGGTGGTGCCCTATCTGGTGGTCTTGCTTCAGCTCGTGTCGCGGGATGACCTAGATCTGGCGGCCACCATGGCGGGCAGCGCGGGCTGTGGATGGCTTGGGCTGCGGTCGGCGGCTTCTTGCTTGCCGCTGGGCAGAGGTAGCAGTGGCGTGGTGACACCCTCGCCTCCATGCACGGCCTCACAGGCTATATAAGGACAATGGTTGCTTTTGTTTTGCTCATGGTCAGCGTGCCGAGGCATACCTACAACTCTGGTGGGTGTCAACGGTGCTACCAACAACGTCAAGGATGGCATCTGCGAGAACTCTTTGTGGTAGATAAATTGATGATTGTGTCTGGATCTCCGGGGGCAGACACACTATCGTACCGAACCTCAGGCCATGTTCGATATCACTAGTAGAAAACATGGCTATGGTCCCGGGCCAATTTTCACATTAGTCCCGGTTCAATCACGAACCGGGACTAATGTGAGCATTTATCCCGGTTCGTGCGGCTAAGGCATTAGTCCCAGTTCACCTGTGCCCTTTAGTCCCAGTTCGTGGCACGAACCGGGACTAAAGGGTGCGATGCCCATTAGCACCGGTTCATGCCTCATACCGGGACTAAAGATTAGACCTTTAGTCCCAGTTTGAGGCACGAACCGGTGCTAATGGTTGAGATTCTTAGTCCCGGTTCGTGCCCCGTACCGGTACTAAATGTCCCATTTTCAAACACTAACCCCCCCCCCCCCCGAATCGCCTTTTAAGTTTCAAAAAAATAAAAGAAAATGATGGAAATGTCAAAAAGATAAAACAAAATAAGTTTCCCATGTGATATGTGGTCTAGTTGTTGGGAAAATTTGCAAATGTGAATTTTAACTTTATTTGCAAAATGTCTCTGGAATTTGTAAATATGGGCATAACTTTTGCATACTAACTCGGATGAAAAAGTTTTTTATATGAAAAATCATCTACTCGAAAAGTTACATCCCAATAATTACTGTTGATGGGCAAGAAGCCTGCATACTACTTACTGTTGATGCATTAACATTTCATCCTTCAGAATTAGCAAGGCATAATGTTAGGTGTCTTTTTGCTGAATTGCTGAAAATAATTGGTCTATTTAATCCATGAGAAATAGGAAGATTCTCTAAGCTACATGAGTTACTCTTTAGCGGCATTTCATATCGGCAGTGTGCTACTTGCTATTACTGCCTAAGCTTAATTTTCTTCTTCTTTTGAACATGTAGATAAGTAAAATGATAAGAAGGTTAAATAATGTTGTTCAATATTTTCGTCAAGCAATCAGTTTGGCCCCAAATGCCTGGACCATGATACTACATGATACTAATCAGTATCATCCTGAAACCTGAATTTCAAAGATTCCTTAATGGATTCAAGACTTGGCAAACCACTCCCATTACAAGGTTCCATAACACATGCTGGACTTGTATGTCAAGATATCTGAAGGGCAAACACATTTTTATATATGGGCTTCTATTAGGGCGACTTGATTCAGTATAGGTGAATTACCTTCAAAATGATTAAAGGAATGCGAAGATGGGCCTTCTTGAGTTTTGACCCCGCCTAATAACACTTCTGAATTATGGCTAATATCCATGCAGTTTGGTCCGGTTATTTTACTAACTAGCCCACTACTATGTAGTGGATGTTATATTGTTAGTTAATAGAGGCTACCCATTCTAAACTTATTTTTGACTGTGTTGTCAGATTAGTACATCCAATGGAACAAGACATTAATAATAAATTCCCTACAATAATAATGTGATTTATATGAAAAGGGTTGAATATATGCAGAAAGTCAACTTGGCTCCTGGGAGCATTTGCTCCCGGGGCCAAAAAAATTTTTGAAATGAAAAAAAAATCAAGACAATTTTGTGTGTGTACTTAGTCACATCCGAATGCTACCTGCAAATTTTGAGGAAAAAAGTTTAAACATTTTGGCTTGTAAAAAAAACAAATCGAACACCAAAAGTTACCCCAAAATGTCATTCCAAATTTGTTTTTTTTGCCGACGAAACACCGCCGCTCCGTTTCGCATAAAAATTGTCATGCATGTTTGTGACAGTAATACAATTATCTACAAAAAAATTCAGAATTTTTCAAAAACATTTAATATTTTTTTCGCATTACTGTTCACTCGGGAGCAAATGCTCCTGAGAGCCAAAATGCCAGCATATATAATTATCAATGTTTGACCGACGTTATGTGGCATGCAGTCATGCATATGGAGAGTGCAAATGTAAATGTTCGTATTGTATTTACGATGCTCCCTTTTGTACTTAACATGCTTTGCCAATTATTTTGGACATGATGTATTAGCTTATGATTTGTCAGCCTATAGGTTTTATATATGAATGAAAACTAAATATCACAGTTCTCAGACTGTTCTTGCCAACCCTCCATAACAACCATGTATGCAATACATTATATACGATTATTTTGTTGTTTTTCCTTCTTGTTACTATTTTTAATTATGGTTATTACTCTCTGGAATAATCAACAGTTTAATCTCTACTATTAAAGGGGAGCACGTGGGACGCGTTTTGTTTCGGGAGGGTGAGGCGCAGCCTTGCGAAGGAGTGGAGAAGATAGTGTGCTCTGGTCCTCCTCCAAGCCCGCCGGCGAGTTATCGATATATTGATCTTCCCTTACAAGGTACGGTATTCTTCTTCCCTTCCCGTGTGTCCTCCTGCAAGCATGCAGTTCTTGATTTGGTTGCTAATGTGGATTTAAATATTTTTTAAAGCCCGTAGCAACGCACGGGCGTTGTACTAGTACTACCTAATATCACAACGGGTGGTCTCATGCCTACACCGTGTCTGACTGGTTGGGGTGGTGGTTCCGCGTATGCCACATCTAGAGTGAGAATTTGAGCTCCACATATACTTGGAACAGTTCATAAATGTGCTTATTCAGTTTTATACTAATACATCATCTTGGTTACACTACCTTTCAATTGTATACTTGGCTCGAAAATGTAATACAATTCAATCGATCATACAGGTGCAGAATCTCATTCCTCCCCTTCATCGCTCGCTCGGCTCCCGCAAGCCGACGGGCGAATCTGCGCCGCCCCCTTCCTCCGCCCCCTCCCTTCCTCCCTCCCCCTCACCGCTGCCAGAGGGCGCGACCGGGTGAAGCCCGGCCGGCGGCCGCGGCGGCGGGAGTCCTTCCTCATCCCTCGGCTGGTGGTGGCACGGGACACGGCCGCTGGGTGGAGGCGCCATGTTGGTGCGTGGCAAGGCGGCGCAGCGGCGCGTGTCTGCAGCGGTGGCGCAGCGGCTGCACGGCGGCGGGGTTGTGCATGCTCTGCCAGCCCCTTCAGTCGGGTCTGCTAGGGTTCACCCTCCTCAGATCTGACGCGGCGGCTACCATGCTGGCGCGAGGCGGCCCCCCTTCCGTTGGATGCGTGCGTGTCTCTTGATGGTGGCGGGCTGCGGGGGTGGTGCCCTATCTGGTGGTCTTGCTTCAGCTCGTGTCGCGGGATGACCTAGATCTGGCGGCCACCATGGCGGGCAGCGCGGCCTGTGGATGGCTTGGGCTGCGGTCGGCGGCTTCTTCCTTGCCGCTGGGCGGAGGTAGCAGTGGCGTGGTGACACCCTCGCCTCCATGCACGGCCTCATAGGCTATATAAGGACAATGGTTGCTTTTGTTTTGCTCATGGTCAGCGTGCCGAGGCATACCTACAACTCCGGTGGGTGTCAATGGTGCTACCAACAACGTCAAGGATGGCATCTGCGAGAACTCTTTGTGGTAGATAAATTGATGATTGTGTCTGGATCTCCGGGGCAGACACACTATCGCATCAAGCTCAGGCCATGTTCGATATCACTAGTAGAAAAAGGGCTATGGTCCGGGCCAATATTCACATTAGTCGGTTCAATCATGAACCGGGACTAATGTGAGCATTTATCCCGGTTCGTGCGGCTAAGGCATTAGTCCGGTTCACCTGTGCCCTTTAGTCCCGGTTCGTAGCACGAACCGGGACTAAAAATGCGATGCCAATGCTTGCGGTTCATGCCTCAAACCGGGACTAAAGATTAGACCTTTAGTCCCGGTTTGAGGCACGAACCGTTGCTAATGGAGTTGAGACCTTTAGTCCCGGTTCGTGCCACGAACCGGTACTAAAGGTCCCATTTTCAAACTCTACCCCCCCTCTGGATCGCCTTTTCAGTTTTAAAAAAATAAAAAAAATGATGGAAATGTCAAAAAGATAGAACAAAATAAGTTTCCCATGTGATATGTGGTCTAGTTGTTGGGAAAATTTGCAAATGTGAATTTCGACTTTATTTGCAAAATGTCTCTGGAATTTGTAAATATGGGCATAACTTTTGCATACTAACTCGGATGAAAAAGTTTTTTTATATGAAAAGTCATCTACTCGAAAAGTTACATCCAAATAATTACTGTTGATGGGCAAGAAGCCTGCATACTACTTACTGTTGATGCATTAACATTTCATCCTTCAGAATTAGCAAGGCATAATGTTAGGTGTCTGTTTGCTGAATTGCTGAAAATAATTGGTCTATTTAATCCATGAGAAATAGGAAGATTCTCTAAGCTACATGAGTTACTCTTTAGCGGCATTTCATATCGGCAGTGTGCTACTTGCTATTACTGCCTAAGCTTAATTTTCTTCTTCTTTTGAACATGTAGATAAGTAAAATGATAAGAAGGTTAAATAATGTTGTTCAATATTTTAGTCAAGCAATCAGTTTGGCCCCAAATGCCTGGACCATGATACTACATGATACTAATCAGTATCATCCTGAAACCTGAATCTCAAAGATTCCTTAATGGATTCAAGACTTGGCAAACCACTCCCATTACAAGGTTCCATAACACATGCTGGACTTGTATGTCAAGATATCTGAAGGGCAAACACATTTTATATATGGGCTTCTATTAGGGCGACTTGATTGAGTACAGGTGAATTACCTTCAAAATGATTAAAGGAATGCGAAGATGGGCCTTCTTGAGTTTTGACCACGCCTAATAACACTTCTGAATTATGGCTAATATCCATGCAGTTTGGTCCGGTTATTTTACTAACTAGCCCACTACTATGTACTGGATGTTATATTGTTAGTTAATAGAGGCTACCCATTCTAAACTTCTTT
This sequence comes from Aegilops bicornis, assembly GCA_021605145.1. Classification (NCBI taxonomy): domain Eukaryota; kingdom Viridiplantae; phylum Streptophyta; class Magnoliopsida; order Poales; family Poaceae; genus Aegilops; species Aegilops bicornis. Next base: position 32,142,136 of record CM038670.1, read on the forward strand.
TTTCTGTGTTGTCAGATTAGTACATCCAATGGAACAAGACATTAATAATAAATTTCCTACAATAATAATGTGCTTTATATGAAAAGGGTTGAATATATGCAGAAAGTCAACTTGGCTCCTGGGAGCATTTGCTCCCGGGGCCAAAAAAAATTTTGAAATGAAAAAAAAATCAAGACAATTTTGTGTGTACTTAGTCACATCCGAATGCTACCTGCAAATTTTGAGGAAAAAAGTTTAAACATTTTGGCTTGTAAAAAAAACAAATCGAACACCAAAAGTTACCCCAAAATGTCATTCCAAATTTGTTTTTTTTGGCGACGAAACACCGCCGCTCCGTTTCGCATAAAATTTGTCATGCATGTTTGTGACAGTAATACAATTATCTACAAAAAAATTCAGAATTTTTCGAAAACATTTAATATTTTTTTCGCATTACTGTTCACTCGGGAGCAAATGCTCCTGAGAGCAAAAATGCCAGCATATATAATTATCAATGTTTGACCGACGTTATGTGGCATGCAGTCATGCATATGGAGAGTGCAAATGTAAATGTTCGTATTGTATTTACGATGCTCCCTTTTGTACTTAACATGCTTTGCCAATTATTTTGGACATGATGTATTAGCTTATGATTTGTCAGCCTATAGGTTTTATATATGAATGAAAACTAAATATCACAGTTCTCAGACTGTTCTTGCCAACCCCTCCATAACAACCATGTATGCAATACATTATATACGATTATTTTTGTTGTTTTTCCTTCTTGTTACTATTTTTAATTATGGTTATTACTCTATGGAATAACAACAGTTTAATCTCTACTATTAAAGGGGAGCACGTAGGACGTTTTGTTTCGGGGAGGGTGAGGCGCAGCCTTCTTGAAGGAGTGGAGAAGATAGTGTGCTCTGGTCCTCCTCCAACCCCTTGTGAGTTGTCGATATATTGATCTTCCCTTACAAGGTACGGTATTCTTCTTCCCTTCCCGTGTGTCCTCCTGCAAACATGCAGTTCTTGATTTGGTTGCTAATGTGGATTTAAATATTTTTTAAAGCCCGTAGCAACACACGGGCGTTGTACTAGTACTACCTAATATCACAACGGGTGGTCTCATGCCTACACCGTGTCTGACTGGTTGGGGTGGTGGTTCCGCGTATGCCACATCTAGAGTGAGAATTTGAGCTCCACATATACTTGGAACAGTTCATAAATATGCTTATTCAGTTTTCTACTAATACATCATCTTGGTTACACTACCTTTCAATTGTATACTTGGCTCGAAAAGGTAGTACTATTCAATCAATCATACAGGTGCAGAATCTCATTCCTCCCTTAAATGGCTCGCTCGGCTCCCTTGAGCCGGCCAGGCGAATCTCTTGCCGCCCCTTCCTCCGCCCCTCCTTCCTCCTCCCCTCGCCGCTGCGGAGGGCGCGACCGGCGAAGCCCGGCCGGGCTGTGGCGGCGAGTCCTTCCTCATCCCTCGGCTGGTGGTGGCGCGACACGGCCGCTGGGTGAAGGCGCCATGTTGGTGCGTTGCATGGCGGCGCAGGCGCGTGTCTGCAGCGTGATGGCAGCCTGGCGGCTGCACGGCGGCGGGGTTGTGCGTGCTCTGCCTGCCCCTTCAGTCGGGTCCGCTAGGGTTTGCCCTCCTCAGATCTGACGCGGCGGCTACCATGGTGGCGCGAGGCAGCCCCCCTTCCGTTGGATGCGTGCGTGTCTCTTGATGGTGGCGGGCTGCGGGGGTGGTGCCCTATCTGGTGGTCTTGCTTCAGCTCGTGTCGCGGGATGACCTAGATCTGGCGGCCACCATGGCGGGCAGCGCGGGCTGTGGATGGCTTGGGCTGCGGTCGGCGGCTTCTTCCTTGCCGCTGGGCGGAGGTAGCAGTGGCGTGGTGACACCCTCGCCTCCATGCACGGCCTCACAGGCTATATAAGGACAATGGTTACTTTTGTTTTGCTCATGGTCAGCGTGCCGAGGCATACCTACAACTCTGGTGGGTGTCAATGGTGCTACCAACAACGTCAAGGATGGCATCTGCGAGAACTCTTTGTGGTAGATAAATTGATGATTGTGTGGATCTCCGGGGGCAGACACACTATCGTACCGAAGCTCAGGCCATGTTCGATATCACTAGTAGAAAACAGGGCTATGGTCCCGGGCCAATATTCACATTAGTCCCGGTTCAATCACGAACCGGGACTAATGTGACCATTTATCCCGGTTCGTGCGGCTAAGGCATTAGTCCCGGTTCACCTGTGCCCTTTAGTCCCGGTTCGTGGCACGAACCGGGACTAAAAGGCGATACTGATTAGCACCGGTTCATGCCTCAAACCGGGACTAAAGATTAGACCTTTAGTCCCGGTTTGAGGCACGAACTGGTGCAAATGGGGTTGAGACCTTTAGTGCCGGTTCGTGCCACGAACCGGTACTAAAGATCCCATTTTCAAACTCTACCCCCCCTGGATCGCCTTTTCAGTTTTAAAAAAAATAAAAGAAAATGATGGAAATGTCAAAAAGATAAAACAAAATAAGTTTCCCATGTGATTTGTGGTCTAGTTGTTGGGAAAATTTGCAAATCTGAATTTCGACTTTATTTGCAAAATGTCTCTGGAATTTGTAAATATGGGCATAACTTTTGAATACTAACTCGGATGAAAAAGTTTTTTATATGAAAAAACATCTACTCAAAAAGTTACATCCAAATTTAAAGGGGAAACCAAGTTAAACATTTTCAAAATCCTCAAAAACATAACAGAAAAAAAGTTACGGGGCTTTTAAGATCTAGAGAGGCAAAAAAATTCAAAAAATTTAAACTATGGTCAAACAATGGTCAAACAATGGTCAAACTAATTATTCTAGAATATTAGTGTTACTAAATAATTTGTTCAGTTATTTTGAATTTTGGTCAAATCTTGTCAAACTGTGGTAAACTATGGTCAAACTGTGGTCAAACTATGGTCAAATTGTGGTCAAACTATGGTCAAACTAATTATTCTAAAATATTAGTGTTACTAAATAATTTGTTCAGTTATTTTGAATTTTGGTCAAATCTGGTCAAACTGTGGTCAAACTGTGGTCAAACAATGGTCAAACAATGGTCAAACCAATTATTCAAAATAACTATTGTTTTCTAAATAATTATTGTTTTTTAAAACAATAGTTCGAAACTCAAACAGTGAAATCTGTCACTTCATGCTCAAGCAAAATTCCTGAGGGTTAATAGGATTGACATCTTACTATTGTCGGAAAACAACAAGTGCGAGACTTTGGAAGCGAGGGAGAATAGAACCCGTAAGTTAAGCGTGCTCAGTTGGGGAGTGGGAGGATGGGTGACCGTTCGGGAAGTTAGATGATTTGGAATGATGAGGGTGATTAGAGATTAGAGGATAAATTGAGCAGTGGTGAGGGGTGCTGATTAGAGATTAGAGGTTAAAATAATTCAGAAATTTGAAAATAAAAAAAATTCAAACAAAAAATTCAAAAAAAAATCCAAAAAAAAATCATATAATTTCCTTTAGTCCCGGTTGGTGTTACCAACCGGGACTAAAGGGGGGAGGCATTAGTACCGACCCTTTAGTCCCGGTTCACCAACCGGGACTAAAGGCCCTTACCAACCGGGACAATAGGCCCTTTTTCTACTAGTGTATGATACGCCATCCTCACGGGCCAGATGATGATCAGAATGAAGAAGATTATGACGGCTCCGAATTTCCGAATCCTTACAATATGATATTCGATCGCGACGACCGAATTGATGAAGTCATGAACTATGATTATGATGATGACGAAGAAAATGTTGATCTTGAAACAACAAAGACCGGCGAGGTATATATATTTATATAAGCAGGCATCTGGTGATCATCACATGTTTTAAATGACTTGAAGATATATTAACGAATCGATATTTGTTCTTTCAGCCATCCGGATCGAGCAAATCTTCGTGCAAAAGGACGAAACGAGGCCCGAACAAAAAGTTGAAGGAGGGCGTAAAGTACAATATCGAGGCAATCAGACCTAATGGCGAACCATTAGCGCCTAAGAAGATTGTGGACAAGTTCATTCGTCAGTGCGGAGTTGTTGTGAAGGACCAACTCCCCTCCCTTCAAGAATGGAGAGAGCCAGCAAAAGACAAAAGACAAAAAGACAAAAAGGACGCTGCTCCACGTCCAGATGTTACTTTTGTCGACAAAAGACAAAAAGAACTGCTTTGGGATACTCTCATGGAACATTTCACCCTACCAGATCATTTCACAGAAGCAGATGTGCAGAAAGTCAAGGACGCTGCTCTTAGGAAGATGGCGGTTGCATTCAAGAACCACAAGAATCGTGAATGGGACAAGTACGTCAAGGGAGGAAGGAAGACACCAAAGATTCGAGGGAACACTAGAGAACCAACGTGCTCATTGGGACGATTTCGTGAAATTCAAGGATTCGGAATTAGCTAAGGAACGGTCGAGAATAAACAAGAAGAATGCGAAAAAAGGATAAGTTCCATAAGTTTGGGGCGGTGGCTATGCGGTGGCAATGCCTAAGTGGGATAAGTCCGAGAAAGAGATGGAGGATGCAGGTGTCACTCCGGTTACTAAGAGCTGGCCCCAGTGCGGGACTTGGTTCTATGCGCATGGGGGGAGTTGGACCGAAGATGAGCAATGTTTCGACGAGGGCAAGTCTGAAGGGAGCCGACGATGCGATACTTGTTGCAATAGAAGAGGCACGATCGGGGGTGTTCCAGCCCAACAGAGAGAACGACGAGCTTACGCATGCCCTAGGAAATCCTGAACACCCGGGAAGAACACGAGGCAAGGGTGCTATTCCGTGGTATGAGGGGTTTCGATCGGAACAACGACTACGTAACCCGTGCGAGAAAGAAGATTGCAGAGGAGAAGAAGAGGAAGATGGAGGAGGAGCAGAGGAAGCGGGACTATGAACGCCTTCAAGGACTAGAAGCAAGTCAAGCGGAATTGGCAGTCAAATTCCAGCGGCAGCAGGAGCAGGTCGACTCACTTAGCCAGCAAAGCGGGTCTCAGCAGCTGCAGCAGCTAGCGGATGATCCAGCATTGGATAGCACCGCCCCATCCATGCCGAGAAGCAGCGTGGGTTCCGCCCCGGATGACGCAATGCTGGATAGATACCCCGTGGATGACATCACGGATAACACTAACTGCGAGCTACACGTGAAAATGAAGAACATATCCATGAAGGTGGCGGACGCCGTTGCTTTTACAAATCCCCCCAAGGAAACCTTCCATTGCAACCCGATTCCAGCGGGCTATGCTCGTGTCTTGGTTGATGACGTGGTGGATCCATATTCGGAGCTACAGCTTGACATTCCTGGAGGTGACGACGAGCACTTTCTCGGAGAGGCCAAACATCGTATCATCCTATGGAAAAAGGATTGCATCACCTTTCGAAGGCCACCGACACCGTCCAGCCGACTCCTCGTTGAAGTCCGCCACCGAGTCAGCAGACTCCCGCTCCTGCAAGTCCACCAAGTCCGCAAAGTGTCAGGCCACTCCTCCTCCAAGTCCGGCAAAGTGTCAGCCACTCCTCCTCCTCCAAGTCCGCCAGCGTCAGACGTCCACTCCTCCTCCAAGTCCGCACAACCTCAGGCCACTCCTCCTCCAAGTCCGCAAAGTGTCAGCCACTCCACCTCCTCCAAGTCCGCCACAGCGTGGACGTCCACTCCTCCTCCAAGTCCGGCACAACCTCAGGCCGCTCCTCCTCCAAGTCCGGCACAACTTCAGGCCACTCCTCCTCGTCCAACTCAGCCCCGTCAGCCGTCTTCGCCGCCTCACCAATCGCAGAAGAGACACCCCGCAGCTATGATGCGTAGCGGTACGAGTCGAGGTAGTACATGAAGTACAGGCGGAGGCAAGCGATATAATTATGGTCCAAGCCTCACGCCTCTTCCGCAGAGGCCTTATGACAGGTCCGAGGAGGAAAACGCAGCCATATCGAAGGCCCAGGTGGAAGCCCATTTTGCACCGAAACCGCCACCGCCGCCAAGGGAGAAAGTGCACGAGGAAGCGATTGACCACTTCATTCGTATGGGTCAACCACCAGCTCCCAAGCCTGTTGACACAGACTATGAGCGCCACATCGGGAAGTTAAATCGAGCACGTCTACGTAAGGAGGCGAGCTCGGGATCGAGCAAACAACAAGCAGCTGTCAAAAATGCGGAAAACCATTCCCGGCTCGAGAGAACAGGCGGCGCAATCGATCCTCGCTTGTTGTGCCAACAACACGTGACGATCTGTGGCCCAATATTATTGTGGGCAAACAGTTTACGTTCCCGAGGTGGGCAATGTGGTAATAACCAAGGACCATATAATGCAGGCTGAAATTCTCAACATCACTGTTGGACAACTCCTCGAGATCGAGCCCATGCCTGTTCTTACAGAGGATGAAATAAAACGGAAATATGTTCGGGGCCAACCTTTGGTCAAGCCAGACAAGGTCAAGAACCTCCCAACGAGAATGTATGAATTGCATCAATGGTACATGAACATTACCAAGATTTCCAATCGATTGTCCCTCATGGTGAATGTCAAGGAGGAGCATTACTTCCATGAGAAAGCTCCGTCCGTTGAGTATTCTGAACTGTTTGAGTTATACAATCAAGACACACTCGACAAATCTATCGTCAGTTGCTATTGTCTGTAAGTGATTTCTTTCTGTAATTTAAGTCTCAAGCTAGCTGTAGTGATCCTTTTGATCAATCATTACCTGTAATTATCCTCACTATATTCTTTTCTGTGGTATTATGCAGGATGAAGATGTATGAAATGAGAAAAGGTGGACGCTTTGGCATTGGGTTCATTGACCCAAACACCGTTAATGAATACACATGGAAAATAAATCCATGTCATGAAAAGGCCGTAGAGGACAACATGCTAGAGTTCTTGAAGCGCCTCAAATACAATGAAGATATACTACTTCCTTACAACTTCCAGTGAGTCACACTGTCTTGTACTACAAATTCTCTGTTTTTGCCTACTAGCTAGCTACATGTTTTTGCTTACATATGCCCGCTTAATTAAGACATGCAAGCGTGTGTGCATGCAGATTTCACTGGATCTTGTGTATCATTAAAGTTGGCCTTGAACAGTTGAAATACTGGACTCACTACTCAAAGCAAATACTGACTATAACATCTTGTTTGGGATAGTCAACAGGTAATTTCAATCATTATTAACTATATATCTCGGCCTATTTAGTTCGTCATTTCATGATATGAACTATTTAATAACCCTTTATTCATTTTCTTTGTCGGCGGGCAGGGCTTGGGCAAGGTTCATCAGCGTCACGGAAGGCGAATGGAAAAAAATCTTAAATGGTTTCGACCCAAGGTAAGTAATTAAGTAGTACTAGCTAGCTAGCTAGCTGCCATCTCTTTAATTATCATGCTTGATTAATTATTATCTGATCAAATTCCATTCTCGTAAAGGCCCTGAAGCAGGCGCAGGGGACTGATCTGTGTGCATTCTGTGTTTGCGAGAACATTCGCATGATGGCGTCCAAAAGGAGCAGATCTCAAAGACAGGAATGGGTACGCTTGTCAGAACACTATTCACAATTTTTACACCATTATCGATATCTAGTCACACAACTAATACACATGCATATTGATCTCCTTCTTAACAGTTCACAGAGGTGCGGGACAAGCTCCTAGAAAGCGGAGCGTGAGAAGCACTTCAAGAGGAAATAGCGGGATTTTTGCTCGACCAGGTCATAAATCCAAGGGAGAATACTATTACCCGCTACCGCCCCATGAAAACCACTTCCAATTGTCATCGTGCTCTGAAGGCACCAATTAGGCTAATGCCATCGGCTCAAGGCAACATGCATATGTAGGAGACATTGTATATAGCTATACATGTGTGTATTTGTGACTTAATTAATATGGTGGTTTGTGAGACACTGATGATATATATATGCATGATTGGTTATACTAAAAATTATATATATATATATATATATATATATATATATATATATATATATATATATATATGCATAACGTGTACAATGTGTAGTATCGTAAAATACCAGCAAAGCGAAAAAGAATTAAAATGGAAACACAAAATTAAATGAAAAAGAAATCATAAAACTAAAACCCCAAACCTTATAGTACGGTTGGTCTTACCAACCGGTACTAAAACTCGAGCCCCGGAGCTGGCTCGTGCCACGTGGTTGCCCTTTAGCACCGGTTCGTCTTGAACCGGTACTAAAGGGGGGGCTTTAGTGCCCACACTTTAGTGCCGGTTATGGAACCGGCACTAAAGGGCCTTACGAACCGGTGCTATTGCCCGGTTCTGCACTAGTGTAAGCTCATCTGGGACAGGCTGTCCAAAGTAAATGAAGGAGTCTCAACTCAGCGTGACTCTCGAGTTGATGTTCTTCGCAATCTCTTTAACCGCTTCAAAAGACTCGACAACGAAAATGTTCAACAAACCTTCGATCGCCTCACTGACATCTCAAATGAGCTTCAAGCGCTTGGTGCCACTGACATCACCGACCATGAGGTGGGGAAGAAATTGTTGAGATCGCTTGATTCCTCATTTGACACTGCACCGATGATACAAGAGCGTCTTGACTACAAGTCACTTGATCCGGTGATATCCTCGAGAGGCTAAATACTCATGAGTTCCAGCTTGTCAGAAAGAGAGATCTCTATGGTTCTAGCTATTGAAAATCACGTGCCACGAAGGCCAAGGCTGTGTCTGAATCTGATTGTGAAGACTGTGGTAGTAGCCTTGGTGACCCTGAAGAATTAAGCCGGGAGCTAGCACTGCTCGTGAAGAAGTTCCAGAAGTTCTCAAGACGTGGTCGCTTTGGAAAATCCTCAAGGAGCAGTGATTCCTCATCCAGTGACTATAAGAGAAGACTTTGCCACAAATGCAGGAAACCTGGTCACTACATTCAAGATTGTCCTCAGTGGGAAAAGGAATTAAAGAAGAAGAAATACAAGGATTACAGTTCTGATGACGCTAAGAAGAAGAAGAAATCGTTGAAATCTTCATCATCAAAATCCTCAAAGCCTTCTTCTCACAAGAAGAGCAGCTCCAAAAAGGCTCTGGCATTCATTGGCAAGGAAATGGAATCTGAAGCTGAATCTGAGGAACATGAGGAAGAGGAGGCATCAGAAGAATCTGAGTCTGGTGTGGCGAGTCTAGCTCTACGCTCTTTGCTTCGTCGACAAGTCCATCTTCAACTCTGAAGAAAATGACCTCACCAACAAAGCTGATGAAGATAGTGATGACTACGCTCCCACCTATTACTTCATGGCAAAGGGTGCCAAGGTACTCAAATATACCTCCTCTGAATCTAGTGAAAATGAATCTGATGAAGATCTAAAGCCCAGCTACTCAAAACTTGCTAAGATTGTTGTAAAACAACAAATGGCTTTTGAAAAGGTTCAAAACATGCTAGATAAAAGTGATGATATGTTAGGTGAAGAAATGGATCGCACTAAAGCCCTGACTGAAAATCTTCAGAGACTTCAGTCTAGGTTTGACAGTCTTCAAGGTCATCATAACACTCTCTTGTCTGATCATGAGAAACTTTCTTATGAATTTATTCAAAGAAAGAAAGATCTTGAGAAGCTAAGAGTGAGTTATGAAGATCTTCAGAAGGAGCGTGATTCATTGCTTGATCTACAAATCAGCGCTTCTCAGGAAGAATTTTTTCCTCCATGCTTAAAGTGCATTGAACGTGAATCTGTTAATTCTTCACCTGAATGTTCAAATGCTTCAACTGTTACAAATTCTTCACCTGCCTCTGCTATCACTAATTCCTCATCTGAGGACTTTGCTAGTATCACTAACGATGCAGGGCTGAAGGAATTGTACATGACAGGCATGTACAAAAGCCTCAAAGGGCATCAGACTCTTTGTGATGTGCTTAAAAAGCAGATCCTCAACAGGAACCCTAGGAAAGAGGGTATTGCCTTTGAGAGGAAACTCAATGCTGATGGAACATATTGGAAGCCTGAGCAGTATCCCAAAACCTCATGGGTTGCTGCAAAGGGACCTCTAGTTGATCCATCTAACTTATCTGGCTTTACATGCGAATCTCCTCATTCTTCTGATGAGTCATTTGACTCCAACTATAAACTGTTCAAAAATCAGAATGGTGAAGTATTTCCTAGATATGTTGGCACTAACTGCAGGAACGGTTCCCCTATGAAGAAAATCTGGGTTCCCAAGAAGTGCCTTGAAAGTCTTCAGGTGAATGTCCTCATGACATCACCTGTGAAGAATAGGAACTCCAGATCAAACTCTTCATATGGACCAAATTCTTCATATGGCTCCAAGTCCTCATACGGACCAAATTCCTCACGTGGATCAAATTCCTCAAAAGGATCAAAGTCCTCATATGATTATCATCGTGCTAACAACTCTGTTTCGCAGTGTAGAGCTAAGGGCTATGAATATGTGCATTATTCTTCAAACCAATATGTTCATAAGTCCTCGAAGAATTTCTCTGCTTATTCATATGCTTACCCTAACCTCTCTTATGTGAAATGAAATGGATTGGCCTCTATGCCACCATTCTCATATGGAGCTCGCGGAGTGATGAACTCTTTGCCACCCCTTCAGATGTGGGTGGTGAAGAAAAAGAACTAATCTCTTCTGCAGGGTCAGGTCTCCAGACGTGCTTAGACGTCTGAAGAATTTTCTGGGGGCCTGACAAAAATGCCTGAAAGGGCGCAGGCTAATCATGAAGAAATGAACTTTCATTTCACGCGTCCTCATACTGCTTATCTGTTATACTACCTGATGAAATTCATCTGATGAACTTGATATCATATTCTTCACTGATGAAGTATATGAGATCGTAAGCTGCACTAATTCATCTGCAGGATGATCAACCCAAAGCCAATGAGTGGGTCCTCGATAGTGGATGTACAAATCACATGACTGGTGAAAAGAATCTATTGATGGATGCTCCCTTATCACCATCACATCTGAAGCATATCATCTTTCTTTGACAAAGGCAAAAGTCAGGTATTGGGTCTTGGTAAGGTTGCGATCTCTAAGGACATACACATGGACAAAGTCATGCTTGTTGAGTCCTTAGGATACAACCTCATGTCGATCTCAATGCTTTGTGATCTTGATATGGTTGTTGTCTTTGGCAAGTATCGTTGTGTTGTGATCATGGAAGCTGACAATTCCAAAGTCTTCGAAGGCTTTAGGAGAGGAGACTTGTATATTGTTGATTTCTCTACAGGACCACAACCAGCCGTGTGTCTACTTGCAAAAGCTTCAGAAGGCTGGCTATGGCATCGGCGACTTGGTCACGCAGGCATGAGGAATTTGCACACGCTTGCGAAGAAGAAGCATGTCATTGGCATTGAAAATGTCAAATTCCTCAAGGATCACTTGTGTGGAGCCTGTGAAGCTGGAAAAATGACCAAGGCCAAGCATCCAGCGAAGACTATCATGACCACTACTCGTCCATTCGAATTGCTTCACATGGACCTCTTCGGTCCTAATCATTACTCAGCAGTCACTAATGATGCATCTCTATATGGCTTTGTTATTGTTGATGATTACTCTCATTACACATGGGTACACATTGTTACTTACAAAAATGAAGTGCAGGAAGTCTTCAAACGATTTTCCTCGAGGGCTTCAACACATCAGAAGTGACAATGGAACTGAGTTCAAGAATTCCGGTCTTGATGCCTATCTTGATGAACTTGGTATTACTCATGAGTTATCTGCTCCCTATACTCCTCAGCAAAATGGCGTCGTGGAGCGCAAGAACAGAACTCTTGTTGAGATGGCTGCACTATGCTCGATGAATACAAAACGCTTAGTCGCTTTTTGGATTGATGCAATTGATACCACGTGCCACATCATCAACAGAGTATATCTTCACAAATTCTTCAAGAAGACTGCCTATGAACTCCTCAACGACAAGAAACCCAATGTGAGTTATTTCAAAGTCTTCGATTGCTAAATGCTGGATTAGAGATCCTCATCACAATTCTAAATTTGCACCGAAAGCACATGAAGGTTTTATGCTTGGTTACGGAAAGGACTCGCACACCTACAGAGTCTTCAACATCGCACTTCACAAGATTGTTGATACTGTAGATGTGCGGTTTGATGAAACTAATGGCTCGCAAAGAGAGCACCTACCTTCTGTGTTAGATGAACCAGCACCTGAGGAATCTATCAAGTTCAAGGCAACTGAGGATGTCATTCCTACTGAAGAATCTGCTGAAGAATTCATTCCTGTACGCGAAGAACGTCGAGCTGATGCACCTGAAGATAATGCTGAAGACAATGGTGCTGAAGAAAATGCTGATCAAATTCCTCGACGACAACCAGCTCATCCTCGCGTTGCAAAAGAAGTGCAAGTTGACAAGATCATCGATGACATTGAAGCGCGGAGTCCTCTCACACGCTCAAAAGCTTCACATTTATCTAACTTTTGTGGGCACTATGCTTTTGTCTCTATCATAGAGCCCACTAAGGTAGATGAAGCATTCTGAGCCCGAGTGGATTCAGGCCATGCAAGAAGAATTACATCAGTTCGAGCTCAACAATGTCTGGGAACTAGTCAAACGTCCAGATCCTCGCAAGCATAATATCATTGGCACAAAGTGGATCTACCGCAACAAGCAAGATGAAAATGGCCTTGTGGTGAGGAATAAGGCACGACTTGTAGCTCAAGGCTACACACAGTTGAAGGAATTGATTTCGATGAAACTTTTGCACCTGTTGCTAGACTTGAGGCTATTCGCATATTACTTGCTTATGCTAACCATCATAATATCACTTTATATCAAATGGATGTGAAAAGTGCATTCCTCAATGGTAAGCTTGAGGAAGAAGTATATGTTGCTCAACCCCTGGGTTTTGAAGATCCAAAGAATCCCGACAAAGTCTTCAGACTCAACAAGGCCCTCTATGGTCTCAAACAGGCCCCACGGGCGTGGTATGATACATTGAAGGTTCTTCGTGAAGAATGGCTTCACACCCGGTTCACTCGACCCTACTCTCTTTACTAAATCATATGATGGTGAACTGTTTGTGTGCCAAATATACGTTGATGATATTATCTTTGGCTGTACTTACCAACGTTATAGTGATGAACTTGCCTATATGATGAGTGAAGAATATCAAATGTCTATGATGGGAGAGTTGAAATTCTTCTTAGGTCTTCAAATTCGTCAACAACACAATGGCATATTCATATCTCAGGAGAAATACCTCAAAGATGTCCTGAAGAAATTCGGATGCAAGATTGCAAAGGCGTCAAAATTCCTATGCCCACAAATGGCCATCTATGCAATCGATGAAAATGGTATTGACTTCGATCACAAGGTATACCGCTCCATGATTGGTTCTCTATTGTACTTATGTGCATCTAGGCCAGATATAATGCGTAGTGTTTGCATGTGTGCCCGATTTCAAGCTACACCGAAGGAATCACACCACAAGGCTGTGAAGCATATTCTTCGATATCTAGCTCACACACCAACACTAGGATTATGGTACCCCAAGGGCTCTACTTTTGATCTCATTGGATATTCTGACTCTGACTATGCTGGTGATCGTGTGGACCGCAAGTCACCATCTGGTACTTGTCATTTCCTCGGACGATGTTTGGTCTGTTGGTCCTCGAAGAAACAGAACTGGGTATCACTGTCTACTGCGGAAGCTGAATACATTGCTGCTGGCTCTTGTTGTGCTCAATTGCTGTGGATGAAGCAAACTCTCAAGGACTACAACATCAACATGAAGAATGTGCCTCTCTACTGTGACAATGAGAGTGCCATCAAGATTGCTCACAACCCAGTTCAGAACTCGAAGACAAAGCACATTCAAATTTGTCATCATTTTCTTCGTGATCATGTGTTGAAGGGCGACATCTCCATCGAGCATGTGAATACTGAAGAACAACTAGACAATATCTTCACAAAGCCCTTGGATGAGAAGAGATTTAGCAAGTTGCGGTGTGAGCTAAATATCTTAGAATCTTCGAATGTTCTTTGAAAAGGACACACATCCTGACACATATGCAAAATTGATCACTTAGATGTGCAACACATGAAGAAAACGTTTTTCTTCAATCAATGAAGAATAACACTCTAAGTGTGAAGAAATTAATGAAGAATTTGATTCTCAGAACCCTACGACAATTGTACGCGGTGTCTGAAATCATCATTCTTATACGGTGGGTCACGCCACCACCAAAGTTGAAAATCTTCAATTGAGTTTTTCCTCAGTTTTTCAAATTCGTAAACTTTGCAAAATCTTCATTGTTTCCGTCGTTTTTCTTCATTGGCTATAAATATATATGGGTTTATGTCCTCTACAGCATTCACTTATGGCTATTTCTTCAAGTTGCTTTTTCTGCTAAGTGAATGTGATCGGACCCTTCCCCCTCTATGCTATACTCAACCCAATCTATTCACAAATTCTTCATGCGCGTTCTATTTGAAACTTGTTCAAAATCTTCACTGTGTCCTTGTCAGCTGAAGAAATTGCGAACGGAACTTTAAAACTGATCTTATCCAAACTTTCGTTTTTGCCGCTCAAACCGTTCCGCATTCCATGATAGATTTATCTATTCATCCACGATCTAACACAATCTCCACTTCTCAGTACGTGGGTGACACATGTCAAGCGAATGAGAAGGGTCAGGGGCACGTTCGTCCCAAAATCTTCGGGCGAACAGTTTTTCACCGTGGCTATATATACCCCCTCTCCCCTTCCTCACTTCCTTTACTCCGCTCGACCGCACTCTCTCGCTCGAGCTTCTCAAACCCTAGCGCCGCCGCTACTCCCTTGTCGCCGGTGAGGAAGAGCTTCACTGCCTCGACCTCGTCGCTGTCGTACTCGCGCCGACCGCATAAATCTTCACTCCGCCGCCGCCGTAGCTGTCTTCCTCCGCCGAGTTAGGGCGTGGAAGATCTAACCTGACGAACTTCCCATCTGTTCTTCTCAGTTCGTCGTGTTCTTCAGTTCGGGTGATTAAAAGTTACTTTTATTACTCGCTTTGATTCTCAAACCTTCCTAAAAATCTTCAAAGGTGTTTATTCTTCAAATCTTCACACATATGAACACCTCAAACAAAACATGCTCTTGATTCGTTTCTCTAAGCAATGATTTTCTTCAAGATTCCTCAATTGTGTGGATCCTCGATCTATACAACTCTGGAACCTAAGACAAAGATCGCTTAGTGAAATTCTTCAAGGCTCATCTGGTCAAATTCCTCAAACTAGTTCTTTTTGAAAAACCTTCTGAGAACGCATATGACCTCTCCAAATTCCTCGCAACTATACTCTGTTCACAGGTACTCATGTCCGCTGCTGAATCACTAGGTTCTCATCAACTTAACTCATTTGCAGCGTTCCTCGAAGAAAAGTTGCATACTTCTTCAGAGAATTCGATTGTTCAAATTCCTCAGCTGAAGAATATGGCAGAAGGAAAGAAGCCACAGAAAGGAGGAAAGAGGCCTGAGGTCATGACTGCGTTTGAGATTCCTGAGGAAATATATGTTGACTATTGCACACCTGATGAAGCCGAGTTCGGCAAAGAAAACAAAAATCAGCGCAAGGTGCGCATTCAAAGGATTGAACGGAGATGGGCAAGGGAATGGAGGGAGTACAGATATGTAACTCCAAAGTACATGAAGAAATTCGCTCTCAATCCTCCATGCCCAAGAGCTCCATTGGCACCTGGTCAAGAAGCTGACCCCACCAGCATCAAGCGTGGTGAGGACTTTCCTGAAGAATGGGCCAAGCGCCAAGCCAAATTGGCAAGTCAAGCCAACGAGGCAGTGAGGAAATTTAATGAGGACTCTGCCACTGCTACTGCCACTGAGGCCTCTGTCAAGCCAAGAAAATCTATGGCAAAGAAGCCCGCACACAAGCCAAGTGCTTCACCAACAGTGCCCTCACGGCCAAGTTCCTCAGCTGTGCCCTCACGGCAAATTCCTCATGCTGCTCCTGCTCCTCCCAAGTCCTCAGCAGCTCCTACAAAATCCTCAGCAGCTCCTACAAAATCCTCAGCAGTTCCGACAAAGTCCTCAGCACCTGTGCATCTGGCCACGTGCCAAAGGACTGCAGGCATCTCCATTGCCTCTGGTGTTTCAGCAAGTTCCTCGGCTGCACCAAATTCTTCATCTGGCCCGACTCTGCTGAAGACTAAGGCCACAGCTGGACGAGGTCCTCGGCCAAGTCCCAAGAAGAAACAGGTCGCCTTCCAAGAGCCACCTGAAGATGATGAGGCTGATGATGATGAACTTGTGGAAATCATCAGAGACCGCCAAAAAAGGGCCGCTAGAGCCAAAGGCACACCTGTGCCGCTGCTGTTGGATCCAAGAGCGATCCTAGACTACATTGATCTTTGGCACAAGGACCCAAACACTCATATGCCTGACTTCAAGAAATCGCAGTACAGAAAGGAGAAACTGCTGAAGAAAAACGTTGTCAAGATGACAACTGAAGAACTTATCAAGATGCAGGCTGACATCAAAGCACTCAGTGATAAATTTGACTCCTATTATGCCGATTGGCAAGGAGCCAAAGTCAGATTCGTCAACCTGACGAAGAAGTTCACCAATGATGCAGCCCCAACGCAACAAGAAATTCCTCAGGCTGGAGCCTCAGCTCAGCCGACTGAAGAACATGCCAGCACCGCTGATGAAGTTCAGGCTGCTGAAGACAATGCAAGTTCCAGGGCTAATGATCCCAATCCAGCCGCTGAAGAAATTGCCAGGGCATCCCCTTGTGGTGCGCCTGAAGAAACTGAACAAGTCAGGGCAACTACATCAGTTGCACCTGAGGAAAATCAACCAGATTCCTCAACTCCTCCTGCGCCAACACCAACTCCAATTCTTCCATCTGCATCTGATGTGAAGAAGACCAAGGCTGCAGAACGAGCTGCAGTGAAGAAACGGAAAGCATCAACTGCGTCAAATTCTTCGGCTGCAAAGAAAATAAAGCCAATGACCAGCTCTGTTGGAAATCCTATTGATGCTGTTCCAATTTCCTCAATTCCATTAAAGGACCTTGTTCCTTTTGGTGAAGATTATGAGATCCCAAGCGGATCTGATGAAGATAATCATTCTGCTGCTTCGTCAGAACAGATTGATGAAGAAATTGAAGTAGAAGCTATCCCTTCAACCCCAATCATTTCCTCGCCTATGCCTCAGTTCACAGCTGAAGAGGCCGGTGTTGACGAAATTGAAGAAGATGTGGACATTGGAAGCACAACGCCAGTGATGAACGATGACTTTTGTGAAAGTTAGCATCCAAATTCTCCACTCTTCACCCCAATCCAACAGATTCCTCAGTCCCCTGCTCCAACAGTTCAAATGGGCTCTGATGAAACTCATCCCACTTCATCTGTACATGAAGAACTTCCAGCCACTAGCGCTGATGAACCTGCTGATGCTGATCCTCAGACTGCACATGTAGAGGAACCAGAAATTCCTCAGCCTGAAGAACCTGAGATTGCGATTCCAAGGTCGTGATGTAACTCACTGACACTCCATTGCCAAAGCCAAAGAATCCCTTCTCAACAAAGCAAAAGTTCAAGGCAGAAGATTTCTTCGGCGAGCACGTATTCTTCACTGATTACAATCCATATGATTCTGCTCGCATAAGGAAGAGGCGTTTCTGGACTGCCAGTCAAGCCAATTTCTATTCCTCAGTGATGTTCAACAAAGACAAAGTCTTCGATCATGCACATATTCCTTATGTAGACATGTAATCTCTGCCAGGCTTCGAGCCAGTCCTCAGTGTTCTTCACGATGCAGGACTTCTGAATTTCTGCACTGATATCTGTGATTGGAATGAAGAACTCATTCTTCAATTCTATGCGACGCTGCACATCACCGGAGACGCTGAAGATGTGAACTCATGGGTGTTAGACTGGATGTCTGAAAACACTCACTACAAGGCACCAAAGAACTGAATTGCTTCGTGCCCTACCACTCGATCCTCCACTTGATGGTGCTCGTTGCATCTACAACGAACCCGAGCTTTCAAATCACTATATGCAAGTCTTGATGAAGCCTTTGAAGCCGTGGCAGGCCCCAAGAACCAAATTCCTCGTCAAGGAATTATTGTATGTGCCTCGGACTGTCTATCGGATTCTGACGAAGACAATGAGTCCTATCAAAGGCCACGACTAAAATGATGAAGAAGTCGTTGGCATCATGAAGAATATGCTTTTCAATCTCATTCATGGCGTTCCCGTCAACTTCCATGATTTCTTCATGAGGACTCTGGCAAACATTGATATGTCACCTTTTGAGCTGAAGCTTTATGCACCTTGGATTATGAGATTCATCAGGACAAGGTCTTCACTCAATTACAAGGCTGATACTCTCAACCACTGCAGCTACTTGCCCCCGATTGAAGTCCTCAAACGGACATTTTCCTCAGCTGATGACAAGGGTAAGGCAACTGCTGTGATCGATGAAGGCACTCGTCCATTGGATGGTCAATTTCGCAAAGCTGCATCCTACTCCACCAATGATGACTCTGCCACACATGACTCTGCCGCAAATACCTCAGCCAAGCAAAGTCCTCAAGCCACAGCACCCAGGGTGATGACTGATGGTGAGTTACTCCTCGCCTTCATCGGAAGGTTGATCGCAATCATAAATGGGTCAAGCGTCGGTTTGGTTCAATTCTTCACAACATGACCTCTACACACAATGCAGTGAAGAAAAACCACTACTACCTCCATGAAACCTTCAAACGCACCTGGGCTGTTCTTTCTAATGTCTACAGCGCGGAAGAACTGAAGACAATGGGTCTCAAGGAAGATTTTGACTGGTCTGCACCTCCACCGAAGAAATACAAGAAGGTCAAAGTTCCTTCCTTGGTGGCCAGCTCCTATTCTTCATCGCGAGACACTGATGAAAATGAAGACTTGGACGACACTGCGGCAGGCCCTACTACGACAACCGACCCCAACAACGCTGGCGCTCCTTCATCAACTTGAAATTCTTTAGGGGCGTTAGTCCTCAGTTTCGATCCTTTTGGTCATTTGATGACAAAGGGGGAGAAATGTGAGTTAGTCTTCAAGCGGGTCTATTATATGGGCAATTTTTTTGATAAGTTACAACTCTCGTTCTTCTGAAACTTTTATTGGATCGAGTTGTAATCTTAAACCCGATGCTGCTCTGATACTTTCAATGCATTGTGCTCTGATACTCTTGATGCGTTATTTTGCATGCTTGTTCCTCATTAATGTTATTGCACGCATGCTGAATTTCATCAAGCACCATATTTCATCATGCATTTTCAAATTCTTCATATTATATGACAAATGCGTGTATGAATTACAAGATATAGGGGGAGATCTCCATGATTCAACTCTTCAAATGTGCATTGCCTCAAAAGCAAATTCCTCACTATGCACATCTTCGTGGGGAGTTCTTCTATATCTTGCAATCAAATTCCTCAATATCAGTAGTTACACTTCATATGTTTATCCCGTTGAAAACTTAACCTATATTGTCATCAATCACCAAAAGGGGAGATTGTAAGTGCATCTAGTGCCCCTTAGTGATTTTGGTGTATTGAAGACTTATAGGTTAAGGGACTAATGTGTTTATGAGTGTACACAGGTCTATAAGTCTATGAGGAGTTTGATATTTACAGAGAAGGTCGACCCTAAAAATGAAGTTCTTATTTGAAGACTTTGATATTCTGAAGACTTTGAAAGTGAAGAAATTGGTGTGATTTTGAAGACTTGGTATTCATTTGAGGAACATGAAGCGTGAAGACTTTTGTTTTCGTAGTTTCGTTTTCTCTTTCTTGAGTCATAGGAAACACTGCATCGTTAAAGGGGGTCGAGGAAATACTAAGGAAAAATTTCCATGTGATGCTCAACTCAAAATCCTACACCTACCAATCCCTTAGAGTGAAGCCATTGGAAATCTCATACGATTCAGTCAATTTCTTGATGATGTAGACGAAGTTCTTCTGGTCGCTGAGGAATTTGTTCTGACTGAGGAGTTAGGAATTCGCCAGTGCGAATTGCCTACACAGTGAGGAACATGATAGCCCAGAGGAATTTGAGAGTCAAATTTCCGACCGTTGCCAGCTGTCCCAAAATATCTTATCCACCTAACGGTCATATCATTGAAGGGCATTTATGTCTTATCATGTCGGGCTGCTCCCTAGGCTATCAATAGCCGCCCCTACAACCACAAGCTGGTTGGCTGCTCCGAGAGAATTTGACACTTGTCATTTGAGAGTAACCCATCCTCCGAGGGACTTTGAGCGAAAATCATCGTAAAGTGAGGAAAAACCCAAAACCAAACCCCTACAAACCCAAAGTGATTGAGCATCAGAAGAGATTGATCCTGCGTGGATCCGACGCTTGTTACCTTTGAAGATTGTGCTTCTTCCAGACGGTTAGGCGTCATGGTCTAGAGCATCCAAGAGGAATTGTGGATCGCCGAGTGACCAAGTCTGTGAAGGTTTGGAAGTCGCCTGAAGACTTACCACGAGTGATTGGACGAGGTCTGTGTGACCTTAGTTCAAGGACAATACGGTGAGGACTTGGTGTCCTGAGCTGCGTGCTCAGTGACTGGGTGTCCGGGACTGTGTGTCCTCGAGTTTAAATACTCAGCCGCTCCAACCAGACGTATAACTGAGACAGCAGTTGGAACTGGTCTACCAAATCATTGTCTTCACCAACCTAACTGGTTCTATTTCCTCAACCCTTCCATTTCCTCATTACTGTGTTGAGTGTTCATTCATATCTGTGTTTGAAGACTTTCTCAATTTCCTCAGTTCATTTTCTTCAGTCTGTTTGTCTTCATCTTGCGCTATCCTGTGTTTACGCTTTCTGTACTCTTTGATTGTCTTCATTTCATCATGATGACCATGTCCGCATTCTCTTATGCTTACTTCTGAGTACTTATTCCGCTGCAAGTAGTTCTTCACTTAGGAATTTCCTCACCGGCAAATTCCTCATTGAAGAATTCATAAAAATCGCCTATTCACCCCCCTCTAGTCGATATAACGCACTTTCAGGTACGGTATTCTTCTTCCCTTCCTGTGTGTCCTCCTGCAAACATGCAGTTCTTGTTTTGGTTGCTAATGTGGATTTAAATATTTTTTAAAGCCCGTAGCAACGCACGGGCGTTGTACTAGTACTACCTAATATCACAACGGGTGGTATCATGCCTACACCGTGTCTGACTGGTTGGGGTGGTGGTTCACAGATGCCACATCTAGAGTGAGAATTTGAGCTCCACATATACTTGGAACAGTTCATAAATGTGCTTATTCAGTTTTCTACTAATACATCATCTTGGTTACACTACCTTTCAATTGTATACTTGGCTCGAGAATGTAGTACTATTCAATCGATCATACAGGTGCAGAATCTCATTCCTCCCCTTCGTCGCTCGCTCGGCTCCCGCGAGCCGACGGGCGAATCTGCACCGCCCCCTTCCTCCGCACCCCTCCCTTCCTCCCTCCCCCCTCGCCGCCGCCAGAGGGCACGACCGGGCGAAGCCTGGCCGGCGGCCGCGGCGGCGGGAGTCCTTCCTCATCCCTCGGCTGGTGGTGGCGCGGGACACGGCCGCTGGGTGGAGGCGCCATGTTGGTGCGTGGCATGGCGGCGCAGTGGCGCGTGGCTGCAGCGGTGGCGCAGGTGCGTGTTGGTGGCGCGGCGGCTGCACGGCGGCGGGGTTGTGCGTGCTCTGCCTGCCCCTTCGGTCGGGTCTGCTAGGGTTCGCCCTCCTCAGATCTGACACGGCGGCTACCATGGTGGCGCGAGGCGGCCCCCCTTCCGTTGGGTGCGTGTGTCTCTTGATGGTGGCGGGCTGCGGGGGTGGTGCCTGATCTGGTGGTCTTGCTTCAGCTCGTGTCGCGGGATGACCTAGATATGGCGGCCACCATGGCGGGCGGCGCGGGCTGTGGATGGCTTGGGCTGCGGTCGGCGGCTTCTTCCTTGCCGCTGGGCGGAGGTAGCAGTGACGTGGTGGCGGTGGCGGCAGTGCGGACCTGGGTCGCTCCGGGCGGCTTGGTGTTGGCGTCCGGGGTGGATGTCTGGTGGCGCAGGTGCATGTCCGGCGGCTTCAACGCTTGGAGCTCGCCGGACGGCGCGGGTTGGGCAGTGGCCCGGTGTGGCTACTGCTCCGGCCGTGGGTGGCTCCACGGCGGCTTGGCAAGCTGGCTACGGCAGCGGCTGGTTCCCTGGCGTCGGCTCGTCCGTAGGCCGCTTGTATCGGTCTTCGATCTATCTCCTCGTCGTCCGGGTGCTATTCCCGTTGAAGGTATGGCCTTCTCCCAGCTGTGGCCAATCGTTAGTCTCGCGCTAGGGTAGCAGGACCGAGCCCATCTCGCGCCCGGCTGCAGGACCGTTCCCGTCTCGCGCCCGGCAGCAGGACCGAGCCCGTCTCGCGCCCGGCAGCAGGACCACACCCGTCTCGCACCCGACAGCAGGACCGTGCTCGTCTCGCGCTCGATGCGTCAGGACGAGTCGATGGAGGCTAGTTTTTCCACGGGGTCCGCTCGTCTTTTCGGTTGGGGTAGTGACTGGTATGAGTGAGGTGTTGTCGAGGTCTTGGATGCCGGGGCGGCGGCCCTGGTGGTGGTAGCGTGGTGCTCTTGGGCAGAGCCTGTCGCTCGGTGCTGCCCAGTGGCCATGGCCGTGTGGGCGGTGTGGTCACTGGGGTGTGGCGTTCGGTGGCGGTGAGTGTTGGCCGGGGTGAAAACCTGCTCTATCTTCGGACGGACCGGCGGCGGCATTGCTCGTGCCCTTCTTGAAGGCGTCGTCGCGGCTCTCATTACCCGTCGTGTGGCTCCTGGGGAAACTCTGATCCTCGGATCGGGCAGTGGCGGTGCTCCGGTGCCGTATCCTTCCTAAAGGCACCGTCTTGGATCTCACGGTTCGTCGTATGTGGCTTCATTTCTTCGCATTGGCGTGGTCACTGTTGGAGTCCCCGGTTGCTCTTGTAGTGTTTGGGGTCGTGTTGCTGCGCTCAGCGCCTATGTATCATGCCTTGGGTGTGTGCGTGTGGGGTGGTGGCGTGCATTTGTACCGGGTTGTTGTTGAACTTTGCTTTATATATAAAGCGGGGCGGAAGCCTTTTTCGGTAATCGATCATACAAACGGACCTCATAGCCACAGATGAACTATCCTCGCAAAACCAAGCCTTTTTATAAGGTCATCAACACCCTTTTCACACCATCTGCGTGAAATAGGTCACAACCATCTTGTTTTCCATAGTACCAATGTTAAATTGACGAAGGCACATCAGAAACCGGTCATGGATTAGTTGAGTCACTCAACGTGTAAATGCCAATACATGGTTGAAGCCTATTTTTGTAAGGTTTGCAAAGCATGACAAAGTCTGTTTTGCCCTTCCATGGAATCTTACACTCCTATATATGCATACATGAAGAGAAGACAAAGTCAGCCTTGGACCATCGAGCAAGGGTACGTAGAACTATTTATGGCACGTTTTGCCACCGGAGTGTTTAAAAAAACATCCCCATCAATGGCACACTTTTAACTCCAGGGCCAACGAGGGAAAAAAAAATTTGTTGCACTTTCGCCGCATGCGAACCACTCATACGCTACTATGCATTCAACAACGTATAAGTTTTACCGGTTATGCAGTAACATTGTTGCGTTACTCTTGGTCGTGTGGTTGTTGAGTGTCGAGAGCTTTTTTTTTTACCTCAGCGGTTCTAAGATCAACTTAGTTGTCAATATGTGCACTCCAGTAACAAAGACGACTCTCTTCTGTGTTTTCATGTTTTTAGTGGATGGTAGCAGCACAAGTACATGCGCAGATTGGTAAAAATCATTTGCAGTTTCACAAAATTCTAAAATGAAAGACTTCAATACATATATGGAACATCATATGATCACACTTCATATCTGGTAACCGACTTCACTCTAGGGTTGATCAATGTGAGGCGGTTAACCTGCGGGGTGCTCTCTCTTTTACCAAAAGTGGAAGCGGCCGATAATATTTGACAATTCTGACCAATTACTCTAACAAATGTGAGCTTTCGTTTGTTTGCAAAAGGTTAGACAAACCACCTCGCGCCGGTGGCCAACCGGGTGATTGATACTAACCAAACGGCTTCCATTCATGGGAGAGGCATATTGGACGGGATTATGGTCCTTATGGGGTTTTACACGAGATTAACAACAATAAATAAGTTGTCTTTATCTCAAAGATAGAATTCAGAAAGGCATATGATAAGGTCCGATGGGAAATCTTGGAGGACAACATGCATAAAAAGGTTTCGATCCATTATGGATTAGTTGGATGCAGGGCCGGCCCTAGTACTTCGGAGGCCCTAGTGCAAGCCGGGTACGATGGGCCTTGATGGCTATAATATGGTTACAAAAAATTTCTGCGCCAATGTATTTCATACCACAAAAGTCATTATATATGGGAAATACAAGATCCAACAAACCATACAAGTGTTGTGATCTTTTAGGTAACATTTTTACAAGGAGATAGAACACATGAACACTTCTCAAAAAGATTTGAAGTAAATTAGAAGAAACCAAAAGATGTCATTCTCCAAATTCAAGCAATTAAGATATCTCCTGCCAGGCCGCCTGCAAATGTCCTAAAAAAAGGAGAGATATCGAGTCTTATAACTTCATCAAAACAAAAATAAATAGACAACGTAAAATAATTTGCTCCAAAAATTACATGAACTGCTTGTAGTCTGTCCTGAAAACTTCGGAACACCATTGCCATAGGCCCTCGCCATGCCCCGGTGCCTTCGCCTTGGGGTACTTATAAAGATAGAAGAACCAAATGTACTCCCTCCTTTCCGGTTTATAGGGCTCAAATATAAAATCTCATCAACCAAGGCATTTCATGAGTGGAGGAATGTATTTCGTAGTTTACAAAACTACCCCAATTAAACTCATGCATTAATTGCAGTGTATGCATGCTTGACCACTAGATGAGTAGGAACATCACATGCATTGATGTGTTCCTTTTTAATTCTTGCATGCAAAGATTTAATGGGCCTCAAAACGAAAAATGAGATGGAGATGAGCCCTTTAGACTAGTCACAATGGGTAGTAGCTTAGACTAGTAACATGCATATGTTACTAGTCTATGTTACTGCCTCTATAGTGGAGAGTAACATATGTGTGGTGTCATGCAACACTTTATTTATTAGGTTGTAGACTCATCTTGTCTTGGTATGTGTGATGTTACAGTAACTAGCTATATTACCACATGCTCATCTTTCTTCATTAATTACTCGTCACATCATCTGTTTTGCCTAGAGATGTGTGATATTATCACCTATATTACTCTCACTGTGGGTAGTCTTAAATTAGAAAAACAAAAAAATTAAGACAAGCCCTATAAACCGAAAAGGAAGGAGTAGTATCCATTTCATACAAAAAAAATTAAGGTGGCGACACAACAAAAGAATCATTAATTTTGCTTGACTGGGTCTCTGCTTTTTCGGGACATGGGGTAATTACTGGGGAAAAGATGAGCAGTGTCATACGGACGATAAAACAGGGACGCTTCATGCACGACAATGAAATCCAGCCACGCATGCCGGTGTACAGAGGAGCAATGGCCACCGGATACTTAGCCTCCTTCACATCGTCTATGCGCTTCCTGGTGAACGATGCATCAGGCAAGTCTCGTACGTCTTTATACAAACTAGTAAGTACGTACGTGCCACGCACGTCTCCGCAATTCAATCCATTTTTTATTTTTACAATTATTTATTTAGCTCCCTTTTCTATTGATTTTGTTCATCTAAACCTTTTTAAATTCAAAAAATATAGAAAATAAGAAAAAAGAAATATGATATATGCTATTCCCAAAAGAAAAAAAATGGAGTGACATACATAATGAATGGGTATTATCTAGGATTATAAGTACACCATTTTGTTAACTATCCCTGAGACACTAACATAATTATTTGAAGTGCATTGTTTGACCATACACACAAGAGTGAAGAGCATATTTGAAAGGTGTGCAAAAAGGGATCTTAGATATATTGTATCAAACAAAGAGTGAGTCTGCCAAAACAAAATTCAGAAACTAAGACTTGATAATAGCATCTATTAACTGCCATACATATACCATCACTTCTAATAATTAACCTCCAGGAACTCTTTCTGTCGAAAGAACTATACAACAAGACATGAAAAGAAATTGTATGTTTAGACCAAATAATTACTAATCTTCACTGGTGGAAAAAAGGCCTTCGGTCGCGGTTCGCAACAGCCATTAGTCGCGGGTGCGCAACCGCGACCAAATAAGCGCGACTAAAGCCCCCCCCCAATAGTCGCGGCTGCGTAAGGACCGCGACGAAAGGCCCGGCCCCGGGGGCGCCAGGCGGCCGTCGGAGGACCTTTAGTCGCTGGTCGCCTGCCCAGCCGCGACTAAAGACCTTGTGCTGCCCAGCGCCTCACGCCCAAATGTTTAGTCCCACCTCGCTAGTTGAGAGAGCTCGAGAGTGGTTTATAAGCTGCTGCGCCACCCTCTCGAGCTCCTCTCAACTGCAGGCTTTCGGGCCTACTACTGTTACTAGCTATGTGCCTGTGGGCCTACTTGGCCTCAAGGGCCTGAATCCTGGCCCATGTAGGGTTTCTAGTCGTATTCAGGCCGTGGGGGTCCAGTAGGCGGCACTATTTTTTTCCATTTTTTTGTTTTGTTTTCTGCATTATTATTTATTTTTTGTTGTTTTTTACTTTATTTTTTAATTCTTTTTGCTTTTAGTTTTAGAAAAATTATAAACTTTCTGTTAGTGCCATTAGTTTTTAAATTTGAAAACACTTTTTTTTCTTTGTTGCTTTATTTATTTTATTTTGTTTCTACTTACATATATATTCAATATCAAATAAATTTGCATATGAATGTACAATCTCAAATAAATTTGAAATTAGAACCAAAAAGAATTCAAGAGGAATATACAATATATATTCAATATCATCGGATGACCATATACAATTTTGAACAAGTTTCCATACATGATTTAATCCATATAAAGTTCTACGTCCTCGTAATAGTGTTCTCCTTTAGGATGGAGGACTTCCCTGCTCAACCATCCAGCTAGTTCCTCTTGAAGTGGTCGGAAGCGAGCTTCTACACTAAGCATCATCCGGAGGTTATTCCTCTGAGCATTGGTATCACTCGGGCAGCCCGCTCAGAGGTGTATCTCCGGATCCTCTCCTGAACATAGTATCCACATAGATTGGTCTTCGGTGGCTGAATATCCCCGCATTCTTAGGCTTTACCATTTTGAATTCTAGCTCTTTTTGAATTCACCGACCTTTGTATCTACGAACCGTCTCCAAACCCTACGAGGCAAAGAAAATTAAGTGAACAAGAGAGTTATTAGTTACTTGATATTAGGAAATGAGCGAAATAGGCCGATCGATATAGAGCGCAAATGAATGAAAATAATTACTTCTGCAGCATTCTTCTCATGTCGGCCCAAAGCTTTGGATCCATATTCAGAGAGTCGTGGGCGAGACATTACGAGGTGTTAACTTTAATTACTAGCAGAATCCGGTGGAACCTGCGGACACGATACATGCACAAGACGTCATGCATAACTCATCGATTAGCCGCCACATACCATGCATGGAGTAAACAAAAGAGAATTAATGTGCTCAAGACAGAAACACTCACCCAAAATGGTAAGGAAATAGAATATCACTTTTGAGTTCCTGCTTTGTAAGAAACTGCCACAGGTCTGCCTCCACGTCGGTGGGGTGACGGCTCCAACACATATCCATTAACGATGTGTGGGTCAATGAACCCAACATCATGGATGTTCCTTACTCTGCATTCCTTAATCTTCATTCTGCATGTATAATAGCGGACACAACAATATAGTTAGGACATATATATAGTGCAGGCAATA
Source organism: Aegilops bicornis (assembly GCA_021605145.1). Taxonomy (NCBI): domain Eukaryota; kingdom Viridiplantae; phylum Streptophyta; class Magnoliopsida; order Poales; family Poaceae; genus Aegilops; species Aegilops bicornis. Next base: position 32,170,017 of record CM038670.1, read on the forward strand.
TGAACGAGATGGGGTAGAAATTAATAAATCACTTACGAGCGTAGCAACCGATGATAGATTTGTCGAGCTCGCGCAGATTGAAAAGCTGGAACAATTCACTCGGTGCAATTGTTACATAGTAATGTTTGAAGTGATGCTCATGTCTAACTTCCGCATAAATATATTCTTTGGCGTTTTTATTTTTATGTAACCCTTGTACCAATTCAGCAGACCTTTCATTTGGTCGGGTAGATCATTTTCCTGCGCAGGCTCGACTAGAGGCCCTTTCTTGACATATGTAATTACTACATCCTGCCCGGCGCCTCATCAAGGCCTAACAGTTCACGAAGAGTAATACCTAAGCTGGCCGCTTGTTCTCTGGCACTCGTTACAGTCAATCCATGTGCTGTCGCAGCTTGTATGATCTCGGGGGCATCCGGGGCTTCCACTATAAGCGGGGCAATCGATTGTTTACTTTGTTCCCCAAGCTGGGCAACTTGTTTCCCGCTTTTTTTACTTTCGGCCTTCTCCCGCTCTTTGTTCTCCTTGAACATGAGTGCCTGCCTGCGAAGTTCACGTGCATAGTCGTCAGGCAGATTCTTCATGACTTGGGACGGTGTGCTCAAAATGACTTAGCCCACTTCTTTTGCTCATCAGAATATCTTGGCTTGGGCTCGGGCTCTCTTTTCTTCTTGCAGTCCGCCTTCCATTTCTCATAATGAGCAGCCGCGTAGCGTCGACTTCCTCGGCACTACGTTCCCAAGGCCTTGTGGGGAGAGGCTTGATGATGGCTCCGGTACCTTTGTGGTCTTAGGTACATAAGGGTCCGGGTTAATAATCCAGGACTGCTTCTGCTTCTTTGTCGGAGGTGGATTGGGGGGCGGCGTCTGATCACCCGCCGGACGAGGACTGGGGGGCGGCGGCTGATCACCCGCCGGACGTTGTGGACTGGGGGGCGGCGTCGGCTGACGTGACGGAGGTGTAGGTGAACCGCCACCACCACCACCGCCACCACCACCACCGTAGGGGGGTGGACTTGTTGTCCTTGGCGCCTCGCCTGGAAACTTGATAAACTTCTTTTGCCATAGAATGAAATGGCGCTTGACATCTCCAAGTCTTTTCTCCCCTTGGTGTAGCAATGTCAATCTCCGTGTCCTCAAACCCTTGGACTATGTCCTCCACCGTGACACGAGCATAGCCATCTTGAATGGGGTTGTTGTGGTGGAGTGCTCCAGGTAAACATGGTAAAGCACTGCCGATGGCTACCTTCATGGACATGTTCCCGATAGGATAATACAGATGACATTCTTTCATCTCCTTTATATCGCCCACGGGTAGCGAGGAGGCTCCGTGCAGTAATTTCGACCACCAGAGGCTCCGGTGCAGTAATTTCGACCACCGGAGGCTCCGGTGCAGTAATTTCGATCGTCGGTGCATCCGCACCAGCCGGTGGGGCCTCCGTGGAAGCCACGCTGCTTCTCCGCTGCTGGCTTCCGAGATCCGCTGGATGATCTTCATGCTGCACCGAGCTGCATCTCTTTCGGCTACCAAGACACTCATGGTTTTCTTCATCACATCCATTTCCGATGCCAACCGCGCCACAACATCTGATTCCCGATCCATCTTTCTCTTACGGCTTCGTAATCAGACGGGTCATCGCCCCGGGGAACCCTACTTTCCACGGAATGTGCCCCATGCCTCGTACCGTCCTCCGTGTTCAGGATTCCCGAGGGCTTTTGTCAGCGTCGTTCTCTCTGTTGAACTTGATCTTCCCTCTTGAGCATCCTTCATTGCGTCAATAAGGGCTTGGGTGGGTTTAATTAATTTGCCGGTAAACACACTCCCCTGTCTCCGGGTTCAGCGTTCCCCCATGCCCGTACCACCAGCTTTTTGGCCCTTGGGTCCCATCCCTCCGCACTGGACGGATTCCTCGCGCCCTCATCTCGTTCTCCATCTTCTCCAACCTAGGCACCAAAATGCGATACCCTCCTGGCCCCATAACATGATTGTACTCCTTCTTAGCCGCATTTTCCTTATTTTTTCGATATTTCAATGAACTGCTCCGATTTCTTTTGCTTCACAAATTCTGGCCAATCATGTTTCAGTTTCTCATATTGTCCTTTGAAATCCGAGTCTTGTTCTGCTTGACAAAGTCACGGGCTAGATTTTGCTTGAATTTCCGGAATGCGTCGGCCATCTTATGAAGAGCGAACTGTTTGACTAGCCTCCTCCTCTCCTTGTTTTCCTCAATCTTGTTACCCTCCTCATCGAATTTGTTGTATTCCGGAGGTAGAGCGAAATGTTCCATAAGCTTCTTGAAGCAATCTTTTTTGTTCTCTTATCGACAAAAGTGAAACCATCAATTCGTGCCTTCTTTGGCTCATTCCACTCCTGGACGGTGATCGAGACGTTGTCTCTAACAATGGCTCCGCATTGGCTGACAAACTTGGTGGCGTTCTTGCGGGGCTCCAGCTGACCTGCGGTTGCCTTGTCGACAACCTCGATGGTGCATGTTTCTCCTTGTTTCATCGTCTTGGTTGCGCCACGCTTTGACGACGTACTCGATTGTTTCGACGATCCGCCCGAGGGCTAAAATAAGAAAGAGAGTCGCGCGCGTTAGTACACACATATTTATTCAAATCAGTTTGTTTGTATCACCAGGCTCAATGTATATATATACCTCGGCGCCGGAGGTGGTTGCTACTTCCATTTGAAGATCGTCGTTTATCGACGTTTCTTCGGCATCTTCTTGCTGACCGCGCCCTTCATCTTCACCGTCAAGGTTCAGATAAGAAGAGATATCATCTTCTTCTTCTCCGGTCGGCACATATTGAATATCGCCGTTTATGATGCCGAACATATGTGCTTCACCCTCCGGATCATAGTTGTCCATAATCGGGTCAGCTCTATCGTCCGCCATTATGTCAGTCCTGAAAACATGTAGTAAAAACAAATTAATTAAGTGAAGAAAGGGGGGCGGTGGCGGTGGCGGTGGCGAAAGGGCGGTGGCAAAAGGAGGGCGGCGAGGAAGGGGTGGGAGAGGGTGTCGCGGTAGAGCCTTGAGGCAGAGACGGGCGGGCAGCAGGCGTCACGGAGAGGGAGGCGAGGACAACACACATGTATAACCCTCGCCGCCCCTCTTATAAAATTCTAAATACATAGAAGGCAAGTGCATAACAGGTCAACAGACAGAGCTAGGCGTGTTCTAACGCATGGCGCTAGGCGATACCGGCGAAGGGGAAACATCCAGGAAAGTTTTCCGGTTCGAGACGTCTGCCAGACAGATGAACCGGAGAGGAAAGTTTGCAGGTTCGATAGGTTAGGGGTGTGTGGCGGACGAGCGGTCTGCGTAACGGATTCGTCTCGTCGTTACGAGCAACTTTCATGTACAAAGTTTTTCGATCCGAGCTACGGTTTATTTTCTGTGATTTTCTAAAGTTTTATTGATATATTGTAATTAAAACTAATTCGAGAATAAAGATTAAATTGCTACTAGTGTTAACATAACAGTTTTAACTAACAGACTATTAGTGTTAACATAACAGTTTTAATTAGGTTAATTAAACTCAACAATTTAAGTTAATTAATTAATTAATTAATTAACTAATATATTTTTATTATTCTTTTTATATCAACACAGTTTTGGGGTGGGACCCCTCTGTCATAGGCACAGGGGCCTATCGGGCGTCGGCTTACGGCGCTGGGCGCTGGCGCCACTGCCAAGGGACGAATGGCGGCGCGTTGGCAACCGGACGTGCGGGCGGACGGCGCTGACGTCTGCTGGAGTCATGACGCGCCGCCATGCAGAGTGGCGCGCCGCCATGCAGAGGCGGCTAGGGCTGGGCCGGGCTAGGGCTAGGGCGGGCGCGAAACCAAGGCCGGGCGAGGGGTTACAGGGCGAGGGCGACGGCGGCGAGGTCGAGGGCGACGGCGACGGCGGGCGGCGTCGAGGGCGACGGCGGGCGGCCGAGGGCGAGGGCGACGGCGGCGGCCGAGGGCGGCCTTGACAAAGCGGTGGGGAATCGGAGAAGACGAGAACGGCGGCGGCGTCGAGGGCTTGAATATATAGCCCACCCTTTAGTCGCGGTTGGCCGAGGACCGCGACTAAAGGTACCCTTTAATCGCTGGTCGCCTGCCCAGCCGCGACTAAAGGGGTTTGGCGGTTTTTTTGCGATCCCGCCCCCCCCCCGGTAGTCGCGGGGGGGGCGGCGACCCGCGACTAAAGGGTACCTTTAGTCGCGGTCCTCGTGGCCACCCGACTAAAGGCCTTATCTTCTTCACGCCCACCCTCTCGAGCTCCTCTCAGCTGCAGGCTTCGGGCCTACTGCATTACTAGCTATGTGCTTGTGGGCCTACTTGGCCTCCTGCGAACTGAATCCTGGCCCATGTAGGGTTTCTAGTCGTATTCAGCCGTGGGGTCCGGTAGGTGGCACTATTTTTTGCTTCATTTTTTAATTCTTTTTGCTTTTAGTTTTAGAAAAATTATAAACTTTCTGTTAGTGCCATTAGTTTTCAAATTTGAAAACACTTTTTTGTTTTCTTTGTTGCTTTATTTATTTTATTTTGTTTCTACTTACAACAAAATACTTATTGTTGCTATTTTAGTTTTCTGCATTATTATTTATTTTTGTTGTTTTTGCTTTATTTTTAATTCTTTTTGCTTTTAGTTTTAGAAAAATTATAAACTTTCTGTTAGTGCCATTAGTTTTCAAATTTGAAAACACTTTTTTGTTTTCTTTGTTGCTTTATTTATTTTATTTTGTTTCTACTTACAACAAAATACTTATTGTTGCTATTTTAGTTTTCTGCATTATTATTTATTTTTTGTTGTTTTTGCTTTATTTTTAATTCTTTTTGCTTTTAGTTTTAGAAAAATTATAAACTTTCTGTTAGTGCCATTAGTTTTCAAATTTGAAAACACTTTTTTGTTTTCTTTGTTGCTTTATTTATTTTATTTTGTTTCTACTTACAACAAAATACTTATTGTTGCTATTTTAGTTTTCTGCATTATTATTTATTTTTTGTTGTTTTTTGCTTTATTTTTTAATTCTTTTTGCTTTTAGTTTTAGAAAAATTATAAACTTTCTGTTAGTGCCATTAGTTTTCAAATTTGAAAACACTTTTTTTGTTTTCTTTGTTGCTTTATTTATTTTATTTTGTTTCTACTTACAACAAAATACTTATTGTTGCTATTTTAGTTTTCTGCATTATTATTTATTTTTGGTTGTTTGTTGCTTTATTTTTTAGTTCTTTTTTGCTTTTAGTTTTAGAAAAATTATAAACTTTCTGTTAGTGCCATTAGTTTTCAAATTAACATGATCCATTCAACAAAGTTTGGTACAATAAATTATTACACGTCATTTCTTCCCTTGTGTCCCTGCTTGCTTACGATTGTGCCGTATCCATGGAGCATCCTCATCATTTAACTTAATGCTTGGGTCGGTGTTCACTTTGAAGGGCGGAATTTCAGCAAACATATTATAATCTTCTGACATGTCTGTCTTGTCCTCCACTCCCACGATGTTTCTTTTCCTGAAAGAACAATGTGGCGCTTTGAATCATCGCATGATGTCTTGATCGTTTTCTTATCTTTCCGTTTCCTCGGTTTGCTACTCATGTCCTTCACATAGAAAACCTGAGCGACATCTTCGCTAGGACGAATGGTTCGTCAAGGTAACCAAGATTGTTGAAATCCACCATTGTCATTCCGTATTGCTGGTCCACCTTTACCCCACCTCCTGTTAGCTTGAACCATTTGCACGGAACAAAGGGACCTTAAAGGAGGGTCCATAGTCAAGTTCCCATATCTCCTCTATGTAACCATAATATGTGACCTCTTGCCCATTCTCGGTTGCTGCATCAAAGCGGACACCACTGTTTTGGTTGGTGCTCTTTTTATCTTGGGCGATCGTGTAAAATGTATTCCCATTTATCTCGTACCCTTGGAAAGTCGTTATAGTCGAAGATGGTGTCTTGGCCAACATGTACAGCTGATCTACAACATCATTGTCATTCATTAAATGTTTTCTCAACCAACTGCCGAAAGTCTCCATGTGGGCCTTCCTAATCCAGGATTCAGGCTTCCCGGGTTGTCGAACGTAAAATAGTCTTGTGTTTCTCAAAGCACGGAGCCACCAAGCTGGAATTGGTCAAGACATTGTGGTGTGCTTGAGTCGAGAATGGCCGTCCATACATATCGTTGATTTCATTCCGATCGTGCCTTTTCCACTTAGTCTCCCTCGTGCCGCGATCGAGGAAGACCAATCGGCTTAAGGTCAGGAACAAAGTCAACACAAAACTCAATTACCTCCTCATTTCCATAGCCCTTGGCGATGCTTCCTTCTGGCCTAGCACGATTCTGAACATATTTCTTTAATACTCCCATGAACCTCTCGAAGGGGAACATATTGTGTAGAAATACAGGACCGAGAACGAAAATCTCTTCGACTAGGTGAACCAGGAGGTGCGTCATAATATTGAAGAAGGATGGCGGGAACACCAACTCGAAGCTGACAAGACATTGGATCACATCGTTACGTAACCGTGGTAGAACTTCCGGATTGATTACCTTACGAGAGATTGCATTGAGGAATGCACATAGCTTCACAATGGCTACTCGAACATTTTCCGGCGAGAGCCCCTCAAAGCAATCGGAAGCAATTGCGTCATAATCACGTGGCAGTCGTGAGACTTCAGGTTTTGGAACTTTTCTCCGCCATGTTTATTATTCCCTTTATATTGGGCGAGAATCCAGACGGAACCTTCATACTGCTCGGGCATTCAAAAAGATGACCTTCTCTTCTTTGGTCGGGCGTAGCTGGCACGACCTTGAAACCATTCCGGATGCGGTCATCGGGGTCTTTCAAGCGTTGCAGGTCCTGCCGTGCTTCCTTTGTATCATTTGTCTTCCCATACACGCCCAAGAAGCTTAGGAGGTTCACGCAAATATTCTTCGTAACGTGCATCACGTCGATTGCAGAGCGGACATCTAGGACTTTCCAATATTCTAGCTCCCGAATATAGATTTCTTCTTCCACATGGCTGCGTGCCCGTCGGCTCCCTTCGAACTGATTGTCCGCGGGACCCTTTCCAAAGATGACTTTCAAATCCTTGACCATATCAAATACCTCAGCACCGGTGCGTTCCGCGAGCTTCGCCGGTGATCTGCCTTGCCGTTGTAATGCTTGCCTTTCTTTCTTCTTGGATGAATTTTGGAAGAAATCGACGATGCCCAAGGTACACGTTCTTCTTACAATTTGGCAAATGTACACTTTCAGTCTCATGTAAGCAGTGCGTGCATGCATTGTATCCCTTATTTGACAGTCCCGAAAGGTTACTAAGAGCAGGCCAATCGTTGATGGTTACGAAAAGCATCGCTCGTAGGTCAAATTCCTCTTGTTTGTGCTCATCCCACACACGGACACCACCCCACAGCTGTAACAGTTCATCAACTAATGGCCTTAGGTACACATCGATGTCGTTGCCGGGTTGCTTCGGACCTTGGATGAGCACGGCATCATAATGAACTTCCGCTTCATGCACAACCAAGGAGGAAGGTTGTAGATGCATAGAGTCACGGGCAGTGCTATGGCTGGAGCTCGCCGCCAAAAGGATTCATGCCATCCGTACTTAGAGCAAATCTTATGTTCCTTGCGTCGGCTGCAAAATCTTTGAACCATCTGTCGATCTTTCTCCATTGCGTTCCATCTGCGGTGTGTCTCAACTCCCCGTCCGACTTACGGTCCTCTTTGTGCCATCGCAACAACTTGGCATGCTCTTTGTTCCTGAGCAGACGTTTCAACCGTGGTATTATAGGAGCATACCACATCACCTTGGCGGAACCCTCTTCACGGGTTTACGGCCCTCAACATCGTCACCGGGGTCATCGCCTCACGATCTTATAACGCAATGCGGTGCATACCGGGCATTCATTCAAATTCTCGTATTCACGCGGTAGAGGATGCGATCGTTGATGCATGCATGTATCTTGAACCTCTAAACCTAGAGGGCAGACAACCTTCTTTGCTTAAATGCGTCTTTGGCGGGCAACTCGTTATCCTTTGGAAACATATTCTTCAACATTTTCAGCAATTTTTCAAATGCCGAGTCAGCTACACCTGCCTCGCCTTCCATTTCAGCAAATCCGATTGTGCAGCCCAGCTTTTTCAGACCATCATCGCATCCGGGGTACAGCGCCTTTACGTGATCCTCTAACATGCGATCCAAATTCTCCCTCTCCTTTTCAGTTTAGCGGCGTCTCCGTGCATCAGCAATGGTCCGACCAAGATCATCAACGGGATCATCACGTGCCTCTTCTTCACCTTCCCTTCACCTTCACATCCTCCATGAAAGTATCACGAAATGAGCAAGATAGCTTTCATCGATGAAATCATCCCTTCTTCATCTTCTTCCATTATAACCCCTCTTTCTCCATGCTTGGTCCAACAATTATAGCTTGGCATGAAACCCTTCAAGCAGATGCATGTGAACAACTCTTGAGGAAGAGTAACCCTTCTCATTCTTACAGATAACACATGGACAGATAACAAAACCCCCGGCTTGTTCGCATTAGCCACTACGAGGAAATCTTTCAAACCCGTAGTGAACTGGCCGGAGAGTCGGTTACCGTACATCCATTGCCGATTCATCTGCATTATTATAATATAAAATATATAATTAACCATCATGCATTTGTTAAACTAACTAGCTACAAACAATATAAATTAAACAATGAACTACACACATGCATATTGACACATCAAAGGTTCATCAAGTTGCTAACCGCGATCGAAGAGTGTGGCTCCAACACTTCATGTCATGTTTGTTTCATGCTCTTGGGGCATTTCATCAAACACCTTATGTGCATAAGAGGAACCAAAAGCAAACCTACACCCACTTGTGAAGAGAATGGCTCCAAATGGCTAAGTGTTGGCTGCTGGATGGGTATATATAGGGAGGGCTTTAGTTGCGGTTGGCACGGCAAACCGGGACTAAAAGGTGCCGAAAGCCTTTAGTCGCGGTTGTCCTGGCCAACCGCGACTAAAGCCCTCACGCACCAGCTGGTCACCGAGCGCCCTGGGCCCAGGCCTTTGGTCGCGGTTCACCTCCAGAACCGCGACTAAAGGTCCCATTAGTCGCGGTTCCTACAGCTTCGCGACTTATGGGGCTGGACGGAAGCATGTTTTTCCACCAGTGCTTGAACCATAGTTTCGGACCAAATAACCAAATAACTGACACACAGCTGGTGAAAGCAACTACAGTATTCCCAACAATATGAACAAATTTTCGATGCAAAACAACTACATACACATAATTTGGTGTCCAAGATTTGGCATCTTATCAATTCGTCCAATCTTTCCATGTGGGTTCGCATCTCGTTCTCTCTAGTTGCAACAGCAAAACAGAAGTGTTATTGCTGCAATTTTTACACTTCAAAGTACCACAAATACACCTCATACTCGGATTTGTTCAACAATAGGATGGAACTATTGCTATGGAATACATTTTTTGTCAAGAGACTTGAAATATCCTAGATTTAATGCTTGTAAAAGTTCAGTTAAAAATGGTTTAACAAGTGTACAGACTACAGACTGAACTTATTTTGACTGCCTAGATCAACCAAAAATTGGGGGATTAATTTCACGCCATCTGACCGTAGTATCAAATACCACATACCAACTCATGTAGTAATATACGACAAAAATAGTAGAAGAAAACAATACAATGACAGAATGACTGTAGGTAGCAGATGTACATAGAAAGGCATGGGCAAAAAAATCGATCTACGCCTTCACATCGTCTACGCTTTTATCGTCTGTGGAACATTTTCGGGAAAAGATCACCCGCAAAAAAAAATTACTGGTGGAAGGGAGGCGGACTGGCGGAGATTGATGAAGAAAGAGAGACTGCCGCGCTTCCTGGTGAACGATGCATCAGGCTAAGGATGGCAATGGGTAGGGTATGAGACGGGTAGAGCAATACCATACCCATACCCGTGCAATCAATGGGTACAAAATTCTACCCATACCCGTACCCATGGGTATGAACCTTTACCCGTACCCATACCCAATGCGTAGCCATACCCATTGGGTACCCAACGGGTAGATCAAATAATACATGTTATTCGCAATTTTACATTCATCTATAGCATATTTAATAAAAAAATATTGATCTCAACTCAATAACAGTTAGATGAGTACATGATAATTATCTCAATTCAAATTGACAATTGATGATAACTTTAACATAGGTTCATAAGCTCATGACACAACTTTAACATAGGTAAACTTGTGAATCACGGGTAAAACTCACATGTTAGTATAAATGGGTAGGGTATGGGTATATCCATGGGTAAAAGGCTATACCCATACCCTACCCATGACTTAACGGGTAGGGTATGGGTACTATTCATGGGTATAAAATTGTGCCCATACCCTACCCATGCGGGCACGGTATCCGCGGGTACCCATACCCATGGGTAAAATTGTCATCCTTACATCAGGCAAGTCTCGTACGTCTTTATACAAAGAAGATCTCGTTCATTATGGTTGGGCCTGCTGCCTTCCTCCTCCTTTTTTTTTTCCTTCCACAACAATACCGTAGCACACACGTACGGTTGCACTCCTGGGATGGGCCCTAGCCGGTTGCACTCCTTGCCTAGGTTGGATGATGCAATTGGTTTGTGGGGCCAAACGGCGATTAACATCAATGGGAAGATTGATCCTTACTTCCTTAATGCTCGAGGGGTGAGACAGGACGACCCATTGTCCCTACTGTTATTCAGTTTGCTCGTCGATGCACTGGTGGCTATGCTCTATAAGGCTAAGGAGGCCGGCCACATATCGGGGGTTGTGACTAGGATCATGAAGGGTAGCCTAACCCATCTCCAAAACGCGGATAATACATTGATGTTCATAAAAAATCCGCAAGATGAACTGTGAGCTTGGGGCCATAACAGTTAAATACTTTCTAATACCTACCTTCTTCAATATGGGTTACATGAAAAACTAGATAGGGTGCGATTCAGATTTTTTTGGGTAAAGGGGATGGGCAGAGAAAGGTACCACATGGTCAAGTGGGATAACATTTGCTCGCCTAAAGAGGTAGGGGGGCTGGGATGATTAATTCCAAAATTATGAATTTGTGCTTAATTGCCAAAACTACTAGGAAAATGCTTATAGAAAGAGGCTTAACAGCAGCGCAGGGAAACAGGATGCACTACTACTAAGTAGCAGTAGCGCCTGTGGCTAGCCAGCGCTGCCGGTATAATGTAGCAGCAACGCAGAGAAGCATGGCAGGCACTACTGCTAAGCGGGCCCCACCTTTACTCCTGGGCTGGCTGCAGTAGTAGCATCGGTGTGGCTCCCGCGCTACTGCTAAACCCATTATAGCAATAGCGACGAGTTTCACACATGCGCTGCTACTGCGGCCAGCATGGGCCCAGCTCCTTGGCCACACTTAGCAGCAGCGGTGGTCCATTACCAGCGCTACAGCTAAGTGGCTTAGCAGCAGTGCTGACTATTTCCCTGCGCTGCTGCTAAGCCCGCCTTATCTTCTCCCCTGCTCACGACCCTCGTCACTCTCCCTCTCCACTATCCTCTCCATCTCGGCCTGCCGCGCCGCCCGCCGCATTGCCATGCTTCGCCGCCGCCCGCTGCCACCCCCGGTATGTCCCTCCCTCCCACACCCCTCTCCCTCCATCCTACCTCCTCCCTTCCTCCCTCCCGGCCCTCTCCCTCCATCCCTCTCTCCTCCCTCCCTCGCACCCCTCTCCCTCCCTCCCTCCCGGCCACCCTGATCTCCCTGCATCCCTCCCTCCCTCGCTCCTGCATTGGTACATATATATATAGATAGATAGGGTTAGAACTATATATAGGTGTTTTTTTGGTAGTGCTTGGATATATAGATGGCTATGTATAAGATAGCCCATGCAAAGCGTCTAGAAATTTGAAGGGAGGATCCACATGAGAGTATGACAAACACTGGCAGTATCTCAATGACGTCATCCTATCGACACGTTGATTTTGTGATCTTCGGTGGATTTTCTTTTGTTTTGTCTCATAGCTAAACACATATATTCGAAAGAAAAAAAATTAAAAGGGAAAACAACCACAAATTTAGTAAAAGTAATTGAATTTTTTTAAAAATGCCAGGTGACTATGTATAAGATAGCCCGTAATACATATTGCAAAGCGTCTACAAATTCGGAGGGAGGATCCACACGAGAGTATGACAAACATTGGCCATGTAGTACCTCAATGACGCTACACTTCTTCTTTGGTACGACCCCTAAACACATCAGCAGACAAGATCTATCCATACTCCTTCATAATAAAGGGTATGATGGTCCTTATAGAAAATACGTCATGGAGATCTGTATCTCAATAACGCAACACTTCTTCTTCAGTACAACCGCTGAACACATCAACAGACAACGTCTGTTCATACCCTTTCATAATAAAGGGTAGGATGGTCCTTATAGAAAATACGTCACGGAGATCTGTCACGTTCTAAGTCCACCTTGGGCCGGCCCATTAGTGAGTATATACTGTAGCATGGATTGGAAATCCAAAAAAACAGTGTGCCTATAAGGCATCGAACACAGGACCTCCAGGGGTTGTTAAATTGCTAATAGCCAGCAGGACCATCACGTTTTGGACAGGCATATGTAGCGAAGTTCTTTATCACCTAGAATGGACGTACTTTAGGAATTTTTTTTATCAGAAATACTGTAGCAGATAAAAATTGGTACTGTACAACCGGGCGGACATTCTAGCTAAAGTATTTTTTATAGCTAAAAAAATCACATGCATTCTTTCATCTTTTTGATTTGTTTTAGAACACGATTTTTTTTTCAAGATTTGAACTTCTTTCCGAAACGCGATTTTTTTTCAAATTTCTGAACCTTTTTTGTGAATAACACATTGATTTTGTGAATATTTTTTCAAATTTTAAGAACAGTATTTCAGAATTTTAAAAAAAATTCTGAAACTGCAGACATTTTTTCGAAAAGAAAAATAATTTACCAAATTTGTGAACATTTTATAGAAAACTTGAAAAAATAGTTAAATTTCTGAACATTTAAAAAAATGCAAACACTTTTCAAATTTGCGAGCATTAATTAAAAACACAAACATTTTTACAAATTTACGAATAATTTTTCAAATTTACTAACATTTTCTGAAAACGTTTCTTATTTTCTAGGGCCTAAGCATTTTTTCATTGCAATTATTTTCGTTATCCTTCTCTTTTTGTTAATTTGTTTGTCTACTTTGAACTTTATTATTCTTTGGAAAAAAATTTCAAAAATTTGAAAAAAATGTTTGGCATAACATAAAATGTTCTTGTTTTCAAATATTGTTTAGCAAAATTTCATAAAACGGTCTTGTTTTCCAATATTTTGTTCACAAATTTGAAAAATGTATGGGTTTCAAAAAAGTTGTTAATTTTTTATGCTTTGCAATTTTTGTTCGAAATATTCATCATTTTTTTGTAATTTGTTATCAATTTTGGAATAATTGTTCAAATTCGTAAAATCTTCGTACGCACTTTGAAATTCCAAAATTGTTGACAAAATTTCTAGAAATAGTTAGGTCATAGAATCTGGTTGAAAATATTTGGGGTCATTTAACGGATGTCCAAAAACAACGAGCTTTCAAACGGACCCTTCTGGCCTATCTGAACACCCTCCGTTGAATATAGTCTAGTTTTGGACATTTTTAAAATGAACCCCACTTTTGCAAGAAGGCAGGCATACCCATGGTAGGCATATACCTGATACCGTATGCAAGTGGTGACACATCCGCTCATTTCTCGGCTTTCTTAACTAAGAAAACTTCAAAAAATGCTAAACTAGGCGAAAATCCAAACAATTTGGCATGGTGCCTTAAATTGGTCATACAAGGTCATGAAAAAATGGGGCCATTTAAGGGATGTCGAGAAATGAGGTGCTCCCAAACATAGCATTCTGGCCTATTCGAACACTCTCCATTGAACATGGTATTTCTTTGTAGATCTCAGGACATGCCCCAACTTTTGCAAGCTAGTCGGCACGCCCATTTTTGGCATCCATGCCTGGTTTGAATGATTCCCGACACCGTATGCACGTTGTGACACGTTCTGCCATTAATCACCTTTTTTCGCGGAGAAAACTCCAAAAATTGCAAAACTTGGCAACAACTCAAACAATTTGGCATGGTGCCTTGAATTGGTCATACAAGACCATGGAAAAAATGGATGTTGAGAAATTCTGGCCTATTTGAACAATCTCCAATCCATTGAACATGGTACTCAAATGGAGTATTTTTTTGGAAATATCAGGACTGGCCCCAACTTTTGCAAGAAAGTGGGCATGGCATGATGCCTGGTTTGAATGACTTTCGACACCATATGCACGTTGCGACATGTTCTGCTGTTAATATATGAGACCATTTAGTGGCACGATGCTAAAAAGGCTATAGCGGCTATGTCAAACTATGGTATAAACATATAGATATTACACTTGTATGTGAAATCAGCCTTTGATCTGGCCTTGATAGCTCCATATACTGCTACTATACTTCGATTTCTACTCAAACATACCTCGATACGTTGCTAGGATCTGACAAGATGTCTTTCCAATGTTCCAAGCCTGGGAAGACGAGTATGACTTAAGAGCCAATTAAATGAATTCTGTCAGAGGCATTTTGCTCCAGACAAAATGGTAAGCAAGGACACCATGCAGTCCCAGATTGAGGGGTGTCCATTATGGAAAACAGCAACTTGAAATATGCCAGGTTGAGGCCCCAGAAATCTCAAACCATTACATCACAAAGTATAAAAACGCACTTCAGGTTACCACTCAACACGAACTCTACCAACACTAAAGCACATGATAAAGAAATTAAACATTTCGAAGAAGGAATTCGTCGTCCCACGTAAACTAGACCAACTACTTGTGCTAGCTAGACAATTGGGATTACAAGTCCTGCACGGAACAGGGCAATATGAGCCAGAAAAGTGTAGAGAATTTGGTACGACAGCATTGGTCTTCTGGAACTGCAAGTCTACTCGGCCTGACGGGCTCACACAAGCGGAAGAGTGCACCCCGTGGCCACCGTTCGTATGACGGCAAGAAATTCCAGGCATGAGACAGCCTGCTCAGCCTGCCCCACGCCGCCGCACAATTAAGACGGTGATTCTCCTACTGCCTCATCAACCACCTTGCCCACTAGCCATTTTCTGCTGATTATGACCTTGGGCCTGCAATACTTGTCTGCCCATTTTCTCCCTTAACTAAAAAAATACGTACTAATTTTGTTTGCTAGTATTGGTTTATCTGGCGTTGGATAAGCTCGATGGATGAGTCATATTCATCAGTTCCTTGAACTCAATTTTGGACAGCTTACCACATGTGTCATGTGGTCCTCGAGGTTAGTACTGTTTCCCTTTCAGCCTTCTCCCTGCTTTGCCTTGCTGCTTCATCTATCTCCATCTCCAGATTCTACAGAATGAATTAACAAGGTGAACACTTTTGTTATATATTATTGATATTAATAACTTTTTCATCTCAATAAAATATTCAAACCAATACATGAGCATCGTATATTATTTCTTCATATAAATTGAATTATTCCAAACCCATATAGAATGTTATATATTTGCATTAATGTTTTTATTACATATACCATTTTCTTATTAAGAGAAATTACAATTAAGTTGCAACTTTGTCACAAAACCTAAGACGCGTTGTACATTTCTTGCTGTTATTGGACTATTGGTGGATCTGGGCCCTTGGTTAATCTCAAGGCATGGCTCATATTCATCAGTGCCTACCTTAAAAGGAGTTTGTTGGCCTGGTTTGCCTTGGTTCAGCTAGCTCACTCTCCAGACTCTGCAGAATGAATTAACAAGGTGAACAGGAGTTTGAATAACAGAAATTCCAGCTTAGACAATGGTGGATATCTTAGTTCTAGAGCAATAAGCAACATTGCACCGAAATGATGGCTAACCTCGATGGATGCCTCATTTTCATCTGTCTCTACCAGTGTTTCCGTGGCTTGCCTTGCTAGTTCCATCTACCCTGCTGTAGAATGAATTAACAAGGTGAATTCCTCAAAAAAGAATTAACAAGGTGAACTACACTTCGAATAGCAACAACCCCAGATCAGATCAATAAATGGCTATATTATTTCGAAATGGATAACCTTGATGGATGGTTCACTTTTATTGGTCCGTTCCGGTGTTTGCTTGGCCTACCTTGATGCAAGTGTTTGGGTGTCATGGCTCGTGAGTCGGACACAGATGTTTACGTACATCAGCTACCATTTTCTTCATACTCTGCAGAATGAATTAATAAGATGAGTTTTTCGCACAAAATTAACAAGATGAACTACACTTCAAATAGAAACAATAGCTCAGATCACTGATGGCTATCTTATTTCTAGGGAAATAATCAACATTGCACCGGATGTATCAAAATAAGAAGCATGAACCGAGGAAAATATTCTAAACAGCAGTGTAAAAATAGGGAGAATCGTTAACCACTGGAAGCAATTGAATATGTGGACGAGCGTACATACTCTCGTGTGAACTGGTCGGTTGTCAGCAAGTTTTTCCTTCTCCTTAGACTCACGCCACTGCTCCAATTTTGGACAGTCAGAAATAAGCGGATCCTTGAGGTTGCTGAGTTCTTGTATGCCCACCGGCAAAGACTCAATGGCATGGCATCTTCTGATGACAAGAATCTGGAGAGAGGTGAGGCGTTTGAACCAATCTGGGAGTCCTGTGATGCTCTCACAGTCAGAGAAATGGATTGACTGAAGGGAGGTGAGGTGTTGCATGCTATCGGGTATATGCTTGAGGTTTTTGCATGACACGATGTTCAGTTCCCGGAGAGAGAGAAGGCCACCCAAGTCATTCGGTAGCTCGGTCATGTTGTGGCAATGAAAAAAAGACAATGTCTGGAGGCCATCGAGATGGCAAAGCAAACTCCAGTCATCAATAGGCACTTCACAGCTTTCGACCACGAGTTCAGTTATTGGAGTAAAAGGGCATTCCACAAGCACTGTAACCATCAGCTGGTCGCAATCTGATATATGCAACCTCTGTGCTCTAGGCAGGAGAGTTCCAAAGCTCAACTTGGAACATTTCCGGATAACCAGTTCATCAATATGAGGCATAGACTCATCATCATCATCAATGCTGCATGTGGTGTTCAACTCTTGTAAGCTTTGCATGTCATCTATCGTAAACTTGGAGAGTTGATGGAACACCTCCGTGTCACCGCTGACTTGTTCAGCAGCGTCGATTCTTATGATGCCAGGCATCCTTCTAAGCACTAGATGTTTCAGTTTCGGTAATGAACCAAGTGGTGGCAGGAAACGACAATTAGGGATGTCCTCCATGGTAACCTCTACGAGATTAGGGAGGTGAGAAGACATCCTTAAGATCCAGGGTGGAAAGCATGTGCCAATATAACCATGCAGCTCAAGGCGTTCCAGATTATGTGGTGGCACTAGTTCTCCGAGGATATCATTGCTCTGCTCCACAGCTCCGTGGCAACCCAGCGTCCAATGCATATTCAGCATCCGTAGCCTCCCCTTGTCTGCCAATTTTATTCTCCGTGCTTCCTCTGCTGACTTGATCTTCTCAAGACAGACGATCTCCAGCTCTTTGCAGTCTACACCTTCCAGCTGAACAAGGTTGTTGTTGTTATGTGCTCCATCATCTAGCTGAACAAGGTTGTTGTTGTTGTGTGCTCCATCATCAGCGCGGACCACAAAGAGACTCCGGCATTTCCGCACAACTAACAAACTGAGGGAGTTCAATATACCAGCTCTTTTGATTACACTAAACATTGGAAAGAGCCTGATGCAGCCCGAGAGGTCCAATGTATGCAGCTTGTTGAGGTCATCAAGATTTTCAGGCAGATGACGAAGAAATATGTTATGAGACAAGTCCAGATGCTCCAGGCTAGAAAGGCCACTGATACATGTCCCAATGTATTCGCGTTGTTCCTCTTGTGACATATAGCAGAAGATTGGATTCAGGAACATTGATAAGTTCAAATACACCAGTTTTGTGAGCTTGCAAATGACAAGTTTTAGCCCCTGCAGATGGGGCCGGTGCTCAGGAAGGTAGCAGGAAGGGCTGGACAAGTTCAAATGCTGGATATTTATAAGAGCGCCAAGAATTCCCTCGATCCCTTGAAAGCAAGACGAGAAGGATAGGTCCAGATGCACCAATCTTTTGAGCCTTCTGAATGACTCCGGCAGTTTGGATAGTCCACAGCAGCCAGATAGATTGACGTGGAAAAGATTTAATAGAACTCCAAATGACTCTGGCAGAGTTACCAGCCCAGAGCAACCTGATAAATTCAGATACCCCAGGTGCCTTAGTTGACAGATGGAATCAGGTAGCTTCTGCATGGAGCTCTCCTTTAGTTCCAACACACGCAGACACCTAGCAAATGAGAAGGTGTCATCACTGAGCTCCATTTTGCTACATCCCACACAGCGTAGCGCCCTTAACTGGGCAGGCAATGTACTGTACTTCAATCTTTTGATGACCAAATCTGGGAGCAGTGCATAGCGGCAAAATTCATTGATGTCATGTAACCCAACATTAGCAATCAGTTCGTCACCCATGACTGATTTCACGAAGTCATGCACGTTGTCAGGCATAGTGAAGAGGGTTGCTCCTTTACCATCCTTGGCACTGGCCTGCGTGAGAGGCATAACATCATTTGCCTCCTCATCCTTTCCACTAGCCTGCAAACAAAGAGGACATAAATAATTATTAAGGTTCATATTACAGACAGACAGACAATCAGATTAGATATAACATCTTTTCGTTGGATGTATAATTTGGAAATAATTTAATACTCCCTCCGTAAATAAATATAAGAGCGTTGTGATCAAAAAGCTCTTATATTTATTTACGGAGGGAGTACAAGTTCGATAACCTTAAATAAGATGGATCTATAACAAGCATGTAGTAGTAACTGACCGAAGCAGATTTTGCAGGCTGAAGGAATGATATGTCCATAAGCCTCATGATATACTCTTCAGCACGCTTTGCTGTAGAGACATTGTGGGGTGACCCGTCAATAAGATGGAGCGCTATCCATTGATGAATGAGGTCATGTTTGACTATGGTGTGGCCCTTTGCGAAGATGGCCGCATAGGCAAGGCACAACTTCAGATTTGGCGGCATGCGTCTGAAGCCCAGCTCCAAGGCCGCTGGAGAAACATACATGACAGCACTCTGCTGCCTACTCACCTCTCTCCATCCTGCAACATCTCTGCCCCGCAGCGTAGCTCCAAGCACTCGAGCTGTCAAAGGTACACCCCCACACTTGCTTGCGATCTCCATTCCTATCTGCTCCCACACTTTTTTCTCTGGCCCGTGTCTAACTTTGAAGCAGCTTTCTCGCTTGATTATTGTCCAGCACATGTGTTGGCTCAGCGGATTCAGCATGTACGGCTCCACGCCCGTAGTACAGAATTTCCTCGCGATGCCTTGGTCGCATGTTACGATGACGGTTACCTTGATGCTGCCCTGCTCGTCACCTACAGTAAGCATACGCCTTAGGCTCTCGAGTTGAGTGGGGTCGTCCTCCCATTGGTCATCTAGGACAACAAGCAGGTCTTTCCTGCCACTGTGAAGCAGAAGCTCCTGATGAAGGTGCTTCGTTATACTCATACATTCCGTCTCATTGCTTGAGGCACCTCCACCGCCAGGGCCTATATCTTCTACTCTCGGGCTTGATACCTGAGAGATTATTGACTTGCCTATTTTACATAAGCTGAATTCCTGCGAGACATCAATCCATGCGCGAAGATGTTCTCGGAACTTGTCATCACTGAACACCAGTTTTGCCATGGTTGTCTTGCCTATGCCTGGGGGGCCAAAGATGGGGAAAATTAAGGGCACCTCTTGTCCTGATTGTGTGATGCCGCTCATAGCAGCTGATAGCTTATCCATCACCATCTGTTTCTCTGCATCCCTTGCTCCATCAAAATCTGCTGTTGTTCCTTCAGCTGGCACATGAATAGCTTGCTGGATACTGGAATCCCTGGCCTGCTTGAAAATACAAGACTCGAGCCGTATCTCCTCCAGTTCTTTCTTAATCACTTCTATCCGCATCTTCACCTGAAAAGAAGAAAAATGGAAGTTACAAAGGCAAAAAATAAGAGATTTTCTTTTATGGTAGTGTACTTCCTCTGTAAACTAATACAAGAACATTTAGATCACTATTTTAGTATTCTAAACGCTTTTATATTAGATTGGTCCAAAGGTAAAAAATGATCTGCAAAATTATTGCCGAAGGAAATATTAGTAATTTATGATTCGTCTAAGTAACTGCAGCAATCACAGCCAACGCTACTAAGAGCATCTCCAGCCGCGCCCCCAACAGCCCGCCCCCCTCCCCCCACCGGCGATTTTTCAGCGCCGGCGCCGAAAATCGGCCCAATCGCTCCCCCAGGAGCCTGTTTTCGCCGGTATGGACCGAAATTTGCGTCGGTGGACCCAGGCCGAACATGGCGCGCTGGGGGCGCCGGGGCTAGCGATTTTTGGCGTGAAAAAACTGCGGGCCTGCCGAGTCAGCGACACTCGCCTCGTCGTCCTCAAAATGCCCTCCGTTTCCCGCGGGGAATCAATGCCAAGGCTGTCGTCGGTCAGCCTTCCATTGATTCCTCACGGGCGGCGCGGCGACGCCCCCCTCCCGCCACGCGTATACACGACGCCCACCCCCCGGCCGCTATAAAGCAGCGCCTCCCCGTCGCCTATGACCACACACCGCCCACAGTCGCCGAGCGCCGCGCCTTTGAGCAGTTCGCTACTCGGCGCCGTAGCCGCGACGAGGGAGGCGTCGTCGTCCTCGACGATGACCGTGACTACGACGCGCCGCCACCGGTCCGCCAAGGCGACCCCGGGCAAGGGTCCAGCAAGGGCGGCCGCGTGAAGGAGGAGAACGACGACGAGGACAACGGCGATGGCGGCGACAGCGGCGACTTCGCTGCGCTCAGTGCGTTCTTCGGCCTTTGTTTTTTTAAGTATTTCAGTGTCGTATGTAAAAACTATTTAAGTCGCCTAAGTAATGTCATGTTCGCCGAATTTTAACCGAATCTTTTTCCCGTCTGCTGAATTTAAGCCGAATTTCTTTTTAAAAAATATTAAAGACGCCTTCCGGGGACGACCCAGGGGCCGGCCACTAGGAACCCGAAAACCCCCAGGCCGATTTTAACGCCGGTTCGCCTCAAACGGTGATTTTACGAGCCGACTGGAGGACCAACGATCCGAGATACTCTAAGGGCCTCCATCGCCAACCTCCGCCATCCCGACGCCGCATGACCACCTCCCCACGCCGCCAAAAACCACAGCATGCAGGCCGGCGGCGGCGGCAAGATCCCCGCCATTCTCGCCAGTTGATTGTCCCTCCTGCCGGCTTGTGCAAGGCCTTGAGTCCACACCTATGCGTAGACCTTACAACCTGCAACGCCATCATCTCCAAGGCCTTGTGCACCAGCAGGTCGCTGAAGCTTCGTGCATGTATGAATTAAGGACGCCGATACGTGCCATACGTGTGGGCGTTAGGAAGTCCTTCATTCCCTTATATAAGGCCACAAACTCTTATTACAGGTACCAAGAAAAAATTTAATGACTCCTTTGCAAGTCAACTTTTCTTTTAATTAACCGGGATCATTAATACACCACAAGCATGCAACGAATGAATGGGAAAGAAGTGATGGAGTGTCATTATGACTACATGCATGTAAGTATTAAAAAGTTGCTAGTACGAGGAAACATCATTAAATTTTGCCTCGATTACTGTTGGTGGCCTTGTATTGATGCCAAATGTATTTTTGATAGTGGCCTTAAGAGAATGGAGGGAGTAGTAGCCATGATTTCATAACTTTAGGAGTTGCCACATACTAACACTAAGCAATTGAGAGAGTTGCCATGTAAAAGGAAGAGTTGCCATCTGCTTATGTGCACGTTAGGGCAGTTGCCATGTACCATGCAAAAACACATGGCAACTCGGTAAAAGAGAGTTGCCATCTGCTTACGTGCACATTAGGCAGTTGCCGTGTACCCTGCAAAACACATGGCAACTCGGGTAAAAAGAGAGTTGCCACCTGCTTATAAAGCATACTAGGGCCAGTTGCCATGTGCACTGCAAAATACATGGCAACTAGCAGCTTGGGTGTGGGAGAGGAGACGGGCGTGTGGATGAGATGGCAAATGCCCACACACTAGCCCTTATGTGTGCGTGCAAAGTGACGTATAGGCGAACTGCTGAACGCCCACACACCAGCCCCTCCTGTGTGGTGAAACGGCCGTGTGGACGACCGGATGAACACCCACACACCAGGCCAATCCTACGTGGCACTAGAAACATGCCAAGACTCGTGCGCTCATGAACGGACGCGGATCCACGCGTGTGGGCGAGATGCAGACGCCCACACGTGTGGGCGTTAACATTTCCGTGAATTAATTATCGGTCAATATGTGCATGTATGTGGATCCATCCGGACGCAGATTTTTAGAGCACCTGTACCCAGGCCTTGGTTATCTGGCTCTTCAATGTCGCTTTAAGATCTATGCGAGATAACTAACTTCGTCCAAAAATCTTCATCCAAATATTGTCTAGGAACCATGGGTAGATGGAGGAGGAGGACGAAGAGCGCATTCCAGAACCATTCTCCTTCATCAAGAGAAGATGGAGAGAAATATGGTGCCACAGATTCAGAACCCCGGCAGATTTCTCCAACGTCCTAGATATTGACGACACCGAAGAGACCCCGCCTGAATCGCATCCCACTCCAGTTCCATGGAGTCAAAGGTACTAGCATGCTGAATCTAAAAGATTCTAGGTTCTAGTTATTTGATTGGTGAATGTTAACAGCTAGGCATGTGGAAGAACATGTCAAATATAGCTGAAGAGGAGAAGTAGGCAAGCTTGTCAGAAATTCGGACATAATCACGGGCAGAGACATATACATTAATAATCTATTGATGCGCTTCAGTTGTTTGCTGTCAAAAGTTCGTCTTATTTGGAGCAGATATAGGCTTTTTGTGAAGTAGTTAGATTTTGCTGTTCTTCTTTTGAAGCATGTGGTTACAGTAATTTAGATTGACATATTTTGCTGTTCTTTTTGGTCCATACTCCATAGTGCTGGAAAAATTGGGGTGGGCATTGGCATGTACAGTAGGACATATTTAAGAGAGACGAAACTCAAAATGCTACACGGTTAAATCTTGTGGAGCGCTTAGATTCAAAAACTATACTTGACATGTACACATGAGGATACCCAACCTCATTTTTCTGAATTCCTGACAGCCGTCCAACATTTGGAAAGTGCTGAATGCAAATTACAATCCCCTTTACGTTGGAATATGCATATTCTGATTTTTTTTTTAGAAAAGGAAGAATACCCCAGGCCTCTGCATCTGAACGATGCATACAGCCATATTATTAATTATTAACACAAGACCTTACAAAGTCGTACAACAGTAAAACCAAAACCATCGTCTAAGCAACACCTGTCGCTACTCCTATCCAGTTGATGAAGGGGCGCTGATAGTCTGGGCCTAATACCAAACAGACTTTACAGCCAAACCTAATATCTAAGACCTGAGGTCCCAACCAGGACGCCTGCCGGGTATGGGCACCCACCAGTCCGGCGTGCTCCTCAACCAGGACGCCTGCCGGATATGAGGCAGCCGCAATCACCTGCCATCAATCCATCTTCAGAGCTGTACTGCTGCATCGACCTTGCCCGGTCTAGCTGCCGCCAACGCCACCACGACGCTAGATAGCGTCGACCTACTGCGCATGTCCATCACCACACATTTGACGCCAAGCCTCCGCTGCTCCATGCCGCCAAGAGTCGCCGCCATGAATATGTAGAAAAAAACATCGCTCCACCGAAGAAGCCATCCGCTGGTCCCTCGAGCCGGAGTGCATCTCCAAGAATGCCGCCCCCAAGGGGGTAACGACACATGAATGCCGTCGTCATCCGATCAACTGACCTAGGGTTTCCCCCGGATGTATTGGGTGGGTTTGATATTTGTACCTCGATGATGCCTTCATAAAGGAAACGATGATAAGGGCATCGTCATCACCGGCTCCGGCCAACGACCGAAGACCAAGTTTTCACTCGGATCCGTCCCAAGACATCCACTCGACAACCTGTGCACTGTCTCGACCGCCTTCAAAGCCCCCGATCTACCCGCCTAGATCCAGTGACCAACCGCAACAGCAATACTACCGTAAGAGCCCTCGCACACCGGCCACTGCCTGAATGCGCCACCACTGAAGCGTGGGAGGAGGACTCCCAATCCACCTCGCCAAACCGCGAGAGCCACCGAGATCGATCCCGCACACTCATCACCGTCTCTGATCTGAACCAATCCTCGGCAAAACGAGATCGGCGATGCAGATCCGCCTTGGATAGGGACAACACCACGCCATGCCGTCGCGGGAAGCCCGAGCTTCACCCGCCGTCACCTTCCAGGGCTGCCGCCCCGAGATCCAGCCGCCGCCGACAGGCCGAGCCGCCGGCCACCGCGACCAAGGCCGCTATGCCCGCGAGCCCATCAAACGGCCGGCGCCACCAGATCTTCCTCGGAGCCGCAGCTCCGCCTCCCCCGCCCAGCACCATGCCGCCGCCTTGCGCTGTCGCCTAACGCGCCGCCGCGACGCAGATCGGGGGAGAGCGCCTCGGCGCCATGGGTGACCCGACTCACCTGATCTGGCGGCGCGGGAGGGAAGAGAGCCTCCGCCTCCACCATCAGCCGCCTGGGGCTTTGCCCGGCGACCTCCTCTAGCGGCGGCGGAGGGGAGGGGGAAGATGGACGTGCCCGTCGGCGGCGGCTAGGTTTTTCACCTGAGCCCTTGTAGCGGGAGGGCGACGCGGGTCTAGCCTCATATAATTGTCATTTTTGTTTTCACCTCGAATTCGGCTGACATCTCCAATATACGTAGGGTCCGACTTGGGTCTCCCCGCGACGGTTGGGTCGCACTGCCGTGGCCGGAGTTCGAGCCTCCCGGCGACGTTAGGGTCAAACTGGTTGGCAGCAGGTCAGATCCATCGGGCAGCAGCGTAGGGACGCGAGCTCGAGACTCGGTGGCTTTACCCTGCTTCATTTGGTATATGGTTATCGAAAAAAATCTCAGCGTGTATTGAGTTGTTGAATGGGGAAGTTTTTTTTTGTTTTTTGTTTGGGAAGAATGGGAGAGTAGGCCTCTTTGCTTTTTGCTGCTATTACGTTTTTGTTTTTTTTCCTATTTTTAATTTCCCCGCCACCGCCTCTGTTGCGTGATGAGTTTCCACTCTTAAAATTTTGTCCAGTTAGAAAAATATCAGAGAAAGATAGAGAGAGCTCTGCTTTGCCCATGTTTGAACATGTGACGATTTGGTCCAGTGTGTTCGTGGATGTAGATTCAGCACCGGATGGTAATGAATAAAGGCGAATAACTGCAAGACTGGATTTGTGTGTTGTTTTCTTGATCGGAGGTGATTTTTTTGTGTACATGGACTGAATATATTCGCAAGCATCACAAGGGTGGATCTGATGACGACATCAGCAGCCTTGCAGATTCTCTGCTGGACCATTACCTGTGTTTTCTCCTCTTGTTGCAATGGACTCCATGCCATGCAGTTTATACATATTTGTATGGATTTTTAAGTTGTGGAGCTAGCTGGGATCCATTTGTGTCCACAAAAAGAATCACAAACTTTCTTACACATAGCCCGCAATTAATCAAACCGCAAAAACAAAATGTATGGTGTTGTGTGTGCTAGCCTGGGATTTTGTGTGGTGAGCCAGCCGAGATCTTGGCCTGGGAATAAAACTTTCTTTCTAGCCATTTAAGACCATTATTGGAAAATTGAAGAATTTTGTTTTGAGCGGGATTTTTTTTAGATATCTGTGGTAACAACCGTATGTATGGAAAATATTCCAATGTCAACTGAAACTTTTTTTGAAACAGTACAAACCTGCATTAAAGTTCAGTTCTTTTGCTAATATTTTATGATTCTATAGCCTAGATCGACATACTGTTCTATTTTGCAAAAGAAAGGGTGATATCGCAAATGGCTTCCTTTGACAAGATGCACCAAAAAAATCATGCAGACTAGAACTTTAACGATATCGCAAATGGCTTCCTTTGACAAGATGCACCAAAAAAATCATGCAGACTAGAACTTTAACGATACACGCCCGATATCGCGACTCTCCTTTCCTATGTCGTTCATGTTCTCGACTTTATTTAAGTTGTCGATCCCACCTGAAATATGGACTTTCATATACTATGATCGGTCTTTTATGGCCAAGGTAGAAGGACTATAGTGTCACACACCAAAGTATGGATCTAAAAAATGTCTTTTGAAGGTCTTTCATGGCATACGTAGAAGAATTTCAGTGAGACACACCCAAGTCTAGTAATCTCACAAATAATCAATCTCAATTTCTATGTCGGGGCCTTCATGTTTGACACAGGAGAAATTTAACGATGCATGTCCAAGATCGTGACTGTCCTCTTATATGTTGATCCCCATTTTGGCTAGAGACAAACTATTATTCCAGTTGACGCTCGCACCCAAAATATGGACTTTCACATACCATGACGGGTCTTTTGTGGTCTAGTTAGCACAACTTTAGTGGCACACGCCGGAGTATGTATCTTCAATAACACCTTTTGAAGGTTTTTGATGGCATACATAGAAGAACTTTACATAATTCACTGGCGATTGCACAAGGATAGATCCCCGAGAGGAAAACTTTAATATAGCATGCCCGGTGCTTTCGTGTTCAAACACGAAGGACTCTACTGAAAGCATCGAGCAATTGTACAAAGATAGTGCATTCGTGTACAAACATGAAGGACTTTACATAATTTACTTGGCGATTGCACAAGGATAGATACCTGCATGACATGGTGCTTTCGTGTTCAAACACGAAGGACTTAACTTAAAGCACCGGAAGATTGCACAAAGATAGACACTACTAGGAAAATGCCTGCTATTGGCGCATCTGTTTTGGCTGCTAAAGACGTACTACAGGTGCGCCACTAGCATCACGCCATTAGTAATTAATACTAATGGCACCATTACTATCTGACTTAGTAATGGCGCACCACATAGAAGTGTGCCATTACTAACAATTTTTTTTCAATTTTTTTTCAGATTTTTTTTCAATTTTTTTTCTTTTTTCTTAATCTCGGGTCACTATGGCTTAATCTCAGGTCAATATACTTAATCTCAAGTCAAATCGCACTAAGTGGTCAAACTTTCTGGAAAGTCACCTATCCTCACACTACTCCAGCCCGAGCACGTCTAACTTCGCAGTTCTATCCAACCCCAACACCACCTCACTTAACAGGCACTTGTTGATATATCTATCATATCAATCCTATTAAACCTTGTTGATGTCTAGGACTTTGTTCATGTTCATGAGTATGATAAAATTTTGAAAAATATTTCAAACTTCCTGGTCATATTACGTATCATCTTTGAAAAAAACTTCTAAAAAAAATTCGAAACCAATATTTTTTTCTGTTACTAGTGGCGCACCTAGCAAATGGTGCGCCACTAGTAAGTTTGGATTTTTTCCATTTCCCCCTCTAGGTCTTAAAAGCCCCGTATCTTTCTTTCTGTTAGGTTTTTGGGGATTCTAAAAATCTTGAACGTGGTTTCCCCATTCAATTCAAATGTAACTTTTCGAGTAGATGATTTTTCATATAAAAAACTTTTTAATCCGAGTTCGTATGCAAAAGTTATGCCCATTTTACAAATTTCAGAGAGATTTTGCAAATAAAGTCGAAATTCATATTTGTAAATTTTCCCAACAAGTAGACCACATATCACACGGGAAACTTATTTTCTTTTATTTTTTGAAATTTCCATCATTTTCTTTTATTTTTTTAAACTGAAAAGGCGGTCCAGGGGGTGCATTCGGTGCAATTTTTGGTCAAAACTAGTAATGGCGCACTGTGGGAGTGGTGCGCCAACTAGTAATGGCGCACCACACCCACGGTGCGCCATTACTAGTTTTGAAAAAAAAAATAAAAAAATTGAAAAAAAATAGTAGTGGCGCACCGAGGGTGTGGTGCGCCATTACTAGTAATGGCGCACTATCCCCTGGTGCGCCATTACTAGTTTTGAAAAAAAAATGTTAGTAGTGGCGCACCGTGGATGTGGTGCGTCATTAGTATTTAGAGTTTAATGGCGCACCAACACATGGCGCCACTGCTATAGAGTAGTGGCGCACCACATGTGTGGTGCGTCATTAATGTCCATATTATCTATAGCCCTTTTCCTAGTAGTGAGACCCCACTTAATGAACTTTAATCCAGCATACCCGGAAGCGTTCGTCATGCGGGGCATGAATGACTTTACATAATTCACTAGGCGATTGCACAAGGATAGGTCCTCGCATGACAAACTTTAATAAAACATGTCCGGTGCTTTTGTGTTCAAATCTGAAGGACTTTACTAAAAGCACCGGGCGATTGCACAAAGATAGACCCCACTTAAATGAACATTAATCCTGCATACCCGGTGCGTTTGTGTACACACATGAAGGACTTTACGAAATTCACTGGGCGACTGCACAAGGATATATCCCCGCTTGACAAACTTAAATATAGCATGCCCGGTGCTTTCGTGTTCAAA
This sequence comes from Aegilops bicornis, assembly GCA_021605145.1. NCBI lineage: Eukaryota > Viridiplantae > Streptophyta > Magnoliopsida > Poales > Poaceae > Aegilops > Aegilops bicornis. The sequence continues at coordinate 32,198,660 of CM038670.1, forward strand.
CACGAATGACTTTACTAAAAGCACCCGGCGATTGCACAAAGATAGACCCCACTTAAATGAACTTTAATCCAGCATACCCGGTGCGTTTGTGTACACACATGAAGGACTTTACGTAATTCACTGGTGAAAGTGCAATCATGCCCTAAATATTATTTTGATGCTGATGACAATATACTCATAGGGGACTAACAAAGTTTGTCAAGTATATCTCAGGTTTTAGTCCCCTCGGAATCAATTGTGTGTGTGGATTATGATTTCGGAAATGTTTAACCTCATCAGGAACGAAGAAACAAGACTATCTTTATGTTTATTCTTTAGTATAGGATCCCGCACTATTAAGAGGGAAACATGGGTTATTGTGAAAGTCTTGATCAACATCTACTTCAAAGTCAGTGTCTGATCTTCATCTCTGTCGGACGACCGGTACTCACCTGACGTCCGACCGCTTCTATACATAGCCAAAACATCGGTCGTCCGGTGTGCACCGAACGTCCGGCAAATCCTATCCAAAGCCAAAACATCGGTCGTCCGGTCCTTGTCGGACGTCCGTTGTCTGCAGAGCCCTCGGTCGTCCGATATTCTTCGGTCGTCCGGTACTCTCTCCACAGAGCCTGAACGTCGGACGTCCGGATTCTCCGGTCGTCTGGTACCCACTATACCGTGCCAAAACATCGGACGCCGGTCCCTGTCGGACGTCCGGTGTCTGTCAAGCCTTCGGTCATCCATTGTGTATCGGATGACCAACGCCGCAGTGCTGTTTTGGGCTCCAACGGCCACTTATTGAGGCATACTATAAATATCTATCCTATCCCGTGAGAAAGTTGACCATTCACTTCAATATAGCATGCCCAGTGCTTTTGTGTTCAAACACGAAGGACTTTACTGAATAGACCGGGCGATTGCACAAAGATAGACCCCCACTTAATGCACTTTAATCCAGCATACCCGGTGTGTTTGTGTACAAACATGAAGGACTTTACGTAATTCGATGGGATTGCACAAGGATAGATCCTCGCATGACAAACTTTAATATAACATGCCCGATGCGTTCGTCTTCAAACATGAAGGACTTTACCGAAAGCACTATGCGATTGCACAAAGAGAGACCTCACTTAAATGAACATACCATGACCGGTCTTTTATATCCTAGGTAGAAGTACTTTAGCAATGTATGTCTGAGATCGGGACTCTCATCGTCCCATGTTGGTTTCGTTCTTGACTAGAGACTAGATATTATTTGAGTTGGCAATAGCACCGGTCTTTTGTTGCATAGTTGGAAGAACTTTAGTGGCCTCTTATGGTCGAACGCGACGAAATTTAGAGATAATAGTCATATGTACCGGAAGACGGGCCTCTTGCACTCCACCATGAAGAATTTTAATGATATATTGATTGGTATGTTTTTTCATGTGGGATCTGAAAACCAACCCCATAATTATTGTGTTATTGCTCTCGACGATGAAGAACTTTAGTTTCATCACTAGACACTACACCCGATATTACACCACAATTGGGGTTCTGGGGAAACCAACCCCATATAACCGTCGATGTGCACTTTATATCCTCGGTTCTGGTCCTCTTATGGTCGACCGAGAAGAACTTCCTAAATAGTAGCCATATGTACCCGAAGGCGGGCGTCTTGCACTCTGAGCCGGATCCTCTAACTTAGAGAAGGGAAGTCACGGTGCTATAGTACACCTCTAGTGTAAAATGAAGAAGCAATGTTATGGACTATTAGCATGTTATTTACTTTTGGTAATTATTACTGTAGATATAAAAAAATCCAAAATTAATTTTGTATCACCATCAACTTGTTTGTATGCAATCACTATGAATGTGCACACTAGATCTGTAATTTAAAAATTAATTTAAGTTATTTTGGCCTTAAGTGTATGGATTAACAAAAGGAAAGTTAGGGTACTGTAGCTTCTCTAATATCCCTTGTGTATGTTAGAGGATCCAGTCCCTTGCACTCGACCAAGAATAATACTGTTAGAGATTGTTGGGACATAAGTGCCAGTTCTTTTCCTGGCTTTTTTGGGTTTTCAGAATAAGCTGCCCCCTACACAGCTTATTTTATAAGCCAACCAAAATTTTCATTTTAGAAGCCTGCTGATCAAGTCTTAACTACTAGGCTTCTAAAAAAAATTTGACTGGGCTTCTAGAATAAGCTGGGTAGGGGGCAACTTATTTCAGCTTATTCTACAAGCCACCAAAAGAACTGGCCCTAAATCAGTCCCAATGACTGATCCCACCGTCCGCCACACAATCAGTACCAAATTGATTAGTGAAGTATTTGTTAATGGTCAATATATTTAGCACTAAAATATACTGATATTGGACTTGTTGCGAAGATCTCGTCATATAAAATTCAACTAAATAAATGAATTTGAATTTTCATAATATATTCAAAAGATATGGTGACATATTTGTTTATAGTGCAATTTCGTGTTGAAGAGATGGATAGGTAGCAAGAGCTAGCCGTAGCATGGCTAGCTGAGCAGATGTGACAGCGCCGCACATGCTCCTGTGGCCACCCAGGGAATATCTTATTGTTGAACTATTGGCTCGGTCACTTCGGAGTACACTTTTGTTAATTCTGATGCATACTGATGCATACTCTGAAGAACTTTGTTCGGGTACTCCGAAGAACTTTATACTATCATGCATGTTCTAAATCTCTGCCATATAAACCATTATAGGCGGTTATAAAAAAGTTGCTCTTTTTCATGATTCAATATTGTCAGGCCATACTTAGCAGATAAACTAAGGAGTAGTATGGTTACATCTGAAGCATAAAAGATGGCAGGGAGGGATAAGATGCATGTGAAGGACGAGGACGGCCGAATCTATAGACTCGGTCCCACCACCTGCCGAATCTGATGGAATACATCTCCATATACACCCTGCCAAAAATTGTGGGACGCTGGGATACCATGCAAAGCTGACAATGTGGTGGGCCTAGTTGATTTGACACCACGGTTGATATGCGGTTGAGATACAAGTTATGCGCGCAATGCGTTAGGAAAAATCCAGGTCAAATTATCCATTTTATTTTTGGAAGTATCTAGAACTCATTTAGATGAGATATAATTTGGTCTCATCTAGATGAGTCTAGCAAAACAGTTTATTTTTACACATGCATGGCGCTGGTACATGGTTTCCAACGTTGGAAGAAAGGATGCTTAACACATGCGCTAGGAATAAAATAATATTATATTGCTGATCAAGCGCCTGATTAAGCGCATTGCATTGGAGATGCCTGATGGGGACGGTGCGGGATGGTCAAACTGAACCTTCACAAATAACGGAAGTTCCATCTCTATTCTCCATCTGTGTTTAGACAAAATGTCCGTGGGATCGATTAACAGTGAGCTACCTAAAATACGCCTGACGACTCAATATACTGCTCCCTCCGATTCGTATTATTTGTCGCTTAAATGGATGTGCCAACCACAAAAATACATGTAGATACATTCGTTTGAGCGACAAATAATGTGGATTGGAGTACAAGAAATCTGGTGTAGTACTGCCTCATCTGGTCCATCAAACGACAAAAATGAAGGGCCCGATTTAGTTGATGTACCGTAAAAAGACTAAAAAATAAATAAAAATAAAAGTAGAAGATGGAGAGGAACGCTGTCCTGTACGTAGCCAAATCTTTAGCTAGATCTATGAATACTGTAAACGTCCCTACGGCAACAAGTAATGAAATGCAGAAAAATGTCTAAGGTAAAAACGAATGCGGAAACTAATTCGAGAATATACCGTTGCAGCAGGCGGCGGGCTGTTGGCTCGCAGCTCCTCGACCATATCGAAGATATCGTAGGCGGTCTTCCTCACCCGCCTCAGCCAGTACCAAGCCAGCCTGCCCGGTACCGACTGCCTCTCGGCGGCCTCTATCAGCGGCTGTACGCCTTCCAGCACCACCACCATCTCCTTCAGATCGCTGGTGAACTTGTCTCCGGTCATGGCGGATCTGAGCTTCATGCATGACCTCTGGACGATGACTTGGGCCATGGTTGTTTAGTCCACTGGGTGACTCAGTGTGCGTGTGGTAGCAGACTAGCAACGCTTGGATGAGCGTGCGCGCAAATGCCGTTACCCCGTGACCTGATAAGCTAAACTATGCCGATAGGATGATAAAGTATTCTTTAACCAACATCAAGTGGAGAGTGGTTTATCTAGCGGTCCTGGGTTTTACCAGCTATGTACAGCTCACACGATTGTTCTGTGAGATTGGTGATGTATTTGTTTCGTCAATCGTATTGCATAGGGCGTACACAACCTCAACCGATGAGTATATTTGTACATGTTGGGAATAGTAAAAACAGGGAAAATTTATGGTACAGTATAATACACCAAAGCACGCGTATTAGATGGGCGATCTAATGAATGAGACTAACTGGGCTGTTTAAAGCCCAAGGGTGATTTCGACCTAAAAATTTGTATACCTTTAATCGTCCCATCCAAGGATATTCCCGTCCTAAAATTTTCAATTAACTTAATTGCATTAACATTGCACTTATTATTACACCACGTCATGGTGGGTGCTCATTTGAATTTTGGTGCGAACTGTTCGTCCTCTACTCTCGAGGCGTAGTCTCCGACGCCCTCGATCGCCCTCGATCGCCGCCGCGCGCACTTGCCGTGTCACTCCTTCACCTACTCCTGCTCCCCCCTCCATCGCAAGTCACCCCCCTCGGGTCATGGCACCAGATCTCTCGAGGGGCCGCCTAATCCCCTCATTCCCAGATCCGACGCCACCTTCCCCGATGCGAGGCCAGATCATCCTCATCGAGGTGCATCAACTTCTTCACGCCGGATCCGCTGTAAGTGCCTAGCGATCTCATATCTTATCTGGTCCCTTCTGCATAGTACCAATATAGGGTCGGATTTGATTAGGGTTTAGGATATGTGATATGAGGTTTAGGGTTTACGGTTTGAGAAAGTTGGACTAGATTTCAATCGAAAGGAAGTGTAATTTGGATTTAGCTAGGACATATTGAAGGACTTAGTTAGGGTTATGTGGCATGAGAAAGTTGTCAGCAGATTTGGATTCAAAAAAAGTTATTTTGGATTTAGTTAAGAGATACTTTTGAATTGAGGTTCAAGATATTTTGCATTTAGTTAGGAGATAATTTTCGATGGAGTTTGGAGTTATTTTGGATTTAGTTAGGAGATAATTTTCGATGGAGTTTGGAGTTATTTTGGATTTAATTAGGAGATACTTGATCTATCAGGGTGGATCTATCACAACATTAGAAGGATTCGTGGACTTTGCATTTAGTTAGGAGATCATCAGTTACAACAAGTACAATCAATCAAATATTTCTGGATTTAGTGAGGGCATATTTTATACTTAGAGCTTTTGAAGGACTACGTTAGGTACATGAATCCGATATGAAAAATTAAATCAATTATTTCAGCAGAGTAGTGCATAATTATTATGTATGCTATCCATACGTAACATTGACTATCCGTTTTCGTTCGCAGCATAACGACATGGACGATAAAGGCAATGATGGCGAAAACTTGGGTGATACAGGGAAGGATGACAAGGACATGGGTGAGACAGGCAAGGATGACCAGGACACGGGTGATAGATGCAAGGAAGGCAAAGGCATGGATGAAAATGACAATGATTTCGTAGGCATGAACCCCAAAGGAATGGATGGTATGTGCATGGATGATAAGGATAATGAGGATGCAGGCAAGGATGGCATAGACATGGATGATGTACACATGCAAGGTAAAGGAATTGATAATAAAGGCATGGCTAGTTCAGACTTATATGAGTGTATGAAATACTTAGAGATTGTGAAGAAGACTTTCATGACCGAGGAAGAAGCCTACATGTTCTACGTAGGCTATGTGAGAAAAAAGGTTTTGGTGTTAGAAAGGTTGATCTCAAGTACATGGGTCCGGGTCTGAAACAAAATGCATACAGAAGGACATACAAGTGCTGCAAACAAGGATGGCGGGCCCTTAAGCACTTCAACAAAGCTGAAAGAAAAATAACATCGAGGGGTCTTTCTCGGTGTGGGTGTTCCGCTCTTTTTCAGGTTGAACTACACGATAGCACTGGCCTCTGGTTCGTCAAGAATTTTGTGGACAAGCATAACCATCTGTTTGCCCCTACTGACCCGACTCCCTACTTATCGACTCATCGTAGAATGACTGATGCGCAAAAGGCCGGTGTCATCGAGTATGCCATCGGTGGACTTCAAACACATCAGATTATGAACGTAATGGAGAAGAATGCTGAGGTCCCGACAAGCTTGGATTTATAGATCGAGACCTATATAACCATGTTTCAATCCAGAAGAAACACAAGATAGAAGGCACTGATGCTAGATGTTTGCTCACCTATATGATTGCACAGAAAAAGGCAGACCCGGAGTTCTTTTTCAAATACACAAAAGACAACAAAGGCCATTTGAGGAACATATTCTGGGCCGATTCACAATCCCGGATTTACTATGTTGCCTTTGGTGGTGTCGTGGTGTTTGACAGTACATATCGGTCTAACAAGTACATGCTTCCATTTGTCCCATTTGTTGGTCTGAACCATCACCGCATCACAGTTTTGTTTGGGGTCGGTCTAGTTCAGACGAGACAGTTGCATCATACCAGTGGCTTCTTCATGTATTTTTGGAGGCAATGTCCCAGACAAAACCCATTTCAGCAATCACCGATGGGGACGGTTCAATGGCTAAAGCAATAGCTACTGTCTGGACCGGAACAGATCATCGTTTGTGCATGTGGCATATCGAGGAGAATATGGTGATGCACCTCCGGAAGAAAAAGCTTGAAGAATTTAGGGAATTCATTTACCGTCGTTGGGATATTGATGAGTTTGTGAAAAGATGGGAGGCCTATAAGGTTCGATTCAAAATAAAACCAATGGGGAAGAGGTCGTCATGGTTTAACAGGATGTACGAGCAGAGACACAAATGGGCTGTGGCGTACACACAAAGGGTAGATATTTCCTAGGCATGATGAGTAATCAGAGGAGTGAGTCTCTCAACTCAAGGCTTCATGTGAACCTGAACAGGAAGATGCAACTTGTTGATTTGTTGCAGCATGTTGAGCATTGTGTATCCATAATGCGTAAGAATGAAGCAGCATTAGACGCAGTTGCATCACATACGATACCCTTCACTAAGATGAATGCACACCCTCTAGAGATTGCTGCCTCTTATATTTATACTCATGCGATGTTTCCAAAGGAAAAGCGTCAGATTGTCGAAGGAACAAATTGGCAGGTTGCAGACTGTGTGGCGTGTGATGCTTTGGTCGTGTTTGGAGTTTTGCGCAAAGTCCCATATGATAAAGTCCCATATGCCAAGGATGCTAGTGAATTGCAAGGTAAGGATGGTAAGGACACAGATGCTAAGGTTCCTACGGACTTGGAGGGTAAGGATGGTGAGGACTTGCAGGCCAAAAACTTGGATGGTAAGGCTCCCACTGACTTGGAAGGAAAGGATGGTGTGGACTTGGATGCAAAAATCCTAGATGGTAAGGATCCCAATGACTTGGAAGGTAAGGGCAGTGAGGAGTTGGATGCAAAAAAGTTGGATGCATAAGTCGTGAATGCTAAGTCTGTGGATGTTAGATATCACATGACATCTCTGTTCAGAGGAGCAAGACTGGATGCTGCAGCTTGTAAATGTAGAAAGTTGGAAAGTGAGGATTACCCATGCGCACATATATTTTGCATTCTAGATTATCTTGGTGTACGCACATTTCCAAAAAAATTTGTGAAGAAAAGATGGACAATGCATACCAAGCCAGCGTTCCCTTCTTCGAGGACTGCGAATACTCATGTATGGTCTGATCTCATGAAAAATTATCATCAACTACGCAATATGTAGTGACGCTTTATTCACAGCTGCAGCTAGCGATTCACAGTCAGAACAGGTGATGGAGCTCCTCCAGAGTATATTGGTTGCCGGAGACAAAACTGATTTGGCTGAAGGCCAGAAATCATTTGTTCCTTTGCCAGCGTACTACTCTGCTGCTCGCGAATGCTGCATTGATGACATGGAAAATCCAATCAAAATAGTTCCAAAAGGGCGACCAACCATCGAAGAATCGAACATGAGGATTAACTCTAGGCGCGAGCGGATGAGAGGGAAAAAAAGCATTGAAGTTAGTGCACATGTTTATCTCATTGTTCATTTCCATACATGCTTACAATGTAATATGTTCTCCGGGAGAATGTTCACATGTTTTTCTTCAATTTATGCAGGAAAAACTGGGGGAAATCAAAGGGCCCAAGGACGAGGAAGCGAAAAGATAAAGAGTCAGAGACAAAGTCAGAGAGATAGTTAGAAACAGAAGAAGTGGAAGATTCAGATACAGAAGAAGAGGAAGATTCAAATACAGAAGAAGAGGAAGATTCAGATGCACAAGAAGAGGAAGATTCAGATTCAGAAAATGGTGGGCTGAGGAGGGCTAGAAAAAAACCATTGAAGGATGGTAGGCTGCGGAAGGGTACGAAGAGACCGTTCAAGGATGGTAGGCTGCCAAAGGGTAGGAGGAGACCATTGGAGGTTGCTGATACGTCCATTTTGCATCATGCTTTTATGTCTATATTTATTGCATTATGGACTATTATTATACGTTATGTCACAATACTTATGGCTATTCTCTCTTAACAAGGTTTAACATGAAGAGGGAGAATGCCGACAGCTGGGATTCTAGGCTGGAAAAGGAGCAAATATTGGAGACCTATTCTGCACAGCTCCAAAAGTCCTGAAACTCCATGAAAGTTATTTTTGGAATTAATGATAATTATTGAGCGAAAGAAGTACCAGAGGGGGCCCACACCCTGGCCACGAGGGTGGGGGGCGTGCCCACCCTTACAGGGCGCGCCCTCCTGCCTCGTGGGCCCCCTGGTGGCCCTCCGGTGCCCATCTTCTGCTATATGAAGTCTTTTACCCTGAAAAAAAATCAGAAGCAAGCTTAGGGGATGAAACTCCGCCGCCATGAGGCGGAACCTTGGCGGAACCAATCTAGGGCTCCGGCGGAGCTGTTCTGCCGGGAAAACTTCCCTCCGGGAGGGGGAAATCATCGCCATCGTCATCACCAACGATCCTCTCATCGAGAGGGGGTCAATCTCCATCAACATCTTCACCAGCACCATCTCCTCTCAAACCCTAGTTCATCTCTTGTATCCAATCTTTGTACCAAAACCTCAGATTGGTACCTGTGGGTTGCTAGTAGTGTTTATTACTCCTTGTAGTTGATGCTAGTTGGTTTATCCGGGGGAAGATCATATGTTCAGATCCTTAATGCATATTAATACCCCTCTGATTATGAACATGAATATGCTTTGTGAGTAGTTACGTTTGTTCCTGAGGACATGGGTGAAGTCTTGCTATTAGTAGTCATGTGAATTTGGTATTCGTTCGATATTTTGATGAGATGTATGTTGTCTGTCCTCCAGTGGTGTTATGTGAACGTAGACTACATGACACTTCACCATTATTTGGGCCTAGAGGAAGGCATTGGGAAGTAATAAGTAGATGATGGGTTGCTAGAGTGACATAAGCTTAAATCCTAGTTTATAAGTTGCTTCGTAAGGGGCTGATTTGGACCCATATGTTTCATGCTATGGTTAGGTTTACCTTAATACTTCTTTTGTAGTTGCTGATGCTTGCAATAGGGGTTAATCATAAGTGGGATGCTTGTCCAAGAAAGGGCAGCACCCAAGCACCGGTCCACCCACATATCAAATTATCAAAGTAACGAACACGAATCATATGAGCGTGATGAAAACTAGCTTGACGATAATTCCCATGTGTCCTCGGGAGCGCTTTTCTCATTATAAGAACTTGTCCAGGCTTGTCCTTTGCTACAAAAAGGATTGGGCCACCTTGCTGCACCTTATTTAATTTCTTTGCTTGTTACCCTTACAAATTATCTTATCACAAAACTATCTGTTACCTACAATTTCAGTGCTTGCAGAGAATACCTTACTGAAAACTGCTTGTCATTTCCTTCTGCTCGTCGTTGGGTTCGACACTCTTACTTATCGAAAGGACTACGATAGATCCCCTATACTTGTGGGTCATCAAGACTCTTTTCTGGCGCCGTTGCCGGGGAGTGAAGCGCCTTTGGTGATTGGAACTTGATAAGGAAACATTTATAGAGTGTGCTGAAATTTATTGTCACTTGTTACTATGGAAACTAATCCTTTGAGGGGCTTGTTCGGGTTATCTTCACCCTGTCCAGTAGAGAAAAGAGTTGCTCCTCAACCTACTGAACCTACTGAAAATGTTTACTTTGAAATTCCTTCGGGTATGATAGAGAAACTGCTAGCTAATCCCTTTGCAGGAGATGGAACATTGCATCCTGATTTACACCTTATCTATGTGGATGAAGTTTGTGGATTATTTAAGCTTGCAGGTATTCCCGATGTTGTGAAGAAGAAGGTCTTCCCTTTATCTTTGAAGGGAGATGCATTGACATGGTATAGGCTATGTGATGATATGGGATCTTGGGACTATAAACGATTGCAATTGGAATTTCACCAGAAGTTTTATCCTATGCATCTTGTTCATCGTGATTGTAATTATATATATAATTTTTGGCCTCGCGAAGGAGAAAGCACCGCTCAAGCTTGGGGGAGGCTTAAGTCAATGTTATATTCATGCCCCAATCATGAGCTCTCAAGAGAAATGATTATTCAAATTTTTTATGCTCGACTTTCTCTCAATGATCGCACCATGCTTGATACTTCTTGTGCTGGTTCTTATATGCCGAAGACTATTGAATTCAAGTGGGACTTATTGGAAAGAATTAAATGCAACTCTGAAGATTGGGGTTCCGACGATGGTAAGGAGTCAGGTATGACACCTAAGTTTGATTGTGTTAAATCTTTTATGGATACCGTTGCTTTTCATGGATTTAGCGCTAAATATGGACTTGACTCTGAGATAGTAGCTTCTTTCTGTGAATCATTTGCTACTCACGTTGATCTCCCTAAGGAGAAGTGGTTTAAATATATTCCTCCCACTGAAGTAAAAGTAGTTTCACCTGTTACAATTGAAGAAAAGATTATCACTTATAATGATCCTACTGTTCCTACTACTTATGTTGAGAAACCACCTTTCCCTATCAGGTTAAAGGATCATGCTAAAGCTTCAACTGTGGTTCGTAAAAGTAATACTAGAACATATACACTTCCTGAGTAAATTAAAGTTGAACCTAGTATTGCTATGGTTAAAGATCTCTTGGCTGATAATATTGATGGGCATGTTATTTATTTCTGTGAACAGGCTGCTAATATTGCTAGACCCGATGCTAAGATACATAGACGTGTTGTAGGCATGCCTCTTATTTCTATTAAAGTAGGAGATCATTGCTATCATGGCTTATGTGATATGGGTGCTAGTGCTAGTGCAATACCTTTTTCCTTATATGAAGAAATTATGCATGATATTGCACCTGCTGAGTTAGAAGAGATTGATGTTACAATTAAGCTTGCCAATAGAGATACTATTTCACCATTTGGGATTGTTAGAGATGTTGAAGTCTTGTGTGGGAAAGTTAAATATCCTGCTGATTTCCTTGTTCTTGGTTCCCCACAAGATAGCTTTTGTCCCATTATATTTGGTAGACCCTTCTTGAATACTGTTAATGCTAAGATTGATTGTGAAAAGGATGTTGTTACAATTGGCTTAGGAGATATGTCTCATGAGTTTAATTTTGCTAAATTTCATAGACAACCCCATGATAAAGAATTGCCTAGTAAGGATGAAATTATTGGTCTTGCTTCTATTGTCGTGCCTCCTACTGATCCGTTAGAACAATATTTGCTAGACCATGAAAATGATATGTTCATGTATGAAAGAAGGGAAATAGATGAAGTATTCTTTAAACAGGGTCCTATTCTGAAACACAACTTGCCTGTTGAAATCCTAGGGGATCCCCCTCCACCCAAGGGTGATCTCGTGTTTGAGCTTAAACCATTACCTGATACTCTTAAATATGCTTATCTTGATGAAAAGAAGATATATCCTGTTATTATTAGTGCTAACCTTTCAGAGCAGGAAGAGGAAAGATTATTGAAAACTCTGAAGAAGCACCGAGATGCTATTGGATATACTCTTGATGATCTGAAGGGAATTAGTCCCACTCTATGCCAACACAAAATATATTTGGAAGAGGATGCCAAACCAGTTAGAGATCATCAACGACGGTTAAATCCTAAGATGAAAGAAGTGGTAAGAAAAGAAATACTAAAGCTCCTCGAGGCAGGTGTAATTTATCCTATTGCTGATAGTCAGTGGGTTAGTCCTGTCCATTGTGTCCCTAAGAAGGGAGGTATTACTGTCGTTCCTAATGATAAAGATGAATTGATCCCGCAAAGAATTATTACTAGTTATAGGATGGTAAGTGATTTCCGCAAATTAAATAAAGCTACTAAGAAAGATAATTACCCTTTACCTTTTATTGATAAAATGCTAGAAAGACTATCCAAACATACACATTTTTGCTTTTTAGATGGTTATTCTGGTTTCTCTCAAATACCTGTGTCAGCGGATGATCAAGCAAAGACTACTTTTACTTGTCCTTTCGGTACTTTTGCTTATAGACGTATGCCTTTTGGTTTATGTAATGCACCTACTACCTTTCAAAGATGCATGATGGCTATATTCTCTGACTTTTGTGAAAAGATTTGTGAGGTACTCATGGATGATTTCTCCGTTTATGGATCCTCCTTAGATGATTGCTTGAGCAACCTTGAACGAGTTTTGCAGAGATGCGAATACACTAGTCTTGTCTTGAATTGGGAGAAGTGCCACTTTATGGTTAATGAAGACATTGTCTTGGGGCATAAAATTTCTGAAAGAGGTATTGAAGTCGATAAAGCTAAAGTTGATGCTATTGAAAAGATGCCGTGTCCCAAGGACATTAAAGGTATAATAAGTTTCCTTGGTCATGCCGGTTTTTATAGGAGGTTCATTAAGGACTTTCCTAAAATTTCTAGGCCTCTGACTAATTTATTGCAAAAAGATATTCCTTTTGTCTTCGATGATGATTGTGTAGAAGCATTTGAAATACTTAAGAAAGCTTTGATCACTGCACCTATTGTTCAGCCACCTGATTGAAATTTACCCTTTGAAATTATGTGTGATGCTAGTGATTATGCTGTAGGTGCTGTTCTAGGGCAAATTGTCGATAAGAAACTAAATGTTATTCAATATTCTAGTAAAACTCTGGACCCTACACAAAGAAATTATGCTACTACTGAAAAATAATTCTTAGCAGTTGTTTTTGCTTGTGATAAGTTCAGACCCTATATTGTTGATTCTAAAGTAACTATTCACACTGATCATGCTTCTATTAAATATCTCATGGAAAAGAAAGATGCTAAACCTAGACTTATTAGATGGGTTCTTTTGCTCCAAGAATTTGATTTGCATATTATTGATAGAAAGGGAGCTGAGAACCCCGTTGCAGACAACTTGTCTAGGTTAAGAATGTTCTTGGTGACCCACTACCTATTGATGATAGCTTTCCTTATGAATAACTAGTGGTCATAACTGCTTCTCGTACTGCTCCATGGTATGCTGATTATGCTAATTACATTGTTGCTAAATTTATACCACCTAGTTTCACATACCAACAAAACAAAAAGTTTTTCTATGATTTAAGACATTACTTCTGGGATGACCCACACCTTTATAAAGAAGGAATAGATGGTGTTATTAGACGTTGTGTACCTGAGCATGAACAGGAATAGATCCTACGCAAGTGTCACTCCGAAGCATATGGAGGACACCACTTGGGAGACAAAACTGCACATAAGGTATTGCAATCCGGTTTTTATTGGCCTACTCTCTTCAAAGATGCCCGTATGTTTGTCTTGTCTTGTGATGAATGTCAGAGAATTGGTAATATTAGTAGACGTCAAGAAATGCCTATGAACTATTCTCTTGTTATTGAACTATTTGATGTTTGTGGATTTGATTATATGGGACCTTTTCCTACCTCTAATGGATATACACATATTTTAGTTGCCGTTGATTATGTTACTAAGTGGGTAGAAGCTATTCCTACTAGTAGTGCTGATCATAACACCTCTATTAAGATGCTTAAAGAAGTTATTTTTCCGTGGTTTGGAGTCCCTAAATATATCATGACTGATGGTGGTTCATATTTTATTCATGGTGCTTTTCGTAAAATGCTTGCTAATTATGATGTTAATCATAGAACTGCATCTCCATATCACCCACAGTCTAGTGGTTAAGTATAATTGAGCAATAGAGAGCTCAGATTAATTTTGCAAAAGACTGTTAATAGATCTAGAAAGAACTGGTCCAAGAAACTTGATGATGCATTATGGGCCTATAGAACTTCATATAAGAATCCTATGGGTATGTCTCCGTATAAAATGGTTTATGGAAAAGCATGTCACATACCTCTCGAACTTGAACATAAGGCATATTGGGTCATTAAAGAGCTCAATTATGATTTCAAACTTGCCGGTGAGAAAATGTTATTTGACATTAGCTCACTTGATGAATGGAGGACCCAAGCCTATGAGAATGCCAAGCTGTTTAAAGAAAAAGTTAAAAGATGGCATGAAAAAAGGATACAAAAGCGTGAGTTTAACGTAGGTGATTATGTGTTGCTATTCAACTCCCGTTTAAGATTTTTTTGCAGGAAAACTTCTCTCTAAATGAGAAGGCCCTTACGTTATCGAGGAGGTCTATCGTTCCGGTGCCATAAAAATCAACAACTTTGAAGGCACAAGTCCGAGGGTGGTAAACGGTCAAAGAATCAAACATTATATCTCAGGTTACCATTTAAATGTTGAAACTAATATTATTGACACCGTAACCCCGGAGGAATATATAAGGGACGCTTTCCAGAACGTTTCAGACATAGGTATGTGGTACGATAAGTAAACCGACTCCAAAACAGTTCTAATAGCAATTTTTCTCCGTTTTGGAATATTTAATAAAATAGGAAAAATAAGAAGTAGTCCGGGAAGGACACGAGGCGTCCACGAGGGTGGAGGGCGCGCCCCCTGCCTCGTGGGCACCTCGTGTACTCTCCGGACTCCGTTTTCTTTCACGACACTTCTTTCGGTCGGTAAAAATTCATTATATAATCTCCCGAAGGTTTTGACCACCGTATCACGCAAAAATCTTCAATCTTTGTCTTGAGCTGTTTTCCTGACAGATCTAGAGCATCATGGCGTCACTCTCCTCCAACAATGAAGACAAGGATGCTTGGCTATTGAAGATAGAGCTGAAGACAGAAGAACTTGGGGAGATCAACAAGGATGTAGGGATCAAGAAGGCCATGGAGGATCAAGCTCTGGCGGCAGAAGAAGAAAACATCCCTCAACCTCTACCTAACCTCTTTACCCCAACTGAGATTGAAGCTTTCAAGATGATTGAGTTAGCTCACATACAAAACAAGTATCTCACACAGGAAAGTATTTTGTTGAATGAGCATATCGTCCCACTCAAGGGCACTATTTGCAAATTTGAAGAGCTCCTACGCTCGATGTGCGACTATCAACCATCATCACCAGCTCCGAGGACATAATCACATGGGTATAGGCACTCCCCTTGGCAACTGCCAAGCTTGGGGGAGGTGCCCCAGTATCGTATCACCATCACACTCCTATCTTTACCGTTTTACTTAGTTCGATCCTTTTGGTAATATCTTGATCTAGTAGAATAAAGTTTTGGTATGAATTAGTCTAGAGTTTTGCTTTGTGATCCCTTTATGTAATCGAGTCCGTGAGCTATATATAATAAAGATTAGTGTTGAGTCAAGGGCTTTGCTATCTTGCTATGATCTTAAGTGCATAAAAGAATAGAAGAAATAAAAGAGTTCATATTGATCTTATGGATAGTAATGACTTCACATATAAAGAGTATGAGGCTTAAAAGTTGTTGAGAGTTGGCAAACATAGTTTTGGTCATCGTTGCAATTAATAGGAAGTAATAAAGAAAGAGAAGTTCTCACATATAAATATACTATCTTGGACATCTTTTATGATTGTGAGCAATCATTAAAGTATGACATGCTAAAGAGTTGATGTTGGACAAGGAAGACAACGTAATGGTTTATGTTTTCTCACATCTCAGTTAAAGTATATTTTCATGGATCATTCAAACATGTTGAGCTTTCCTTTCCCCATCATGTTAGCCAAATTCCTTGCACCAAGTAGAGATACTACTTGTGCTTCGAAATATCCTTAAACCCAGTTTTTCCATGAGAGTCCACCATACCTACCTATGGATTGAGTAAGATCCTTCAAGTAAGTTGTCATGTTGCATGCAATAAAAATTGCTCTCTAAATATGTATGACTTATTAATGTAGATAAAATAAGCTTTATACGATCATGTGATATGGAAGTAATAAAAGCGACGAACTGCATAATAAAGGTTCATATGACAAGTGGCAATATAAAGTGACGTTCTTTTGCATTAAGATTTTGTGCATCCAACCCTGAAAGAACATGACAACCTCTGCTTCCCTCTACGAAGGGCCTATCTTTTATATTATGCAATAGCCAAGGTGATCTTTGCCTTTCCATTTTTATTTTATCCTTTGGCAAGCACCTCATATTGGAAAGATCCTGATATATATATATATATATATATATATATATATATATATATATATATATATCCAATTGGATGTAAGTTAGCATGAACTATTATTGTTGACATTACGCTTGAGGTAAAAGGTTGGGAGGCAACACAATAAGCCCCTATCTTTCTGTGTGTCCGATTAAAACTCCATAACCATAAGTATTGCGTGAGTGTTAGCAATTGTGGAAGACTAAATGATAGTTGAGTATGTGGACTTGCTGAAAAGCTCTATTATTGACTCTTTTCGATGTTATGATAAATTGTAATTGCCTCAATGACTGAGATTATAGTTTGTTAGTTCTCAATGAAGTTTTTGAATCATACTTGACATTCTGAATAGATTGTTACTTGAGCATAAGAAATCATATGACAAATTATATATATGTTGCTGTTAAAAGAATGATCATGATGCCCTCATGTCCGTATTTTATTTTTATCGACACCTCTATCTCTAAACATGTGGACATATTTTTCAATATCGGCTTCCGCTTGAGGACAAGCGAGGTCTAAGCTTGGGGTAGTTGATACGTCCATTTTGCATCATGCTTTTATATCTATATTTATTGCATTATGGACTGTTATTATACGTTATGTCACAATACCTATGGCTATTCTCTCTTATTTTACAAGGTTTAACATGAAGAGGGAGAATGCCGACAGCTGGGATTCTGGGCTGGAAAAGAAGCAAATATTGGAGACCTATTCTGCACAGCTCCAAAAGTCCTGAAACTCCACGAAAGTCTTTTTTGGAATTAATGATAATTATTGAGCGAAAGAAGTACCAGAGAGGGCCGACACCCTAGCCACGAGGGTGGGGGCGCGCCCACCCTTACAGGGCGCGCCCCTGCCTCGTGGGCCCCCTGGTGGCCCTCCGGTGCCCATCTTCTGCTCTATGAAGTCTTTTACCCTGGAAAAAAATCATAAGCAAGATTACAGGACGAAACTCCACCGCCACGAGGCGGAACCTTGGCGGAACCAATCTAGGGCTCCGGCGGAGCTGTTCTGCCGGGGAAACTTCCCTCTGGGAGGGGGAAATCACCGCCATCGTCATCACCAACGATCCTCTCATCGAGAGGGGGTCAATCTCCATCAACATCTTCACCAGCACCATCTCCTCTCAAACCCTAGTTCATCTCTTGTATCCAATCTTTGTACCAAAACCTCAGATTGGTACCTATGGGTTGCTAGTAGTGTTGATTACTCCTTGTAGTTGATGCTATTTGGTTTATCCGATGGAAGATCATTTGGGTTGCTAGAGTGACAGAAGCATAAACCCTAGTTTATAAGTTGCTTCGTAAGGGGCTGATTTGGAACCATATGTTTCATGCTATGGTTAGGTTTACGTTAATACTTCTTTTGTAGTTGCGGATGCTTGCAATAGGGGTTAATCATAAGTGGGATGCTTGTCCAAGAAAGGGCAGCACCCAAGCACCGGTCCACCCACATATCAAATTATCAAAGTAACGAACACGAATCATATGAGCGTGATGAAAACTAGCTTGACGATAATTCCCATGTGTCCTCGGGAGCGCTTTTCTCATTATAAGAACTTGTCCAGGCTTGTCCTTTGCTACAAAAAGGATTGGGCCACCTTGCTGCACCTTATTTAATTTCTTTGCTTGTTACCCGTTACAAATTATCTTATCACAAAACTATCTGTTACCTACAATTTCAGTGCTTGCAGAGAATACCTTACTGAAAACCGATTGTCATTTCATTCTGCTGCTCGTTGGGTTCGACACTCTTACTTATCAAAAGGACTACGGTAGATCCCCTATACTTGTGGGTCATCAGTTGCAGAACAGGATTATGCAAAACCAAACAAGTGGGCATTAGCACAATTATGCGTAGTTAAACATGTTTTCTAATGTTGGCTGCATATTCATCTATTTCATTTTTGTAGGAAACGCAAGTGCACTCGAAATGTCAAAGCTGAGAGGAAGAAAAAGCAAGATGACAAGGAAGTTCCTGCTAGGAATGTTGCAGTAAACGGTGCGCGCAGAAAACCAGTGAAGTTAGTGTTTGTACATACATGTCCGCTCCACAAGTCAGGTCTTTGTTAGTACTGTGTTGACGTTTCTTAACTCTAGGAAGGGCGGTAAGGAACAGGCCAGTAGGGTGATGAAGACAAAAAGGTCTGCTAGGAATGTACCAAAGGCTATGGCAATAAGAGCTGTGAAGTTAGCTTTTGCAGCTATGAAGAGAAAATCAGTGAAGTTAGTGTTTTTTGTTTTCACGTTTAATGTACATGCTCAAATCTTCATTGCTATCCTATTAACAAACGCTGTTTCATGGAGGAAAGCTAAAGAGAAGTCGAGACAAGATGTTTAGATGTACAGGTTCAGGTAGAGAAAACAGAAGGTTTTCTGGGGTGCAAAGATGGAGAATAAACTAATTACACAATTTTCCATGCCATGATCCACCTTGAGTTGGATGTATTTGACCTATATGATGGACTGCCACTATTTTTTTGAATTCCTAGTTTGATTGGTACCCTCATTCTATTATGGACAGGTTGAGATGGTAGGCTAGTTATGATTTATCAACACATCGATGAAATAATGCATTTTTAGTGACATTGGCCTTCTGTAAAAAAATTCATTTTTTTACATAAAATATTGCTGAAATTTGTTCAAAGTGTGGTCAAATTTCATATTTGAAATATAAAATAGAAACCTAATAATTATATATATATATATATATATATATATATATATATATATATATATATATATATATATATATATACGAAAGTAGAACTTTGGATTTCCTAATAAACCTATTATTATGAGCACAAAATTTCAAATTTGTATCCAAATAGAAACCTCATTTTCAAATAATCTTGAAAGAAGTTTATTTTGAAATAGAAAATAAGCATACTAATATTTTAAAATTAGCATGCTCATTTAAAAACGCTAATTTGAAAAAAGCGTGTTGAATTGAAAATCGCATGAATATGCAGATTTAAAAATAGCATGCTGCTTTGAATACGTTGTTTACCATGCAATATGTTGTTTCTAAAATAGCATGCTGATTTCAAAAATAACATGCTAATTTAAAAAATAACATGTTTATTTTAACAATAGCATGCTGTTTGAGTATGTTGTTTTAAAAAATACCATACTGCTTTCAAAATATCATCCTGACTTTTGAAATAGCATGCTAATTTTAAAAATATAATGTTGTTTTCAATGTGCTGCTTTTAAAATAGCATGCTGCTTTAAATATGATATTTTAAAAGTAGCATGCTGATTTTAAAAATAGCATGCTGTTTTGAATATGTTGTTTTTAAAATAGCATCTTGATTTAAAAAATAGCCTACTATTTTGAATATGTTGTTTTAAAAGTAGCATGTTTTTTTAGTATACTGTTTTTAAAAATAGCATGCTTTAAAAATAGAACATCCTAGTTTGCTCTGTGTTTAAAAATAGCATGCCATTTTGAAAATAACATAAATATCATTTTTTAAATATGTAAGCTTCGACCCTCAAGTTTTTGTTTTTGCATTCCTTTTTTGTGCAACACATACAAACCTCATTTTCAAAATAACTCATACTAGCCAACACAGAGACCTCGTTCTGAGTATGAAAGTAGAATCTAATCCAAATGAAACCTAGTTAGATTTAATTTTTAAAATACGAGCATCACTTCAAAACTATGGCAAAAAAAGGAAATGCCATTGCAGTCTAAGGTAATTATATCAAGGAGCGTACCAGGGTGCGTTACACTACATGCCACATATATAGACTTGCATAGCAAGTACATTACACCACATAAGTTCATACTGCCACCTAGCGGTTACTGCCAAGTTCCACTTACTGGACGATCTTCATATCCAGTCGGACCCAAAAGTTATACTACCAAAATACCAGTTACTACCAAGTACCACTTACTGGACCCAAAAGCTGATACTAAAAAATGCATGTTATAACAACTAGCATCAAACTATGCCATTCAGTCATGGTTCTTCACATCAGTCATCGAATCTTCATGAACCTGGCCATGTTCACCTTACGCCCACCTCCCCTCCTTTCCATGAACCTGAAGATAGCCATATGATCTTGTTTAATTTTGGTGCCCTCAACGACTTCTTTCCAAATCTTCGTCATGATCGCATGCCCGTCCTTCTTGCCCATCTTGAAAAAGACCTTTTTAGAACCTTCAAAACGTTCACTGGTGACATGCACAACCACGGGCTTTCGCAAACAATCTTTGAGGTAGGCCTGACTGTAATCCTTAGAGAAGCATTGATTACATAAGGAAATAAATAAAGTCACATGATGGCATTTTCACCGGTGAAGTATGATTTGCAAAAAGAAAGTCCAAGTGTTTGCCATCTTGCTCTTGCCTTTGATGACTGTCGAGCGAGTGACGAACATAGTATTGTATGAGAGGTTTGCAATCTTTACTATGGATTAGAGACGGTCCCACCTAATCAGGTCTAGCTATACATGGTTGTCGTAGAAGATGTGATCCTCGAAACCTCTTCTCAACACGTATCCCGAACCTGTATCAAACAAATGAAGATGATAGAATAGTAAAGAATTTCGTACGAAAGATCTAGAACATCAACACTGGGTTGATGATCAATGCCTACTTCAATGATCAAGAAATGAAGGGCATAGCTAACCCAATCACATCCACCCATCAATATCTCATAAAAACATGGGAAGATTTAATATTGGATTGATTTAAACTAAAAACTAAACACTCTACTATATTTAATCTCTATTTCAGTGAATGTTGATTTGGAAACAAATCAACACGGTCATCTAGAACCCAAAAGGGTAATGTGTGAGTTCCCGATGGGGGTTGGATGAACAGGACCCCGTGGTGTTGCCGCTGGATGAACAGGACCCCGATCGATTGAGCCGGTTGGGCGTGGATGAACAGGACCCCATGGAGGGCTGGATGAACAGGACCCCGTGGAGGGAAGGTTGAACAGTAGCTGGTGGAGGGCTAGTTGAACAGTAGGCGGTGGAGGGCTGGATGAATAGTAGCTAGTGGAGGGGTGGTTGAACAAGGCCCGTGGAGAGGGCTGGTTGAACAGTAGCCGGTGGAGTAGCGCGCGGTGGAGGCTGGATGAACAGGAGCCCGTGGATGAACAGTCGCAGGTGGAGGCTGGAGGAGGTCGACGGTCGATGAACAGTAGCCCATGGAGGCTGGAGGAGGTCGACGTTGGAGATGAACAGTATCCCGTGGAGTCCGGTTTTGCGGTACGCCACACCCCTCCCGATGAACATGACCCCCCGTTTGGACCGTTGCGCTCCAACACAAGTCTGTTTCCTCCGTTTTGCGGTACACCACACCCCTCCCGATCAACAGGACCCCGTTTCGACTGTAGGAGGTCCAACAGAAGTCCGTTTCCTCCGTCTTGCGGTACGCCAGACCCCTCCCGATGAACAGGATCCCGTTTCGACCGGGTCCGGTCGAACACAAGGCCATTTCCTCCGTTCTGCGGTACGCCGTGCCTCGTTTCCATCGGCTGTTCCATCCAAGCCCTCCCGATGAATAGGACGACTCATTCCGTTCCGACCCAGCCGGTTGGCTCCCCATGAACACGACGACGACGCAGTTTCTCCGTTCCGACCCAGCCATGTGCACGAGCCCCGGGCGTACATATGCGCGAGTAGGCATTCGAGACCCCGCCCGTATGTACGTACGTGGCTGTATTTTCTTTCTTGCACCCTGGCCGTTGTACGTACGTGTACATGCTACGTGCGCGCCTCTACTACGACACGTGCACGCCTCTACATCGACCAGTATGTATGTACACGTTCACGACCAGAATGACAATGCTACGTACGCTTCGACCAGGTGGGTCCCGACTGTCAGGCACTTCCTTGCGTGCGAAGATGTAGCTGGTGGGTCCCAACAGTCAGGGGGCGAATCATTTTTTTGCTCGTAATATGGACGCACTTCCTTGCGTGCGAAGATGTAGCTGGTGGGTCCCAGCAGTCAGGGGGAGAAAACATTATTTTTCAGGGTAAAAAGGATGCAGTTGCATGCATGCGTCCATGGGCGTGGTGCGTCCCCACTGTCAGCCTCTCACGTACAGTCATCTTCCGATGACTCTCGTTTGTTGACCACGTTGACCACACCGTGCCGAGCGCACCAAGGCCGGTGGACGACGGCGAGGCCCTAGACTGGAACGACCCGGAGATGGGGAAGACGCGGCAGTGGAGTCGCAGATGGAGAGGAGTGGGAAACTTGACTGGTTCGGGTGCGCGGAAGCACTGCCACCCACAGGAGACGAGAGTAAGAATAGAGGTTGAAGAAGGAGCACGGTTGTTGGATTAACATCCAACGGTCCAGCTGCTAGAATAATTTGTTGATTAAGTTGACAAAGCCCTGCGTACACATCTCCTTAGTAGGCCCACATGTCAGCCACCAAATCTGCCGGGTCCCAGCTGTTGTCGGGAGGAATAATTTTTTTCGTATAACAAGGAGGCACTTCCTTCTGTGTGAAGATACAACTGGTGGGTCCCAGCTGTCAGGCGGAGGAAACAGCTTAATAAGGAGGAACTTTCTCTGCGTGCGACCATGGACCTCGTGGGTCCCAGCTGTCAGGCTCTCACGTACAGTGCTTTTCCGATGAATCTGGTTTGTTGTCCATGCTACGCTGAGCGCAGGGAGGCGGTGGACTACGGCGAGGCCCCAGACTGGAACGACCCGGAGATGGGGAATACGCGGCAGTGGAGTCACGGATGGAGAGGAGTGGGAAACTTGACTGGTTCAGGTGCGGGGTGGGCCTACAGTCGGCAGAGAATAACATGAGGTGCAGAGTGGATGGATGGCCTGACCGTCGGCAGGGTAGCGTTTTGTTGTGAGGCACGCAAAACAACGCCGCTGGACGCCTGAGGCGGGAGCAGGCGGTACCGGCAGCGCTGGGGAAGAAGACGAGAGATTGAAGAAGAATGTCGGCCGTTGGATGTAAATCCAATGCCTTGCGTAGGCTTCGACCTACTGGCCCACATGTCAGCCAGTCCATTTGTTTTTTAGTCCATTTGGTGGGCTAGGTGAAATAATGATGTAGCATCTATGCAGCCCGTTTATATATATGGTAGAATTTAAAGCCCATTTGTATTTTTCTCGAAATCCACAGACTTGCTGGGCTGGGTAAAAATATCATGTTGGGCTGGACGAAGAAATGTTATAAAAATATAACACATGATTGCACGTCTATTACTGCACTGGTCAGTAAAATCTTTGCAAGCTTGTGTACGCAATCACTAGGAGTTAACTTGCCAAGTTATATATAAACAATTTTTTTGTAAGAACTTTCAATTTACGAAATAAAATATTATTTTAATTTGATGAGTTAATAGGACGTGGGGTATTATTATTATTTAGGCTAGGCATGGGACAGTTGTTGGTTCTAGGGAAAAGTACTCGGAGAAAACTTAGTTTACATCGAAAAAGAAAGTGGAAGAAAATTCAGATATAGGATTAATGAAAACAAAAATAAAGGAAGTGGGAAAGGTCTATAAAATGGTTGGACGAACAACAGGTTTAACGGAACCTTATGGTTTTTCTATTTTATATATATATATATGTAATAAAATAAGATATATATATATTTATATATATATATATACTATTATTGAAGGGAACATAGGTTCAGTTTCGCATTCTTATAGAAAAATAGAACTGAGCTGTGCGTCGTCTTGAAAAAACAAACACAACTTGGGCTGCTGATGTTATAGACAAGCTAGGTTGGGAGGCCCGAAGGCCGCTTGATCCAAAAAACGTTGAAACATGTCGTGGGCTGCCCATGTTAAACAACAAAACCTAGGCGATGGACCTAGTGGGCCCGGGACTGTCAACCTCTCGACGAACAGTTGCCTCCCGATTCCTCTTGTTTTGCTGACCATGTTGGGAATGACAGACGGCAGCACCACGGCGAGAGCACCAAGGCGGAGGACGATGTCGAGACCGCGGACCGAACAAACCGGAGCGGGGGAAGACGCAGGCGGAGGGGAGTATGAGGGTAGACTTGTTCGGATGTAGGTTGGCCGGTGGAGCTCCTTGGTATCGTTGTCTTCTTTCATGTTGGCATAGCAGGGGTTGATGATGGTCTCGGCGAGGTCAACCACGGAGTCCTTCTCCTGCCCGTTGCCGATGATCTTGTATTGCTTCTGGATGTCGATAAGCTTGTTGCACCAGATGGCCGAATCTTTGTGTTCTTCCTTCTCTCCAGAACCTCTGATGGCCCTACAGCAATGGTAGACGAGAACCTCATCTCGCACGCATACCTGGGCGACCGTGATCCGTTGGTCCCTGCCAGGAGATGAATGGATGGGCACAAGGTCTAGTCCTGCGACCTTGTGCTTTCTCCGCCTGTAGGTACTGCTTGAACACGACGAGGCAGAGCTTCACCGAGTCCAGATCGTTGGTGTACATAACATTCAACTTGGTGCCGCCATGGGACTGAACGGAGAAATCAAAGGTGAACTTCTTGCTGAAGTCCGTATCCAGCAGGCTCACCCCTGGATCACCATTGTAGTCTCTTCAAGTGAACGAGTGAGTAGGCGGCAGCAGCAGTTCGTTTTTCAGCTCTTGGGGAACTGGATTCAACAGTAAACTGAGTGTGTATAGGTGACAACAGTTACTACCCCTCCTTTGCCCGCTGCACGCCCGGCAGAATATGCACCCTCGGCGCATTCAGACGCCTCCATTAAGAAACCTATTCCGGTCACACACGTCGGTTCATGAGTGGGTCTGTATTGGTACTATAATAACAAGTGTTAGTGGTCACTTTACTTAAATTTAATTAGCTTTAATTAAAAATTATTCTTAAAACAAGCAATGCATTGGCTCATTCTATCAGTGCCACAAGATCAACATGCACAACAATTATAATTATTATTCTAAGGATGCACATGATCAACACATTTGCCACACTTTCACACAGAAAATACTACCAAGTTTGAACAGTTTGTCGTGGTTGCTGTCCTCTGCATCATCATGCCGTGTTTCCCAGCTTGCAAGATTCCGAACCAACAAATAAGATTCAAATAATAAGTACAACAAAGATGCCTACACATCTCGTTGATTCCCAGCTTGCAAGATTCAGAACCAACCCATTAGACCCTTTTGATAAAATGAATATCGGGATTAAATCCATCTTGGCTAGCCCTGTCATACAACCCAAGAACTTGGCGAATGCTCTTGACCATCACAACATCTGTAGTAGAGTATTCCTGTTTGCAGAGATAAGAAAGAGCATGATTACTATAATAGTGGCACTAGTTGAAGCAACCGGTGTGAGGGGCCCTATACCGCCATGACTCAATGTGGTGAACCTGCAACTCCACTCGGATGATGCCAGCCTGGAGTTCCATGATTCAATTCATGCGCCTTTTTCTGCAGTTCACATGAAATGAAGCAAAGATTGCATCATTCAGCTAGCAAGAAGTACTTACTCTCATGAGCTGGCAGGTTCTTCTTTATTAGTTGCACTAAAATTCAGCAACACTGAGGTTGGTTGTCCTGCTCATGTAAGGTGCGACTATAATTTGCTTATCCTTGTTTGAAGTTCCACTAAAATGAAGGGCCATTGTGGTGACATTGACGGCTCATCTTGCAAAAGCTAATAAAATGTTGCACGAGATTACTAGCAGAATTTGATGGAGGTCTTGGAAACTCCAATCACCATTTTGTGCAGTTTGATGACCCACAAGTATAGGGGATCTATCGTAGTCCTTTCGATAAGTAAGAGTGTCGAACCCAACGAGGAGCAGAAGGAAATGATAAACGGTTTTCAGTAAGGTTTTCTATGCAAGCACATAAATAGTAGGTGATAGATAGTTTTGTGATAAGATAAATAGTAACGAGCAAAAAGTAAATAAAGTAAATAAAGTGCAGCAAGGTGGCCCAATACTTTATGTAGCAAAGGATAAGCCTGGACTAATTCTAATAATGAAGAAGGAGGTCCCGAGGACACATTGGGAATTATCGTCAAGCTAGTTTTCATCACGTTCATAAGATTCACGTTAGGTACTTTGATAATTTGATATGTGGGTGGACCGGCACTTGGGTACTGCCCTAACATGGACAAGCATCCCACTTATGATTAACCCCTATTGGAAGCATCCACAACTACAAAAAGGAGTATTAAGGTAAACCTAACCACATCATTAAACATATGGGTCCATATCAACCCCTAACGAAGCAACACATAAACTAGGATTTAAGCTTCTGTCACTCTAGCAACCCATCATCTACTTATTACTTCCCTATGCCTTCCTCTAGGCCCAAATAATGGTTAAGTGTCATGTAGTCGACGTTCACATAACACCACTAGAGGAGAGACAACATACATCTCATCGAAATATCGAACGAATACCAAATTCACATGACTACTAATAACAAGACTTCACCATGTCCTCAGGAACAAACGTAACTACTCACAAAGCATATTCATGTTCATAATCAGAGGGGTAATAATATGCATGAAGGATTTGAACATATGATCTTCCACCAAGTAAACCAAATAGCATCAACTACAAGGAGTAATCAACACTACTAGCAACCCACAGGTACCAATTTGTGGTTTTGATACAAGATTGGATACAAGAGATGAACTAGGGTTTTGAGATGAGATGATGCTGGTGAAGATGTAGATGTAAATTGACCCCCTCCCGATGAGAGGATCGTTGGTGATGACGTTGGTGATGATTTCCCCCTCCCGGAGGGAAGTGTCCACGGCAGAACAGCTCCGCCAGAGCCCTAGATTGATAGAGCCAAGGTTCTGCCTCGTGGCGGCGCAGTTTCGTTCCGTAAGCTTGCCCACGATTTTTTCCAGGGGAAAACCCTTCATATAGCAAAAGATGGACGCCGGAAGCCCACCAGGGGGCGCAGGAGATAGGGGGCCGCGCCCTACGGGGGGGCTGTCTCCCGGACAGGGTGTGGGCCCCCTGGCCTATTTCTTTTGTCCAATAATTCTTATTAAATCTAAAAAGTTTTTCGTGGAGTCTCAGGTCTTTTGGAGTTGTGCAGAATAGGTTTCCAACGTTTGCTCCTTTTTCAGCCAGAATTCCAGCTGCCGGCATCACCCCTCTTCATGGTAAACCTTATAAAATAAGAGAGAATAGCCATAAGTATTGAGATATAATGTGTAATAACAGCCCATAATGCAATAAATATTGATATAAAAGCATGATGCAAAATGGACGTATCAACTCCCCCAAGCTTAGACCTCGCTTGTCCTCAAGCGGAAGCCGAAATCGAAAAATATGTCCACATGTTTAGAGATAGAGGTGTCGAAAAAAATAAAATACGGACATGAGGGCATCATGATCATTCTAATAACAACAACATATATGGATTTTGTCATATGATTTCCTATGTTCAAGTAATAAGCAATTCACAATGTCAAGTGTGGTTCAAAAACTTCATTGGGAACTAACAAACTATAATCTCAGTCATTGAAGCAATTGTAATTGATCATAACATCAGAAAGAGTCAATAATAGAGCTTTTCAGCAAGCTCACATACTCAACTATTTCATAGTCCCCTATAATTGTTAACACTCACGCAATACTTGTGGTTATAGAGTTTCAGCTGGACACTGAGAAAGATAGGGGATTATTGTGTTGCCTCCCAACGTATTCACCTTTAGGTGATGTCAACAATAATAGCCTATGCCAACTTACATCCAATTGGATATATGTATCATGATCTTTCAAACACGAGGAGCATGCCAAAGGATAAAAAATAAAAAGGGAAAGGTGAGTATCACCTTGACTCAAGCATTAAAGTAAAACATAAAGTAAAAGATAGGCCCTTCGCGGAGGGAAGCAGAGGTTGTCATGTGCGTTTAGGGTTGATGCATGAAATCTTAATGCAAAAGAACGTCACTTTATATTGCCCCTTGTATGTGGACCATTATTATGCAGTCCGTCGCTTTTATTACTTCCACAACAAGTTCGTACAAAGTTTATTTTCTCTGCACTAATAAGTCATACATATTTAGAGAGCAATTTTTATTGCTTGCACCGATGACAACTTACTTGAAGGATCTTACTCAATCCATAGGCAGGTATGGTGGACTCTCATGGCAAAACTGGGTTTAAGGATATTTGGAAGCACAAGTAGTATCTCTACTTGGTGCAAGGAATTTGGCTAGCATGAGGGGGGAAAGGCAAGCTCAACATGTTTGGAAGGTCAATGACAATATACTTTAACTGAGATGTCGGAAAACATAAACCATTACGTTGTCTTCCTTGTCCAACGTCAACTCTTTTAGCATGTCACACTTAATGAGTGCTTCACAATCATAAAAGATGTCCAAGATAACATATTTATATGTGAACCCCTCTTTCCTTATTACTTCCTATTAATTGCAACGATGACCAAGGCTACATTCATAAACTCTCAACAATTTTTATGCCTCATACTTTCTATGTGTGAAGTTATCACTATCCATAAGATCAATATGAACTCTTTTGTTCTTTCTATTTTCTCAAGATCATAGCAACATAGCATGCGGGCTAACTCAATCATCTTGAAAGCTTCAATCTCTGTTGGAGTGAAAAGGTTAGGTAAAGGTTGAGGGGTGTCTTCTTCTTTTACCACCGGAGCTTGAGCCTCCATGGCCTTCTTGATCCCTTCATCCTTGTTGATCTCCTCTGGTTCCTCTCTTTTCAACTCTATCTTCAATAGCCAAGCATCCTTGTCTTCGTTGTTGGAGGAGGGAGAAGTCATGGTGCTCTAAATCTGCAACGGAAACAACTCGAAACGAAAACAGAGGATATTTGCGTGATACGGTGGTCAAAACCTTCGGGAGTATATATAATGAATTTTTACCGACCAAAATACGTAACATACAAGAAAATGGAGTCCGGGAGGCACACGAGGTGCCCACGAGACAGGGGGGCACGCCCTACAGGGGGGGCCCTCCTCTCTCGTGGGAGCCTCGTGTCCCTTTTGGACTACTTCTTTCTTCCTAAAATCCTTAAATTATCCAAAACTGGTGAAAATTGCCATTAGAGTTGTTTTGGAGTCGGTTTACTTACCGTACCACGTACCTATGCCTTTTCGGAGTCTGGAACGCTCGAAAGTGTCTCTTATGTATTCCTCAGGGGTTATGGTTTCAATAATATTAGTTTCAACATTGATAGGATTACCTGAAATATAATGTTTAATTCTTTGACCGTTTACCACCCTCGGATTTGTGCCTTCAAAATTGTTGATTTTTATAGCACCAGAACGATAGACCTCCTCGATAACGTAGGCACCTTCCCATTTTGAGAGAAGTTTTCCAGCAAAAAATATTAAATGAGAGTTAAAAAATAACACATAATCTCCTACGCTAAACTCACGCTTTTTGTATCCTCTTACCATGCCAGCGTTTGACTTTTTCTTTGAAAAGCTTGGCATTCTCATATGCTTGGGTTCTCCATTCATCAAGTGAGCTAATATCAAATAACCTTTTCTCACCGGCAAGTTTGAAGTCATAATTGAGCTCTTTAATAGCCCAATATGCTTTATGTTCAAGTTCAAGAGGTAAATGACATGCTTTTCCATAAACCATCTTATATGGAGACATAACCATAGGATTTTTGTATGCAGTTCTGTAGGCCCATAATGCATCATCAAGTTTTTTGGACCAATTCTTTCTAGATCTATTCACAGTCTTTTGTAAAATTAATTTGAGCTCTCTATTACTCAACTCTACTTGACCACTAGATCATGGGTGATAAGGAGATGCGATTCTATGATTGACATCATACTTAGCGAGCATCTTACGGAAAGCACCATGAATAAAGTGTGAACCACCATCAGTCATAAGATATCTAGGGACTCCAAACCTCGGAAAAATAACTTCTTTAAGCATTTTAATAGAAGTGTTATGATCAGCACTACTAGTTGGAATATCTTCTACCCACTTAGTAACGTAATCAACATCAACTAAAATATGTGTATAACCATTGGAGGTAGGAAAAGGTCCCATATAATCAAAGCCCCAAACATCAAACTGTTCAATAACAAGAGAATAATTCATAGGCATTTGTTGACGTCTACTGATGTTACCTATTCTTTGACATTCATCACAAGATACGACAAACTTACGAGCATCTTTGAAAAGAGTAGGCCAATAAAAACCAGATTGTAGTACCTTGTGTGCAGTTCTATCTCCAGCGTGGTGTCCTCCACAGGATTGAGTGACACTTATGTAGGATTTGTTCCTGTTCATGCTCGGGCACACAAGGTCTAATAATACCATCTACTCCTTCTTTATAAAGGTGTGGATCATCCCGTAAGTAATGTCTTAAATCATAAAAGAACTTTTCTTTTGCTGGTATGTGAAACTAGGCGGTATATATTTAGCAACAATATAATTAGCATAATCAGCATACCAAGGAGCGACGAGAAGCATTGACGACCGCTAATTGTTCATCGGAAAGCTATCATTAATAGGCGTGGGTCATCAAGAACATTCTCTAACCTAGACAAGTTATGCGCAACGGGGTTCTCAGCTCCTTTTCTATCAACAATATGCAAGTCAAATTCTTGGAGCAAGAGAACCCATCTAATGAGTCTAGGCTTAGCATCTTTCTTTTCCATGAGGTACTTAATAGCAGCATGATCAGTGTGAATAGTAACTTTGGAATCAACAATATAAGGTCTAAACTTATCACATGCAAACACAACTGCTAAGAGTTCTTTTTCAGTGGTAGCATAATTTCTCTGGGCAGTATCAAGAGTCTTGCTAGCATAATGGATAACATTCAATTTCTTATCGACTCTTTGCCCTAAAACAGCACCTACAGCATAATCACTAGCATCGCACATAATTTCAAAAGGTAAATTCCAATCAGGTGGCTGAACAATAGGTGCAGTGATCAAAGCTTTCTTAAGTGTTTCAAAAGCTTCTACACAATCATCATCAAAGACAAAAGGAATATCTTTTTGCAATAAATTAGTCAGAGGCCTAGAGATTTTAGAAAAGTCCTTAATGAACCTCCTATAAAAACCGGCATGACCAAGGAAACTTCTTATACCTTTTATGTCCTTGGGACATGGCATCTTTTCAATAGCATCAACTTTGGCTTTATCAACTTCAATACCTCTCTCGGAGATCTTGTGCCCCAAGACAATGCCTTCATTAACCATAAACCGACACTTTTCCCAATTCAGGGCCGAGACTAGTGTCTTCGCATCTCTGCAAAACTTCGATCAAGGTTGCTCAAACAATCATCAAAAGAGGATCCATAGACGGAGAAGTCATCCATGAATACCTCACAAATCTTTTCACAAAAATCAGAAAATATAGCCATCATGCATCTTTGAAAGGTAGCAGGTGCATTAGATAAACCAAAAGGCATACGTCTATAAGCAAAAGTACCAAAAGGGCAAGTAAAAGTTGTTTTAGATTGATCCCCCGCTGATACAGGTATCTGAGAGAAGCCAGAATAACCATGTAGAAAGCAAAAATGTGTGTGTTTGGATAGCCTTTCTAGCATTTTATCAATAAAAGTTAAAGGGTAATGATCTTTCTTAGTAGCTTTATTTAACTTACGGAAATCAATGACCATCCTATAGCCTGTAATAATTCTTTGCGGGATCAATTCATCTTTATCATTAGGAACAACGGTAATACCTCCCTTTTTAGGGACACAATGGACAGGGCTTACCCATTCACTATCAAAAACGGGATAAATAATACCTACCTCAAGGAGTTTTAGTATCTCCTTTCTTACCACTTCCTTAATTTTGGGATTTAATCGTCTTTGAGGATCTCTAACTGGTTTGGCATCTTTCTCCACTGAAATTTTGAGTTGACATAATGTGGGACTAATGCCCATAAGATCATCCAGGGTATATCCAATAGCAGCTCGGTGCTTCTTCAGAGTTTTCAATAATCTTTCTTCTTCTTTCTTTGAAAGGTTAGCACTAATAATAACAAGATATATTTCTTTTTCATCAAGATAAGCATACTTAAGATTATCAGGTAATGGTTTGAGTTCAAACACGGGATCAACCTTGGGTGGAGGGGGATCCCCAAGAATTTCAACGGGAAGATTATGTTTCAGCATAGGTTCTTGTTTAAGGAACACTTCATCTATTTCTTCCCTTTCCTTCATAAACATATCGTTTTCATGGTCTAGAAAATATTGTTTTAATGGATCAGTTGGAGGAACAACGAGAAGCAACACCAATAATTTCATCCTTACTAGATGGTTCCTTTTCACGATGTTGTCTACTAAACTTGTCAAAACTAAACTCATGAGACGTACCGTCTATGCCAACAGTGACAACCTTCCTCTTACAATCAATCTTAGCACTAGCAGTATTCAAGAAGGGTCTACCCAAAATAATGGGACAAAAATCATCTTGTGGGGAACCAAGAACAAGAAAATCAGCAGGGTATTTAATCTTCCCACACAAGACTTCAACATCTCTAACAATCCCAATAGGTTTAATGGTGTCCCTATTGGCAAGCTTAATAGTAACATCAATGTCTTCTAATTCAACAAGTGCAATATCGTGCATAATTTCTTTATAAAGATCATAAGGTATCGCATTAGCACTAGCACCCATATCACATAAACCATGATAACAAGGATCTCCTATTTTAACAGAAATAACAGGCATGCCTACAACAGGTCTACGTGTCTTAGTATCGGGTCTAGCAATATTAGCAGTTTCACCCAAGAAAGAGATAACATGCCCATCTAAATCCTCATCCAAAAGATCTTTAATCATGGCAATACCAGGTTCAACATTAATTTGCTCAGGAGGTGTATAAGTCCTAGTATTACTCTTACAAACAACAGTCAAAGCTTTAACATGATCTTTTATCCTAACAGGAAAAGGAGGTTTTTCAACATAAGCAGTAGGAATAATAGGATCACTATATGTAATAGTCTTCTCTTCGACTGTAATAGGTGCAACTACTTTCACTTCAACAGGAGGGTTATATTTAAACCACTTCTCTTTAGGGAGATCAACGTGAGTAGCAAAAGTTTCACAAAAAGTAGCTACTATCTCAGAGTCAAGTCCATACTTGGAGCTAAATCCATGGAAAGCATCGGTATCCATAAAAGATTTAACACAATCAAACTTAGGTGTCATACCTGACTCCTTACCTTCGTCGGAACCCCAATCTTCAGAGTTGCGTTTAATTCTTTCCAATAAGTCCAATTTGAAATCAATAGTCTTCAGCATATAGGAACCAACACAGGAAGTATCAAGCAAGTTGCGATTATCAAGAGAAAGCCAAGCATAAAAATTCTGAATAATCATTTCCCGAGAGAGCTCATGATTGGGGCATGAATACAACATTGACTTAAGCCTCCCCCAAGCTTGAGCGATGCTTTCTCCTTCGCGAGGCCAGAAATTATATATGTAATTACGATCACGACGAACAAGATGCATATGATAGAACTTCTGGTGAAATTCCAACTTCAATCGCTTATAATTCCAAGATCTCGTATCATCACATAGCCTATACCATGTCATTGCATCTCCCTTCAAAGATAAAGGAAATACCTTCCTTTTGACAACATCATCGGGAATACCTACAAGCTTAAATAATCTACAAACTTCATCCACAAAGATAAGGTGTAAGTCGGGATGCAATGTTCCGTCTCCTGAAAAGAATTAGCTAGCAGTTTTTCTATCATACCCGAAGGAATCTCAAAGTGAATATTTTCATAAGGTTCAGTAGGTTGAGGAGCATCTCTTTTCTCTTCTGGTTGGGGTGAAGATACCCCAAACAAGCCCCTCAAAGGATTAGTTTCCATAGTGATAAGTAACAGAAAATTTCAGCACACTATATAAATGTTTCCTTACCAAGTTCCACTCACCAAGAGAGCTACGCTCCCTGATGTCTACTACACAACCTTCTTCTTGTAAACGTTGTTGGGCCTGCAAGTGCATATGTTTGTAGGACAGTAGCAAATTTCCCTCAATTGGATGACCTAAGGTTTATCAATCCGTGGGAGGCGTAGGATGAAGATGGTCTCTCTCAAAACAACCCTGCAACCAAATAACAAAGAGTCTCTTGTGTCCCCAACACACCCAATACAATGGTAAATTGTATAGGTGCACTAGTTCGGCGAAGAGATGGTGATACAAGGGCAAAATAGATAGTAGATAATGGTATTTGTAATCTGAAATTATAAAAACAGCAAGGTAACAAGTGGTAAAAGTGAGCGTAAACGGTATTGCAATGATAGGAAACAAGGCCTAGGGTTCATACTTTCACTAGTGCAAGTTCTCTCAACAATAATAACATAGATAGATCATATAACAAGCCCTCAACATGCAACAAAGAGTCACTCAAGCCACTAATAGCGGAGAACAAACGTAGAGATTCTGGTGAAACCACCTCAAAGTTATTCTTTCGGATCAATCTATAAAAGAGTTCGTACTAGAATAACACCTTAAGACACAAATCAATCAAAACACTAATGTCACCTAGATACTCCATTGTCACCTCAAGTATCCGTGGGCATGATTATACGATATGCATCACACAATCTCAGACTCATCCAACCAACACAAAGTACTTCAAAGAGTGCCCCAAAGTTTCTACCGGAGAGTCAAGAACGTGTGCCAACCCCTATGCATAGGTTCATGAGCGGAACCCGCAAGTTGGTCACCAAAACATACATCAAGTGGCACGTGATATCCCATTGTCACCACAGATAAACACGGCAAGACATACATCAAGTGTTCTCAAAGTAAAGACTCAATCCAATAAGATAACTTCAAGAGGGGATACTCAATTCATCACAAGAGAGTAGAGGGGGAGAAACATGATAAGATCAAACTACAATAGCAAACTCGGGATACATCAAGATCGTGCCATAGAGGGAACACGAGAGAGAACACGAGAGAGAGAGATCAAACACATAGCTACTGGTACATACCCTCAGCCCCGAGGGTGAACTACTCCCTCCTCGTCATGGATGGCGCCGGGATGATGAAGATGGCCACCGGTGATGGGTTCCCCCTCCTGCAGGGCGCCGGAACGGGCTCCCGAGATGTTTTTGGTGGCTATAGAGGGTTGCGGCGGCGGAACTCCCGATCTATCTTCTGTTCTGGAAGTTTTACGATACGTAGGTATATATGGGTGCAAGGGGTACGTCGGTGGAGCTTCGGGGGCCCCACGAGGCAGGGGCGCGCCCTAGGGGGGTGGGCGCGCCCCCACCCTCGTGGCCAGCTCCCGTATCTTCTGACATAGAGTCCAAGTCTATCCGGTGGCTTTCCTTCCAAAAATAACTTCTCCAGTTGATTTCGTTCCGTTTTGACTCCGTCTGATATTCCTTTTCCTCGAAACACTGAAATAGGCATAAAATAACAAATCTGGGTTGGGCCTCCGGTTAATAGGTTAGTCCCAAAAGTAATATAAAAGTGGAAAATAAAGCCCAATATTGCCCAAAACATTAGATAATATAGCATGGAGCAATCAAAAATTATAGATACGTTGGAGACGTATCAAGCATCCCCAAGCTTAATTCCTGCTCGTTCTTGAGTAGGTAAATGATAAAAACAGAATTTTTGATTTGGAATGCTACCTAGCGTGATTCTGAATGTAATTTTCTTTATTGTGGCATGAATGTTCAGATCCAAATGATTCAAAATAAAAGTTCATATTGATAAAAGAAATAGTAGCACTTCAAGCATACTAATCAAAGAAATCACGTCTTCTCAAAATAACATGGCAAAAGAAAGTTCATCCCTACAAAAATCATATAGTTAGGCTATGCTTCATTTTCGTCACACAAAGATGTTCCCAACTTCTATACCCCCGATGACAAGCCAAGCAATTGTTTCATACATAAATAATCTCAAACTTTTTAAACCTTCACGCAATACATGAGCGTGAGCCATGGATATAGCACTATGGGTGGAATAGAATATGATGATGGGGATTGTGTGGAGATGACAAAAAATGAGAAAGTCTCACATTGACGAGGATAATCAACGGGCTATGGAGATGCCCATCAATTGATGTCAACATGAGGAGTAGGGATTGCCATGCAACGGATGCACTAGAGCTATAAATGAATGCTCAACAAAACTAAACTAGTGGGTGTGCATCCAACTTGCTTGCTCACGAAGAGCTAGGGCATTTGTGGAAGCCCATCGCAGGAATATACAAGCCAAGTTCTATAATGAAAAATTCCCACTAATATGAAAAAGACAACTTATGAGACTCACTATATGAAAAACATGGTGCTACTTTGAAGCACAATATATGAGACCCACTACATGAAGAACAAGGTGCTACTTTGAAGCACAAGTGTGGAAAAAGAGATAGTAACATTTCCTTTTTATTTATTTATTTTTTTGGGCCTTTGTTTTTTTCTTCTTAGCCTTTCTCTTTTTTTTGATTGGGCAATGCTCTAATAATGATGATCATCACACTTCTATTGATTACAACATAAGGATTACAACTCGAAACTAGAACAAGATATGACTCTATATGAATGCCTCCGGCGGTTTACCGGGATGGTGCAATGAATCAAGAGTGACATGTATGAAAAATAATGCATGGTGGCTTTGCCACAAATACGATGTCAACTTCATGATCATGCAGTGGCAATATGACAAAAGTAAAGTATGTCATGATGATGATCGGAACGGTGGAAAATTGCATGGCAATATATCTCAGAATGGCTATGGAAATGCCATAATAGGTAGGTATGGTGGCTGTTTTGAGGAAGATATAAGGAGGTTTATGTGTGATAGAGCGTATCATATCACGGGGTTTGGATGCACCGGCGAAGTTTGCACCAACTTTCAAGGTCAGAAAGGGCAATGCACGGTACCGAAGAGGCTAGCAATGACGAAAAGGTAAAAGTGCGTATAATCCATGGACTCAACATTAGTCAAAAGAACTCATATACTTATTGCAAAAATTTAGAAGTAATCAAAAACCAAGTACTACGCGCATGCTCCTAGGGGGATAGATTGGTAGGAAAAGACCATTGCTCGTCCCCGACCGCCACTCATAAGGATGCACAAGCTAGGTACACTTCATGTTTCAAATTTGTTACACAACTTTAACCATACGTGCATGCTACGGGACTTGCTAACTTCAACACAAGCATTCTTTAAATTCATAATCACCCAACTAGCATGACTTTAATATCACTACCTCCATATCTCAAAACAATTATCAAGTATCAAATTGATCATAGCATCCAATTCACTTTCTATGATAGTTTTTATTATACCCAACTTGGATGCTCATCATTCTAGGACCAAATTTGTAACCATAGCAAATACCATGCTGTTCCAAAAGACTCTAAAAATAATATAAGTGAAGCATGAGAGACTAGCAATTTCTACAAAATATATCCACCTTCGTGCTCTAAAAGATATAAGTGATGCACTAGAGCAAATGACAAACTACTCCGAAAGATATAAGTGAAGATCAATGAGTAGCTAAATAATTATGTAACTAGGTGAAGACTCTCTAACATTAAATAATTTGAGA
The DNA here is from genome assembly GCA_021605145.1 of Aegilops bicornis. NCBI lineage: Eukaryota > Viridiplantae > Streptophyta > Magnoliopsida > Poales > Poaceae > Aegilops > Aegilops bicornis. The sequence continues at coordinate 32,236,755 of CM038670.1, forward strand.
TCTTGGTATTGTATTCAAACATCAAGCAAAGCAAAACAAAATGACAATGCAATGATAGCACAACTCATGTGAAGAAGCAAAAACTTAGGCTCAACCGATGCTAACCGATAGTTGTTGAAGAAGAAAGGTGGGATGCCTACCGGGGCATCCCCAAGCTTAGATGCTTGAGACTTCTTGAAATATTATCTTGGGGTGCCTTGGGCATCCCCAAGCTTGAGCTTTTGTGTCTCCTTAATTCATCTCATATCATGGTTTCTCTTTTTATCAAAAGCTTCATCCACTACAAACTCAACAAGAACTCGTGAGATAGGTTAGTATAAACCAATGCAAAACCTTATCATTTTCTACTGTAACAAATCACTAAAATTATTATTCAACATTGAATACTAAATTACTCTGCATATTTAACACTCCTATCCTCACGTAGAATCATTAAACACGCAAACATATGCAAACAATGCAACCATAACAGCAATCTGTCAAAACAGTACAGTCTGTAAAGAATGCAAGACTCATCATACTTACCTAACTCCAAAAATTATGAAACAAAATCACCATTGTAATAAATTTATCAGAGCTCATCATGCAAAAGTTTTCATCGTTATATCATTCTCTGACTTTTCTAGGGAATTTTTGCAACAGCGGTAAACTTTCTGTTTTCAAACAGCAACATGTATACTAGCAAAATAAGCATGGCAAAGGCTATTCTTGACTTCTTTATTGAAACTAAAGATGTAAAACATTAATCTAAATAACGGAAGCAAATACTAACAAAATAAAATGACGCTCCAAGCAAAACACATATCATGTGGTGAATAAAAATATAGCTCCAAGTAAAGTTACCGATGAATGAAGACGAAAGAGGGGATGCCTTCCGGGGCATCCCCAAGCTTAGGCTCTTGGTTGTCCTTGAATATTACCTTGGGGTTCCTTGGGCATCCACAATCTTAGGCTCTTTCCACTCCTTATTCCATAGTCCATCGAATCTTTATGCAAAACTTGAGAAATCCACAACACAAAACTCAACAGAAAACTCGTGAGCTCCGTTAGCGAAAGAAAACAAAAGACCACTTCAAGGTACTGTAATGAACTCATTCTTTATTTGTATTGGTGTTAAACCTACTGTATTCCAACTTCTCTATGGTTTATAAACTATTTTACTAGCATAGATTCAACAAAGTAAGCAAACAACACAATGAAAACATAATCTGTCAAAAAGAGAACAGTCTGTAGTAATCTGTATCAAACGTATACTTCTGGAACTCCAAAAATTCTACCAAATTAGGAAGTCCTAAGAAATTTGTATAAAAATCCAGAGCAAAAAGAATCAGATCAAGAGCACGTTTATGTGAATTAACAAAACTAAATTACTTGGTGCAAAAGTTTCTGATTTTCAGCAGGATCAACACAACTATCACCGTAAGCTATCCTAAAGGTCTTACTTGGCACTTTATTGAAACAAAAGCTATAAAACATGATTACTACAGTAGCATAATCATGTGGACACACAAAAACAGTAAGGTTACATATTGGGTTGTCTCCCAACAAGCGATTTTCTTTAATGCCTTTCTAGCTAGGCATGATGATGACAATGATGCTCACATAAAAGATAAGAATTGAAACATAACGGGAGCATCATGAAGCACATGACTATCACATTTAAGTATAACCCACTTCCTATGCATATGGATTTTGTGATCAAAAAACTTATCGGAACAATAATCAACAAGCATAGGAAGGCAAAACAAGCATAGCTTCAAGATTTTCAACACATAGAGAGGAAATTTGACATTATTGCAATTCCTACAAGCATATGTTCCTCCCTCATAATAATTTTTAGTAGCATCATGAATGAATTCAACAATATAACCAGAACCTAAAGCATTCTTTTCATGATCTACAAGCATAGAAAATTTACTACTCTCCACATAAGCAAAATTCTTCTCATGAATAGTAGTGGGAGCAAACTCAACAAAATAACTATCATGTGATTGAAAATTAAGATCAAGATGACAAGTTTCATGGTTATCATTATTCTTTAAAGCATACGTGTAATCACAATAATCATCATAGATAGGAGGCATGCTTTCATCATAGTAAATTTGCTCATCAAAGCATGGGGGACAAAAAATATCATCTTCATCAAACATAGCTTCCCCAAGCTTGTGGCTTTGCATATCATTAGCATCATGGATATTCAAGGAATTCATACTAACAACATTGCAATCATGCTCATCATTCACTTATTTTATGCCAAGCATTCTATGTAATTCTTCGTCTAGTACTTGAGCACAATTTTCCTTCCCATCATTTTCACGAAAGACATTAAAAAGATGAAGCATATGAGGCATCATTAATTCTATTTTTTTGTAGTTTTCTTTTATAAACTAAACTAGTGCTAAAACAAGAAACAAAAAGATTCGATTGCAAGATCTAAAGATATACCTTCAAGCACTCACCTCATGACAACCTTTGAAAAGAGCTTAGTTGACGGGGTGTGAGTGAGTGCCCTTTACCTAGCCTCCCCGGCGACAGCGCGAGAAAAGAGCTTGATGTCTACTACACAACCTTCTTCTTGTAGACGTTGTTGGGCCTGCAAGTGCACAGGTTTGTAGGACAGTAGCAAATTTCCCTCAAGTGGATGACCTAAGGTTTATCAATTCGTGGGAGGCGTAGGATGAACATGGTCTCTCTTAAACAACCCTGCAACCAAATAACAAAGAGTCTCTTGTGTCCCCAACACACCCAATACAATGGTAAATTGTATAGGTGCACTAGTTCGGTGAAGAGATGGTGATACAAGGGCAAAATAGATAGTAGATAAAGGTATTTGTAATCTGAAATTATAAAAAAAGCAAGGTAACAAGTGGTAAAAGTGAGTAGAAACGGTATTGCAATGATAGGAAACAAGGCCTAGGGTTCATAATTTCACTAGTGCAAGTTCTCTCAACAATAATAACATATATAGATCATATAACAAGCCCTCAACATGCAACAAAGAGTCACTCCGAAGCCACTAATAGCGGAGAACAAACGTAGAGATTATGGTAGGGTACGGAACCACCTCAAAGTTATTCTCTCGGATCAATCTATAAAAGAGTTCGCACTAGAATAACACCTTAAGACACAAATCAACCAAAACCCTAATGTCACCTAGATACTCCATTGTCACCTCAAGTATCCGTGGGCATGATTATAAAATATGCATCACGCAATCTCAGATTCATTCAACCAACACAAAGTACTTCAAAGAGTGCCCCAAAGTTTCTACCGGAGAGTCAAGAACGTGTGCCAACCCCTATGCATAGGTTCATGGGCGGAACCCGCAAGTTGGTCACCAAAACATACATCAAGTGGCACGTGATATCCCATTGTCACCACATATAAACACGGCAAGACATACATCAAGTGTTCTCAAGTAAAGACTCAATCTAATAAGATAACTTCAAGAGGGGAAACTCAATTCATCACAAGAGAGTAGAGGGGGAGAAACATCATAAGATCCAACTACAATAGTAAAGCTCGGGATACATCAAGATCGTGCCATAGAGGGAACACGAGAGAGAACACGAGAGAGAGAGATCAAACACATAGCTACTGGTACATACCCTTAGCCCCGAGGGTGAACTACTCCCTCCTCGTCATGGATAGCACCGGGATGATGAAGATGGCAACCGGTGATGGGTTCCCCCTCCGGCAGGGCGCCGGAACGGCCTCCCGAGAGGTTTTTGGTGGCTATAGAGGCTTGCGGCGGCGGAACTCCCGATCTATCTTCTGTTCTGGAAGTTTTACGATACGTAGGTATATATGGGTGCAAGGGGTACGTCGGTGGAGCTTCGGGGGCCCCACGAGGCAAGGGGCGCGCCCTAGGGGGGTGGGCGCGCCCCCCACCCTCGTGTCCAGCTCTCGTATCTTCTGACGTAGATTCCAAGTCTATCCGGTGGCTTTCCTTCCAAAAATAACTTCTCCAGTTGATTCCGTTCCGTTTTGACTCTGTCTGATATTCCTTTTCCTCGAAACACTGAAATAGGCATAAAACAGCAAATCTGGGCTGGGCCTCCGGTTAATAGGTTAGTCCCAAAAGTAATATAAAAGTGGAAAATAAAGCCCAATATTGCCCAAAATAGTAGATAATATAGCATGGAGCAATCAAAAATTATAGATACGTTGGAGACATATCACTCCCCTGCAACGGCGCCAGAAAAGAGTCTTGATGACACACAAGTATAGGGGATCTATCGTAGTCCTTTCGATAACTAAGAGTGTCGAACCCAACGAGGAGTAGAAGGAAATGATAAGCGGTTTTCAGTAAGGTTTTCTCTGCAAGCACTGAAATAGTAGGTGATAGATAGTTTTGTGATAAGATGAATAGTAACGAGCAAAAAGTAAATAAAGTAAATAAAGTGCAGCAAGGTGGCCAAATCCTTTATGTAGCAAAGGATAAGCCTGGACAAATTCTAATAATGAAGAAGGAGGTCCCGAGGACACATTGGGAATTATCGTCAAGCTAGTTTTCATCACGTTCATAAGATTCGCGTTCGGTACTTTGATAATTTGATATGTGGGTGGACCGGCACTTGGGTACTGCCCTAACATGGACAAGCATCCCACTTATGATTAACCCCTATTGCAAGCATCCGCAACTACAAAAAGGAGTATTAAGGTAAACCTAACCACAACATTAAACATATGGGTCCATATCAACCCCTAACGAAGCAACGCATAAACTAGGATTTAAGCTTCTGTCACTCTAGCAACCCATCATCTACTTATTACTTCCCTATGCCTTCCTCTAGGCCCAAATAATGGTGAAGTGTCAGTGGATTAGGAACGCGCGGTAACAAGCAGAGACTCACGAAAGATGTGACCCCGTTGCCCCGTCTCGAGGACTTGCGGCAAGGGCTAGGAATGCCCGGCCACGCCTCGTAATTATCTCGCGGGCACCCTCCAGGTCAACCCGTCTCCACATCACTCGCAATTAAGCTCATGGTACCCCTTTAGGGTCAATTCGCCGTCTTTAGTAACATGGCTCAGTGTAAAGTCATAGTAATCATAGTAACTGTGTGTCTAAACATCAAGGGGAAAGCCCGAGGAATCACCCCCGGTGAATTCCACTCGATGTAATCATCAAGGTGAACGTAAGAGAATTCACCCTCGAGGTCCACACTTGAGGGGTTGCACGACAGAGTCATATCAGAAGTGGTTAAAGAGGAAATCACCCTCGATGACCACGACCGAATAGCTACACTACAGGGTTAACATCAGAAATCTTGATGAGGTCTCACCCTCGGTACTCGATAGTAACCCAAGATTGTCGAGCAACTAAGGGGAAAGTGATGTGCGGTGTCGGGGCCTGGTCTTCGATCCGTTGATCGGGTCTTCAATGATGAAGCGAGGGCAACAAGGACAAGGTGGGGGTCAGCGATGGATCACTAACCAACCTATACTAAGCAGTTTAGGATAAGGTGTAGGTAACAATAAGCGAGGCTATGCATCGAATAGGAGCAAACAATAACAGTAGCAAAATCTAATGCAAGCATGAGAGAATGGAATGGGCGATATCGGGATGATCAAAGGGGGGGCTTGCCTGGTTGCTCTGGCAAGGAGGGGTCGTCGTCGACGTAGTCGATCACAGGGGCATCAGCGGCCTCGGGGTCTACCGGAGAGAAGAGGGGGAAGAAACAGTAAATTCACGGCAATAATACAAACAATATGCAGGACATGTCTAAATGATATGCAGAGGTGTTTTACTGCCTAACTAAATGATTTAGTTTATTTAGGAATTTATTTGGATTTATTTAATTAAAGTTGGGCACTATTCATTCACTGTAATCGGTCTAAAAGTTACATGATCATATAGCTATGGGCATTTAACAGGAATATGGAGGACGTATTCGGGTTCGTATCGAAATTCTAAGCAAGTTTCATGTATAAAATAATTTCATCAGTTACGGATTATTTAAAATAATTTTCTAAAATTTTAAATGATTATATTGATTTATTTAACTCCAAAATTTAATCAGTAAATACTATTGTCACATGGTGCGATTGCCGACCATAGTGTATGACAGGTGGGGTCAGAGTCAAAGTCAACAGTCTAGTCAGCTGTTGACTGGGTCAACGTTGACTGGTCAAACAGGGCAATGGGGCCCACTGTCATAGACTAGTTTAATTAAGTAGGTTTAATTAGACTAAATTAATCAAAGTTAATTAGGTAGTTAATTAAGAAAATTAATTAATTAATCAAATTACTAATTAATTAAATAATTATTTCTATTTTTCAATTTCGTTTTTTTTAACAGGGGCATGGGGACCCACAGTCGATGGCACAAGGCAGGCTGTGCAGCTCAGAGCGGCGCCTTGCGGCACCAGAAAGGCACGACACCAACGGGAAGGGCGAGGTCGAGGCCGAGGTAGCAGGTCGTCGCGGACGGCCAGCAAGGCCAGCTGCAGGCGGCGCCAATAGTAATGTGATTCGGGAGCAGCAATGGCGACATCGGGTGCGGCAGTAGCGTGGGTGGAAGCGGCAGGATGCGGTGAGCGCCGGGGAAGGGCGCGGTGCCCGGGCGCGTCGTTGGGCATGGCTGAGCGGCGCAGGCGCGGCCTGCCGGGATGTGGTGGCCACATCGAGGCAGAGGGGGGAGAGAGGAGGCCGGATGGCGGCTCACCCCCATTGCAGGGGAACACCGGCGAGGCTCGAAGGAGTCGTGGTTGAGGAGGAGGTCGAGGACGTCGCGATGATGAGGACGAGGCGGCGGGGCGACGTCAGGGCGAGGTGGCGCCGGCGATCCGGCCGGCGCCTGATGGCGGGGGTGAAGGGGTCGGAGCGACGAGCGACGTGGACGAGGAAGTCCGGCAACGGGGGGGAGGCTCCGTACGGCGACGTCGGCCTCGGGGCGCGGTCGCCGGGGTTGCCGCCCCTCGATCTGGATCGGGACGGGGGGGCAGAGGAGCGAGGGAAAACGTGGGGGAGTGGGGGCGCGTGGGGAGGGAGTGGGGGAATGGGGCGACCGAGTTAGGGTTAGCGAGGGAGTGGGGGGCTAAGGAGGCCCGGCTGGGCCTGGTGGGTCGGCCAGTGCGGCGGCCAGCTGGGCCGTTAGACCCGGCGTGTGGGGGGGCTTGTGTTCCTTTTTTTAAAGCTTTAGCATTTTCCTATTAGTTTCATATTATTTTAGTTTAATAGAATGTAAAACTTACCTCTAAATTAGTATAATAATTTAGGCCACTTCCATCATAAGTTTAGTAGTTAAATAAATTAGTCTAGCATTTTTATAAGTGAAAAAGTATTTAAATAATTGATTTAGCCACTTAATTACCTTAGGGCATTAAAACACTTTACAAAAGGTTGGTTCACCACCATAATTAATTATGGAATATTTTCCACATGAGGAACATTTTAGCTTTCATGTTTGAGAAGTTTTGTATTTTGACATTAACTTGGATATGAATTTGAATTCGTTTGAATGCAAATGAGGACTAGCAACAAATGGAATGATGACGTGGCATCATTAGTAGGGGTTTACTGTAGCTTGATTATCCGGGCTTTACAGTACATGAAAACCGCAGAGAGTCTGAGGGGACGAATATTTTGATACTGTGAGTCGGAGAGGAGCATGACCTAGTTGGAATTGAACTGTTGAATGTTCCATTTGAGGAGTTCTTCGCGTTTTCAATCTAAAGTCCCTTGATAAATTAATGATCACTTGCTACTGCCTGTAAGTACAGTACTACTTCTGTCATTAAGTCTCTATATATAGGCCAGCTCTTTCATTGCATGTATTTTTAATTATCCTCACTATATTATGCAGATTGAAGATCACCGAATTGAAGAAAAGACAAATCGGTGATATTGGGTTCATTAACACAAATCTCATAGATGCATAAATGGTTAAATTTCAGGCCAGAGATACCGAGGCCAAGGTGCTACAATCGTTTGTATTAAATCAAAACAAAGCTATAATACTCTTCCCTTACGAATTCAAGTGAGTGTTACTGTCTTGTGCATATTCGGTTTCCCTTATTAGTCGAGGTTATAGTAATGTAATTGATGAGTTATGCATGCATGTGCAGCTTCCCTTATATTCTCCTAGAGATTAAGCTTGAGCAGGGACTAGTAACCGTCTTAGACTCGAGACGAAAAGATCTCAAGGAGTATGCGGACATGACTGAAATTCTAGAGAAGTAAGTTGAATCGATCATTATCGCACCATATCGGTAACTTTTTGTTCATTTCCTTATATCAAGTAATTGTTTTCTTTGTCTGGCAAGGTCTGGAAAAAATTCACCTCAAAAACTCCGGGACTGCCGAAGAAGCTGCAATTTAGACACCCGAAAGTAAGTACTATAGTAGCATGTTCCACGCATCTCCTAGTGATTCAAGCGCTAGTTTCATCAATACCATTTAGCATGCTTGCTAATTATCAGTTTGATTGACCTCTATTTCTTGTAAAATGGTTATGGCAGGAACAAGAAAATGATTACTGTGGATACTACATTTGCGAGTCCATTCGCCACACGACCTGTGAGCGGGGCTACTCTGACAAACAATATGAAGTGCGTAAATAATAATATTCACAATTTTATTTTATTACCATCATTTGTGTTCAGTTTCATTTATTCATATATATGTATTGACCCCCTTCTTCAAATTAGATATTTCGGATGCGGGATGAACTCCTACCACCAGATCGTATGCGAGGAATTCAAGAGGAATTGGCGGCATTCTTTCTTGACCACGTGATCGCTAAAGACGGAGAATACCATGTGGACCCTAATCAGCTCATTTTCAATTAGGAGATTATATTGTAAGACATACATATATTGTATATATGTAGCCAGTACGTAGCGTCGAATAGATATACGATAACTTGTTGCTCGACCAATCTCTCAGAGAAGGAGAGATAGTCGATGTCACTTCTCTTTGTATGCATATGTTCATGACGATCTTCTGTTTCCTTCATTTGCTTACTAGCTAGCGTGTCTAGTCCTCTCTATACGTATAGTACGTAGCGTCGACCAAGCATGGAGATAAGAGAGGACACTTCTCTCTATTAATTAGCTAGCTAACACAATATATGAAACACCTAAATTAACCCCCCAAAACCCCCTAACCCCCCCTCCCCCCTCAAAAAAAACAAAAACCCCAGCACCTGAAATGCTGACGCGTGGATGCCTATTGGTCCCGGTTGGTGCCACTAACCGGGACCAAAGGGCCTCCTACCTGGGCTCGCCGCACCGGCCACGTGGAGGCCCGTCTGTCCCGGTTTATGTAAGAACCGGGACTAATGGTCTAGGGCATTAGTACCGACACTTTAGTCCCGGTTCAAAAACCAGGACAAATGGCCCTTACGAACCAGGACAGTAGGTCCTTTTTCTACTAGTGCATCTACCATTATTATCGTTAGATTGCAATCTGGGCAGAACTTGAAGCCAAGAAGAATAGTTGGACGATGGTTTTGATAGTTGGCCTTTTTTGTATTAGAGACGTGGAGTGTGATTTGAAGCTTTCGGGTGGAGAGAGATGCGGTTATCCTAACAAACATGAAGACCTATTGCCGCATGGGTCGCTCATCATCCCTCGCAGCCCTGGCTTTGGCTCCTTTATGTTTCGCCTATGGTCATGCGGATGGGAGAGTGCACTTGATCGTGATGGGGACGTCCTTCCGTGAGAAAATCTACCGCCACCAGCCATAGAAGAGAAGAACTAAAGGAAAGGTTTTTCCTTGCTATTTTTTGAGGGAGAGGTGTTTTTCCTTTCTTGCGTGAGCGTTTTTTCCTTTCTCACTCGGTAGAAGAATTTCTTTATGTACTTTTAATGGACAATCAATTGGATATGTTTTTTCTTTTCACCGGTAGAGTTTTTATGGAAGGATGCTATCCTTCAAAGCCACTCATGGATGCTTTCCTTCTTTTGTCTCACCAATATTAGGTGTCGGTTGTTTTTTTGGACGGGACGATGTATATGTTACGTATAAGTTTGAGCAGCCAGGGTCGAGCAAGAGATGTTCTTTTTTGTGTGGATGTTTTTTTCCTTTTTCAATCATGGAATAATTTATTAGCCGAATTTGAAGGATCATCAAACAGATTCTTTTTCTTTTCTTCGATGTAGTTTTTATGGAAAGGAGTCTATCGTTTTTTAAGGAACCGTTGATGCTTTCCAATCTGTTATTTCTTTGCTTTTCATATATCGATGGAGAATATCCATTTTTTGAAAAGGATGGAGACTATCCTTAAAAAAGGAACCGTCGATGCTTTTCTTATTTTTTTTTTCACCAATGTTAAAGTTGAACATATCAGACGTAATCTGCTATTTTTTTTCCTTGTCATACATGTAGTTTTTATGGAAGGTGTCGTTTTTTAAGGAACCAAGGATGCTTTCTTTTTTTCTCACCAACATTGAACGTGCCCATCTAAAAAAACGTTGAACGTGTCAGATTTTTTTATGGGCCATATGTGTTACGTAGTTCTTCTCTTATTTTAGACGTAAATTCTATAATCCAACAGTGTAATTAATTTTGATGATGTGGGTTAATGAGAAGGCTTGAATGGTGTCTCCAATTAGTAAATATAAGATATAAGATATAAGATATAAGATATAAGATGTGTAAGTATGCATCTTGTCGTACCAGACATTCTATAATATATGATTGGTCCTATGAGAAATTCTATGATACATACATAACTTGTACAGTATGTAGTAGCGTAAAATATGTTTGAAATGAAAGAAGAATTAAACGGAAAACACAAAATAAAATGCAAAAATAAACAATAAACCCCTAAACCTCAAAACCCCACAACACCAAAGCCTTTAGTCCCGGTTGGTGTCACCAACAAGGACTAAAGGTCCCCGCCCCTCGGCGTGCGCTGCCAGCCACGTGGGTGGCCATTAATCCCAGGACATAGCGAAACGGGACTAAAGGGGGCTTTACTCCCGACATATTAGTCTCGGTTGGTGAACCGGGACAAACTGCCTTTATTACGAACCGAACTATTGACAGATCCTCCACGCATTGTCCTCGGTCCCTCCTAATCTCGATGGATGCTACAAACCCAAGAGGCCAAGATTCACATTCAGCTAACTTGAAGAAAGGATCCATCAGTTAGCTAATCAAATCCTTTTCCAAAAGTTAGCTAATCAAAGCGATGATTTTTTTTATTTAGGACTTCGATGGACTCCCAACTGTAGCAAATACAGCCAAGCTCTTGCACTCTTAACAATGTCTGTATCACGTGCAACCTTGCGGGCTCCCATAATTAATTTGTACTACATAGGAGGACCTCGATCGATCCCCGAGTCTTGTCACGGCCGGCTAGATCTGGCCAACTCCCGTTTAACGATGTACTATATGTCAGACCTTGCTTGATTAAAATTAATATATATATATATATATATATATATATATATATTTACTTGGCTTTGCAGGGTGTAGATTATTTCAATGGCCAAGCATTAAATCCATCTATCTTTACGATACAGATGGGATAGACCTGTGTTGAAGCTAGATCCCAAGGAGATCCAAAAATCAGCTCCCACCACCCCTTGTGTGTAGCTGCTGAACGCGTACTTTCGTACATTGTCACTTTTCAATCTAGTGAAGAACTGTTTGTGGTTCCAGAATCTAATTCATCTAATTCAGTACTCATACACAATGGGAGTATTTAGTATCGCCAGTTTGATACTTGATGCCATTGGATGAATATATATGAAGCTGAAACTTTACTTTCGGATTCCTGTTTAAGCTTTCCCTTGGGCAAACAGAATTGTTGCAAAACGGCATGTATTAGCTGAGGTATAAAGTGATGATGACATTAAAAAAAAGTGAAGATCCGTTACTCACTGGATCAAGCAAATGTTATCCGCGTGTACTATTTACAGTTTACATTTCTACACAGATGGTTGTTCTTGAATGTTTTTGTGTAAAAAAAATGCAAATCATGGGGTCCCTGCATTGCTCGTCGATTTTAGGATCTTAATCTGCTCCAACAGCAAGCATGTTACACTTACAGACAGGTTTTGTTTTTCTCTTCCTGTACTGCTACCTTAGTGTAGTAAGATTGTGGGTTTTTACACCCCAGCTTAACGCACCCACGATGCACCCGTGCAATAAAACATAGCGAAACTTTTCAAAAAATTCTGAAACTTTGTGAGAATGATCATCAACAAATGTTATGGGTGCTTGCAAAGTTTGATGGTCAAATAACATACCAGGAGCTGCTGGAGTATGGTGTATACTAAATAGTACAAATCTCGATGGATGCTACAAACCCAAGTGGCCAAGATTCCCATTCAGCTAACGTGAACAAAGGGTTCATCAGTTAGCTAATCAGATCCTTTTCCAAAAGTTAGCTAATCAAATCGACGAGTTTTTTATTTAGCACTTCGATGGACTCCCAACTTTAGCAAATACAACCAAGCTCATGCACTCTTAATAATGTATGTATCATGTGCAACCTTGCGGGCTCCCATAATTAATTTGTACTGCGTAGGAGGTCCTCGATCGAACGCGAAGTCTTGTCATAGCTGGCTAGATCTAGCCAACTCCCGTTTAACGATGTACTATATGTTAGACCTTGCTTGATTTATATATATATATATGACAAATTTTTCCTACTACCGGGTGTAGTTACTCCCACTTTTGTTTCATACGTTCTAGGTAGTATCTATCATATCGGAGAGTATGTACGCGTAGTATGTAGTATGTAAGAATGTTTAGGTAGTATATATACTATTTTTTATGTAGTATGTAGTATATTTTGAGCATACTCATTTTTACGCATAAATATGTACGTATTTTACAAATATTATAAAAACATGGGCTCACATGCAATTTTTTCACATAATTTGCTTTGGAGTATCTTAGATATAGTATATGAACATATTAAAAATAATAAAGTAGAGTATATACTACCACATGATAGTATATGAGAAGCAGGTGTAGCTACACCCGGTAATAGGATGCATAAACTTTATGTAGTATGATAGTATATATATATATATATATATATATATATATATATATATATATATATATATATATATACTTTACTTGGCTTCGGAGGCTGCAGATTCTTTTAATGGCCAAGCATTAACTCCATCGATCTTTACGATACAGATGGGATAGACCTGTGTTGAAGCTAGACCCCAAGGAGACCCAAAAATCAGCTCCCACCTACCCCTTATGCGTGGCTGCTGAACGCGTACTTTCATCGATTGTCACTTTTTAATCTAGTGAAGAACTGTTTGTGGTTCCAGAATCTAATTCAGTACTCGTATGCAATGGGAGTATTTATTATGGCCAGTTTGATACTTGATGCCATTGGATGAATATATACGAAGCTGAAACTGTACTTTCGGATTCCTGCTAAAGCTTTCCCTTGGGCAAATAGAATTGATGCAGAACGGCATGTGTCAGCTGAGGTATAAAGAGATGATGACACTAAAAAAATGAGAAGATCCGTTACTCACTGCCACTAGTAGAAAAGGGGGCAATGGCCCAGGCCAGTTCAGCCCATTAGTCCCGGTTCAATCCAGAACCGGGACCAATGGAGCTATTTGCCCCGGTTCGTGAGCCTGTGGGGCCGGCCGGGCCACGTGGGCCATTGGTCCCGTTCGTCCGGACCTTTTGGTCCCGGTTGGTGGACGAACCGGGACCAATGGGTTCCTGGCCCACCACTATTGGTCCCGGTTGGTGGCATGAACCGGGACCAAAGGCTTCCCTTTAGTCCCGGTTCATGCCATCAACCGGGGAAAATGGTGTTGCCTATATATAGCCCCTCGCGCAAGAGCAGAGCACACTGCTCTATTTTTTCTGGCCGAGGGGGGAGGGCTTGGTGGTGCACTAGCTCACCTTCTATGCACACAAGGTGTTCGATGGAATGCCCGAGCCACACTACTTAAGGTTTCTCCTCTCCAAGCTCGACCGCCAAGCTCCATTTTCCTCAATATTTATCTAGTTTAGCGTTCCGTCACGCCCCGTCCCCGTCTTCATCGTCGTCGATCACCCGCGCCGATCTCATCGCCGGCACCACCGTGGTGAGCCTCTTGTTGTTATTCTTACTTGTATGTTTAGATAGATACTTGTATTATTTTCTTACTTCTATTATTGCATCTTATATAGTGCGATGGTTTTGGTATCCGCCCCCGTCGGCCCTCGTCCTGTCTATGAGTCGGATGTGGTATATATTATCTTTTCATAACTATTGGTTCATTTATTGTTTATGAAAATTATGCCGACCAACGTGACATAGATTTTATTTATCTAGGAGGTTGTTGAACCGGAAATTCCAACCGACCCTATTGTCGAGAGGTTAAATTTAGTTGAAGAAGAAAACAATTTCTTGAAGGAAAAAATAAAAAAACTTGAGGAGGAGAAGATGATATTGGAGTTGCATGTTGCGGACGTCGTCGATGATCACAAGATCAAGATGGATGCAATGCGCTTGAAGATTAGAAAGATTAGAAAATATGCCATTTATACCGAGGCTTGGTATCATTATGCCGTTGGATCAGTTGTTACCTTGGTTGCGATTATGATCGCATTTGTTTTCGCATTGAAATGTTTTACATAGTTTCAATGTATGGTTTAATTAATTTAGATGCTCTGCAGAGCTTTATGTTGTTAGATGAGAACTATGTATGTACTTTGGTTTTTATGTGATGATGAACTTCTATTAATTTGGTCACTTAATTATCTATTCATGATGTTCTGTAATGATTTTTGACACACTTAATTATATATAATGCACATAGATGAACCGGCAATGGATGTACAATGATAGACACACCTCCGAGTACACTAAGGGTGTGCATGATTTTCTCGAAGTGGCTGAGGCAAACAAGCAGAATGGTTTTATGTGTTGTCCATGCCCTATATGTGGCAATCTGAAGTCTTACTCTGACCGGAAAATCCTTCACACCCACCTACTTTACAAGGGTTTCATGCCACACTATAATGTTTGGACGAGGCACGGAGAAATAGGGGTTATGATGGAAGACGGCGAAGAAGAAGAGTACGATGACAACTATGTGCCCACTGAATACGGTGATGCTACTGAACATCAAGAGGAAACAAACGATGTGCATGATGGTGCTGCAACGGGCGAAGTTGCTGAAGATCAAGAGGAACCAGACGATGTGCCCGATGATGATGATCTCCGCCGGGTCATTGTCGATGCAAGGACGCAATGCGAAAGTCAAAAGGAGAAGCTGAAGTTCGATCGCATGTTAGAGGATCACAAAAAAGGGTTGTACCCCAATTGCGAAGATGGCAACACAAAGCTTGGTACCGTACTGGAATTGCTGCAGCGGAAGGCAGAGAATGTTGTGCCTGATAAAGGATTTGAGAAGCTACTGAAAATAATGAAGAAGAAGCTTCCAAAGGATAACAGAAGCTTCCAAAGGATAACGAATTGCCCGACAGTACATACGCAGCAAAGAAGGTCGTATGCCCTCTAGGATTGGAGGTGGAGAAGATACATGCATGCCCTAATGACTGCATCCTCTATCGCGGTGCATACAAGGATCTGAACGCATGCCTGGTATGCGGTGCATTGCGGTATAAGATCAGACGAGATGACCCTGGTGATGTTGACGGCGAGCCTACCAGGAAGAGGGTTCCTGCGAAGGTGATGTGGTATGCTCCTATAATACCACGGTTCAAATGTCTGTTCAGAAACGGAGAGCATGCCAAGTTGATGTGATGGCACAGTGAGGACCGTAAGAAAGACGGGAAGTTGAGAGCACCCGCTGACGGGTCGCAGTGGAGAAAAATCGAGAGAAAGTCCTGGGATGAGTTTGCAAAGGACCCAAGGAACGTATGGTTTGCTTTAAGCGTGGATGGCATTAATCCTTTCGGGGAGCAGAGCAGCAATCACAGCACCTGGCCCTTGACTCTATGTATGTATAACCTTCCTCCTTGGATGTGCATGAAGCGGAAGTTCATTATGATGTCAGTTCTCATCCAAGGCCCTAAGCAACCCGGCAACGACATTGATGTGTACCTAAGGCCATTAGTTGAAGAACTTTTACAGCTGTGGAATGGTAACGGTGTACGTACGTGGGATGAGCACAAAAAGGAGGAATTTCACCTAAAGGCGTTGCTGTTCGTGACTATCAACGATTGGCCTGCTCTCAGCAACCTTTCAGGACAGACAAACAAGGGATACCACGCATGCACGCACTGTTTACTTGACACCGATAGTATATACCTGGGAAGCTGCAGGAAGAATGTGTACCTAGGCCATCGTCGATTTCTTCCGACCAACCATCAATGTCGAAAGAAAGGCAAGCATTTCAAAGGCGAGGCAGATCACCGGAAGAAGCCCACCATGCATACCGGTGATCACGTACTTGCTATGGTTAATGATTTACACATAATCTTTGGAAAGGGTCCCGGCGGACTAGCTGTTCCGAATGACGCTGACAATCACGCACCCATGTGAAAGAAGAAATCTATATTTTGGGACCTACCCTAATGGAAAGACCTAGAGGTCCGCTCTTCGATCGATGTGATGCATGTGACGAACAACCTTTGCGTGAACCTGCTAGGCTTCTTAGGCGTGTATGGGAAGACAAAAGATACACCTGAGGCACGGGAGGACCTGCAACGCTTGCACGAAAAAGAGGGCATGCCTTCGAAGCAGTATGAAGGTCCTGCCACCTACGCTCTTACGAAAGAAGAGAAAGAAACCTTCTTTGAATGCCTGCTCAGTATGAAGGTCCCGACTGGCTTCTCATCGAATATAAAGGGAATAATAAATATGCCAGAGAAAAAGTTCCAGAACCTAAAGTCTCATGACTGCCACATGATTATGACGCAACTGCTTCCGGTTGCATTGAGGGGGCTTCTACCAGAAAATGTCCGATTAGCCATTGTGAAGCTATGTGTATTCCTCAATGCAATATCTCAGAAGGTGATCGATCCAGAAATCGTACCAACGCTAAGGAGTGATGTGGCGCAATGTCTTGTCAGTTTTGAGCTGGTGTTCCCACCATCCTTCTTCAATATCATGACGCACGTCCTAGTTCATCTACTAGACGAGATTGTCATTCTGGGGCCCGTGTTTCTACACAATATGTACCCCTTTGAGAGGTTCATGGGAGTCCTAAAGAAATATGTTCAGAATCGCTAGGCCAGAAGGAAGCATCTCCATGGGCCATCAAACAGAGGATGTCATCGGGTTTTGTGTTGACTTCATTCCTGGCCTTAAGAAGATAGGTCTCCCTAAATCGCGGTATGGGGGGAGACTGACTGGAAAAGGCACGCTTGGAAGGGACTCAATAATATGCAGGGACGGATATTCTTGGTCTCAAGCACACTACACAGTTCTGGAGAACTCTACCTCGGTGACCCCGTATGTCGATGAACACAAGAACAGTCTGCGCTCCAAACACCCGGAGCGGTCTGACGATCGGATTACATGTGAACACATCAGGACTTTCAGCAGTTGGTTGGAAACACGTCTCAGAGGTGACAGCACTGTTTGTGATGAGCTGTACTTGTTGTCCAGGGGACCAACTTCGACTGGAATGATTTGGAAAGGATACGATATAAATGGGAATACATTTTACACGATTGACCAAGATGAAAAGAGCACCAACCAAAACAGCGGTGTCCGCTTTGATGCAGCAACCGACAGGGGAAAGGACACATATTATGGTTACATAGTAGACATATGGGAACTTGACTACGGAGTAGATTTTAAGGTCCCTTTGTTTAAGTGCAAGCTGGGTCAATCTGTCAGAGGCGAAGTGCAGGTAGACCCACAAAGACGGAATGACAACAAAGTGGATCTGAAAAATCTTGGGTACATTGACGAACCGTTTGTCCTAGCCAATGATGTGGCACAGGTTATCTATGTGAAGGACATGTCTACGGACCGAGGAAAAGAAAAGATAAGGAAGCGAATACATCATACGATGAGCCAAAGCGCCACATAGTTCTTTCGGGAAAAAGGGACATCCACAGGAGTGGAGGGCAAGATGACATGTCCGAAGAGTATGAAAAGTTTCATGAAATTCCCTTCAAAGTCAAGGCTGACCCAAGCATCCCGATAAGCGATGAAGATTATCCATGGTTCTGACGCAATAAGCAAAGCGACACAAGCGAAGAGAAAGTGAAGACTTTCTCCCGCAACTATTATGATGATACCATGCCAACTTTGTAACAGACGAGTATGATACCATTGTCCCTTTTGTACATGCACATGCTATGCCAACTTTTCAGAGTTCATTTGAAAACTATGAATTTGAAAACCTCGCCAACCGAAGGGCGCTCACACCGGTTTATAAGCCCGTCCCTCTACGCCGTGTTGAGCTCACAAACTTGTGATTCACACAAATTTCAAAGAATTCAAATTTTACAAAACTAATGGCACAAACAGAAAGTTTATAATTGTTCTAAAACAAATGGCACTAACAGAAAGTTTATAATTTTGCTGACCTAAAAGCAAAAAGAATTAAAAAATAAAGCAAAAAACCAAAAGAAAATAAATAATGAAGAAAACAAAACAAAAAAACTTGAAAAAAATATAAATAGCAACAATAACTATTTTGTTGTAAGTAGAAACAAAATAAAATAAATAAAGCAACAAAGAAAATAAAAAAAGTGTTTTCAAATTTTAAAACTAATGGCACAAACAGAAAGTTTATAATTGTTCTAAAAAAATGGCACTAATAGAAAGTTTATAATTTTGCTAACATAAAATAAAAAAGAATTAAAAAATAAAGCAAAAAACCAAAAGAAAATAAATAATGCAGAAAACAAAACAAAAAAACTTGAAAAAAATAAAAATAGCAACAATAAGTATTTTGTTGTAAGTAGAAACAAAATAAAATAAATAAAGCAACAAAGAAAACAAAAAAAGTGTTTTCAAATTTTAAAACTAATGGCACTAACAGAAAGTTTATATTTTTCTAAAACTAAAAGCACTAACAGAAAGTGTATAATTTTGCTGACCTAAAAGCAAAAAGAATTAAGAAATAAAGCAAAAACCAAAAAGAAAATAAATAATGCAGAAAACAAAACAAAAAACTTGAAAAAAAATAAAAATAGCAACAATAAGTATTTTGTTGTAAGTAGAAACAAAATAAAATAAATAAAGCAACAAAGAAAACAAAAAAAGTGTTTTCAAATTTTAAAACTAATGGCACTAACAGAAATTTTATAATTTTTCTAAAATTAAAAGCAAAAAGAAATAAAAAATAAAGCAAAAAAAGTGCCACCTACTGGGCCCCCACGGCCTGAATACGACTAGAAACCCTATGGGCCAGGATTCAGGCCCGCGGAAGGCCCAAGAGGCCCACAGTGCACAGATTGCGAGTTAGGCCAGCCTGCTTTAGAGAGGAGCTCGAGAGAGAAGCCGCACCGCACCTTATAAACAGGTGTGGCTCCCTCTCAACTAGCGAGGAGGGACTAAACTTTGGGCGCGGGGCAGCAGAAGGCCTTTGGTCCCGGTTGGTGGCACCAACCGGGACTAAAGGGTGCATTGGTCCCGGTTGGTGCCATGAACCGGGACCAATGCCCCCCTTTAGTCCCGGTTGGTGCCACCAACCGGGACCAAACAACGCCGCTTCCCGCCCTTTGGGCTGCTGAAAATTGGCCTTTGGTCCCGGTTCGTGGCACCAACCGGGACTAAAGGGGGGCATTAGTCTCGGTTTGTGCCACGAAACGGGACCAAAGGCTTGTCTATATAAGCAAACACTTAGCGTTTTCAGATTTCATCGCCATTGCAGCCCGACGACGACGCCGACCTCCTCGACGCCGCCAGTTGCCCCGCCGCCGCCGTCCGCCTGCGTTCTCGAGCCCACGCCGACGCTTGTCCGCCGCCTCGAGCCCACGCTATCGCCCGGCCGCGCCCTGCATACGCCCGAAGCCGTCGCCCGTGCCCGTCGCCGTCGTCGTCGTCCCCGCCCCTGTTGCTGCGCGCCACCCAGCGCCATCGTCGTCCGCCTCACCGCGCCGCCCGAGGCCGTCGACGCCGCTACACCGCTGCCACGACCTCGCCGCCTCGGCGCCCTTTGCTGCGCTGCGTCGCCCCGATTCCGGCCGGCGACCTCGACCCCTCCCCGCGCTGTGAGCCCCTGCCTCCTCCCCTTTCCTTCTCATTGCCGTCCCGGCACGCCATCCGTAAGTGCCACCGCCAACCATCGTCGCCGTCGCCGACCACCGCGGCCTATTTTTCATTTTTTTTATTAAGATGTATGTATAATGCTCTGTATATGCTGTATAATGTATGTTTTTTTAGTTTAATTTTTTTTCATATATATATAATGTATGTGTATGTATGTGGCTATATGTTTTTGTTCATATGTTGCAATATGTTTTTTTTATTAGTTTATTTTTTTGTTCATATGTGATGTATATGTGTATGTGGCTATAATGATGTGTGTATGTGATGTATGTGATGTTTTATCGGTTCATAGAAAGTTTTTTGTTCATATATAGATAGTTACAATTTTAGATAAGTTTTATATATGCAAAAGTTACAATTTTAGAAAAAGAAGGATAGGAAAGAATAAAATATAAGAAGAGGAAAGAAAGAAGAAGAGGAGAGGAAAAGAAGAGGAGAAATAAGTAAGAAGAAGAAAAAAGAAGAAAGAGAGAGAAGAAGAAAGGAGTGGGAGGAAGAGAAAATAGAATATTCTATTTTCTCTTCTTATCCACTATTCCTTTCTTCTTCTCCTCTTTTTTTTCTTCTTTTTTTTCTTCGATCTTCTCCTCTAGCTATTCCTTTCTTCTTCTCCTCTTTTTCTTCTTCTTCTTCTTCTTCTTAATTTTTATCGGGAACGAGGGTGTCGAGGATCGCCAAGGGTCGAGGGTCGGGAACTAGGGTAGAGGGTCGAGGGTCGTTAAGGGGTCAAGGGTCGAGGGTTTGTGGTCGAGGTTCGAGGGTTCTATAGGGTCGAGGGATCGAGGTCGAGGGTTCGAGGGTCGTCTAGGGGTCGAGGGTTCGGTGGTCGTCGAGGGTTCGGGGTCGAGAGAGGTTCCTAGTGTCAAAGTATTGAAGAAATCCATGGCTTCATCATTAGCCGGAGTAACCAGGGCATGATGGTACGAAGTCCTCAAAGTTATTACGGAATGGAGTTCGGATAGGATAATTTGCCTTTTGTATGCAATTTCAGCAAAGGCCTTCCAAATAACGATATTCGGAAGGTTCTTGCTGAACTTTGTACCAAAAAGCGAATTATCCTATCTGGGACTTCATTCCAAAATAACTTTGGAGAGCTTCATACCATCATGCACCTGTTACTTTCGCCTAATGATGAAGACATGGTTTTGTTGAATCTTTTGACACTAGGCAACCTCCCGACCGCTCGGGCGATCCTCGACCCCTTGACCCTCGACCGCTCGGCGATCCTCGACCCCTCAGCGATCCTCGACCCCTTGATAAAAAAAGAAGAGGAAGAAGAAGAAAAAAAAGAGGAGAAGAAAGAATAGAGGAGAGAAGAAGAAAAAAGAGAGGAGAAGAAAGAATAGAGGAGAGTTCTCTCCTCTATTCTTTCTTCTCCTCTTTTTTTTCTTCTTCTTCCTCTTTTTTTATCGGGAACGAGGTTCGTCGAGGGTCGCCGAGCGGTAGAGGAAACCCTAATTAAATAGCAAGTATCGTCGGTGTGAGATACATGTGGCCGTCGGTGTCGGACACTACATCCACGTCCCACAAGTGAAGCGGACGTCGATGCCCACGTCACTTGTGGGACATAGATGTAGTGTCGTTGTTGTTGTTGTCGATATACCCCCTCCCGATAGCTTCAACACGTGGAGGGGGGGGGGGGCGATATTACCCCCTCCTTGAAGCGTCCTCGAGGCCACCCCCTAACCCTTGAAGCGTTGTCGAGGCCACCCGAAACCCTAGAGAAGCAGCGTCGAGGCCACTAATTAATATGATTCCTTATTGTGATTAGCTAGCTAGTTCTACGTTTGCCACTAATATATCCATATCTGTCATGTTTGAATAATAATTTACCATGTTGTAAATATTTGTAGAAACTATGGACACCCCGCCCCGAGACGAAGCAGCAGAAGCGTTGTTGAGGCACATAATCGCAGAAGGAAGTGATGCCCTCAGCTCGTTGATGTATCTCAACGACACCGATGGTCTGGAAGGAGAGGGTGAAGAAGCAGCTGGCTATGCTTATGATGGCTCCGATGACCCAATGCCGGTGGAAGAAGGAGAGGGTGAAGAAGTAGACCGTGAGGACTGCTCCGGTGATCACCGAACTGAGTCCGGCCAGGTATATATATTAGTTAAGCCTGTGCTAACTAGCCAATTGATGCATTCATTGTTTTGGTATGTACACATATTAATTAACTCTCGTCTTTCTTCCTTTTTCTAGCCCTCCGGATCAAGCACAACTTCGGTAAGGACACGAGGCCCGAA
Source organism: Aegilops bicornis (assembly GCA_021605145.1). NCBI lineage: Eukaryota > Viridiplantae > Streptophyta > Magnoliopsida > Poales > Poaceae > Aegilops > Aegilops bicornis. The sequence continues at coordinate 32,259,132 of CM038670.1, forward strand.
GAAAAAGTTGAGCTCGGATGAAAGGTTTGAGATCATAGAAATCGCGCGCGACGGCCAACCGATTGAACCCATCCGGACAAAGAAGGCATTTGTTACTCAGTGCGGGGTTCTGGTTAGGGACAAGATCCCGATCAGCATCCAGCAATGGTATAAGCCTAAAAACAAAGATCCTGAGGTGTCTTATGTCAATGATCTGCAGAAAAATGATCTTTGGACTGAGCTGAAGTCAAATTTCACCCTACCGCCAGAGGATGATCCGGAGAAGCCAGTTATAGAGCCATTAATCAAGTCTTTTGCTCTTAAAAAGATGGCATAGCTATTCAGGCATTGGAAGAAAGACCTGAATAAGTTTGTCGATAAAAAAGAGACACCAGAATTCAAGGGCAAATATGAGAAGATCAGAGATGGTAGCCCGCATTTGTGGCCCACGGGACATCGGAAAAGAGTAAAAAGATGTCGGCGACAAACAAGCAAAATGCTGCGAAGAAGAAGCTTCACCATCGCATGGGTTCAGCTGGATACCTCATAGCCCGGCCTAAGTGGGCCAAGGCTGAGAATGATCTGCTTGATAAAGGGATCGAACCAGAGACAATGAACTGGCCAGACCGTTGCCGGACTTGGTTCTTAGGGGCTGGCGGAACCTTGGACCCTGTATCGTGGAAGTGCATTTGGACGAGCGAGCAATTGGACATACCACCAAGAGGCTAAAGCAATATATCGAAGCAGCGCAACAAGGAAAGTTCGTTCTGCACAGGGAGAAGGACGACCTCACAATGGCCCTCGGGAATCTCGAGCACCACGGACGGACACGAGGCACGCCAGGCTCCCTTTCGTGGAAGGCTGGATTTCCGGACGCAGGGGGTTACAAAACCCATGAGAGGAGGAAGAAACTGGAGCAAAGCCAGATGCAGGCGCTGCACGAAGGGGTAATGGGGCGAGAGGAACGAGAAGAGGAACGAGAAGCAGCAGATCGCAGCAAACGACCTGCCGAAGCTTCCCCAGATGCTACCCCACCATCTCAGCGGAGAAGCAGTGTGGCTTCCACCGAGCTGCTTCAGCCGGAGCATGCCTTGACGGCTCCTGCCAGCTATCCCGTGGATGCTATCACGGAGTCTCAAAATTGCCACCTTATGGCGGAATGGAGCAATTTGAAGGTCAAGGCGGTTGTTGGCTCTGTTTATCCTACTGAACCCGACTCAACTTATCACCGCCGCCGATTCCGAAGGATATGCTAAGGTGATGGTGGATGAAATAACGGAGGGATTTGAGGACCTCCGGCTTGACCACCCTACCGGTGAAGGGGAGTATCGGCTGGGTTCTCGCTCAAGACTCCATGCCTATGGCGGAAGGATCTCATCAACCTTCCGAACTGACGCCTCCGCCTCCTCCTCCTCCTCCGGCGAGTCAGGGCACTCCGCCTCCTCCTCCGGCGAGTGACGATCAGGGCACTCGGCCGGCTCCTTCTCCGGCGCGTGGCGGCACTCCGCCTCCTTCTCCGCCTGCACCGGCGCACCCGAGCAGCCAGCCTCCTCCTTCTCCGCCTCGTCAGCAAGGGCGGAAGAGACCCGCCGCCGCTCCGGCTGCTCCGGCGCGTCGTAGTCCTTCTCCTCCGCCTCGTAAGCAAGGAAAGAAGACATCCGCGCTCGCTCTGCCGGGCGTCTAGCAAGACAGCCAAAGGTGGGAGGAGATACAGATTCGGTCCTTCTGAAGAATCCGGAGAAGTTACTGCACGAGAGGACCGACGAGGAAAAGCGTGAAGATCGCGCAGATCAAGTGCATGACTGGTTTGAAGGGTTGAAAGCAAAGAGACATCCACCTCCGGAGGAGAAGGTAGATCCGTGAAAGCGAAGCGCACTGGCTGCCCCGACAAAACCACCCAAGTCTCCGCCGAAAGGCAACTATGAGCGCATTATTGGAAAGGCATTTGCCGAAGCGGAGAGGTCGGGAAGTACTAAAAGTGATCAAAGAATGAAAGAACGACGAGCTGGGAAACAAATTGCCCAGCTCGGCGAACAAGCGACGCAATCGTGCCCCCTGCTCAAGGTGCCTGCTAGCGACATCGTCGATCCGAGGATGGTGCCCGGTTATGGCAATCTTGAAGATTACCTGCCCGACGATGTACATTATGATTTCTTGGAGGTGCAGATACAAAGATACGAGTACGGGAAGCCTCTCGTCAAAGATGAAAGCTCTCTATCAACGATGATGCGAAGATTGCATGATTGGTACATGAAAACCTGCAGAGAGTCTGAGGGGAGGAGTACTTTGTATATGAGAGTTAAAAAGGAGCATGACCTCGTTGGAATTGAACTGTTGCCTATTCCATTTGAGGAGTTCTATCAGTTTTTCAATCAATTGGCCCTCGATAAAGCAATGGTCACCTGCTACTGTCTGTAAGTAGTACTACTTCTGTCATTAAGTCTCTCTATATAACTCAGCTCTTTCATTGCATGTATTTATAATTATCCTCACTATATTATGCAGATTGAAGATCGCCGAATTGAAGAAAAGACAAGTGGGTTCCATTGGGTTCATTAACACATATCTCATAGATGCAACTGAGGTTGAATTTCATGCCGAAAATACCGAGGCCAACTTGCTACAATCGTTCGTAATAAATGAACACAAGGATATAATACTCTTTCCTTACAACTTCAAGTGAGTGTTACTGTCTTGTGGCATATTCAGTTTCCCTTATTAGTCCAGGTTATAGTAATGTAATATTGATGAGTTATGCATGCGTGCGCAGCTTCCACTATATTCTCCTAGAGATTAAGCTTGAGCAGGGAGTAGTAACTGTCTTAGACTCGAGACAAAAAGATCCCAAGGAGTATGCGGACATGACTGAAATGCTCGAGAAGTAAGTTAAATTGATCATTATCCACCATATCAGCAATTTTGTTCATTTCTGATATCAAGTAATTGTTTTCTTTGTATGGCAGGGTTTGGAGAAAATTCACCAAAAAAGCTCCGGGACTGCCGAAGAAGCTGCAATTTAGACACCCAAAAGTAAGTACTATAGTACGCATCTCCTAGTGATTCAAGTGCTAGTTTCATCAATACCATTTAACATGCTTGCTAATTATCAGTTTGATTGACCTCTATTTCTTGTAAAGTGGTTGTGGCAGGAACAAGGGAATGATTTCTGTGGATACTACGTTTATAGTCCATCCGCCACACGACCTGTGAGCGGGCTACTCTGACAAACAATATGAAGTGCGTAAATAACAATATTCACAATTTTATTTTATTACCATCATTTGTGTTGAGTTTAATTCATTCATATATATATGTATTGACCCCCTTCTTAAAATTAGATGACTATTGGTTTGAACATCTAACTTGTAGACGGGTGGATTTTTCTCTTCCTGTATTGCTACCTTAGTGTAGTAAGAGAGTGGGTTTTTACACACCAGCTTAATGCACCCGTGCAATAAAACATAGCGAAACTTTTCAAAAAATTCTGAAACTTTGTGGGAATGATCATCAACAAATGCATTGGGTGCTTGATAAGTTTGGTGGTCAAATAACATATGAGGAGCTAGTGGAGTATGGTGTATACTAAATAGTACAAATCTCGATGGATGCTACAAACCCAAGTGGCCAAGATTCACATTCAGCTAACGTGAACAAAGGATGGGTCCATCAGTTAACTAATCAAATCCTTTTCAAAAAGCTAGCTAATCAAATCGATGAGTTTTTATTTAGCACTTCCATGGATTCCCAACTTTAGCAAATACAGCCAAGCTCATGCACTCTTAACAATGTATGTATCATGTGCAGCCCTGCGGGCTCCCATAATTAATTTGTACTACGTGGGAGGACCTCAATCGATCCCCGAGTCTTGTCATAGCTGGCTAGATCTGACCAACTCCCGTTTAACGATGTACTATATATATACATACACACTTTACTTGGCTTCGGAGGGTGCAGATTCTTTTAATGGCCAAGCACTAACTCCATTGATCTTTACGATACAGACAGGATAGACCTGTGTTGAAGGTAGACCTCAAGGAGACCCAAAAATCAGCTCCCACCTACCCCTTATGCGTGGCTGCTGAACGCGTACTTTCATCAATTGTCACTTATTTTTAATCTAGTGAAGAACTGTTTGTGGTTCCAGAATCTAATTCAGTACTCCTATGCAATGGGAGTATCTATTATCGCCAGTTTGATACTTGATGCCATTAGATGAATATATATGAAGCTGCAACTGTACTTTCGGATTCCTGCTAAAGCCTTCCCTTGGGCAAACAAAATTGATGCAAAACGCCATGTGTCAGCTGAGGTATAAAGAGATGATGACATTAAAAAAAAGTGAAGATCCGTTACTCACTGCATCAAGCAAATGTTACCCGTGCAATAAAACATAGCGAAACTTTTCAAAAAATTCTGAAACTTTGTCTAAATGATCATCAACAAGTGTTATGGGTGCTTGCAAAGTTCGGTGGTCAAATAACATACGAGGAGCTGGTGGAGTATGGTGTATACTAAATAGTACCAATCTAGATGGATGCTACAAACCCAAGTGGCCAAGATTCACATTCAGCTAACGTGAAGAAAGGATGGGTCCATCAGTTAACTAATCAAATCCTTTTCAAAAAGTTAGCTAATCAAATCGATGAGTTTTTTATTTAGGACTTCCGTGGAGTCCTCACTTTAGCAAATACAATCAAGCTCATGCACTCTTAACAATGTCTGTATCATGTGCAGCCCTGCGGGCTCCCGTAATTAATTTATACTGCGTAGGAGGACCTCGATTGATTCCCGAGTCTTGTCACAGCTGGCTAGATCTGGCCAACTCCCGTTTAACAATGTACTATATGTCGGACCTTGCTTGATTAATATATATATATATATATATATATATATATATATATATATATAAGTACTTACTTGCATTTGCAGAGTGCAGATTCTTTTAATGGCCAAGCAATAACTCCATAGATCTTTATAATACAGATGGGATAGACCTGTGTTAAAGCTAGATGCCAAGGAGAATGTAGTAAGAGAGTGGTTTTTTACACCCCCAGCTTAATGCACCCACGATGCACCCATGCAATAGAAATAGCGAAACTTGTCAAAAAATTCTGAAACTTTGTGGAAATGATCATCAACAAAAGTTATGGTGCTTGCAAAATTTGGTGCTCAAATAATATACGAGGAGCTCTGTATAGAAATGACGAAATCACTAGAAATTAGTCAAAATGTAGGTTTAGTGTTTCAGAAGATTTTGTAATGTTATCTTTTTTGTACAGAGCTCGTTGAATGTTATTTGACCATGAAACTTTGCAAGCCCTCGTAAAATTTGTTGATGATCATTCCCATAGTGTTTTAGATTTTTTTTTTGAACATTTTGCTATGTTTTCTTGCCTGGGTGGATCGTGGGTGCAACTAGCTGGGGTTCAACCTTTATTTTCCTTTGTAGTAAAGCGCTTTGATTATCAATTACAGATAAGAAAATACACTAAACATCGGACATTATCATAATTGTTGCTTATAGTAGTTAAGCAAAGACAAGACCTTCATGAATAAAACTGTATGAGGAGTTTTTAGCAAAATATTTGAAAAAAATCTCATAACACTTTCATGTATGCCTAAAATATGGGGGAGGGGAGGGAAAAAAACCATAACCCTCGTCAATAAGATGGTCATTTAACTCCTTTCTTAGTGAGTTTTTTTTCTTTTAAAGTGTTCATTTTGAAAGTACTCTATATTTGTGCATGTTTAGCAACTTATAGAATGTTAGCTTCTTGTTGTTGCATATATGTTTAATATGTGCATTCTTTCTTTTTGGAACATTAGTATGTGCATTCTTTTATTATAGAGAAATAGAAAACAAGTAAGGTCACAATCTTGCACTCGCCAAGAGTACCATTACACTTCAACTTGTCAAAGGAAGCGTTCACAAACCAACAATATAATGTTTGCATTATTCATATGAATTGCATAAATTTTATTCATCCTTAGGACTATAAGCCAAAGTCGGAGCTAAGAAATTGAACACAGAACTTTGATATAAGCCAATGGCACTACCACTTGACTAAACTAAGATCGTCGAAATGAATGAATTAGTAACATAATCGAAATTCTCCCAAGAAGCTTAGAACAATAACATAGCCTCTAGTCCCCAACAGGTTGGAATTACCATAGATGCTTCAGTAATACTGATTTTGGTGCTACATTCAGTTGCTATCTGTCAGCAAAATAGTAGCTTTCATTGCACCGTAGATTACAACACAGTCAAAATCTTTGTAACCTCTGATAGTTGTCCAAAGATAAACTAATAAGGTTCAGTTTCTTACTTGAAATACAGAATTTATTGATAATCCAACTGGTACAAAAAAGAAGCACAATAAACAGAAAATCCCTAAGTCTCACATGACTTACAAAGATGAAGCATCATCCTTATTCCATTAACTCATGTTCAAGTCTCTTCATCTCTCAGCGTCGAAGAGAGGTGACACCACTGAGGAGACTAACATGTTGCCCCCCCCCCCCCCCCACTCGTCACTCTCTCTTTGTATCTCCTTGTGGTCAGGTTGACCACCATGTAATCCTTCTCTAACTCCTCTTAATACAAAGAAGCATCGCTGCTGCATTCATAAAAAAAAAGCTTTGTCATTTCTCACTGAGCACTACAATTTGGCTTCATTTCAAATTTCAATCACTCATTGGTCAAGGATTATCCTTGGAGTCTTGGCTTCAGTCCTCTTAAATGCACCCTCCATCTCACATTGTATCTCCTTGGTGATAACTTCACCTTCTTTGTCCTCCAATCTCAAATATACCTCTTTCAAACTTGAAAGGTTTTCTGCGCCAAAGAGGCCCTCCAGCATGTTGAATCGTAGCTCTAGCCTTTCCAGTTTTGGCATGGCATTTTCTGAAAAGCTCAGTAATGGCAACATGGGAGCAAAGAACCGGAGAAGCTTAAGCTTCTGAAAACCACCATCTGGAACCATGATCTCCCCATCGGACTCCAATTTGTTTCGTGCAAGAATGTTTACTATTTCCGGATCCTGCTTTTCTGCACTAAATGGGAATGAAAACGTGAGAGAAAACAATGCCTTCATCTTGCTAATCTGTTGCAAGTTATCTTTCCGGAGAGCTGTCACCGAAAGTGTTAACTTGTTGAGCGCACCGAGGTTTTCAATCCAACTGGGGAGCTTAACCATCTTGCCAGATAACTCCAGGGCAACAAGGAATTTTGGTGGTGTAGATAGAGCCTCCAATTGTTCAAGAAAGTCTGTTGACTGATCGACAATTATGAGAGTCCGCAGGGAGTAGCCACCAAGGTACTCAATAGAGGATATCAACTGTTTGAAACTTTCATCACTCCCCGTGGTCTTTAGCTTGTAGATGGCAAGCTTCCTTAGCTCGGTCAAATGATGAAGGTCTGCTGATCCCCCAACTTCAACACCTGACAATATGCGTAGAGCCTTCATTTTCTTCTTCTTATTCAACTCTTCAGGAAGCTTCAGTGCTGTGTGTTTTTTTTTATTCCCACCAAGTATGTTAACAAGATGTCCAAGTTGGCACACAGTTTTGGGCATCCTTACAATATCCGTCTCCCTTATGTCCAGAGTCTCTAGATTCACAAGATTTCCAACTTCTTTTGGAAGACATTGGATCTCAGTTCCTCGAAGGCTGAGGTACTTGAGAAGAAGCATTTCGCATATCTCCTTCATATGGTGATGTTTGAAACCCTTGCATTCTTGAAGATCCAGGACTTGTACAATTCCGAACTTGAATGAATGTGAAGGCAGCTGGTTGTTCAAGCACCCAAACATGGTTAGCGACCGGACATGAGATAAGTTCATCTTCTCAGTATCCTTCTCATGTTTGGAATCACTTCCTTGGAGGGATAAACGACGGACTTTGCTGCTAGGCGGTGGCATGAGCCAATTACCACCAACCACAGTGATGAAATTCTCTTCGCTTGCCTTTGCAACCACATGCTCAAGAACCATGTCATGAACTATAAATTTCTTCACCTTCCCGTTGCTGCTATGCTCAACCGGTCGGATGATCTTCCTCGTTATGAGATGATTGAAATATATCTCTGCAACATCCTCCACACTCAATCCCTGCTTCTCGCAGACGAACCCTTCGGCTATCCATCGCCTTGTTAGTCGTTTCTTGCTGATTCTGTGGCCCTTCAGAAATATGCTCAAATACAGGGAGCAAGTCCTTATTTCAGCAGGCATGTCATTGTAGCAATGGCTCACAATCCTACCCACTTGCTCTTGGGTAAGCTCTTTCTCGACATCTTCCTCTTGATCCTTCCTTGACTCTGGAAACAGAGATTTGCAAAGTTCCAACCATGCTTCCAGTGTTTTGCTTGGGTTGCAGGCCACATGACCGGCCATGATAACTATGGCCAGCGGCAGCCCCCCACACATCTTCCGGACTTCATCCAGGAATGGTACATCTTTGCTACCTTGAGATACAAAAACAACTTTATTAGATAACTCTGCTAAGGTGTCAACACATTATGATAAAGAGATGCCATGCGCACAGAAGAAATTTTATGAATAAGATCACCTTCTTTCGTAGGTATTGTAGTTGTACGATCAGCTTGGACCAGTGTAGTAACATCCTTGCTTCCTTGGGATTCTGACAAGGCTTGCTCAAATAATATCTTTGATTGCTTATAATCAAGACCTTTAACATTACGAATGTCAATTTCTTCTGCTCTTCGTGTTGTTGCAACAGCATGAAACCGTGTTGTAACTATTATTCTACTGTTTTGACTTTCAGGAAGTTCATTTATAATATTCTCCAACATCGTCGCCGACCAAACGTCATCAATTAAGAGCAAGAAACTGCAAATAAAAGATATTAAATTGGTAGCGAGAAGTGAGTGAACAACAGTAACTTATTTTCTTATTTCAAATAAATTTATTGCATAATTTCATTATGCAATGCCAATAGTCCTTGGAATTGTGGTTTTGAACTGTGAGTATGTGGAAGAATCAATGCGTGTATCCAGTAAATTTAACAAAGAACATCAGTAACTAAGTATACCCACTATCTCTTTATTTGCTTTCCCGCAGCGCACCATTAAAAATCACAAAGACTAATATAATATTTTACATATATTTGCAAAAAAAAAAGGGAAATTAGGTCTAAGGATATGTTTAGACTCGCTTTTAAGTAAAGAAGTCGTTGTAGGTTGTCGCAAAATATATATTTTGTTGACATTTACCATGCACTTTGAGGGCTTATATTGTAGTTGCATGTGCAAGTGCAACTACATGAATTTTACACCCTTCTTTCTACTAATACATTCACATTTAGTTACCTAACTGACTGAAACTACTCCATAATTCTAACACATATTGTGAACTACCTGATCTTCACTTGTGATGATTATCTCTAAGATTGACATTATTAATGTCTAGCAAGTGTTAACTCTTTGTTAAAAGTTTAAACTAATTTTTCAAAATAGTCAATGCTTAAAAAGGTAAAACATAACACTGTCCTAATTCATTTTGTGGTACCCAAATCTAGATCATACTTCAACATTTCGAATCATTTCAAGTTACCTCTTGCCCTTGAAGTACTTCTCGAGGTCTTTTAGCTTCGTCCTGTCACGTGTTTTCTCTGAGGCGCCAGCGTTGCAGCACTTGACCTTGACAGTTGACGCGCCTTGCCTGAAGCGTGCGAGGAGCTTCTTCTTCGAACTGCCTTGCTGATCATGATTGTCGATCTGTGGATTTAGCTGACTCTTGATGCTGCTGAGGATGGCCTCCAGGTCGGAGCTCTGAGACACCATGACCATGGCACGATGGTCGAATTTCTCTCCATAATTCATGCACAAGGCGGTGGCTATGGCGGTCTTCCCCACTCCTCCAAACCCCACAATGCAAGTCACGCGCTTGTTGAGCTCTCCCATGTGCTTCTCTACTCCCACAGGGTCCTTCATAGTCACAAGCTGAAGACTTGCGTACTGGTTGTCGGCAGCTAAAAATCCAGCAGCGGTGTTGGGAGCATCCGCACTGGCAGAGTCTTCCACGGGGTTGTTGACGCCGTACCTCAGGCGCCGCTCTCCGATCTCCTGTGCACGCACCTTGAGCATGGAGATCCTGGTTGCAACGTCACGGCGCGGCCACCATGTGATGACCTCATGTATGCTGTTGAAGAGGACGTAGCAGCACATATCGGAGCGGAGGCCGTGGATACGGTCAGCCGAGTCGTCGATGCAGTCTTCAATGTCGTAGGTGATGTCCCGGATCTGCTTCATCCAGTCCTTCGTCCGGTGGCCATGTTTCTTGTCCACGGTGCCAAGGTCACGAAGGAAGGACTGCATCGTTGCGAGCTCGTCGTTGATGTACTGGAGGTCTCCTCTGACGCCCCTGATCAGGGTGTACTCCTTGGCGAGAAGGCCACCCAACTTGGCCAGGAGAGACTTCATCGTTGCCTCGGAAGCGCCCACCACAAGCTCCATGGCCGCCTTCTTCCTCTTAGGCTTCTACTTTGCGAAGCAGATATCTGGGCAGATTTGGGTGAGAAATTACAAGGGGAGTGATTCAGTATGGACTGGCACAAGTCTGTAGTATGTGTGAGTGAGAGGGAACGGAGAGCGTGCGCCTAAGTAGTGCTTCTTGGTCTACTTCTTGAACTCCCACTAGTTGAGGTGACGGGACGAGGACGAAGAGATGGAAAAAAATAACAGCTTGTCTGACCTTGTGCAGGCCCACTAGTTTTTTTAATACAGGACAGACACGGACGCTGATACATACGATTGCACATGCACCTGTCGTCGTCAGTCACTTTGCCTTTTGGTCCTGCATCTGAATGCCATGCCCGCGAGCTGCTACATGATGATTGGCGATGCAATTACCGATTGCCTTTCTCGAACGCCGGAAAAAATGGACCGGCCATGTCGGTCGCCGGCCCGCCGTATGAGAGCGGCACTGGCGAATGTTGCTGAGTTCACCCTGAACCTACCTAAACTTGGAGGAACATATGTATTGAGTTAAATACACCACGGGTGCCTCAACTTGTCCGGCACGGTTACTTTGGTGCCTAAACTTGTAAAATAGACAAAACTGGTGTCGTAACTTGTCTGAGCGTTCAAATACGGTGCCTCTGCCCGTAGTAGGTCGTATGCACTGTCCACATGGCGTGCCGACATGGCATTGGCCCACATGTCAATGGCTGTGAGAGATGTGTGTTGGTTGTTTTATAGAAAACTCTCTGTAGTTTAAATAGATTTTGCAAAACCCGTCACATTTTATTTAAATACAACAAACTGCAGTGATCCTACTTATCAGATCTGGGTCATGCATGTCAGGACGTGGGATGAAATATTAGTAATAAGAAAAATAGGGCGAGTTGGCAGGATCCGAACCCAGTTACTGGGCGCACAGCCTGTGCACATGTGCCAACACCTATGCCAATGAATGGTTGTCTGTGTAGTACAGAGATAAACACCTATTTATAATAACGATACCGAGCAAAGTAATAAAGAGAAATTTTAAAAACGGAAAAGTTGACTCGCGGGAAATTGAAAAAAACATTAAGAAATTCTTGTGAAAAAGATAACTATTCAACATATTACCTGCCACGATAAACTTAAGAAAGTGTTGGTGCGTTTCAAAAACAATATTCAACATATTTTTTGGAAAATTCCCATGTTTATTGAGAAATTTTAAACGTGTTTTGAAAATTGTTCATCATGCATTCAGAAAATTACAAAAAATATTTCATAAAATGTTCAATATGTATTAAAAAATTATTTTGTAAAATTATTCTCACTTGTCTAGAAACATGTTTAACACACATTTAAAATTTTTATTGTTTTTACAGAATGATTTTTAATACACATTGAACAGTTTTCAAAATACAACATTGTTGATTTTTAATAATTATGTATTCTAAAAATACAATGAAGAAACACAATAATTATGCATTCTTGTGGTCATGAATGAAAATACAAAAGAATTACATAATATTTTATAATATAACTTGAACTTTTTAAATCCACAAAAAAAATTAGAAAAAGTTCATGTTCACCTCTTCGAACTGCACAATAATAAAAATAGAATAAATATTTGAATAGATAATAATCACATATTAATAATTATCGTATTTTCATATAGGAAAATTTACATATCATAAAAAACCAGCAATAACTTGAAAAATACGATGGAGATTGCAGAGCGAGAGGTAGACTATGAGGGTGTTTGTTTCGAGGGACTTATTGGTTTAGGGACTTAAAAAAGTCCCTATAAGTCCCATATAAACCAAACACAAGGGACTTATTGGGACTTATTATGGTGATTTGGGACTTACCAAAGAAGACTCTCAGGGAGGAGCTTATTGGGACTTATCCTGGGCCGGACCTACCCCGCGTCGCTCCAGGCTCGTTCCCCGCATGCCGCCTACCTCTCGGTCCAATCGCCGCCGCCGCCGCCCCGCCTCTCGCCCCGTCGCCGCCCCGCCTCGGTTTGGTGCCTCGTCGCCGCCCCGCCTCGGTTCGTTGCAGTGGTGCCTCCAATCGCCGGACAGGCCCTCTCCTGAGCCTCGTTACAGTGGTGCAACATGGACTTATAAGTCCTTGTAAACAAACAGGTAGGGACTCAGGACTTATAAGTCTCTGTAAACAAACACGTAGGAACTTATGACTTATAAGTTGAGACTTAAAAAAGTTCTAAGACTTATGAAACAAACAGGTTCTATATAGGTTTCCAGCTTACAGTTTTATGCAAAGTACTGTTACTCCAGATTTATAGCGTGTGTGCCATTAAAGAACCCATTCAATGGAGCAGTTTTTTCCTGTTATTAGCATACAAAGAAAGGCGTTATTCATGACATATAATTAAACCTTAGGGGTTTATGCAAAAGAACATTCACTCAGCATAGGCGATGCTCACATCCACTGACATCTGGGCCAGTCGCCAATTGTCACGCCACATGGACATCGCGTACGGCTGCATACATGCGGAGGCACTGTATATGCACATGGGACAAGTTATAGCACCACTTTATGTATTTTACAAGTTTGGGCACTAAACTGACCGCAAATCGACAAGTTAAGGTACCTGTGATGTATTTGACTCATAAGTATTTTTGTTGTTGTTGCGGGGGAACAAAAGTAAACTGACTGCGTGCAAAATATAACCATGCACGCACACTGTGGCAGAGTTCGAGCATGCACAATTGCACATATCCGGACAGTAAATTAAGCGTCCAGCAGCGCTGCATACCAGTAGACGGGCATCAATTCCAGTACCTCGTTCATTCAGCGGGAGGGAGTAAATTACTCAAAGCCACCACATTTGCGGCTAGGATACTTCAAAACTACCGCTTTTTCTAAAAATCACAAAAAACCACCGGTTCCATGGCAAGTGAGTAACAAAATGCACTAATTCGAAACTGAGTCGTGTTAATCACAAAAAACCCACATGTCTGGGATGATGTGGTGAAAACTAGTCCTAGTCAACGTTTGACTTGCTGAGGTGGATGGGGGCCCCAATTGTCTGTCTCACACTTTCTTCTTCCTCCTCAATTTTCTCTCTCTCCTCTCCTTCTCACTCGCGTCCGCTGCCATCCCATGACGGAATCGGCTCCTCTACCATGCTGAAGGCACGGTAGGGAGCTACATTATCCTGCATTGCCTTTGTGATTTTCCACTGCGCGCTACAGGAACTCGCGAACAGTATGGTGCTACAGGAGGTCCGCTTATAGTACATGTTTACTACAGAAACTCTGGTACAGTGCATATTGCTGCAGGACCCTGCAGTGCCTTCTCGATTCTCACTGCACGCAGCTCTTGTAGGCTCCCTGCCGTGCCTTGACGGTAGAGGAGCAGTTTCCCCAGCGACCACGCTGCGCGCGCCGCCGCTCCGTGCCTGCAGTGCCGCCATCCCGCGTCTGCGCCCGGCAGTGCCGCCATCCACGACCTCGGCCGCCCGCGAGAGCCCCATGTTGTTGCCTCTGCCCAAGCCCGTTGCAGCCTGCAGCGCCTCCTGCTGTCGACCATGGACGAGCTATGGCGAGGGGCGCCACACTGGTGCGGTCGCCGCCGCGAGCATGGGCACGGCTAGGGCGCCCACCACGGCGCTGCGAGGGGCGGCGGGCGCAGATGGCTCGAGATTCGCCGGCGCCAGCGGCGAATAGGCGAGGGCGCCAGTGGCCGGGAGGCGAGGGCGCCACCGGGCGGGGAGGCGAGGGACGCCATGTCGGTGCGCCGCCGCGAGCACGAAGCTCGGCCAGGCTCTCCACCATGGCGCTACAAGGAGGGGCGACGGGCACAGATGGCCTCGGATTCAGCCGGGCGCCAGCGGCGGGAGGCAGGCGCCACGCCGCGATCGCCGCCATGTAGCACGAGTGCCACCGTGGCTGCACCGAGATGCACCACCACGGCCCACCGCTTCTGCCGGAGCTCCGTCGTCGGGAACGGATCTGCGGTGCGCGTGTCCCGATGGGAGAAGGCCGAGGACGGTTGGATCTCACCATCGAGCCAACGTGCGGAGGAGGGCTCCAGCCAGATCTCGCCGTCGTCCTTCGAAGTTTGGTGAAGCACGACGGGGCCATAAGGCATGTCGGCGACCAGAGAGAGAGGACGACAGGGAAGGATAAGAGGATGCAGAAGAAAAGATGGGAAAAAGGAAGTGAGTGGATGACATATGGGACCCATGTTCCACCTCAGCAAGGTGTACACATAGACATGCCGTTTGGACCGACAAGTGGGCCCTGCCAGTCAGTTTTTGCTGTTTGTGCGAGCTAATCTGTGAATTGATGTGATTTGTTACTCACTTGACGCAGAACTGGTGGTCTTCTTTGATTTTTGGCAAAAAAGATAGTTTTGGAGTACCCTTGCTGCAAATGTGATGATTTTGAGCAATTTACTCGCGGCGAGTCGACCGGCATGCAGTTGGACTCGCCTTTCATTCCCATGTTCATCGCTCGCCAGCGTCATGTTCGACAAGGGATCCGCGTCCATGCATCAGCAGCGTGTGTGTTCGATGTAGAGACGACCAATATTCTGCCTTGGGCCATCGATCGACAACACAATTATTTTTGGCACCGGAGTGTTTCAGAAGATTGAAACCAACATCCACCTCAAATGCCACTTTTAACTCCAGTGCCAAAAGAGGGAAGTAGTAGGGTTCTTTTTTTGCACTTTTGCCGTCCGAACCACTTGTCCCTGTTGTACACTCTACAGGTTTTACTGGTTATACGCGGTAAAACTTTAGCTTGGTGCACTCGACTTGGTAGTGGCCCCTGCAAGGATACTGGTCACCCCGCGGTGCTTTGTCCGGATCGTCCGTTGACGGATGAGCTCATGATGTATGACCATGGCATTGAGGGCCTCGGTTTCTTCCACATCAAGGTGGAGGACATCCACCCCCCCCCCCTTCCCGTCGCTCGAAGTGATCGTCACCGTCGTGGGTGTGGGGTGTCGCTTCTCCGGAGATGATCGAGGCTGAGCTCAACCACCTGTGCTGGCGTGTGTGGGACTAGCAGGTGACTCCGACCTCTGCCAGCTCATTCATTGTGGTCTTCCCAGACGCCATCAGCTTGGGCCTCTGCACCCGCAGCGACGACATCACCATGGCCCCGAACAAGCTCGTGGTCAACATCTCTGAGCCAAAGGTCGACCCCAAGGCGGTCGCTATCCTGGATACTGCTTGGATCCTCGTCGCGGGGCTCCCTGACGTGGCCCGGTCCGAGCGGGTCATTCGCAGTATGTCCAAGATCCTCGGCAAGGTGATGGTGGTGGATGAGCTCTCTCCCTCCGCAAAGAGGAGGAGGTCCAGGTCAAGGTCAAAGGCCTCGACTCCGACAAGCTCCGTGCCACCGTCCGAGTCTTCTTCAACGACCTGGGATTCGACCTCAAGATCTTCCTCGAGCCCCCCAACCACGTCGGACGCCCCGTTTCTCGATGATACGCACTTTGGAGGAGGCGCGGACCGGCATGACGACTCCCACTACCGCCGCCGCGTCCTTCCCGCCACGAGGACCGGACGACGACGGCAGCGCTTCGGGGCGCAGCCGTTCCCCTTCATGCGACCCCTCCGATCCTCCTCCGAGCCATGGGGGTGCGGGCGCGGCGTGGGCCGATCGCGTGGGCTGGCTCCCGCTGACGAGTCTGCCCCCGCTGTGCTGCCGGCTGCCTCCCCCACCTCCTCGACCATGATGAGCGACATCTCCAGCGTCGGCCTCCTCGTCGTCCCGACTTTCTCGGCGCGTTCTCCCTGCCCCAGCCCTGCTCCTGACTCCCCGCCTTCGGCCCTGGAGGCGCTGCCCCTGGTCCTGGCGGCTCCCCAGACGGCCGGGCTCCCTTGGGGGTGCCTCGTCGCTGCCCGCCTCCACCCCCCCCCTCCCCGGAGCCCGCCCCGTGGTGGCGCCGGAGGATGGCCTGCCTTCCCCGGACATGCTCTCCCCCGCCCGGCCGGGGTCCGGCACCTGCTTGGAGTCCCCTGCTACTGCTTCTCTGACCAGACTGTTCTTGGGGGTCACTGCGGACATGGTCACCCCCGTCGCCTCCCACCCGCCTCGGACGGTGTCGTACGCACGCCGGACCCGAGCCTCATCGACTCCGGTGACTGCCTCACGCCGTAGTGCCCGTCTCGATGCGGACCGCCCGACTGGCTTCCAGACGCCGTCCATCTCCGAGCGTGCTGAGCTCCGGGCAGCGGTCCGAAACCTCGAGTCAGGTGTGACCGACATCCCCTCCAGTTCTTTCAGTTGCTCATTTTCTTCTCTTGAGGCTGTTCCGCTCGGCCACCTCGCCAAGGTGGCCGCAGACTCGTCCGTCGTTTTCAGGGGGGGAGGTAGGACCCCCCTTAGAGCAGATTGCTGCCCTCCAGGCCCAGGAGATCCTTGCTGGAAAACTCGCTGAGACCCGGGCTCGTCTCCTCCGCAAATCGGCACCCGGCCACCAGCAGGGGACCGATGGTGGAAATCCGTGGCGTACCATCTCCCGCCTTCGCGGCGCTCGAGCCAGCAGCGCCTCCTTGTTACAGGGTCAGCGGTCCCCTATGGGAGTTTAGATCTGGGTCCTCTTTTGGAACATCCGCGGCTTCGGCCCTGATGGCCGTCGACGCCAGCTCATTGAGTACATGCATGACGAGCACATCGACATCATCGCCATCCAGGAAACCATGCGCACGGAGTTTTCCCTCCCCGAGTTAGATCGTCTTAGCCCCCACCTTTTCGCCTGGCACTGGCTCCCTTCCAATGGGACCACTGGGAACTCGGGGGGGCATCCTTTTAGGTGTGAAGGATGCCACCTTTGAGGTTGGCGGTATGGACCGGGGTGAATTTTTGTTAGCATGGAGCTCTTGAACAGGCGCTCAAGTTCAAGTGGGAGGTTGTCATTTGTCTATGGACCGGCGGACCACCGCCGCTCCCGACCTTCCTCGCTGAGCTTCAACGGAAGGTCTCCGCTTCCACCCTCCCGGTGGTCGTGGGAGGTGACTTCAACCTCATCCGCTCTCCGGATGAGAAGAATAACGGCGGATCAACCGCCCTAGGATGCAGATGTTCAACGGCGCATCGCGGAACTCGGCTTCCGTGAGCTTGAGCGGACTAGTGCCAGATTTACTTGGATGAACCGCCAAGCCGACCCGACGCGATTCATCCTGGACCGTGTCCTAGTCTCCCCGGAATGGGAACTCAGGTGCCCCTTGGCTTTGCTTCGGGCGATAACCCGGATCGGGTCTGACCACGTCCCTCTCCTCCTCTCCACTGCCAACGAACGCCCTCCCATCCCGCCACGTTTTTGGTTTGAGCTCTTCTGGCTCAACCAAACGGGTTTCCACGAGGCGGTCGCGGCCAAGTGGATCACCGCGCGCTCTTCCCCCCCACAGTGTCATGTTGCTACGTCTTGAGCTTGCATTGGTTTTCCTTGAACAGGAAAGGGTGATGCAACAATAGTAGCGTAAGTATTTCCCTCTGTTTTTGAGAACCAAGGTATCAATCCAGTAGGAGGCTCCTCAAAAGTCCCACGCACCTACACAAACAAACAAGAACTCGCAACCAACACAATAAAGGGGTTGTCAATCCCTTCACGGCCACTTGCGAAAGTGAGATCTGATAGAGATAATATGATAAGATAAATATATTTTTGGTATTTTATGATATAGATTGGAAAAGAAAAATATGCAAATAAAAGTAGATAGAAAGCTTATATGATAAAAGATAGACCCGGGGACCATAGGTTTCACTAGTGGCTTCTCTCAAGATAGCATAAGTATTACGGTGGGTGAACAAATTACTGTCGAGCAATTGATAGAAAAGCGAATAATTATGAGATTATCTAGGCATGATCATGTATATAGGCATCACGTCCGTGACATGTAGACCGACTCCTGCCTGCATCTACTACTATTACTCCACACATCGACCGCTATCTAGCATGCATCTAGAGTATTAAGTTCATAAAGAACAGAGTAACGCATTAAGAAAGATGACATGATGTAGAGGGATAAAGTCATGCAATATGATATAAACCCCATCTTTTTATCCTCGATGGCAACAATACAATACGTGCCTTGCTGCCCCTGCTGTCACAGGGAAAGGACACCGCAAGATTGAACCAAAAGCTAAGCACTTCTCCCATTGCAAGAAAGATCAATCTAGTAGGCCAAACCAAACGGATAATTCGAAGAGACTTGCAAAGATAACTTAATCACACATAAAAGAATTCATAGGAGATTCAAATATTTCCCATAGATAAACTTGATCATAAACCCACAATTCATCGGATCTCGACAAACACACCACAAAAAGAGTTACATCAAATATATCTCCAAGAAGATCGAGGAGAACTTTGTATTGAGATTCAAAGAGAGAGAAGAAGTCATCTAGCTAATAACTATGGACCCGAAGGTCTGTGGTAAACTACTCACAACTCATTGGAAGGGCCTTGGAGATGATGTAGAGGCCCTTCGTGGTAGATTCACCCTCCAGCGGAGCGCCGGCAAAGGCTCCAAGATGGGATCTCGCGGATACAGAAGGTTGCGGCGGTGGAAATAGTTTTCCGTGGTCGCCTCTGATGTTTTCAGGGTACATGGGTATATATAGGAGGAAGAAGTAGGTCGGTGGACGCTCGAGGGGCCACGAGGGTGAAGCGCGCCCACACAGTAGAAGCGCGCCGGTCACCCTCGTGGCCGCCTCGCTTGTTTCTTGACTTCCACTCCAAGTCCTCTGGATCACGTTTGTTCCAAAAGGATCGCTCCCGAAGGTTTCATTCCGTTTGGACTCCGTTTGATATTCTTTTTTTTCGAAACACTGAAATAGGAAAAAAACAGCAATTCGGGTTGGGCCTCCGGTTAGTAGGTTAGTCCCAAAAATGATATAAAAGTGTAAAGTAAAGCCAATAAACATCCAAAATGGGTAATATAATAGCAATCAAAAATTATAGATACGTTGGAGACATATCAAGCATCCCCAAGCTTAATTCCTGCTTGTCCTCGAGTAGGTAAATGATAAAAACAGATTTTTTGATGTGGAATGCTACCTAGCATAATTATTAGAGTATTTTTCTTTATTGTGGCATGATTGTTTAGATCCAAATGATTCAAGATAAAAGCTTATAAAACATAGAAATAGTAATACTTGAAGCATACTAACAAATAATCATGTCTTATCAAAATAGCATAGCAAAAGAAAGCTCATCCCTACAAAATCATATAGTTAGGCCATGCTTCATTTTCATTACACAAAATACTCCCATCATGCACAACCCTGGTTTCAGCCAAGAAATTGGTTCATACTTTTTAACGCGCTTCAGCTTTTTCAATTCTTACGCAATACATGAGCGCAAGCCATGGACATAGCACTATATGTGGTATAAGGTGGTTGTGAAGACAAAAAAAGGGAGGAGATAGTCTCACATCAACTAGGCGTATCAATGGGCTATGGAGATGCC
Organism: Aegilops bicornis; assembly: GCA_021605145.1. Classification (NCBI taxonomy): domain Eukaryota; kingdom Viridiplantae; phylum Streptophyta; class Magnoliopsida; order Poales; family Poaceae; genus Aegilops; species Aegilops bicornis. The sequence goes on from CM038670.1 coordinate 32,279,020, forward strand.
CATTAATAGATATCAATGTGAGTGAGTAGGTATTGCCATGCAACGGATGCGCTAGAGCTATAAATATATGAAAGCTCAACAAAAGAAACTAAGTGGGTGTGCAACCAACATGCTTGCTCACGAAGACCTATGGCATTTTGAGGAAGCCCATCATTGAAATATGCAAGCCAAGTTCTGTAATGAAAAATTCCGACTAGTATATGAAAGTGACAACATAGGAGACTCTCTATCATGAAGATCATGGTGCTATTTTGAAGCACAAGTGTGGAAAAGAGATAGTAGCACTAGTAGAAAAGGGGGAAATTGTCCCGGTTCGTAAGGGCCTTTAGTCCCGGTTCATGAACCGGGACTAATGGTCGTTACTAATACCCCCTTTAGTCCCGGTTCAAACACGAACCGGGACAGATGTGCTCCACGTGGCGGTCTTGAGCCCGAGCGAGGGGCCTTTGGTCCCGGTTTTGGGGGTTATTTTAGGTTGTTATTAGCTAGCTAATATAGAGAAGTGTCCTCTCTTATATCTTCGTCCTTGATTTACAACTGCTGATATGTTCATTTCACCCGCTGCATGCTCGCATCATACATCATCATATATAATAACAAGTCCTACTAATCATGCATCATATGCATCATACAACTTCTACTTGTTATTAATAATAAGTCATACGATCATCATCCTCATAGTCATCGAACCCAACCCTACATATAATTGTTTTTAGCACATGATCATCAGTATCAGGTAGGACCTAAACACCCTTAAGGTAAAATAGCATAAAATAATATAGACTCTGACTCTCCATTATGAACAATGGAGATCATCACATCTCCTATTTTTGCGCTTCGCTACCTTTTGCTTCCAAGAAGCTCCTTACGACTGTCCATACATTTTTTCCATTCTTTGATTGTCATGTCTCCACTTCTTTTAGAAACCCGGTATGGACAGTTCAGATTCGTAGGAAAACCTGGTTGTATGTTCAAGACATGAAGGGTACCGTATGCGTATACATCAGATGAGGCACACAATCATTCGGGATTATCTGTTGAAAAAATAGTAATAACTTCGTAGTTAGCAATGATGTACTAGTTTTAGAAGTGTGCAAAAAGATGCACGAATGTCGTAATAGTAAAAACTCTTACCAGGGTATCTCCATGGTAGTTACCGTAGTTCAACACGTGCACTAGTGGCACGTATTGACCATAATGTTGAGGAGTTCGATTGTAGACATTGTAATTCTCAAGATCAGTACAAAATGCGATCATATGATTTTTTCTCCCTATAAGTTAATTCGGAGCCATCCGTGTAGTGGGTTTTGTCTACCATCTTCCGCACATTCTTTGAAGAATGAAAATAAGCTGGCAATGGAAATAAGATGTCAACTATTTTGAAATAAACAATATAAATTACTTAATAACTATGTTAAGCTCACAGGGGGGAAGAATTGGAGGTGTATCCACAAGGACCCAAATCGAAGGTCTCTCTTGCTCGATTGTAGGATCACCAAGATCCATGGTGACAAGCATACCCTCATCAAAACCATACATCTTGCAAAGTGTTTCCCAATTTTTGCAACCAAAATGGGTTACACTCTCAGCATTGTACAACTTTACTTGAAAATCCACACCATGATGGGTACTTAGGACAATTTTTTTGGTTTCCATACTTTCATGGTCTTCAAAACCCATCCTCTCCAAGACATAGCGTCTTGCATAGCATGGGATAAGCTAGTCGAATTGGAAAAGATGAAAAATAAACGTTAAAATAGTTGAAGTCGTGCTTAATTACGAAAAAAACTATTGTCGTTGTTGCGTACCGTATGAACATTGAAGGTCTCCTCGAGCTTAATGTTGAAGCGCCGATCTTCGTCTAGCTCAATGAACCTGTCGCACATACCTCGGTCGTCGTGGCACCAGTCGCACTCCCCCGGGCGGTTTTCGTCGTCCGAGTACGACATTTCCGCCTATGTTCATAATTCAAATATTAAACTAGATCATTGTTATTAATCACAGGTTGACTATCGGTGATGTACGTAGCTCCTCCTTTTATTCCCGAGTGCATTATTACACCAAATTGTCTAGCACACGGGAATGAAGGAGAACTTTTCCAATATGAGCATTCAATAAGCAAAACCAAATCATAAAATAAGCAAAACCAAATCATAAAATAAAGTAGTATTCAAATTAGCATGCATTCAATAATTATAAGCAAAAGTACATCATCTCTTGGTGTTCGTACATCGTCGAATATTATCACTAATATAGCATCACTAATACAACTAGAACCGTAGCGCCCGACGGCTATCGTCATGGGCGGTGGACACCAAAGATAAGGAACCATCACAGGATCATAGCTCGGTGAGATCCCTGAAGAACCTGCCAGGTATTGTCGAACCTGTCCTCCATTGCAACCATGTAGCCACGGACGTGCTCGTCCTCCTCGCTGACACGGTGACGTACCACCTCCACGGTGTCCGGAAGCCTCGGCACCGTCACTGGCCCACGCGACCACCACCAAATAAGGATCGGGTCAACAACGGGCTGCCTCCTCACCAACGTACGTCCCCCGGAAGGTAGCACCTTCCAATACCAGCCCGGCGGAGCCCAGTCCCGAACATGGCCCTGATCAAGCAGGCCTCCACCGCCGAGTCGGCATTTACCACGGCGAGGATGCGGGATAGGCATCGCCCGACGTCGATGCGGGAACTACTTGATGTATAGTTAAATAAAGCAGTTTTATTAATTAAATCAACTAGCTAGTTTAACTACTAAACACTTACTATAAATAAATAAAGTAGTACTTACTAAAAACAAACTACTTCTATATATAGTAAAATAAAGTAGTTTATTAAATCAACTAGCTAGTTCAACTATATATGAAGCACTTACTATAAATAAAATAAAGTAGTACTTACTAAAAATTAACTAGTATTTTCTAATTAATTATATTAAACACTTTCTCTTCTTATTTTTCCTTTTTCTAAATACTATGAACAAAAAATCATTAAAATTTTATGAACAAAATTACAGCAGAAAAAAATCATAAAAATTCTATGAACAGAAAAAATCATAAAAATTTGACATATTCGATCTTTGCATATATATGAACATACAAACATGCATATTCAACAATAATATCACCAAAAAATCTATTAACAGAAAAAATCTAACACAATATGAACAAATTTATTACACAATATGAAAAAAATCTAACAGAAAAATTTATGAACTACACATCTAAATTACTACACATCTAACAAAAAATCTATGAACTACAAAAAATCTAAAAAAATCTAACAAAATGATAAAAGTTGCTCACGACGCTGGGCGGCGACGGCAGTCGGCTTGGGCGGGCGGGCGGCGACGGCGCAGCGGCGCGGGCCGGGCGGCAAGGGAAGGCGGCGTCGGGCGGGGCGGGCGGCGACGGCGCTGGCCGGGCGGCAGGGGACGGCGAAGGCTGGGCGGGCGGGCGGCGACGGTGTCGGGCGGCTCAGGCGACTGACGGCGTCGGGATGGATTCGCCGCCGTCGGGAGAGGAGATCGAAGTGGGGATCTTGTGATTGTGAAATTTTCCTAAGTGCTACTTATATAGCAAAGGCTTTGGTCCCAGTTCATGGCGCAAACCGGGACTAATGCACTTTAGTCCCGGTTGGAGCCACCAACCGAATAAAAGCCTCTTTTGAGCAGCCCAACGGGCGGGAAACAACGACCTTTGGTCCCGGTTGGTGCCCCAAACCGGGACTAAAGAGGGGCATTGGTCCAGGTTGGTGCCACCAACCGGGACCAAAGACGGGCATTGGTCGGTTGTTGCCACCAACCGGTACCAATGGACCAATCTAATTACTTATTTATTTTCTACAGCTGTTTTTTAGTTGATTCTTTCTGCAGCTGTTTTTTTAGTCCCACCTCGCCAAGCGAGAGGCACTCGCGGCTGTTTATAAGCCCTGAGTGCAGAGACGATGAAGAAGAGGCTCAATGCTCTCCTGCACGTTGGTTAGCTTCAAGCCTTAAGGAATAGGGTAGACTGCACGGAGCTATGTGTAGTGCAGTTTACACTATTCCGAAAGGCTTGAAGCTAATTAACGAGCATTGCGCCTCTTTTTTATTTTTAATGATTTATTACAACTCAGAAATAAATAGAAAAAAATATATATAGCAGAAAAGAAAAAAAAACTATTCAGAAATAAATAGAAGAACAAATAGTTGTGATTAACTTTACTAAAAAAATGAGCATAGATGCTTATTTTTAATGACTTATTACAACTCAGAAATAAATAGAAAAAATATAGCAGAAAAGAAAAAAAATTATATAAAAACTACTCAGAAATAAATAGAAGAAAAAATAGTTGTGATTAACTTTACTAAAAAATGAGTATAGATGCTTATTTTTAATGACTTATTACAATTCAGAAATAAATAGAAATAGATATATATATATATATATATATATAGCAGAAAAGAAAAAAACTATATAAAAAACTACTCAGAAATAAATAGAAGAAAAAATAGTTGTGATTAACTTTACTAAAAAACTGAGCATAGATGCTTATTTTTAATGACTTATTACAACTCAGAAATAAATAGAAAAAATATATATAGCAGAAAAGAAAAAAAACTATACAAAAAACTACTCAGAAATAAATAGAAGAAAAAATAGTTATGATTAACTTTACTAAAAAACGAGCATAGATGCTTATTTTTAATGACTTATTACAATTCAGAAATAAATAGAAAAAATATATAGCAGAAAAGAAAAAAAAACTATATAAAAAACTACTCAGAAATAAATAGAAGAAAAAATAGTTGTGATTAACTTTACTAAAAAAATGAGCATAGATGCGCTTATAGAGAAAATTCAACCTAAATTCATAATAAATTTCTACAAACTTCAGAGAAATTCAGTATGAATTTAGGTCAAATTCCCTCTATAAGGGCATCTATTTTCATTTTGAGAGGAGCTCAACAAGGCAGAGAGGGAGGGGCTTATAAACTGGTGTGAGCGCCCTTCGGTTGGCGAGGTGGGACTAAACTCTGACCGCAACGAGGACCAACCCTTTAGTCCCGGTTCATGACACGAACCGGGACTAAAGGGAAGCCTTTGGTCCCGGTTCAGGCCACCAACCAGGACCAATGGTGGTGGGCCAGGAGCGAGGCCCTTTAGTCCCGGTTCGTCCCACCAACCGGGACCAAAAGGCCCATTTAACCGGGACCAATGGCCCACGTGGCCCGGCCCGGCCCCAGGGGCTCCTGAACCGGGTCAAATGCTCCCATTGGTCCCGGTTCAGGCTGAACCGGGACTAATGGGCTGGCCCTGCCTGGACCATTCCCCGTTTTCTACTAGTGTAGCATTGTCCCTTCTCTCTTTTCTCTCAATTTTTTTTATTTGATGGGCTCTTTGGCCTCTCTTTTTATTTGGTGGGCTCTTTGGCCTCTCTTTTTTTAAGTCTGAAGTCTCATCCTGACTTGTGGGGGAATCATAGTCTTCATCATCCTTTCCTCACTTGGGACAATGCTCTAATAATGAATATCATCACACTTTTATTGATTTACAACTCAATAATTACAACTCAATACTTAGAACAAAATATGACTCTATATGAATGCCTCCTGCGGTGTACCGGGATATGCAATGAATCAATAGTGACATGTATGAAAAATTATGAAGGTGGCCTTGCCACAAATACGGTGTCAACTACATGATCATGCAAAGAGCAATATGACAATAATGGAACGTGTCATAATAAGCGAGCAGTGAAGAGTTGCATGGCAATATATCACGGGATGGCTATGGAAATGCCATAATAGGTAGGTATGGTGGCTGTTTTAAGGAAGGTAAATAATGGGTGCATGATACCGTGAAGGTTCTTGCGGCATAATAGAGGCTAGCAAAGTGGAAGGGTGAGTGTGCGTATGTCCATAGACTAACATTAGTCATACAGAACTCATATACTTATTGCAAAAGTCTACTTGCCCTCGAAGCAAAGTACTACTATGCATGCTCCTAAGGGGAAGGGTTGGTAGGAGTTAACCATCACGCGATCCCGACCTCCACTCATAAGGAAGACAATTAAAAGAGCACCCCATGCAACAAATTTGTCACACAACTTTTACCATATGTGCATGCTATGGGACTTGCCAACTTCAACACAAGTATTTCTCAATTTCATAATTACCCAACTAGCATGACTCTAACATTCCCACCTTTATATCTCAAAACAATTATCAAGCATCAAATTGATCCTAGTGTTTAATGCACTTTCTATGATAGTTTTTATTATACCCGACTTGGATGCTCATCATTCTAGGACCAAATTTATAACCATAGCAAATACCATCTTGTTCTAAAAGAATCTCAAAATAATATAAGTGAAGCATGAGAGATCAACAATTTCTTTAAAATTAAGCCACCGCCGTGCTCTAGAAAATATAAGTGAAGCACATAGAGCAAAAGTATCTAGCTCAAAAGATATAAGTGAAGCACATAGCGTATTCTAATAAATTATAATAAAGTGGGCTTCTCCCAAAAGGTGTGTACAGCAAGGATGATTGTGGAAAACTAAAAGTCAATGACTAATATCATACAAGACGCTCCAAGCAAAACACATATCATGTGGCGAATAAAAATATAGCTCCAAGTAAAGTTACCGATTAACGAAGACGAAAGAGGGGATGCCTTCCGGGGCATCTCCAAGATTAGGCTTTTGGTTATCCTTGAATATCTTGGGGTTCCATGGGCATCCCCAAGATTAGTCTCTTGTCACTCCTTATTCCATAGTCCATCAAATCTTTACCCAAAACTTAAAAACTTCACGACACAAAACTCAACAGGAAATCTCATAAGCTCCGTTAGTGCAAGAAAGAAAAACCACCACATAAGGTACTGTAATGAACTCATTATTTATTTATATTGGTGTTAAACCTACTGTATTTCAACTTCTCTATGGTTCATACCACTTAATACTAGCCATAGATGCATCAAAATAAGCAAACAACACACGAAGAACAGAATCTGTCAAAAACAGAACAGTCTGTAGCAATCTGTAACTCTCGGATACTTCTAGAACTCTAAAAATCCTACCAAAATAGGAAGTCCTGGGAAATTTGTCCATTGATCTACATCAGAAAAGAATCAACGCATAAAATCACGTTTCTGTGAATTACTAATATTATTTTAAATGCGCACAAAGTTTCTGTTTTTCAGCAGAATCAAATTAACTAGTACCATAGGTTATCCTATAGGTTCTATGTAGCGACCAGACCCGAATCGATCTAGTGCTTTGTGCTCAGTGTCATCCCTGGATCAGTAATGCTGACACTACACAGTACTTCGAAGGATTTATAGCAGAGTAGCAATCACACACTTATTACATCGTTGTCCACAAGGGAACTTGACACAATAATATGGCTTAAGGCCATCTAACAATAACAGCGGAAGGCTTGGAAGACAAGTGAGTCCATCAACTCCATCGGCATCACTGAGTATAGAACCACGACCTAACACCTTACTCATCGTCTGAAAAGTCTGCATAGCGTGAAAAGTTGCAGCCCGAAAACGGGTGACACATGGAATATCTTGGCAATGTAACACATAGAGAACAATGAAGCAACAAGCCTATACTACATGCATATATGGCTGGTGGAAAGGCTCTCTGATTTACATTTTTGCATAAAGCTGATTTTTCCCTACATCAAAGGAATAATTTTATTTAACTATCATGGTGGTTGTTAAACATTGAGAATGATTGACAGCATCCTCAATCCCAATTAAAAAGTACTCATTAAAACCCAATAACATTTATTATTAGAAGTAACATGTTGAGATTCACATGATATTCAAGTACTAGATACTCAAGATGTCCATAACCGGGGACACGGCTAATCATGATTAGTTTTACACTCTGCAGAGGTTTGCGCACTTTTCCCCACAAGACTCGATCGCCTCCGTTTGGTTCTCGCACTACATGGTGTTTGAGAGGCGGATGACCGAGAAATAGTCTTTCGAGCGCTAGCACCTTACATGTGGGTAGACCGTACCAACCTACATCCCCTACATCAGCTAGCCTACCCGTAAGAGTTCGCACAACTTAGTCAACTACGCCAGAGCCCATAATTGGCTTGTGGCTGCACACGGAAGTTTCAGTTTGAATAATCTTATGATCCCTTAGAGCACGGGTGGCGGTCCGAAGAAATACAGGCAAGTCTGATAGAAACCAGGTGCCTCAATCCACCCAGATGTGTGTTTAGGTTACCACCTTAAATAAACCATTAATTAACAATCTCACATCTGTCATGGATATTCACTCACCCAATCCACGTCTACTAGCATAGCATGGCATAATAAGCAAGCGTAGAAGTAACTCCCAAGGTTTCATAAGTAAAACAGGTAATATGTACTACCTCAATCTACTTCCCATCCCACAATTTAATTAGATCCTAAACATGCAAGTGTTTGAGGTTTTGATCTAATGCAATAAAACTGGGTAGTAGAAAAGGCATGATCAAAGTGTTACTTGCCTTGCTGATGATCCGCGAGTCCTAGAGATTCGAAGTAACAAGCGGCGCACTCCGGGTGATCTAACGCAGACAAACAACAAGCATACAATAAGTACTCATCTAATGCACAGGGAAATCTCGAATAAAAGATCTAACCAGATAGTTCAACTTAAGAACCACAGTTGCAAAAGAATCGAATCAAATAAAGCATCGAAAGTCGGAACTCGAGAGAGAACGACTCTGTTTAGCAATCTGAAATTAAGTCAAAATTTTACAGTAGCAAAACTCTGTGTTAGTAGGTTAGTCGAACGGCGGTTTCATATGAAACTCCAGGCGCTTGAATCAACTGATTCCGATAATCGAGCAAGAAATAAAACAGATTTGAAAATCGTATCATAAATTGAATCTGAAAAATAATGTATTAAATCCTATTTAAAAGAAAACGACGAACGGGTTAAATAACGGACGTTCGTTAACAGAACTAATCCAACGAACACGTTCATTGAAACGAACGGGTCGGTGAACGTTCACTAAATAAGAAAACCGAAAAAAAATAAAAAAACCATCTAGGTTTTTGAAAAAAAAACCGAACATCGCAAAAAAAACCGGATCGGTCTTTTAACAAAACCGGATCGGGGCGGCGTGAGGGCTACCTCCGTGGCTCGCCGTGAGGCTCCGACCTCCCGTGAGTCGAGCGGCGACAGGCGGTGGGTCATGGTGAGGTCGACACAGTGGCGAGGGCTCAGGGGTCCGGCGTCGGCGGCGGCGAGGCGGCAGTGACCTTGGGTGGAGGCGGCAATGAGGCGGGTTGAGGAGAGGAGGCGGCGGGGTTAAATAGGAGGGGGCTCGGTTGCCTTGGGGAGGGGGCACGGCGGCGGGCGTCGTCCCAGCGGGACTCGAAGCGGCGGCGGCGAAGGGACTCCATGTGAGGAGGAGAGGGAGGCGGGCCGGGCTGGCCGGGCACAGCTGGCTGGGCAGCTGGGCCTTGGCCAAGCGTTTTTTAAACAAAACAAAACGGATAAAAAAATACCAAACGAACTCCGATTTTAATAAAATTAATTTTCCCCGACTCCTAAAAATGAGTCGAACAAAATGAACTTTAAAAACGGCAAACATGCATATTTTTTTAAAATGCTCATTTTTGCCTAAACAAAATAAATCTTCCAAATCAAATTTTTGATTTATTTATAATATCTCCATTTTTTCTAAATATTGGGAAAGTCATATTATTCCCTCTCTTAAGTTTTTATAGGAAAAACTTTATGAAGATAATTAAATAAATCCAATGATCCTATTTTCAAGATTTGAGAAATAAATCCCAAATATGAAAATAATGAAACTTCCAACTCTCTCCGAGGGTCCTTGAGTTGCGTGAAATTTTCTAGGATCGGAAAAATGCGAGAAAAATATGATATGCATGATGACCTAATGTATAACATACCAAATTGAAAATTTGGGATGTTACAAACCTACCCCCTTAAGATGAATCTCGCCCTCGAGATTCGGGTTGGCTAGGAAATAGGTGAGGTGATCCTTGAGCAAAACTTCCTCTCTTTCCCAGGTGGCTTCATCCTCGGTGTGGTGGCTCCTTGAACTTTGCAAAACTTGATAACCTTGCTGCGGGTAACTCTGCGGCATAATCGAGAATCTTAACCGGTTTTTCCTCATATGTCAAATCATCCTTTAACTGAATTGCTTCCAGTGGCACTGTGTCTCTTAACGGTACCTCTGCTATCTCGGGGTGACATTTCTTCAACTGAGAAACAGGGAATACATCATGAACTCCTGACAGTCCTTCTGGCAATTCCAACTTATAAGCAACTTCTCCCATGCGTTGCAAAATCTTATACGGTCCAACGAAACGTGGTGCTAACTTTCCTTTAACTCCAAAACGCTTAACTCCTCAAGCGGGGATACTCGAGATATACTCTGTCTCCAACTTCATACTCAATCGCTGCGCTTTGAATCGGCATAGCTCTTTTGTCCGGACTGGGCTACCTTGAGCCTGTCTCGAATCAACTTAACTTTCTGTTCAGACTCCTTAATCAAATCTGGTCCAAACAATCGACGATCTCGGTTTAGTCCCATAACAACGGTGTCCTGCACCTTCTTCCATACAAAGCCTCGAAAGGTGCCATCTTCAAGCTGGTTTGGTAGCTGTTGTTGTAGGAAAATTCTGCATACGGCAAATTGTCATCCCAGCTAGATCCATAATCTAGGGCACAAGCTCTCAGCATGTCCTGCAAAATCTGATTGACTCTCTCGGTGCATCCATCGGTTACGTGGGTGGAAAGCTGTCTTGAATTCCAATCGGGTTCCCAATGTTTCATGCAACTGGTTCCAAAATTTCGAGGTAAACTGGGTTCCTCTATACGTCTGATGCTCCTCGGAACTCCGTGTAAGCACACAATTCTGGTCATGTATATCTTTGCCAACTTAGCACTGCTATAGGTGGTCTTGACTGGAATGAAATGAGCTACCTTTGTTAAGCGGTTGACTATAACCCAAATCGAGTCATATCTGAGCGAGTCTTTGGCAATCCTGTGATAAAATCCATGCCTAGTTTATCCCACTTCCATTCGGGTATCGGCAATGGTTGTAACAATCCTGCTGGCTTCTGATGTTACGCCTTTACTTCGACATACATCACAAACTGCTACATACTCCATAATATCCTTCTTCATTCCGGTCCACCGAAAGTATTCTTCAAATCCAAGTACATCTTGGTATTTCCTGGGTGAATCGAATAGGGTGAATCATGAGCTTCTTGTAAAATCAACTTCCTGATCTCTGGGTTATTGGGCACATAAACATGGTCCTCAAACCATAGGGTATCGTGCTCATCCTCACGAAATCCTTTAGCTTTTCCTTTGCTCATTTTCTCCTTTATAGAGACAACTTCCTTATCTGCCTTTTGGGCTTCTCTGATTTTGTCCATTAGTGTCGACTGAATCTCTAATGCTGCTACATAGCCTCTCGGAACTATTTCCAAACATAGCTCTCGAAGGTCCTCGGCTAACTCATTGGGTATTCCTCCCATCATTAGGGTATTGGCGTGGCTCTTACGGCTCAATGCGTCAGCTACGACATTAGCCTTCCCGGGTGATAATGCAATCTCATGTCATAATCCTTGATAAGCTCTAACCATCTCCTTTATGCGAGATTCAATTCATACGTGTGAAGATGTACTTCAAACTCTTGTGATCCGTATATACTTCACAATGATTTCCAATGAGAAAATGTCTCCACGTCTTCGTGGCATGCACAACGGCTGCTAACTCCAAATCATGAGTGGCATAATTCAACTCATGGGGCTTAAGTTGTCGTGAAGCATACTGAAACAACTCTTCCTTCCTGCATAAGCACTGCTCCAAGTCCTCGGCGTGAAGCGTGCATAATACACCTCATAATCCTTAGTCTGATCTGGCAATATCAAGACTGGTGAGGTAACCAATCTTTTCTTCAACTCCTGAAAACTTGCCTCACAGTCCTCAGTCCATATGAATTTGTTTTCCTTCTTCAACAATTCTGTCATAGGCTTGGCAATCCTTGAGAAATTCTCAATGAACCTTCGGTAGTATCCTGCGAGTCCAAGGAAACTCCGAATCTCTCCAACTGTCGTCGGTGCTTCCCATTTGGTTACGGTCTCAACTTTTGTGGGATCAACTGCTATTCCTTCTCCGGATATAACATGTCCAGAAATCCAACTTCCTTTAGCCAAAACTCACATTTGCTGAACTTGGCATACAACCGGTGTTCCCTCGGTTTCTCCAAAACCAATCGCAAATGTTCCTTGTGTTCCTCTTCATTCTTCGAGAAAATCAAAATGTCATCAATGAACACCACGACGAACTTATCCAAAAACTCCATAAACACTTTGTTCATCAGGTTCATGAAATAGGCTGGTGCGTTAGTCAGTCCAAATGACATAACGGTATACTCGTATAGTCCATATCTCGTGGTAAATGCTGTCTTGGGTATGTCCTGCTCCCGAATCTTCAATCGATGGTACCACGATCGCAAGTCGATCTTGGAAAACACCTTGGCTCCTTGCAAGCGATCAAACAGATCATTTATCATAGGTAGTGGGTACTTGTTCTTGATTGTTACTTCATTCAATCCACGATAATGAACAACCATTCTTAACGATCCATCCTTCTTCTCCACTAGCAAAACGGGTGATCCCCAAGGTGAAGAACTTGGGCGTATAAAACCTTTATCCAAAAGTTCCTTAATCTGCTTCTTGATTTCCGCCAAATCCTGTGCTGGCATCCTATACGGTCGCTTCAATATCGGGCCTGTTCACGGCAGCGATTCGATCAAAACTCAATGTCTCTATCCGGTGGCATTCACGGCAACTCTTAGGAAATACATCAGGAAAATCCTTCACCATCGGTACTTCTTCCCGCACCACTCACGATAAGCAATTAACTTGCGCTCTTCTCCGATGCCGTGATACATACTTAATCCTTCTTCCTTACGGTGTGGTGAGCAAAATTGACTTTGTGGTGCAATCTATGTTTCCTCCATACCTTGATAACCAATCCATACCTAATATCACATCCAATCCTTGGGATTCGAACTATTAGGTGCGAGGGGAAAACATAGTGTCCAATCATTAATGGCAGTCGATCACACCATATACTAGCCATGTAATCTGCTCCGGGTCAGCATACTAGCATGTGTGACCTAAGGGCATGGGTTGGTAACTTGTACTTAAACACAAATCCCTTGATATGTATGAATGCGATGCACGGATATCGAAAAGAACAAGCTGCAGTAAATGACTTAACCAAAAACTTACCGACATCTTGCATCGGACTGATCTTCAACCTCCTCCACTTCAATGTGGTTCACCTGTCCCCTGTTGAAAGGGTTGGGTTTCTTTCCAGAGCTTCCATTGCCATTTCCATTCTGGCCTTCTGGACAGTCATTGGCATAATGCCCAGTCTTGCGGCACTTAAAGCAAGTATCATGACTCAGGTCTACTTTGGATGGTGTTGACGGCTTGGTGCGATTCTGTCCATTACTTCCTCCATTTCCGTTCCTATTCTTGGTGCTATTATGGTTATGCGAATTACCTCCTCCATGAGTATACTGAAATTGAATTCCTGATTTAGGGGTATAACGAGGTTTCTGCTGAGCTCCAGAGTTATACTTCCCTTGCCCATACTTCCGCTTGCGGTTCTCAATTTGCTGCTGCTTTCCTTCAATCATGAGGGCTCGGTCTACTAACTCCTGGTAGTTATTGAAACTGGCTACCATCAACGGCATCTTGAACTCATCATTCAGTCCTTCTAGAAACTTCTCTGTTTAGCTGCATCAAGAGCAACGTCATATGGGGCATAACGTGCTAGTTTACTAAAGTCATCCACGTACTGGCCAACAGTCCTTCCTCCTTGGCGTAAATTGCGAAACTCACGCTTCTTCATGGCCATAGCTCCTGCTGAAACATGGGCAGTGCGAAAAGCTTGCTGAAATTGATCCCATGTGACAGTGTCTACAGGGTAAGTGGTTGTGAAATTCTCCCACCATGCTGCTGCGGGTCCTTCAAGCTGATGTGCCGCAAACTTCACTCTTTCTCCATCCGTGCATCCTGCAGTGGTCAGCTCCCTTCCTATCTTGCGGAGCCAGTCATCTGCTACAATTGGCTCGGTGCTACTGGAATACACCGGCGGGTTTAGTCTAAGGAAACGAGTCAGATGATCCGCAGGTGGTGGTGGTGGTGGGTTGTTGTTGTTGTGGTTGCCACAGTTACGCACCAATGTTTGAATCAGGGTATTCTCGCTGGATCAGTTGGGTGATCTCTGGCGGAAAACAAATCCGGGTCGCGTCTCGGAGGCATCGATGGGTTTAGAAAAGATGAGAATTTAGAATAGAATGAGGTCTAAGGGGAATCACTACCCAAATGCACATGAGCAAATACACACAAAATCACTTCATTCAATCAAACAAAGGCTTACAACGATCTAACTATCGCAAAAGTGCGTGTACTATAATGTTTACATGGAGGGAATACTACTAATATGTGGGGGACTTCTACTAATTTGAACGGTGGAAGACTCCATAATGTCCGCTCCAGCCGTCTTCAAAGTCGGGTTCACTTGGATCCGAATCGGTGTCGTCGATGTTGATGTAGTCGCTTGGGCAATCGACATACTGGTCTTCATTCCTGAGCGCCAACTTCTTCTTCAGTTCTTCAATCTCGTACTTAAGATTGTTATTGTGTCTTGCTAGAGCTACGATCTCGTCCATATAGTCCTTGCGAGTTGTCTTTAGTTCTTCTTCAAGTTCGATGATCCTTCCCTTTGCATTCTGCAACTCCAACATATCATTGCACATCTGGTTCTCCTGGCGTCGAATGTGCTTTGGTTTAACTCTGGATGAATGCTGCAATGGATCTATCCTTCTTGGTGCTGACGACGTCCCATTTGTCATCTCGGCGTCCGCAAATCTGGTAGATTATGTCCTTGAGGTCTTCTTGATAAACTTCTCCAATGCGTCCCATGGTGATGTGAGCTGCCATGCTCTTTCCCAGACTCCAAGTTGGTGCACTGAAAACACTATCTATAGGCTTGGTGATTGGGGCGAATGTCCTGAGCGTGAATCTTCCAGCGCTCCTCTTGAGCAGAGTGGCGTTGAAAGTCCGGTGAAGCTTGGTAGTCCAATGTTCGTGTACTTGGTAACTTCCTTCAAGTGAAATCCAAAAGATGTGCCTTCATCCGGTTGGGTGTACTTGATCTTGGCCCCTTCATCCTAAAGAGAGTAGAAAAGATGAGGAGTTAGAAAATGGGAAGAGAATAGTGATCTATGGCTTTATCTTAGTGGTCGTGTCCTACGATCGGCGTGTGCTCGATACCATTCTCTCAGAGCGACCGGACCGAATGGATCTAGTGCTCGTGCTCGGTGTCATCCTGGATCGATGTCTTGACACCACACAGTACTTGAAGGATTTATAGCGAGTAGCAATCACACACTTATTACATCGTTGTCCACAAGGGAACTTGACACAATAATATGGCTTAAGGCCATCTAACAATAACAGTGGAAGGCTTGGAAGACAAGTGAGTCCATCAACTCCATCGGCATCACCGAGTATAGAACCACGACCTAACACCTTACTCATCGCCGAAAAGATGCATAGCGTGAAAAGTTGCAGCCCGAAAACGGGTCAAGACATGGAATATGCTGGCAATGTAACACATAGAGAACAATGAAGCAACAAGCCTATACTACATGCATATATGGCTGGTGGAAAGGCTCTACGGTTACATTTTTGCATAAAGCTGATTTTTCCCTACATCAAAGGAATAATTTTATTTAACTATCATGGTGGTTGTTAAACATTGAGAATGGTTGACAGCATCCTCAATCCCAATTAAAAAGTACTCATTAAAACCCAATAACATTTATTATTAGAAGTAACATGTTGAGATTCACATGATATTCAAGTACTAGATACTCAAGATGTCCATAACCGGGGACACGGCTAATCATGATTAGTTTTACACTCTGCAGAGGTTTGCACTTTTCCCCACAAGACTCGATCGCCTCCGTTTGGTTCTCGCACTACATGGTGTTTGAGAGACGGATGACCGAGAAATAGTCTTTCAGAAGCGCTAGCACCTTACATGTGGGTAGACCGTACCAACCTACATCCCCTACATCAGCTAGCCTACCCGTAAGAGTTCGCACAACTTAGTCAACTACGCCATGAGCCCATAATTGGCTTGTGGCTGCACACGGAAGTTTCCAGTTTGAATAATCTTATGATCCCTTAGAGCCTGGGTGGCGGTCCGAAGAAATACAGGCAAGTCCTGATAGAAACCAGGTGCCTCAATCCACCCAGATGTGTGTTTAGGTTACCACCTTAAATAAACCATTAATTAACAATCTCACATCTGTCATGGATATTCACTCACCCAATCCACGTCTACTAGCATAGCATGGCACAATAAGCAAACGTAGAAGTAACTCCCAAGGTTTCATAAGTAAAACAGGTAATAGGTACTACCTCAATCTACTTCCCATCCCACAATTTAATTAGATCCTAACCATGCAAGTGTTTGAGGGTTTCATCTAATGCAATAAAACTGGGTAGTAGAAAAGGCATGATCAAAGTGTTACTTGCCTTGCTGATGATCCGCGAGTCCTAGAGATTCGAAGTAACAAGCGGCGCACTCCGGGTGATCTAACGCAGACAAACAACAAGCATACAATAAGTACTCATCTAATGCACAGGAAATCTCGAATAAAAGATCTAACCAGATAGTTCAACTTAAGAACCCTGGTTGCAAAAGAATCGAATCAAATAAAGCATCGAAAGTCGGAACTCGAGAGAGAACGACTCGGTTTAGCAATCTGAAATTAAGTCAAAATTTTACAGTAGCAAAACTCTGTGTAAGTAGGTTAGTTGGAACGGCGGTTTCATAACGAAACTCCAGGCGCTTGAATCACCTGATTCCGATAAACGAGCAAGAAATAAAACAGATTTGAAAATCGGATCAGAAATCGAATCTGAAAAATAATGGATTAAATCCGATTTAAAAGAAAACGCATTTAACGGGTTAAATAACGGACGTTCGTTAACAGAACTAATCCAACGAACGCGTTCATTGAAATGAACGGGTCGGTGAACGTTCACTAAATAAGAAAACCGAAAAAAATTAAAAAACCATCTAGGTTTTTGAAAAAAACCGAACATCGCAAAAAAAAACGGATCGGTCTTTTAACAAAACCGGATCGGGGCGGCGGCGAGGGGCTACCTCCGGCGGCTCGGCCGGCGGGGCTGACCTCCCGGGGTCGGGCAACAGGCGGTGGGTGGCGGCGGGTCGACTGGTGGCGAGGCTCGGGGTCCGGCGGCGAGGGGCGACGAGGCGACGGCGGGCGGCCTTCGGGTGGAGGGCGGCGACGGCGGGGCGGGTTGAGGAGAGGAGGGGCGGCGGGTTAAATAGGAGGGTGGGGCTCGGTTGCCTTGGGGAGGGGCACGGCGGCGTGGCGGCTGCCCCCGAGCGGGACTCGGCGGCGGCGGCGAAGCGGGACTCAGCTGGGAGGAGAGGGAGGCGGGCCGGGGCGTTGGGCCGGGGCCTGGCTGGCTGGGCAGTGGGCCTTGGCCTGGGGGCAGCGTTTTTTAAACAAAACAAAGCGGATAAAAAATACCAAAGCGAACTCCGATTTTAATAAAATTAATTTTCCCGACTCCTAAAAATGAGTCGAACAAAATGAACTTTAAAAGCGGCAAACATGCATATTTTTTAAAATGCTCATTTTGCCTAAACAAAATAAATCTTCCAAATCAAATTTTTGATTTATTTATAATATCTCCATTTTTCTAAATATTGGGAAAGTCATATTATTCCCTCTCTTAAGTTTTTATAGGAAAAACTTTATGAAGATAATTAAATAAATCCAATGATCCTATTTTCAAGATTTGAGAAATAAATCCCAAATATGAAAATAATGAAACTTCCAACTCTCTCCGAGGGTCCTTGAGTTGCGTGAAATTTTCTAGGATCGGAAAAATGCGAGAAAAATTTGATATGCATGATGACCTAATGTATAACATACCAAATTGAAAATTTGGGATGTTACATTCTACTTGGCACAAACACTAATTAAAACATAAAAACACATCTAAACAGAAGGTAGAAGGAAAATTTATTACTAAATAGAAGCAAAAACAAAAAACAAAAATAAAATTGGGTTGCCTCCAAACTAGCGCTATCATTTAACGCCCCTAGCTAGGCATAAAAGCGAGGATAGATCTAAGTAGTGCCATAATAATAAGATAGATCACGAAAACTCATCTCATATTATCTACGTTCAGCAGCAAGTTTTCTTTGAGGCAAGCAAAAGTAATCAAAAGGGCTAAATTTAATGGGACAAAAGTCCCCAAGATCGATCTCAGGAGTTATAGGTTCCTCCTTTGGCCCCTCATATTGCACAACCAACTCATCATTATAAATATTATTTTGACAGAACCTCTTGAGTCTACACTCAAGAGAGTATCCTAACTCATTATTTGAATAGCAAAATCATTATTGAGTTCAGAAATTTTATCAACTAGAACCGTGGTAGGATCCTTTTTCTAAGGTTTTCATTAAAAGCAATATAGTCCAAAGATTGAAAACGCATAATTTCCTCTTGATCAAAGAGGATTGCCTCTATGAGAGGACGACCGGCGTCCACTTTGGCTTCTTTTATTATAAATCTAAACTCATGTGCCAAAAAGATAGTGGCGGCGCGCTTAACAGAAGAATGCTCAATATTAGAAAATTCTAGAAAAGTTCTTTGTATGCAAGGATGCATGTGCATAAACTGTTTTTCAAGTTCAACTATAAGCATGGCAATAGCATCAGCAAGACTACTAGTTCTATGCAAGATAGAACTACCCATAGAAGGTAAAGCACCGGCACAAGTAAAGAAATCTTGAATAACCCCTTTTCCAATAATATTACCGCTACCGATTCAAAACTTTTTAGTATGCAAGATAGGGGGTTCCTCAACAGGAGCATCAGAATTTTCCATGTTATCATTATTGTCCATATCGACGACAATCTCCCCAATTTCAGATATGGCGGCGAGCAAACATAAGACAAGCGAAAGATAGAGGAGATTGGGAAAGAGAGGGCAAAATAAAGCGGCAAGGGTGAAGTGGGGGAGAGGAAAACGAGAGGCAAATGGCAAATAATGTAATGCAAGGGAGATGAGTTTGTGATGGGTACTTGGTATGTCTTGACTTGAGCGAAGACCTCCCTCGCAACGGCGCCAGAAATCCTTCTTGGTACATCTTGAGCTTGCGTTAGTTTTCCTTGAAGAGGAAAGGGTGATGCAGCAATAGTAGCATAAGTATTTCCCTCAGTTTTTGAGAACCAATGTATCAATCATGTAGGAGGCTCCTCAAAAGTCACACGCACCTACACAAACAAACAAGAACTCGCAACCAACGCAATAAAGGGGTTGTCAATCCCTTCACAGCCACTTGCGAAAGTGAGATCTGATAGAGATAATATGATAAGATAAATATATTTTTGGTATTTTATGATATAGATTGGAGAAGTAAATATGCAAATAAAAGTAGATAGAAAGCTTATATGATAAAAGATAGACCCAAGGACCATAAGTTTCACTAGTGGCTTCTCTCAAGATATCATAAGTATTACGGTGGGTGAACACATTACTGTCGAGCAATGGATAGAAAAGCGAATAATTATGAGATTATCTAGGCATGATCATGTATATAGGCATCACGTCCGTGACAAGTAGACTGACTCCTGCCTGCATCTACTACTATTACTCCACACATCAACCGCTATCCAGCATGCATCTAGAGTACTAAGTTCATAAAGAACAGAGTAACACATTAAGAAAGATGACATGATGTAGAGGGATAAACTCATGCAATATGATATAACCCCCATCTTTTTAACCTCGATGGCAACAATACAATACGTGCCTTGCTGCCCCTGCTGTCACTGGGAAAGGACACCGCAAGATTGAACCAAAAGCTAAGCACTTCTCCCATTGCAAGAAAGATCAATCTAGTAGGCCAAACCAAACTGATAATTCGAAGAGACTTGCAAAGATAACTTAATCACACATAAAAGAATTCAGTGGAGATTCAAATATTTCTCATAGATAAACTTGCTAATAAACCCAGAATTCATTGGATCTCGACAAACACACCGCAAAAAGAGTTACATCGAATAGATCTCCAAAAAGATCGAGGAGAACTTTGTATTGAGATTCAAAGAGAGAGAAGAAGCCATCTAGCTAATAACTATGGACCCGAAGGTCTGTGGTAAACTACTCACAACTCATCGAAAGGGCATTGGAGATGATGGGCCCTCCGTCGTAGATTCCCCCTCCGGCGGAGCGCCGGAAAGGCTCCAAGATGGGATCTCGCGGATACAGAAGGTTACGGCGCTAGAAATAGTTTTTCGTGGTCGCCTCTGATGTTTTCAGGGTACATGGGTATATATCGGAGGAAGAAGTAGGTCGGTGGATGCTCGAGGGGCCCATGAGGGTGGGGGGGCGCCCACCTGTAGATCACGTTTGTTCCAAAAAGATCGCTCCCGAAGGTTTCATTCCGTTTGGACTCCGTTTGATATTCCTTTTCTTCGAAACACTGAAATAGGCAAAAAAAAGCAATTCGGGCTGGGCTTCCGGTTAGTAGGTTAGTCACAAAAATGATATAAAAGTGTAAAGTAAAGCCCATAAACATCCAAAACGGGTAATATAATAGCATGGAACAATAAAAAATTATAGATACGTTGGAGACGTATCACATGTCGGCAGTGGACTCGTGGCAGTTCTGTGCCAAGCTCGACCGCCAATTTATGAATGGTTGGGGCGCCAACCTTGACAGAGACCTCCGTGAATGCAAGAAAGCCCTCCTTACTGCCATCCAGGGCTTGGACTCCGGCGCGGACACTTCCGGGATTTCCCCAGATGAGTGGATGCTGCGTTATGATCTTGAGGATCAGCTCGCTACCATCTATACAGATGAAGAAGCATACTGGAGGCTCCGCGGTACCCAACGATTGGTGCTTCGGGTAGTAGATAATACGACGTACTTCCAGGCGATCGCGAATGGGCAGCGATGCCGAAACTCCATCCATTGCCTTTGGGATGGAGATTCCCAGCTTGTCCGCCCTTCGGACATTCGTGCGCATGTCGATGGCTTTTACAAAGCCCTATTCTCCCCCCACCCGTCGGGGTGGGGCCACTCTGGCGCCCGATACCTGGTCGGGCACCCAACTAGTGTCCAATGCTGCTAACGCCGCCTTAGTTGCCCCATTCTCCGAGGACGAGGTCCTCGCGGCGATTAAGGGTATGAACCCCTCCTCGACCCCGGGACTGGATGGACTGCCAGTGTCCTTTTTTAAAGCGTTCTGGCAGACCATCAAACCAGAGGTCATGGCTCTCTTCGATGAATTCTTCTCGGGGACCATGGACCTCGGGCGCCTAAACTATGGGGTTGTCACCCTTATCCCCAAAGTCCCGGGCACGGCTGACATCCGCCAGTTCCAGCCTATCACTGTGATCAATGTGATATTCCGGATCCTGGCCAAGGGTACGCCAATAGGGTGATCCTTTTAGCTGACACGATCACTCATCCCAATCAATCAGCCTTCATTCAGGGGCGATTTATTCTGGATGGGTTGTTGGTTTTCCACGAGGTTCTTCATGAAGTCCGCTCCGAGCATCATCGGGCGGTCTTCCTGAAGCTCGACTTTCATAAAGCCTATGATACGGTTCTTGGCCCTTCCTTTGGGAAGTATTGCTCCGCAAGGGCTTTGATGACCGCTGGGTGACTAGAGTTATGCAGCTCATCTCCTGCGATCGAACCGCCATTAACATTAACGGTGAGATTGACCCTTTTTTCCCCACACTTTGTAGGGTTCACCAAGGTGACCCATTCTCCCCGTTCCTGTTTAACATGGTGGTGGACGCCCTTGCGGCCATCCTGGACAAGGCCAAATCGGTAGGCCATATCCACGGCGTGGTCCCACACCTAGTAGGAGGGGGAGGGGTCTCCGTCCTCCAATGTGCTGTCGAGGGCTCCATGACCGATATTGCCAACCTGAAGTTTCTCCTCCTATGCTTCCAAAAGATGTCCGGGCTCACTATCAACTTCGATAAAAGCGAAGTGATGGTTCTGGGATACCCCCGGACAAGGCCCAGGGCATTGCTGACTGGCTTAATTGCTGCCTGGGCACTTTCCCCACGACATATTTGGGGATACCCGTTAGTGACTCGCGACTCACCGTGGCGGACCTCCGCCCATCCGTGACCCGGATGCAACACCGGGTCGAGCCCTGGAAGGGTCGGTGGCTCTCAAAGGCGGCGAGGGTAATCCTCATAAACTCCTCGCTTGCCAGCCTCCTCTGGTTCCTCGTGAGCTTCTATAGCCTCTTTGAGGCGCTCCATCAGGAGGTTGCCAAGTACCAGTCCAGGTTTTTCTGCGCAGGCGAGGGGGACAAGCAGAAGTACCGTATGGTGAGCTGGCCTTACATTTGCAAACCCAAGGACCAAGGGGTCTGGGGATCCTGTCTTTCCGGTGCATGAACATTTCTCTCCTAACCCGTTGGCTCTGGCTATCGCCAACGGGGAGGGCAGCCTCTGGCTCACCATCATCCGAAATAAGTACCTTCGGCCAGCCTTTAGCTTTCTGCTAGCGCTCAAGTGGATCCCAGTTCTGGCAGGCGGTGATCCAGCTTCTCCCCATGCTCCGTATTGGCACGTCCATCTCAATGGGTTCCGGGTCCTCGACCCTGTTTTGGTTCGACCGCTGGCTAGGGGACTCCCCCCTGGCCGCCTGCTTCCTGGGCCTGTTTGCCATTGCGGCTGACCCCCGGATCTCCGTCGAGACGGCCCTTATTGACTTAGAGCGTCTCGCCTTCCGGGGCCCCTTTGCCCCCCTTGAGGTAGACGCGTGGGACGCCCTTCTCCAGGACATCGCTCTCCTGCCGATGTAGAGGGCGCCCCTGACTCCAAGTCGTGGCGCCTGGAGCCCTCCGGCCGCTTCTCCACGAAATCTCTGTACGCGGCCATTGCTCCTTCGTTGGCCCATGAGCCCTTTAGCCTGATCTGGGACATTCGCCTTCCCCTCAGGATCAGGATATTCCTATGGCAGTGGATCCAGGGACGCCTCCCCTCCGGGGTTGAAATCCGCAAGGGCAACGGCCTAGGTGACGGGATATGTCCCTTGTGCAACACGGTGGAGGACTCGAACCACATCTTCTTTTCCTGCTCCACAGCCCAGTTCATGTGGTCGTGCTTCCGTGAGACGGTCGGCGGACAATGGTGCAACACCAACTTCCCGGACTTACTCGCTGAGATCCAAGCCTCCCCCCCCCCTCGCTACCGCCATATTAGATGGATGTGCATTGGGATCCTCGCTTGACGCTTTGGAACATTCACAACAAACTTGTCAGTCAGAAAGTGCCTCTTCGACGTGCGACTGACGCGATCTTCAAAATGTGTGGCTATTTGCAGATCTGGCGGCCGCTTAGCCGCCCCCAGGACCGGATCGTCATCAACACCCTCCTCGCCGACCTTCGATTGATGGCCTTCCGCATGGCGCCTCCGCTTCCGCCACCTCCGCCGGAGCCTGATTAGGCATGTTGCACGTGTTGCGGTCTGTGTGTGTGTCTTTTTGTTTCTAGGGCTTATTGAGTTGTGCCCTCATCACTAACCCTCCTGCTACCTTACTTGTGTGTGTGAACCTTGTTGGGTGTTTGGCTCGGGCGGTTTGCTTTATATATAAAGCGGGGCGATAGCCTTTTCGGTAAACTTTAGCTTACGGGATGCTTGTGCAGTAAACATAGACAACTCAACTCAAAAAGTTTTTAAAAGATGAAAAAAGACTCGCCCTTTGAGCCTTTGGATGTTTTCATTGGGCAGGTGCACATGCCACCCTCACCGATGTCCTTCATGGGTGCTGTTGTTTGAAGTTGCAGCAGGAGGTAGTGCACCTGCCCATTGCCATCGAGTCCCCACCCAGGGCTCCTCCATTGCGCCTCCAAAATTGCCTCTCAGATCCCTGGACGCTATGAGCTGATTCCTATGAAGTTCAAAGAATGCGTGACATTTTTTTGCAAAATAAAAAGAATGTATGACGTTTCCTTGCAAAAATCATGGAAGGGTTTCACTGGAAACTAATATTTCCTGTTAACGTAGAGCAGGTCTTTTGCTATGAACAAACACGAGACTGGAGGGGGCAGAGTGGGGTGGCACGCTCGACTAGGAGGAGTCAAGCAGAGGTGAGCCGACAACAAGCAAGGAAGGGGCTGCAACAAGAAGAAGCACGGTATGCCTGTCATGTTGCAATAAAGGCAGCGTTTTTCCTGCAAATCTCCTGGTGTGGCAACCTCCGCCTCATAGGTGGAGGTGCACAGCACAGGCCACCCTCACCCGTGTCCCTAGCGGGCGTTGTCATTCGAAGTTGCAGGCAGGCCCTAGTAGCTCCTTTCTGCCTACAAAGGGCCGTGATCTAACTATTCCAGCGAAATCAAAGGCTCGTGTAAAAAAAGAGAACAAACTAAAGACCGAAATGGATTCCCTGGCATGAAAGTGAGATGATCATCATTGGAGACACCAAGTATGGATTTCAGTGCAAAGCAATATTTCATACTGTTCAGTACAACTCCAAACAACTCATGTGTATGATAGCTAAACCTCGTCAAAAGGAGGAAGATCAGCTACGCCACCATATCTCCAGCTCGCTAACAATACAACAGGTTTTCCTTCTAAATTTGCGAAGGGGTGAGCTGCTCAAACTCCGCAAGATGGACGAGGGCACTGCTCAATCACTGGAAGAGTCCGTTGTGCGGTTCAGTTCAAAGAGATTGACAGGGACAAAAACTTGAAAGTAGCGTCTTCGAGATTACACCATTAGAATTTGACCAGTGCACCGATCCTTCCCATAGAGTACCATGGTACCTTAAAAATCCTTTATTCAGTATTTCTTCTAATATCTCATCTCTCACATGTATAGCTATGTACACTATATAAACCTGTCAACCGCATACTCATCTCAGAAGTGCAATACTAGTTAATCATTCGGACGTGTCTCGTAGCCACAATTGATATATCGTCTCAAAACCAAGCCCTTTTATAAGGGCATCAACACCCTCTTCACCCCATCCTTGTGAAATCCATCACAATAATCTTGTTTACCAAAGTACCAATGTTATATTGATGAAGGCACATCAGAAAATAGGTCATGGACTACGTTGATACACTCGAAATGTAAATGGTAACTGCAAGTCTGAAATCTACTTGTGCAAAGTTTGCAAAGTATGTTTGATGTACTAAATCACAAGTACAACACAACGCCTCTGCCTTCGAAGCTTGAGATCTCAAGTTGCATCCTCAGTAGTATGTATTACACGGAGCTCTACTTTATAATGGTATATATAAGAAAAGAGAGACTTGTAGTTGAGCCCCCATGTAGGGGCATCCCGTTATCTCGACTGTCTAATCTTGCATCAAAGTTCATGCGGAAAAAAATCACTTTTCTCATTTCTCCCAAACAATAAAAGATTTAGACTTGAAGCTGCAGGACAACATCACACAAGTACTACTATGTCCAGAAACTGTTTTAATTGTTTTTTGGGGCTGCAACAGGAATATCTAAAATGGTGACGCTAATAGTAATTAAATTATATCATTTGAGAAATTTATGTTGCACCAAAAATCCTGAAACATTTTCTGTATGCAGTAATTCTTGTATGATGTTGACCTTCAAAGTTTCAAGTTCAAATGTTCTCTTGTTTGGGAGAAACAAAAATGAGAATGCATGAGCTCCTTTCTGCCTCCAAAATCCCCCCTCGGATCACCTTGGGCGCTGGGAGCTAATTCCTATGAAACTAAAGATCCAAAGGGAATCCTTTGGCATGAAGCGTGATGTTGATTGAGGCCAAGAGAAGAAGGGCAAGGCAGAGAAAGTGAGCTGAGCTGCGGGCTGAGGGCAAGAGCAGTGTAGCGACTCCCCCCTTGGCAGCGCCGCCTCCTCTGAGGCGTCTCGGGGGTGAACCCTAGCCTCCCCGCCCGTCCCGTCCTCGTCTCTTCCCTCTCCGCCGCCGCCAAGAGGTGCTCACTGGTGCGGCCGTGTGGCACTGGTGAAGGTGGCGGCGGGGATCTGGGCGGCTCCGTCTCGGGTGGAGTGCCTCGGTCTCTAGGGCGGCGGCCCTGGGTGGTGGCACGTGGCGCGGCCTGTGCGGCGGGAAGCACTGACAGGCGCAGGTGGGCCTCTTCCCCGGCCATGTGGTTGGCGGGGAAGCGGTGGTCGTCGGCTGCCGCGGGGCCCCCCATTGGTTGTTGGATCGCCATGGAGAAGCTCGTCCTCAACCCCGATCTGCTACGGATCCGGCCCTGGTGGCTCGGCCGCCCGTCCTCGGGTGCCGGTGCTTCAGATCTGGTGGTTGGAGGCGGATCCGGGGAATCACTTGGCCAGCGCGGGCGTTCTCTCCGGCGGCGCCTTTTGGTGCTGCTCCCATGTTGAAGGCTTGGCGAGGATGCCCTTCCTCCCACCCCTCCCCGGAGCTCAGGTGAATGCCTCAGATCCCCCTGTTCCAGGCGACGACGGCACCATGGTGGCTTAATCCTTCCCGAAGGCGTCGTTTTGGGGCTTCTTGAGCGGTGGTGGTGTTGGCGAGGGTTCGTTAACAGCGTGTGGCGGCCAGGCTTCATCTTCGGCAGCCTGTTCGGTTCTTGGTGTGGATGGTCCCGACCGTCGGTGTGAGGCTATCGGTGTCCCTCTCGGTGCATGTGGTTTCTGGCGATTCCTAACCTTGACCGATGTAGTGTGCTGCCATTCTCGGCCTTCTCCTTGGTCGGCGCCTCCGTTCGACTTCTCTCGTCCGGCGTTCTGTCTTGCCGCTACCGGCGACGGTGCTTGGGTGTTTGGGTCCCTGCTATGTGTGGGTTTGCTCCTGCTATCTCTCCTTGGGCAGCTTGGTCACCTTGATTTGGGTTCTTGGAACCACTCTGCTAGTCGCCGGTGCAGCACCCATCGAGCCTGGGTGAAAGGACAGTGGCCCTTTGCGGCGGCAGAGACAAATCTTGGCTGCCTTGTTTGGCCCTTCGGTGGCAGTCAGCGATCACAATACCCGCATGGTGGTGCCCTCCTCCCATGGCCTTAGTAGTTTAGCTGGTGTAGGTGTAGCGGCGGTTGTTGGCAACGGCGTGGTGTGTTCTTGCCTGCTGGTTGTTTCCTTAGAGTTGTTCCTCTTTGCACCTTGTATCCTTTTTCTGCTTTCTCCCTTTGTGTATGTTGCTTCCATGTAATCCTGGTCGGTTGATGGCTTTGTTAATTCAAAGTCGGATTAGGTTCGATCCCTTCTCGGCTCGACCGCGCCTTTTCTCTAAAAAAGCATGATGTTGATTTGCAAAAATCATGGACAGATTTCATTGGAAAAGTAATATTTCCTGCTCTTCAACTTCGCAGAGGACAATAGTTTTATTGTTCACATCTTTATTCTATTGGACCTATCAAATCGGTTAACAGAAAACAAAGGAAACATGATATCTTCATATTCAACCCGCTCTGTGATCTGGCAGTTAGGGATTAAAGATGCCACCTGCATTTCAGATAAACAATATTATTACACTACCGCAACTCCGCACAATATGCATCCAAATGAAAATTTCTATCTGAATTAGGTACATATCCGCCGTCCCAACATGGCAAATCCAGGTGGGTGTATATTTTGATTTTCAGTTTTCCCAGCTAGTCCCTTGGAAGATAAAAAAAGAATCTTTAAGAAACAGTGGAAGACAAAAAAAAGGTTCATTTGAAGTGTGTTTCAGTCATTTTTGTGTTGTACATGTGTTAGGCATGCAGTTTACCTCTCTAACCTGAGTTTCCCTGATGAAAATATACTGCATGCATGTAGTTAGATCAAATGTTTTCTAAATGGTCACCAGGGAGCAAACCACCCACCTTTAAAAAAGGAGGTTGAACCCCCAGCCTCTGCATCAACCGTTGCATGCAGCCATCTTTATTAATTATTCTATAAAAGTCTGACAGGAACATACATCAATCCAACCGAAGCCACCACTCACACCTACAAACTCGATAATGTGGAGTGCTCTCACTCCCCATATCTAAAATGGGTGTCGTAGTCGATCCATCCACATAACGTATCAGGACCAACAACCGATGCGGCCTACATAAAGCGCACACCACATGCACACGTTTAGAAGCCGCCATCATCATCGTACCACACTGACCCATCTTTAGGAGAGAGATTCGCATCATCCTTTTGCCAGTTCGACATCCGTCGACGCCACCACGGCGCCCAACGGCGCCACCGCCCTGCGCTCGTCCGTCCAGACACAAAGACTCTGGAAGATCTGTCGTGTGTAGCACCTGCCAACCAGGCATGACTCAGCGTAGCACCTGTCGGTCATGCATGACTTGACAGCTTCACCGAAGCTCTGTGCAAGACGAAGCTGCTCCACCTCTTTCCTCTGTCCTCCGGCGCTGCTCCACAAATGATGCTCCCAAGAGAGAAACAGCACCGTAGTACCGCCATCGTTCGATCTAGAAGACCAGATCCTAGGGTTTCCCCTGAAGCAGCACGAGTGAGTCGACAATAGTTACACGACGATGCCTTCATCAAGGTAATGACCCAAATATGCCGCCATCGCCCGCCAACTGCTCGGTTTTCACCGGCAACTATGTCTCCCGACTCGTAGCCAGGACTAGATGACAAATCTCGAGATCCGACCACCCAGCCGCAGGCCGACCACCTTTGATGGAAGAGATGATCATCACCGTCGGCTGCATCGGTCAGAACAGATCTGATTGGAGGTGCCGCCGACGCAACCACCAGGCCCTCCACGCCGCCGCCGCTGCCCGAACAGGGCTTGCCGCTGTTCCCGGCCCGCCGCCCGACACCGCCGGGCCACAGCCACATGAACATTTCATTGAGCAAAGAGGTCAGAGGGCATGAAAAATAGGTCTAAAAGGTAGATGATGCAGCAAGACTCGGCCAATCGTGGAGTCACACTACAAGAAATCAGTAAATACATGACGGAATCAAACCGTCATGGTTGGGCACAAAACCATCATGGATTGCCACGCGTGACGGATTCAAAATCCGTCATGTATATCGCATCATAATTTGACCACCATGCGCTCTATGACGGAGCTACCAATACCGTCATGGATCCATGATGGCTCTTGACAGTCATATATGGCACTTAACTGATGTGATAACAACGACGTTAACGCGCATACCACATCATCATCCGACATGGCAGCCAACATGAATCCAACATGGCGGCCCATCTAGTAATCAGCCCATAGACAATTTTGGTCCACTGTTTTCGGCTTCGGCCCAGGTGATCATCAGCTCAGTTAAAATCTCAGCCCGCTGAAGTTGTAGCCCAATTCGAATTATGGCCCACTCATTTCCATTAGTTGCAACTTTAGCCCACCAATTATAGTCTAGACCAATACCTGTTATTTTGTGTCTGTTAACATTTCAAGCACATACTTTTTTAAAGATTTTTGCTCACATCATTAAGTTAAAAAAATCACACAAACATAAATTACAACCAATAGTAAAAGAAAAATGAAACCAACTAAAAAATTACATAAATGCAAGTTCAGCCAAGTCATGCTTGTTGATATTTATTTTTATTTTTTTGAGAAAATGAAAGTCAGAGTACAACATCATGACGCTGAACTTATTAGGCTAGGATCCACCAGATCCAGTACCACCATCGTCTTCCATTTGCTAAAAATAAATAAAAGAACCTAAAATCTAAAAAGTGGCCGCGCACTATTTAGTGGTCCCGAGCGGCCGCGTCAGCCACACACATGCATGTGTATTTTTTGTCTGTAGCGCATGTGGGTGCTGGCATTAAATGTGTTCACACTAGTCTCATCAGTTAGAGAAAACAGATCCACGTACTTTTATTTCGGGATTCCAAATTCTTTTAAAGCCATATCTTTTAAACCACACGTCGGAATTCAGTTCCATTTTCACCGTTGGATTCATCGCGACAAGATCTTTAAAACTAGATCCCGCATGGATATGTTTTGACAAAAAAAAATTATGTCAATTTTGGTGCTATATGGTGCAACTTTACTACTGTATGGTGTAACTTTTTGAAAAATCAGTTGGCTTGTAATTTAGTCTAGTTGTACATACATTGATGTTTAGTTGGCTTATAATGTAGTCTAGTTGCACACACATTGATGTTTAGCTGCCAGAAGGACTAGTTGCAAACGCATATGCTCAGTTGGCTTGTAATTTAGTCTAGTTGCACACATATTGATGTTTAGTTGGTAGGACACTAGTTGCACACATATATGCGCAATTGACGCGGCAATGTAGTCTAGTTGCACACACATTAATATTTAGTTGACAGGACTAGTTACACATATATACTCAGTTGGCGCGGCAATGTAGTCTAGTTGCACACATATTGATGTTTAGTTGGCAGGACTATTGGCACACACATATGCTCAGTTGGCGCGGTAATGTAGTCTAGTTGCACACACATTGATATTTAGATGACAGAAGGACTATTGGCACACACATGTGCTCAGTTGGCGCATCATGTAGTCTAGTTGCACACATATTGATGTTTAATTGGCAGGAAGACTAGTTCGTGAAACATCCCCACGCGAGATCTAATTTTGAAGAGCACGTCACGAGGGTTTCAACGGTGAAAAGCGGATCTGAATTTCGACACGCGGTTTAGAAGATATGTCTTTTATAATTTTGGAAATCAAAAAATAATGCACAAGGAACGAATATGAGGAATATTAATAAAGCGCATGCAGAACAATCGCGTGAGAAGAGACCACGTAGGATAGAACAGAGATTAGATGTATTGCCTTTTTTTTAAAATGGAACACCTTGCATTCCAGAAATCATCGTGGACCAGCCAGATCGGCGGTCACGGCATCGGATACAATTCTAGGAAGGTTTACCGACCACACTTGGTAATCGGCATTGACATTCCGTCTACCAATAGCCGCCAACTCATGGGCAGGAGCATTACACACACGGGAACAGTAGGAAACTTGCCACTCAATAAAACCAAGCTGGAGGAGGTATTTGATCTCACGGAAAAGGGTGCCCAGGTTGGATCTGTCCAGAGAAGTAGTCGTTGCAGCTTGCTGGACCCCGATACAATCCGTCTCGAAAACGACACGACCCATACCCTGTAATTCAGCAAGCTTGATTGCATGTAGCAGGGCACTCGCCTCCGCGTGAAGGGCCTCGCCCATATGAGATAGCCTGCCTGCCGCCGCAAGGATCACCTCGCCAGAGTGATCCCGCGCGATGCATCCCCAACCCGCGAGCCCAGTGTCTGGGTCAAAGGAACCGTCCAAATTGATTTTAACAACATGTGTGGCCGGCCGGGTCCAGGTAGGTTTTTGCTGAGGATTGCTCTGACCCTGCTCGCCAAAATAAAGGCGCCATTCCACAATGTGCTTTGACAACATGAAGCCGAACTCCTGGACCGTTGCCCTCTGCTCATTGTGGTTAGCTTTGTTTCGCTCCGTCCACCACAACCACAACAGGCAGATGGAGTGGAGTTTCTCGTCCTCCGGCAAGGAGACAATGAGGCTCATGAATTGGCGCGGTGACTGGTAGGGTAGGAGCTTCTGCCGTGTCTGCTCTAAGCCACACGCCCTCCACATCTTCTTCACTTCCTTGCATCGGAGGAACAGGTGCCCTCCATCCTCCTGAAGCCGGTGGCATACCACGCAGTCCGTCTCCAGTTGCACACCAATCCGCTCCACATTCCTCAGAAGAGGATGGCTGTTATGGGCCAGTCTCCACAAGAAATGATGAACCTTTCCTGGGCATCGCACTTTCCAAAGTTGTTGCCACATTCTCCTGTCCCACTCTCCCCCAGCTGAGCTCTCCCCTCGCGGGCGTGTTCGTTGTCTGTGGAGCATACCAGTATAAACCTTGTATGCCGATCTTACCGAGAAAAGCCCCTTGTTGTCAAATTGCCAGGCTACAAAGTCCTCATGGTGCTCAAAAATAGGGATCTTTAGGATTATTTCTGCATCTACCATGCTAAAAGTTTGTTGCACAAGTTGCACATCCCACGTATGTGAATCCGGATCGATGAGCTCGGACACCTTTGTCAGCAGTGTAGCCCCTCGAAGGGAACGTGGGAAACGTACTGGCCCCGCCGGCAGCCAAGGATCATGCAAATACGTATCTGCTCCCCATCCCCCACTCTCCACACCATTCCTTCCTTGACCACCTGGACTCCTTGCAAGACACTACGCCAGACGTAGCTAATTCCCGGTGCAGGCACAGCCGATAGGAGATCTCCATTTGGGTAGTATTTGGCACGCAGTACACGGGCGCAGAGCGAGTCAGGAGCTTGCAGGAGGCGCCAGACTTGGCGTGCCAGCATTGCGATGTTGAAAGCATGCAGATCCCTAAAACCGAGCCCGCCTTGCTCCTTTGGCAGCGTCATTCTCTCCCACCCCACCCAGTGGTGCTTTTGTTCATCATCCTGGTTTGCCCACCAAAATCGATATATCATAGAGCAGATGTCATTGCATAGGCCCTTCGTTAGGTCAAAGCAAGCCATTGCATATGTGGGAATTGCCTGTGCCACCATTTTGATCAAGATCTCCTTCCCCTTCTTTGACAACAACTTAATCTTATAACCTTGGAGCAGCTACCAAATTCTGTCACGGATGTATTCAAAACACAGCTGGCGAGATCTACCCACATAGCTCGGAAGGCCCAGGTATTTCCCATTGGATCCTTCTCCTCTAAGGCCCGGAACATGGAGCAAGGCTTGTTTCTTATGTGCTGGGGTGTTCTTGCTGAAGTGGATAGCAGATTTGTCCCTATTGATTGTTTGGCCTGACCCCCTCTCATAGACCTTCAAAATCTCGTTGACAGTGGACATACTCTCTTCCGTGGCCTCTAGGAGCAGCAGCGAATCGTCCGCAAACAGAAGGTGAGTTAGCGACGGGGCAGTAGGTGCAATTCTTATTCCCCTGATATGTCCCATCTCCTCCGCACGGTTAATCAACGACGATAGCCCTTCCGCACATAAAAGGAAAAGGTACGGGGAGGCAGGGTTGCCCTGCCTTAACCCGCGGCCGGGAATCACCGCATCTGTATAGCCATAGTTGATCTTGAACCGATACCGC
Source organism: Aegilops bicornis (assembly GCA_021605145.1). Classification (NCBI taxonomy): domain Eukaryota; kingdom Viridiplantae; phylum Streptophyta; class Magnoliopsida; order Poales; family Poaceae; genus Aegilops; species Aegilops bicornis. The sequence goes on from CM038670.1 coordinate 32,312,168, forward strand.
ACTGTACACATGCACTTGCAGATCATGGCCACAAACTGCGGTGCAAAACCCAGCTGGATCATAATTTTCTCCATGAACGCCCACTCCACCCGGTCATACGCCTTGCTCATGTCAAGTTTCAGAGCTGCAAAATGCGTGGCACCCGTTCTCTTGCGCTTTAGGAAGTGAGTCATTTCATATGCCAAGATTGTGTTGTCCGAAATGAGCCTGCCCGGTACAAAGGCACTTTGGTTGGGGGATATAATTTCACACAAGATATTCTTCAGTCGGTTGGCTAGTACCTTGGAAACCAGCTTATACACAACGTTACAGAGGCTAATCGGGCGCAAATCTTTCAAACTCTCTGAGTTTTTGACCTTCGGAATCAACACCACTAGTGTGTCATTCCATCCCTCCAGTATACTGCCACTAGGGTGGCGGCTAGGGTTGGCCTGGGGGGAGTGGGGGGTTCAGCCGGCGGGGTGGACCGGCTGGGCCAGGTGGGCTGGCCGGGTGGGCCTTGGCTTGTTGGGCCGAAGCCCGGGGGGGCAGGGGGGTTTTCTCTTTCTTTTCTTTTTTTATGTTTGTTTTGTTTTTCTTTCTCTTTTTATTTTTATTCCTTTTCTGTTTTAATTTTATTACCCTAATTGTTTTAGTTTTGTAAAACATATAGTTAGCACCTAAATTACTAATAGTATTTATACCACTGCCACAATTATTCTTGTAGTTATAAGAAGTAGTTTTTAACAATTTAATTATTTAAGAGACGTTCAAATTATTGTTTCAGCGACTGTTCCTATTATCTAATGCACTTAAACTTTGTATGTTAATTTGAATCCACCACCATAATCATCTATGATTTATTTGCTACACCATGAACATTTTAGATTTGACTTTCTCAAAACTTTTACCGTTTGACTAGATTTTGAATTTGAAATTTGAAACGGTTTCGAACTAACACGAGATTAACAACGGTAATCGTGGTGACATGGCATCATTTGCAGAGGTTACTGTAGCTTGATTACCCGGGCGTCACATTGGAGGTGCAGCCTAGGAGTTGTGTATTTTTTGTTTTGCTATCGTCTTGTAACATGGTGGTTATCTGGTGGAGTCACTTTCAGAAGGCATGCGGCCTTGGGTTTTTCCCGCTTTATTTCCGTGTTAATATTACTCAGCTATTGTATTTTGCTGTCTTAATAATATATGGTCGTATGCATTATCCAGATACCGGAGGTCGGGTTATCCTCCTTTTTGAAAAAGAAAAATCCACCCTTCCCAACTCAACTCCTTCGACATGCCTAATTTCGAGCTCGGTCCTAAAGAGCTCCTACCGTTGGGCTTCAACATCATCAATGGAGGCTCTTTGTGCCAGTAAAGAACATTATTCTCCCCGGATGTCGCCCCCAGCAGCGCCATGAGGACTATGCTATCGCGATCGTCGAGCCCGCGCCTCTGTTGGAAAAGATCGTTGTCTTCCGTGATTTGGTCAATGTTCTTAGTGTACAGCTGTGGATTCAAGGGGTTGGTCTTTTCAGTTGCATAGCACGGCTATCAAAAACTATGTGTGATTATTCACCATATGTTAAGTTTGAGTGATGGATTTATTTATACTAAACATTTTTAATTATTTATGACTTATACCGCTAACATAATATCTTAGTTACTAACTTTTTTGTTACATTTAGCATAATTAGACACATAGTGTGCCGCTCAATTTAAAATACAATATTCTTTGTTGCTATTCTCAATCTATTTATTACAAAATACACTTTCACCAAATTTTAATTGTATTCTCTAGGAGTTATAATCCTTTTTTTCATTTCATTTTAGATGTTCTCGAGAAACTTTCGTTGAATTTGCTTTCCTTCAAATTTAAGAAAAATAACGAAGACCAAATCTTGTCCATATGCATCATAAGATGTGTTATCGTGTATTATATGTGTTTAATTGTGTAATATCTTCATAAAGAATTATAGAACATACTTTTCTAACAAATATCTTGACAAAGATTTGTAGAAGGTATAATTGTCTATAGTAGGTGTAAATAAAATAAAATTATATAATAAACAAATTCTTCAGCGGGTCAGCTAACGCATCGGAGGCCTCCTCGATTACAATCGTGTACTAGTTAAGAGAAATGCTAAGAGAAATGCTAGTGTAAAACGTGAGTATCAAGCGGCCTTTGCGACAAGCGATGGTAGGCTGTCGTCAGTCACGTTGCCATCACGGCAGGCCTTTTGGTCCGCGAGCTGCTAGTGGATGGAACGAGCACGTGATGATTGACGATGCATTCCAGTACCTTGTTCGTTCAGTGGCGAGGGACGGGCATGCAATTGGACTTCGTCGTGCTTGTCAGCATCATGTTCGACAAGGTATCCATGTCCTTGCATCGTGTGTGTGTGTGTGTGTGTCCCCTAGAGACGACCAATCTTCTGCCTTGGACCATCGATCCACAACACAATTATTTCTGGCGCGGTTTTCCACCGGAGTGTTTCAGAAAACTGAAGCCAACATCCACCTCAATGGCACTTGTAACTCCAGTACCAAAGAGGGAAGTATGTTCCGTTTTTGCACTTTTGCCGCCTGAACCACTTGTACCTGTTATACGCTGCACAAGTTATACCGGTTATACACGGTAATACTCTCACCTTACGGGATGCCTGTGCAGTATTCCAGTAACAAAGACAACTCAACCCAAAAAACAAGAATTCCAGTAACAAAGACACAACAACTCAACTCAAAACTAGAAGAAAAAACAAAGATGACTCGCCCTTGAACCTTTGAATGTTTGCAATGGAAGTTAACAGAACATGTGGCAGAAAGCACTTGCACATTTTAAGTTTTATGAAAAAGATATGGTCAAATGCTAATATGTTCACTTGTTTTTCCTCTTGGCAAACATAAAACGCACTGTGCAAAGAAAAAACACAGGGTGGAAGTGGCGATCGATATGTACCAAGTCAACCTGCAAATTTCAGAGAGAAAATTCCTTTACTTGCATATATGGGCATATGGCTGCACAAGCCACGCTCACCGCAAAGAGAGCCCGAGCTCAGTGGTTCGGCATGCGGTTGCGTAGCCTAACGACCAGAGTTCAATTCCAAAAATGACAACTACTCCCTCCGTTCCAAAATAGATGACCCAACTAACGGATGGAGTAATGCACAGGGGGTTTCCGAGTAATCCACAGGGGGTTTCCCTCATTTATTGAGTATCAAGCTTGGTTCAAGGGGGCGGCACGAGCGAACCCTAGCCGCCGCCCCGTCCCTCGGTTTCGCAGCCCACATCCTGGCCGCTGCCGGAGGAGGCCGACGGGGCGAAGGCCGCCTCAGTGGACGGCATCGACATGGCACTTTCTCCTCGCGGTGACGCGTTGCCCTGGACGGCGCGGCCCCTTGCGGCGCGGTTGCGGAAGCCGGCGTGGTTGATCCGGTGGTGGACCTCTCGTTAGCTTGACGAGGAGGTTCTGCGTGGCTGACGGGGGTCGAGCACGAGGGATCCAGATCGATCTCGCCATGGCGCATGTGTCTTCAGCTGGCGCGGTCAGGGTGGTGACCCTGGCGTGTGACGGCGGCCGGTTCCCCCATGGTCGGTGGGTTGAGTCGTTGGCTTACCCGATCAGGTGTTGGGTGGTGGTTGTGGCCGTGGATCTAGCATCCCGTCTAGATCCGCCGCGGCGTGGCCTTGGCCGGCCGGTGACGCATGGAGGGACTGTCTGGGCGGCTGGAGGCCCTTTGTCGTTAGGCCGACAGCGACTTTCGTCATCATGGCGAGGCACCATTCGGTTCGATCCAGCCACGAGGCGGGATGACATGACCGCCCGGTGAAAATCGCGCCGATTACAGTCATGGTGGACGATGGCGCCATCCGTGACGTCATTCCCTTATCGAGGCATCGTTGTTTCAGGTTGCCGGACCACGCTCCAGGGGAAACCCTAGATCTGGGGCTTCCTAGATCGGAAGATGACGACATCTTGACCGAAATGGCCCAGAGGTGGAGCGGTGTTACCTCCTCTGCGTCGATGACGGCGTGACGGAGTGGAGTCTTGGCGCTGTCTGGCGTCGTGGTGACGTCAACCATGGGCCTGGCAAGGTTGATGTGTCAGTACCTGCTCTGAAGATAGATCGGTGGAAGACAGCGGCAGTGGCCTCTGACAGTGCGCCGAACCGGTGTGTTGGGGACACAACTACTGAGTGTGAACCGCCCTGGAGGGGCCGGTTTACCCTCGACCATGATCCAGGCCCACGAAGGAGGCCCGGAGCCCAGAGGCGACTTAAGGTCCATTTATGTAAACCGCCTTAGTATTGTAACTTGGGTTGTAAGACAAGAAAGGAGAGATCAAGCCGGACTCTTGTATGAGCCGTCTTGGGACTCTGTAAACCAGCCGGGCGTCCATCCGTGTATATAAGGGGACGACCCGGCGGCGAGTTAGACACAGAGATTTCGAGGCTAAGGCAAAGCTATTGCTCCCTAGTCGCCAAACCATATCAATCACATCACAACCGGGCGTAGGTTTTTACCTTCATTGAAGGGGCCGAACCAGTATAATTCCCGTGTCTTGTGTCCGCTTTAACCTCTCTAGGTAAACCCGTACGATGGCCCTACGACTAAGTCCTTTCATGAGGACATCTGCCGTGACAAGTCCACGACAGTTGGCGCCCACCGTGGGGCTATCGCACGATGGTTTGATGATCATAGAGGGCAAGTTCGAAGGACTCGAAGGCTATGCAGTGGGCCGGATGACTAAGAGTCGTCGCGGCAAACTCTACATCGACGATGCGGACTGGGGCCCCGAGGCCGGCTCGGTTGAGTACGGGTACCGGGTCCCCTTTGGCGGCATACACGTGTTTATCGGCAAGATCGGCGAGCCAGAGCCTGGGCCGGACGTCTGCACTGACCTCGTCGAGACGGCTCAACGGGCGAAGAAGAGTCCTGCCCTGGCTAAACCGGCGGTCAAGCATGTTTTCGTGGGAGTCGTCCACGGAGACTACGAGGACGGATCAGCATCTGGTGACGAAACTGTTGTCTACTCTGGCGATGAATCGTCGGCCGGAGAAACTGAGTCTCTATACCAGCTACGAGATGGCCAGATCGGGGGTTGTTCCGACGGAGAGAGTATTCCGGACCCCTACGATCTACCCCACCGGGTTGGGATCTTCATGGCCGGTACGCAGGCGGCGCTTCACTCTTCGATCGCGGCGCCCCCGGTCGCCGGTTCAACAGCAGTGATGGCAGCCGGGGAAGGAGGCCCTGTGCGCCCGCCGGCTCAAGTTTTATCAGAGCTCTTCGACGCGTTAGCTGTGCTCTTGGCGGAAGCTAATCCGCCGGATCAGGACCTGCACAACGCGGAGATTGCAAAGGTGAGGGAACAGATCACTAATGCTAAAGCGGACCTGGCAGCCGCGGATGAAAGGATGGCAGCGGAACGGGCCGCTTTGGATGCGCAGGCTTATAGGCTCAGGCTGGACCAGAGCGCGTCACAGGAAGTCATGAAGAGGAAGTACAGGTCCCGTTTACCTTCTGTTTTCGAGGGAAGGGAGCTTTTCAATACCCAGGGCAGGGGACCAGTAATCCGCCGCCATTGGTAAGCCGGCGGAAGCACAGGGACAGCCGCACCGTTCAGCCCGTATGATAGATCTACCTCGCCATCAAACCGCTGCGCCCAGACCGGCAGACACCTCCAGGTCACTACTCCAACCCGATGGATAACCTCGTGGCAGCCGCGGCACGGTTGGAGGCGATTCCAATTGAAGGCGATTCACCGCAGGCAGTGGAGACACGCCGGGTTAAGGAGCTCCTCAGGACGGCCTTGGCTCAGCAAGAAGCGTATTCGTACAGTCGAGATCGGATCCACTCCACCCCCCGCCCGAGCCGGAGCTACAGCCGACGCGTCGATGAACCGGCCGTATCGAGCAATGCGCAGCGTGGTCCGCCTCGCGGCAACAATCCGGCAGGCGGCTTTGAAGATGCTCAAGTGGTAGTGGACCGCGCCAGGGCACGCAGGGAGGCCGAGTTAATAGCACAAGCAGAGGATCATCCGCCCGCGCCGGTTCAACCGACCCCCTTCGAACCAGGGGTCACGTCCGGCTCTTTGGGGGTGCCTTGCCTTGTCCCCGCTTTGCGCAACGTCACGATTGCCCAAGGACTTCAAGGGGCCACGCAAGGTGCCGAATTATACTGCCGACTTGGCTCCAGAGGCGTGGATAGAAAGCTACGAGATGGCCATGGAGATGCTTGGACGTGGATGAAGCCGCATGTGCTAAGTACTTCACAATGATGTTGGAAGGTACGGCCCGGACTTGGTTAAAAAACTTACCGCCCAACTCCATCAACTCGTGGGCCCAGTTGCGGACCCGGTTCATCCAAAATTTCAAAGACACCTGTAAGCAGCCCATGTCGGTGGTGGATCTAGCAGCTTGTGTCCAGGCAGAGGGAGAGTCTACAACCCATTGGGTGCGCCGCGTTTCGGAAGTTTTACATTCTTGAGACCGGATCAACCACGATTCCGCGATCTTGACCTTGGAAGCCAATTGCGGTTCGAGCCATTGAAATTGAAGCTGGGTCGCATGAAGCGTTTTGCCATGACATGGGCACTCTAATGGGCGTGTTGGTAAAGTACGCTGATTCTGATAGTACCAAGGATCCCGAATCTGATAATGATGAAGTGGGGAAGGGAAAACAGAACGGCAGCTCCAGGGTCCAGCAGCACCATTCGGCAGGCAATGGAGGGAACAAACGCAAAGCGAACGGCAACACGGGTTTCGTAGCCAACACCAATGCGCAGGATAAGGGTCAGCGGCGCAGGGGCAGGCAGTCAAACCGGGGCGGTCATAATCCGGATCGTTTGAACTTCATATTAAATCAACCTTGTCCGAAGCATGGGACGAAGGAGGTACCGGCGAACCACCTTTGGAAGGATTGTTATATTATGCAGGAGTTTAAAAATTCCAACTCTTTCCGGTATGATCAAGGGACCGTGGCGGTTCCGGATCCGCTCCGGTTACGATGGAGGAAATTCCGGCCCGGATTCGGTGGTAATCCGGCGGCAAGCCAATCGAGAATAATCAGTGGTAATCGTAACAGTCGTAACCAAGGGGGCTACAATCAACAGCAGCAGCGGTCGGGTTATCAGAGCAACCCAAAGCAGTTGAATGGGGGGCAGTACCACGTCTTTACCACCAGTTTGGACCGACGAGACCGAAAACTCCAGAGGCGGGCGGTCAGTGTGGTTGAACCGGGCGGCGCCGCATTACCACGCTGGTCCGAGCAGCCGATTGTGTGGAGCAGAGGATCATCCTCCCGGTTTACAATCCGGGTCGATTAGCCTTGGTGGTGGCACCCCAGGTAGGAGGGTACAAGTTTACCAAGATTCTTATGGATGGAGGAAGCAGCATCAACATCCTGTACTACGAGACTTTCCGACGTATGGGGTTAACAGATAGGCATCTTAGGCCGTCCAAAGACGGTGTTCCACGGAGTGGTGCCTGGTAAGTCAGCGTACCCAGTCGGTAAGATTGTTCTGGAGGTGACCTTTGGGGACGAACATGACTCCAGAACAGAAACGTTGACGTTTGAGGTGGTAAAGATTCAAAGCCCTTACCACGCCCTCTTTGGGCGGCCGGCTTATGCTAAATTTATGGCACGGCCCTGTTATGTTTATTTACAGCTGAAGATGCCGGGTCACAAAGGAACGATAACGGTTCATGGGAGCCGCCGGATCGCTCTAGAGCGCAAGGAGGCAGGGAAGGAGTATCCGGTTCAGCGACCGGTTTACTACATCAGTGAGGTCCTCATTGAATCTAAACAAAGATATCCACATTGGCAGAAGCTGGTATATGGGGTTTTTATGGCAAGCCGGAAGCTGAAGCAGTATTTCCAAGGGCACCCTATCACAGTGGTCAGTTCGGCTCCTTTAGGCGATATCATCCTGAACCGGGAAGCAACTGGCGGATTGCTAAGTGGGCTATAGAGCTTGGGCATACGGTTTAAAATATGTGCCACGGACGGCTATAAAGTCTCGAGCACTTGTGGATTTCATTAATGATTGGGCGGAGTTGCAAGCACCGTAAGAGAAGCCGGATCACACCTATTGGACCATCCATTTTGATGGATCCAGCAATTGGAAGGCTCGGGGGCTGGAGTCGTATTAACTTCCCCACGAGGTGATAAGTTCTGTTATGTTCTCCGCCTAATGTTCCCTTGTACTAACAATGCAGCTGAGTATGAGGCTTTGCTCCATGGCCTCCGGATGGCCAGAGAAATGAACCTCACCGGGTTAAATGCTTTGGTGATTCGGACTTAGTGGCCCACGGTATCCGGCACTTGGGACTCCAAAGATCCACTCATGGCTGCATATCGTCGGAAGTGGATGTTGTTGCAGGACATTTTAAGGGGTACCAGGTGGACCATGTGGATCGTCGGAAGAACGAGGCGGTGATGCTTTGAGCCGGCTGGGGTCCCAACAGAAACCGTCCCTTAACGCTTTTCCTTGATGTGCCTGCATAAGCCGCCGATTAAGCTGCCTGATGAAATTGATTTGGCTATCCCTGATCCAGAGGCTCAATTGGTGGCGGCCTTGCACATCATTCCGGATTGGACGGTCCCTTATTTGGCATACATGAATCGGGGCGAGTTACCGGAGGATGAGACGTTGGCCCGGCAGATAGTTCGGCGGTCTAGGTCTATGGCCATTGTTAACGGCGAGTTGCACCGTCGCAGCGTGTCAGGGGCGTTTCAGCGTTGTGTGTCCCCGGAAGAGGGCCGTGAGATATTACGGGAGATTCATGAAGGGATTGTGGTCACCACGCGGTTCAAAATCCTCGTGGCCAAAGCGTTCCGCCATGGCTTCTATTGGTTGACTGCCCATCTTGATGCGGAGGATCTGGTCGACGGTGTGATGGTTGCCAAAAGTTCTCGAGCGTGCTCATGTGCCAGCCCAAGAATTGAGGATGATTCCAATTACTTGGCCGTTTGCGACTTGGGGGCTGGATATGGTTGGACCTTTCAAACGATCCAAGGACAAAAGACCCACCTGTTGGTAGCAGTGGATAAATTTACAAAGTGGGTCGAGGCAGAGCCTGTTAGCAAGTGTGATGCGGCCACGGCGGTTCAGTTCATCAAGCGGGTGATTTTCCGGTTTGGGTTTCCGCACAGTATCATCACAGACAATGGCACCAATTTGTCCAAAGGAGCTATGAAGGAATTTTGTGAACGGGAGCACATCCGGCTTGATGTTTCTTCCGTAGCCCACCCGCAATCCAATGGTCAAGCGGAACGAGCTAATCAGGAAATTTTGAAAGGTATCAAACCCGGCTTATGGTCCCTTTAGAAAGGACGCCGGTGTTGGGTGGAAGAGCTACCATCGGTGATATGGAGTATAAATACTACCCCAACCGATCCACCGGATACACGCCGTTCTTTATGGTCTATGGAGCGGAGGCGGTCCTTCCCATGATATCCGTCCACGACTCGCCCAGTAGCAGCTTATGTTGAGGCAGATAAGCGAGGCAGCACGGCAAGATGATTTGGATCGACCGGACGAAGAGCGCGATATGGCAGCAGCTCGCTCGGCGGTTTACCAGCAGGACCTTCGTCGGTATCACAGCCGCGGTTAAAACCAGAACCTTTCAGGAAGGAGACTTGGTGCTACGGCTCATTCAAGATCGTAAAGATATGCACAAGTTATCCCCACCTTGGGAAGGGCCTTTTGTGGTCGAAGGCTCTATACAACGGGTCCTACTATCGATTGATGTTAGAGAGCGAAAAGTATCACGCCCTTATGAGTAGGAGACCAACAGGCCATGGAACATAGCTCATCTTCGGCCTTATTATACTTGAGCCATTGGCTCCACTTATGTACATATCAAGACGATGTATATATTATGAATAAAAGCAATAAACCGGATCCTCGGCTAAAGCGGGGTATCTGTTCTGTACAAAAGGACCGGTTTGGGTACATGGAGATAATGTAAATAAAAGCGGCCTCGGTTTAACCCTTGGCCTTGTTGTTAGAAATTTTTGTCATTTGGGGGCTTGGTCGTGTCCGAACCAATGCAACACCTCTTGGCAGGCAAAAGCCACCAGATCATTTGGGGGCATGGTCACGTCTGAACCAGTCACACCTCTTGGTCGGCCTAAGGCCATAGAATCACTTGGGGGCTTTGGTCGAACCCGAACCATCGCAATGCCATTTGATCGGCGTCATGCCACGAAGTTCAGTTGGGGGCCTGGCTGACTTGAACCACCGCTACACCGTATAGGGGCTTGGTCATGTCCGACCATGGTAACGCCATCTGATCCGGCTCAGTGCAGCCTTTCCTTGCAAAGTGATTTTCCTCATTGATTTTGCTTCCATGGGGTCTTTAGGCCTGCCATTTGGTTTTTGTTGGCCTTCTTAAACCGACAAGATTCTTTAAACCGGATTTATGTTCCGCATTCAATACCTTTTTTAAAGTTGGCGATTTTTTGTTCCGGTTTGATTTTGCTGTTAACATCCCATTATGGAGTAACAGGGGGCTTATCATGCCCGACACGATTTACACGGTAAATCGGTTTTATACGCAGAAGGTTTTCACTTCGCGTTTGATTAAAGCCAACTGTGTGCTTAATACTGGCAGGTATGTTCGTATCACATAGCTTTGATCATATACCTCGGTATTATATCATATCAATATATCGGTATCAGTTTGGCTAGCGGCGTCAACCGCCAAGGCGGTTTAAGAACTTGTGATTGCAGGCAAAATATGTTGCAGGATTTACTACGAAAGCCAACGGGTCCCGTACTGTCATGCAAAAGTTTACAGACTGCGATTATACCGGCATTGTTCAAAGAAAGACACTTGCTATCCTATTACAAAGCCTTTTGAGGCCCGGCGTTTCACGCAAAGTTATGCCTTGAAAATGTGAATATGTCGCCCGGCTTGGCGGATTACGCTGCTTCCCCGGGTTGGCGCGAGGTGGAGGGCACGGCGCCTGGCGTCGGTTCAGCTTCCTCTTCTTCTTCACCCAAAGCCCGGAAGTCATTGGTAGACCAGTCAATCCGGGTTAAGGCCTGAAAGACAGCTTCTTCACTTATCAGCTCAGCCGGATCAACGTCAGGGGCGTAAGTGTGCTTACGGATTGGAGGAATCAGGCTCTGCACTTCCGGGATGACAAAATCCACCCGTTTGTTGTTTGCGTCATAAAAAGATCGGTGAACTTCCAGATTGGCTTCAGCGGCCAGTTGACTCGCCAGCGGACGCATTTCCTTTGTAATCCGTTTCAGGGCATCGTTGTCGAAGGCTTCGCCGTTCTCTTGAGCGCTGGGAAAACCTTTAGCTATGTCAGCCGGATCAAGATCCGCTATCCATGCCTTGGCACGAGTCAGAGCCAGCAGGGCGCCAGCCCGGGCTGCGGATCGCTTCATCTCTTCAAGCTGTCCCGGAATCATGGACAGCCGGTCCAGCATCTCTCTGATCAGGGACGGCGCCGTGTTGTCGTATGAAGTGGCGCATATGGCCCGCTGGGCGCCGGTATAGAGTTGTTCAATCAGGGTGTATGAAGCCTTGAGCTTTTTTCGCACGTCAGAACCCAGATGGGCAATACGCTTGCCTGCACCAGATTTAGACAGCCCAAGTTAAACCGGCGGAAGCGTTAGCACAAGCATATTCAGTATAAATTTACTTACCAAAGACGGCAGAGGTCATGGCATGCACTTGGCGTTTGAGTCCGTAAGCTCTTGATCACCGGTTTAAGGGCTGCCTCCGTTTCCTCCGCCCGTTTTATTAAACCGGCTTTTTCGGTGTCCCAGTTGACCCGCTCGGATTTGTACCACTCCTTCAGCTGTTCCATGGTGGTCAGGGCGGTCTTTAGCTCATCCTTGGTTTTGGCGGCTTCTGCTATTTGGGTTTCCAGATTGGTTTGGAGGTCCTTGAGTTGCACAGCTTGCTGGTGTATTTCATTCTGATGACAAATAAAGCATATTAGTGGTTTCATTATACAAGTCCCAAGCTTAATACAAGTATTCAACTTGGCACTTGGGGGCTAATGGCTAGTTGATCTAAATTCGCTAAGGAGATGCAACTTAAGTCCCGGTTTAACTTTGCAAAGTTAAACCGACCCTTGGGGGGCTACTATGCAGTGAAAAGATGAGAAAGGTCAAATTATTACCTCATAGCGGTCCTTCATGCGATTTACTAGACCGGCTTCAAGGTCACGGCTTGTGTAAAGCCGGTTCAGAAAGCCGGAATGAAGTTCTTGGGCGGAGAAATTGTCGTAAGCAGACATGTCAGTCTTCCCCTTGTCTTTGCTGATAGTAGTGGAACTTTCTTTGATGCTATGCTTGGCTAAAGCGACCGGTTGGCTAGGAGCGGTGTAGCCAGTACCTGTCACAAGAACATCGTCATTTTCAGCGGTCTTGTTTGGGCTTGATGTCGTCTTGCTTTGGCTCGGCGGTTCAATGGTCACGATCCGCTCGGTGGACGGGTTTGGTGGAGCAGGCTGTGAGGTTTCCACTTGGACCTCCGGTTCAGCTTCCAAGGGTCAGCAGTATCATCCTTGTACAACTCGCGAGCTTTCCTTGGCGGCTTCAGGATTTTCATGTGGCTGTTCGGGGTTTTTTCCGGATCACCATCCGGAGTAGGATCAAGAGTTTTCGCTTTCTTGCTCAAACGAGCCTTGGTGCTGCAATTTTCAGGGCGTGATCAAGACAAATTGACCATATTAATTGGGAATCGAATTGATGACAGTAATTACGTACCTGCGGCGATGTTCAGCCGGAGGCAGCTGTGTGGTGGATGAACCGCCAGACGAGTTGGAAGAGGCCTGATAATTCGAGTCGACGGATTGAGAGAACATCGGAAGAAACCTTTTAAGGGATAACGCTTTTCAGGAGAACAAGTCACCTCACGGGACGACGCTTCCGGATTGGGGTGTCCGTAAACCGGCTGAGGTAACCTGTTGACCATTGTGCCGGGTTGTACGGCGCTCTTCAGTCTGCTGTGTCTTCAAGAAAAGATTTGGATTCAAATAAGCACAGGAATGGTATTTTTTCACTTTCCGGACGGCGCGACGAATTCTCTTAACAGGCGCAAGCTCAGATTCGGAAGAAAGAAGGATTACCTCAACAGGATTGGCATGACTGGCTTCAGCATCATCCTGGGAAGAAAAGGTGTCGGTAAAAAGAAGGTAAAGAGGCCAAGCATATGCAAGAAGAAATACAAAGCGGAAGGCCGGTTTATGGCGGCTCCCTTGTAAATGTCAAAATTTTACCTCGGCTTCTGATTCTTCGTCCTCCGGCGGTTCAGAGGACTCGGTGGTTTTTTTCTTGCCAGTTCTCTTAGTGGCCTTGGATTTTGCACGTGGCGCCCGGATCGGTCTGGTGCGTTTCCAGAAGGAGCTTTCAGCCTGGGAAGCAGTAAGCATTAGCATATGTCAACAGTATTGCGAGCCTGAAAGACAGTAAGAAGAGCTTACCGCCGGCGGTTTGTTGGCGGCACAAAATGGAGCCAACCCGGTGAGGCTGCAGACGGAGATTGGCTCATCGAGCATCTTCTTGACGATCTCGGTGGTCTCCTGTTCGGTTATGGGTAGCTCGTGACGCCTTTGAGGATCTTTGAGGCTGCGGTGTACTGCAGCATCAATCCGGCCGGGCGGCTCAGTGGCAACACGCCCCAAGAGACCCAGCAACGCACAAGATCCACGCCGGTTAAGCCATTAGCCATTAGAGCCCGGAGCTTGATTATTTGTGGCGCGAAGTTTTTCCGTTCCGCGGCGGTTAAGCGTGAAGGCAGTGGATGATGGTTGCTGAGCCGGTGAGGACGGTAACCCGGCAAGGGGTTTTCATTGGCAGGCGCGGTGTTCTGGCAGTAGAACCAAGTTTGGTTCCAATCCTTTGGATGGCTGTGGTGCTTGGCGTGAGGGAAATCGGCTTCCTTCCTCTTCTGAATTGAAACGCCGCCCAGCTCCGTGTTGGGACCATCAGAAAATTCTGTGCGACGGTTCAAATGAAAAAATCCCGGAACAATTCCACAGACGGTTCTTCTTGAAGATAGACTTCACAGAAGACTTGAAAGTTGCATATGTTTGAAACGGAATTCGGACCGATATCCTGCGGATGGAGTTGCAAATTGGCAAGGACGTCCCGGAAAAACTTTGAACCAGGCGGGCAGAACCCCCGTTCTAGGTGCTGCATAAACACGATTACTTCCCCCGCTCGCGGTTCGGGAGGAAACTCGCCCTCTGGAACACGCCAATGGAGGACGTCTTTTGGAGCCAAACCGCCAGTGGTGACGTAGCCGTTGAGCTGCGTCTCAGTGATTTTGGACCGGACCCAGTTGCAAGCAGCAAATTGAGGAGCCATTCCGGACGACTAAGCTGCGAAAGAAAGGAAGAGACGGTTTACCTTTAAACGGTTCAGGCACATCATACATTGTTAAACCGGTGATTCAGCATCCGGCTTCCCGTTCCGGTTTGACTGAGGACTAATGGAGTGACGGATTAGCTGTCGAAAGTTAAACCGCCGAAAAAGGCAGAGTTGGAAAGTCTACTAAGTATGGACAGAAACAGTTTTCACATATGAATGGAGGTAATCAGGATCTACCGAAGCTCTAGTAAGAAAAACTTTACGACCTATGCAAACCTTCATAAAGAGCAGGAGGGTTCAGATATTCTAAACTCGAGGATCCGAACAAAAGGAAGGATGCATAAAGAGTTCAAGGAACGGCGGAGCAGTCACTTATACAAGATGCACGGTATGGCTGAGGTGTACGGCCATGGCGGAGCAAGTGAGAGGAAACTGATATGAACTGCGCGATGAACATGATCTACAGATGGGATCTAGGGCTTGAGAGGAACCTTACCTGACGAGCGGAAACCGCGGAGGAGCACCGAAAATTCTGATACGGTCAGGTTGATGCAGCGGCCCAGCGACGAAGTGTCGTTCGAAGGTCAGGCGCGACGGTGGAGCTTCAGGGCTAGAGCGTCGCGAGGAAGAAGAAGAGCGGAAGAAGAAGAGAAAGGGGTGACCGGTCTATTTATAAGGGACCGGAGCAATCAACGGGCGCGGGAATCAAGGAGTCAAAAGCGGTGGACGGTGCAGCGGCCGCCTCGATTTCCGGGATAGCATTAAATGAAGGGAATCTTACTGTTTGGATTTCTTTATTAAAGATGACGTCAAGGTGCTCGACATGGAAATCGGAGGATGACGTCACGGCGGTTCAAGCGGATGGCGGTTTACAAAATATGAAAGGAGATCAAAGAGGTTCCTGAAGGTGTTGAAAATTGACTTGAACCGGTTCAGGTCAATCTGGGGCCTAATGTTGGGGACACAACTACTGAGTGTGAACCGCCCTGGAGGGGCCGGTTTACCCTCGACCATGATCCAGGCCCACGAAGGAGGCCCGGAGCCCAGAGGCGACTTAAGGTCCATTTATGTAAACCGCCTTAGTATTGTAACTTGGGTTGTAAGACAAGAAAGGAGAGATCAAGCCGGACTCTTGTATGAGCCGTCTTGGGACTCTGTAAACCAGCCGGGCGTCCATCCGTGTATATAAGGGGACGACCCGGCGGCGAGTTAGACACAGAGATTTCGAGGCTAAGGCAAAGCTATTGCTCCCTAGTCGCCGAAACCATATCAATCACATCACAACTGGACGTAGGTTTTTACCTTCATTGAAGGGGCCGAACCAGTATAATTCCCGTGTCTTGTGTCCGCTTTAACCTCTCTAGGTAAACCCGTACGATGGCCCTACGACTAAGTCCTTTCATGAGGACATCTGCCGTGACAAGTCCACGACACGGTGTGTGCGCCAGACCTGGCAATTTGCCTTGGTTGAGGTCTCCGGTTTTAGATGTTAGGCTTTGGTGCGAGGTCTGTTTGGTATTCGGCTCGATCTATCGGCAAAAAAGCCACACTTCATCAAATGGATAGGAGTAGCGACAGATGTTGCCAAGACGGTGGCTTTAGACTTGTTGATGTATTATTTTGTAAGGTCTTTGTTAATAATTAATAAAGTGGTTGCATGCATTGTCAAATGCAGAGGCTGGGGTCTTCCACCTTTTCTAAAAAAAGCCACCCCCACCGCGCACTGTCCTTTGTGGGCGTTGTTTGTTCGAAGTTGCAGGCCGTAGTGCACCTGTCCATTGCCCATTGCCCATTGCATCGAGAGCCCACCGAGAGCACCTCCTTTCCGCCTCCAAAATTGACTATCAGATCCCTGAGCACTCTGAGATGATTCCTCTGAAGATCAAATCAGGATCCTTGGTATGAATGCGTAACGTTTCCTTGCAGAAATCTTGGAATGGTTCCACTGGAATGTAATATTTCCTGTTAATGTGGAGCAGGACTTTGCTAGGAACAAAAACGAGATCGGAAGGGGCAGAGGGGCGGCATGCTCGACTAGGATGAGTCAAGCAGAGGCACGCCGACAACGAGCAAGGAAGGGGATGCAACGAGAACGAAGCACAGTATGCCTGTCATGTTTTTTTTTTCAAAAAGGGGGAGATCTCCGGACTCTGCATCAGACCGATATATACGGCCATATTTATTAATAATCAAATAAGTTCGACAGAGGTCTTGGAGTCTCAAACAAAAAAACAAAAAAATTCTCACAAAGAGCAGAAGAGTAAAAGTAAAGTCACAACCGGCTGGCAAAAGAAAGATAGAAAAACTTATTGCCTATTCTATTACGTAATCGCCATCCAAACCGGTTAAAAATAGCCCGCTACCATCTTCCATCGGATAGATCCAGTAACCAAACGCCTCTCTGGCCTCCGTCCGGAGTGAGTAGCGACCACATACGGATCAACGCAGTGGCTCGGAAGATAACCTGCAAAAAATGAGTATTTGTTGTTCTGTTAAAGACCAAATCATTTCTGCAGTTTCAGACTGCCCATATTAAAGCACATACTCCTACACGAATGTGTCTTGCTGTTTTGGAAGCTATTCCGTCAAGCCACGTCCCAAATAACATGTTGGTATTATTCGGAGGAGTAATATTAAAGGCTATGTGAACTGTCCGCCATAAAAGTTTTGCCAAGAGGCAGTCAAGAAAGAGGGGTTTGATGGATTCATCCAGATCACAAAAACTACATCTTGTAGATCCAGTCCAGTTGCGTTTTGCCAAGTTATCCTTAGTTAAAATGATTTATTTGTGTACAAACCACATAAACACTTTAACTCTCAAAGGTACTTTGACATTCCAAACATGTTTTGAACTAGAGTTGATAACATCCAGATACATGAATTTAACCATAAACTCTCCATTCCTAGTTAGCTTCCAGCACAACTAATCGGGTCGTTGAGAAAGCTGAACATCCATCACTCGTCTCACAAGATGGAGCCAAGCTTCCCAACGGTTTCCGGCTAGCGTTCTCCTGAAGTGAATATTGAGAGGCGTGGACTGAACTACTGTCGCAACGAATGCGTCTCTCCGTTGAACAATGCTATAGAGAGAAGGATATTGAAGCGCGAGGGGTGTTTTCCCTAGCCAAGTATCCTCCCAGAATCTCGTAGAGGTACCATTACCGACAATAACTTTGTCCTATTGAAAAAAAACTGATTTAACTCTTATCAGTCCTTCCCAAAAAGATCGGCCTCACTGTCACCTGGGACAAAGTTTTGGATTGAAGCTACTTATTACACAGAATCTGTGCCCATGTGGCCTCCGTCTCTACAGATAGCTTATACACACTTGCTGAGAAAACAGTCATGTTGCCATAAAAGGCAGGGTTTTGGTCCTGCAAATATCTGAGTGTTGCAGCCTTCGCTTCATAGTTGCACAACACAGGCCACCCTCAGTCTCTCACCTATGTCCCTTGTGGGCGTTGTCATTCGAGGTTTCAAGCACAGTAGGTCGCTACTTTCTGCCTGCAAAATTCTTTCTGCGTCGTGATCTAACTATCCTAGCAAAATCAAAGGCTCGCGTAAAAAAGAGAACAAACTAAAGACTGAAACGGATTTCTTGGCATGAAAGTGAGATGATCATCATTGGAGAAACCAAATATGGATTTCGGTGCAAAGCAATATTTTATACTGTTCATTACAACTCCATACAACAACATGTCTATGATAGCTAAACCTCATCAAAAGGAGCAAGATCTGCTACACCACCATATCTCCAGCTCTCTAACAACAACGAAAAAAATAGCGCACTACAAAATATAGCGAGGCCCTTCTCAAAATGTTACACTAGTTATAGCGCGCTAATATCATGCTACAATTTCAAAATAGCGTTTTCAAAATAATGCCAAATATAAACATAAGTAATGTATTTCAGTACCTTCAGACACCATCATAGAGAGACATAATCTATCCAGATACCTAGATAGGAAGCACAAATTTTAAACTGAATCTCAAACTATTGTCAATTTATTTAACATATATTAACTCTAAACATTGAGCACCGAGCCTAAATCAACCGTGCACTAACCACAAAGTAAACCTGTGTTTCCCTATTTTTCTGTTTTTTTTCATCATTTGAACACTATAACGCTACACGCTACACTGTTGTAGCGCCCTGTAGCACGCTAATTACGTGAATAGCGCCATAGCGGTTGAATTTGCTAAAATATAGCATTTTCTTTCTGAATACGCTATAACGGCGTAGAACGCTCTTTTGCTAACATTATAAAAGGTGTGTCCCTCTCAATTCGCGAACGGGAGAGGTGCTCGAACTTCGCAAGATAGACAAGGACACTACTCAGTCACTGGAAGAGTCCACAGCGGTTCAGTTCAAAGAGATTGACAGGGACCAAAACTTCAAAGCAGCATGCTGAAGATGCACTGTTAGAATTTAACCAGTGCACCGATCCTTCCCATAGAGTACCGCGGTAGTTTAAAAATCCTCTATTCAGTATTCCTCTAATATCTCATCTCGCGTGTATAGCTGCACTATATAAACCTTTCAACAACATACTCAGCTCAGAAGTTCAATACTAGTTAATCATTTGGACAGGCCTCATAGCCACAAATTGATCTATCCTTTCAAAAACCAAGCCCTTTTATACGGGCATCAACACCCTCTTCACCCCATCCTTGTGAAATATATCACAATCATCTTGTTTTCCAAAGTACCAATGTTATATTGATGAAGGCACATCCGGAAACAGGTCATGGACTACGTGGAGACAGTCAATATGTAAATGGTAACAGCATGTCTGAAATGTACTTTTGCAAAGTTTGCCAAGCATGCCAAAGTATGTTTTGTGTAATAAATTACTAGTACAACACAACGCCTTTGCCTTCGAAGCTTATAGATCTCGAGTTGCACCTTCAGTAGTATGTACTACAAGGATCTCTACTATATAATGGTATAAGAAAGAGACTTGTAGTTGAGCCCCCGTGTAGGTGCACCCCTTTATCTCGTTCGTCCAATTTTGCATCGAAGTTTTGTGCGTAAAAAACCCCACCTTTTCATTTCTCCCAAACAATAAAAGATTCGGACTTGAAGCTGCAGGACAACATCACACAAGTACTACTATGTCTAGAAAATTTTGATTTATTTTTGGGCGCAACAGGAGTATTTAAAATGGTGATGCTTATTGTAAGCTATATCATTTGAGAAATTTATGTTGCACCAAACAATCCGAAACATTTCCTGGTTGGAGTAGTTCTTGTATGATGTTGGCCTTCACAGTTGAACTGAGTGCCTGAATCGACCGGGCATGTACCACTATCATGGAATGAAGAGAAATTAACGTGAGTATCACGCCAATCAAGCGGCCTTTGCCACAAGCGATGGTAGCCTGTCGTCAGTCATGTTGCCATCCCGGCAAGCCTTTCGGTCGTCCATCTGCTTGCCATGCACGCGAGCTGGTAGTGAATGGAACCCGTGATGATTGACCTTGAAATTTGGCTTTCTCAAACGCCGGGAAAAAAATGGATCGGCCAGCCCGCCGTATGAGATCCCCATTCGCGACTGTTCTGAGTTCATCCCGAACTTGAGGAACAGCAGTAAAATGACTGCGCGCAAAATGTAAATATGTACACCTACAGCACACTGTGGCTGAGTTCATGCATATACTAACTACTCCCTCCGTTTCTAAATACAAGTCTTTTTAAAGATTTCAATAGTTTAAAGTGTACTCCCTCTGTTCGAAATTACTTGTCTCGAAAATGAATGTTTCTAGAACTAAAATACGTCTAGATAAGTCCATTTTCGCAACAAGTAAATCCGAACAGAGGGAGTAGATTCACACATGGAGCAAAATGAGTGAATCTACACTCTAAACTTTGTCTATATGCATCCGCATGTAGTTCGTATTGAAATCTCTAAAAAAAACTTATATTTACAAACGGAGGGAGTACATACTAAGCAACCAGCAGCGCTGCCTACCAGATGGGCATTCCAGTACCTCGGTCGCCTTTCAGCCTTGGGTCACTATTCGACAACACAATTATTTCTGGCGCGGCTTGCTACCGGAGTGTTTCAGAAAACTGAAACCAACATCCGTTTTTGCACTTTTGCCGCCCGAACCACTTGTACTTGTTCGGTGCCAAAGAGGGAGAGGTGTGCCGGCAACTTGCAAGTATGGGGCTGCAACGAGAATTAATGAAGCACGGTATGTCTGTCATGTTGCCATAAAGGCAGGATTTTGGTCCTGCAAATCTCGGGTCATGCAGCCTTCGCCTCATAGGTGAACAACACAGGCTACCCTTCCTCACCCATGTCCCTCGTGGGTGTTGTCATTAGAGCATGGTTAATAGTATAGTCAACTGCTGGCTATAAGCCATTGCCATGTCATCTAGAGTCTGCGTTAAAAGAATATAAGAGACACAGCTAAAGACCGAAACGTATTCCTTGGCATGAAAGCGAGATGTCCATATGATTGGTTACAAAAGACATGGATGGGCTTCACCGTAAAGTAACATTTCCTGCCTTCGTTACAACTTCGTAGAGCAGCTACGCCATGGTCTCTCCAGCTATCTAGACGTACAACAGGTCTTTCCCTCTAAATACATCGGCGGAGGGTTGATCCGCTCGAATACCAAACGATGTATGGAGGCACTGCTCAGTCATCGGAAGAGTCGGTTGTGCGATTCACTTGGCAGAGATTCCCAAGGACCTAAACTCTAAAATACTACGTTGAAGTTTCACCATTAATTTAGAATCTGCCTGATGCACCCATCCTTCACAAAGAGTACCACGGGACTTTAAAAATCCTCTATTCAGTATATAAATCTTTCAACCGTATACTCAACTCGGAAGTGCAATACAAGTTAATCATTCGGACGGGCCTCATAGCCACAATTGATCTATCCTCTCAAAACCAAGCCCTTTTATAAAGGCATCAACACCCTCTTCACCCCATCCTTGTGAAATCTATCACAATCATCTTGTTTTCCAAAGTACCAATGCTATATCGATGAAGGCACATCAGAAAATAGATCATGGACTATGTTGAGACACCCAAAAGGGGAAGTTCTGATTGTAATACTGTACCACTGTACCCTCTATCCTCATCATCCATTTTTGCATCGAAGTTCATGCAAGCAAACTTCTCTTCTTTCTTCTCCCAAGCAAAAGAACGTTTGAACTCGAAACTTTGCAATTCAATGTCACACATGAACTACCATATGCAGATTTTTTTTGGATTTATGGCACAACATAATTTTTAAAAAATGATACAACTCATTCAAAATTTAAAATTAGAAAAATTTATGTTTCGTAAAAAAAATCAAAAACATTTTATATAATGAGTGACACTTGCCTATAGTTGACCTGCAAAGTTTCAAGATCAAATGTTCTCTTTTTTGGAAGAATCAAAAATAGAAATTTCTATATAAGGATTGACGCAGACTGGATGGTCAAGGACTCTAGATAGAGGATACAGTGGTACTGTAGTACAGTAAATCCACTCAAAATGTAAATGGTAATTGCATGTCTGAAATCTGTTTTTGTAAAGTTTGCAAACCATGCCAAAGTTTGTTTGATGTACTAAATTACTGGTACATTGCAATGCCTCTGCATTCGAAGCTTAGAGATCTCGAGTTGCATCTTCGGTAGTATGATTACAGGGAGCTCCACTTTGTAATGGGATAAGAAAGATAGACCTGTAGTTGAGCCCACATGTAGGTGCACCCCTTAATCTTGGCTGGCCAATTTTGCACCGAAGTTTGTGCATAAAAAATCACTTTTTTGTTTCTCTCAAAAAATAAAAGATTTGGATTTGAAGCTTTGCAGGACAACATCAGACAAGTATTGATATGTCAAGAAACTGTTTGGATTTTTTTGGGTGCAACAGGGTCTAAATGGTGATGCTTATTGTAAATTATATCATTTGAATGTTGCACCAAAAAAGCATTTTCTGCACGGAGTAGTTCTTGTATGATGTTGACCTTCAAAGTTTCAAGTTCAAATGTTTTCTTGCTTGGGAGAAAGAAAAGTGAGAATGCATGAGAGGCACAATCGACACTAAAATGCTTAACATTTCGTTGTTGATAAAATTCTTGAACAAATTCTATAACCACCATGATGTCCCATGGGTGGAGTTGATATGGCACACCTACTACAGTGACGCCATCCCCCATGCATCAGGACCTTGTGGCTCTTTCTGGTGGCGAGAGATCATTCGACGTATGCCGGTTTATCGAGGGATTTCCTCTGTGACTGTTGGAAATGGAGATGCGACATTGTTTTGGAAGGACTAGCACATATGCCCGTGCGTTGCAACGGGAGAAAATTAGTATGCATTTAAAGTTAGTGAGAATTATCTGTGCACGCAAAACCCTGTGCGCATGTGAAAAAGGAACATTTAGCTTCTCGGTTTCGCCGGGCGTGAAGTAATCAATCCGCTAGTTTTTCATTCCTTGATCGAGGGCATTTAAGAGTTTTGTTACGTCATCATACGCCATAGAAGGCCCATGAATTATTCAATCTACTTTTCCTTTCAATCCAGGAGATTTTAAGGTACGATGTTTCTGAATATTGTTGGAAACTTGAACCATTTTAAATCTTGAACACTTTTTTGAAAATTATGTACACTTTCAGAAAAAACGCGAACAGAATTTGAAACAGGAACTCCTTAAAAATTAACAAACATTTGTTAAATCACCAACTTTTCTATAAAAACAAGAACATTATTTGAATTTGTGAACATTTTTTAGAAAGGGAACATGTTTTCAAAATTCATAACATTTTTCAAAATCTGTATCTTTTAACAATATAATGAATTGTGAAAATTTCACTAAATAATATTTTTCGAATTTGAAGCATTTTTCAAACTACAGTTTTCTTTTGAGAAATCTCAAACAATTTTGAAAAACAATATAAGTTTTTGAAACAATGGGAAAAAATTAAGTTCCAAATATTTTCTAAATAGCAAAAAAAAATTGAAATTGTGAACAATTCCTATCATTTTACATTTTTTTCTTAAAATTCTAGAATTTTTTTGATTATTTTGAAATTAGATTTATAAGAAAATAAACTTAGAAATGAAAAAAGAGATAGGGGAAGGAGAATATAAATAGAAGTAAAATACAGAAACAAAAAAATGGGCCAGCCCATTATCGGTTATCTTGTGCGAACCTGAAACTATTTGCGGCCCTGGGCGGAAAATATAATTTTCCCAGCTGAGTGGGCAGAAAAATAAGTGGGATGACTTCGTTGGGCCACAGAGCGCAGCCCACATACGAATTCTGGAAAAGCCTTTTTCTAGCAGACAAATGCATAAGAATTTAGTACCACCTCGGATAGTAAAAAAATATTTTCGGTGGTGAATGGAAGAAAAATTGGCAAAACACACCTTGCTTTATTAGTAGGTATAGATATAGATAAAAAATAATAATATAATATATAATAAGGAAGACAAATAAACAGAAAAGAAATGAAAAAAATAGAAACATAACACTGAAGAAAAAAGGGAAAATGGTCCAGCTCAGCTTGGGCGCCCCGTGCGAACTTACGACTATTTCCCGCTCGATGCGATAAATAGGGTTGTCTCACCTGCATTGTGAAAGGACATGCGGTGCCCCCATGTGTGGTTTTGGTAATTGATGACATTCTCTATGGACTAATGGTTGCATTGAGTTACATTTGAAGGATTTTTCCATAGGCATTTCTTGAAGTCCATGTGTTGGTTTCAAGGAGTTTATGTGTTGACCAAGGTGCTATTAAGGAATTATCCAAAGATTGGTCATACATCATCCATATGAAGAGAGTTGGAAAGAATCAAGGTTGATCAAGACTAAGTCAAGAGTGAATCAAGTTGATCAACACACAAAGCGCATAAGATGTACAGAGGGATCAAGTGATCCCATGGTATGGTAAGCATTGTCCATTACGCTTTGTGTACTAACCCATGGTCTTCGTGAGAGTTCCTTGTGGGGTTAGGTTGCGGTGTGCAAATTCAAGTGAAGCATCACGAAGAGATCAAATGCTTGAAGCTTGCCGTCCATTGTGGTGACAATGGACTTGTGAAGATGTGCGGAAGAGTGGCTCACCCATAGTGGAGTATGGGGGAGCAATCAACTAGTCTTCATCGAGCCAACGCAATCAAGAAAGATGGTCCAACTTGAGGGAGTCAAGATCGTCATCGTCTAGCTCAAGTGGACCATGTGCAAGGCAAAGGTTTGCCCTTGATAGGTTTTCTATTTTACCGGTCTCATGATGGTAGTTGGGAGACCGGGTTATAGGATCGATTGCCGTACTATCAAGGGGGGCTCTCGATGAGTAGCTTGATCGTATCATTCGTAGAGAGCTCAAACCATTGCATCCTTGCATCATCTTTTTGGTTCTTGTTTGGTTCTTTTCCTTGTGAGATTTGGAGCGTATGGTCATTTTTATGACAAGCTCGAGCTCATCGAAACGGAGTTCACATGCATCTTCTATGATGTTTTCGATGTTGGAGGATATGCTGTTTCTTCTCTGTTGAAGGTTTCACTCCTCTGTTTGTTAGGCATACCTCCTCTGTTGAAGGTTTTTCTCCTCTGTTTCGATGCTACTCGTTGTCTTGTTTCCAACAAGCTTGAGTTTGCTCAATTCAGAGCTCATTTGTAGAAGTTATGGCAGTTCTGGTTTTATTGTTTCCCTCTGTTGTCTTCTCTGCAAAATGAAGGACTCCTAGTGTTGCTAATCTGGGGCATGCGGTAGTACTGCTCTCCGGAGTGGTAGTACCATTGAGCCCTTCTTGATAATACCGCATGATCCACCTTGATAATCTGCAGGTGCTCACGGTAGTACCAGATTACGTGGGAGCGGTAGTACCGTGGCCTCGAGCCAAGCGCCTTGACTACTTTCGGCGGTAGTAGGCGCGGATGTAATTTTTACATCCGTGCCCTACGCTGTAGTACCGTGCGCGTGGCGGTAGTACCGTGGGCTCGCCAGCTTAGCAGCATGAGCGGAAGTAGGGCGGATGTAATTGTTACATCCGCCCTACGCTGTAGTACCGCTCTTCGTGCTTGGTAATCTTGTGCCGGATTTTTGCGCAGTCCTCCCTCGGCGGAAGTAGGTGCGGAAGTAATTTTTTACTTCCGTGCTTTCTCTGCGGCTAGTGTTGCCTGCTTACGGTAGTACCGTAGGGGCGCACGGTAGTACCGCTCCGGCGGTTCTACCGTTCGTTGCCTATGCATCGAGCCTTCATCGGCGATCTTTGCACTTGCGGTAGTACCGCAACCTGCGGTAGTACCGCATGACCGACTGACGGTAGTACCGCAGCTCCGTGCGGTAGTACCGCGTCGTGCGAGCTGAGTGAGGGGATAACGGTTGGTTTTTCTCCCCACCTATAAAAGGGGGTCTTCTTCCCCCTTGAGATCTTATCTTTTGAGCTCGTGTTCTTCCCCCATTGTTGACCTTCTTCGAGCTTGCTAACTCTCAATCCCTCCAATGATTCTTGCTAGTTCTTGAGGGAAAAGAGAGAGGAGATCTAGATCCACGTTTCCACCAATCACTTTCTCCTTTTAGTGAGGGGAACCTCTTGGATCTAGATCTTGGAGTTCTTCGTGTTCTTCTTTCGTTCTTCCTCTCATTTTCCTCCCTAGCATTAGTTGCTTTGGTGGGATTTGGGAGAGAAGGACTTGGGCACTCCGTGTGCCCTTGCCATTGCATTTGGTGCATCGGTTTGAGTTCTCCACGATGATTCGTGGAAGTTACAAGTTGAGAAGTTTATTACTCTTGGGTGCTTGGCGCCCTTGAGCTTGTTCCTGTTGGGTGCTTGGGCGCCCTAGATGGTTGGTGGTGTTCGGAGCTTAATCATTGTGGTGCAAAGCTCCGGGCAAGCGTCGGGGTCTCCAATTAGGTTGTGGAGATCGCCCCGAGCAATTTGACCGGTACCGGTGACCGCCCCCAAGGGTTGCCAAAGTGTACGGGTTCGGTGACTGCCCCAAGGGTTGCCATTTGTACGGGTTCGGTGACCGCCCTCAAGGGTCCCTTAGTGGAATCACGGCATCTTGCATTGTCTTGAAGGCGTGAGGAGATTACGGTGGCCCTAGTGGCTTCTTGGGGAGCATTGTGCCTCCACACCGCTCCAAACGGAGACTAGCATCCGCAAGGGTGTGAACTTCGGGATACATCGTCGTCTCCGCGTGCCTCGGTTATCTCTTACCCGAGCCCTTATGCACTTTACTTTGTGATAGCCATATTGTTCTTGTCATATATCTTGCTATCACATAATTGCTTATCTTTCTTAGCATAAGTTGTTGGTGCACATAGGTGAGCCTAGTTGTTGTAGGTTTTGTGCTTGAAAAATTGACTGCTAGGTTTATTCCGCATTTGTTCAAGCCTCAACCGTAATTATTTTAAAGCGCCTATTCAATCCCCCCTCTAGGCGACATCCACGATCTTTCACATTGGCAGGAAAATAATTGGGCTGACTTTGCTGGGCAAGAATGCGGGCGGCCCATGTACCAAATTCTGCTGTTTTTCCTTTTCTAGTAGACCAATGGACACAAATTTAGTACCACCTTGAATAAGAAAAAATATATTCGATGATGAACGGATGAAAAAATCAGAGAAACACCTTGCTTTTTGATGGTGAACGAAAAAAAGTATAAATTAGGTATATAATATGGTATAGATCAAAAACGAAATATTTTTTAATTTTGTGACAGAATTTTGAATGTGGAACATATTTTGAACATTCAGAATAATTTTATAAATTGTGTTTTTAAACACAGACATTATTTGGAATCTGTAAACATTTTACTATAACAATAATAATTTCAAATTTAGAAATTTTCCAAAAATACATGTTCTTAAAATCCCGAACATTTTTTATTATTTCTGAATGTTCCAAACATTATTTGGAACAAGCAAAAATTGAATGTTCCAAACATTTTAAAAAGGGAAGACAATATTATGATTCGACAAAAATAAGAAAATTTGAAAAAAATGAAATTCCTATTTTTTGAAAATTATGAATTACTAAATAAGGAAAAAATAAACATAAATTTGGCGGAAAAGAGAACGGGCCGGCCCAGTCTTGGGCGCCTTGTGCGAACTCCGCCTATCTACCGGACAGGGCGAGAAATAGGGGGAGCTCCTAATCGGCGCTTCGACCGCCGGTTGAGGCTACTGGCGCTCGCAGCTGATGGGTAGCGGGCCGGCCCAACACCAGCACAAAAAGGAGTACGTGAAGAAAAGCAGTGCGGGTATGAGGATTCGAACTCAGCATCCCAGTACTAAAGACTAAACGCAATAACCAATGGACCATACTCGATTCAATTATGCTATTAGTATACGACACTAGTTAAGACGTTAACTTAAATTTGAAAATTAGTTGAAAAGTTCATCGATGTTGAAAATTGTTCATCACGATTTTGAAAAAAGTTCATCAATATTGAAGAAACGTTCACACAAAATGAAAAAAATCACGATTTTGAAAAAAGTTCAACAATTTTGATAAAAATGTTCATCGATTTCGAAAATAAGCTCATCAAATTTGAAAAAACTTAACCGATTTAGAATATAGTTCAAAATTTTGAAAAAAGATTCATTGATTTTTGAAATAAGTTCATCAAATTTGAAAAAATTTCATCAATTTTTTTAAATCACCATTTTGAAAACAGTTCACAAAACTGAAAAAAGTTCATCCAATCTAAATATAAGTTCATCTAATTTGAAAAAAGTTCATCAATTTTTAAAAAGGTTCATCAAATTTAAAGAAAGTTCATCTAATTTGAAAAAAAAGTTCATCAATTTTGAAAAAGGTTCATCAAATTTGAAGAAAGTTCATCGAATTTGAAAAAAAATTCACTGAACTTTAAAATAAGTTCATCTATTTTGAAAAAAGTTCATCAATTTAATTTTTTATCAAATTTGAGGAATGTTCATCTATTTTAATAATAAGTTCATCAAAATGTTAAAAAGTTCATTCATTTTCAAAGAAAAATTAATCGAGTTTGAAAAAGTTCATTGAAATTGAAAAAAGTTCATTGACTCGAAAAAGTTCACGAAATAGAAAAGAAATATCTTCTATTTGTGAACAGTTCACGCATTTAAGTAAAAAAGAAAATATGAAACAAAAGAAGAAAGATAAAAAAACGCAGAAAACTTAAAGGTAATTTCCTGTATGTTTAAAAAGACGGAAAGAAGGTTGTTATTCACGAGTGAAGGTGGTCCCTTGTTTGATTCTTGGTTGCGCACAATTTTGCGTGCCTTTTTTGAGTTTCAAAACAGGGGGAGAATGGTACTTGGGCCGAGCCCAGCTAGCGCCGCTGCAGTTGCCAGTTTGCGGAGACAGCTATAACCGGCGCCTGCAGCGCCTAATAGGAAATGCCAGAAATAGGCATTTCGCGGCTACATGGGCAGGTAAATAAGTGGGCTGGCTTCACTGGGCCACGTAGTGTGCGGGCCTAGTATGAAAATCGAGATTGCTAAAAAGCAGACGGACTCACAAAAATTTAGTACCACCTCGAATAGAAAAATAATTTTCGACGATGAACAGATGAAAAAAGTGGAGAAACGTGCCTTGCTTTATTAATAGGTATAGATCGGAAACGAATTTTTTTTATTTTGTGGCCGTATTTTGAAAGTGGAACATATTTTGAACATTCAGAATAATTTTATAAATTTTCTTTTTAAGCACGGACATTATTTTGAATATGTTAACATTTTACTAAAACAATAACAATTTCAAATTACGAATTTTTGAAAAATACATGTTTTTAAAATCCCGAACAATTTTGTATTATTTTTGAATCTAAAAAATTGGAACAAGAAAACAATTTTATGTTACAAACATTTAAAAAAAAGGGAGTACAATATTTTAATTCGATAAAAATTCGAAAATTGGACAAAAATGAAAATTCTAATTTTTTTTGAAAATTTTGAATTACGAAATAAGGTAAAACTAAAAATAAATCTGGACGGAAAAAGAAAACGGGCCGGCCCAGTCTTGGGCGCCTTACGCGAACTCCGCCTATCTACCGTCCCGGGCGAGAAATAGGCCTGTTGCGGCTACATGGGCAGGTAAATAAGTGGGCTGGCTTCACTAGGCCATAGCGTGTGCGGGTCGAGTTCGAAATTCTGGATTGCTAAAAAAACAGACGGACTCACAAAAATTTAGTACCATCTTGAATAGAAAAAATAATTTTCTAAAAGTGGAGAAACGCACCTTGCTTTATTAGTAGGGGTATAGACTTATAGAGTGGCCAAATATTTGCAGAAAAACACCGAAGAGCTTTCTCCTTCGCCGCTAATGAAGATGTTTCTGTCTGCGAATTTCTTCTGAGCAGCTCTTTGAGCGACATTTTCTGCTTACCATGGTCTGCCCAAGCTCATCAGGAAGTGGCCCAACATCAGGCTGACACTGCGACCACCCACATTGACACGACCATTGGTGATCTGTGCTCCTATAGAAGAGGTCCTATAGATGTGTGATTCTTACAAGTGGATGTGAAAGTCAAGCTGTACGATGAAACTGAAAATGTTCGCCTGGCTGTTACTCTCGGATCGGTTCAACACCAAGAACATGCTCCGCCACAGACATGACTTTGTGGTGGGCGATGTGGGGCCGCGCTCCGACGACTGCATACTGTGCCAGGATCGGGAGGAGACACTCGACCGCCTGTTCTTCGGATGCCCCTTCGCGGCTCAGTGCTGGAACACCCTGCAACTATCGTGGGGCGCGGCGTGTTAAAATTTAGGGTTTGCGGTCTACCCCCTAATTCCTCTGCGCTTATCCGTGGTGTCACTCACAATTCGCATATCTGAGGCTAGGGGGTTGGGGCCTTCTTATACTGCTTTTCCAAAGAGTCCACCTCTTATACAGATAAAATTTCTAGTCTTGCCAACTAGTTTTCCGGATAGAGTACAGATCAAATTACCAACCACGGTCAAATTTGTCTGTTAACGGATTATACCCATTGTGTCCCCGGAGCACGCGCTTGTAAGAACATGGCCCTGATCAAGCAGGCCTCCACCGCCGAGTCGACGACAACGAGGATGCGGGATAGGCATCGCCGACGTCGATGCGGGAACTACTTCGATGTATAGTTAAATAAAGCAGTTTTATTAATTAAATCAACTAGCTAGTTTAACTACTAAACACTTACTATAAATAAATAAAGTAGTACTTACTAAAAACAAACTACTTCTATATATAGTAAAATAAAGTAGTTTATTAAATCAACTAGCTAGTTCAACTATATATGAAGCACTTACTATAAATAAAATAAAGTAGTACTTACTAAAAATTAACTAGTATTTTTCTAACTAATTATATTAAACACTTTCTCTTCTTATTTTTTCCTTTTTCTAAATACTATGAACAAAAAATCATTAAAATTTTATGAACAAAATTACAGCAGAAAAAAATCATAAAAATTCTATGAACAGAAAAAAATCATAAAAATTTGACATATTCGATCTTTGCATATATATGAACATACAAACATGCATATTCAACAATAATATCACCAAAAAAATCTATTAACACAATATGAACAAATTTATTACACAATATGAAAAAAAATCTAACAGAAAAATTTATGAACTACACATATAAATTACTACACATCTAACAAAAAAATCTATGAACTACAAAAAAATCTAAAAAAAATCTAACAAAAATGATAAAAAGTTGCTCACGACGCGGGGCGGCGACGGCGAGGTGCGGCGTATGGGCGGGCGACGGCGTCGGGCGCTGGCCGGGCGGCAAGGGAAGGCGTAAGGGGCGGGCGGGCGACGGCGCTGGCCGGGCGGCAGGGACGGCGGGCTGGGCGGGCGGCGACGGTGTCGGGCGGTTTCGGGCAGCTGACGGGCGTCGGGATGGATTCGCCGCCGTCGGGGGAGAGGAGATCGAAGTGGGGATGCACGATTGTGAAATTTTCCTAAGTGCTACTTATATAGCAAAGGCTTTGGTCCCAGTTCATGGCGCAAACCGGGACTAATGCACCCCTTTAGTCCCGGTTGGAGCCACCAACCGGGAATAAAAGCCTCTTTTTAGCAGCCCAAAGGGCGGGAAACAAAGACCTTTGGTCCCGGTTGGTGCCCCAAACCGGGACTAAAGAGGGGCATTGGTCCAGGTTGGTGCCACCAACCGGGACCAAAGACGGGCATTGGTCCCGGTTGTTGCCACCAACCGGTACCAATGGACCCGTCTAATTACTTATTTATTTTCTACAGCTGTTTTTTAGTTGATTCTTTCTGCAGCTGTTTTTTTAGTCCCACCTCGCCAAGCGAGAGGCACTTGCAGCTGTTTATAAGCCCTGAGTGCAGAGACGATGAAGAAGAGGCTCAATGCTCTCCTGCACGTTGGTTAGCTTCAAGCCTTAAGGAATAGGGTAGACTGCACGGAGCTATGTGTAGTGCAGTTTACACTATTCCGAAAGGCTTGAAGCTAATTAACGAACATTGCGCCTCTTTTTTATTTTTAATGATTTATTACAACTCAGAAATAAATAGAAAAAAATATATATAGCAGAAAAGAAAAAAAAACTATTCAGAAATAAATAGAAGAACAAATAGTTGTGATTAACTTTACTAAAAAAATGAGCATAGATGCTTATTTTTAATGACTTATTACAACTCAGAAATAAATAGAAAAAATATAGCAGAAAAGAAAAAAAATTATATAAAAACTACTCAGAAATAAATAGAAGAAAAAATAGTTGTGATTAACTTTACTAAAAATGAGTATAGATGCTTATTTTAATGACTTATTACAATTCAGAAATAAATAGAAATATATATATATATATATATATATATATATATATATATAGCAGAAAAGAAAAAACTATATAAAAACTACTCAGAAATAAATAGAAGAAAAAATAGTTGTGATTAACTTTA
Source organism: Aegilops bicornis (assembly GCA_021605145.1). Classification (NCBI taxonomy): domain Eukaryota; kingdom Viridiplantae; phylum Streptophyta; class Magnoliopsida; order Poales; family Poaceae; genus Aegilops; species Aegilops bicornis. Next base: position 32,344,354 of record CM038670.1, read on the forward strand.
CTAAAAACTGAGCATAGATGCTTATTTTAATGAATTATTACAACTAAGAAATAAATATAAAAAATATATATAGCAGAAAAGAAAAAAAAACTATACAAAAAACTACTCAGAAATAAATAGAAGAAAAAATAGTTATGATTAACTTTACTAAAAAACGAGCATAGATGCTTATTTTTAATGACTTATTACAATTCAGAAATAAATAGAAAAAATATATAGCAGAAAAGAAAAAAACTATATAAAAACTATTCAGAAATAAATAGAAGAAAAATAGTTGTGATTAACTTTACTAAAAAATGAGCATAGATGCGCTTAGAGAGAAAATTCAACCTAAATTCATAATAAATTTCTACAAACTTGGAGAAATTCAAGATGAATTTAGGTCAAATTCTCTATAAGGGCATCTATTTTCATTTTGAGAGGAGCTCAACAAGGCAGAGAGGGAGGGGCTTATAAACTGGTGTGAGCGCCCTTCGGTTGGCGAGGTGGGACTAAACTCTGACCGCAACGAGGACCAACCCTTTAGTCCCGGTTAATGGCACGAACCGGGACTAAAGGGAAGCCTTTGGTCCCGGTTCAGGCCACCAACCGGGACCAATGGTGGTGGGCCAGGAGCGAGGCCCTTTAGTCCCGGTTCGTCCCACCAACCGGGACCAAAAGGCCCAGACGAACCGGGACCAATGGCCCACGTGGCCCGGCCGGCCCCCAGGGCTCACGAACCGGGTCAATGCTCCCATTGGTCCCGGTTACGATCGAACCGGACTAATGGGCTGGCCTGCACAGACCATTGCCCTGCTTTTCTACTAGTGTAGCATTGTCCCTTCTCTCTTTTCTCTCAATTTTTTTTTTTATTTGATGGGCTCTTTGGCCTCTCTTTTTATTTGGTGGGCTCTTTGGCCTCTCTTTTTTAAGTCTGAAGTCTCATCCCGACTTGTGGGGAATCATAGTCTTCATCATCCTTTCCTCACTTGGGACAATGCTCTAATAATGAATATCATCACACTTTTATTGATTTACAACTCAATAATTACAACTCAATACTTAGAACAAAATATGACTCTATATGAATGCCTCCTGCGGTGTACCGGGATATGCAATGAATCAATAGTGACATGTATGAAAAATTATGAAGGTGGCCTTGCCACAAATACGATGTCAACTACATGATCATGCAAAGAGCAATATGACAATAATGGAACGTGTCATAATAAACAGAACAGTGAAGAGTTGCATGGCAATATATCACGGGATGGCTATGGAAATGCCATAATAGGTAGGTATGGTGGCTGTTTTAAGGAAGGTAAATAATGGGTGCATGATACCGGCGAAGGTTGCGCGGCATAATAGAGGCTAGCAAAGTGGAAGGGTGAGTGTGCGTATGTCCATAGACTAACATTAGTCATACAGAACTCATATACTTATTGCAAAAGTCTACTTGCCCTCGAAGCAAAGTACTACTATGCATGCTCCTATGGGAAGGGTTGGTAGGAGTTAACCATCGCGATCCCGACCTCCACTCATAAGGAAGACAATTAAAAGAGCACCCCATGCAACAAATTTGTCACACAACTTTTACCATATGTGCATGCTATGGGACTTGCCAACTTCAACACAAGTATTTCTCAATTTCATAATTACCCAACTAGCATGACTCTAACATTCCCACCTTTATATCTCAAAACAATTATCAAGCATCAAATTGATCCTAGTGTTTAATGCACTTTCTATGATAGTTTTTATTATACCCGACTTGGATGCTCATCATTCTAGGACCAAATTTATAACCATAGCAAATACCATCTTGTTCTAAAAGAATCTCAAAATAATATAAGTGAAGCATGAGAGATCAACAATTTCTTTAAAATTAAGCCACTGCCGTGCTCTAGAAAATATAAGTGAAGCACATAGAGCAAAAGTATCTAGCTCAAAAGATATAAGTGAAGCACATAGCGTATTCTAATAAATTATAATAAAGTGGGCTTCTCCCAAAAGGTGTGTACAGCTAGGATGATTGTGGAAAACTAAAAGTCAATGACTAATATCATACAAGACGCTCCAAGCAAAACACATATCATGTGGCGAATAAAAATATAGCTCCAAGTAAAGTTACCGATTAACGAAGACGAAAAGAGGGATGCCTTCCGGGCATCTCCAAGATTAGGCTTTGGTTATCCTTGAATATCTTGGGGTTCCATGGGCATCCCCAAGATTAGTCTCTTGTCACTCCTTATTCCATAGTCCATCAAATCTTTACCCAAAACTTAAAAACTTCACGACACAAAACTCAACAGGAAATCTCATAAGCTCCGTTAGTGAAGAAAGAAAAACCACCACATAAGGTACTGTAATGAACTCATTATTTATTTATATTGGTGTTAAACCTACTGTATTTCAACTTCTCTATGGTTCATACCACTTAATACTAGCCATAGATGCATCAAAATAAGCAAACAACACACGAAGAACAGAATCTGTCAAAAACAGAACAGTCTGTAGCAATCTGTAACTCTCGGATACTTCTAGAACTCTAAAAATCCTACCAAAATAGGAAGTCCTGGGAAATTTGTCCATTGATCTACATCAAAAAAGAATCAACGCAAAATCACGTTTCTGTGAATTACTAATATTATTTTCGTGCGCACAAAGTTTCTGTTTTTCAGCAGAATCAAATTAACTAGTACCATAGGTTATCCTATAGGTTCTATGTAGCGACCAGACCCGAATCGATCTAGTGCTTTGTGCTCAGTGTCATCCCTGGATCAGTAATGCTGACACCACACAAGATTTCAAGGATTTATAGCAGAGTAGCAATCACACACTTATTACATCGTTGTCCACAAGGGAACTTGACACAATAATATGGCTTAAGGCCATCTAACAATAACAGCGGAAGGCTTGGAAGACAAGTGAGTCCATCAACTCCATCGGCATCACTGAGTATAGAACCACGACCTAACACCTTACTCGTCGTCTGAAAAGTCTGCAACGTGAAAAGTTGCAGCCCGAAAACGGGTCAGCACATGGAATATGCTGGCAATGTAACACATAGAGAACAATGAAGCAACAAGCCTATACTACATGCATATATGGCTGGTGGTAAGGCTCTACGGTTACATTTTTGCATAAAGCTGATTTTTCCCTACATCAAAGGAATAATTTTATTTAACTATCATGGTGGTTGTTAAACATTGAGAATGGTTGACAGCATCCTCAATCCCAATTAAAAAGTACTCATTAAAACCCAATAACATTTATTATTAGAAGTAACATGTTGAGATTCACATGATATTCAAGTACTAGATACTCAAGATGTCCATAACCGGGGACACGGCTAATCATGATTAGTTTTACACTCTGCAGAGGTTTGCACTTTTCCCCACAAGACTCGATCGCCTCCGCTTTGGTTCTCGCACTACATGGTGTTTGAGAGACGGATGACCGAGAAATAGTCTTTCGAAGCGCTTAGCACCTTACATGTGGGTAGACCGTACCAACCTACATCCCCTACATCAGCTAGCCTACCCGTAAGAGTTCGCACAACTTAGTCAACTACGCCAGAGCCCATAATTGGCTTGTGGCTGCACACGGAAGTTTCCAGTTTGAATAATCTTATGATCCCTTAGAGCCTGGGTGGCGGTCCGAAGAAATACAGGCAAGTCCTGATAGAAACCAGGTGCCTCAATCCACCCAGGTGTGTGTTTAGGTTACCACCTTAAATAAACCATTAATTAACAATCTCACATCTGTCATGGATATTCACTCACCCAATCCACGTCTACTAGCATAGCATGGCATAATAAGCAAACGTAGAAGTAACTCCCAAGGTTTCATAAGTAAAACAGGTAATAGGTACTACCTCAATCTACTTCCCATCCCACAATTTAATTAGATCCTAACCATGCAAGTGTTTGAGGGTTTGATCTAATGCAATAAAACTGGGTAGTAGAAAATGATCAAAGTGTTACTTGCCTTGCTGATGATCCGCGAGTCCTAGAGATTCGAAGTAACAAGCGGCGCACTCCGGGTGATCTAACGCAGACAAACAACAAGCATACAATAAGTACTCATCTAATGCACAGGGAAATCTCGAATAAAAGATCTAACCAGATAGTTCAACTTAAGAACCCTGGTTGCAAAAGAATCAAATCAAATAAAGCATCGAAAGTCGGAACTCGAGAGAGAACGACTCGGTTTAGCAATCTGAAATTAAGTCAAAATTTTACAGTAGCAAAACTCTGTGTAAGTAGGTTAGTCGGAACGGCGGTTTCATAACGAAACTCCAGGCGCTTGAATCACCTGATTCCGATAAACGAGCAAGAAATAAAACAGATTTGAAAATTGGATCAGAAATCGAATCTGAAAAATAATGGATTAAATCCGATTTAAAAGAAAACGACGAACGGGTTAAATAACGGACGTTCGTTAACAGAACTAATCCAACGAACACGTTCATTGAAACGAACGGGTCGGTGAACGTTCACTAAATAAGAAAACCGAAAATAAATAAAAAAACCATCTAGGTTTTTGAAAAAAAAGCGAACATCGCAAAAAAAAACGGATCGGTCTTTTAACAAAACCGGATCGGGGCGGCGGCGAGGGGCTACCTCCGGCGGCTCGCCGGCGGGGCTCCGGCCTCCGGCGGGGTCGGGCGACGGGCGGTGGGTCGCGGCGGGGTCGACCTAGTGGCGAGGGGGCTCGGGGTCAAGGCGTAGGGCGACGAGGACGGGCGCGGCCTTCGGGTGGAGGGCGGCGACAAGGGGCGGGTTGAGGGAGAGGAGGGGCGGCGGGGTTAAATAGGAGGGGGAGGCTCCGGTTGCCTTGGGAGGGGGGCACGGCGGCGGCGAAGTGGACTCAGCAGGGGAGGAGAGGAGGCGGGCAGGCTGGGCAGGGGCACAGCTAGCTGGGCAGCTGGGCCTTGGCCCGAAGCGTTCTTTTTAAACAAAACAAAACGGATAAAAAAATACCAAACGAACTCCGATTTTAATAAAATTAATTTTCCCCGACTCCTAAAAATGAGTCGAACAAAATGAACTTTAAAAACGGCAAACATGCATATTTTTTTAAAATGCTCATTTTTGCCTAAACAAAATAAATCTTCCAAATCAAATTTTTGATTTATTTATAATATCTCCATTTTTCCTAAATATTGGGAAAGTCATATTATTCCCTCTCTTAAGTTTTTTATAGGAAAAACTTTATGAAGATAATTAAATAAATCCAATGATCCTATTTTTAAGATTTGAGAAATAAATCCCAAATATGAAAATAATGAAACTTCCAACTCTCTCCGAGGGTCCTTGAGTTGCGTGAAATTTTCTAGGATCGGAAAAATGCGAGAAAAATATGATATGCATGATGACCTAATGTATAACATACCAAATTGAAAATTTGGGATGTTACAAACCTACCCCCTTAAGATGAATCTCGCCCTCGAGATTCGGGTTGGCTAGAAAATAGGTGAGGGTGATCCTTGAGCAAAACTTCCTCTCTTTCCCAGGTGGCTTCATCCTCAGTGTGGTGGCTCCACTGAACTTTGCAAAACTTGATAACCTTGCTGCGGGTAACTCTGCTGGCATAATCGAGAATCTTAACCGGTTTTTCCTCATATGTCAAATCATCCTTTAACTGAATTGCTTCCAGTGGCACTGTGTCTCTTAACGGTACCTCTGCTATCTCGGGGTGACATTTCTTCAATCGAGAAACATGGAATACATCATGAACTCGACAGTCCTTCCGCAATTCCAACTTATAAGCAACTTCTCCCATGCGTTGCAAAATCTTATACGGTCCAACGAAACGTGGTGCTAACTTTCCTTTAACTCCAAAACGCTTAACTCCTCAAGCGGGGATACTCGAGATATACTCTGTCTCCAACTTCATACTCAATCGCTGCGCTTTGAATCGGCATAGCTCTTTTGTCCGGACTGGGCTACCTTGAGCCTGTCTCGAATCAACTTAACTTTCTGTTCAGACTCCTTAATCAAATCTGGTCCAAACAAGCAGCGATCTCGGTTTAGGTCCCATAACAACGGTGTCCTGCACCTTCTTCCATACAAAGCCTCGAAAGGTGCCATCTTCAAGCTGGTTTGGTAACTGTTGTTGTAGGAAAATTCTGCATACGGCAAATTGTCATCCCAGCTAGATCCATAATCTAGGGCACAAGCTCTCAGCATGTCCTCCAAAATCTGATTGACTCTCTCGGTTTGTCCATCGGTCTGTGGGTGGAAAGCTGTACTGAATTCCAATCGGGTTCCCAATGTTTCATGCAACTAGTTCCAAAATTTCGAGGTAAACTGGGTTCCTCTATCTGATACGATGCTCCTCGGAACTCCGTGTAAGCACACAATTCTGGTCATGTATATCTTTGCCAACTTAGCACTGCTATAGGTGGTCTTGATCGAATGAAATGAGCTACCTTTGTTAAACGGTTGACTATAACCCAAATCGAGTCATATCCTGAACGAGTCTTTGGCAATCCTGTGATAAAATCCATGCCTAGTTTATCCCACTTCCATTCGGGTATCGGCAATGGTTGTAACAATCCTGCTGGCTTCTGATGTTATGCCTTTACTTTCTGACATACATCACAAACTGCTACATACTCCGCAATATCCTTCTTCATTCCGGTCCACCAGAAAGTATTCTTCAAATCCAAATACATCTTGGTATTTCATGGTTGAATAGAATATGGTGAATCAAGAGCTTCTTGTAAAATCAACTTCACGATCTACGGGTTATTGGGCACATAAACATGGTCCTCAAACCATAGGGTATCGTGCTCATCCTCACGAAATCCTTTAGCTTTTCCTTTGCTCATTTTCTCCTTTATAGAGACAACTTCCTTATCTCGCCTTTTGGGCTTCTCCGATTTTGTCCATTAGTGTCGACTGAATCTCTAATGCTGCTACATAGCCTCTCGGAACTATTTCCAAACATAGCTCTCGAAGGTCCTCGGCTAACTCATTGGGTATTCCTCCCATCATTAGGGTATTGACGTGGCTCTTACGGCTCAATGCGTCTGCTTTCGACATTAGCCTTCCCGGGTGATAATGCAATCTCATGTCATAATCCTTGATAAGCTCTAACCATCTCCTTTGTCTCGAGATTCAATTTCATACGTGTGAAGATGTACTTCAAACTCTTGTGATCCGTATATACTTCACAATGATTTCCAATGAGAAAATGTCTCCACGTCTTCGTGGCATGCACAACGGCTGCTAACTCCAAATCATGAGTGGCATAATTCAACTCATGGGGCTTAAGTTGTCGTGAAGCATACGAAACAACTCTTCCTTCCTGCATAAGCACTGCTCCAAGTCCTCGGCGTGAAGCGCCGCAATACACCTCATAATCCTTAGTCCGATCTCGCAATATCAAGACTGGTGAGGTAACCAATCTTTTCTTCAACTCCTGAAAACTTGCCTCACAGTCCTCAGTCCATATGAATTTGTTTTCCTTCTTCAACAATTCTGTCATAGGCTTGGCAATCCTTGAGAAATTCTCAATGAACCTTCAGTAGTATCCTGCGAGTCCAAGGAAACTCCGAATCTCTCCAACTTTCGTCGGTGCTTCCCATTTAGTTACGGTCTCAACTTTTGTGGGATCAACTGCTATTCCTTCTCCGGATATAACATGTCCGAGAAATCCAACTTCCTTTAGCCAAAACTCACATTTGCTGAACTTGGCATACAACTGGTGTTCCCTCAGTTTCTCCAAAACCAATCGCAAATGTTCCTTGTGTTCCTCTTCATTCTTCGAGAAAATCAAAATGTCATCAATGAACACCACGACGAACTTATCCAAAAACTCCATAAACACTTTGTTCATCAGGTTCATGAAATAGGCTGGTGCGTTAGTCAGTCCAAATGACATAACGGTATACTCAGATAGTCCATATCTCGTGGTAAATGCTGTCTTGGGTATGTCCTGCTCCCGAATCTTCAATCGATGGTACCACGATCGCAAGTCGATCTTGGAAAACACCTTGGCTCCTTGCAAGCGATCAAACAGATCATTTATCATAGGTAGTGGGTACTTGTTCTTGATTGTTACTTCATTCAATCCACGATAATCAACAACCATTCTTAACGATCCATCCTTCTTCTCCACTAGCAAAGCGGGTGATCCCCAAGGTGAAGAACTTGGGCGTATAAAACCTTTATCCAAAAGTTCCTTAATACGCTTCTTGATTTCCGCCAAATCCTGTCTTTGGCATCCTATACGGCCGCTTCAATATCGGGCCTGTTCACGGCAACAGTTCGATCAAAAACTCAATGTCTCTATCCGGTGGCATTCACGCAACTCTTAGGAAATACATCAGGAAAATCCTTCACCATCGGTACTTCTTCCTGCACCACTCACGATAAGCAATTAACTTGCGCTCTTCTACCGATGCCGTGATACATACTTAATCCTTCTTCCTTCTGGTGTGGTGAGCAAAATTGACTTTGTGGTGCAATCTATGTTTCCTCCATACCTTGATAACCAATCCATACCTAATATCACATCCAATCCTTGGGATTCCAGAACTATTAGGTATGAGGGGAAAACATAGTGTCCAATCCTTAATGGCAGTCGATCACACCATTTACTAGCCATGTACTCTGCTCCGGGTGAGGTTACTAGCATGGGTGACCTAAGGGCTTGGGTTGGTAACTTGTACTTAACCACAAATCCCCTTGATATGTATGAATGCGATGCACCAGTATCGAAAAGAACAACTGCAGTAAATGACTTAACCAAAAACTTACCGACATCTTGCATCGGGCTGATCTTCAACCTCCTCCACTTCAATGTGGTTCACCTGTCCCCTGTTGAAAGGGTTGGGTTTCTTTCCAGAGCTTCCATTGCCATTTCCATTCTGGCCTTCTGGACAGTCATTGGCATAATGCCCAGTCTTGCGGCACTTAAAGCAAGTATCATGACTCAGGTCTACTTTGGATGGTGTTGACGGCTTGGTGCGATTCTGTCCATTACTTCCTCCATTTCCGTTCCCATTCTTGGTGCTATTATGGTTATGCGAATTACCTCCTCCATGAGTATACTGAAACTGAATTCCTGATTTAGGGGTATAACGAGGTTTCTGCTGAGCTCCAGAGTTATACTTCCCTTGCCCATACTTCCGCTTGCGGTTCTCAATTTGCTGCTTTCCTTCAATCATGAGGGCTCGGTCTACTAACTCCTGGTAGTTATTGAAACTGGCTACCATCAACGGCATGCTGAACTCATCATTCAGTCCTTCTAGAAACTTTTCCTGTTTAGCTGCATCAAGAGTAACGTCATCCGGGGCATAACGTGCTAGTTTACTAAAGTCATCCACGTCTTGGCCAACAGTCCTTCCTCCTTGGCGTAAATTGCGAAACTCACGCTTCTTCATGGCCATAGCTCCTTTGAAACATGGGCGGTGAAAAGCTTGCTGAAATTGATCCCATGTGGCGGTGTCTCTGAGGTAAGTGGTTGTGAAATTCTCCCACCATGTGCTGCGGGTCCTTCAAGCTGATGTGCTGCAAACTTCACTCTTTCTCCATCCGTGCATCCTGCAGTGGTCAGCCTCCTTCCTATCTTGCGGAGCCGGTCATCTGCTACAATTGGCTCGGTGCTCTTTGGAATACACCGCGGGTTTAGTCTAAGGAAACGAGTCGATGATCCGCAGTGGTGGTGGTGGTGGGTTGTTGTTGTTGTGGTTGCCTGGTTCTCGCACCAATGTTTGAATCAGGTATTCTGCTGTTGGATCAGTTGGGTGATCTCTGGCGGGAAAACAAATCCGGGGTCGCGTCTCGGAGGCATCTGATGGGTTTAGAAAAGATGAGAATTTAGAATAGAATGAGGTCTAAGGGGAATCACTACCCAAATGCACATGAGCAAATACACACAAAATCACTTCATTCAATCAAACAAAGGCTTACAACGATCTAACTATCGCAAAAGTGCGTGTACTATAATGTTTACATGGAGGGAATACTACTAATATGTGGGGACTTCTACTAATTTGAACCGTGGAAGACTCCATAATGTCTGCTCCAACCGTCTTCAAAGTCGGGTTCACTTGGATCCGAATCGGTGTCGTCGATGTTGATGTAGTCGCTTGGGCTATCGACATACTGGTCTTCATTCCTGAGCGCCAACTTCTTCTTCAGTTCTTCAATCTCGTACTTAAGATCGTTGTTGTGTCTTGCTAGAGCTACGATCTCGTCCATATAGTCCTTGCGAGTTGTCTTTAGTTCTTCTTCAAGTCCGATGATCCTTCCCTTTGCATTCTGCAGCTCCAACATATCATTGCACATCTGGTTCTCCTGGCGCCGAATGTGCTGGTTTAACTCCTGGATGAATGCTGCAATGGATCTATCCTTCTTGGTGCTGACGACGTCCCATTTGTCATCTCGGCGTCCGCAAATCTGGTAGATTGTGTCCTTGAGGTCTTCTTGATAAACTTCTCCAATGCGTCCCATGGTGATGTGAGCTGCCATGCTCTTTCCCAGACTCCAAGTTGGTGCACTGAAAACACTATCTATAGGCTTGGTGATTGGGGCGAATGTCCTTCCTGGTCATGAATGAAAATATAAAAGAATTACATAATATTTTATAATATAACTTGAACTTTTTAAATCCACAAAAAAAATTAGAAAAAGTTCATGTTCACCTCTTCGAACTGCACAATAATAAAAATAGAATAAATATTTGAATAGATAATAATCACATATTAATAATTATCGTATTTTCATATAGGAAAATTTACATATCATAAAAAACCAGCAATAACTTGAAAAATACGATGGAAATTGCAGAGCGAGAGGTAGACTATGAGGGTGTTTGTTTCGAGGGACTTATTGGTTTAGGGACTTAAAAAAGTCCCTATAAGTCCCATATAAACCAAACACAAGGGACTTATTGGGACTTATTATGGTGATTTGGGACTTATCAAATAAGACTCTATTAGCTAGCAGGTAATAGGGGGGGGGGTTATTTTTAGGTTGTTATTATCTCTCTTATATCATGAAGATCATGGTGCTATTTTGAAGCACAAGTGTGGAAAAGAGATAGTAGCACTAGTAGAAAAGGGGGAAATTGTCCCGGTTCGTAAGGGCCTTTAGTGCCGGTTCATGAACCGGGACTAATGGGTCGTTACTAATACCCCCCCCCCCTTTAGTCCCGGTTCAAACACGAACCGGGACAGATGTGCCTCCACGTGGCCGGTGCGCCGAGCCCAGGCAGGGGGAGCCTTTGGTCCCGGTTTTGGTGGTTATTTTTAGGTTGTTATTAGCTAGCTAATAGAGAGAAGTGTCCTCTCTTATAGTGCAGGATGTTCAACGACTGCATCTCGAAACTCGGCTTCCGTGAGCTTGAGCGGACTAGTGCCAGATTTACTTGGATGAACCGCCAAGCCGACCCGACGCGATTCATCCTGGACCGTGTCCTAGTCTCCCCGGAATGGGAACTCAGGTGCCCCTTGGCTTTGTTTCGGGCGATAACCCGGATCGGGTCTGACCACGTCCCTCTCCTCCTCTCCACCGCCAACGAACGCCCTCCCATCCCGCCACGTTTTTGGTTTGAGCTCTTCTGGCTCAACCAAACGGGTTTCCACGAGGCGGTCGCTGCCAAGTGGATCACCGCGCGCTCTTCCCCCCACAGTGTCATGTTGCTACGTCTTGAGCTTGCATTGGTTTTCCTTGAACAGGAAAGGGTGATGCAACAATAGTAGCGTAAGTATTTCCCTCTGTTTTTGAGAACCAAGGTATCAATCCAGTAGGAGGCTCCTCAAAAGTCCCACGCACCTACACAAACAAACAAGAACTCGCAACCAACACAATAAAGGGGTTGTCAATCCCTTCACGGCCACTTGCGAAAGTGAGATCTGATAGAGATAATATGATAAGATAAATATATTTTTGGTATTTTATGATATAGATTGGAAAAGTAAATATGCAAATAAAAGTAGATAGAAAGCTTATATGATAAAAGATAGACCCGGGGACCATAGGTTTCACTAGTGGCTTCTCTCAAGATAGCATAAGTATTACGGTGGGTGAACAAATTACTGTCGAGCAATTGATAGAAAAGCGAATAATTATGAGATTATCTAGGCATGATCATGTATATAGGCATCACGTCCGTGACATGTAGACCGACTCCTGCCTGCATCTACTACTATTACTCCACACATCGACCGCTATCTAGCATGCATCTAGAGTATTAAGTTCATAAAGAACAGAGTAACGCATTAAGAAAGATGACATGATGTAGAGGGATAAAGTCATGCAATATGATATAAACCCCATCTTTTATCCTCGATGGCAACAATACAATACGTGCCTTGCTGCCCTGCTGTCACAGGGGAAAGGACACATAAGATTGAACCAAAAGCTAAGCACTTCTCCCATTGCAAGAAAGATCAATCTAGTAGGCCAAACCAAACGGATAATTCGAAGAGACTTGCAAAGATAACTTAATCACACATAAAAGAATTCATAGGAGATTCAAATATTTCCCATAGATAAACTTGATCATAAACCCACAATTCATCGGATCTCGACAAACACACCACAAAAAGAGTTACATCAAATATATCTCCAAGAAGATCGAGGATAACTTTGTATTGAGATTCAAAGAGAGAGAAGAAGTCATCTAGCTAATAACTATGGACCCGAAGGTCTGTGGTAAACTACTCACAACTCATTGGAAGGGCCTTGGAGATGATGTAGAGGCCCTTCGTGGTAGATTCACCCTCCAGCGGAGCGCCGGCAAAGGCTCCAAGATGGGATCTCGCGGATACAGAAGGTTGCGGCGGTGGAAATAGTTTTCCGTGGTCGCCTCTGATGTTTTCAGGGTACATGGGTATATATAGGAGGAAGAAGTAGGTCGGTGGACGCTCGAGGGGCCCACGAGGGTGGGGGGCGCGCCCACCTGTAGGGGGCGCGCCGGTCACCCTCGTGGCCGCCTCGCTTGTTTCTTGACTTCCACTCCAAGTCCTCTGGATCACGTTTGTTCCAAAAGGATCGCTCCCGAAGGTTTCATTCCGTTTGGACTCCGTTTGATATTCTTTTTTTTTTCGAAACACTGAAATAGGAAAAAAAACAGCAATTCGGGTTGGGCCTCCGGTTAGTAGGTTAGTCCCAAAAATGATATAAAAGTGTAAAGTAAAGCCCATAAACATCCAAAACGGGTAATATAATAGCATGGAACAATCAAAAATTATAGATACGTTGGAGACATATCAAGCATCCCCAAGCTTAATTCCATCTTGTCCTCGAGTAGGTAAATGATAAAAACAGATTTTTTTGATGTGGAATGCTACCTAGCATAATTATTAGAGTATTTTTCTTTATTGTGGCATGATTGTTTAGATCCAAATGATTCAAGATAAAAGCTTATAAAACATAAAAATAGTAATACTTGAAGCATACTAACAAATAATCATGTCTTATCAAAATAGCATAGCAAAAGAAAGCTCGTCCCTACAAAATCATATAGTTAGGCCATGCTTCATTTTCATTACACAAAATACTCCCATCATGCAATATATGATATCAATGTGAGTGAGTAGGGATTGCCATGCAACGGATGCACTAGAGCTATAAATATATGAAAGCTCAACAAAAGAAACTAAGTGGGTGTGCATCCAACTTGCTTGCTCACGAAGACCTATGGCATTTTGAGGAAGCCCATCATTGGAATATGCAAGCCAAGTTCTGTAATGAAAAATTCCCACTAGTATATGAAAGTGACAACATAGGAGACTCTCTATCATGAAGATCATGGTGCTATTTTGAAGCACAAGTGTGGAAAAGAGATAGTAGCACTAGTAGAAAAGGGGGAAATTGTCCCGGTTCGTAAGGGCCTTTAGTCCCGGTTCATGAACCGGGACTAATGGGTCGTTTTACTAATAACCCCCCCCCCCCTTTAGTCCCGGTTCAAACACGAACCGGGACAGATGTGCCTCCACGTGGCCGGTGCGCCGAGCCCAGGCAGGGGGGCCTTTGGTCCCGGTTTTGGGGGTTATTTTTAGGTTGTTATTAGCTAGCTAATAGAAATTCTTGTGAAAAAGAGAACTATTCAACATATTACCTGCCACGATAAACTTAAGAAAGTGTTGGTGCGTTTCAAAAATAATATTCAACATATTTTTTGGAAAATTCCCATGTTTATTGAGAAATTTTAAACGTGTTTTGAAAATTGTTCATCATGCATTCAGAAAATTACAAAAAATATTTCATAAAATGTTCAATATGTATTAAAAAATTATTTTGTAAAATTATTCTCACTTGTCTAGAAACATGTTTAACACACATTTAAATTTTTTATTGTTTTTACAGAATGATTTTTAATACACATTGAACAGTTTTCAAAATACAACATTGTTGATTTTTAATAATTATGTATTCTAAAAATACAATGAAGAAACACAATAATTATGCATTCTTGTGGTCATGAATGAAAATACAAAAGAATTACATAATATTTTATAATATAACTTGAACTTTTTAAATCCACAAAAAAAAAATAGAAAAAGTTCATGTTCACCTCTTCGAACTGCACAATAATAAAAATAGAATAAATATTTGAATAGATAATAATCACATATTAATAATTATCGTATTTTCATATAGGAAAATTTACATATCATAAAAAACCAGCAATAACTTGAAAAATACGATGGAGATTGCAGAGCGAGAGGTAGACTATGAGGGTGTTTGTTTGAGGGACTTATTGGTTTAGGGACTTAAAAAAGTCCCTATAAGTCCCATATAAACCAAACACAAGGGACTTATTGGGACTTATTATGGTGATTTGGGACTTACCAAAGAAGACTCTCAGGGAGGAGCTTATTGGGACTTATCCTGGGCCGGACCTACCCCGCGTCGCTCCAGGCTCGTTCCCCGCATGCCGCCTACCTCTCGGTCCAATCGCCGCCGCCGCCGCCCCGCCTCTCGCCCCGTCGCCGCCCCGCCTCGGTTTGGTGCCCCGTCGCCGCCCCGCCTCGGTTCGTTGCAGTGGTGCCTCCAATCGCCGGACAGGCCCTCTCCTGAGCCTCGTTACAGCGGTGCAACATGGACTTATAAGTCCTTGTAAACAAACAGGTAGGGACTCGGGACTTATAAGTCTCTGTAAACAAACACGTAGGAACTTATGACTTATAAGTTGAGACTTAAAAAAGTTCTAAGACTTATGAAACAAACAGGTCCTATATAGGTTTCCAGCTTACAGTTTTATGCAAAGTACTGTTACTCCAGATTTATAGCGTGTGTGCCATTAAAGAACCCATTCAATGGAGCAGTTTTTTTCCTGTTATTAGCATACAAAGAAAGGCGTTATTCATGACATATAATTAAACCTTAGGGGGTTTATGCAAAAAAGAACATTCACTCAGCATAGGCGATGCTCACATCCACTGACATCTGGGCCAGTCGCCAATTGTCACGCCACATGGACATCGCGTACGGCTGCATACATGCGGAGGCACTGTATATGCACCGCGGGACAAGTTATAGCACCACTTTATGTATTTTACAAGTTTGGGCACTAAACTGACCGCAACTGACAAGTTAAGGTACCTGTGATGTATTTGACTCATAAGTATTTTTGTTGTTGTTGCGGGGGAACAAAAGTAAACTGACTGCGTGCAAAATATAACCATGCACGCACACTGTGGCAGAGTTCGAGCATGCACAATTGCACATATCCGGACAGTAAATTAAGCGTCCAGCAGCGCTGCATACCAGTAGACGGGCATCAATTCCAGTACCTCGTTCATTCAGCGGGAGGGAGTAAATTACTCAAAGCCACCACATTTGCGGCTAGGATACTTCAAAACTACCGCTTTTTCTAAAAATCACAAAAAACCACCGGTTCCATGGCAAGTGAGTAACAAAATGCACTAATTCGAAACTGAGTCGTGTTAATCACAAAAAACCCACATGTCTGGGATGATGTGGTGAAAACTAGTCCTAGTCAACGTTTGACTTGCTGAGGTGGATGGGGGCCCCAATTGTCTGTCTCACACTTTCTTCTTCCTCCTCAATTTTCTCTCTCTCCCTCTCCTTCTCACTCGCGTCCGCTGCCATCCCGCGACCGGAACCGGCTCCTCTACCATGCTGAAGGCACGGTAGGGAGCTACATTATCCTGCATTGCCTTTGTGATTTTCCACTGCGCGCTACAGGAACTCGCGAACAGTATGGTGCTACAGGA
Organism: Aegilops bicornis; assembly: GCA_021605145.1. Lineage (NCBI taxonomy): Eukaryota > Viridiplantae > Streptophyta > Magnoliopsida > Poales > Poaceae > Aegilops > Aegilops bicornis. Next base: position 32,360,537 of record CM038670.1, read on the forward strand.
GGTCCGCTATAGTACATGTTTACTACAGAAACTCTGGTACAGTGCATATTGCTGCAGGACCCTGCAGTGCCTTCTCTGATTCTCACTGCACGGCTACTGTAGCTCCCTGCCGTGCCTTCAGCACGGTAGAGGAGCCGGTTTCCCCCGCGACCACGCCTGCGCGCCGCCGCTCCGTGCCTGCAGTGCCGCCATCCCGCGTCTGCGCCCGGCAGTGCCGCCATCCACGACCTCGGCCGCCCGCGAGAGCCCCATGTTGTTGCCTCTGCCCAAGCCCGTTGCAGCCTGCAGCGCCTCCTGCTGTCGACCATGGACGAGCTATGGCGAGGGGCGCCACACTGGTGCGGTCGCCGCCGCGAGCATGGGCACGGCTAGGGCGCTCCACCACGGCGCGCGCGGGGAGGGGGCGGCGGGCGCAGATGGCCTGAGATTCGGCCGGCGCCAGGCGGCGAATAGGCGAGGGGCGCCAGGTGGCCGGGAGGCGAGGGGCGCCAGTCGGCGGGGAGGCGAGGGACGCCATGTCGGTGCAGTCGCCGCCGCGAGCACGAGCTCGGCCAGGGCTCTCCACCATGGCGCGCGCGGGGAGGGGCGACGGGCACAGATGGCCTCGGATTCAGCTGGCGCCAGGCGGCGGGGAGGCAAGGGGCGCCACGCCGGTGCGATCGCCGCCGCGAGCACGAGTGCCACCAGGGCTGCACCTGAGATGCACCACCACGGCCCACCGCTTCTGCCGGAGCTCCCGTCGTCGGGAACGGATCTGCGGGGTGCGCGTGTCCCAGTGGGAGAAGGCCGAGGACCGGTTGGATCTCACCATCGAGCCAACGTGCGGAGGAGGGCTCCAGCCAGATCTCGCCGTCGTCCTTCGAAGTTTGGTGAAGCACGACGGGGCCATAAGGCATGTCGGCGACCAGAGAGAGAGGACGACAGGGAAGGATAAGAGGATGCAGAAGAAAAGATGGGAAAAAGGAAGTGAATGGATGACATATGGGACCCATGTTCCACCTCAGCAAGGTGTACACATAGACATGCCGTTTGGACCGACAAGTGGGCCCTGCCAGTCAGTTTTTGCTGTTTGTGCGAGCTAATCTGTGAATTGGTGTGATTTGTTACTCACTTGACGCAGAACTGGTGGTCTTTTTTGATTTTTGGCAAAAAAGATAGTTTTGGAGTACCCTTGCTGCAAATGTGATGATTTTGAGCAATTTACTCGCGGCGAGGCGACCGGCATGCAGTTGGACTCGCCTTTCATTCCCATGTTCATCGCTCGCCAGCGTCATGTTCGACAAGGGATCCGCGTCCATGCATCGCGCGCGCGCGTGTGTGTTCGTGTAGAGACGACCAATATTCTGCCTTGGGCCATCGATCGACAACACAATTATTTTTGGCACCGGAGTGTTTCAGAAGATTGAAACCAACATCCACCTCAAATGCCACTTTTAACTCCAGTGCCAAAAGAGGGAAGTAGTAGGGTTCTTTTTGCACTTTTGCCGTCCGAACCACTTGTCCCTGTTGTACACTCTACAGGTTTTACTGGTTATACGCGGTAAAACTTTAGCTTGGTGCACTCGACTTGGTAGTGGCCCTGCAAGGATATCGTCACCCAGCGGTGCTTTGTCCGGATCGTCCGTTGTGGATGAGCTCATGATGTATGACCATGGCATTGAGGGCCTCGGTTTCTTCCACATCAAGGTGGAGGACATCCACCCCCCCTTCCGTCGCTCAAGTGATCGTCACCGTCGTGGGTGTGGGGTGTCGCTTCTCCGGAGATGATCGAGGCTGAGCTCAACCACCTGTGCTGGCGTGTGTGGGACTAGCAGGTGACTCCGACCTCTGCCAGCTCATTCATTGTGGTCTTCCCGGACGCCATCAGCTTGGGCCTCTGCACCCGCAGCGACGACATCACCATGGCCCCGAACAAGCTCGTGGTCAACATCTCTGAGCCAAAGGTCGACCCCAAGGCGGTCGCTATCCTGGATCTTGCTTGGATCCTCGTCGCGGGGCTCCACAGCGTGGCCCGGTCCGGCGGGTCATTCATGATATGTCCAAGATCCTCGGCAAGGTGATGGTGGTGGATGAGCTCTCTCCCTCCGCAAAGAGGAGGAGGTCCAGGTCAAGGTCAAAGGCCTCGACTCCGACAAGCTCCGTGCCACCGTCCGAGTCTTCTTCAACGACCTGGGATTCGACCTCAAGATCTTCCTCGAGCCCCCCAACCACGTCGGACGCCCCCGTTTCTCTGATGATACGCACTTTGGAGGAGGGGGCGCGGACCGGCATGACGACTCCCACTACCGCCGCCCGCGTCCTTCCCGCCACGAGGACCCGGACGACGACGACGAGCGCTCGGGACGCAGCCGTTCCCCTTCATGCGACCCCTCCGATCCTCCTCCGAGCCATGGGGGTGCGGGCGCAGGCGTAGGCCGATCGCGTGGGCTGGCTCCCGCTGACGAGTCTGCCCCCGCTGTGCTGCCGGCTGCCTCCCCCACCTCCTCGACCATGATGAGCGACATCTCCAGCGTCGGCCTCCTCGTCGTCCCGACTTTCTCGGCGCGTTCTCCCTGCCCCAGCCCTGCTCCTGACTCCCCGCCTTCGGCCCTGGAGGCGCTGCCCCTGGTCCTGGCGGCTCCCCAGACGGCCGGGCTCCCTTGGGGGTGCCTCGTCGCTGCCCGCCTCCACCCCCCCCCTCCCCGGAGCCCGCCCCGTGGTGGCCTTGGGAGGATGGCCTGCCTTCCCCGGACATGCTCTCCCCCGCCCGGCCGGGGTCCGGCACCTGCTTGGAGTCCCCTGCTACTGCTTCTCTGACCAGACTGTTCTTGGGGGTCACTGCGGACATGGTCACCCCCGTCGCCTCCCACCCGCCTCGGACGGTGTCGTACGCACGCCGGACCCGAGCCTCATCGACTCGGTGACTGCCTCACGCCCGTAGTGCCCGTCTCGTCTGCGGACCGCCTGACAGCTTCCAGACGCCGTCCATCTCCAGCGTCTTGAGCTCCGGGCAGCGGTCCGAAACCTCGAGTCAGGTGTGACCGACATCCCCTCCAGTTCTTTCAGTTGCTCATTTTCTTCTCTTGAGGCTGTTCCGCTCGGCCACCTCGCCAAGGTGGCCGCAGACTCGTCCGTCGTTTTCAGGGGGGGAGGTAGGACCCCCCTTAGAGCAGATTGCTGCCCTCCAGGCCCAGGAGATCCTTGCTGGAAAACTCGCTGAGACCCGGGCTCGTCTCCTCCGCAAATCGGCACCCCAGCCACCCGCAGGGGGACCGATGGTGGAAATTTGTGGCCGTACCATCTCCCGCACTGCGGCGCTCAGGGCCAGCAGCGCCTCCTTGTTCTGGGGTCAAGCAGTCCCCCTATGGGAGTTTAGATCTGGGTCCTCTTTTGGAACATCCGCGGCTTCGGCCCTGATGGCCGTCGACGCCAGCTCATTGAGTACATGCATGACGAGCACATCGACATCATCGCCATCCAGGAAACCATGCGCACGGAGTTTTCCCTCCCCGAGTTAGATCGTCTTAGCCCCCACCTTTTCGCCTGGCACTGGCTCCCTTCCAATGGGACCACTGGGAACTCGGGGGGGCATCCTTTTAGGTGTGAAGGATGCCACCTTTGAGGTTGGCGGTATGGACCGGGGTGAATTTTTTGTTAGCATGGAGCTCTTCGAACGGGCGCTCAAGTTCAAGTGGGAGGTTGTCACTGTCTATGGACCGGCGGACCACCGCCGCTCCCCGACCTTCCTCGCTGAGCTTCAACGGAAGGTCTCCGCTTCCACCCTCCCAGTGGTCGTGGGAGGTGACTTCAACCTCATCCGCTCTCCGGATGAGAAGAATAACGGCCGGATCAACCGCCCTAGGATGCAGATGTTCAACGACTGCATCGCGGAACTCGGCTTCCGCGAGCTTGAGCAGACTAGTGCCAGATTTACTTGGATGAACCGCCAAGCCGACCCGACGCGATTCATCCTGGACCGTGTCCTAGTCTCCCCGGAATGGGAACTCAGGTGCCCCTTGGCTTTGCTTCGGGCGATAACCCGGATCGGGTGCGACCACGTCCCTCTCCTCCTCTCCACCGCCAACGAACGCCCTCCCATCCCGCCACGCTTTTTGGTTTGAGCTCTGGCTCAACCAAACGGGTTTCCACGAGGCGGTCGCGGCCAAGTGGATCACCGCGCGCTCTTCCCCCCACAGTGTCATGTTGCTACGTCTTGAGCTTGCATTGGTTTTCCTTGAACATGAAAGGGTGATGCAACAATAGTAGCGTAAGTATTTCCCTCTGTTTTTGAGAACCAAGGAATCAATCCAGTAGGAGGCTCCTCAAAAGTCCCACGCACCTACACAAACAAACAAGAACTCGCAACCAACACAATAAAGGGGTTGTCAATCCCTTCACGGCCACTTGCGAAAGTGAGATCTGATAGAGATAATATGATAAGATAAATATATTTTTGGTATTTTATGATATAGATTGGAAAAGAAAAATATGCAAATAAAAGTAGATAGAAAGCTTATATGATAAAAGATAGACCCGGGGACCATAGGTTTCACTAGTGGCTTCTCTCAAGATAGCATAAGTATTACGGTGGGTGAACAAATTCTTGTCGAGCAATTGATAGAAAAGCGAATAATTATGAGATTATCTAGGCATGATCATGTATATAGGCATCACGTCCGTGACATGTAGACCGACTCCTGCCTGCATCTACTACTATTACTCCACACATCGACCGCTATCTAGCATGCATCTAGAGTATTAAGTTCATAAAGAACAGAGTAACGCATTAAGAAAGATGACATGATGTAGAGGGATAAAGTCATGCAATATGATATAAACCCCATCTTTTATCCTCGATGGCAACAATACAATACGTGCCTTGCTGCCCAACATCACAGGAAAGGACACCGCAAGATTGAACCAAAAGCTAAGCACTTCTCCCATTGCAAGAAAGATCAATCTAGTAGGCCAAACCAAACGGATAATTCGAAGAGACTTGCAAAGATAACTTAATCACACATAAAAGAATTCATAGGAGATTCAAATATTTCCCATAGATAAACTTGATCATAAACCCACAATTCATCGGATCTCGACAAACACACCACAAAAAGAGTTACATCAAATATATCTCCAAGAAGATCGAGGAGAACTTTGTATTGAGATTCAAAGAGAGAGAAGAAGTCATCTAGCTAATAACTATGGACCCGAAGGTCTGTGGTAAACTACTCACAACTCATTGGAAGGGCCTTGGAGATGATGTAGAGGCCCTTCGTGGTATATTCACCCTCCAGCGGAGCGCCGGCAAAGGCTCCAAGATGGGATCTCGCGGATACAGAAGGTTGCAGCGGTGGAAATAGTTTTCCGTGGTCGCCTCTGATGTTTTCAGGGTACATGGGTATATATAGGAGGAAGAAGTAGGTCGGTGGACGCTCGAGGGGCCCACGAGGGTGGGGGGCGCGCCCACACTGTAGAAGCGCGCCGGTCACCTCGTGGCCGCCTCGCTTGTTTCTTGACTTCCACTCCAAGTCCTCTGGATCACGTTTGTTCCAAAAGGATCGCTCGAAGGTTTCATTCCGTTTGGACTCCGTTTGATATTCTTTTTTTTCGAAACACTGAAATAGGAAAAAAACAGCAATTCGGGTTGGGCCTCCGGTTAGTAGGTTAGTCCCAAAAATGATATAAAAGTGTAAAGTAAAGCCAATAAACATCCAAAATGGGTAATATAATAGCATGGACCAATCAAAAATTATAGATACGTTGGAGACATATCAAGCATCCCCAAGCTTAATTCCTGCTTGTCCTCGAGTAGGTAAATGATAAAAACAGATTTTTTGATGTGGAATGCTACCTAGCATAATTATTAGAGTATTTTTCTTTATTGTGGCATGATTGTTTAGATCCAAATGATTCAAGATAAAAGCTTATAAAACATAAAAATAGTAATACTTGAAGCATACTAACAAATAATCATGTCTTATCAAAATAGCATAGCAAAAGAAAGCTCATCCCTACAAAATCATATAGTTAGGCCATGCTTCATTTTCATTACACAAAATACTCCCATCATGCACAACCCTGGTTTCAGCCAAGAAATTGGTTCATATTTTTTAACGCTTCAGCTTTTTCAATTCTTACGCAATACATGAGCGCAAGCCATGGACATAGCACTATATGTGGTATAAGGTGGTTGTGAAGACAAAAAAAGGGAGGAGATAGTCTCACATCAACTAGGCGTATCAATGGGCTATGGAGATGCCCATTAATAGATATCAATGTGAGTGAGTAGGGATTGCCATGCAACGGATGCGCTAGAGCTATAAATATATGAAAGCTCAACAAAAGAAACTAAGTGGGTGTGCATCCAACTTGCTTGCTCACGAAGACCTATGGCATTTTGAGGAAGCCCATCATTGAAATATGCAAGCCAAGTTCTGTAATGAAAAATTCCGACTAGTATATGAAAGTGACAGCATAGGAGACTCTCTATCATGAAGATCATGGTGCTATTTTGAAGCACAAGTGTGGAAAAGAGATAGTAGCACTAGTAGAAAAGGGGGAAATTGTCCCGGTTCGTAAGGGCCTTTAGTCCCGGTTCATGAACCGGGACTAATGGGTCGTTACTAATACCCCCCCCCTTTAGTCCCGGTTCAAACACGAACCGGGACAGATGTGCCTCCACGTGGCCGGTGCGCCGAGCCCAGGCAGGGGGGCCTTTGGTCCCGGTTTTGGGGGTTATTTTTAGGTTGTTATTAGCTAGCTAATATAGAGAAGTGTCCTCTCTTATATCTTCGTCCTTGATTTACAACTGCTGATATGTTCATTTCACCCGCTGCATGCTCGCATCATACATCATCATATATAATAACAAGTCCTACTAATCATGCATCATATGCATCATACAACTTCTACTTGTTATTAATAATAAGTCATACGATCATCATCCTCATAGTCATCGAACCCAACCCTACATATAATTGTTTTTAGCACATGATCATCAGTATCAGGTAGGACCTAAACACCCTTAAGGTAAAATAGCATAAAATAATATAGACTCTGACTCTCCATTATGAAGAATGGAGATCATCCTGTCTCCTATTTTTGCGCTTCGCTGCCTTTTGCTTCCAAGAAGCTCCTTACGACTGTCCATACATTTTTTCCATTCTTTGATTGTCATGTCTCCACTTCTTTTAGAAACCCGGTATGGACAGTTCAGATTCGTAGGAAAACCTGGTTGTATGTTCAAGACATGAAGGGTACCGTGCGTATACATCAGATGAGGCACACAATCATTCGGGATTATCTGTTGAAAAAATAGTAATAACTTTGTAGTTAGCAATGATGTACTAGTTTTAGAAGTGTGCAAAAAGATGCACGAATGTCGTAATAGTAAAAACTCTTACCAGGGTATCTCCATGGTAGTTACCGTAGTTCAACACGTGCACTAGTGGCACGTATTGACCATAATGTTGAGGAGTTCGATTGTAGACATTGTAATTCTCAAGATCAGTACAAAATGCGATCATATGATTTTTCTCCCTATAAGTTAATTTGGAGCCATCCGTGTAGTGGGTTTTGTCTACCATCTTCCGCACACTCTTTGAAGAATGAAAATAAGCTGGCAATGGAAATAAGATGTCAACTATTTTGAAATAAACAATATAAATTACTTAATAACTATGTTAAGCTCACAGGGGGGAAGAATTGGAGGTGTATCCACAAGGACCCAAATCGAAGGTCTCTCTTGCTCGATTGTAGGATCACCAAGATCCATGGTGACAAGCATACCCTCATCAAAACCATACATCTTGCAAAGTGTTTCCCAATTTTTGCAACCAAAATGGGTTACACTCTCAGCATTGTACAACTTTACTTGAAAATCCACACCATGATGGGTACTTAGGATAATTTTTTTGGTTTCCATACTTTCATGGTCTTCAAAACCCATCCTCTCCAAGACATAGCGTCTTGCATAGCATGGGATAAGCTAGTCGAATTGGAAAAGATGAAAAATAAACGTTAAAATAGTTGAAGTCGTGCTTAATTACGAAAAAAACTATTGTCGTTGTTGCGTACCGTATGAACATTGAAGGTCTCCTCGAGCTTAATGTTGAAGCGCCGATCTTCGTCTAGCTCAATGAACCTGTCGCACATACCTCGGTCGTCGTGGCACCAGTCGCACTCCCGAGGCGGTTTTAAATGCGTCCGAGTACGACATTTCCGCCTATGTTCATAATTCAAATATTAAACTAGATCATTGTTATTAATCACAGGTTGACTATCGGTGATGTACGTAGCTCCTCCTTTTATTCCCGAGTGCATTATTACACCAAATTGTCTAGCACACGGGAATGAAGGAGAACTTTTCCAATATGAGCATTCAATAAGCAAAACCAAATCATAAAATAAGCAAAACCAAATCATAAAATAAAGTAGTATTCAAATTAGCATGCATTCAATAATTATAAGCAAAAGTACATCATCTCTTGGTGTTCGTACATCGTCGAATATTATCACTAATATAGCATCACTAATACAACTAGAACCGTAGCGCCCGACGGGTATCGTCGCGGGCGGTGGACACCCAAAGATAAGGAACCATCACAGGATCATAGCTCCAGTGAGATCCCTGAAGAACCTGCCAGGTATTGTCGAACCTGTCCTCCATTGCAACCATGTAGCCACGGACGTGCTCGTCCTCCTCGCTGACACGGTGACGTACCACCTCCACGGTGTCCGGAAGCCTCGGCACCGTCACTGGCCCACTGACCACCACCAAATAAGGATCGGGTCAACAACGGGCTGCCTCCTCACCAACGTCGTCCCGGAAGGTAGCACCTTCAATACCAGCCAGCGGAGCCCAGTCCGAACATGGCCCTGATCAAGCAGGCCTCCACCGCCGAGTCGGCGGCAGCGAGGATGCGGGATAGGCATCGCCCGACGTCGATGCGGGAACTACTTGATGTATAGTTAAATAAAGCAGTTTTATTAATTAAATCAACTAGCTAGTTTAACTACTAAACACTTACTATAAATAAATAAAGTAGTACTTACTAAAAACAAACTACTTCTATATATAGTAAAATAAAGTAGTTTATTAAATCAACTAGCTAGTTCAACTATATATGAAGCACTTACTATAAATAAAATAAAGTAGTACTTACTAAAAATTAACTAGTATTTTTCTAACTAATTATATTAAACACTTTCTCTTCTTATTTTTTCCTTTTTCTAAATACTATGAACAAAAAAATCATTAAAATTTTATGAACAAAATTACAGCAGAAAAAAATCATAAAAATTCTATGAACAGAAAAAAATCATAAAAATTTGACATATTCGATCTTTGCATATATATGAACATACAAACATGCATATTCAACAATAATATCACCAAAAAAATCTATTAACAGAAAAAAATCTAACACAATATGAACAAATTTATTACACAATATGAAAAAAAATCTAACAGAAAAATTTATGAACTACACATCTAAATTACTACACATCTAACAAAAAAATCTATGAACTACAAAAAAATCTAAAAAAAATCTAACAAAAATGATAAAAAGTTGCTCACGACGCGGGGCGGCGACGGCGAGGTGCGGCGTGGGGCGGGGCGGGGCGGCGACGGGCGTCGGCGCTGGCCGGGCGGCAAGGGAAGGCGGGGCGGGCGGGCGGCGACGGCGTGGGCCGGGCGGCAGGGACGGCGGCTGGGCGGGCGGGCGGCGACGGTGTCGGGGCGGCTCGGGCAGCCTGACGGCGTCGGGATGGATTCGCCGCCGTCGGGGGAGAGGAGATCGAAGTGGGGATGCGCGATTGTGAAATTTTCCTAAGTGCTACTTATATAGCAAAGGCTTTGGTCCCAGTTCATGGCGCAAACCGGGACTAATGCACCCCTTTAGTCCCGGTTGGAGCCACCCACCGGAATAAAAGCCTCTTTTAGCAGCCCAAAGGCGGAAACAAAGACCTTTGGTCCCGTTTGGTGCCCCCAACCGTGACTTAAGAGGGGCATTGGTCCAGGTTGGTGCCACCAACCGGGACCTATGAAGGGCATTGGTCCCGGTTGTTGCCACCAACCGGTACCAATGGACCCGTCTAATTACTTATTTATTTTCTACAGCTGTTTTTTAGTTGATTCTTTCTGCAGCTGTTTTTTTAGTCCCACCTCGCCAAGCGAGAGGCACTCGCGGCTGTTTATAAGCCCTGAGTGCAGAGACGATGAAGAAGAGGCTCAATGCTCTCCTGCCGTTGAGTTAGCTTCAAGCCTTAAGGAATAGGGTAGACTGCACGGAGCTATGTGTAGTGCAGTTTACACTATTCCGAAAGGCTTGAAGCTAATTAACGAACATTGCGCCTCTTTTTTATTTTTAATGATTTATTACAACTCAGAAATAAATAGAAAAAAATATATATAGCAGAAAAGAAAAAAAAACTATTCAGAAATAAATAGAAGAACAAATAGTTGTGATTAACTTTACTAAAAAAATGAGCATAGATGCTTATTTTTAATGACTTATTACAACTCAGAAATAAATAGAAAAAATATAGCAGAAAAGAAAAAAAATTATATAAAAAACTACTCAGAAATAAATAGAAGAAAAAATAGTTGTGATTAACTTTACTAAAAAATGAGTATAGATGCTTATTTTTAATGACTTATTACAATTCAGAAATAAATAGAAATAGATATATATATATATATATAGCAGAAAAGAAAAAACTATATAAAAACTACTCAGAAATAAATAGAAGAAAAATAGTTGTGATTAACTTTACTAAAAAACTGAGCATAGATGCTTATTTTTAATGACTTATTACAACTCAGAAATAAATAGAAAAAATATATATAGCAGAAAAGAAAAAAACTATACAAAAACTACTCAGAAATAAATAGAAGAAAAATAGTTATGATTAACTTTACTAAAAAGCGAGCATAGATGCTTATTTTAATGACTTATTACAATTCAGAAATAAATAGAAAAAATATATAGCAGAAAAGAAAAAAAAACTATATAAAAAACTACTCAGAAATAAATAGAAGAAAAAATAGTTGTGATTAACTTTACTAAAAAAATGAGCATAGATGCGCTTATAGAGAAAATTCAACCTAAATTCATAATAAATTTCTACAAACTTCAGAGAAATTCAGTATGAATTTAGGTCAAATTCCCTCTATAAGGGCATCTATTTTCATTTTGAGAGGAGCTCAACAAGGCAGAGAGGGAGGGGCTTATAAACTGGTGTGAACGCCCTTCGGTTGGCGAGGTGGGACTAAACTCTAACTGCAACGAGGACCAACCCTTTAGTCCCGGTTCATGGCACGAACCGGGACTAAAGGGAAGCCTTTGGTCCCGGTTCAGGCCACCAACCGGGACCAATGGTGGTGGGCCAGGAGCGAGGCCCTTTAGTCCCGGTTCGTCCCACCAACCGGGACCAAAAGGCCCAGACGAACCGGGACCAATGGCCCACGTGGCCCGGCCGGCCCCCAGGGCTCACGAACCGGGTCAAATGCTCCCATTGGTCCCGGTTCTGGACTGAACCGGGACTAATGGGCTGGCCCTGCCTGGACCATTCCCCGTTTTCTACTAGTGTAGCATTGTCCCTTCTCTCTTTTCTCTCAATTTTTTTTATTTGATGGGCTCTTTGGCCTCTCTTTTTATTTGGTGGGCTCTTTGGCCTCTCTTTTTTTAAGTCTGAAGTCTCATCGACTTGTGGGGAATCATAGTCTTCATCATCCTTTCCTCACTTGGGACAATGCTCTAATAATGAATATCATCACACTTTTATTGATTTACAACTCAATAATTACAACTCAATACTTAGAACAAAATATGACTCTATATGAATGCCTCCTGCGGTGTACCGGGATATGCAATGAATCAATAGTGACATGTATGAAAAATTATGAAGGTGGCCTTGCCACAAATACGGTGTCAACTACATGATCATGCAAAGAGCAATATGACAATAATGGAACGTGTCATAATAAACAGAACAGTGAAGAGTTGCATGGCAATATATCACGGGATGGCTATGGAAATGCCATAATAGGTAGGTATGGTGGCTGTTTTAAGGAAGGTAAATAATGGGTGCATGATACCGGCGAAGGTTGCGCGGCATAATAGAGGCTAGCAAAGTGGAAGGGTGAGTGTGCGTATGTCCATAGACTAACATTAGTCATACAGAACTCATATACTTATTGCAAAAGTCTACTTGCCCTCGAAGCAAAGTACTACTATGCATGCTCCTAAGGGGAAGGGTTGGTAGGAGTTAACCATCACGCGATCCCGACCTCCACTCATAAGGAAGACAATTAAAAGAGCACCCCATGCAACAAATTTGTCACACAACTTTTACCATATGTGCATGCTATGGGACTTGCCAACTTCAACACAAGTATTTCTCAATTTCATAATTACCCAACTAGCATGACTCTAACATTCCCACCTTTATATCTCAAAACAATTATCAAGCATCAAATTGATCCTAGTGTTTAATGCACTTTCTATGATAGTTTTATTATACCCGACTTGGATGCTCATCATTCTAGGACCAAATTTATAACCATAGCAAATACCATCTTGTTCTAAAAGAATCTCAAAATAATATAAGTGAAGCATGAGAGATCAACAATTTCTTTAAAATTAAGCCACCGCCGTGCTCTAGAAAATATAAGTGAAGCACATAGAGCAAAAGTATCTAGCTCAAAAGATATAAGTGAAGCACATAAGCGTATTCTAATAAATTATAATAAAGTGGGCTTCTCCCAAAAGGTGTGTACAGCAAGGATGATTGTGGAAAACTAAAAGTCAATGACTAATATCATACAAGACGCTCCAAGCAAAACACATATCATGTGGCGAATAAAAATATAGCTCCAAGTAAAGTTACCGATTAACGAAGACGAAAGAGGGGATGCCTTCCGGGGCATCTCCAAGATTAGGCTTTTGGTTATCCTTGAATATCTTGGGGTTCCATGGGCATCCCCAAGATTAGTCTCTTGTCACTCCTTATTCCATAGTCCATCAAATCTTTACCCAAAACTTAAAAACTTCACGACACAAAACTCAACAGGAAATCTCATAAGCTCCGTTAGTGCAAGAAAGAAAAACCACCACATAAGGTACTGTAATGAACTCATTATTTATTTATATTGGTGTTAAACCTACTGTATTTCAACTTCTCTATGGTTCATACCACTTAATACTAGCCATAGATGCATCAAAATAAGCAAACAACACACGAAGAACAGAATCTGTCAAAAACAGAACATTCTGTAGCAATCTGTAACTCTCGGATACTTCTAGAACTATAAAAATCCTACCAAAATAGGAAGTCCTGGGAAATTTGTCCATTGATCTACATCAAAAAAGAATCAACGCAAAATCACGTTTCTGTGAATTACTAATATTATTTTAAATGCGCACAAAGTTTCTGTTTTTCAGCAGAATCAAATTAACTAGTACCATAGGTTATCCTATAGGTTCTATGTAGCGACCAGACCCGAATCGATCTAGTGCTTTGTGCTCAGTGTCATCCCTGGATCAGTAATGCTGACACCACACAGTACTTCGAAGGATTTATAGCAGAGTAGCAATCACACACTTATTACATCGTTGTCCACAAGGGAACTTGACACAATAATATGGCTTAAGGCCATCTAACAATAACAGCGGAAGGCTTGGAAGACAAGTGAGTCCATCAACTCCATCGGCATCACTGAGTATAGAACCACGACCTAACACCTTACTCATCGTCTGAAAAGTCTGCAACGTGAAAAGTTGCAGCCCGAAAACGGGTCAGCACATGGAATATGCTGGCAATGTAACACATAGAGAACAATGAAGCAACAAGCCTATACTACATGCATATATGGCTGGTGGAAAGGCTCTCTGATTTACATTTTTGCATAAAGCTGATTTTTCCCTACATCAAAGGAATAATTTTATTTAACTATCATGGTGGTTGTTAAACATTGAGAATGATTGACAGCATCCTCAATCCCAATTAAAAAGTACTCATTAAAACCCAATAACATTTATTATTAGAAGTAACATGTTGAGATTCACATGATATTCAAGTACTAGATACTCAAGATGTCCATAACCGGGGACACGGCTAATCATGATTAGTTTTTACACTCTGCAGAGGTTTGCGCACTTTTCCCCACAAGACTCGATCGCCTCCGTTTGGTTCTCGCACTACATGGTGTTTGAGAGACGGATGACCAAGAAATAGTCTTTCAGAAGCGCTAGCACCTTACATGTGGGTAGACCGTACCAACCTACATCCCCTACATCAGCTAGCCTACCCGTAAGAGTTCGCACAACTTAGTCAACTACGCCAGAGCCCATAATTGGCTTGTGGCTGCACACGGAAGTTTCAGTTTGAATAATCTTATGATCCCTTAGAGCACGGGTGGCGGTCCGAAGAAATACAGGCAAGTCTGATAGAAACCAGGTGCCTCAATCCACCCAGATGTGTGTTTAGGTTACCACCTTAAATAAACCATTAATTAACAATCTCACATCTGTCATGGATATTCACTCACCCAATCCACGTCTACTAGCATAGCATGGCATAATAAGCAAACGTAGAAGTAACTCCCAAGGTTTCATAAGTAAAACAGGTAATAGGTACTACCTCAATCTACTTCCCATCCCACAATTTAATTAGATCCTAACCATGCAAGTGTTTGAGGGTTTGATCTAATGCAATAAAACTGGGTAGTAGAAAAGGCATGATCAAAGTGTTACTTGCCTTGCTGATTATCCGCGAGTCCTAGAGATTCGAAGTAACAAGCGGCGCACTCCGGGTGATCTAACGCAGACAAACAACAAGCATACAATAAGTACTCATCTAATGCACAGGGAAATCTCGAATAAAAGATCTAACCAGATAGTTCAACTTAAGAACCCTGGTTGCAAAAGAATCGAATCAAATAAAGCATCGAAAGTCGGAACTCGAGAGAGAACGACTCGGTTTAGCAATCTGAAATTAAGTCAAAATTTTACAGTAGCAAAACTCTGTGTAAGTAGGTTAGTCGAACGGCGGTTTCATAACGAAACTCCAGGCGCTTGAATCACCTGATTCGATAAACGAGCAAGAAATAAAACAGATTTGAAAATCGGATCAGAAATCGAATCTGAAAAATAATGGATTAAATCCGATTTAAAAGAAAACGACGAACGGGTTAAATAACGGACGTTCGTTAACAGAACTAATCCAACGAACACGTTCATTGAAACGAACGGGTCGGTGAACGTTCACTAAATAAGAAAACCGAAAATAAATAAAAAAACCATCTAGGTTTTTGAAAAAAAAACCGAACATCGCAAAAAAAACCGGATCGGTCTTTTAACAAAACCGGATCGGGGCGGCGGCGAGGGGCTACCTCCGGCGGCTCGGCCAAGGGGCTCCGACCTCCGGGTCGGGCGACGGGCGGTGGGTCGCGGCGGGGTCGACCTGGTGGCGAGGGGGCTCCGGGGGTCCGGCGTCGGCGAGGGGCGACGAGGGCGACGGCGGCGGCCTTCGGGTGGAGGGCGGCGGCAACGGGCGGGTTGAGGGAGAGGAGGCGGCGGGGTTAAATAGGAGGGGGCTCCGGTTGCCTTGGGGAGGGGGCACGGCGGCGGCGTCGTCCCCGAGCGGGACTCGGCGGGCGGCGAAGCGGGACTGGGAGGGAGAGGGAGGCGGGCGGGGCCGGGCTCGGCTAAGCTGGGCCGGCTGGGCCTTGGCCCAGCGCGTTTTTTTAAACAAAACAAAGCGGATAAAAAATACCAAACGAACTCCGATTTTAATAAAATTAATTTTCCCGACTCCTAAAAATGAGTCGAACAAAATGAACTTTAAAACGGCAAACATGCATATTTTTTTAAAATGCTCATTTTTGCCTAAACAAAATAAATCTTCCAAATCAAATTTTTGATTTATTTATAATATCTCCATTTTTTCTAAATATTGGGAAAGTCATATTATTCCCTCTCTTAAGTTTTTATAGGAAAAACTTTATGAAGATAATTAAATAAATCCAATGATCCTATTTTCAAGATTTGAGAAATAAATCCCAAATATGAAAATAATGAAACTTCCAACTCTCTCCGAGGGTCCTTGAGTTGCGTGAAATTTTCTAGGATCGGAAAAATGCGAGAAAAATATGATATGCATGATGACCTAATGTATAACATACCAAATTGAAAATTTGGGATGTTACAAACCTACCCCCTTAAGATGAATCTCGCCCTCGAGATTCGGGTTGGCTAGGAAATAGGTGAGGGTGATCCTTGAGCAAAACTTCCTCTCTTTCCCAGGTGGCTTCATCCTCAGTGTGGTGGCTCCACTGAACTTTGCAAAACTTGATAACCTTGCTGCGGGTAACTCTGCTGGCATAATCGAGAATCTTAATCGGTTTCTCCTCATATGTCAAATCATCCTTTAACTGAATTGCTTCCAGTGGCACTGTGTCTCTTAACGGTACTTCTGCTATCTCGGGGTGACATTTCTTCAACTGAGAAACATGGAATACATCATGAACTCCTGACAGTCCTTCCGCAATTCCAACTTATAAGCAACTTCTCCCATGCGTTGCAAAATCTTATACGGTCCAACGAAGCGTGGTGCTAACTTTCCTTTAACTCCAAAACGCTTAACTCCTCAAGCGGGGATACTCGAGATATACTCTGTCTCCAACTTCATACTCAATCGCTTTGCGCTTTGAATCGGCATAGCTCTTTTATCCGGACTGGGCTACCTTGAGCACATCTCGAATCAACTTAACTTTCTGTTCAGACTCCATAATCAAATCTGGTCCGAACAACTGACGATCTCCAGTTTCGTCCCATAACAACGGTGTCCTGCACCTTCTTCCATACAAAGCCTCGAAGGTGCCATCTTCAAGCTGGTTTGGTAACTGTTGTTGTAGGAAAATTCTGCATACGGCAAATTGTCATCCCAGCTAGATCCATAATCTAGGGCACAAGCTCTCAGCATGTCTTCCAAAATCTGATTGACTCTCTCGGTCTGTCCATCGGTCTGTGGGTGGAAAGCTGTACTGAATTCCAATCGGGTTCCCAATGTTTCATGCAACTAGTTCCAAAATTTCGAGGTAAACTGGGTTCCTCTATCGATCTGATGCTCCTCGTAACTCCGTGTAAGCACACAATTCTGGTCATGTATATCTTTGCCAACTTAGCACTGCTATAGGTGGTCTTGACTGGAATGAAATGAGCTACCTTTGTTAAACGGTTGACTATAACCCAAATCGAGTCATATCCTGAACGAGTCTTTGGCAATCCTGTGATAAAATCCATGCCTAGTTTATCCCACTTCCATTCGGGTATCGGCAATGGTTGTAACAATCCTGCTGGCTTCTGATGTTCTGCCTTTACTTTCTGACATACATCACAAACTGCTACATACTCCGCAATATCCTTCTTCATTCCGGTCCACCAGAAAGTATTCTTCAAATCCAAGTACATCTTGGTATTTCCTGGGTGAATCGAATAGGGTGAATCATGAGCTTCTTGTAAAATCAACTTCCTGATCTCTGGGTTATTGGGCACATAAACATGGTCCTCAAACCATAGGGTATCGTGCTCATCCTCACGAAATCCTTTAGCTTTTCCTTTGCTCATTTTCTCCTTTATAGAGACAACTTCCTTATCCGCCTTTTGGGCTTCTCGATTTTGTCCATTAGTGTCGACTGAATCTCTAATGCTGCTACATAGCCTCTCGGAACTATTTCCAAACATAGCTCTCGAAGGTCCTCGGCTAACTCATTGGGTATTCCTCCCATCATTAGGGTATTGACGTGGCTCTTACGGCTCAATGCGTCTGCTACGACATTAGCCTTCCCGGTGATAATGCAATCTCATGTCATAATCCTTGATAAGCTCTAACCATCTCCTTTGTCCGAGATTCAATTCATACGTGTGAAGATGTACTTCAAACTCTTGTGATCCGTATATACTTCACAATGATTTCCAATGAGAAAATGTCTCCACGTCTTGAGGGCATGCACAACGGCTGCTAACTCCAAATCATGAGTGGCATAATTCAACTCATGGGGCTTAAGTTGTCGTGAAGCATCTGAAACAACTCTTCCTTCCTGCATAAGCACTGCTCCAAGTCCTCGGCGTGAAGCGTGTAATACACCTCATAATCCTTAGTCTGATCTGGCAATATCAAGACTGGTGAGGTAACCAATCTTTTCTTCAACTCCTGAAAACTTGCCTCACAGTCCTCAGTCCATATGAATTTGTTTTCCTTCTTCAACAATTCTGTCATAGGCTTGGCAATCCTTGAGAAATTCTCAATGAACCTTCAGTAGTATCCTGCGAGTCCAAGGAAACTCCGAATCTCTCCAACTTTCGTCGGTGCTTCCCATTTAGTTACGGTCTCAACTTTTGTGGGATCAACTGCTATTCCTTCTCCGGATATAACATGTCCGAGAAATCCAACTTCCTTTAGCCAAAACTCACATTTGCTGAACTTGGCATACAACTGGTGTTCCCTCAGTTTCTCCAAAACCAATCGCAAATGTTCCTTGTGTTCCTCTTCATTCTTCGAGAAAATCAAAATGTCATCAATGAACACCACGACGAACTTATCCAAAAACTCCATAAACACTTTGTTCATCAGGTTCATGAAATAGGCTGGTGCGTTAGTCGATCCAAATGACATAACGGTATACTCGTATAGTCCATATCTCGTGGTAAATGCTGTCTTGGGTATGTCCTGCTCCCGAATCTTCAATCGATGGTACCACGATCGCAAGTCGATCTTGGAAAACACCTTGGCTCCTTGCAAGCGATCAAACAGATCATTTATCATAGGTAGTGGGTACTTGTTCTTGATTGTTACTTCATTCAATCCACGATAATCAACAACCATTCTTAACGATCCATCCTTCTTCTCCACTAGCAAACGGGTGATCCCCAAGGTGAAGAACTTGGGCGTATAAAACCTTTATCCAAAAGTTCCTTAATCTGCTTCTTGATTTCCGCCAAATCCTGTGCTGGCATACTATACGGTCGCTTAAATATCGGGCCTGTTCACGGCAGCGATTCGATCAAAAACTCAATGTCTCTATCCGGTGGCATTCACAGCAACTCTTAGGAAATACATCAGGAAAATCCTTCACCATCGGTACTTCTTCCTGCACCACTCACGATAAGCAATTAACTTGCGCTCTTCTCGGTGATGCCGTGATACATACTTAATCCTTCTTCCTTACGGTGTGGTGAGCAAAATTGACTTTGTGGTGCAATCAATGTTTCCTCCGTACCTTGATAACCAATCCATACCTAATATCACATCCAATCCTTGGGATTCCATAACTATTAGGTCTGAGGGGAAAACATAGTGTCCAATCCTTAATGGCAGTCGATCACACCATTTACTAGCCATGTACTCTGCTCCGGGTGAGGTTACTAGCATGGGTGACCTAAGGGCTTGGGTTGGTAACTTGTACTTAACCACAAATCCCTTGATATGTATGAATGCGATGCACGATTTAAAAAAGAACAAGCTGCAGTAAATGACTTAACCAAAAACTTACCGATTCTTGCATCGGGCTGATCTTCAACCTCCTCCACTTCAATGTGGTTCACCTGTCCCCTGTTGAAAGGGTTGGGTTTCTTTCGAGCTTCCATTGCCATTTCCATTACGCCTTACGGGCGATCATTGGCATAATGCCCGATCTTGCGGCACTTAAAGCAAGTATCATGACTCAGGTCTACTTTGGATGGTGTTGACGGCTTGGTGCGATTCTGTCCATTACTTCCTCCATTTCCGTTCCTATTCTTGGTGCTATTATGGTTATGCGAATTACCTCCTCCATGAGTATACTGAAATTGAATTCCTGATTTAGGGGTATAACGAGGTTTCTGAGCTCGAGTTATACTTCCCTTGCCCATACTTCCGCTTGCAGTTCTCAATTCTTCTGCTGCTTTCCTTCAATCATGAGGGCTCGGTCTACTAACTCCTGGTAGTTATTGAAACTGGCTACCATCAACGGCATGCTGAACTCATCATTCAGTCCTTCTAGAAACTTCTCTGTTTAGCTGCATCAAGAGTAACGCGTCATCCGGGGCATAACGTGCTAGTTTACTAAAGTCATCCACGTACTGGCCAACAGTCCTTCCTCCTTGGCGTAAATTGCGAAACTCACGCTTCTTCATGGCCATAGCTCCTGCTGAAACATGGGCAGTGTGAAAAGCTTGCTGAAATTGATCCCATGTGACAGTGTCTACAGGGTAAGTGGTTGTGAAATTCTCCCACCATGCTGCTGCGGGTCCTTCAAGCTGATGTGCTGCAAACTTCACTCTTTCTCCATCCGTGCATCCTGCAGTGGTCAGCTCCCTTCCTATCTTGCGGAGCCAGTCATCTGCTACAATTGGCTCGGTGCTACTGGAATACACCGGCGGATTTAGTCTAAGGAAACGAGTCAGATGATCCGCGGTGGTGGTGGTGGTGGGTTGTTGTTGTTGTGGTTGCCACAGTTACGCACCAATGTTTGAATCAGGGTATTCTGCTGGATCAGTTGGGTGATCTCTGGCGGGAAAACAAATCCGGGGTCGCGTCTCGGAGGCATCTGATGGGTTTAGAAAAGATGAGAATTTAGAATAGAATGAGGTCTAAGGGGAATCACTACCCAAATGCACATGAGCAATACACACAAAATCACTTCATTCAATCAAACAAAGGCTTACAACGATCTAACTATCGCAAAAGTGCGTGTACTATAATGTTTACATGGAGGGAATACTACTAATATGTGGGGACTTCTACTAATTTGAACCGGTGGAAGACTCCATAATGTCTGCTCCAGCTTCGTCTTCAAAGTCGGGTTCACTTGGATCCGAATCGGTGTCGTCGATGTTGATGTAGTCGCTTGGGCAATCGACATCTTGGTCTTCATTCTGGCGCCAACTTCTTCTTCAGTTCTTCAATCTCGTACTTAAGATCGTTATTGTGTCTTGCTAGAGCTACGATCTCGTCCATATAGTCCTTGCGAGTTGTCTTTAGTTCTTCTTCAAGTTCGATGATCCTTCCCTTTGCATTCTCGCAACTCCAACATATCATTGCACATCTGGTTCTCCTGGCGTCGAATGTGCTTTGGTTTAACTCTGGATGAATGCTGCAATGGATCTATCCTTCTTGGTGCTGACGACGTCCCATTTGTCATCTCGGCGTCCGCAAATCTGGTAGATTGTGTCCTTGAGGTCTTCTTGATAAACTTCTCCAATGCGTCCCATGGTGATGTGAGCTGTCATGCTCTTTCCCAGACTCCAAGTTGGTGCACTGAAAACACTATCTATAGGCTTGGTGATTGGGGCGAATGTCCTTCCTGGAACGTGAGCGTGAATCTTCCAGCGCTCCTCTTCGTGCAGAGTGGCGTTGAAAGTCCGGTGAAGCTTGGTAGTCCAATGTTCAGGTACTTGGTAACTTCCTTCAAGAGAAATCCAAAAGGTGTGCCTTCATCCGGTTGGGTGTACTTGATCTTCGCGTCCTTCATCCTAAAGAGAGTAGAAAAGATGAGGAGTTAGAAAATGGGAAGAGAATAGTGATCTATGGCTTTATCTTAGTGGTCGTGTCCCTACGGTCGGTGTGCTCGATACCATTCTCTGTAGCGACCAGACCCGAATGGATCTAGTGCTCTGTGCTTAGTGTCATCCCTGGATCAGTAATGCTGACACCACACAGTACTTCGAAGGATTTATAGCAGAGTAGCAATCACACACTTATTACATCGTTGTCCACAAGGGAACTTGACACAATAATATGGCTTAAGGCCATCTAACAATAACAGCGGAAGGCTTGGAAGACAAGTGAGTCCATCAACTCCATCGGCATCACCGAGTATAGAACCACGACCTAACACCTTACTCATAAATGCGAAAAGCTGCATAGCGTGAAAAGTTGCAGCCCGAAAACGGGTCAAGACATGGAATATCTTTGGCAATGTAACACATAGAGAACAATGAAGCAACAAGCCTATACTACATGCATATATGGCTGGTGGAAAGGCTCTACGGTTACATTTTTGCATAAAGCTGATTTTTCCCTACATCAAAGGAATAATTTTATTTAACTATCATGGTGGTTGTTAAACAATGAGAATGGTTGACAGCATCCTCAATCCCAATTAAAAAGTACTCATTAAAACCCAATAACATTTATTATTAGAAGTAACATGTTGAGATTCACGTGATATTCAAGTACTAGATACTCAAGATGTCCATAACCGGGGACACGGCTAATCATGATTAGTTTTTACACTCTGCAGAGGTTTGCGCACTTTTCCCCACAAGACTCGATCGCCTCCGTTTGGTTCTCGCACTACATGGTGTTTGAGAGACGGATGACCGAGAAATAGTCTTTCAGAAGCGCTAGCACCTTACATGTGGGTAGACCGTACCAACCTACATCCCCTACATCAGCTAGCCTACCCGTAAGAGTTCGCACAACTTAGTCAACTACGCCAGAGCCCATAATTGGCTTGTGGCTGCACACGGAAGTTTCAGTTTGAATAATCTTATGATCCCTTAGAGCCCGGGTGGCGGTCAGAAGAAATACAGGCAAGTCCTCGATAGAAACCAGGTGCCTCAATCCACCCAGATGTGTGTTTAGGTTACCACCTTAAATAAACCATTAATTAACAATCTCACATCTGTCATGGATATTCACTCACCCAATCCACGTCTACTAGCATAGCATGGCATAATAAGCAAACGAGAAGTAACTCCCAAGGTTTCATAAGTAAAACAGGTAATAGGTACTACCTCAATCTACTTCCCATCCCACAATTTAATTAGATCCTAACCATGCAAGTGTTTGAGGGTTTCATCTAATGCAATAAAACTGGGTAGTAGAAAAGGCATGATCAAAGTGTTACTTGCCTTGGCGATGATCCATGAGTCCTAGAGATTCAAGTAACAAGCGGCGCACTCCGGGTGATCTAACGCAGACAAACAACAAGCATACAATAAGTACTCATCTAATGCACAGGAAATCTCGAATAAAAGATCTAACCAGATAGTTCAACTTAAGAACCCTGGTTGCAAAAGAATCGAATCAAATAAAGCATCGAAAGTCGGAACTCGAGAGAGAACGACTCGGTTTAGCAATCTGAAATTAAGTCAAAATTTTACAGTAGCAAAACTCTGTGTAAGTAGGTTAGTTGAACGGCGGTTTCATAACGAAACTCCAGCGCTTGAATCACCTGATTCCGATAAACGAGCAAGAAATAAAACAGATTTGAAAATCGGATCGTAAATCGAATCTGAAAAATAATGGATTAAATCCGATTTAAAAGAAAACGCATTTAACGGCTTAAATAACGGACGTTCGTTAACAGAACTAATCCAACGAACACGTTCATTGAAACGAACGGGTCGGTGAACGTTCACTAAATAAGAAAACCGAAAAAAAATAAAAACCATCTAGGTTTTTGAAAAAAACCGAACATCGCAAAAAAAACGGATCGGTCTTTTAACAAAACCGGATCGGGCGTGGCGAGGCTACCTCGGCGGGCTCGCCGGGCTCTGCCTCCCGGGGTCGGGCGACGGCGGTGGGTGGCGGCGGGTCGACCGGGTGGCGAGGGGCTCTGGGGTCGGCGTCGAGGCGACGAGTGCGACGGCGGCGGCCTTCGGGTGGAGGGGCGGCGACGGCGGGGCGGGTTGAGGGGAGAGGAGGGGCGGGGTTAAATAGGAGGGTGGGGGCTCCGTTGCCTTGGGGAGGAGGGGGCACGGGCGGCGGCAAGGCTGCCCCGAGCGGGACTCGGGCGGCGGCGGCGAGCGGGACTCCGCGCGCGGGAGGGAGAGGGAGGCGGGCCGGGGCGCTGGGCCGGGGCCTGGCTGGCTGGGCCGGCTGGGCCTTGGCCCAGGGGGGGCACGCGTTTTTTTTTAAACAAAACAAAACGGATAAAAAAATACCAAACGAACTCCGATTTTAATAAAATTAATTTTCCCCGACTCCTAAAAATGAGTCGAACAAAATGAACTTTAAAAACGGCAAACATGCATATTTTTTTAAATGCTCATTTTGCCTAAACAAAATAAATCTTCCAAATCAAATTTTTGATTTATTTATAATATCTCCATTTTTCTAAATATTGGGAAAGTCATATTATTCCCTCTCTTAAGTTTTTATAGGAAAAACTTTATGAAGATAATTAAATAAATCCAATGATCCTATTTTCAAGATTTGAGAAATAAATCCCAAATATGAAAATAATGAAACTTCCAACTCTCTCCGAGGGTCCTTGAGTTGCGTGAAATTTTCTAGGATCGGAAAAATGCGAGAAAAATTTGATATGCATGATGACCTAATGTATAACATACCAAATTGAAAATTTGGGATGTTACATTCTACTTGGCACATACACTAATTAAAACATAAAAACACATCTAAACAGAAGGTAGAAGGAAAATTTATTACTAAATAGAAGCAAAAACAAAAAACAAAAATAAAATTGGGTTGCCTCCAAACTAGCGCTATCATTTAACGCCCCTAGCTAGGCATAAAAGCGAGGATAGATCTAAGTAGTGCCATAATAATAAGATAGATCACGAAAACTCATCTCATATTATCTACGTTCAGCAGCAAGTTTTCTTTGAGGCAAGCAAAAGTAATCAAAAGGGCTAAATTTAATGGGACAAAAGTCCCCAAGATCGATCTCAGGAGTTATAGGTTCCTCCTTTGGCCCCTCATATTGCACAACCAACTCATCATTATAAATATTATTTTGACAGAACCTCTTGAGTCTACACTCAAGAGAGTATCCTAGCTCATTATTTCGAATAGCAAAATCATTATTGAGTTCAGAAATTTTATCAACTAGAACCGTGGTAGGATCCTTTTTTCTAAGGTTTTCATTAAAAGCAATATAGTCCAAAGATTGAAAACGCATAATTTCCTCTTGATCAAAGAGGATTGCCTCTATGAGAGGACGACCGGCGTCCACTTTGGCTTCTTTTATTATAAATCTAAACTCATGTGCCAAAAAGATAGTGGCGGCGCGCTTAACAGAAGAAGAATGCTCAATATTAGAAAATTCTAGAAAAGTTCTTTGTATGCAAGGATGCATGTGCATAAACTGTTTTTCAAGTTCAACTATAAGCATGGCAATAGCATCAGCAAGACTACTAGTTCTATGCAAGATAGAACTACCCATAGAAGGTAAAGCACCGGCACAAGTAAAGAAATCTTGAATAACCCCTTTTCCAATAATATTACCGCTACCGATTCAAAACTTTTTAGTATGCAAGATAGGGGGTTCCTCAACAGGAGCATCAGAATTTTCCATGTTATCATTATTGTCCATATCGACGACAATCTCCCCAATTTCAGATATGGCGGCGAGCAAACATAAGACAAGCGAAAGATAGAGGAGATTGGGAAAGAGAGGGCAAATAAAACGGCAAGGGTGAAGTGGGGGAGAGGAAAACGAGAGGCAAATGGCAAATAATGTAATGCAAGGGAGATGAGTTTGTGATGGGTACTTGGTATGTCTTGACTTGAGCGAAGACCTCCCTCGCAACGGCGCCAGAAATCCTTCTTGGTACATCTTGAGCTTGCGTTAGTTTTCCTTGAAGAGGAAAGGGTGATGCAGCAAAGTAGCATAAGTATTTCCCTCAGTTTTTGAGAACCAATGTATCAATCATGTAGGAGGCTCCTCAAAAGTCACACGCACCTACACAAACAAACAAGAACTCGCAACCAACGCAATAAAGGGGTTGTCAATCCCTTCACAGCCACTTGCGAAAGTGAGATCTGATAGAGATAATATGATAAGATAAATATATTTTTGGTATTTTATGATATAGATTGGAGAAGTAAATATGCAAATAAAAGTAGATAGAAAGCTTATATGATAAAAGATAGACCCAGGGACCATAGGTTTCACTAGTGGCTTCTCTCAAGATATCATAAGTATTACGGTGGGTGAACACATTACTGTCGAGCAATGGATAGAAAAGCGAATAATTATGAGATTATCTAGGCATGATCATGTATATAGGCATCACGTCCGTGACAAGTAGACTGACTCCTGCCTGCATCTACTACTATTACTCCACACATCAACCGCTATCCAGCATGCATCTAGAGTACTAAGTTCATAAAGAACAGAGTAACACATTAAGAAAGATGACATGATGTAGAGGGATAAACTCATGCAATATGATATAACCCCCATCTTTTTAACCTCGATGGCAACAATACAATACGTGCCTTGCTGCCCCTGCTGTCACTGGGAAAGGACACCGCAAGATTGAACCAAAAGCTAAGCACTTCTCCCATTGCAAGAAAGATCAATCTAGTAGGCCAAACCAAACTGATAATTCGAAGAGACTTGCAAAGATAACTTAATCACACATAAAAGAATTCAGTGGAGATTCAAATATTTCTCATAGATAAACTTGCTAATAAACCCAGAATTCATTGGATCTCGACAAACACACCGCAAAAAGAGTTACATCGAATAGATCTCCAAAAAGATCGAGGAGAACTTTGTATTGAGATTCAAAGAGAGAGAAGAAGCCATCTAGCTAATAACTATGGACCCGAAGGTCTGTGGTAAACTACTCACAACTCATCGAAAGGGCAT
The DNA here is from genome assembly GCA_021605145.1 of Aegilops bicornis. Classification (NCBI taxonomy): domain Eukaryota; kingdom Viridiplantae; phylum Streptophyta; class Magnoliopsida; order Poales; family Poaceae; genus Aegilops; species Aegilops bicornis. The sequence continues at coordinate 32,387,127 of CM038670.1, forward strand.
TGGAGATGATGGGCCCTCCGTCAGATTCCCCTCCGGCGGAGCGCGGAAAGGCTCCAAGATGGGATCTCGCGGATCTGAGAAGGTTACGGCGCTAGAAATAGTTTTTCGTGGTCGCCTCGATGTTTTCAGTGGTACATGGGTATATATCGGAGGAAGAAGTAGGTCGGTGGATGCTCGAGGGGCCCATGAGGGTGGGGCGCCCACCTGTAGATCACGTTTGTTCCAAAAAGATCGCTGGAAGGTTTCATTCCGTTTGGACTCCGTTTGATATTCCTTTTCTTCGAAACACTGAAATAGGCAAAAAAAAGCAATTCGGGCTGGGCTTCCGGTTAGTAGGTTAGTCACAAAAATGATATAAAAGTGTAAAGTAAAGCCCATAAACATCCAAAACGGGTAATATAATAGCATGGAACAATAAAAAATTATAGATACGTTGGAGACGTATCACATGTCGGCAGTGGACTCGTGGCAGTTCTGTGCCAAGCTCGACCGCCAATTTATGAATGGTTGGGGCGCCAACCTTGACAGAGACCTCCGTGAATGCAAGAAAGCCCTCCTTACTGCCATCCAGGGCTTGGACTCCGGCGCGGACACTTCCGGGATTTCCCCAGATGAGTGGATGCTGCGTTATGATCTTGAGGATCAGCTCGCTACCATCTATACAGATGAAGAAGCATACTGGAGGCTCCGCGGTACCCAACGATTGGTGCTTCGGGGAGAAGCTAATACGACGAACTTCCAGGCGATCGCGAATGGGCAGCGATGCCGAAACTCCATCCATTGCCTTTGGGATGGAGATTCCCAACTTGTCCGCCCTTCGGACATTCGTGCGCATGTCGATGGCTTTTACAAAGCCCTATTCTCCCCCCACCCGTCGGGGTGGGGCCACTCTGGCGCCCGATACCTGGTCGGGTGCCCAACTAGTGTCCAATGCTGCTAACGCCGCCTTAGTTGCCCCATTCTCCGAGGACGAGGTCCTCGCGGCGATTAAGGGTATGAACCCCTCCTCGACCCCGGGACTGGATGGACTGCCAGTGTCCTTTTTTAAAGCGTTCTGGCAGACCATCAAACCAGAGGTCATGGCTCTCTTCGATGAATTCTTCTCGGGGACCATGGACCTCGGGCGCCTAAACTATGGGGTTGTCACCCTTATCCCCAAAGTCCCGGGCACGGCTGACATCCGCCAGCCCAGCCTATCACCGTGATCAATGTGATATTCCGGATCCTGGCCAAGGGTACGCCAATAGGGTGATCCTTTTAGCTGACACGATCACTCATCCCAATCAATCAGCCTTCATTCAGGGGCGATTTATTCTGGATGGGTTGTTGGTTTTCCACGAGGTTCTTCATGAAGTCCGCTCCGAGCATCATCGGGCGGTCTTCCTGAAGCTCGACTTTCATAAAGCCTATGATACGGTTCACTGGCCCTTCCTTTGGGAAGTATTGCTCCGCAAGGGCTTTGATGACCGCTGGGTGACTAGAGTTATGCAGCTCATCTCCTGCGATCGAACCGCCATTAACATTAACGGTGAGATTGACCCTTTTTTCCCCACACTTTGTAGGGTTCACCAAGGTGACCCATTCTCCCCGTTCCTGTTTAACATGGTGGTGGACGCCCTTGCGGCCATCCTGGACAAGGCCAAATCGGTAGGCCATATCCACGGCGTGGTCCCACACCAAGTAGGAGGGGGAGGGGTCTCCGTCCTCCAATGTGCTGTCGAGGGCTCCATGACCGATATTGCCAACCTGAAGTTTCTCCTCCTATGCTTCCAAAAGATGTCCGGGCTCACTATCAACTTCGATAAAATCGAAGTGATGGTTCTGGGATACCCGGACAAGGCCTGTGGCATTCTTGGTGGCTTAATTGCTGCCTGGGCACTTTCCCCACGACATATTTGGGGATACCCGTTAGTGACTCGCGACTCACCGTGGCGGACCTCCGCCCATCCGTGACCCGGATGCAACACCGGGTCGAGCCCTGGAAGGGTCGGTGGCTCTCAAAGGCGGCGAGGGTAATCCTCATAAACTCCTCGCTTGCCAGCCTCCTCTGGTTCCTCGTGAGCTTCTATAGCCTGCTGAGACGCTCCATCAGGAGGTTGCCAAGTACCAGTCCAGGTTTTTCTGCGCAGGCGAGGGGGACAAGCAGAAGTACCGTATGGTGAGCTGGCCTTACATTTGCAAACCCAAGGACCAAGGTGCAGGGATCCTGTCTTTCCGGTGCATGAACATTTCTCTCCTAACCCGTTGGCTCGGCTATCGCTAACGGGAGGGCAGCCTCGCTCACCATCATCCGAAATAAGTACCTTCGCCAGCCTTTAGCTCGCTAGCGCTCAAGTGGATCCCAGTTCTGGCAGGCGGTGATCCAGCTTCTCCCCATGCTCAGACAGCACGTCCATCTCAATGGGTTCCGGGTCCTCGACCCTGTTTTGGTTCGACCGCTGGCTAGGGGACTCCCCCCTGGCCGCCTGCTTCCTGGGCCTGTTTGCCATTGCGGCTGACCCCCGGATCTCCGTCGAGACGGCCCTTATTGACTTAGAGCGTCTCGCCTTCCGGGGCCCCTTTGCCCCCCTTGAGGTAGACGTGGGACGCCTTCTCCGTGACATCGCTCTCCTGCCGATGTAGAGGGCGCCCTGACTCCAAGTCGTGGCGCTGGAGCCCTCCGGCCGCTTCTCCACGAAATCTCTGTACGCGGCCATTGCTCCTTCGTTGGCCCATGAGCCCTTTAGCCTGATCTGGGACATTCGCCTTCCCCTCAGGATCAGGATATTCCTATGGCAGTGGATCCAGGGACGCCTCCCCTCTGGGGTTGAAATCCGCAAGGGCAACGGCCTAGGTGACGGGATATGTCCCTTGTGCAACACGGTGGAGGACTCGAACCACATCTTCTTTTCCTGCTCCACAGCCCAGTTCATGTGGTCGTGCTTCCGTGAGACGGTCGGCGGACAATGGTGCAACACCAACTTCCCGGACTTACTCGCTGAGATCCAAGCCTCCCCCCCCCCTCGCTACCGCCATATTAGATGGATGTGCATTGGGATCCTCGCTTGGACGCTTTGGAACATTCACAACAAACTTGTCAGTCAGAAAGTGCCTCTTCGACGTGCGACTGACGCGATCTTCAAAATGTGTGGCTATTTGCAGATCTGGCGGCCGCTTAGCCGCCCCCAGGACCGGATCGTCATCAACACCCTCCTCGCCGACCTTCGATTGATGGCCTTCCGCATGGCGCCTCCGCTTCCGCCACCTCACGGAGCCTGATTAGGCATGTTGCACGTGTTGCGGTCTGTGTGTGTGTCTTTTTGTTTCTAGGGCTTATTGAGTTGTGCCCTCATCACTAACCCTCCTGCTACCTTACTTGTGTGTGTGAACCTTGTTGGGTGTTTGGCTCGGGCGGTTTGCTTTATATATAAAGCGGGGCGAAAGCCTTTTTCGGTAAACTTTAGCTTACGGGATGCTTGTGCAGTAAACATAGACAACTCAACTCAAAAAAGTTTTTAAAAAGATGAAAAAAAAAGACTCGCCCTTTGAGCCTTTGGATGTTTTCATTGGGCAGGTGCACATGCCACCCTCACCGATGTCCTTCATGGGTGCTGTTGTTTGAAGTTGCAGCAGGAGGTAGTGCACCTGCCCATTGCCATCGAGTCCCCACCCAGGGCTCCTCCATTGCGCCTCCAAAATTGCCTCTCAGATCCCTGGACGCTATGAGCTGATTCCTATGAAGTTCAAAGAATGCGTGACATTTTTTTGCAAAATAAAAAGAATGTATGACGTTTCCTTGCAAAAATCATGGAAGGGTTTCACTGGAAACTAATATTTCCTGTTAACGTAGAGCAGGTCTTTTGCTATGAACAAACACGAGACTGGAGGGGGCAGAGTGGGGTGGCACGCTCGACTAGGAGGAGTCAAGCAGAGGTGAGCCGACAACAAGCAAGGAAGGGGCTGCAACAAGAAGAAGCACGGTATGCCTGTCATGTTGCAATAAAGGCAGCGTTTTTTCCTGCAAATCTCCTGGTGTGGCAACCTCCGCCTCATAGGTGGAGGTGCACAGCACAGGCCACCCTCACCCGTGTCCCTAGCGGGCGTTGTCATTCGAAGTTGCAGGCAGGCCCTAGTAGCTCCTTTCTGCCTACAAAGGGCCGTGATCTAACTATTCCAGCGAAATCAAAGGCTCGTGTAAAAAAAGAGAACAAACTAAAGACCGAAATGGATTCCCTGGCATGAAAGTGAGATGATCATCATTGGAGACACCAAGTATGGATTTCAGTGCAAAGCAATATTTCATACTGTTCAGTACAACTCCAAACAACTCATGTGTATGATAGCTAAACCTCGTCAAAAGGAGGAAGATCAGCTACGCCACCATATCTCCAGCTCGCTAACAATACAACAGGTTTTCCTTCTAAATTTGCGAAGGGGTGAGCTGCTCAAACTCCGCAAGATGGACGAGGGCACTGCTCAATCACTGGAAGAGTCCACAGCGGTTCAGTTCAAAGAGATTGACAGGGACAAAACTTGAAAGTAGCGTCTTCGAGATTACACCATTAGAATTTGACCAGTGCACCGATCCTTCCCATAGAGTACCATGGTACCTTAAAAATCCTTTATTCAGTATTTCTTCTAATATCTCATCTCTCACATGTATAGCTATGTACACTATATAAACCTGTCAACCGCATACTCATCTCAGAAGTGCAATACTAGTTAATCATTCGGACGTGTCTCGTAGCCACAATTGATATATCGTCTCAAAACCAAGCCCTTTTATAAGGGCATCAACACCCTCTTCACCCCATCCTTGTGAAATCCATCACAATAATCTTGTTTACCAAAGTACCAATGTTATATTGATGAAGGCACATCAGAAAATAGGTCATGGACTACGTTGATACACTCGAAATGTAAATGGTAACTGCAAGTCTGAAATCTACTTGTGCAAAGTTTGCAAAGTATGTTTGATGTACTAAATCACAAGTACAACACAACGCCTCTGCCTTCGAAGCTTGAGATCTCAAGTTGCATCCTCAGTAGTATGTATTACACGGAGCTCTACTTTATAATGGTATATATAAGAAAAGAGACTTGTAGTTGAGCCCCCATGTAGGGGCATCCCGTTATCTCGACTGTCTAATCTTGCATCAAAGTTCATGCGGAAAAAATCACTTTTCTCATTTCTCCCAAACAATAAAAGATTTAGACTTGAAGTTGCAGGACAACATCACACAAGTACTACTATGTCCAGAAACTGTTTTAATTGTTTTTTGGGGCTGCAACAGGAATATCTAAAATGGTGACGCTAATAGTAATTAAATTATATCATTTGAGAAATTTATGTTGCACCAAAAATCCTGAAACATTTTCTGTATGCAGTAATTCTTGTATGATGTTGACCTTCAAAGTTTCAAGTTCAAATGTTCTCTTGTTTGGGAGAAACAAAAATGAGAATGCATGAGCTCCTTTCTGCCTCCAAAATCCCCTCGGATCACCTTGGGCGCTGGGAGCTAATTCCTATGAAACTAAAGATCCAAAGGGAATCCTTTGGCATGAAGCGTGATGTTGATTGAGGCCAAGAGAAGAAGGGCAAGGCAGAGAAAGTGAGCTGAGCTGCGGGCTGAGGGCAAGAGCAGTGTAGCGACTCCCCCCTTGGCAGCGCCGCCTCCTCTGAGGCGTCTCGGGGGTGAACCCTAGCCTCCCCGCCCGTCCCGTCCTCGTCTCTTCCCTCTCCGCCGCCGCCAAGAGGTGCTCACTGGTGCGGCCGTGTGGCACTGGTGAAGGTGGCGGCGGGGATCTGGGCGGCTCCGTCTCGGGTGGAGTGCCTCGGTCTCTAGGGCGGCGGCCCTGGGTGGTGGCACGTGGCGCGCGGCTTTGGCGGCGGGAAGCACCGACAGCGCAGGTGGGCCTCTTCCCCGGCCATGTGGTTGGCGGGGAAGCGGTGGTCGTCGGCTGCCGCGGGGCCCCCCATTGGTTGTTGGATCGCCATGGAGAAGCTCGTCCTCAACCCCGATCTGCTACGGATCCGGCCCCTGGTGGCTCTGGCCGCCGTCCTCGGGTGCCGGTGCTTCAGATCTGGTGGTTGGAGGCGGATCCGGGGGAATCACTTGGCCAGCGCGGCGTTCTCTCCGAAGGCGGCGCCTTTTGGTGCTGCTCCCATGTTGAAGGCTTCGGCGAGGATGCCCTTCCTCCCACCCCTCCCCGGAGCTCAGGTGAATGCCTCAGATCCCCCTGTTCCAGGCGACGACGGCACCATGGTGGCTTAATCCTTCCCGAAGGCGTCGTTTTGGGGCTTCTTGAGCGGTGGTGGTGTTGGCGAGGGTTCGTTAACAGCGTGTGGCGGCCAGGCTTCATCTTCGGCAGCCTGTTCGGTTCTTGGTGTGGATGGTCCCGACCGTCGGTGTGAGGCTATCGGTGTCCCTCTCGGTGCATGTGGTTTCTGGCGATTCCTAACCTTGACCGATGTAGTGTGCTGCCATTCTCGGCCTTCTCCTTGGTCGGCGCCTCCGTTCGACTTCTCTCGTCCGGCGTTCTGTCTTGCCGCTACCGGCGACGGTGCTTGGGTGTTTGGGTCCCCGTTGCGTGTGGGTTTGCTCCTGCTATCTCTCCTTGGGCAGCTTGGTCACCTTGATTTGGGTTCTTGGAACCACTCTGCTAGTCGCCGGTGCAGCACCCATCGAGCCTGGGTGAAAGGACAGTGGCCCTTCTTTGCGCGGCAGAGACAAATCTTGGCTGCCTTGTTTGGCCCTTCGGTGGCAGTCAGCGATCACAATACCCGCATGGTGGTGCCCTCCTCCCATGGCCTTAGTAGTTTAGCTGGTGTAGGTGTAGCGGCGGTTGTTGGCAACGGCGTGGTGTGTTCTTGCCTGCTGGTTGTTTCCTTAGAGTTGTTCCTCTTTGCACCTTGTATCCTTTTTCTGCTTTCTCCCTTTGTGTATGTTGCTTCCATGTAATCCTGGTCGGTTGATGGCTTTGTTAATTCAAAGTCGGATTAGGTTCGAGCCCTTCTCGGGCTCGGCCGGCGCCTTTTCTCTAAAAAAGCATGATGTTGATTTGCAAAAATCATGGACAGATTTCATTGGAAAAGTAATATTTCCTGCTCTTCAACTTCGCAGAGGACAATAGTTTTATTGTTCACATCTTTATTCTATTGGACCTATCAAATCGGTTAACAGAAAACAAAGGAAACATGATATCTTCATATTCAACCCGCTCTGTGATCTGGCAGTTAGGGATTAAAGATGCCACCTGCATTTCAGATAAACAATATTATTACACTACCGCAACTCCGCACAATATGCATCCAAACGAAAATTTCTATCTGAATTAGGTACATATCCGCCGTCCCAACATGGCAAATCCAGGTGGGTGTATATTTTGATTTTCAGTTTTCCCAGCTAGTCCCCTTGGAAGATAAAAAAAGAATCTTTAAGAAACAGTGGAAGACAAAAAAAAGGTTCATTTGAAGTGTGTTTCAGTCATTTTTGTGTTGTACATGTGTTAGGCATGCAGTTTACCTCTCTAACCTGAGTTTCCCTGATGAAAATATACTGCATGCATGTAGTTAGATCAAATGTTTTCTAAATGGTCACCAGGGAGCAAACCACCCACCTTTAAAAAAAAGGAGGTTGAACCCCCAGCCTCTGCATCAACCGTTGCATGCAGCCATCTTTATTAATTATTCTATAAAAGTCTGACAGGAACATACATCAATCCAACCGAAGCCACCACTCACACCTACAAACTCGATAATGTGGAGTGCTCTCACTCCCCATATCTAAAACGGGTGTCGAGTCGATCCATCCACATAACGTATCAGGACCAACAACCGATGCGGCCTACATAAAGCGCACACCACATGCACACGTTTAGAAGCCGCCATCATCATCGTACCACACTGACCCATCTTTAGGAGAGAGATTCGCATCATCCTTTTGCCAGTTCGACATCCGTCGACGCCACCACGGCGCCCAACGGCGCCACCGCTTCGCGCCGTCTGCAGACACAAAGACTCGGAAGATCTGTCGTGTGTAGCACCTGCCAACCAGGCATGACTCAGCGTAGCACCTGCCGGTCATGCATGCATGACTTGACAGCTTCACCAAGCTCTGTGCAAGACGGTTGCTCCACCTCTTTCCTCTCGTCCTCCGGGCGCTGCTCCACAAAATGATGCTCCCAAGAGAGAAACAGCACCGTAGTACCGCCATCGCTCGATCTAGAAGACCAGATCCTAGGGTTTCAAGCAGCACGAGTGAGTCGACAATAGTTACACGACGATGCCTTCATCAAGGTAATGACCCAAATATGCCGCCATCGCCCGCCAACTGCTCGGTTTTCACCGGCAACTATGTCTCCCGACTCGTAGCCAGGACTAGATGACAAATCTCGAGATCCGACCACCCAGCCGCAGGCCGACCACCTTTGATGGAAGAGATGATCATCACCGTCGGCTGCATCGGTCAGAACAGATCTGATTGGAGGTGCCGCCGACGCAACCACCAGGCCCTCCACGCCGCCGCCGCTGCCCGAACAGGGCTTGCCGCTGTTCCCGCGGCCCGGGCCGCCTCCGACACCGCCGGGCCACAGCCACATGAACATTTCATTGAGCAAAGAGGTCAGAGGGCATGAAAAATAGGTCTAAAAGGTAGATGATGCAGCAAGACTCGGCCAATCGTGGAGTCACACTACAAGAAATCAGTAAATACATGACGGAATCAAACCGACATGGTTGGGCCTAAAACCATCATGGATTGCCACGCTGCGTGACGGATTCAAAATCCGTCATGTATATCGCATCATAATTTGACCACCATGCGCTCTATGACGGAGCTACCAATACCGTCATGGATCCATGACGGCTCTTGACAGTCATATATGGCACTTAACTGATGTGATAACAACGACGTTAACGCGCATACCACATCATCATCCGACATGGCAGCCAACATGAATCCAACATGGCGGCCCATCTAGTAATCAGCCCATAGACAATTTTGGTCCACTGTTTTCGGCTTCGGCCCAGGTGATCATCAGCTCAGTTAAAATCTCAGCCCGCTGAAGTTGTAGCCCAATTCGAATTATGGCCCACTCATTTCCATTAGTTGCAACTTTAGCCCACCAATTATAGTCTAGACCAATACCTGTTATTTTGTGTCTGTTAACATTTCAAGCACATACTTTTTTAAAGATTTTTGCTCACATCATTAAGTTAAAAAAATCACACAAACATAAATTACAACCAATAGTAAAAAGAAAAATGAAACCAACTAAAAAATTACATAAATGCAAGTTCAGCCAAGTCATGCTTGTTGATATTTATTTTTATTTTTTTGAGAAAATGAAAGTCAGAGTACAACATCATGACGCTGAACTTATTAGGCTAGGATCCACCAGATCCAGTACCACCATCGTCTTCCATTTGCTAAAAATAAATAAAAGAACCTAAAATCTAAAAAGTGGCCGCGCACTATTTGGTGTTCCCGAGCGGCCGCGTCTGCACACACATGCATGTGTATTTTTTGTCTCGTAGCGCATGTGGGTGCTGGCATTAAATGTGTTCACACTAGTCTCATCAGTTAGAGAAAACAGATCCATGTACTTTTATTTCGGGATTCCAAATTCTTTTAAAGCCATATCTTTTAAACCACACGTCGGAATTCAGTTCCATTTTCACCGTTGGATTCATCGCGACAAGATCTTTAAAACTAGATCCCGCATGGATATGTTTTGACAAAAAAAATTATGTCAATTTTGGTGCTATATGGTGCAACTTTACTACTGTATGGTGTAACTTTTTGAAAAATCAGTTGGCTTGTAATTTAGTCTAGTTGTACATACATTGATGTTTAGTTGGCTTATAATGTAGTCTAGTTGCACACACATTGATGTTTAGCTGCCAGAAGGACTAGTTGCAAACGCATATGCTCAGTTGGCTTGTAATTTAGTCTAGTTGCACACATATTGATGTTTAGTTGGTAGGACACTAGTTGCACACATATATGCGCAATTGACGCGGCAATGTAGTCTAGTTGCACACACATTAATATTTAGTTGACAGGACTAGTTACACATATATACTCAGTTGGCGGCAATGTAGTCTAGTTGCACACATATTGATGTTTAGTTGGCAGGACTATTGGCACACACATATGCTCAGTTGGCGCGGTAATGTAGTCTAGTTGCACACACATTGATATTTAGATGACAGAAGGACTATTGGCACACACATGTGCTCAGTTGGCGCATCATGTAGTCTAGTTGCACACATATTGATGTTTAATTGGCAGGAAGACTAGTTCGTCGAAACATCCCCATGCGAGATCTAATTTTGAAGAGCACGTCACGAGGGTTTCAACGGTGAAAACGGATCTGAATTTCGACACGCGGTTTAGAAGATATGTCTTTTATAATTTTGGAAATCAAAAAATAATGCACAAGGAACGAATATGAGGAATATTAATAAAGCGCATGCAGAACAATCGCGTGAGAAGAGACCACGTAGGATAGAACAGAGATTAGATGTATTGCCTTTTTTTTAAAATGGAACACCTTGCATTCCAGAAATCATCGTGGACCAGCCAGATCGGCGGTCACGGCATCGGATACAATTCTAGGAAGGTTTACCGACCACACTTGGTAATCGGCATTGACATTCCGTCTACCAATAGCCGCCAACTCATGGGCAGGAGCATTACACACACGGGAACAGTAGGAAACTTGCCACTCAATAAAACCAAGCTGGAGGAGGTATTTGATCTCACGGAAAAGGGTGCCCAGGTTGGATCTGTCCAGAGAAGTAGTCGTTGCAGCTTGCTGGACCCCGATACAATCCGTCTCGAAAACGACACGACCCATACCCTGTAATTCAGCAAGCTTGATTGCATGTAGCAGGGCACTCGCCTCCGCGTGAAGGGCCTCGCCCATATGAGATAGCCTGCCTGCCGCCGCAAGGATCACCTCGCCAGAGTGATCCCGCGCGATGCATCCCCAACCCGCGAGCCCAGTGTCTGGGTCAAAGGAACCGTCCAAATTGATTTTAACAACATGTGTGGCCGGCCGGGTCCAGGTAGGTTTTTGCTGAGGATTGCTCTGACCCTGCTCGCCAAAAATAAAGGCGCCATTCCACAATGTGCTTTGACAACATGAAGCCGAACTCCTGGACCGTTGCCCTCTGCTCATTGTGGTTAGCTTTGTTTCGCTCCGTCCACCACAACCACAACAGGCAGATGGAGTGGAGTTTCTCGTCCTCCGGCAAGGAGACAATGAGGCTCATGAATTGGCGCGGTGACTGGTAGGGTAGGAGCTTCTGCCGTGTCTGCTCTAAGCCACACGCCTCCACATCTTCTTCACTTCCTTGCATCGGAGGAACAGGTGCCTCCATCCTCCTGAAGCCGGTGGCATACCACGCAGTCCGTCTCCAGTTGCACACCAATCCGCTCCACATTCCTCAGAAGAGGATGGCTGTTATGGGCCAGTCTCCACAAGAAATGATGAACCTTTCCTGGGCATCGCACTTTCCAAAGTTGTTGCCACATTCTCCTGTCCCACTCTCCCCCAGCTGAGCTCTCCCCTCGCGGGCGTGTTCGTTGTCTGTGGAGCATACCGGTATAAACCTTGTATGCCGATCTTACCGAGAAAAGCCCCTTGTTGTCAAATTGCCAGGCTACAAAGTCCTCATGGTGCTCAAAAATAGGGATCTTTAGGATTATTTCTGCATCTACCATGCTAAAAGTTTGTTGCACAAGTTGCACATCCCACGTATGTGAATCCGGATCGATGAGCTCGGACACCTTTGTCAGCAGTGTAGCCCTCGAAGGAACGTGGGAAACGTCTTGGCCCGCCGGCAGCCAAGGATCATGCAACACGTATCTGCTCCCCATCCCCCACTCTCCACACCATTCCTTCCTTGACCACCTGGACTCCTTGCAAGACACTACGCCAGACGTAGCTAATTCCCGGTGCAGGCACAGCCGATAGGAGATCTCCATTTGGGTAGTATTTGGCACGCAGTACACGGGCGCAGAGCGAGTCAGGAGCTTGCAGGAGGCGCCAGACTTGGCGTGCCAGCATTGCGATGTTGAAAGCATGCAGATCCCTAAACCGAGCCCGCCTTGCTCCTTTGGCAGCGTCATTCTCTCCCACCCCACCCGGTGGTGCTTTTGTTCATCATCCTGGTTTGCCCACCAAAATCGATATATCATAGAGCAGATGTCATTGCATAGGCCCTTCGTTAGGTCAAAGCAAGCCATTGCATATGTGGGAATTGCCTGTGCCACCATTTTGATCAAGATCTCCTTCCCCTTCTTTGACAACAACTTAATCTTATAACCTTGGAGCAGCTACCAAATTCTGTCACGGATGTATTCAAAACACAGCTGGCGAGATCTACCCACATAGCTCGGAAGGCCCAGGTATTTCCCATTGGATCCTTCTCCTCTAAGGCCCGGAACATGGAGCAAGGCTTGTTTCTTATGTGCTGGGGTGTTCTTGCTGAAGTGGATAGCAGATTTGTCCCTATTGATTGTTTGGCCCGACCCCCTCTCATAGACCTCCAAAATCTCGTTGACAGTGGACATGCTCTCTTCCGTGGCCTCTAGGAGCAGCAGCGAATCGTCCGCAAACAGAAGGTGAGTTAGCGACGGGGCAGTAGGTGCAATTCTTATTCCCCGGATACGTCCCATCTCCTCCGCACGGTTAATCAACGCATTTATAGCCCTTCCGCACATAAAAGGAAAAGGTACGGGGAGGCAGGGTTGCCCTGCCTTAACCCGCGGCCGGGAATCACCGCATCTGTATAGCCATCGTTGATCTTGAACCGATACCGCACTGTACACATGCAGTTGCAGATCAGGGCCACAAACTGCGGTGCAAAACCCAGCTGGATCATAATTTTCTCCATGAACGCCCACTCCACCCGGTCATACGCCTTGCTCATGTCAAGTTTCAGAGCTGCAAAATGCGTGGCACCCGTTCTCTTGCGCTTTAGGAAGTGAGTCATTTCATATGCCAAGATTATGTTGTCCGAAATGAGCCTGCCCGGTACAAAGGCACTTTGGTTGGGGGATATAATTTCACACAAGATACTCTTCAGTCGGTTGGCTAGTACCTTGGAAACCAGCTTATACACAACGTTACAGAGGCTAATCGGGCGCAAATCTTTCAAACTCTCTGAGTTTTTGACCTTCGAATCAACACCACTAGTGTGTCATTCCATCCTCCAAAGATATGGCCACTAGGGTGGCGGCTAGGGTTGGCCTGGGGGAGTGGGGGGTTAAGCCGGCGGGGTGGACCGGCTGGGCCAGGTGGGCTGGCCGGTTGGGCCTTGGCTTGCTGGGCCGAAGCCCGGGGGGGCAGGGGGGTTTTCTCTTTCTTTTTTTTGTTAGTTTAGTTTTTCTTTCTCTTTTTATTTTTATTCCTTTTCTGTTTTAATTTTATTACCCTAATTGTTTTAGTTTTGTAAAACATATAGTTAGCACCTAAATTACTAATAGTATTTATACCACTGCCACAATTATTCTTGTAGTTATAAGAAGTAGTTTTTAACAATTTAATTATTTAAGAGACGTTCAAATTATTGTTTCAGCGACTGTTCCTATTATCTAATGCACTTAAACTTTGTATGTTAATTTGAATCCACCACCATAATCATCTATGATTTATTTGCTACACCTTGAACATTTTAGATTTGACTTTCTCAAAACTTTTACCGTTTGACTAGATTTTGAATTTGAAATTTGAAACGGTTTCGAACTAACACGAGATTAACAACGGTAATCGTGGTGACATGGCATCATTTGCAGAGGTTACTGTAGCTTGATTACCCGGGCGTCACATTGGAGGTGCAGCCTAGGAGTTGTGTATTTTTTGTTTTGCTATCGTCTTGTAACATGGTGGTTATCTGGTGGAGTCACTTTCAGAAGGCATGCGGCCTTGGGTTTTTCCGCTTTATTTCCATGTTAATATTACTCAGCTATTGTATTTTGCTGTCTTAATAATATATGGTCGTATGCATTATCCAGATACCGGAGGTCGGGTTATCCTCCTTTTGAAAAGAAAAATCCACCCTTCCCAACTCAACTCCTTCGACATGCCTAATTTCGAGCTCGGTCCTAAAGAGCTCCTACCGTTGGGCTTCAACATCATCAATGGAGGCTCTTTGTGCCAGTAAAGAACATTATTCTCCCCGGATGTCGCCCCCAGCAGCGCCATGAGGACTATGCTATCGCGATCGTCGAGCCCGCGCCTCTGTTGGAAAAAGATCGTTGTCTTCCGTGATTTGGTCAATGTTCTTAGTGTACAGCTGTGGATTCAAGGGGTTGGTCTTTTCAGTTGCATAGCACGGCTATCAAAAACTATGTGTGATTATTCACCATATGTTAAGTTTGGAGTGATGGATTTATTTATACTAAACATTTTAATTATTTATGACTTATACCGCTAACATAATATCTTAGTTACTAACTTTTTTGTTACATTTAGCATAATTAGACACATAGTGTGCCGCTCAATTTAAAATACAATATTCTTTGTTGCTATTCTCAATCTATTTATTACAAAATACACTTTCACCAAATTTTAATTGTATTCTCTAGGAGTTATAATCCTTTTTTTCATTTCATTTTAGATGTTCTCGAGAAACTTTCGTTGAATTTGCTTTCCTTCAAATTTAAGAAAATAACGAAGACCAAATCTTGTCCATATGCATCATAAGATGTGTTATCGTGTATTATATGTGTTTAATTGTGTAATATCTTCATAAAGAATTATAGAACATACTTTTCTAACAAATATCTTGACAAAGATTTGTAGAAGGTATAATTGTCTATAGGTGTAAATAAAATAAAATTATATAATAAACAAATTCTTCAGCGGGTCAGCTAACGCATCGGAGGCCTCCTCGATTACAATCGTGTACTAGTTAAGAGAAATGCTAAGAGAAATGCTAGTGTAAAACGTGAGTATCAAGCGGCCTTTGCGACAAGCGATGGTAGGCTGTCGTCAGTCACGTTGCCATCACGGCAGGCCTTTTGGTCCGCGAGCTGCTAGTGGATGGAACGAGCACGTGATGATTGACGATGCATTCCAGTACCTTGTTCGTTCAGTGGCGAGGACGGGCATGCAATTGGACTTCGTCGTGCTTGTCAGCATCATGTTCGACAAGGTATCCATGTCCTTGCATCGTGTGTGTGTGTGTGTGTGTGTCCCCTAGAGACGACCAGTCTTCTGCCTTGGACCATCGATCCACAACACAATTATTTCTGGCGCGGTTTTCCACCGGAGTGTTTCAGAAAACTGAAGCCAACATCCACCTCAATGGCACTTGTAACTCCAGTACCAAAGAGGGAAGTATGTTCCGTTTTTGCACTTTTGCCGCCTGAACCACTTGTACCTGTTATACGCTGCACAAGTTATACCGGTTATACACGGTAATACTCTCACCTTACGGGATGCCTGTGCAGTATTCCAGTAACAAAGACAACTCAACCCAAAAAACAAGAATTCCAGTAACAAAGACACAACAACTCAACTCAAAACTAGAAGAAAAAACAAAGATGACTCGCCCTTGAACCTTTGAATGTTTGCAATGGAAGTTAACAGAACATGTGGCAGAAAGCACTTGCACATTTTAAGTTTTATGAAAAGATATGGTCAAATGCTAATATGTTCACTTGTTTTTCCTCTTGGCAAACATAAAACGCACTGTGCAAAGAAAAACACAGGGTGGAAGTGGCGATCGATATGTACCAAGTCAACCTGCAAATTTCAGAGAGAAAATTCCTTTACTTGCATATATGGGCATATGGCTGCACAAGCCACGCTCACCGCAAAGAGAGCCCGAGCTCAGTGGTTCGGCATGCGGTTGCGTAGCCTAACGACCAGAGTTCAATTCCAAAATGACAACTACTCCCTCCGTTCCAAAATAGATGACCCAACTAACGGATGGAGTAATGCACAGGGTTTCGAGTAATCCACAGGGGTTTCCCTCATTTATTGAGTATCAAGCTTGGTTCAAGGCGGCACGAAGCGAACCCTAGCCGCCGCCCGTCCCTCGGTTTCGCAGCCCACATCCTGGCGCTGCGGAGGAGGCCGACGGGGCGAAGGCCGCCTCAGTGGACGGCATCGACATGGCACTTTCTCCTCGCGGTGACGCGTTGCCCTGGACGGCGCGGCCCCTTGCGGCGCGGTTGCGGAAGCCGGCGTGGTTGATCCGGTGGTGGACCTCTCGTTAGCTTGACGAGGAGGTTCTGCGTGGCTGACGGGGGTCGAGCACGAGGGATCCAGATCGATCTCGCCATGGCGCATGTGTCTTCATTTGGCGCGCGGTCAGGGTGGTGACCCTGGCGTGTGACGGCGGCCGGTTCCCCCATGGTCGGTGGGTTGAGTCGTTGGCTTACCCGATCAGGTGTTGGGTGGTGGTTGTGGCCGTGGATCTAGCATCCCGTCTAGATCCGCCGCGGCGTGGCCTTGGCCGGCCGGTGACGCATGGAGGGACCTGTGCTGGGCGGCTGGAGGCCCTTTGTCGTTGTGCTGACAGCGACTTTCGTCATCATGGCGAGGCACCATTCGGTTCCAGTCAGCCACGAGAGCGGGATGACATGACCGCCGGTGAAAATCGCGCCGATTACAGTCATGGTGGACGATGGCGCCATCCGTGACGTCATTCCCTTATCGAGGCATCGTTGTTTCAGGTTGCCGGACCACGCTCCAGGGGAAACCCTAGATCTGGGGCTTCCTAGATCGGAAGATGACGACATCTTGACCGAAATGGCCCAGAGGTGGAGCGGTGTTACCTCCTCTGCGTCGATGACGGCGTGACGGAGTGGAGTCTTGGCGCTGTCTGGCGTCGTGGTGACGTCAACCATGGGCCTGGCAAGGTTGATGTGTCAGTACCTGCTCTGAAGATAGATCGGTGGAAGACAGCGGCGGTGGCCTCTGACAGTGCGCCGAACCGGTGTGTGCGCCAGACCTGGCAATTTGCCTTGGTTGAGGTCTCCGGTTTTAGATGTTAGGCTTTGGTGCGAGGTCTGTTTGGTATTCGGCTCGATCTATCGGCAAAAAAGCCACACTTCATCAAATGGATAGGAGTAGCGACAGATGTTGCCAAGACGGTGGCTTTAGACTTGCTGATGTATTATTTTGTAAGGTCTTTGTTAATAATTAATAAAGTGGTTGCATGCATTGCCCAAATGCAGAGGCTGGGGTCTTCCACCTTTTCTAAAAAAAGCCACCCCCACCGCGCACTGTCCTTTGTGGGCGTTGTTTGTTCGAAGTTGCAGGCCGTAGTGCACCTGTCCATTGCCCATTGCCCATTGCATCGAGAGCCCACCGAGAGCACCTCCTTTCCGCCTCCAAAATTGACTATCAGATCCCTGAGCACTCTGAGATGATTCCTCTGAAGATCAAATCGGGATCCTTGGTATGAATGCGTAACGTTTCCTTGCAGAAATCTTGGAATGGTTCCACTGGAATGTAATATTTCCTGTTAATGTGGAGCAGGACTTTTGCTAGGAACAAAAACGAGATCGGAAGGGGCAGAGGGGCGGCATGCTCGACTAGGATGAGTCAAGCAGAGGCACGCCGACAACGAGCAAGGAAGGGGATGCAACGAGAACGAAGCACAGTATGCCTGTCATGTTTTTTTTTCAAAAAGGGGGAGATCTCCGGACTCTGCATCAGACCGATATATACGGCCATATTTATTAATAATCAAATAAGTTCGACAGAGGTCTTGGAGTCTCAAACAAAAAAACAAAAAAATTCTCACAAAGAGCAGAAGAGTAAAAGTAAAGTCACAACCGGCTGGCAAAAGAAAGATAGAAAAACTTATTGCCTATTCTATTACGTAATCGCCATCCAAACCGGTTAAAAATAGCCCGCGCTACCATCTTCCATCGGATAGATCCAGTAACCAAACGCTCTCTGGCCTCCGTCGGAGTGAGTAGCGACCACATACGGATCAACGCAGTGGCACGGAAGATAACCTGCAAAAAAATGAGTATTTGTTGTTCTGTTAAAGACCAAATCATTTCTGCAGTTTCAGACTGCCCATATTAAAGCACATACTCCTACACGAATGTGTCTTGCTGTTTTGGAAGCTATTCCATCAAGCCACGTCCCAAATAACATGTTGGTATTATTCGGAGGAGTAATATTAAAGGCTATGTGAACTGTCCGCCATAAAAGTTTTGCCAAGAGGCAGTCAAGAAAGAGGGGTTTGATGGATTCATCCAGATCACAAAAACTACATCTTGTAGATCCAGTCCAGTTGCGTTTTGCCAAGTTATCCTTAGTTAAAATGATTTATTTGTGTACAAACCACATAAACATTTTAACTCTCAAAGGTACTTTGACATTCCAAACATGTTTTGAACTAGAGTTGATAACATCCAGATACATGAATTTAACCATAAACTCTCCATTCCTAGTTAGCTTCCAGCACAACTAATCGGGTCGTTGAGAAAGCTGAACATCCATCACTCGTCTCACAAGATGGAGCCAAGCTTCCCAACGGTTTCCGGCTAGCGTTCTCCTGAAGTGAATATTGAGAGGCGTGGACTGAACTACTGTCGCAACGCGTCTCTCCGTTGAACAATGCTATAGAGAGAAGGATATTGAAGCGCGAGGGGTGTTTTCCCTAGCCAAGTATCCTCCCAGAATCTCGTAGAGGTACCATTACCGACAATAACTTTGTCCTATTGAAAAAAAACTGATTTAACTCTTATCAGTCCTTCCCAAAAAGATCGGCCTCACTGTCACCTGGGACAAAGTTTTGGATTGAAGCTACTTATTACACAGAATCTGTGCCCATGTGGCCTCCGTCTCTCTGAGATAGCTTATACAGACACTTGCTGAGAAAACAGTCATGTTGCCATAAAAGGCAGGGTTTTGGTCCTGCAAATATCTGAGTGTTGCAGCCTTCGCTTCATAGTTGCACAACACAGGCCACCCTCAGTCTCTCACCTATGTCCCTTGTGGGCGTTGTCATTCGAGGTTTCAAGCACAGTAGGTCGCTACTTTCTGCCTGCAAAATTCTTTCTGCGTCGTGATCTAACTATCCTAGCAAAATCAAAGGCTCGCGTAAAAAGAGAACAAACTAAAGACTGAAACGGATTTCTTGGCATGAAAGTGAGATGATCATCATTGGAGAAACCAAATATGGATTTCGTGCAAAGCAATATTTTATACTGTTCATTACAACTCCATACAACAACATGTCTATGATAGCTAAACCTCATCAAAAGGAGCAAGATCTGCTACACCACCATATCTCCAGCTCTCTAACAACAACGAAAAAAATAGCGCACTACAAAATATAGCGAGGCCCTTCTCAAAATGTTACACTAGTTATAGCGCGCTAATATCATGCTACAATTTCAAAATAGCGTTTTCAAAATAATGCCAAATATAAACATAAGTAATGTATTTCAGTACCTTCAGACACCATCATAGAGAGACATAATCTATCCAGATACCTAGATAGGAAGCACAAATTTTAAACTGAATCTCAAACTATTGTCAATTTATTTAACATATATTAACTCTAAACATTGAGCACCGAGCCTAAATCAACCGTGCACTAACCACAAAGTAAACCTGTGTTTCCCTATTTTTCTGTTTTTTTTCATCATTTGAACACTATAACGCTACACGCTACACTGTTGTAGCGCCCTGTAGCACGCTAATTACGTGAATAGCGCCATAGCGGTTGAATTTGCTAAAATATAGCATTTTCTTTCTGAATACGCTATAACGGCGTAGAACGCTCTTTTTGCTAACATTATAAAAGGTGTGTCCCTCTCAATTCGCGAACGGGAGAGGTGCTCGAACTTCGCAAGATAGACAAGGACACTACTCAGTCACTGGAAGAGTCCGTTGTGCGGTTCAGTTCAAAGAGATTGACAGGGACCAAAACTTCAAAGCAGCATGCTGAAGATGCACTGTTAGAATTTAACCAGTGCACCGATCCTTCCCATAGAGTACCGCGGTAGTTTAAAAATCCTCTATTCAGTATTCCTCTAATATCTCATCTCGCGTGTATAGCTGCACTATATAAACCTTTCAACAACATACTCAGCTCAGAAGTTCAATACTAGTTAATCATTTGGACAGGCCTCATAGCCACAAATTGATCTATCCTTTCAAAAACCAAGCCCTTTTATACGGGCATCAACACCCTCTTCACCCCATCCTTGTGAAATATATCACAATCATCTTGTTTTCCAAAGTACCAATGTTATATTGATGAAGGCACATCCGGAAACAGGTCATGGACTACGTGGAGACAGTCAATATGTAAATGGTAACAGCATGTCTGAAATGTACTTTTGCAAAGTTTGCCAAGCATGCCAAAGTATGTTTTGTGTAATAAATTACTAGTACAACACAACGCCTTTGCCTTCGAAGCTTATAGATCTCGAGTTGCACCTTCAGTAGTATGTACTACAAGGATCTCTACTATATAATGGTATAAGAAAGAGACTTGTAGTTGAGCCCCCGTGTAGGTGCACCCCTTTATCTCGTTCGTCCAATTTTGCATCGAAGTTTTGTGCGTAAAAAACCCCACCTTTTCATTTCTCCCAAACAATAAAAGATTCGGACTTGAAGCTGCAGGACAACATCACACAAGTACTACTATGTCTAGAAAATTTTGATTTATTTTGGGCGCAACAGGAGTATTTAAAATGGTGATGCTTATTGTAAGCTATATCATTTGAGAAATTTATGTTGCACCAAACAATCCGAAACATTTCCTGGTTGGAGTAGTTCTTGTATGATGTTGGCCTTCACAGTTGAACTGAGTGCCTGAATCGACCGGGCATGTACCACTATCATGGAATGAAGAGAAATTAACGTGAGTATCACGCCAATCAAGCGGCCTTTGCCACAAGCGATGGTAGCCTGTCGTCAGTCATGTTGCCATCCCGGCAAGCCTTTCGGTCGTCCATCTGCTTGCCATGCACGCGAGCTGGTAGTGAATGGAACCCGTGATGATTGACCTTGAAATTTGGCTTTCTCAAACGCCGGGAAAAATGGATCGGCCAGCCCGCCGTATGAGATCCCCATTCGCGACTGTTCTGAGTTCATCCCGAACTTGAGGAACAGCAGTAAAATGACTGCGCGCAAAATGTAAATATGTACACCTACAGCACACTGTGGCTGAGTTCATGCATATACTAACTACTCCCTCCGTTTCTAAATACAAGTCTTTTTAAAGATTTCAATAGTTTAAAGTGTACTCCCTCTGTTCGAAATCACTTGTCTCGAAAACGAATGTTTCTAGAACTAAAATACGTCTAGATACGTCCATTTTCGCAACAAGTAAATCCGAACAGAGGGAGTAGATTCACACATGGAGCAAAATGAGTGAATCTACACTCTAAACTTTGTCTATATGCATCCGCATGTAGTTCGTATTGAAATCTCTAAAAAAAACTTATATTTACAAACGGAGGGAGTACATACTAAGCAACCAGCAGCGCTGCCTACCAGATGGGCATTCCAGTACCTCGTCGCCTTTCAGCCTTGGGTCACTATTCGACAACACAAT
Source organism: Aegilops bicornis (assembly GCA_021605145.1). Taxonomy (NCBI): domain Eukaryota; kingdom Viridiplantae; phylum Streptophyta; class Magnoliopsida; order Poales; family Poaceae; genus Aegilops; species Aegilops bicornis. The sequence goes on from CM038670.1 coordinate 32,408,662, forward strand.
TATTTCTGGCGCGGCTTGTTACCGGAGTGTTTCAGAAAACTGAAACCAACATCCGTTTTGCACTTTTGCCGCCCGAACCACTTGTACTTGTTCGGTGCCAAAGAGGGAGAGGTGTGCCGGCAACTTGCAAGTATGGGGCTGCAACGAGAATTAATGAAGCACGGTATGTCTGTCATGTTGCCATAAAGGCAGGATTTTGGTCCTGCAAATCTCGGGGTCATGCAGCCTTCGCCTCATAGGTGAACAACACAGGCTACCCTTCCTCACCCATGTCCCTCGTGGGTGTTGTCATTAGAGCATGGTTAATAGTATAGTCAACTGCTGGCTATAAGCCATTGCCATGTCATCTAGAGTCTGCGTTAAAAGAATATAAGAGACACAACTAAAGACCGAAACGTATTCCTTGGCATGAAAGCGAGATGTCCATATGATTGGTTACAAAAGACATGGATGGGCTTCACCGTAAAGTAACATTTCCTGCCTTCGTTACAACTTCGTAGAGCAGCTACGCCATGGTCTCTCCAGCTATCTAAACGTACAACAGGTCTTTCCCTCTAAATACATCAGCGCAGGGTTGATCCGCTCGAATACCAAACGATGTATGGACGCACTGCTCAGTCATCGGAAGAGTCGGTTGTGCGATTCACTTGGCAGAGATTCCCAAGGACCTAAACTCTAAAATACTACGTTGAAGTTTCACCATTAATTTAGAATCTGCCTGATGCACCCATCCTTCACAAAGAGTACCACGGGACTTTAAAAATCCTCTATTCAGTATATAAATCTTTCAACCGTATACTCAACTCGGAAGTGCAATACAAGTTAATCATTCGGACGGGCCTCATAGCCACAATTGATCTATCCTCTCAAAACCAAGCCCTTTTATAAAGGCATCAACACCCTCTTCACCCCATCCTTGTGAAATCTATCACAATCATCTTGTTTTCCAAAGTACCAATGCTATATCGATGAAGGCACATCAGAAAATAGATCATGGACTATGTTGAGACACCCAAAAGGGGAAGTTCTGATTGTAATACTGTACCACTGTACCCTCTATCCTCATCATCCATTTTTGCATCGAAGTTCATGCAAGCAAACTTCTCTTCTTTCTTCTCCCAAGCAAAAGAACGTTTGAACTCGAAACTTTGCAATTCAATGTCACACATGAACTACCATATGCAGATTTTTTTTGGATTTATGGCACAACATAATTTTTAAAAAATGATACAACTCATTCAAAATTTAAAATTAGAAAAATTTATGTTTCGTAAAAAAAAATCAAAAACATTTTATATAATGAGTGACACTTGCCTATAGTTGACCTGCAAAGTTTCAAGATCAAATGTTCTCTTTTTTGGAAGAATCAAAAATAGAAATTTCTATATAAGGATTGACGCAGACTGGATGGTCAAGGACTCTAGATAGAGGATACAGTGGTACTGTAGTACAGTAAATCCACTCAAAATGTAAATGGTAATTGCATGTCTGAAATCTGTTTTTGTAAAGTTTGCAAACCATGCCAAAGTTTGTTTGATGTACTAAATTACTGGTACATTGCAATGCCTCTGCATTCGAAGCTTAGAGATCTCGAGTTGCATCTTCGGTAGTATGATTACAGGGAGCTCCACTTTGTAATGGGATAAGAAAGATAGACCTGTAGTTGAGCCCACATGTAGGTGCACCCCTTAATCTTGGCTGGCCAATTTTGCACCGAAGTTTGTGCATAAAAAATCACTTTTTTGTTTCTCTCAAAAAATAAAAGATTTGGATTTGAAGCTTTGCAGGACAACATTAGACAAGTATTGATATGTCAAGAAACTGTTTGGATTTTTTTGGGTGCAACAGGGTCTAAATGGTGATGCTTATTGTAAATTATATCATTTGAATGTTGCACCAAAAAAGCATTTTCTGCACGGAGTAGTTCTTGTATGATGTTGACCTTCAAAGTTTCAAGTTCAAATGTTTTCTTGCTTGGGAGAAAGAAAAGTGAGAATGCATGAGAGGCACAATCGACACTAAAATGCTTAGCATTTCGTTGTTGATAAAATTCTTGAACAAATTCTATAACCACCATGATGTCCCATGGGTGGAGTTGATATGGCACACCTACTACAGTGACGCCATCCCCCATGCATCAGGACCTTGTGGCTCTTTCTGGTGGCGAGAGATCATTCGACGTATGCCGGTTTATCGAGGGATTTCCTCTGTGACTGTTGGAAATGGAGATGCGACATTGTTTTGGAAGGACTAGCACATATGCCCGCATGCGTTGCAACGGGAGAAAATTAGTATGCATTTAAAGTTAGTGAGAATTATCTGTGCATGCAAAACCCTGTGCGCATGTGAAAAAGGAACATTTAGCTTCTCGGTTTCGCCGGGCGTGAAGTAATCAATCCGCTAGTTTTTCATTCCTTGATCGAGGGCATTTAAGAGTTTTGTTACGTCATCATACGCCATAGAAGGCCCATGAATTATTCAATCTACTTTTCCTTTCAATCCAGGAGATTTTAAGGTACGATGTTTCTGAATATTGTTGGAAACTTGAACCATTTTAAATCTTGAACACTTTTTTGAAAATTATGTACACTTTCAGAAAAAACGCGAACAGAATTTGAAACAGGAACTCCTTAAAAATTAACAAACATTTGTTAAATCACCAACTTTTCTATAAAAACAAGAACATTATTTGAATTTGTGAACATTTTTTTAGAAAGGGAACATGTTTTCAAAATTCATAACATTTTTCAAAATCTGTATCTTTTAACAATATAATGAATTGTGAAAATTTCACTAAATAATATTTTTCGAATTTGAAGCATTTTTCAAACTACAGTTTTCTTTTGAGAAATCTCAAACAATTTTGAAAAACAATATAAGTTTTTGAAACAATGGGAAAAAATTAAGTTCCAAATATTTTCTAAATAGCAAAAAAAAATTGAAATTGTGAACAATTCCTATCATTTTACATTTTTTTCTTAAAATTCTAGAATTTTTTTGATTATTTTGAAATTAGATTTATAAGAAAATAAACTTAGAAATGAAAAAAGAGATAGGGGAAGGAGAATATAAATAGAAGTAAAATACAGAAACAAAAAAATGGGCCAGCCCATTATCGGTTATCTTGTGCGAACCTGAAACTATTTGTGGCCCTGGGCGGAAAATATAATTTTCCCAGCTGAGTGGGCAGAAAAATAAGTGGGATGACTTCGTTGGGCCACAGAGCGCAGCCCACATACGAATTCTGGAAAAGCCTTTTTCTAGCAGACAAATGCATAAGAATTTAGTACCACCTCGGATAGTAAAAAAATATTTTCGTGGTGAATGGAAGAAAAATTGGCAAAACACACCTTGCTTTATTAGTAGGTATAGATATAGATAAAAATAATAATATAATATATAATAAGGAAGACAAATAAACAGAAAAGAAATGAAAAAATAGAAACATAACACTTTGAAGAAAAAAGGAAAATGGTCCAGCTCAGCTTGGGCGCCCCGTGCGAACTTACGACTATTTCCCGCTCGACGCGATAAATAGGGTTGTCTCACCTGCATTGTGAAAGGACATGCGGTGCCCCCATGTGTGGTTTTGGTAATTGATGACATTCTCTATGGACTAATGGTTGCATTGAGTTACATTTGAAGGATTTTTCCATAGGCATTTCTTGAAGTCCATGTGTTGGTTTCAAGGAGTTTATGTGTTGACCAAGGTGCTATTAAGGAATTATCCAAAGATTGGTCATACATCATCCATATGAAGAGAGTTGGAAAGAATCAAGGTTGATCAAGACTAAGTCAAGAGTGAATCAAGTTGATCAACACACAAAGCGCATAAGATGTACAGAGGGATCAAGTGATCCCATGGTATGGTAAGCATTGTCCATTACGCTTTGTGTACTAACCCATGGTCTTCGTGAGAGTTCCTTGTGGGGTTAGGTTGCGGTGTGCAAATTCAAGTGAAGCATCACGAAGAGATCAAATGCTTGAAGCTTGCCGTCCATTGTGGTGACAATGGACTTGTGAAGATGTGCTTGGAAGAGTGGCTCACCCATAGTGGAGTATGGGGAGCAATCAACTAGTCTTCATCGAGCCAACGCCAATCAAGAAAGATGGTCCAACTTGAGGGAGTCAAGATCGCCATCGTCTAGCTCAAGTGGACCATGTGCAAGGCAAAGGTTTGCCCTTGATAGGTTTTCTATTTTACCGGTCTCATGATGGTAGTTGGGAGACCGGGTTATAGGATCGATTGCCGTACTATCAAGGGGGGCTCTCGATGAGTAGCTTGATCGTATCATTCGTAGAGAGCTCAAACCATTGCATCCTTGCATCATCTTTTTGGTTCTTGTTTGGTTTTTTTCCTTGTGAGATTTGGAGCGTATGGTCATTTTTATGACAAGCTCGAGCTCATCGAAAACGGAGTTCACATGCATCTTCTATGATGTTTTCGATGTTGGAGGATATGCTGTTTCTTCTCTGTTGAAGGTTTCACTCCTCTGTTTGTTAGGCATACCTCCTCTGTTGAAGGTTTTTCTCCTCTGTTTCGATGCTACTCGTTGTCTTGTTTCCAACAAGCTTGAGTTTGCTCAATTCAGAGCTCATTTGTAGAAGTTATGGCAGTTCTGGTTTTATTGTTTCCCTCTGTTGTCTTCTCGCAAAATGAAGGACTCCTAGTGTTGCTAATCTGGGGCATGCGGTAGTACTGCTCTCCGAGTGGTAGTACCGCAGCCCTCTTGATAGTACCGCATGATCCACCGCGGTAATCTGCAGGTGCTCACGGTAGTACCGCTCGTGGGAGCGGTAGTACCGCGGCCTCGTGCCAGCGCAGACTACTCGAAGCTGTAGTAGGGGCGGATGTAATTTTACATCCGCGTTCTACGCTGGTAGTACCGTGCCGCTGGGCGGTAGTACCGTGGGCTCTGCCAGGCTTAGCAAAGATGAGCGGAAGTAGGGCGGATGTAATTGTTACATCCGCGCCCTCTACGCTGTAGTACCGCTCTTCGTGTCGGTTAATCTTGTCGGATTTGGCGCAGTCCTCCTCGGCAGAAGTAGATGCGGAAGTAATTTTTACTTCCGTGCTTTCTCGCGACTAGTGTTGCTCGCCTTACGGTAGTACCAGAAGGCGCGGTAGTACCGCTCCGGCGGTTCTACCGCACGTTGCCACAATGCATCGAGCCTTCATCGGCGATCTGCACTTGCGGTAGTACCGCAACCTGCAGCGGTAGTACCGCGGCCGACCGCGGTAGTACCGCAGCTCCGTGCGGTAGTACCGCGTCGTGCGGGCTGAGTGAGGGGATAACGGTTGGTTTTTCTCCCCACCTATAAAAGGGGGTCTTCTTCCCCCTTGAGATCTTATCTCGTGTTCTTCCCCCATTGTTGACCTTCTTCGAGCTTGCTAACTCTCAATCCCTCCAATGATTCTTGCTAGTTCTTGAGGGAAAAGAGAGAGGAGATCTAGATCCACGTTTCCACCAATCACTTTCTCCTTTTAGTGAGGGGAACCTCTTGGATCTAGATCTTGGAGTTCTTCGTGTTCTTCTTTCGTTCTTCCTCTCATTTTCCTCCCTAGCATTAGTTGCTTTGGTGGGATTTGGGAGAGAAGGACTTGGGCACTCCGTGTGCCCTTGCCATTGCATTTGGTGCATCGGTTTGAGTTCTCCACGATGATTCGTGGAAGTTACAAGTTGAGAAGCTTATTACTCTTGGGTGCTTGGCGCCCTTGAGCTTGTTCCTGTTGGGTGCTTGGGCGCCCTAGATGGTTGGTGGTGTTCGGAGCTCAATCATTGTGGTGCAAAGCTCGGCAAGCGCCGGGGTCTCCAATTAGGTTGTGGAGAACGCCCGAGCAATTTGACCGTACCGGTGACCGCCCCAAGGGTTGCCAAAGTGTACGGGTTCGGTGATCGCCCCAAGGGTTGCCATTTGTACGGGTTCGGTGACCGCCTCAAGGGTCCCTTAGTGGAATCACGGCATCTTGCATTGTCTAAGGCGTGAGGAGATTACGGTGGCCCTAGTGGCTTCTTGGGAGCATTGTGCCTCCACACCGCCTCCAAGCGGAGACTAGCATCCGCAAGGGTGTGAACTTCGGGATACATCGTCGTCTCCGCGTGCCTCGGTTATCTCTTACCCGAGCCCTTATGCACTTTACTTTGTGATAGCCATATTGTTCTTGTCATATATCTTGCTATCACATAATTGCTTATCTTACTTAGCATAAATTGTTGGTGCACATAGGTGAGCCTAGTTGTTGTAGGTTTTGTGCTTGAAAAATTGACTGCTAGGTTTATTCCGCATTTGTTCAAGCCTCAACCGTAATTATTTTAAAGCGCCTATTCAATCCCCCCTCTAGGCGACATCCACGATCTTTCACATTGGCAGGAAAATAATTGGGCTGACTTTGCTGAGCAAGAATGCGGGCGGCCCATGTACCAAATTCTGCTGTTTTTCCTTTTCTAGTAGACCAATGGACACAAATTTAGTACCACCTCGAATAAGAAAAAATATATTAGATGATGAACGGATGAAAAAATCAGAGAAACACCTTGCTTTTTGATGGTGAACGAAAAAAAGTATAAATTTAGATATATAATTTTGTGACAGAATTTTGAATGTGGAACATATTTTGAACATTCAGAATAATTTTATAAATTGTGTTTTTAAACACAGACATTATTTGGAATCTGTAAACATTTTACTATAACAATAATAATTTCAAATTTAGAAATTTTCCAAAAATACATGTTCTTAAAATCCCGAACATTTTTTATTATTTCTGAATGTTCCAAACATTATTTGGAACAAGCAAAAATTGAATGTTCCAAACATTTTAAAAAAGGGAAGACAATATTATGATTCGACAAAAATAAGAAAATTTGAAAAAAATGAAATTCCTATTTTTTTGAAAATTATGAATTACTAAATAAGGAAAAAATAAACATAAATTTGGCGGAAAAAGAGAACGGGCCGGCCCAGTCTTGGGCGCCTTGTGCGAACTCCGCCTATCTACCGGACAGGGCGAGAAATAGGGGGAGCTCCTAATCGGCGCTTCGACCGCCGGTTGAGGCTACTGGCGCTCGCAGCTGATGGGTAGCGGGCCGGCCCAACACCAGCACAAAAAGGAGTACGTGAAGAAAAACAGTGCGGGTATGAGGATTCGAACTCAGCATCCCAGTACTAAAGACTAAACGCAATAACCAATGGACCATACTCGATTCAATTATGCTATTAGTATACGACACTAGTTAAGACGTTAACTTAAATTTGAAAATTACTTGAAAAGTTCATCGATGTTGAAAATTGTTCATCACGATTTTGAAAAAAGTTCATCAATATTGAAGAAACGTTCACACAAAATGAAAAAAATCACGATTTTGAAAAAAGTTCAACAATTTTGATAAAAATGTTCATCGATTTCGAAAATAAGCTCATCAAATTTGAAAAAACTTAACCGATTTAGAATATAGTTCAACATGTAGAAAAAGATTCATTGATTTTTGAAATAAGTTCATCAAATTTGAAAAAATTTCATCAATTTTTTTAAATCACCATTTTGAAAACAGTTCACAAAACTGAAAAAAGTTCATCCAATCTAAATATAAGTTCATCTAATTTGAAAAAATTCATCAATTTAAAAATAAGTTCATCTAATTTAAAAAAAGGTCATTGAATTTGAAAAAAGTTCATCAATTTTGAAAAAGGTTCATGAAATCTAAAGAAAGTTCGTCAAATTTGAAAAAAAGTTCGTTGAATTTTTAAACAAGTTCATCTAATTTGAAAAAGTTCATCAATTTAATTTTTTATCAAATTTGAGGAATGTTCATCTATTTTAATAATAAGTTCATCAAAATGTTAAAAAGTTCATTCATTTTCAAAGAAAAATTAATCGAGTTTGAAAAAGTTCATTGAAATTGAAAAAAGTTCATTGACTCGAAAAAGTTCACGAAATAGAAAAGAAATATCTTCTATTTGTGAACAGTTCACGCATTTAAGTAAAAAAGAAAATATGAAACAAAAGAAGAAAGAGAAAAAACGCAGAAAACTTAAAGGTAATTTCCTGTATGTTTAAAAAGACGGAAAGAAGGTTGTTATTCACGAGTGAAGGTGGTCCCTTGTTTGATTCTTGGTTGCGCACAATTTTGCGTGCCTTTTTTGAGTTTCAAAACAGGGGGAGAATGGTACTTGGGCCGAGCCCAGCTAGCGCCGCTGCAGTTGCCAGTTTGCGGAGACAGCTATAACCGGCGCCTGCAGCGCCTAATAGGAAATGCCAGAAATAGGCATTTCGCGGCTACATGGGCACGTAAATAAGTGGGCTGGCTTCACTGGGCCACGTAGTGTGCGGGCCTAGTATGAAAATCGAGATTGCTAAAAAGCAGACGGACTCACAAAAATTTAGTACCACCTCGAATAGAAAAATAATTTTCGACGATGAACAGATGAAAAAAGTGGAGAAACGTGCCTTGCTTTATTAATAGGTATAGATCGGAAACGAATTTTTTTTATTTTGTGGCCGTCTTTTGAAAGTGGAACATCTTTTGAACATTCAGAATGATTTTATAAATTTTCTTTTTAAGCACAGACATTATTTTGAATATGTTAACATTTTACTAAAACAATAACAATTTCAAATTTCGAATTTTTGAAAATTACATGTTTTTAAAATCCCGAACAATTTTGTATTATTTTTGAATCTAAAAAATTGGAACAAGAAAACAATTTTATGTTACAAACATTTAAAAAAAAGGGAGTACAATATTTTAATTCGATAAAAATTCGAAAATTGGACAAAAATGAAAATTCTAATTTTTTTTGAAAATTTTGAATTACGAAATAAGGTAAAACTAAAAATAAATCTGGACGGAAAAAGAAAACGGGCCGGCCCAGTCTTGGGCGCCTTACGCCAACTCCGCCTATCTACCGTCCCGGGCGAGAAATAGGCCTGTTGCGGCTACATGGGCAGGTAAATAAGTGGGCTGGCTTCACTAGGCCATAGCGTGTGCGGGTCGAGTTCGAAATTCTGGATTGCTAAAAAAACAGACGGACTCACAAAAATTTAGTACCATCTTGAATAGAAAAAATAATTTTCTAAAAGTGGAGAAACGCACCTTGCTTTATTAGTAGGGGTATAGACTTATAGAGTGGCCAAATATTTGCAGAAAAACACCGAAGAGCTTTCTCCTTCGCCGCTAATGAAGATGTTTCTGTCTGCGAATTTCTTCTGAGCAGCTCTTTGAGCGACATTTTCTGCTTACCATGGTCTGCCCAAGCTCATCAGGAAGTGGCCCAACATCAGGCTGACACTGCGACCACCCACATTGACACGACCATTGGTGATCTGTGCTCCTATAGAAGAGGTCCTATAGATGTGTGATTCTTACAAGTGGATGTGAAAGTCAAGCTGTACGATGAAACTGAAAATGTTCGCCTGGCTGTTACTCTCGGATCGGTTCAACACCAAGAACATGCTCCGCCACAGACATGACTTTGTGGTGGGCGATGTGGGGCCAGCTCCGACGATCGCATCTTGTGCTGAGGATCGGGAGGAGACACTCGACCTTTGTTCTTGGATGCCCTTCGCGGCTCAGTGCTGGAACACCCTGCAACTATCGTGGGGCGCGGCGTGTTAAAATTTAGGGTTTGCGGTCTACCCCTAATTCCTCTGCGCTTATCCGTGGTGTCACTCACACCGCATATCTGAGGCTAGGGGGTTGGGGCCTTCTTATACTGCTTTTCCAAAGAGTCCACCTCTTATACAGATAAAATTTCTAGTCTTGCCAACTAGTTTTCCGGATAGAGTACAGATCAAATTACCAACCACGGTCAAATTTGTCTGTTAACGGATTATACCCATTGTGTCCCCGGAGCACGCGCTTTTGAGCAACGCGCCATAACAGAGTGTAAATTCCTCTAATTACGTAGATCAACATTAGGGCTGTAATCTAACTGTACGATCTAGCTCCTTCCAATCATCAGTGTACCTGGGTAGTCTTTCCAATATAAATAGTATATTGTATTCCACTGATAATCGACCAGCTTCCTTAAGCATATATTATTTAAGTATATTCCAACAAGTAACAACTCCATGCTAAACATGTAAAGCAATTTCATGTATAAATACATGTATAATTCCATACGAGGTATTCCGAATATTAACAATTCTAAGTAATTCGAATATAGTTGCAGGACACATAATGCCAACATCTCCCACTTGTCCAAAACAATCATTCAAATATTCATAAACCCGTAGCCTTAACATGCTTACTAAAAACCTCCTCAGTAAGAAGCTTAGTCAGGGGACTAGCAACCATATTAATACTTGGTAGAAAATCCAAAGAAATAAACCTTCCCTCAATATGTTTGCTTGTTGTGACACCTAAGATCTCTAGAGACCTTTATTTTCCGCCTAATAATTCCAGCATAGCTGTCCTCGGTGCCTCGAGTATTATTTCCTCGAGTGTAATTCCACCTTTATAGGCACCTTGAGTATTTTGTTTCCTCAAGTGAAATTCCGCATTAATTATTTCCAGTCACATATATCAATAATTGAATAATTCCACATTGAGTCAAAATATATGACAACCATGTTGAATAAAGTTTTGAAAACCACATAAATATCATTCCAATCAGTAAATGAAGTTCCATCAGTAACCATATTTTGAAAGAAATTCCTGACTTCAGTGAGTGAACCTGCACCATATTAGTACTGAAAATTATAATTGAATATGCGTACCTTGACTTATTTCTCATCTCGCAGATATAGTAATACCTTCCTCAATGTGTTTACCTTTAATGTAAATTCCGGAACAAGTGACAGGTTGCGATGCATTTTCCACAATCTTATATGATGTGTGAGATTCCCTTAGCTGCTCGTCATTCCTTCCACTACTTGAATGCAGCATAAATTCTGAAAACTAAGGTATGATAATATAATGAAGATACATACGAATTCCAGTATCATTTATTATTCCATTTTTCCTCAGGAGTTCAAATATAATTCCTCACTGAGTATGATTGCCTTTATCAAAGGTATTTTAACAGATTTGCAATTTTCCATAGAGAAACACTTCAAAAATATTATCTATGTATTTCCACTTGTAAAACATAGGATGTTTCAAATGTTCCTTTCATATGAAAGTTAAAAGATGACCAAGCTTTCACTTCCATCAATGTGACTTTATCATTGCAAACAACAAAACAATGTTAACGTATACAATAATAATGCAAAATATTTCACACTTACATTTGTAGATGACCACCTTGCTTCATTTAGAAAACCATATGACCTACTATTCCATTGATGTGAAGCTTGTTATAAGACCATATATTAATATATTCTATTAGCAAACCATGCCTTTAGTTCCTCTTTCCCAAAAATTCCAGAGAGAGAGTTTCCACAAAGTATATTTCCCTTTGTGTGAAGAACCGAATATCAGGAGTGATAATATTCCAATGAGCCAAATTTCCTTAAATAAATAAAAACACTTACAAACAAGAGCTTGCGGTTGTTTGGTATGATAATAAGTTCCCAAACTATATATTTGCTCATTCAATTTGTTCCTTCCCGCATTTCTTCCACCCATAGTTGACATTGATGACATTCCACTAAAATTTAGAGTGACTTCCCCTAAAACACATAATAATTTTCCTGACATGATAGTCCAAGCTAATTCCTCCCACTTATCCTAAGCATGTTAGTGTCGGGAGTTTCACTTGTAGTTTCCTTTCGGGTCAAGATTATATTCTACTTTAATTGTTAATATTTCCACCCTTGATCATAAAAACAATTGTTTTCCTACTTTCCACCAGTTTTCCTTTTTCAAATAAAAAAAACCCTTTGATCCAATAAAATAACCATGAAAAACAATTCCTGGTGTACGCTTTGTAGTAACTGGAATTTCCTGTCAAAATAGAAGATTTCCTTCCAGTCAAGTGATTGTACTAGATGTAGAATGATATCAACAAATGACAGTATGCAATGCTTTTTCCCAAAGAAACAAAGGGAGTATACATGACACTCAATTCCTCCATTCAATTGTGGAGTGTACAGTATATTACAATGGTGAATAGTTCCATTCTCTTTACATACAAACGATATATTCCTGAAGTGTACTTCCCCCACCAATCAGTTGTTAAAACTATGATATTATTTAATCAACTGATTTTCCACTTCAATATAACATGTGACCAGCACAATAAAACATTCCGACTTGTATTTTCAAATAGTATAAACATAACATATCAAGTGCAATCATCAATGCTGAGATAAAATAAATAGCCTGGCCTCTAGTGGGAGTGCAAAGAAAATACCATAAGTATATCAGAGTAAACAAATGATGTGAAACTTTTTATCTCCTTCCACCTTAAGAGAAGGCGTGTAAACCAGAAATAACCATTATATATGCTTCATCAGTACGATAGTCCTCCCACTAAAAATTTGGAATTCCAGAATAATGAACCACTTAATCATATTCCAAGATATGTGTCCAAGTCGTACATGGCGTAAATATTGAGATTACAAGCATGTATTCCCACTGTAGGTATTCCTCCATAAGCAGTTATCTTCCCCAAATAAACAGTTCGGGTTGCCAACATTCATTGGACCATCAAAAAAGAAGAGGCCATTGTACAAAATTCCATAGTGCACTAATTTTAACCATTGATCAATATTTCCACTCTTCCTTTTCCAAATAGTATGACCTAATCAATAAATTCCAAGAGGGAGAAATAAATTTAATCCCTTCTCATTGAAGTTAAATAATATGTCCTATAACAATAATAGTTTTCCTCAACGCAGGAGTTTTATGGCATAATTTCCAATTCAAAGTACATCATTTCCATTGAAATTGTTGCATGCCAATGAAGTCGCGACAAATGAAGAGCAAATTTCCTTGTCCTTGGAGTGACTCCTATCTTCCTCCATAAATAAGTGATGCTCAATAATAACACTTCTTTGACCCTTTGCAAGTTATGCATAATGTTCCACACAATATTTCCACCATAGCAACTTTTCAGTGTGTAATCATTTTGCTTGGACATCCACACATTTTTGGACCGGAGTCCTCCTAAATTTCTTCCAAGGAGTAGACATATTTTCCTTATTGTGACTTGCATGCATAGATTAGCAATCAAACAAGTTAAGAAATTAATCAATAATCTAATAAAAAAATTTAAAAAATGCTAGGTAGCATATGAGTTCAATATTCCTTTCCTGACAGCATGCATGTACAGGTGCGCAGAATCATGTAGAATTACTCCAAGGAGCCAAAAGTTTCCATGTATTATGTCGGTTTCTAGAATACGTCATCAAGTTCCAGTGCGGAAATTAGAATCGCGGAAGTCGTTTTGATCCAATCTCCCTATAATTAGGTAGCAGCGGTAGCGTGCCTGCAGTTTCCGAGCAGCTAGCTCGTCCGGCTCGGCATGTCGTCGAGTGCAGATTTCGGAGCAACATCAAAGTCATCAGGGTGGAGGATTTGGCGAGTACACGGACAAACGAAGCAGGCACCAACATCGATGTCCATGTAAAAACTCAGGGAGAAGGAGATAGAGTTCCTACGGTGGCGTTTGAACATGGTGAACATGGTGGTGAAAGATTGTGAGGGGAGGAGTGGTGGTCTGGCTCTTTTTTGGCGAAAGGGAATATATGTCACACTTCGGTGGAAGGGGCGGTATCACATCGATGCCGATGTCCAGGGGGAGGATGGAAACAAGTGGAGGCTCACTGGAATCTACGGGGAGTCGAGGGCAGGGGAGAAGGAGAAGACATGGAAGCTACTGAGGACTTTGCATGGACAATCAGACCTTCCCTGGCTTTGCATAGGGGATTTTAACGAAGTTTTGTTTGCGGGGGAAAAGGAAGGGGGGCCAGCTCGGGCCCAAGGTTGTATGGAGGCATTCAGGCAGACTTTGGAACATTGTGAATTGGCTGACCTGGGATATGTGGGTGACCCGTTTACGTGGAGAAATAACTGGAGGGTGGCTAGCGGATATACTAGAGAAAGGCTGGACCGGGCGGTGGCAAATGTGAGCTGGCGCTGCATGTTCCCTCTTCACAAAATCATTAACGGGGACCCTCGACACTCAGACCATCGGCCTCTAGTAGCAGAGCTTAATGGGGTTGGCCCGAGGGGGTGCAATTTGGAAGGGCAAAAGTGCTTTCGTTTTGAGGCAAGGTGGTTGCTGGAAGAGGGTTGCGCACAAGTGGTAGAGGAGGCTTGGAATGAAGCCTTTGATCAAGGAATGGGCTCGGTGGGGGAGTCTGTTGGGGAACGTTGCAGAAAATTAAATTTTTTCCTACGGTTTCACCAAGATCCATCTATGAGTTCATCTAAGCAACGAGTCAAGGGAGAGAGTTTGCATCTACATACCACTTGTAGATCGAAAAGGAAGCGTTCAAGGGGATGGTGATGATGGAGTCGTTACTCGCCGTGATTCGGATCACCGATGACCAAGCATCGAACGGACAGCACCTCCGTGTTCAACACACGACGCAGACGGACGACGTCTCCTCCGTCTTGATCCAGCAAGGGAGAAGGAGAGGTTGAGGAAGATGGCTCCAACGGCAGCACGACGGGCGTGGTGTTGTTGGTGCAGAAGATACTCGGCTGTGGCTTCGCCAAGCACGACGGAGGAGGAGAGGTGTTGGGGAGGGAGGGCTGCGCCGTGGATTGGGTGTGCAGCCCTCCCCTCACCCCTCTATTTATAGGGGAGAGGGCAAGGGGGGCCGGCCCCTCTAGATGGCCTCTAGAGGGGGGCGGCGGCCAAGGGGAGGGGGGCTTGCCCCCCAAGCAAGGGCGCCTCTGGGGTTCCCCTCAACCCCTAGGCGCAAGGGCCCAAGGGAGGGGGTGCGCCCAGCCCACCAAGGGCTGGCCCCTTCCCCCGCAGCCCAAGTGGCCCCCCCCCCCGGGAGGGGTGGCCCCTCCCGGTGGACCTCCGGAACCCTTCCGGTGACCCCGGTACAATACCGATATGCCCCAAAACTTTTCCGGTGTCCGTTTGCAACTTCCCATATATAAATCTTTACCTCCGGACCCTTCCGGAACTCCTCGTGACGTCCGGGATCCCATCCGGGACTCCGAACAACATTCGGTAATCACATACAAGTCTTCCTAATAACCCTAGCATCACCGAACCTTAAGTGTAGACCCTACGGGTTCGGGAGACATGCGAACATGACCGAGACGCTCTCAGGTCAATAACCAACAGCGGATCTGGATACCCATGTTGGCTCCCACATTCTCCTCGATGATGTCATCGGATGAACCACGATGTCGAGGATTCAAGCAACCCCGTATACCATTCCCTTTGTCAGACGGTATGTTACTTGCCCGAGACTCGATCGTCGGTATCCCAATACCTCGTTCAGTCTCGTTACCCGGCAAGTCACTTTACTCGCATCCGTAATTTATGATCCCGTGACTAGACTCTTGTTCACTTTGAGCTCATTATGATGATGCACTACCGAGTGGGCCAGTGATACCTCTCCGTAATACGGAGTGACAAATCACTGTCTCGATCCGTTTCTACCCAACAGACACTTTCGGAGATACCTGTAATGCACCTTTATAGTCACCCGATTACGTTGTGACGCTTTGGTACACCCAAAGCACTCGTACGGTATCCGGGAGTTACACGATCTCATGGTCTAAGGAATAGATACTTGACATTGAGAAAGCTCTAGCAAAACGAACTACACGATCTTGTGCTATGCTTAGGATTGGGTCTTGTCCATCACGTCATTCTCCTAATGACGTGATCCCGTTGTCAATGACATCTGATGTCCATAGTCAGGAAATCATGACTATCTGTTGACCAACGAGCTAGTCAACTAGAGGCTCACTAGGGACGTATTGTGGTCTATGTATTCACACGTGTATTACGATTTCCGGATAATACAATTATAGCATGAATAAAAGACAGTTATCACGAACAAGGAAATATAATAATAATGCTTTTATTATTGCCTCTAGGGCATATTTCCAACAGTCTCCCACTTGCACTAGAGTCAATAATCTAGTTACATTGTGATGAATCGAACACCCATAGAGTTACGGTGTTGATCATGTTTTGCCCGCTGGAAGAGAAAGTTTAGTCAACGGATCTGCGACATTCAGATCCGTATGCACTTTACAAATTTCTATGTCTCCATCTTGAACATTTTCACGGATGGAGTTGAAGCGACGCTTGATGTGCTCGGTCTTCTTGTGAAACCTGGGCTCCTTGGCAAGTGCAATAGCTCCAGTGTTGTCACGGAAGAGTTTGATCGGCCCCGACGCATTGGGTATGACTCCTAGGTCGGTGATGAACTCCTTCACCCAAATTTCTTCATGCGCTGCCTCCGAGGCTGCCATGTACTCCGCTTCACATGTAGATACCGCCACGACGCTTCGCTTGCAGCTGCACCAGCCATCGCTCCACCATTCAACATATACACGTATCCGGTTTGTGACTTGAGTCATTCAGATCTGTGTCGAAGCTAAGCGCCGACGTAACCCTTTACGACGAGCTCTTCGTCACCTCCATAAACGAGAAACATGTCCTTTGTCCTTTTCAGGTACTTTAGGATATTCTTGACCGCTGTCCAGTGTTCCTTGCCGGGATTACTTTGGTACCTTCCTACCAAACTTACGACAAGGTTTACATCAGGTCTGGTACACAGCATGGCATACATAATAGATCCTATGGCTGAGGCATAGGGGATGACGCTCATCTCTTCTTTATCTTTTGCCGTGGTCGGGCATTGAGCTGAGCTCAATCTCACACCTTGTAGCACAGGCAAGAACCCTTTCTTGGACTGATCCATTTTGAACTTCTTCAAAATCTTGTCAAGGTATGTTCTTTGTGAAAGACCTATGAGGCGTCTTGATCTATCTCTATAGATCTTGATGCCTAATATATAAGCAGCTTCTCCAAGGTCCTTCATTGAAAAACACTTATTCAAGTAGGCCTTAATGCTGTCCAAGAATTATATATCATTTCCCATCAAAAGTATGTCATCTACATATAATATGAGAAATGCTACAGAGCTCCCACTCACTTTCTTGTAAACGCAGGCTTCTCCATAAGTCTGCATAAACCCAAACGCTTTGATCATCTCATCAAAGCGAATGTTCCAACTCCGAGATGCTTGCACCAGCCCATAAATGGATCGCTGGAGCTTGCATACTTTGTTAGCATTCTTAGGATCGACAAAACCTTCCGGTTGTATCATATACAGCTCTTCCTTAAGATAACCATTAAGGAACGCTGTTTTGACGTCCATCTGCCATATCTCATAATCATAGTATGCGGCAATTGCTAACATGATTCGGACGGACTTAAGCTTCGCTATGGGAGAGAAAGTCTCATCGTAGTCAATCCCTTGAACTTGCCGATAACCCTTAGCGACAAGTCGAGCTTTATAGATGGTGACATTACCATCCGTGTCCGTCTTCTTCTTAAAGATCCATTTGTTTTCTATCGCTCGCCGATCATCGGGCAAGTCAGTCAAAGTCCATACTTTGTTTTCATACATGGATTCTATCTCGGATTTCATGGCTTCTAGCCATTTGTTGGAATATGGGCCCGCCATCGCTTCTTCATAGTTCGAAGGTTCACCGTTGTCTAACAACATGATTTCCGGTGACAGGTTGCTGCATTCACTGCAGTGCGGAACGTGTCCTAGTGGACCCACGAAGTTCAAGAGCAACTTGATCCGAAGTACCTTGATCATCATCATTAATTTCCTCTCCAATTGGTGTAGGCACCACAGGAACATTTTCTGAGCTGCACTACTTTCCGCTTTCAAGAGGTAGTACTTCATCGAAGTTCTACTTTCCTCCCACTTACTCCTTTGAGAGAAACTTTTTCCGAAAAGGATCCGTTCTTGGCAACAAAGATCTTGCCTTCGGATCTAAGGTAGAAGGTATACCCAATGGTTTCCTTAGGGTATCCTATGAAGACGCATTTTCCGACTTGGGTTCGAGCTTTTCAGGTTGAAGTTTCTTGACATAAGCATCGCATCCCCAAACTTTTAGAAACGACAGCTTAGGTTTCTTCCCAAACCATAATTCATACGGTGTCGTCTCAACGGATTTAGACGGTGCCCTATTTAAAGTGAATGTAGCTGTCTCTAGAGCGTATCCCCAAAATGATAGCGGTAAATCGGTAAGAGACATCATAGATCGCACCATATCCAATAGAGTGCGACACTGACGCTCGGACACACCGTTACGCTGAGGTGTTCCAGGTGGCGTGAGTTGTGAAACGATTCCACATTTTCTTAAGTGTGTACCAAATTCGTGACTTAAATATTCTCCTCCACGATCTGATCGTAAGAACTTTATTTTTCGATCACGTTGATTCTCTACCTCATTCTGAAATTCCTTGAACTTTTCAAAGGTCTCAGACTTGTGTTTCATCAAGTAGACATACCCATATCTACTCAAGTCATCTATGAGAGTGAGAACATAACGATATCCTCCATGAGCCTCAACACTCATTGGACCGCACACATCGGTATGTATGATTTCCAATAAGTTGGTTGCTCGCTCCATTGTTCCGGAGAACGGAGTCTTGGTCATCTTGCCCATAAGGCATGGTTCGCATGTGTCAAATGATTCATAATCTAGAGACTCCAAAAGTCCATCAGCATGGAGCTTCTTCATGCACTTGACACCAATGTGACCAAGGCGGCAGTGCCACAAGTATGTGGGACTATCGTTATCAACTTTACATCTATTGTTATTCACGCTATGAATATGTGTAACATTACGCTCGAGATTCATTAAGAATAAACCATTGACCAACGGAGCATGACCATAAAACATATCTCTCATATAAATAGAACAACCATTATTCTCGGATTTAAATGAGTAGCCATCTCGCATTAAACGAGATCCAGATACAATGTTCATGCTCAAACTTGGCACCAAATAACAATTATTAAGGTTCATAACTAATCCCGTAGGTAAATGTAGAGGTAGCGTGCGGCGGCGATCACATCGACTCTGGAACCATTCCCGACGCCAAGATCGTCACCTCGTCCTTCGCCAGATCTCCGCTTATTCCGTAGCTCCTGCTGTGAGTTACAAATATGAGCAACGGCACGGTATCAAATACCCAGGAGTTACTACGAGTACCGGTAAGGTACACATCAATTACATGTATATCAAATATACCTTTGGTGTTGCCGGCCTTCTTATCCGCTAAGTATTTGGGGCAGTTCCGCTTCCAAAGTGACCCTTCCCTTGCAATAAAAGCACTCACCTCGGGCTTGGGTCCATTCTTTGACTTCTTCCCAGAATCGGCTTACCGGGCGCGGCAACATCCTTACCATCCTTCTTGAAGTTCTTCTTGCCCTTGCCCTTCTTGAACTTAGTGGTCTTATTGACCATCAACACTTGATGTTCTTTCTTGATCTCAACCTCTGCTGACTTCAGCATTGAAAATACTTCAGGAATGGTCTTCACCATCCCCTGCATATTGTAGTTCATCACAAAGCTCTTGTAGCTTGGTGGGAGCGACTGAAGAATTCTGTCAATGACCGCCTCATCAGGGAGGTTAATATTCAGCTAGGTCATGCGGTTGTGCAACCCAGACATTCTGAGTATGTGCTCACTGACAGAACTATTTTCCTCCATCTTACAACTATAGAACTTGTCAGAGATGTCATATCTCTCGACCCGGGCGTGAGCTTGGAAAACTAGTTTCAGCTCCTCGAACATCTCATATGCTTCGTGATGCTCAAAACGCTTTTGGAGCCCCGGTTCTAAGCTGTATAGCATGCCGCACTGAACGGGGGAGTAATCATCAGCGCGAGTCTGCCAAGCATTCATAATGTCTTGGTTCTCTGGACGGAGCGTCACCTAGCGGTCCTTCTAGGACATATTGTTTCTGGCAGCTATGAGGATGATCCTCGGGTTCGGACCCAGTCCATATAGTTGCTGCCATCATCTTTCAGCTTGGTTTTCTCTAGGAACGCGTTGAAGTTCAAGTTGACATGAGCGTTGGCCATTTGATCTACAAGACATATTATGCAAAAGTTTTAGACTAAGTTCATGATAATAAAGTTCATCTAATCAAATTATTTAATGAACTCCCACTCAGATTAGACATCCCTCTAGTCATCTAAGTGTTACACGATCCGAGTCGACTAGGCCGCGTCCGATCATCACGTGAGACGGACTAGTCATTGTCGGTGAACATTCTCATGTTGATCGTATCTTCCAACGACTTGTGTTCGACCTTTCGGTCTCCGTGTTCCGAGGCCATGTCTGTACATGCTAGGCTCGTCAAGTTAACCCTAAGTGTTTTGCATGTGTAAAACTGTCTTACACCCGTTGTATGTGAACATAAGGATCTATCACACCCGATCATCACGTGGTTCTCAAAGCATTTAACTTTAGCAACGGTGCACAGTTAGGGAGACCACTTCTTGAAATTGTTGTAAGGGATCATCTTATTTACTACCGTCGTTCTAAGTAAACAAGATGCATAAACATAATAAACATCACATGCAATTATATAGTAGTGACATGATATGGCCAATATCATAAAGCTCCATTGATCTCCATCTTCAGGGCTCCATGATCATCTTATCACCGGCATGACACCATGATCTCCATCATCATGATCTCCATCATTGTGTCTTCATGAAGTTGTCACGCCAACGACTACTTCTACTTCTATGGCTAACGCGTTTAGCAATAAAGTAAAGTAATTTACATGGCGTTCTTTAATGACACGCAGGTCATACAAAATAAAGACATCTCCTATGGCTCCTGCCGGTTG
Organism: Aegilops bicornis; assembly: GCA_021605145.1. NCBI lineage: Eukaryota > Viridiplantae > Streptophyta > Magnoliopsida > Poales > Poaceae > Aegilops > Aegilops bicornis. The sequence goes on from CM038670.1 coordinate 32,429,422, forward strand.
TCATACTCATCGACATGCAAGTCGTGATTCCTATTACAAGAACATGATCTCATACATCACAATATGTCATTCATCATTCATCACAACTTCTGGCCATATCACATCACATGACAATTGCTGCAAAAACAAGTTAGACGTCCTGTAATTGTTGTTGCATCTTTTACGTGGCTGCAATTGGGTTCTAGCAAGAACGCTTTTCTTACCTACGAATAACCACAACGTGATTTTGTCAACTTCTATTTACCCTTCATAAGGACCCTTTTCATCGAATCCGCTCCAACTAAAGTGGGAGAGACAGACACCCGCCAGCCACCTTATGCAACTAGTGCATGTCAGTCGGTGGAACCGGTCTCACGTAAGCGTACGTGTAAGGTTGGTCCGGGCCGCTTCATCCCACAATACCGCTGAAGCAAGATAAGACTAGTAGCGGCAAGCAAGTTGAAAAGATCTACGCCCACAACAAAATTGTGTTCTACTCGTGCAATAGAGAACTACGCATAGACCTAGCTCATGATGCCACTGTTGGGGAACGTTGCAGAAAATTAAAATTTTTCCTACGGTTTCACCAAGATCCATCTATGAGTTCATCTAAGCAACGAGTCAAGGGAATGAGTTTGCATCTACATACCACTTGTAGATCGAAAAGTGCGTAAGGCGTTCAAGGGGATGGTGATGATGGAGTCGTACTACGCCATGATTCGGATCACCGATGACCAAGTACTGAACGGACAGCACCTCCGTGTTCAACACACGTACGGTACGGACGACGTCTCCTCCGTCTTGATCCAGCAAGGGGGAAGGAGAGGTTGAGGAAGATGGCTCCAACGGCAGCAGGACGGCGTCGTGTTGTTGGTGCAAAGAAGATCTCGGCGAGGCTTCGCCAAGCACACGGAGGAGGAGAGGTGTTGGGGAGGGAGGGCTGCGCCTTGGCTTGGGTGTGCAGCCCTCCCTCACCCCTCTATTTATAGGGGAGAGGGCAGGGGCCGCCCCTCTAGATGGCATCTAGAGGGGCGGCCCAAGGGAGGGCTTGCCCCCCAAGCAGGCGCCCCTCTGGGGTTCCCCTCAACCCTAGGCGCAAGGGCCCAAGGGAGGTGCGCCCAGCCCACCAGGGGCTGGCCCCTTCCCACGCAGCCCAAGTGGCCCCCGGAGGGGTGGCCCCTCCCAGTGGACCTCCGGAACCCTTCCGGTGACCCCGGTACAATACCGATATGCCCCGAAACTTTTCCGGTGTCCGTTTGACAACTTCCCATATATAAATCTTTACCTCCGAACCCTTCCGGAACTCCTCATGACGTCCGGGATCCCATCCGGGACTCCGAACAACATTCGGTAATCACATACAAGTCTTCCTAATAACCCTAGCGTCACCGAACCTTAAGTGTGTAGACCCTACTTGTTCGGGAGACATGCAGACATGACAGAGACGCTATCAGGTCAATAACCAACAGCGGGTTCTAGATAGCCATGTTGGCTCCCACATGCTCCTCGATGATGTCATCGCATGTTGCACGATGTCGAGGATTCAAGCAACCTCAGATACCATTCCCTTTGTCGACGGTATGTTACTTGCCCGAGACTCGATCGTCGGTATCCCAATACCTCGTTCAGCCTCGTTACGGCAAGTCACTTTACTCGTACCGTAATGCATGCTCCGTGACCAGACACTTGGTCACTTTGAGCTCATTATGATGATGCACTACCGAGTGGGCCCAGTGATACCTCTCCGTAATATGGAGTGACAAATCCTGTCTCGATCCGTGTCAACCCAATGCAGACACTTTCGGAGATACCTGTAATGCACCTTTATAGTCACCCGATTACGTTGTGACGCTTTGGTACACCCAAAGCACTCCTACGGTATCCGGGAGTTACACGATCTCATGGTCTAAGGAATAGATACTTGACATTGAGAAAGCTCTAGCAAAACGAACTACACGATCTTGTGCTATGCTTAGGATTGGGTCTTGTCCATCACGTCATTCTCCTAATGACGTGATCCCGTTGTCAATGACATCGATGTCCATAGTCGAAATCATGACTATCTGTTGACCAACGAGCTAGTCAACTAGAGGCTCACTAGGGACGTATTGTGGTCTATGTATTCACACGTGTATTACGATTTCCGGATAATACAATTATAGCATGAATAAAAGACAATTATCACGAACAAGGAAATATAATAATAATTCTTTTATTATTGCCTCTAGGGCATATTTCCAACAGTGTCGATCAAGAGGATAGGAGAGAACTTAAGGAGGTGGGACATGGAGGTGTTGGGAGAACTGAAAGGAAGAATCAAAAGGGCAAAGAAAGAACTGGAGCGTTGTAGAAGGAGTAAAATCGATCAATATCAAGTCTCTCGGGAACACTTGTTAAAATATAAGTTGCACCGCCTTGAAGATCAGTACAACCTATATTGGCAGCAAAGAGCACATGCTAATTGGCTAAAGAAGGGGGATCGAAATACTGGCTTCTTTCATGCCCATGCTTCGGAACGGAGGAGGAGCAATGTTATTACGAAGTTAAAAAAGGAGAATGGGGGAGTAGTGGAGAAGGAGGAAGAGTTAGGACCTTTTATCACTAATTTCTACAAAAGTTTGTTCATGTCTACTGCAGGTCCTCAGCTTGAGGATATCCTCCAATTTGTCCCAGAAAGTGTCACCTTGGCGATGAACGAACATCTGACAAAACCATTCTCGGGGGAGGAAGTGAAGCTAGCCCTTGAGGCGATTGGTGACCTAAAGGCGCCGGGTCCGGATGGCATGCCGACGCTTTTCTATAAAAAGTTTTGGACCATGGTGGGTTCGAAAATCCAAGAGGAGGTCCTTGCAGTTTTGAACGGGGGAACGATGCCGGACGGCTGGAAAGAAACAACTATTGTCCTGATTCCAAAGGTAAAAAAGCCGGATAGTCTCACTCAGTACCGCCCTATCAGCTTATGCAATGTCCTATATAAACTTATATCCAAGGTTTTGGCAAATCGTTTGAAGGTGGTACTCCCAGACATCATCTCACCCACCCAATCTGCCTTTGTGCCGGGGCGTATGATCACGGATAATGTGCTGCTGGCATATGAGATTACACATATGATGCATAGGAAGAAGGGTGGCCGAGATGGATATGTGGCTGTAAAACTCGATATGAGCAAAGCCTATGACAGGGTAGAGTGGCAGTTCCTAGAGCAAATGATGATTAGGATGGGCTTCGCAAGGCAGTGGGTGAGTGTGATCATGAACTGTGTCTGTTCAGTCTCATACCGTGTGAAGGTTAATGGTAAACTGACTGATGCCTTTACCCCGCAGAGAGGTCTCAGACAGGGTGATCCCCTGTCACCATACTTGTTTATCCTATGCGCCGAGGCCTTCTCTGTGTTGCTACACCGAGCAGAGTTGGACGGGAGTATTCAGGGAGTTAAGGTCTGTGCGGAGGCACCCAGTATCAACCATATATTTTTTGCTGACGACTCTCTCATTGTGATGAAGGCTACAGTAGCAAGTGCTCAGAAGCTGCAACAAATTCTAGCCCTTTATGAAACTCACTCGGGCCAAATGATCAACAAGGAAAAATCCTCCGCGTTCTTTAGTAAGGGGGTGGGCCTCACACAGAAGCAAAGTGTACTCCAGGCACTCGGGATTGCAGATGAGTCAAAAAATGATAGATACCTCGGACTGCCGGTCCACTTGGGATTGGCAAAGAGTAAGGAGTTTGAATACCTGAAGGAGATGATATGGAAAAGAATCCAGGGATGGATGGAGAAGCTGCTTTCAAAAGTGGGGAAAGAAATTTTGGTGAAAGCAGTGGCCCAAGCCATTCCCACATATGCCATGTCATGTTTCGACCTGACCAAATCTTTATGTGAGGAGATTAGTGCCATGATTGCGAGATACTGGTGGAGTCAGCAAGATGGCAAGGATAAGTGTCATTGGATAAGCTGGGAAAGAATGACTAGAACCAAGTCAAATGGTGGTCTTGGATTCAGGGACCTCCATATTTTCAACATGGCAATGCTCGCACGCCAGAGTTGGAGGCTTCTACAAAATCCAGACTCCTTATGTGCGACTGTTCTCAAAGCTAAGTATTTCCCAAATTGCTCCATTCTTGATGCAGTAGCTCAACCGGGAATGTCATACTCGTGGCGTAGTATTCTGAGAGGCCGTGACCTTCTCAAGGAGGGTATTGTTTGGCGGGTTGGAGACGGCTCTGGCATTAATGTGTGGAAGGACCCTTGGCTCCCGAGAGGCACAACGAGGAGACCGTCTACTCTCCAGGGCCAGTCCATCGTTACTAAGGTGAGCGAGTTGATCGATCCCATCTCTGAAACCTGGGACGAGGAGCTGGTGCGCGAGCTTTTCTGTGTAGAAGATCAGGAGGTAATTCTTGCCATCCCAATTAGGCCCGGCATGGAGGATTTTGTTGCCTGGCACTTTGATAAAAAGGGTGAATTTTCAGTCAAATCTGCCTATCAGGTTGGCATTACAATCAGAGATGGTGAACTACACAGGGTCACCAGTTCGTCAAATGGAGCGAAGCACGTGCAACCCAGCTGGAATGACCTTTGGAAAATCCCCGCTCCTGGCAAAGTTCAGATGTTTCTTTGGCGCCTTGCTCACAATAGTCTGCCCACTAGACTGAATATTAAGAGGAAGCATATTGACCTAGACACACGCTGCCCTATGTGCCACCGCCTTGACGAGGATGGCGGTCATATATTTCTCAAATGTAAGATGGTGAAGGCCGTTTGGAGAGAGCAGTGCCTTGAAGATGTGAGACTGACACTATGTGAATGCTCAAGTGCACGTGGAGTGGTTCAAACGATATGCTCTTTGCAGGCAGAGAAGCAACTCCGGGTGGCAGTACTCCTTTGGGACCGGTGGACATCGAGAAACAAGGTCAATGCAGGTGATAAACCAAAAACTCCAACCGAGGTGAGCTCCTTCATTAGCAAACATGTTCTGGAGTTTAGTCCGGATGTGAAGAACCAGCCTGATATACAGGAAAACGTTAACCACAAATGGAGACATCCTGGACCAGGCTTAGTGAAAGTGAATGTCGACGCAGCTTTTGACAGCCAGTCAAACACGGGTGCATGGGGCTTCATCGTGAGATATGGTGCTGGAGACTTCATTGCTGCAGCAGCAGGGAAGCTTGCTCACATCCGTGATCCCCTGCATGTGGAAGCTGAGGCTAGTCTCAAGGTAATTGAAGCAGCGGCGGATCTGGGTGTGCAGAGAGTTGTGTTTGAATCAGATTGCCAAGTTCTGGTCAATACGCTGAAAAGCAGGGAGTTTGATGCTGCGGAGGTCGGTGTTTTAATTCGTGAAGCTCGCAGTTTATGCCGCGCTTCTTTTGAATCTGCTGAATTCACCTTCTGCCGCCGGGAATGTAACAAGGTTGCACATGTGCTCGCACAACAGGCCTACAGGGCTTTGGTGCCTTTGTCTATTTGGACTGAAAACGCTCCAGTTTGTGTATCTGTACTGGTTGCCAGCGAATGTGCTGAGCATCAGAGTTAAGTGGAATGATATATTCCTTCTTAAAAAAAAAAAGCTAGCCCGATTTATTCCTGTACAATGCACACAATACGTAGCAACGCTGGGCTTGATTTCCGGTCCTTAATACACTTGGACATGCACGAATCTGACCAAGTTAGTAAAGAAAATTTTGTGTTCCAAGCATGTTCCCTCGATCCGTGCACAGAGGACAAACAATCTGCACAACTGGATGCTTCGATTGTTGATTGGACCGTACGCATAGAAAAAACAAGTCCAGCACTGCTAATCCCATACGCGTACGCAGGATTTGAAACTTTCTTCCTTCAGCCGTGTAAAAATTGTACAAGCAAGATCGATTAGTAGACCCCAATACCTCAATTCCTCAATCGGCCTGAACTTGATTAATGGTTGGCAGAAGAATCGCCGATCCAGCAAAGAGCAGTATTCCTTGATCAATTAGTTCCTTCCTTCCGCGCCACGCGCGTGAATCACAACGTGAACAGGAGCCCGATTACCTTCCTCAGCCAGCACAACTAAAGTTTACCAGGGACTTGATCTCGCGAACAAATAGTATGGACGAGGGCAGAAGTGATTGCACGACAGCAGAATCAGTCGTGGACACCGGTGGCAGAGGTCCTAACATAGCAGGGTTAGACCACGCACCGAACCTTGCTCTGATACCAATGTTAAAATTTAGGGTTTATGGTCTATCCCTTAATTCCTCTGCGCTTATCCGTGATGCCGTTCACAATTCGCATATCTGAGGCTAGGGGGTAGGGACCTTCTTATACTGCCTTTCCAAAGAGTCCACCTTTTATACAGATAAGATTCCTAGTCTTTCCAACTAGTTTTCCGGATAGAGTCCAGATCAAATTACCAACCACGGTCAAATTTGTCTGTTAACGGATTCTACCCGTTGTGTCCCCGGAGCACGCGCTTGTGAGCAACACGCCATAACAGAGTGTAAATTCCTCTAATTACGTAGATCAACATTAGGGCTGTAATCTAACTGTACGATCTAGCTCCTTCCAATCATCAGTGTACCCGGGTAGTCTTTCTAATATAAATAGTATATTGTATTCCACTGATAATCGACCAGCTTCCTTAAGCATATATTATTTAAGTATATTCCAACAAGTAACAACTCCATGCTAAACATGTAAAGCAATTCCATGTATAAACACATGTATAATTCCATACGAGGTATTCCGAATATTAACAATTCTAAGTAATTTGAATATAGTTGCAGGACACATAATTCCAACATGGCGCGCGGGAGATAACCGATTTGAATGGCTCGCCAATGCTAAAGCGCACTGGACCAGGTCCATGTTCATCTCATTTTTAGCGACTTACTCACTAGCATGTGATGATGGCTATGTGGACATACGTTGTAACCTTGTACTCCCTAACCCCTGATTAATATAACAAGAAGACTGTATGAAACTCTCCTACAGTCATTCACAGTTCAATGTTGATTTCCAAAAATCTTGGACGGATTTCACTGGAAAAGTAATATTTCATTCTCTTCAACTTCACAAAGGACAGTAGTTTTATTTTCCTCATCTCATCTCTTTATATTCAACCGGCCGCTCTGTGATCTGGCAGTTAGTGATTAAGCATGCCACATGTATTTCAGATAAACACAAGTATTACACTACCGCAACTCTGCAACAATATGCATCTGAACAAACATTTCTATCTGAATTAGGTACATATCCGCCGTCCCAACATGGAAAATCCAGTTGGTGTACATTTCGATTTTCAGTAATTGCCTAGCTAGTCCCCTTGGGAGAAAAAAAATGGTTCATTTGGTTGCAGCAGGCGAAGTGTGTTTCAGTCAATTTTTGTGTTGTACATGTGTTAGGCATGCATTTCCCCTCTCTAACTTGAATTATCCCTGATGACAATATTACCCCCCGCAGTTAATTCAAGATGTTTTTTTAATGGTCACCGGGAAACAAACCACGCACCTGAACATTTCCTTGAGCAAAGAGGCAAAACCGTCCGGAAGGATCAATCACTGAGGGTTATTTGTTTCATGAGGGCCTTACATTATGTTCTCGCTATCTGAAAGGGTGTGAGACTAGGTTCACTCGGCAAGATAATAATGTTGAGGTGTTGAATAATGAAACGTCCAACACCAGTCCATCATTGTGCCACAAGGGGCAAGGATTGGGTAGCATTGTATCATTATCAAACAATTCTTGGATCCAAGCACATAGATATGTCCTGTTCAACCACAATGAAATAGAATCTTATGTGAAGTAAGCTGCCCACACTATAGTAATATTATCTCTTCCTTTCTTATCTTTCTTATAACAGTTAATTTGATACACAATTATAGGAAGCACCGTGAGCACCTATCCTCAATCACTACAGGAATCAGGAAATTTGCCGTCTGCCATGGCAGACGGCAACACATCCGGCTGAACAAGCTACGGCAGAGGGCTCTTTGCCGTCTGCTGGCGGGCGGCAAAGATGAAAAGGCCTTTGTCGTCTGCCAGCAGACGGCAAAGCCTCTGGACGGTAGAGAAAAGGTATCAGCCCCATTAGGGGGATAATGGCACTCTTTGCCGTCTGCCTCATGGTCGACAGACGGCAAAGAAATTTCAAAATACAGTTGTACTCCCCGGTGCTGCAGTGACGTGGTCGTTCAGGCGGCAAGTGAGCGTGTCCAGCGGCAAGATGGCGGCGGGCGGTCCTATGGTGAGCACATCCGGCGGCCTGGGGTCGTTCTGGCAGAGAGGAGGCTGGGGAGGCTCGGGTGCGACAGGGTCCGGCGAGGGGCGGCCGCGGCGGAGTTTGGCGAGGGTCGGAGAGGAGGAGCCTAGGGCTTTCGCGCTCGCCGTAGAGAGAAGGAGGCTCAGGGTCCGGCAGGGGGTGGCCGTGGCGGAGTCCGATGAGGGGCGGAGAGGAGCAGGAGGCTCGGGAGCTCGACTGCCGCAGGGTCCGGCGAGGGGCGGCCGCGGAGGGGTCCGGCTAGGGGCGGCCACGGCGGAGTATGGCGAGGGGCGGAGAGGCGGAACCCGGCGAGGCTGTTGCTCTGCTACTGCGTTTTTTTAAGGGTTGCTGCTGCGTTTCTGTGGAGGAGAGAATAGATCGAGGGAGGTGTGCTCGTGGGGTGGGAACGTGAGATGCATGGTGGACTGGTGGGTGTGGGGCGTGGGGCAGCCCCGCCACGTCATCGATCCGAGGGAAGTTGTTTCCAGCTAATAGGAAACGTTCAAATAATTTGTGTTTGTTTACCCTATTACTTTTGGCAAAATAAGCAGGTTAAAATGTAGTAAAATTTCTCAGACTTTTTCTACGCATTATAGAAACTATAAACCAATACCATGCCAAATTTCATATACTTAGGCGTTGTTTACATTTTCAAATAATTTGAGAAGTCGACACTGTTATTTTGTCTACTATAAAAAAATAGACAACAAAGTATTTGCCGTCTGCCAAATGAAAATAGATGGTGCAGGTGGGTGAGGTGGTGGAGAGAGAGAGGGAGGAGGTGGGAGCAACCCTTTTTTTAACCTACAAATAAATAGCCCACCTCTTTGCCGACTGCCAGCAGATTGCAAAGAATCTTTATCGTCTGCTGGCAGATGGCAAAGAGGTGGGGCTAGTGCGCCGTTACAACGCTAACGTCCACCTGACCCCTCCCCCTCTTTGCCGTCCACCAGCAGACGACCAAGAGGTGGGTGCCTCTTTGCCGTCCGCCAGCAGACGACAAAGAGGTGGGTGCCTCTTTGCCGTCTGCCAGCAGATGGCAAAGAATCTTTGTCGTCCGCTGGCGGAAGGCAAAGAGCTGGCTGATGGAAAAGACACTCTTTGCTATCAGCCTGCTCTTTGCCGTCTGCCAGACGACAAAGAGCTGGCAGACAGGAAAATGCCAGATTCCAGTAGTGAATTGGTCTTCCCAATGAAAAATCAATCAACACTATGCAACATGAGAAGTTCCATGAGTGGTTTCGAGAGCATGTAAGTAGGACATCACTTGACCTATTGTGCTCAACATTAATCATGTTAACCTGTTTTAACTAACAACAATTCTATACTCAGGGTTGTCATTAGTTAAAAGAGGTGTATAAGTATCAGAAGAAACGCTAATTTTAGCCCAAGAGCCTTTCATCATTGCTAGAAAATTTAACAGCTATAATACTATTGGGTTCGATTTCCATACACACTCAAGTGATGATGGTAGACCTATTAAAAACAGTGGAGTAGCTATAGCTGCACAAAGTTCAAGAGTATTAGAGATATATTATGGCATTAGTAGGGAGATAGTTGAGCTAAACTACCGCCAAAAAGGATATATGGTGTTATTTCGATGTGATTTGGGTTGACAATTGTGAACAAGAAAAATGGGTAAAAACCGATCAGTTTGGGGTTACTACTATTAACTTCAACCATTTATTCAGTAGTGGTGATAAGTTATCAGATGAACCTTTCATCTTAGCATCACAAGCCGCACAAGTTTTCTATGTTCCAGAGGTTGATGATAAAGGCTGGTGTGCAGTTGTCCAGAACACAAAACCACATGGCACCCACTCTATGGCCATTGTGGATGATGAAAATGTAGATCTTGACAATGCTAATAAGGGGTTTTTAATTTATCTACACACATATGTTGATCCCATCATTGATTATACCATTTTTCTCATGTAAGGACTGATATAGATGGAATAATTGTTGCTGCACCAAAGAGGAAGTAAGTGTGATAATGATTTTCTGCATTTTATTTGGTAGTTGTGTAAAATTTGGTTGTTACTTCAGTTGAAATACTTGCATGTTGTATGGACTGCTAACTCACTTGTAAACACTTACAGGAGCAGGAGCAAAAATGACAGCCGCAACAAGAAGCGCAGAAAGAACTCCTGAATATGAACTCGAAAGGAACATAACTGTACTTGAAGTACGTAGAAGACAAAATGAGAACATGAAGAGAACTTTGAATCTTAAAGGTCTAGAAGATGCATTTGAGTCGGAAGGCCAACCTGCTCCCCGAAAGAAGAAAAAGGTATTGTTGGTAGATATGACATAACTAAAAGAAAACACATGTCTTCAATTTCGTCATATTGGATTATAGTTTTGCATCATATACTAATAAAACTATTACATCATCCACACATACATATGCACGATTTCCAGAGCACTATTTTCTATCCCTTTTTGCATAGTTAACACTGATTTATGTGGTTAATTATAGAGACAAAAGTGAACTCTTGTTTCACAAACTCAAGCTCCAGACCGGCAATTGCGGTCTACTTCAAGATTAAATACTAAAATTTCAACTGAAACTGTGGTTGTATTGAATGAACCTGAGGTAGCATTGAATGAACATGAGGTTGTATTGAATGAACATGAAGGTATACTTACATACTTTGATGTGTGTACCTTCAATATTAGCAATTGAATGATAATGCATTCGTAGTACTAAACCTATTTTCTGCATTTATTGGATATCAATCAAGGAAAGGGAGGTTAGGAAAGTTACTGCTATGAAAAGCATATGGGGAAGGCAAAATAAGCCTAAACTCAAGTTAGAAATCAATGAGTATGGTCAGCCTGGTGGTAAATCTGCTACGGTTCGCCAACTTTGTTGGAACACAAATAAGAACCAAGGGTTTTCCGGTTGAATTTGATGATTGGAGGAAGGTTGATCTATCTAAAAAACTTGCTTCATGGACCGAGGCAAAGGTAATGAGAGTTTTCTAAGAATAGAACCTTTCAATACTTGGTTGTTGCTGCTATATTGTTATTGGTTGCTGCTATGTTGCTATATTTTATTGGTTACTGCTGCCATGTCTTAGTGAGTTCCTAGATGATATCTTAGTGTTCATGTTTAGGAGTGACTGATGAGTTAGTTTATGTTGTATTGTTCTCTAATGCTTATTTCCAAATGCATATTTTCAGTTGTTTTGGCAATTAGACGAACGAGTTTTCCAATGGTATATGAAAACAACACAAATTAAATGGAAAAACTTCAAATCAGACCTAAAGAGGGATTAGTATGATGAATCATATGAATATGATGAACTTATAGCATCATGTCATGCTAGAGTTCATCCTGACAAATGGAAGTTGCTTGTTGCATTTTGGTTGACTCCAAAAGCTAAGGTATGCTCTTTGTTAGGTAAGTATATTGACCTTTGATTCTACTTGTGTGACATGATCTTTATCAAACCATTTGGTAGGCTTGCTCAATAAGAGGTAAAAATAATCGAGCACATCACACGCAAAATCACACATCTGGAAGTAAGAGTTTTGCTTGGGTTGATACTGAAATGGTATGCAACCATGCAATTTTTGTTGTGAACTTTGATGTTTGTACATTTTGCTCATTGTTTTAATATTTTTTATAACTTGACATAGACCGAGGAGCTCAATCGCCGCCCACATAGACATGAATTGTTTATTGAAACACATACACATCGAATTAGTGGACTTCCTCAAGAAGGGTCCACAGTAAGAATTATAAGTTCAGATGCACTTGAATTTCTCGATTCCTTTCATATTCTTGTTTATGTAGTAAATACTAGGAACACATAACAATTCCTACAATCTCTGAAAGAACTTCAAGATGAAGCATTAAAGCACCCAGAATTGTTGGAGAATGGTATTAAGGATGGTGACTTGTTTGCATTTGTATGTGGAAAATAAAAAAATGGATATGTTCGTGCTGTTGGTTTGGGGCCAACTCCATCTGGCCTAGAGTTGCCAGGAACCCAGTAGTATACATCTACAAAGCTTCAATAGCAATGGAAAAGTGTCGTGTATCTAATAACCAAAAAGCAGAACATCTGCAAGACCAAATGGATGACATGAGGAAGCAAATGGCTGAGATGAGGCAACTTTTTCTATCTTCACAGGGGCAACGAGATGAAACCAATAGCACACCTAGACATGAACTAAATACTCCACACCAGGTAGCACTAGTTCTATTATATTATACCTCTGCAATAGTGGAACATGTAATGTTGTGATCTCGTTGTAGTTTATTATATTTAACATCTAGAATGCTTGATTTTGATGTAGAACATAAGGACAAGAGAAGCCAATAATACTGAAAAAGGTAATGCTCTTCTAGAGGAGGTGGCTGAGTCAAATTCTTCAATGCATAATGATGACACTCTTACTGGAAGAAGAATTGTTAATGTTGAGAAACATAACAGACAACAAGGTGTAAATCTTTCTTTTCCTTTTGTCCTTTAATTGCCAATATGATGCTATATGAACTTATTTCTTTACCATGATTATATCCTGGATTGAAAAAAATTTCCATAGGGTGGAAGAGATGTGATACTATATAGCATAACTAGACCTTTAAATGTCGCTGTTGCCAATGGAACAATTCAAACAACTAATCCAAAGGCTGTGGTGGGGGTGAGCCCTAGGTTCTCAATATGTCGAAATTGTCATCTATTCGGTGTTCAAAAGGGAAACTCAGTTGCCTTGTCCGTATGGGAATGTGTTGACCATGAGAGATGCTAAGGGGAAATCGATTGCATGGCCATCTGCTATGGTAATAATCTAGAGCACATGGTTTCTTTTCTTTTGTGCTAATCGGTCACCTATTAAGTAGTAATTGTTGTTGCAGATCAAAGATCCCAAGAAGACAACTAATGTGCGGAAGGTGCAGGTACTGTGATATACATCAAATTTACATGCCAATTAAATTTAATGTGCCTTATTTTGTTTCTGCCCACTTATCTGTCCTATAAGACCATTGATGTATTGAATAGTTGTCAATCTCCGTATTTGTGTGCACCTTTTCTCTCCAGCCCTTGGCACTTCTCCCACCTTGGAGAAATTTAACAAGTAAAAATCTGCAGCTATTTGTCAATCTCAATATTTATGTGCACCTATTTCTGTTTATAGCTCCATATTTATCCATACAAAAAAGTAGATACAACTAACGTGTTTCGAGCATCTTGGTCGAACAATACATAGTATTTTTGGCAACTGATTGACACCTAAAAGCATGTTTGAACTCTTGGTCAACTAAGTATTTAGTAATCTGGAAACTAAGCATATTAAACATGGCAACTAAATACTATATAGAGGGAGTACTTCTATTTTCTGGAAGATTTCTCCTAGAAACATGTATATACATATGTAGAGCCCAGATTTCTGTTAGCTATCAACTCACATGTACCTGAGGTGAATATTAGAAGATGGTTGAATGTTGATGTACAATTTGGTACCTTGATTCACAACTGCAAGTTTCTCTTTTTCTTTCCCTTTTGAGCTTTTTCAAGGGTCTCGTGTATTTCACATAAAATTTATTCATGATATGTGGTTAATCAAATGGAACTATAGACTGGACGTGCATAGTGCCAGTGTACTAGTAATGATAGTACAGTAATACCATATCAGTGTTCAGGAGCTTTGAACAACTTTTCAGGTTGATTACACTTTCTTGACAAAGTCATATGGAATATTTTCAGGTACTTAGCCACCTAGCATTGGATGTGAGGACTTGGAGTATCATGGAACATACATGGTTGTTCGCAGTATTTTGGAAGCCAATCATGTCACAAATCTTATGTGTGTTTCGGACCATTTGATGCTTCAAGTGTTTTGGAGTAGAAAACTAACTATATACGTGTTTTCTGGCTCAATTTTTAGGGACAAATGATTCTCCAGTTTAGTGTGTTAAACAACCAAGAGTATCGGTATGGCATTAATGAATTATTATTTTCCTGCAAATGAACATTTCATACTAAAAACTGAAAGCGCATTTTTTGATCTATTTCAACAAAAATGAAACACATATACATCCATGGGAAAATCACATCGTGTGATTGGCATAAAAGTGTACTGAAAATCGAACATTTCTGACAAAATCAGTCGTACAATAGGAAATATAGCACAATATAATATCATATGTGTATTGCAGAGAATTGATGCAACCCCAAAATATTTGTGATGGCATGATATACCCCCACATCAACAGAGTAAGATCAATACCAGATAGAAAAGGGCAAGTTACAGTTGAATAAATTAAGTGAAATAAGTTCTATGAAAAGACAACTTGAAAATATTTGTTAGTCAAGGAAGCTATCTAGCCCTCAAGATACAGAATAGTACCACTTAAAGCGAGTTCCTAAACCTTAGTAAAATGAATCACTCGTATAGGGATTGAAATCAGCTGGTAACAAAAATCTATTTAATTACACTGTTGAAAATGAGTAAGATATACAATACCTATCAAACTTTGTGCTCATGGATGTGACTTGTGTGCTCTGGATCAGTGTTTGAATTATTTCATTCGAACAAATAGTGGTCCTTTTTATGTGACTTGTATGTTCTGGATGGTTAAACTATACATCTGGTTGTGCTTGTGAACCTATGTCTATATATATGTCTATTTGTGAACCTATGCCAATATATGTTTGTTTGTGAACCTACAATCATTGTTGTCCAATGTGTCCATCTTGATGTTGTTTGTCGATTGCATTTCAGTATATATATAAAATTATTGGTTTGGCTGTGCACTACTTACCAATAAGTTATCTGTTGGTAAACAAATTCTTGCAAAGCAACTGTCGGCCATGGCTAATAGCTAGCTAGGCATGAAATGTGTCAGCAAAGATACATACCTAGGCAGACAGACTATGTCTTGGCCTAGATATATACCTATATAGACAACATAAGTGTCGGCAAAGGTGCACATCTATGCATACAGAATATGTGTCGGGATAGATATATACCTACAAAAACAACCTATGTGTCGACAAAAGTAGGGTGTAAGTGCACACCCGAACTGTCGGAGTACCTAGGATGTATGCCCACAAACCATCTGTCAGGGTAGGTACGGTGTATGTGCACAAGCAAACTGTCGGCGTAGGCAGGGTGTATACTGTCTGAAAAAGTGTCGGCAAGTGAACTTCTGTCGGCAATGCCTTTCCCCACAGCAAGTCCTCTGACAGTTTTCTCTTTTGTCAGCATATGTGTTAGCGACAAGCTATGTGTCAACAAAGGTAACCCATGCCAACAGATTGATGAGTCGCCGAAAGTCGACCGTGGTGTAGTGCAATGAGCAAGGAAGGGGCTGCAACGAGAACGAAGCACAGTATGCCTGTCATGTTTCCATAAAGGCAGTTTTTTGTCCTGCAAATCTCCTGGTATTGCAACATCCGCCTCATAGGGTGGAGGTGCGCAGCACAGGCCGCCCACACCCATGTCCCTCGCGGGCGTTGTCATTCAAGGTTCCAGGCAGGCCCTAGTAGGTAGCCACGAGAGAAGCTCTTTTCTGCCTCCAAAATTCCTTCCGAGTCATGACCAAATCAAGGGCTCCATAAAAAAAGTGAACAAACTAGGACCAAGATGGATTCCTTGGCATGATAGTGAGATTATCATCATTGGAGAAACCAAGTACGGATTTCAGTGCAAAGCAATATTTCATATTTTTCAGTACAACTCCATACAACAAGATGTCACTGGAGAAACCAGGTTATTTCCCACTAAATTCGCGAAGGGGTGAGGTGCACGAACTCCAGAAGATGGACAGGGGCACTGCTCAGTCACTGGAAGAGTCCGTTGTGCGGTTCAGTTCAAAGGGATTGGCAGGGACCAAAACTTTAAAGTAGCGTGTTGAATATGCACCGTTAGAATTTGACCAGTGCACCAATCCTTCCCATAGAGTACCATGGTACCTTAAAAACCCTCTATTCAGTATTCTTCTAATATCTCGCCTCTCAAATATATAGCTATGCTATAAAAAATATTTCAACCGCATACTCAGCTCAAAAGTGCAATACTAGTTAATCGTTCGGACGGGCCTCGTAGCCACAATTGATCGATCCTCTCAAAACCAAGCCCTTTTATAAGGGCATCAACACCCTCTTCACCCCATCCTTGTGAAGTCTATCACAATCATCTTGTTTCTCAAAGTACCAATGTTATATTGATGAAGGCACATCACAAAACAGGTCATGGACTATGGTTGACACACTTAAAAGGTAAATGGTAACAGCATGTCTTAATCTATTTTTGCAAAGTTTGCAAAAGCATGACAAAGTATGTTTGATGTAATAAATTACTAGTACAAAAACAACATCTCTGCCTTGGAAGCTTAAAGATCTCGAATTCCATCTTCAGTAGTATGTATTACAAGGAGCTCTACTTATAATGGTATAAGAAAGAGACACTTGTAATTGAGACCCCATGTTGGTGTGGCGCCCCATTATCTCGTCCAAGTTTGCATACAAGTTTGTGCACAATAAAAATCACTTTTTCGTTTCTCCCAAATGATAAAAGATTTGGACTTGAAGCTTTGTTGGACAATAACATACAACTACTACTATGTCGAGAAACTGTTTTGATTTTTTTGGGTGCAACAGGAATATCTAAGATGGTGATGCTTGTTGTAAATTATGGCATTTGAGAAATTTATGCTGCACCAAAAATCTGAAACATTTTCTGCAGGGAGTGGCTCTTGTACTGTATGATGTTGACCTTCAAAGTTTCAGGTTCAAATGATTTCTTGTTTGGGAGAAACAAAAAGGAGAATGCCTCCTTTCTGCCTCCAAAATTCCCCCTAGGATCACTTGGGTGCTGGGAGCTAATTCCTATGACACAAAAGATCAAAAGGGAACCCTTTGGCATGAATGCATGATGCTATTGATTTGAAAAAAATCGTGGACGGATTTCATTGGAGAAGTAATATTTCCTGCTCTTCAACTTCGCAGAGGATAGTAGTTTTATTGTTCTCATCTTTATTCTAGTTGGACCTATAAATTGGTTAAAAGCAAACAGAGGAAACATGATCTCTTCATATTCAACCAGCTGCTCTGTGATCCGGCAGTTAGTGATTAAATATGCCACCTGCATTTCAGATAAACAAAAGTATTACACTACTGCAACTCTGCGATAGTGTGCATCTCAATGAACATTTCTATCGGAATTAGGTACATATCCTCCGTCCCAACATGGCAAATCCAGTTGAGCGTACATTTCGATTTTCAGTAATTGCCCAGCTAGTCCCCTTGGAAGGAAAAAAATGGTGCATGTGGTTGCAGTAGGTGTAGTGTGTTTCTGTCAATTTTGTGTGTCGGTCCCCTTGGCAGACGACAATGGGAAGCAACAAAAAGAACTTGCATTCGGGAGCATGGCTGCGACAAATAGCGAGGGCGATGGTGTCGACCGCATGCACCTCCACGGCTAGGCGATAGGCTGCACGAGAGTTAGGAGTCTCTCGACAAGAACATGACAACGACAGTAACGGAATTTCAGTTAAACATGTTTCAGAGGTTGCCCGAATGAATTTCAGTCCCTCCCACGGCCGCGCCCTACACGCACGTCACAGGAACCCCATCTGCCGACGGTGAGAGACCTCTCCCCATCCCCTCCTCCTCCTCGCCGCTGCAGAGGGCGTCCGCCGGGCAAGCCCGTGCGTCGCTGGGCGGCGACGGGCTTCTCCTCCCTAGCTCTCACGGTGGCGGGACGCGTGGATCTGGTAGTTGTTGTGCTGGGAGGCGGCGGCACGGCCTGCAGTGGTGGCTGCGAGGCCGATCTGGTGGTGGTGTGGGCTAGGTTGGGCGCATCCGATCTGGCCGATCTGGGGTGGTGGCGGCCACTGCTGGAGAGGGCCCCTCCTCTTGACGGGGGAGTGGCGCTGGCGCTGCAGAGTGACATCCTTGGCTGTGCCGGGCTGCGAGGTGGCAGTGAGTATGGTTCCAATCTATAGGTGGTGGCCTCACTGGTGTTTTGTTCTACACGACCTGACGGGATTTGGGTGCCCTTTGGTTCTCCCATTCTGCAGGTCGGAGGGGCGTTGGGTGCGGGCTCTAGGTTAGTGGAAACCCTTGATCAACGAGGTCGGTCATGATGTTGACGATGCCCATGGCGCCGTTCTCCTTCTATGTGAGCAACATCGAGACCTACACCCGGCCCTCCGCCTCTTGGTCTCGGGCGAAAGCCTAAAATCTCCGGAATGGGTGGTGGCGGCGCATCGGCGCCGCTTTCTTCTTGAAGGCGCCGCCTTGGGAGCTCTTCGTGGTCAGGGCTCGGTGCGGTGGTGTCTTCCGGCCTTCAGTAGTGTCCATGCTCGGCAGCTGTGGTGGGCGTTTGGGTCTTGGCCAAAGACGGTGGCGATGTATGGGTTTCCTTTAGGGGTGAGGTCGCCACGGCTGTTGTCCTATCCACGGCAACTGGTTGGCCTGTCCGTGTGTGCTCGGGGGTGAGCTGCTCTGCCTGCTGATGGGACGACGTCCTTCGATCCATGACGAGAGGACAGGGGTGCCCTCTTTGGAGGCAGCGACGGGAAAACAAGTTTGACCTTGTGAGGGATAGAGTGTGGCTTTCCTCCGGCGGTGAATAGCTCCCTTGTCACAGTGGTTGATGACATGATCTGAGGCCGTTGTGGGCTCCGATGTCCTACTGGTCCTTCGGAGCTCGTTAGTTGTTAAATGAGGTTGTGTATCCCGTCGATTTATTTTCCGTTCCTTGTTGTATGGCGGTTGTAATGTGTGGTTTGCTTTATATATAAAGCAAGGTGAAAAGTTTTTTCGCAATGACAGTAAACGTGGGTACATTTCTATTGCCAAGACTAGAGTTATCCCAAGGGCATACATGAAACTGCATAAACACAAAAGCGATCTGTTTCCTCTTTCACTTGATCAACACCGTGGGGAAACTGCATTTCCTTCACCTCTTGATCAACACCGTGGGGAATACTTAGCAATTCCTAGGTGTACTTAGGTTTGCACGACAATGGCTGGATCATTGCTGAATTCCACAAGTTGCAGGGGCAGCTAGCTGGGTGGTCAGTGACGACATGTGCGCTGGACTGGAGCACTCAGTCCTGCCAGGCTGGGTAGCATCGGCCTTTTCGCTGTCGCAAGCTGAGGCAAAGCGGGCCAGCGTTGGAGGATGACGAAAAACAGAGGCTCATTTGTCTCCCTGGCATTCCTCTTACCGGCAAGCTCTGCTCCTCTACTCGCCAATCCTCTGCTGCTGGAACTCCTCTAGACCCATCCCTTCAGTATTCTTCTAATAACTCATTTAAATTTTGTGGGTGACTTCTTTTGATGTATAGTCATCTCATCGCGTAGCCCAATATAATTTATTCCCTTCAACATGTGTCAAGTAAAGGACCCTTTTATACTAGTAGCAATGAAGTTCCACACGGTTCACCCTTATGGAATGCTCATCTCATGTCCTGCATGACAACAATTTTCAATCGATGAAGGTAGCCGCATCACATGAACATGCCAAATTTTAGTTGAGCTATTTATCATAACAGTTGCATGCTTGAAGATATTCTAAGTATTTTTGTAGATTTTTTTTTGAAAATGGAGGCGTACCCCCAGCCTCTGCATCATAATGATGCATGCAGCCATATTATTAAAAAGTCCCAAAGTATCACAAAGTCGTCAAAGTATTATAGCTCACAAGTGGAGCGAAAAATAAAAATAAATCAAAGTTCAGGCTAACAATCACAACCGGAATGGCAATAAGAAGGATAAGCTCCTAGACTCCTATCCTGTTATGCGACCGCCATCCGAACCGGTTGAATATAGCCCATGCTACCATCTCCCACTGGTTGCACCCAGTAACCAAAGGCTCCCTGGATTCCATAGGAGTGTGTAAGGATCACGTACGGATCCATGCAGTAGCTCTGAAGATGACCTGCAAGAAAGTTAAATTGTGTTGTCTGTTAAATATCAAATCATTCCTACAATTCCATATAGCCCACAAGAGCGCACATATTCCAATCCAAATACGAGCCGCCGTAGTATGTTTAACCCCAGTTAACCACATTCCAAACAACGATGCAATGTCAACTGGAGGAGTAATGTTTAAGGCTATATGAATCATTCTCCAAAGCAATTTGGCTAATGGGCATTCAAGAAATAAATGTTGTATTGTTTCATCATGATCACAAAAGCAACATCGTGGTTTACCTACCCATCGCCTCTTGATTAAGTTGTCCTTTGTAAGAATTACTTGTTTGTGGACAAACCACATAAAGATTTTAATGCGCAAAGGGACCTTAATCTTCCAAATATGCAACGATCTCGAGACTGGGCCAGAATTAATCAAATCCAGATAGAAAGATTTTACCATAAAAATCCCATTCTTAGCTAGTTTCCATTGCGTGGAGTCCGGTTGATCAGAGAGTTGAACATCTATCAATATCCGAACCAGGTGCATCCATGCATTCCATCGCTCATCAACTAGTGCTCGTCTGAATTGAATATTTAAGGGGATCGTATGTAAAACTGTGCCTACGTATTCCTCCTTTCGTTGCGCAATGTTATATAGGGTGGGATACTGTACGGCCAGGGGCGTCTCTCCTAACCACATATCCTCCCAAAACCTTGTTGACATCCCATTGCCAACCAGGAATTTGACCCTCGAAAGAACAGGTCCTTCACTCGCATAAGCCATTTCCAGAATGGCGAGTCCGTTGGTCTCATGGTGACCTAAGCGAGTGTTTTGGACTGGAGATACTTATTACGCAAAATATGTGCCCACATGCCCTCCGGCTCTGTCCCTAGCCTATAGAGCCATTTGCTCATAAGGCACTTGTTCTTGATTTCTAAGTTCTCAATACCGAGACCGCCCTGGTCTTTTGGTCGACAAAGAATGTCCCATCGCGCGAGACAATATTTCCTCTCGGCCTCATCTGACTGCCAGAAGAACCGAGATCTGAAAAAATCAAGTCGTTTCCGTACCCCTTTCGGAATTTCGAAGAACGATAGTAGGAACATTGGCATACTAGTCAGTACCGAGTTAATCAACACTAGCCGACCTCCATAAGACATTAGCTTACCCTTCCAGCAGCTAAGCTTTTTTTCTATTCAATCTTCGATGCATTTCCATTCTTTATTGGATAACTTACGCTGATGAATCGGTATACCCAAATAAGTAAATGGTAAAGAACCCAATTCACATCCAAACAATTGTCTATATGTGTCTTGTTCGTCTTTGGCCTTCCCAAAGCAGAACAACTCACTTTTGTGAAAGTTTATCTTGAAACCAGACAATTGTTCGAATAGACATAAAATAAGTTTCATATTACGCGCCTTAGCAATGTCATGTTCCATAAATAGGATGGTGTCGTCAGCATACTGTAAGATGGATACTCCTCCATCAACCAGATGAGGAACTAACCCCTCCACTTGCCCATGCTGCTTGGCCCTGCCAATAAGAATGGCTAACATATCGGCCACTATATTAAATAGGAGAGGAGACATGGAATCTCCTTGTCTCAAACCCTTGTGTGTCTGAAAATAATGACCGATATCATCATTAACCTTGATTCCGCCACTACCCTTCTATACTTGAAAATAATGCACGATTTCCAGAGCACTATTTTCTATCCCTTTTTGCATAGTTAACACTGATTTATGTGGTTAATTGTAGAGACAAAAGTGAACTCTTGTTTCACAAACTCAAGCTCCAGACCGGCAATTGCGGTCTACTTCAAGATTAAATACTGAAATTTCAACTGAAACTGTGGTTGTATTGAATGAACCTGAGGTAGCATTGAATGAACATGAGGTTGTATTGAATGAACATGAAGGTATACTTACATACTTTGATGTGTGTACCTTCAATATTAGCAATTGAATGATAATGCATTCGTAGTACTAAACCTATTTTCTGCATTTATTGGATATCAGTCAAGGAAAGGGAGGTTAGGAAAGTTACTGCTATGAAAAGCATATGGGGAAGGCAAAATAAGCCTAAACTCAAGTTAGAAATCAATGAGTATGGTCAGCCTTGTGGTAAATCTGCTACACGGTTCGCCAACTTTGTTGGAACACAAATAAGAACCAAGGGTTTTCCGGTTGAATTTGATGATTGGAGGAAGGTTGATCTATCTAAAAAACTTGCTTCATGGACCGAGGCAAAGGTAATGAGAGTTTTCTAAGAATAGAACCTTTCAATACTTGGTTGTTGCTGCTATATTGTTATTGGTTCCTGCTATGTTGCTATATTTTATTGGTTACTGCTGCCATGTCTTAGTGAGTTCCTAGATGATATCTTAGTGTTCATGTTTAGGAGTGACTGATGAGTTAGTTTATGTTGTATTGTTCTCTAATGCTTATTTCCAAATGCATATTTTCAGTTGTTTTGGCAATTAGACGAACGAGTTTTCCAATCGTATATGAAAACAACACAAATTAAATGGAAAAACTTCAAATCAGACCTAAAAGAGGGATTATTATGATGAATCATATGAATATGATGAACTTATAGCATCATGTGATGCTAGAGTTCATCCTGACCAATGGAAGTTGCTTGTTGCATTTTGGTTGACTCCAAAAGCTAAGGTATGCTCTTTGTTAGGTATGTATATTGACCTTTGATTCTACTTGTGTGACATGATCTTTATCAAACCATTTGGTAGGCTTGCTCAATAAGAGGTAAAAATAATCGAGCACATCACACGCATAAAATCACACATCTGGAAGTAAGAGTTTTGCTTGGGTTGATACTGAAATGGTATGCAACCATGCAATTTTTGTTGTGAACTTTGATGTTTGTACATTTTGCTCATTGTTTTAATATTTTTTATAACTTGACATAGACCGAGGAGCTCAATCGCCGCCCACATAGACATGAATTGTTTATTGAAACACATACACATCGAATTAGTGGACTTCCTCAAGAAGGGTCCATAGTAAGAATTATAAGTTCAGATGCACTTGAATTTCTCGATTCCTTTCATATTCTTGTTTATGTAGTAAATACTAGGAACACATAACAATTCCTACAATCTACAGAAAGAACTTCAAGATGAAGCATTAAAGCACCCAGAATTGTTGGAGAATGGTATTAAGGATGGTGACTTGTTTGCATTTGTATGTGGAAAATAAAAAAATGGATATGTTCGTGCTGTTGGTTTGGGGCCAACTCCATCTGGCCTAGAGTTGCCAGGAACCCAGTAGTATACATCTACAAAGCTTCAATAGCAATGGAAAAGTGTCGTGTATCTAATAACCAAAAAGCAGAACATCTGCAAGACCAAATGGATGACATGAGGAAGCAAATGGCTGAGATGAGGCAACTTTTCTATCTTCACAGGGGCAACGAGATGAAACCAATAGCACACCTAGACATGAACTAAATACTCCACACCAGGTAGCACTAGTTCTATTATATTATACCTCTGCAATAGTGGAACATGTAATGTTGTGATCTCGTTGTAGTTTATTATATTTAACATCTAGAATGCTTGATTTTGATGTAGAACATAAGGACAAGAGAAGCCAATAATACTGAAAAAGGTAATGCTCTTCTAGAGGAGGTGGCTGAGTCAAATTCTTCAATGCATAATGATGACACTCTTACTGGAAGAAGAATTGTTAATGTTGAGAAACATAACAGACAACAAGGTGTAAATCTTTCTTTTCCTTTTGTCCTTTAATTGCCAATATGATGCTATATGAACTTATTTCTTTACCATGATTATATCCTGGATTGAAAAAAATTTCCATAGGGTGGAAGAGATGTGATACTATATAGCATAACTAGACCTTTAAATGTCGCTGTTGCCAATGGAACAATTCAAACAACTAATCCAAAGGCTGTGGTGGGGGTGAGCCCTAGGTTCTCAATATGTCGAAATTGTCATCTATTCGGTGTTCAAAAGGGAAACTCAGTTGCCTTGTCCGTATGGGAATGTGTTGACCATGAGAGATGCTAAGGGGAAATCGATTGCATGGCCATCTGCTATGGTAATAATCTAGAGCACATGGTTTCTTTTCTTTTGTGCTAATCGGTCACCTATTAAGTAGTAATTGTTGTTGCAGATCAAAGATCCCAAGAAGACAACTAATGTGCCAGAAGGTGCAGGTACTGTGATATACATCAAATTTACATGCCAATTAAATTTAATGTGCCTTATTTTGTTTCTGCCCACTTATCTGTCCTATAAGACCATTGATGTATTGAATAGTTGTCAATCTCCGTATTTGTGTGCACCTTTTCTCTCCAGCCCTTGGCACTTCTCCCACCTTGGAGAAATTTAACAAGTAAAATCTGCAGCTATTTGTCAATCTCAATATTTATGTGCACCTATTTCTGTTTATAGCTCCATATTTATCCATACAAAAAGTAGATACAACTAACGTGTTTGAGCATCTTGGTGAACAATACATAGTATTTTTGGCAACTGATTGACACCTAAAAGCATGTTTGAACTCTTGGTCAACTAAGTATTTAGTAATCTGGAAACTAAGCATATTAAACATGGCAACTAAATACTATATAGAGGGAGTACTTCTATTTTCTGGAAGATTTCTCCAAGAAACATGTATATACATATGTAGAGCCCAGATTTCTGTTAGCTATCAACTCACATGTACCTGAGGTGAATATTAGAAGATGGTTGAATGTTGATATACAATTTGGTACCTTGATTCACAACTGCAAGTTTCTCTTTTTCTTTCCCTTTTGAGCTTTTTCAAGGGTCTCGTGTATTTCACATAAAATTTATTCATGATATGTGGTTAATCAAATGGAACTATAGACTGGACGTGCATAGTGCCAGTGTACTAGTAATGATAGTACAGTAATACCATATCACCGTTCAGGAGCTTTGAACAACTTTTCAGGTTGATTACACTTTCTTGACAAAGTCATATGGAATATTTTCAGGTACTTAGCCACCTAGCATTGGATGTGAGGACTTGGAGTATCATGGAACATACATGGTTGTTCGCAGTATTTTGGAAGCCAATCATGTCACAAATCTTGTGTGTTTCGGACCATTTGATGCTTCAAGTGTTTTGGAGTAGAAAACTAACTATATACGTGTTTTCTGGCTCAATTTTTAGGGACAAATGATTCTCCAGTTTAGTGTGTTAAACAACCAAGAGTATCGGTATGGCATTAATGAATTATTATTTTCCTGCAAATGAACATTTCATACTAAAAACTGAAAGCGCATTTTTTGATCTATTTCAACAAAAATGAAACACATATACATCCATGGGAAAATCACATCGTGTGATTGGCATAAAAGTGTACTGAAAATCGAACATTTCTGACAAAATCAGTCGTACAATAGGAAATATAGCACAATATAATATCATATGTGTATTGCAGAGAATTGATGCAACCCCAAAATATTTGTGATGGCATGATATACCCCCACATCAACAGAGTAAGATCAATACCAGATAGAAAAGGGCAAGTTACAGTTGAATAAATTAAGTGAAATAAGTTCTATGAAAAGACAACTTGAAAATATTTGTTAGTCAAGGAAGCTATCTAGCCCTCAAGATACAGAATAGTACCACTTAGAGCGAGTTCCTAAACCTTAGTAAAATGAATCACTCGTATAGGGATTGAAATCAGCTGGTAACAAAAATCTATTTAATTACACTGTTGAAAATGAGTAAGATATACAATACCTATCAAACTTTGTGCTCATGGATGTGACTTGTGTGATCTGGATCAGAGTTTGAATTATTTCATTCGAACAAATAGTGGTCATATTAATGTGACAAGTATGTTCTTGATGGTTAAACTATACATCTGGTTGTGCTTGTGAACCTATGTCTATATATATGTCTATTTGTGAACCTATGCCAATATATGTTTGTTTGTGAACCTACAATCATTGTTGTCCAATGTGTCCATCTTGATGTTGTTTGTCGATTGCATTTCAGTATATATATAAAATTATTGGTTTGGCTGTGCACTACTTACCAATAAGTTATCTGTTGGTAAACAAATTCTTGCAAAGCAACTGTCGGCCATGGCTAATAGCTAGCTAGGCATGAAATGTGTCAGCAAAGATACATACCTAGACGAACAGACTATGTCTTGGCCTAGATATATACCTATATAGACAACATAAGTGTCGGCAAAGGTGCACATCTATGCATACAGAATATGTGTCGGGATAGATATATACCTACAAAAACAACCTATGTGTCGACAAAAGTAGGGTGTAAGTGCACACCCGAACTGTCGGAGTACCTAGGATGTATGCCCACAAACCATCTGTCGGGGTACGTAGGGTGTATGTCCACAAGCATACTGTCGGCGTAGGTAGGGTGTATACTGTCTGAAAAAGTGTCGGCAAGTGAACTTCTGTCGGCAATGCCTTTCCCCACAGCAAGTCCTCCGACTGTTTTCTCTTTTGTCAGCATACGTGTTAGCGACAAGCTATGTGTCGGCAAAGGTACCCTATGCCAACAGATTGATGAGTCGCCGAAAGTCGACCGTGGTGTAGTGCAATGAGCAAGGAAGGGGCTGCAACGAGAACGAAGCACAGTATGCCTGTCATGTTTCCATAAAGGCAGTTTTTTGTCCTGCAAATCTCCTGGTATTGCAACATCCGCCTCATAGGGTGGAGGTGCGCAGCACAGGCCGCCCACACCCATGTCCCTAGGGCGTTGTCATTCAAGGTTCCAGGCAGGCCCTAGTAGGTAGCCACGAGAGAAGCTCTTTTCTGCCTCCAAAATTCCTTCCGAGTCATGACCAAATCAAGGGCTCCATAAAAAAAGTGAACAAACTAGGACCAAGATGGATTCCTTGGCATGATAGTGAGATTATCATCATTGGAGAAACCAAGCACGGATTTCAGTGCAAAGCAATATTTCATATTTTTCAGTACAACTCCATACAACAAGATGTCACTGGAGAAACCAGGTTATTTCCCACTAAATTCGCGAAGGGGTGAGGTGCACGAACTCCAGAAGATGGACAGGGGCACTGCTCAGTCACTGGAAGAGTCCGCTGTGCGGTTCAGTTCAAAGGGATTGGCAGGGACCAAAACTTTAAAGTAGCGTGTTGAATATGCACCGTTAGAATTTGACCAGTGCACCAATCCTTCCCATAGAGTACCATGGTACCTTAAAAACCCTCTATTCAGTATTCTTCTAATATCTCGCCTCTCAAATATATAGCTACGCTATAAAAAATATTTCAACCGCATACTCAGCTCAAAAGTGCAATACTAGTTAATCGTTCGGACGGGCCTCGTAGCCACAATTGATCGATCCTCTCAAAACCAAGCCCTTTTATAAGGGCATCAACACCCTCTTCACCCCATCCTTGTGAAGTCTATCACAATCATCTTGTTTCTCAAAGTACCAATGTTATATTGATGAAGGCACATCACAAAACAGGTCATGGACTATGGTTGACACACTTAAAAGGTAAATGGTAACAGCATGTCTTAATCTATTTTTGCAAAGTTTGCAAAAGCATGACAAAGTATGTTTGATGTAATAAATTACTAGTACAAAAACAACATCTCTGCCTTGGAAGCTTAAAGATCTCGAATTCCATCTTCAGTAGTATGTATTACAAGGAGCTCTACTTATAATGGTATAAGAAAGAGACACTTGTAATTGAGACCCCATGTTGGTGTGGCGCCCATTATCTCGTCCAAGTTTGCATACAAGTTTGTGCACAATAAAAATCACTTTTTCGTTTCTCCCAAATGATAAAAGATTTGGACTTGAAGCTTTGTTGGACAATAACATACAACTACTACTATGTCGAGAAACTGTTTTGATTTTTTTGGGTGCAACAGGAATATCTAAGATGGTGATGCTTGTTGTAAATTATGGCATTTGAGAAATTTATGCTGCACCAAAAATCTGAAACATTTTCGGCAGGGAGTGGCTCTTGTACTGTATGATGTTGACCTTCAAAGTTTCAGGTTCAAATGATTTCTTGTTTGGGAGAAACAAAAAGGAGAATGCCTCCTTTCTGCCTCCAAAATTCCCCCTAGGATCACTTGGGTGCTGGGAGCTAATTCCTATGACACAAAAGATCAAAAGGGAACCCTTTGGCATGAATGCATGATGCTATTGATTTGAAAAAATCGTGGACGGATTTCATTGGAGAAGTAATATTTCCTGCTCTTCAACTTCGCAGAGGACAGTAGTTTTATTGTTCTCATCTTTATTCTAGTTGGACCTATAAATTGGTTAAAAGCAAACAGAGGAAACATGATCTCTTCATATTCAACCAGCTGCTCTGTGATCCGGCAGTTAGTGATTAAATATGCCACCTGCATTTCAGATAAACAAAAGTATTACACTACTGCAACTCTGCGATAGTGTGCATCTCAATGAACATTTCTATCGGAATTAGGTACATATCCTCCGTCCCAACATGGCAAATCCAGTTGAGCGTACATTTCGATTTTCAGTAATTGCCCAGCTAGTCCCCTTGGAAGGAAAAAAATGGTGCATGTGGTTGCAGTAGGTGTAGTGTGTTTCTGTCAATTTTGTGTGTCGGTCCCCTTGGCAGACGACAATGGGAAGCAACCAAAAGAACTTGCATTCGGGAGCATGGCTGCGACAAATAGCGAGGGCGATGGTGTCGACCGCATGCACCTCCACGGCTAGGCGATAGGCTGCACGAGAGTTAGGAGTCTCTCGACAAGAACATGACAACGACAGTAACGGAATTTCAGTTAAACATGTTTCAGAGGTTGCCCGAATGAATTTCAGTCCCCCCTCCCACGACGCGCCCTACACGCACGTCACAGGAACCCCATCTGCCGACGGTGAGAGACCTCTCCCCCCATCCCCTCCTCCTCCTCGCCGCTGCCAGAGGGCGTCCGCCGGGCAAAGCCCGTGCGTCGCTGGCGGCGACGGGCTTCTCCCCTCCCTAGCTCTCTGGTGGCGGGGACGCGTGGATCTGGTAGTTGTTGTGCTGGGAGGCGGCGGCACGGCCCTGCAGTGGTGGCTGCGAGGCCGATCTGGTGGTGGTGTGGGCTAGGTTGGGCGCATCCGATCTGGCCGATCTGGGGGTGGTGGCGGCCACTGCTGGAGAGGGGGCCCCTCCTCTTCGACGGGGAGTGGCGCTGGCGCTGCAGAGTGACATCCTTGGCTGTGCCGGGCTGCGAGGTGGCAGTGAGTATGGTTCCAATCTATAGGTGGTGGCCTCACTGGTGTTTTGTTCTACACGACCTGCCGGGATTTGGGTGCCCTTTGGTTCTCCCATTCTGCAGGTCGGAGGGGCGTTGGGTGCGGGCTCTAGGTTAGTGGAAACCCTTGATCAACGAGGTCGGTCATGATGTTGACGATGCCCATGGCGCCGTTCTCCTTCTATGTGAGCAACATCGAGACCTACACCCGCCCTCCGCCTCTTGGTCTCGGGCGAAAGCCTAAAATCTCGGAATGGGTGGTGGCGGCGCATCGGGCGCCGCTTTCTTCTTGAAGGCGCCGCCTTGGGAGCTCTTCGTGGTCAGGGCTCGGTGCGGTGGTGGTCTGCTGGTGTTCAGTCATGTCCATGCTCGGCAGCTGCGGTGAGTGTTTGGGTCTTGGCCGGAGACGGTGGCGATGTATGGGTTTCCTTTAGGGGTGAGGTCGCCACGGCTGTTGTCCTATCCTCGGTAACTGGTTGGCCTGTCCATGTGCTCGGGGTGAGCTGCTCTGCCTGCTGATGGGACGGCGCCCTTCGATCCATGACGAGAGGACAGGGGTGCCCTCTTTGGAGGCAGCGACGGGAAAACAAGTTTGACCTTGTGAGGGATAGAGTGTGGCTTTCCTCCGGCGGTGAATAGCTCCCTTGTCACAGTGGTTGATGACATGATCTGAGGCCGTTGTGGGCTCCGATGTCCTACTGGTCCTTCGGAGCTCGTTAGTTGTTCGTAGGGTTGTGTATCCCGTCGATTTATTTTCCGTTCCTTGTTGTATGGCCGGTTGTAATGTGTGGTTTGCTTTATATATAAAGCAAGGTGAAAGCCTTTTTCGGCAATGACAGTAAACGTGGGTACATTTCTATTGCCAAGACTAGAGTTATCCCAAGGGCATACATGAAACTGCATAAACACAAAAGCGATCTGTTTCCTCTTTCACTTGATCAACACCGTGGGGAAACTGCATTTCCTTCACCTCTTGATCAACACCGTGGGGAATACTTAGCAATTCCTAGGTGTACTTAGGTTTGCACGACAATGGCTGGATCATTGCTGAATTCCACAAGTTGCAGGGGCAGCTAGCTGGGTGGTCAGTGACGACATGTGCGCTGGACTGGAGCACTCAGTCCTGCCAGGCTGGGTAGCATCGGCCTTTTCGCTGTCGCAAGCTGAGGCAAAGCGGGCCAGCGTTGGAGGATGACGAAAAACAGAGGCTCATTTGTCTCCCTGGCATTCCTCTTACCGGCAAGCTCTGCTCCTCTACTCGCCAATCCTCTGCTGCTGGAACTCCTCTAGACCCATCCCTTCAGTATTCTTCTAATAACTCATTTAAATTTTGTGGGTGACTTCTTTTGATGTATAGTCATCTCATCGCGTAGCCCAATATAATTTATTCCCTTCAACATGTGTCAAGTAAAGGACCCTTTTATACTAGTAGCAATGAAGTTCCACACGGTTCACCCTTATGGAATGCTCATCTCATGTCCTGCATGACAACAATTTTCAATCGATGAAGGTAGCCGCATCACATGAACATGCCAAATTTTAGTTGAGCTATTTATCATAACAGTTGCATGCTTGAAGATATTCTAAGTATTTTTGTAGATTTTTTGAAAATGGAGGCATTTCAGCCTCTGCATCATAATGATGCATGCAGCCATATTATTAAAAAGTCCCAAAGTATCACAAAGTCGTCAAAGTATTATAGCTCACAAGTGGAGCGAAAAATAAAAATAAATCAAAGTTCAGGCTAACAATCACAACCGGAATGGCAATAAGAAGGATAAGCTCCCTAGACTCCTATCCTGTTATGCGACCGCCATCCGAACCGGTTGAATATAGCCCGTGCGACCTTCTCCCACTGGTTGCACCCAGTAACCAAAGGCTCCCTGGATTCCATAGGAGTGAGTAAGGACCACGTACGGATCCACGCGGTAGCTCTGAAGATGACCTGCAAGAAAGTTAAATTGTGTTGTCTGTTAAATATCAAATCATTCCTACAATTCCATATAGCCCACAAGAGCGCACATATTCCAATCCAAATACGAGCCGCCGTAGTATGTTTAACCCCAGTTAACCACATTCCAAACAACGATGCAATGTCAACTGGAGGAGTAATGTTTAAGGCTATATGAATCATTCTCCAAAGCAATTTGGCTAATGGGCATTCAAGAAATAAATGTTGTATTGTTTCATCATGATCACAAAAGCAACATCGTGGTTTACCTACCCATCGCCTCTTGATTAAGTTGTCCTTTGTAAGAATTACTTGTTTGTGGACAAACCACATAAATATTTTAATGAGCAAATGGACCTTTATCTTCCAAATATGCAACGATCTCGAGACTGGGCCAGAATTAATCAAATCCAGATAGAAAGATTTTACCGTAAAAATCCCATTCTTAGCTAGTTTCCATTGCGTGGAGTCTGGTTGATCAGAGAGTTGAACATCTATCAATATCCGAACCAGGTGCATCCATGCATTCCATCGCTCATCAACTAGTGCTCGTCTGAATTGAATATTTAAGGGGATCGTATGTAAAACTGTGCCTCACGTATTCCTCCTTTCGCTATGCAATGTTATATAGGGTGGGATACTGTACGGCCAGGGGCGTCTCTCCTAACCACATATCCTCCCAAAACCTTGTTGACATCCCATTGCCAACCAGGAATTTGACCCTCGAAAGAACAGGTCCTTCACTCGCATAAGCCATTTCCAGAATGGCGAGTCCGTTGGTCTCATGGTGACCTAAGCGAGTGTTTTGGACTGGAGATACTTATTACGCAAAATATGTGCCCACATGCCCTCCGGCTCTGTCCCTAGCCTATAGAGCCATTTGCTCATAAGGCACTTGTTCTTGATTTCTAAGTTCTCAATACCGAGACCGCCCTGGTCTTTTGGTCGACAAAGAATGTCCCATCACATGAGACAATATTTCCTCTCGGCCTCATCTGACTGCCGGAAGAACCGAGATCTGAAAAATCAAGTCGTTTCCGTACTTCTTTCGAATTTCAAGAACGATAGTAGGAACATTGGCATACTAGTCAGTACCGAGTTAATCAACACTAGCCGACCTCCATAAGACATTAGCTTACCCTTCCAGCAGCTAAGCTTTTTTTCTATTCAATCTTCGATGCATTTCCATTCTTTATTGGATAACTTACGCTGATGAATCGGTATACCCAAATAAGTAAATGGTAAAGAACCCAATTCACATCCAAACAATTGTCTATATGTGTCTTGTTAGTCTTTGGCCTTCCCAAAGCAGAACAACTCACTTTGTGAAAGTTTATCTTGAAACCAGACAATTGTTGAATAGACATAAAATAAGTTTCATATTACGCGCCTTTAGCAATGTCATGTTCCATGAATAGGATGGCGTCATCAGCATACTGTAAGATGGATACTCCTTCATCAACCAGATGAGGAACTAACCCCTCCACTTGCCCATGCTGCTTGGCCCTGCCAATAAGAATGGCTAACATATCGGCCACTATATTAAATAGGAGAGGAGACATGGAATCTCCTTGTCTCAAACCCTTGTGTGTCTGAAAATAATGACCGATATCATCATTAACCTTGATTCCGCCACTACCCTTCTATACTTGAGAACCCACTTGGTTTCGCCAGACCTCGCTAAATCCTTTCATGTGCATTGCCTGTTGTAGGGAAGGCCACTTAACTTTATCATACGCCTTCTCAAAATCCACTTTGAAGATAACCCCATCTAGCTTCTTCAAATGAATTTCATGTAGCGTTTCATGCAAAACGACCACCCCTTCAAGTATATGCCATCCTGGCATGAACGTTGTTTGGCTCGGTTGTACCACTGAATGCGCGATCTGTGTCAATCTATCACTTTTGTGAAGATTTTGAAACTCACGTTAAGAAGACAAATTGGCCTGAATTGTTATTCTAACTGCCTCTTCTTTCTTTGGCAATAGCATAATCATGCCAAAGTTAAGATGAAACAGCTCTAAATGACCACTAAAGAAATCAGGAAACATAGGCATAAGATCATCCTTAATAATATGCCAACATTTCTTATAGAATTCAGCTGGAAACCCATCTGGTCCCGGTGCTTTAATTCGATTTCATTTGTGAGATTGCATCTAGAATCTCTTTCTCAGTAAACGGTGCAGCCAAAATATCGTTCTCTTCTATCTGTAGCTGAGGAATATCTCCAATTACAGACTCGTCTAGGGATACCGTACTTGCTTCCGGATGGCCAAACAGTTGTGTATAGTAATTAGAGATACTAGATGATACCCTCGCGCGTTGCTGCGGGAATTGTTAGTCTTATTCACATGATAATAGATAAATTGAATAACTTTACTTGCAATATTAGATATATGATATTAAGATGAAAATTTTACAATGAACACAGTACTGAGTATATTTTATAAAAAATGCAAAATGTGAACTATGCAATCGGTAATTGCCTTTGGCTCCTAGGTGCATATGCACCCATTGTCGAAATACACATTTCGAAAAGTTGAAAAATTCGGAACAAAAATCTCACGTGTATATCCTGATATTTTATGTGCGTGCACAAGGTTTCAGTGAAAAACGACGTTTTTTGTGGCTTGTGTAAAAAAGACAATTCCTGATGCTTCATTCTAACTATTCACGACGCATTTCTTTATCTTTTTTACACAAGCCACAAAAAACATCGTTTTTCACCGAAACCTTGTGAGTGCACATAAAATGTCCGGATATACACGTGGGATTTTTGTTCTGAATTTTTCAACTTTTCGAAATGTGTATTCCGACAATGGGTGCATATGCACCTAGGAGCCAAAACGCCGCTCTCCTATGCAATCTATTTTTTTTACTAATTATAGTCATGTGACATAAGTAATCTCATATCATTTACATATATTTTAATTATAGAAAAAAAATAAAGTGTAGGGATTCAGATATGAAAATACTATGATCAGTTATGTACAAATTGCCATTTTGAGGCATTTATGATGCACTATGTGGGACTCTTGTTATAAGTCAAACTTCATATCTACATACTCTTCATAATTAGATCTGCACAAAGAATGAAAATTGTACTCGTATATTAGCCATTGTAGTAGCTATATTTGAGTGATGGGGCTCCAATATCAAAATAAGAACCAAACCAATTATGATCATTGGAGCAAAAGAATACCCATCCTTTTCTCTCCTTTGAGCGAGTTCCAAACATCTATCTCAAAGCGATAGGATGACTTATACATAGATAGGCACCAAGGTCCAAATTATCATGTTACAAACGGAATTCATTTGCAACAAAAATAAATTACACGTGACAATTTATAAGATACATTAAGAAAATTGAAATAAAGAATGACAATTTTGTGGTTTAAGATCTCAAACATGATGGATTCTTTTTTATAGATATTGGACTATTGGCATATCCTGAACACAAATAGCATGAAGTCCGGCAATTAGATACTACATGGAAATTACATGATTTGATCGGTCGTATTAACTTCCCATCAATTTTGATCAATGTCCTTCTGATCCTTCAATTGGTATATATAGCACGGAAGTTTATCCCTACAATATACACTTAGCAAATGAGTCGTCTCTATGATTGTGTTGGAGCAAACATATTTTCCTAAAATAACATCATGTCTTCGGAAAGCTCACCAAATGCAGCTAGAGATAGTACCAACATTGAAGCAACGTGTCAATGTCATGTCCTAGTGGTGAACCTCCCAATATTCACATTTGCATGATTTCTTCATATAAAACATACTTCTTGCACGCCAAAGGTCGAATAATATGGATACCATAATGGAAGCTTTCCCGCCCACTGATACACTATGAAGAATGAGATGAATATATTCTCTACTCTCCTGAGTAAACTTCATGATATTATCCCTACAACATGAAAGCCAATAGAAAAGTTGTATAAACATTTACTTCTGACCCACGAGCAAGGCGGAGAAGTGCATATCCATCTTATTATGATGTATGAAACAATACACTCATTATGAACTTAGAATCAATATAAATGCAGATAGCTTACACCTAGATGGTAATCACTTAGTAGTTCAATGTACACAAATTGCAAAACACTTGAGCACAAACACAATCAGCATGGATTGATTTATTTGGATTCATAACTAACATACATAAGCAAAAAAACACGTGTAGATATATGACCCAGCACGGCTTAGTGTAAGGAGATGAGTGTCAACTACAAAAATAAGGAGATGAGTACATACCATAGCTAACACGTGTTGCTGATGATATGTTCTATATCTACTTTTCTCCAGAAAGGAGCAAAATGATTTATCACATCCTTAGTCCCTCATGCATTTTTTTTGTAATTTGTTTCAAGACATGAAGAACCACTTCCAATATGTGTGCATACTGTAACAGCAACACAATAAAGGTCATATGCTAGGCAATATTAAGTACGTGAAGTCCATCGTAAGGATTTATATTCAACCTTCTTTGGTCCTCTAGAAATAATCTTGTCATGATTGTAGTCCTGATATTAGAATCCTTCCGTACAAATTATCAACTTCCAATTCTAACTCGAGATTTCATAATCGTAAGGATGGACAAAAAATGTACACTACATGGTTAGCGATGATGCATTTTCATATTTCACAAAGCAAAGAGACATTTTTATGGGATAAAATAAAACATGGCAGATCCACAACTCTCTAGAAAATCAGGGAAAATGACAATCTCATATCAATATCAAACCTTGTCAAAAATAGAAGTGTAGTCGTGTAGAGAAAAGATCCCTCTGATTACAGATGACCGGATCTTTGATCTAGGTTCGGCAGACGGATAGAAGTAGCACAGAAGTGAGGAAACAGTTCATAGTCACCGGCAGCATCGTAAATCTTGGGCGGAACATCCATCCATCCAGATAAAATAGTCAATAGAGGACCAGCATCCTGATGACCAAAGTCCAATGGTGAGTCGGGGTGTGGCGACCAATTTGATGTTGGGTGATTACTACCAAGTAGGGCTGCAAGAAAAGCTCGAGGCTCGTGAGCCGCTCGAGATCGACTCGTTTTTTGACTCGACTCGAGATCGACTCGAAAAGAAACAAGCTGAGTTTGAACACTTTATGTAGCTCGATCGAGAAACGAGCCGACCTTGAGCCAATGTTGGCTCGCTCGATTTTAGCTCGATAGCTCGATAAAATATCATTATGTTAAATGATCTTGCCATATATTAAATGAAAATAAGATAATTTATTACCATATATGTTGTCCATAATTTTTCTCCATTTTATTTACCAACGAACATGGAAACTTAATTAAGTGCAGAGAAGATTTAGGCCTAATTATGGCACGTGGTCGACTATGTGTTAAATATCATATATTTTTGGCAAAGGTTCCCAGCATATTCACCTTAATTTTTTGGTTTTTCATCCATAGATTTATAATTTTTACCATCTCATATAGCTCGAAACTAGCTCGAGATCGACTCGAGATCGTTACAAGTTGAGCACGAGTCATGTTCTACAGCTCGATCATGAGCTTCACTTAGTTTGAGCTCGCTCGAATTTTCATATGAATTGAGCTGAGCCAACTCCAACTCGCTCGAGCTCGACTCGTTTGCAGCCCTACTACCAAGCACAGAATAGACACCAATTGCCAGAGTCACCGATCAGGATAGGATGCAAGGGTTCACTTGCATAAATTTGAAACCACACAGGCAAAGAAAAAACTCCAAATCTGGATGCCCAACTTATAAATAGAGGGTCCTCCCACCTTCCACATGAGCGCTGACGGGCTGATGGCACCGCCGGCGACTTCTCTGCATAGTACCTGCAAAACAAAAGAGAGGCTAATCCCAGCGGAAATCCCTTTTGGAGCTCGGGCTCCAGTGAGGCCTCCAGATTCAGATTTGAAATTTCATTGAAATTCGTATTTTTACATCTCAAAAAATTCTGAAAAAAATCACAGATATACATGAAGGCATAATACACATGCGTGTAAATTTTCAGTTCAAAATACATTGAAATAAGGGCTGTGCAAAAAAAGACAAATATGGAGCTGTTTAACACATGATACTATTCATCCTCCCGGGCCATGGATTTGTCTTTTTTGTACAGGTCGCAACTCAAGGTATTTCATCATGAATTTTTACACACATGTGAGTTACATCCTTACATACACATATATTTTTTTCAGAAATTTTTGAACCATAAAAATTTGAATTTGAATTTTTTAAAAATAAAGGCCTCCATGGAGCTCGGCCTCCAAAACGCCTTTCTCCTAATCCCAGATCCTTTTACTTCTCGTGTGCTGCTGCAGTGCCTACTAATTAATCTATGAAGTAGCTACATGTAGTGGAGCCCTGGGGCTGCGCTTGGATGATTGGATTAGCTATGTACGATACCTAGCTGGATTGAAGCTGCTGACCTTCTCGAGCATGATGTAGAACATGTCCTTGAGCCTCTTGACTTTCCGCGCGTCCATAGCCTGGATCTGCGGCGAAGAGACCTTGCCGTTGGCCTAGTCGTGCTGCTGTGTATGCAGCGGATTGGCGCGCTGTCGACGGGGACACTGCCGGAGTAGCGTGAGGCTGGATCCCAGCCGCCGCGCCGGCCTATACAGAGGGGAAACGGGCATTGATGGGTACGAGTAAATCGAGGGGGCGGGGAGACGGGACGTTCTGTAATCTTGGTCAGTCTCTGGTCGGTCTCTCTTCCCCTGCTGGTAACGGGTTAATGACGTGGTTGTTCTGTAGGCTGATCAACCTGTTGTGGGTCCCACCTGTAAGTGAGTAATGGAACAATGATGCTGATGTGGATAGGCTGCATGTTAAGAGAAATACTATAGTGGGGATGAACTATTTAGGTATTATAGCTATGCTTTCAGGTTCTCATGCCCTATAATTGTCCCCTCGTTCTGTTCAAGCTGAATAATTTTCTTCTTCCTATGTTTGCCATTCGCAATCATATGAAAAAATTGTGTATTGTCATCCCCTTAGACAACCTTAAGCACTTTGGCACGCAGTGCCCATTTGAGCTCCTCTTCTCTAAGAAGCGCTCAAAGGCGTAGCTCAGCTTCGGACTTGGAACATTGCTCATTCACCGTAAGCAGGGTACTTTCTGCTTTTAAATCTAAAGCTTCGATCAAATGAGTAAGTCTCTCTTTTTCTTGTTTGTAAAGCCCACTTTTGTTTCTGGCCCAACCTCGCAAAAACTATCTCAAATGACGGATCTTATTTTGCCATCTCTCAAGATTAGTGCTTCCACAAACCGGAATTGCCCATTCACGTGTGATGGTCTCCAAGAAGTTTTCTTTCTCAAACCAGCTAAGTTCGAAAGAGAAAGCATTCTTATTCGCAACATGCGTGGCCTCGCCCGAGTCTACAAGCAATGGTGTATGATCTGAGATCGCTCTCTGCATCATATGAACCGACACCAGAGGATATTTTTGTTCCCATTCCAGACTACCAAGTACCCTATCCAACTTCTCATACGTTGGAGTGGGCAAGACAAAGTCATATTAGTGTGAATTATATGGTTAGTACGAAGTATTACACTACCGTAACTCTGCAATAGTATGGATCTAAACAAACATTCCTATCTGAATTAGGTACACATTTGCCGGCTCAACGAGGCCAATCCGGTTGGGCCTACATTTCAATTTTCAGTAATTGTTTAGCTAGTCCATGTTTTGTGGTGCACATGTCTTAGGCATGCAGTTCCAGTGTCTAAGCCGAATGATTCTTTATGGCAATATACTGCACACATGCAAAAATGGATAATGACTCATGCAAATGTCAGAAGAAAAAACATTATCACTCCTGCACTTGAATTCATCTAGAGCTCTGCCATCGCCAAGTCTGGACGAGATGACATGACACAGGCTCTCTCGACCTGAACACAAAGTTAAGCGTGCGTGCGCTTTTTATCTCACAAAAGCGAGTTGTCTCCTTTTTCAAATCACTGTGCAGCCACAACAGATTCAGAGAACTCACTGACTCCTAAATATCCGTAGTCTCGAACGAGGCTGGCACCTGAATTAGACGTGAATGAACCACTTTCTTGGTAGCGAACAAGCAAAGGGAAGAGGGAACATGTTGCGGCTGCATGGGAAATTATTGAAGATTGCTTCTTCTTCGACGGCTTTAGCCCCAGACCTTAATACAGCTGGGAACATATGCCCCCTAGAACGCCAGGCAGCACCAGATTGCTGAAGTGACATCAATGTAAATTAGTTGGCAGGATGATCCGTGAGTATATCTGAAGCGATATCATATCAGCCTATATTTTGGCTCGTGCAGTGAAAAGTGGACAGAAAAAATAGGGGTTTGGTTTGATTGATGGGCTTAAATATGGATATTTGAGCACACTTGGCACATAAACGCAACTGAGTAGAGAGTAGGAATTAGTAATATAGTATTCGGTTAGTAAAAAGTATCTCATGGCCGCAACTCTGCAATGTAGTACCATGCATCTGAAGGTACATTTTTCCATCTAAAGTATGTACCTTGATTTTATGGTGTGGTAATTGTGAAATGTAGCTTCTCGTCGCACCTGCTGCCAACGCTTGGTCCGCCGGCGCTCCTCCTGGCTCTCGGCTCTCTGCCGCCGGCGCTCATGCCGACTAGTTTTACATCTTCATTTGCATCATCTATTGAAGTTGAACTTTTACATCGCCAATATACATCATCTGTAGGAGTTGCCTCTTTTTTGAAGATGTAAAATGCACTTTTTGTGATGTAAATTTTACATCTCCTGTGTTTACATCTCCAAAGTTGCACCATCTGTGGAGATGCTCTAACAATTTAAATGGCAACTCATGTCTGAAATATACTTTTGTGAAGTTTGCCAAGCATGTCAAAGTATGTTTTATGTACTAAATCACTAGTACAACACCGCGCCTCTTCCTTCAAAGCTTAGAGGTCTCGAATTGCATCTTTAATAGTTTGTATTACAAGGAGCTCTACTTTATAACGGTAGAAGAAAGAGAGACTTGTAGTTGAGCCCCCATGTAGGTGCATCCCTTTATCTCGACCGTCCAATTTTGTTTCGAAGTTTCGTGCGTAAAAGACGTCACTTTTTCATTTCTTCCAAACAATAAAAGATTTGTACTTGAAGCTGCAGGACAACATCACACAAGTACTACTATGTCTACAAACTGTTTTGATTTATCTTTGGGTGCAACAGGAATATGTAAAATGGTAATTCTTATTATAACTTATATCATTTGAGAAATTTATGTTGCACCAAAAATTCTGAAATGTTTTCTGACTGGAGTAGTTCTTGTATGATGTCGACCTTCATAGTTGATCTGAGTCCCTGAATCGACCGGGTATGTACCACTATAGTGGAATGAAGAGAAATAAACGTAGTATCATGCCAATCAAGCGGCCTTTGCCACAAGCGATGGCAGCCTATCGTCAGTCACGTTGCCATCACAGATGGCCTTTTGGTCGTCCATCTGCATGCCATGCCTGCGAGCTGGTGGTGAATGGAACCCGTACGTGATGACTGACCATGCAATTTGGCTTTCTCAAACGCCGCAAAAAAATGGATCGGCCAGCCCGCCATATGAGGTCCCCACTCGCGACTGTTGTGAGTTCATCCTGAACTTGGAGGAACAACAGTAAATTGACTGCATGCAAAATGTAACCATGTACACCTACAGCACACTGTGGCTGAGTGGACACCCCCCCCCCCAGCGTACCTCACGCCCCCGCGTCGCCCCACTCGGGTGACTCGGCGGGAACGTAACCCTAGCCGCCAGGGGCTCTCCTTCCTTCCCTCACTCCCTCCCTCCGCCGCTGGCCTATAGCCCGGGGGTGGACGGCTTTTTGGTGGAGTGGTTCTTCATCTTACACATTGATGGCGGCAGATCTGGGGCATGTCGCAGTACAGACTCGGCGTCCGATGCACGGAGATGGACTCGAGCAGGAGGAGGACGTTGTCTGGCGTCATGATGACATCGATGACAGAGAGGCCTGGCAAGGTCGGTACGTTAGTTTCTGCTCTGAAGATGGATTGATGGAAGAGGGCACGACGACACATGAGAGTGTGTCGGACGTTGGGGCCTCCGGCTTTAGATGTTATGCTTTGGCGTGATGTCTGTTTGTTATTAGGCTCGGACTATCGGCACTCCTTCATCAAGTGGATAGTAGTAGCGGCAATTGTTGCTAAGATGATGGCTTCAGACTACCTGATATAGTACTATATTGTAAGGTCTTTGTGAATAAATAATAAAATGGTTGCATGCATCGTCCAGATGCAAAGGACGGGGTAATCCTTCTTGCTGAGTTCATGCATACTAACTACTGTACCAAGGAACCAGCAGCGCTGCATACCGGACGGTCCACTTCCATTCCCATGTTCGTCAGCGTCATGTTCGACAAGGTATCCGTGCCCATGCATCGTAGCGTGTCATACGGAGTAGTGCATCGAGGACCGATTTGAGAAGAAAATGAGTTGCTGGAAGGGTAAGCTCATGTCATACGGAGGCCGATTAATCCTGATTAATTCGGTGCTCACGAGTATGCCAATGTTTCTCCTATCGTTCTTTGAGGTCCCAGTTGGTGTTAGGAAGAGACTGGACTTCTATCGGTCGCGTTTCTTTTGGCAGGGTGATGAGCTTAAAAGAAAATATCGGCTTGCTAAATGGGATATCATATGTAGACCGAAAGACCAAGGGGGTCTAGGTATTGAGAATCTAGAAGTTAAGAATAAATGCCTTCTTAGCAAGTGGCTGTGGAAGCTCTCATCGGAGAATGATGCTATGTGGGCTCAAATCCTTCGCAGCAAGTACCTCCAGACAAAAACTTTGTCCCAGGTTACAGTCAGGCCGACCGATTCGCCCTTCTGGAAAGGCCTGATGAAAGTCAAACAGGCCTTGTTTAATAGGACGAAGTTTGTTATTGGAAACAACACGAGTACACGTTTCTGGGAGGATACTTGGCTCGGCGAGACACCCTTGGCCATCCAATACCCGTCTTTGTACCGCATTGTTCAACGCCGTGACGTGTTCGTCGCATCGGTCTTTCAATCTACCCCCTTTAATATTCAGTTCCGACGAACGCTAGCGGGCAATCGTTGGGAAGATTGGCTCCGTCTAGTTAGGAGACTGATGGAAGTCCAGCTTTCACAACAACCCGATGAATTACGCTGGAAATTGACTAAGTCTGGAGTCTTCACGGTTAAATCAATGTATATTGATGTTATTAATTCGAACTCCATTCCTACATCCAAGCATGTTTGGGATGTCAAAGTTCCTTTGAAAATAGAAGTGTTTATGTGGTTTGTCCATAAACAAGTTATTTTAACTAAGAACAACTTGATAAAGCGTAATTGGACAGGACCTACTAGGTGTAGTTTCTGCGATCGGGATTAGACTATCAAACACCTCTTTTTTGATTGCCCATTGGCCAAGGTACTTTGGCAGACGGTCCACATTGCTTTTAATATAAATCCACCGAATTCTGTTAAGGCGTTATTTGGGACATGGCTTAATGGGGTTGAGCCTGACTTAGCAAGACATATTCGGGTTGGAGTTTGTGCTTTGCTGTGGACTATCTGGACTTGCAGAAATGATTTGGTTTTTAACAGAATATCATGTATACATCTTTTGCAGGTCATATTCCGAACTACGGCACTGATCCGTTCGTGGTCGCT
Source organism: Aegilops bicornis (assembly GCA_021605145.1). Lineage (NCBI taxonomy): Eukaryota > Viridiplantae > Streptophyta > Magnoliopsida > Poales > Poaceae > Aegilops > Aegilops bicornis. The sequence continues at coordinate 32,472,384 of CM038670.1, forward strand.
ACTCACCCAGACGGAGGCCAGGGAGCATTTGGTTACTGGGTCTTTCCGCTGGGAGATGATAGCTCGGGATATCTTCAACCGGTTTGGATGGCGGTCATGTAATAGGATAGGCATTTAGTATTCCTATCTAGTTTTAGCCGGCCGGTTGTGGCGTTTTTTTCTTGGCTAGTTGATGTTCCTAGCCCTTTATGACTCTGTGTGAGCTTTCTGTGCTTTCTTTATTACTTTTTGGAGACTTTTTGAACCATGTTGGCACTACTTTATTTGGTTAATAAGATGGCCATATGCATCTTTCTGATGCAGAGGCCGAGGCTCCCCCCTTTTCAAAAGAAAATGCATCGTAGCGTGTGTGTGTGTGGAGATGACCAATATTCTGCCTTGGGCCATCATTTGACAACACAATTATTTCAGCGCGGCTTGGCACTTTTAACTCTAGTGCCAAAGAGGGAAGTAGTAGGTTCCGTTTTTGCACTTTTGCAACCCGAACCACTTGTTCAGTGCCAAAGTGGAAAAGGCGCGCCGGCAACAGGCAAGTAAGGGGCTGCAATGAGAATGTAGCACGGTATGTCTGTCATGTTGCCATAAAGGCAGGGTTTTGGTCCTGCAAATCTCGGGGCCCTAATTGGTTGCCTCATAGGTGCACAACACAGGCCACCCTCCCTCACCCATGTCCCTCGTGGGCGTTGTCATTACAGATTGCAGGCAGGCCCTAGGTATACCCGTAGACTAGTTTTTACTACTCAAAGAATTTCCCTATGCGATGGTGCTTTAATTCTAGTAGCTCTTATCTGCACCCACATTCAGAATTCACCCTATTCTTGATAATGGGAATCGCAAACATACCATACCACTCCGGTGTCCCGCCAAGCGGGATAAGGGGCGAAGTGAGATTTAGTAAGTCGCCACCAAGAGCAGCTCCCTTCTGCCTCCAAAATTCATAATTCTGCACCGTGACCTAATTTTTCCAACGCAATCGAGGGTTTGCGTTAAAAATATATATAAGAGACGCAACTAAAGACCGAAATGGATTCCTTGGCATGAAAGCGAGATGACCATATGGTTGGTTACAAAAGACATGGACGGGCTTCACTAGAAAGCAACATTTCCTGCCTTCGTTACAACTTCGTAGAGCAGCTACGCCATGGTCTCTCCAGCTATCTAAACGTACAACAGGTCTTTCCCACTAAATACATCGGCGGAGGATTGAGCCGCTCGAATACCACACGATGTATGGAGGCACTACTTGTAGAAAGGCTTTAACGTCATACCATCTCTGGTTGACGGTTCCGTGTTTATATAGCAGGGTCGTGACCTCCCTGATAGCGTACAAGATTCGGTAGTTTGAGATACGACTTGTGCTACAAGAGATAGGATAGAGATAGAGAGAGTTGTTACAAAGAGATAAAGGAGAATGCTAACAACCTAATCTATCTCTCCCTGTCGCGCCTGATGGCTTCTGTGATCGTGACAACCATTGGGTGCAATATATTTAACACCCTCCCTTAATCACAACTCCATGAGATTGAGATTACGTTTGAATTCATCAAAGTTCTTTGTAGGTAATGCTTTTGTGAAACCATCTGCAAACTGGTCTCTAGAGTGAATAAAACGAATCTCCAACTGTCGATTAGCAACTCGTTCTCTGACAAAGTGAAAGTTGATCTCAATGTGTTTTGTTCTTGCATGGAACACAGGGTTAGCAGACAGATAGGTAGCACCAAGGTTATCACACCATAAGCAGGGAGCCTGTGTGGATTTTAGTCCAAGTTCTTTTAACATGGACTGAACCCAAATGATTTCTGTTGTGGCATTGGCAAGTACCTTGTACTCAGCTTCTGTACTTGACCTAGACACAGTAACCTGTTTCCTTGCACACCATGATATAAGGTTAGGTCCAAAAAAGATTGCAAACCCACCAGTAGAACATCTGTCATTCACACATCCTGCCCAGTCTGAATCAGAAAAGGCACTAACAAGAGTAGATGAAGATCTGTTGAAGGTCAGCCCAAGTTTCATGGTAACTTTCACATATCTCACTATACGTTTTGCAGCTGTCCAGTGAACTGTGGTAGGTGCATGGAGAAACTGACACACTTTGTTAACATCAAAAGAAATATCAGGCCTTGTCAATGTCAAGTACTGTAGTGCTACTACTAAACTTCTTTAATTTGTACTATCAACTTGATTCAAATGACCTCCTTCTGTAAGAGACAATTTTTTTGAGTTGGATAAAGGAGTTGGTGAGGGCTTACATCCTTGAAGGCCAGCTCTTCTTACCAGATCAGTAGCATTTTTTTCCTGAGAGACATGAAGACCATCATCATGTTTCTTAACTTCAATCCCTAGGAAGAAATGCAAATCTCCCAAATCCTTGAGAGCAAATTCAGCACTCAAGTCTTTCAGTAATCCTGTCATTGTTTGTCAGATGAGCTTGTGACAATAATATATCATCAACATATATGAGAACAAATATTGATGTATTAGACTTATTGTAAATAAACAATGACGTGTCAGACTTGGAGGAAACAAAACCAAGTGCCTGCAGCTTCTGACTTCAGCGTGAGTACCATGCTCTAGGGGCCTGCTTGAGTCCTGATACGTCTCCGTCGTATCTACTTTTCCAAACGCTTTTGCCCTTGTTTGGACTCTAACTTGTATGATTTGAACGGAACTAACCCGGACTGATGCTGTTTTCAGCAGAACTGCCATGATGTTGTTTTATGTGCAGAAAACAAAAGCTCTCGGAATGACCTGAAACTCCACGGAATATCTTAGAATAAATAATAAATAATCCTCGCCAAAGATGAAGCCAAGGGGGCCCACACCCTATCCACGAGGGTGAGGGGCGCGCCCCTCCCTCCTGGGCGCGCCCCCCTACCTCGTGGGCCCCCTGGATGCCCTCCGATGCCAACTCCAACTCCATATATTGGCTTTCGGGGAGAAAAAAAATCAGAGAGAAAGTTTCATCGCGTTTTATGATACGGAGCCGCCGCCAAGCCCTAATCTCTATCGCGAGGGCTGATCTGGAGTCCGTTCGAGGCTCCGGAGAGGGGAATTCGTCGCCGTTGTCATCATCAACCATCCTCCATCACCAATTTCATGATGCTCACCGCCGTGCGTGAGTAATTGCATCGTAGGCTTGCTGGACGGTGATGGGTTGGATGAGATTTATCACGTAATCGAGTTAGTTTTGTTAGGGTTTGATCCCTAGTATCCACTATGTTCTGAGATTGATGTTGCTATGACTTTTCTATGCTTAATGCTTGTCACTAGGGCCCGAGTGCCATGATTTCAGATCTGAACCTATTATGTTTTCATGAATATATGTGTGTTCTTGATCCTATCTTGCAAGTCTATAGTCACCTACTATGTGTTATGATCCGCAACCCCAAGTGACAATAATCGGGACCACTCCGGTGATGACCATAGTTTGAGGAGTTCATGTATTCACTATGTGCTAATGCTTTGTTCCGGTTCTCTATTAAAAGGAGGCCTTAATATCCCTTACTTTCCAATAGGACCCCGCTTCCACGGGAGGGTAGGACAAAAGATGTCATGCAAGTTCTTTTCCATAAGCACGTATGACTATTTACGGAATACATGCCTACATTACATTGATGAACTGGAGCTAGTTCTGTGTCACCCTATGTTATGACTATTACATGATAAACCACATCCGGCATAATTATCCATCGCTGATCCGGTGCCTACGAGTTTTTCATATACTGGTTTACGCTTATTTACTTTTCCGTTGCTACTGTTATCATCACTACAAAATACCAAAAACATTACTTTTGTTGTCTTTACTTTTGTTACCTTTACCACCACTATCATATTACTTTGCTACTAAACACTTTGCTGCAGATACTAAGTTTCTAGGTGTGGTTGAATTGACAACTCAGCTGCTAATACTTGAGAATATTATTTGGCTCCCCTTGTGTCGAATCAACAAATTTGGGTTGAATACTCTACCCTCGAAAACTGTTGCGATCCCCTATACTTGTGGGTTATCAAGACCTTTTTCTGGCGCCGTTGCCGGGGAGCATAGCTCTATTCTTTGAGTCACTTGGGATTTATATCTGCTGGACACTATGAAGAACTTGAAAGACGCTAAGACAACAATTTATCCCTCAACTACGAGGGGAGGTAAGTTAGCGACACCTAAACCTGCTTCTGCTATTCGTTCCGATATGTCGCATGTTATTGATGATGCCACTTCTGCTATGCATGATACTTATGATGAAACTACTTCTATGCTTGATACTACTGTGCCTCTTGGTGAATTTCTAGATGAACAAATTTCTAGGTCTAGAGAAAGAGAAATTATTGAAACTGAACACGATGATGTTAGTAATGATGATAATATGCCTGCTATTCCTGAGGGTTATCTTTTTAATGTTGAATCTACTGAAGCTATTCTTGCTTGCCAGGATAGTCTTGAACGTAAGAGGTTGCTAGTTAAATGGAGTAAAGAATCTTTTAGAGGTAGGATGAGACCCGACCCTGCTTTTGCTACTTCACCTATCTGTGTTCCTGATCAGGATTATTATGATTTTTCTGTTGATCCAGATATAATTACTTTGATTGAATCTGATCCCTTTTATGGCTATGAATCTGAAACTATTGTGGCACATCTTCGTAAGTTAGATGATATAGCTGCCCTGTTTACTAATAATGAGAGATCGCGCTAACTTTATTTACTCAAAATATTTCCGTTCTCATTAAATGGTGATGCTAAGATATGTTTTAGTTCTCTTGATCCTGGTTGTGTGCAAAGTCTCCAGGATATGATTTATTACTTCTCTGCTAAATATTTCCCTGCTCATAAGAAACAAGCTGCTTTGAGGGATATATATAATTTTGTGCAAATTGAAGAAGAGAGTCTCCCACAAGCTTGGGGGAGGCTTCTCAAGTTACTTAATGCTTTGCCTGATCATCCTCTTAAGAAACCTGAAATATTTGATATCTTTTACAATGGACTAACTGATGCTTCTAGAGATTACCTGGATAGTTGTGCTGGTTCTCTTTTCAGGGAAAGAACACCGGATGAAGCTGGAATTTTATTGAATAATATGTTGACAAATGAAAATAATTGGGCACCTCCTGAGCCAACTCCCGAGTAAGCTCCCGAGCCAATTACTGAGCCTATTCCTAAACCAACTCCGAAGAAGAGAGGTGTTCTATTTCTCAGTCCCGAAGATATGCAAGAGGCAAAGAAATCTATGAAAGAAAAAGGTATGAAAACTGAAGATGTTAAGAATTTACCTCCTATTGAAGAAATACACGGTCTTAATTTACCGCCTGTTGAAGAAGTATATGATCTCAATTACTTATTTACTGAAGAACCTCCCGATCTCCCGACACAGGTAGTAAAGGTAAATTCTCTCTATAGATATGATAAAGCTGAAGTCCCTCCTACTAAAATTGCTAGTCAGTGCTTGGATGAGTTTGATGACTTTATGTTTAAGCAAGATGACTTTAATGCTTATTTTGGTAGACAACTAAAACAGAATACCTTTATGATTAAACGCTTGAGTGATTATATGGCCAATATTAGAGGTGAACTTAAACTTGTTAGCAAACATGCTTCTATGGTTACCACTCAAGTAGAACAAGTACTTAAAGCTCAGAAAGAAGTGCTTGATGAAATGAATAGTAAGAAAAATGATTATGCTGTTAGAGTGGCTACTAGAACTGGTAGAATGACTCAGGAACCTTTGTATCCTAAAGGCCACCCTAAGAGAATCGAGCAAGATTCTCAGAGAAATAATATTGATATGCCTAGTTCTTCTAAAAGGAAGAAAAAGGAAAATAATAGGATTGTGCAAACTTCTAGTGAATCTATTGCTGAACCACCTGATAATCCAAATGATATCTCTATGTCTGATGCTGAAACACAACCTAGTAATGAACATGAACCTAGTAACATGTTAATGATGATGTTCATGATGATGCTCAACCTAGTAATGATAATGAAGTAGAAGTAGAACCTGCTGTTGATCTTGATAACCCACAATCAAAGAATCAACGTTATGATAAAAGAGACTTTGTTGCTAAGAAACATGGTAAAGAAAGAGAACCATGGGTTCAGAAACCCATGCCTTTTCCTACGAAACCATCCAAGAAAAAGGATGATGAGGATTTTGAGCGCTTTGCTGAAATGATTAGACCTATCTTTTATGTATGCGATTAATCGATGTGCTCAAAACAAATCCTTATGCTAAGTATATGAAAGATATCATAACAAATAAAAGAAAGATACCTGAAGCTGAAATTTCCACCATGCTTGCTAACTATACTTTTAAGGGTGGAATACCAAAGAAACTTGGAGATCCAGGAGTACCTACTATACCATGCTCCATTAAGAGAAATTATGTTAAAACTGCTTTATATGATCTTGGAGCCGGTGTTAGTGTTATGCCTCTCTCTTTATATCGTAGACTTGACTTGAATAAGTTGATACCTACTAAAATATCTTTGCAAATGGCTGATAAATCAACTGCTATACCTGTCGGTATTTGTGAGGATGTGCCTGTTGTGGTTGCAAACGTTACTATTTTAACGGACTTTGTTATTCTTGATATTCCCGAGGATGATAGTGTGTCTATTATTCTTGGAAGACCTTTCCTTAATACCGCAGGGGCTGTTATTGATTGCAACAAAGGCAATGTCACTTTTCATGTTAATGGTAATGAGCACACGGTACACTTTCCGAGGAAACAACCTCAAGTTTATAGTATCAACTCTATTGGAAAATTTTCATCGATTATATTTGGAGGTTTTGAATTTTCTCTTCCTACTGCCAAGAAGAAATATGATATACTTATTATTGGGGATGTCCATATCCCTGTTGAGGTAACATAGTGTTATTCGAAATTTCTCCGGTTTCATGTTAATCGGAATGAGTTTGTTAACAAGACTTGATCAGTCTTGTTAGTGGATTCCTTTTGATGAGCATGAGATGGATGAAACTAGAAGCACAACCTTCTGTACTCTCTTTATATTCTCTGTTCTTTAGTAGAAATAAAGTAAAATAGTATTTTTCTGTCTGTCTCCCGACTTATCCGTGCAATATAAAAATATCCCGAAAATAAAAGTCCTCAGAATGCCATGCCAATTTAATATGATTTTTTCGGGAATATTTGAGGATTTATAGTGCAAAAATTACCGCGGGGGGAGCTGCCACCTGGCCACGAGGGTGGAGGGCGCGCCCTACCCCCCTGGGCGCGCCCCCTGCCTCGTGGGCCCACGGTGGCCCTCCTCCACTTATCCCTGCACCCATCTTCTTCCTCTGTCTCACACAAACCCGAAAACCAACTCAAGCTCGTGTTCCAGCAACTTTTGCTGCGATTTTCGATCTCCTTGCTCAAAGCACCTCTCACAAAACTGCTTGGGGAGATTGTTCCTTGGTATGTGACTCCTCCATTGGTCCAATTAGTTTTTGTTCTAGTGCTTTATTCTTTGCAAATTTGTGCTGCATAGGTGACCATGTTCTTGAGCTTGCATGTCAAATTTATATGGTTCTAAGTAGTTCTAATGCTTGATAAAGGCCCTAGGCACTTGTGGGAGTTGTTGCTATCAATTTTATTGAAGTTGGTGCACTTTTGTTTGAAGTTACTAAAAATTTCAGAATTATTTTTCAGAGGAAACAATATGCTTAGGAGGATGTTCCAAGGTGGTTCTTCAAGGAAGCAAGGTCCTGTGCTTGCAATGCGTGATCTTGACGAGGAACCACCAAGAGACGCTCCCGTGAGGCCCTGTGAATGGCCTTCGGAAAATTTTATGAATCAAGTGGGAATTAAAGAAGAATTCTACGCATATTTGCGTAATGCCGGTCTTGAGGACTTTGAAGATGATAAATGCCCCCAGTATCGTTACCTCACAAGTTCATTTGTGGGGAGGTTTGATTTTTCATCTTGGAGTAATTCTCCTTCAGTCATGTTTGACCTTTATGACAAATCTTATACCATGGACTTAGAAGATTTCAATCTTGCATGCAAACTTCCATCTTGGGGTAGTATCAGGGATCCCCCTAAATCTGAATATAGAGACTTTCTTGCTAGAATAATTGTGGGGGAATCTAGAGAAATAGCGCAGGCCACTATAGGGAGCATTCACTTTCCTGCTATACATTATTTTGCTCTCTTCATTGGTAGATGCATAAATGCTAAGGATGATGCATGTCACATGTGTGCCCCTGATCTCAGCATTCTCAGAAGCGCTGTGTTAGGGGACCAAGCTTATCATATGGGAGCCATTGTAGCTCGTAGGTTGCATCTTAATAGACGTAACGGAGATTTCTTTGGAGGAATGTATGCAACCCGCTTAGCTAATTTTCTTGATGTAGACATTCGTGAGGGTGATATGGAGTTACCCCCTTCTTATTTAGATCTTGATTCTATGTTTTCTCACCAGTTCATTGGGAGGACTGGACCACCTTTCCAGTATCGACTAATCTTTAACAAACGGCATATGGTCCGTGTTGCTCTTCCTGCTCCTACCTTCTTTGTTTTTCAGGCGAGAGGAAAATATATTATTACCAGAGAGGAGGCAGATGAATATGAGAGGAGAGCGGAGGTAGCTCGATGCGACGCTGCATTTTAGGAGGCGAGAGCAGCTGCATCGCAGTACGACCCTAGCTACACCTACGGGTATCAGCCAGGCTATCCCTGGCAATAGACCAACTTAGGCCAAAAGCCTAAGCTTGGGGGAGTACGTATTTCCCACCGACATTACATTTATGCTCACACATACTCATTGCTAGATGTCGGTGCTCATACTCTTTCACTGTAATATCCATGTTAGTCTAAATTTCTTTTTCTAGCTTTCTTCTTGTGTGTTTGATAAACTTTAAGAAAAAACAAAAAAATTAGTTATTCTACTTTCCATGCTTGTAGTAGAATTAAAAAGAAAACCCAAAAATATTTCCTGTTCTTCTTTTGCTTGTTGGGAGCTTTCCCGTGTAAATAGTTTTTATTTCTTTTCCTTTCTTTGAGGGTCGAGAAGACCATATTGAAAATGCTTAGTGGCTCTCATATGCATTATTGTTTATCTAACTTAGAGCCCATATTGCTTGTCTTCTCTCTTGAGTTGAATGCTTGCAGATTCCAGCTTAGTCCAATGCACATGCACTCTTATTATTATTCACACCGTTCGGTCGTGCAAGTGAAAGGCAATAATGATGATATATGATGGACTTATTGGGATGAGAAAAGCTGGTATGAACTCGACCTCTCTTGTTTTTGTAAATATGATGATTCATCGTTCCTGATTCAGCTATTATGAAGTAAACATATTTGCAATGACATTTAGAGATTATAGTTGCTTGTGCCATGCTTGATTAGCTATGAGTTATAATTTTTTTGAACCGGGCTTTTCGACCCCTTTCCATTGCATAGAACGGAAATACATCAGTCCCAGAAACATGTTCAGAAAGAAGGGAAAGGGGAAAAGCGAGTTCAAGCACTACCAGGAAACCCACCACACTCGCCCAACATTGTGACGAGTGCTATGGGGCGAAAACCTGAGCAGAACAAATATTCATAAAGTCTGACTAGCTATTACAAAACCGATCTGCTGGGGACCAAATTGACACTACCAGACCAAAATATCATGCTAAACGAAGCAACGAGGAGCAGCAGGCTTCAGACTTCGGCGTGGATCGCCCAGAAGGTCACTCTCCGGTGATCGGCTGCCTGGCCGCCTCGCACAACTTCATCATCTGCATGGCCCCCGCCCTGATAGCTATGAGTTATAATGGTTTACCTTGAGTGCCAACATGCTATTAGAATGATTATGATATGGTATGATGGGATGGTATCCTCCTTTAAATGAATTGAGTGACTCGACTTGGCACATGCTCACGCATGTAGTTGAATCAAATCAACATAGCCTTCATGATATTTATGTTCATGGTGGATTATATCCTACTCATGCTTATATTCGGTGTAAATTAATTTTAATGCATGTTTACGACTGTTGTCGCTCTCTCAGTTGGTCGCTTCCCAGTCTTTTGCTAGCCTTCACTTGTACTAAGCGGGAATACTGCTTGTGCATCCAAACTCCTTAAACCCCAAAGTTGTTCCATATGAGTCCACTATACCTTCCTATATGCGGTATCTACCTGCGTTACAAGTAAATTTGTATGTGCCAAACTCCAAACCTTCAAAGGAAATTATGTTTTGTATGCTCGAGCAGCTCATGTGCAACTAGGGCTTCCTATATCTTCCATGCTAGGTGGGTTATTCTCAAGAGGAGTGGACTCCGCTCCTCATTCACGAGAAAGGGTTGGTAACCGGGATGCCCAGTCCCATGATACAAAAAGATCATATAAAATCAAAATAATTAAACAAAACTCCCCTTGGGACCCGTTGATTGTTGGAGTCACTCGTTGTTTCTAGCAAGCCATGGATTGATGCTTGTGGAGGAGGGGGAGTATAAACCTTTACCATTCTGTTTGGGAACTGCCTATAATGCATGTAGTATCACTACTAGGGAAAAGCCTATACACAGAATCTTAGCAGCAGCGCGGGTCAAAAAGGAGCGCTGCTGCTAATTAGTAGTAGCGAGTGTGCGGGAAACTCGCTGCTGATAAGTTTTTAGCAGTAGCGCGCTCTGTGTAAACCGCGCTGCTACAAATATCCACCGGCGGTGTTCACCGAGCTCCATTTAGCAGTAGCGCCGTTGCCCGAACCGCGCTACTGCTACAGATATAGTAGCAGCGCGCTTTTACTGGGATCGCTGCTGCTACATTTCAAATTGGCAATTTTTTTGACACTGTTAGCAGTAGCGCCGTTGCCCAAAGCGCGCTGCTGCTAATTCTTTAGCAGCAGCGTGTTTCTTCCCCCGCGCTACTGCTAACCCGCACCAACCCACCACCTTTCCCCACCCGTGCCTCCCCTCCCCCTCCTCTCTTCCCTTCCCCCTACCTCCCCCACATGCTCCCACTCTCACTCTTCTTCTTCCTCAATACTTCTCCTCCATTACTCTTTCTCTTCTATCCACCTTTCTCTGTCTTCATTACTCCTACCTAACTACACCACCTCCATTAATGCATCTCCTTTCTCTTTTTCCTTTCCCTCCACTAGTTGAAGTTGTCTCCTCCCAAATTAGCTAGCTAGGTAGATGTAGCATTTAGTTAAGTGACCTATTTGCCCCTAACTAGATCTATCTTTGTCAACAAGAGCTTTGTGCACTTTTGATCTCCCTACAACATCATCTCCACCGTGTGCTCGATCTCGATCGAGGTGATGAAAATTTCATGCTTTTGCAAAATGAAAATATGTTTATGTGTGTGTGATATGTTTGTGGAAATTGTGTGTGGCACGTCAAATTGTGATTTTGAGTTGCCTATGTTTTGCGAAATGTCGATTTATTTCCGTTTCGCTAATTCCGCAAACTCTAGATCCATATATGTCCTATTTTTAGGGAAGGTCATGCCAAATTTTTGTATGACTTTGATGCATGCATGCATTTTTATAATCAATTTGTTTATTATTACCGTGCAGAGTTGACGATGGTCAGTGGAACGTGGTGGACAGGTGGTTGCGGTCGGCGGTGCAGGACATGAAAGAAAATAACCGGACAGAGGTTTTATGTCCGTGTCAAAAATGCAAAGGATTAGTTTGGCTCGACCCTATGACGATGGTCGTGTCGAAGCGCACCTGCTCATGACTGGTTTCATGGATGGCTATACGCGGTGGATAATTGAAGATGAGGATGACGATGTTTAGGATGCCGACGGGGCAGGCAATGATGACACGGGGCAAGACGAAGAGATGATCGATAATGGCGGTGGGGAAGAGGCCGGACATGGCGGCGGAGAAAGGGCTGGACATGGCAGAGGAGAAGGGGCCAGACATGGCGGCGGACAGAACGACATGGACTCCATGCAGCAGAGTTCGTCGGTACTAAGTTCAATCGTGCGGGACCCTCATGTTCAAGCATTGCTTCGCAAGGAGACGAGTACTGAGAGAGCTGCTTCTAGAGAGGAGGCTAAGCTGGAGCAACTGGTGGTAGACTCGAACACTCCATTGTATGATGGTTGCAATCCTGAGGTGACCCGCTTGAGTTTCACGCTCCAACTCCTGAAGACGAAGGCTAAAAACAAATGGACCGACACTAGCCTCGATGAGCATCTCAAGTACCTAAAGGATGTTCTTCCCGTTGGTAATCTATGTCCTACTAGTGTTGATGAGACCAAGAAGATCGTGTGCCCTCTTGATCTGCCACACGTTAGATACCATGCATGCATCAACGATTGCATAATTTATTGGAAGGAGCACGCGGAAAAAACAAGTTGTCCGGTGTGCAATGCTTCTCGATACAAGAAGGCCGGGAAGAAATGTCCCCAGAAAGTTGTATGGTACTTACCCATCACTCCCCTCTCCAGAGGTATTTCGTAGATCCCAAGGAAGCAAAGCTAATGCGCTGGCACGCGGAGAGGAAGAAGCCCGACGATGGAGATGATCCGAAGCTGAGACACGTGAAGGATGGAAGCCAGTGGAGAGCGTTGAACAGCTTCTATCGGTATTTTGAATGTGATGCAAGGAACATCGTGCTCGGCGCGTGTACCGATGGCATGAATCCGTTTGGCAACCAGAACACCAACCATAGCACATGGCCCGTGTTTGTATGGATGTACAACCTCCCCCCTGGTTGTGCGTGAAATCGAAGTACATTCACATGAGCATGCTTATTCAAGGGCCGAAACAACCAGGAAATAATATTAATTTGTATCTGGGGCTACTTCAAGAGGAGTTAGACACGTTATGGAAAACACCGGCCAAGACATGGGACGCCAGCAAAGGTGAGTATTTCAACATGAGAGCCGCGCTGATCACGACAGTGCAGGACTATCTCGGTTACGGATACTAGTCATCAACCCGTGCGCCTGTACAGGCTAGGAACTACTCTTTTTTTGGATTTTTTTATACAAAACATTAGCGATTTGTGCTTTCTATTTGTAAATGAAATTGATTTTTCTAAGGAGTGAATAGTGGCCTATTCTTGTAACTGTAGTAAAACTGTGCTTTCAAGAGATTCATATATATTGGGGATATCCATGGCCATGCAATCTAAATATGATTTTGGAAGATTAAATATTGTTTTACTATGTATGGTGTTTTCTAAATAATACATATTTTTCTTTGCAAGCAACCTATGTGGGCATTAAAATATATTTTCGCATCTAACTCATATTTTTTTCTTTGCAAATAACTTTTTTTTCGTCTTGTGATATATCTGAACCATTTATTGAAAATCAAAAGTATGATTTAATATTAACGATGTGGATTAACGTAAGGCATCTTATCGTGCATAGTCTTCCTCTACCCTCTGACTGAATTTTATTTTCTTTAATTAACACATAGACTCTCTTTTGTTGGATGACGTCTCTTTTTATGTACGTGCCTGGATTTTGTTTTTTCAAACTGAGATGTCAACACTTTTCGGACATGGGACCTGTGTGTTTCTTAAGTAAAGATGTCATGTTATTTTTGTTTTTTTCGAAACATAGATATGGTCGTAATTTTATTTTTAAATCACAAGTAGACTCCCTTTTCTTGAATGTGAGACTCGAGATCTGTTTTTATGTAGATGCCTGGATTTTGTTTTTTCAAACTGAGATGTCGACACTTTTGAGATGTGGGGCTTGAAGACTTGTTACTTGTGTGTTTTTTAAGTAAAGATGATGTGTTGTTTTTGTTTTTTCAAAAACGTAGAGGTGGTGGTAATTTTAACAGTGTGGATTAATGTAAAGCCTCTTATGGTGCATCTTGACTGGATTTTATTTTTCAACATCACGCATGGACTCCGTTTTCTTGTACGTGAGGCTTGACGTCTCTTTTTATGTACGTGTCTGGATTTTGTTTTTTCGGACTGAGATGTTGACACTTTTGGGACGTGGGGTTTGAAGATTTCTTACTTGCTTGTTTTTTTAAGTAAATATATGTCATGTTGTTTTCTTTGTTTTTTTTTTTCAGAACGTAGAGGTGGCCGTTTTTTCTTTCTAAACAACTTAGATGTGGCCCCGAGGGCTTTTTGTACGTGTGGGCTAATCCTATTCATGTACGTTTTCTTTTGTTATTAAAGTAACTACATCGATCTTCTAATTGATCTTGACCACCTAATTTAAAAGACGGAGGACATGTTTTATGCTTTCTACTTTGAGAACCTTGACGTGGTTGTTTTTTTCCCTTATAACTAAAATAAACATGGGCGTTCAGAACTTTCTTTTGTACGTGCAGGACTAATCATATTCATGTACGCACCTGGTGTTTCTCTCGTTAATTTGGCAGCCTCTTTTACTATTAGATCTTGACCATCAAATTTAATATCCAATGGCTAAATTAATTTTGATGATGTGGATTACTGTAGAGCCTCTTATGATGCCTTCAATTAGTAAATATAAGATATAAGATATGGCAGGCCAGGTGTGCCATGGATATTGCGGATGCACGCGGTGCATGGATGATACGACGTCTCAGCAGCTAACGTCAAGGAAAGATGGCGGGTCTGGGAAAATCGTGTACATGGGGCATCGAAGATGGCTTGAACAGGACGACCCGTGGATAAACCGTGGAGATCTATTCAATGGTCACGCTGAGCATCGGGGACCTCCACGTAAGCGGAGGGGTGCCGAAATCGATGAGCTGTTGAAAAACTGGAAGGAGTGCCCCGCGCCGGGGAAGACGATGAGAAAGGCGTCGGAGCCGCTGCTGAAGGTATGGAAGACGAGGTCTGTGTTCTGGGACTGGGAGTACTGGCACGAGAAAAAGCAGCTGAGGACGCGAAAAAAGCAGCTGAGGACAAATATGAGTTGCTACAACAGGAATTCAATGCAGCTGTAACTGCCTGCAGAAATGATTTCGCTACTAACTTGGTTCCAGTTATCATCAACTGGGTGAAGGAAAATCCAGACAAGACGGTACATGATTTCCCGATGCCCAGTTTCGTCGGGAGCAACTCCATGAACAACAACACCATCGCACCATCACTTGCTCACGCAACCGGGCCTCCTCTCGCAGCCGCTCCCGCTCATAGCAGCCCGTCCTCAGTCTCAGGCGCGCTAGGTGGGCCTTCGTCTTTAGCTGAGCTCGGCGCCGTCCACGGTAATTACATGTCGCACCAACATATATATATATATATATATATATATATATATATATATATATATATATAATTCCATTTTTGTTGCCTTTCGATTGTTTTACGCCACAGACATATGTGTTTGCAGGCGAAAGAAACCCCGTGCACCATACTCTACTGGATCAAAGGCCAGAAGGTGGACGTAGGAAAGGGGATGATAATGGACCACTCTCAACGCATGTTCCACAACCAGCCGATCCCCGTTGGGCACTTCAGGGTTAGCTTGACCAGTGTGAAATCGGGGCACGAGGATTTGCCTCCTCCAGTACAGCATGTGGGAGCGGACGACAAGACCCCGCTGCGGAATACTCAGGTTAAACTTGACGAGCCTAGCATATGCATATATGGCCTCGGAACATGGAGACCGAAAGTTCGAGCGTGAATCATATAGTAGATATGATCAACATAGTGATGTTCACCATTGAAACTACTCCATCTCACGTGATGATCGGACATGGTTTAGTTGATTTGGATCACGTGATCACTTAGAGGATTAGAGGGATGTCTATCTAAGTGGGAGTTCTTAAGTAATATGATTAATTGAACTTAAATTTATCATGAACTTAGTACCTGATAGATTTTGCTTGTCTATGTTGATTGTAGATAGATGGCCCGTGTAGTTGTTCCGTTGAATTTTAATGCGTTCCTTGAGAAAGCAAAGTTGAAAGATGATGGTAGCAATTACACGGACTGGGACCGTAACTTGAGGATTCCTCATTGCTGCACAGATGAATTACGTCCTGGAAGCACCGCTAGGTGCCAGACCTGCTGCAGGAGCAACACCAGATGTTACGAACGTCTGGCAGAGCAAAGCTAATGACTACTCGATAGTTCACTGTGCCATGCTTTACGGCTTAGAACCGGGACTTCAACGACGTTTTGAACGTCATGGAGCATATGAGATGTTCTAGGAGTTGAAGTTAATATTTCAAGCAAATGCCCGGATTGAGAGATATGAAGTCTCCAATAAGTTCTACAGCTGCAAGATGGAGGAGAATAGTTCTGTCAGTGAGCATATACTCAGAATGTTTGGGGTATAACAATCACTTGATTCAACTGGGAGTTAATCTTCCGGATGATAGCGCCATTGACAGAATTCTTCAATCACTACCACAATGCTACAAGAGCTTCGTGATGAACTATAACATGCAAGGGATGGATAAGACAATTCTCGAGCTCTTCGCAATGCTAAAGGCTGCGGAAGTAAAAATCAAGAAGGAGCATCAAGTGTTGATGGTCAATAAGACCACCAGTTTCAAGAAAAAGGGCAAAGGGAAGAAGAAGGGAAATTTCAAGAAGAACAGCAAACAAGTTGCTGCTCAAGAGAAGAAACCCAAGTCTGGACCTAAGCCTGAGATCGAGTGCTTCTCATCGCAAGCAATTTGGTCACTAGAAGCGGAACTGCCCCAAGTATTTGACGGATAAGAAGGATGGCAAGGTGAACAAAGGTATATGTGATATACATGTTATTGATGTGTACCTTACTACTTCGATACTGGTTCTGTTGCTAATATTTGCAACTCGAAACAGGGACTATGGATTAAGCGAAGATTGGCTAAGGACGAGGTGACGATGCGCGTGGGAAATGGTTCCAAAGTCGATGTGATCGCAGTAGGCACGCTACCTCTACATCTACCTTCGGGATTAGTTTTAGACCTGAATAATTGTTATTTGGTGCCAGCGTTCAGCATGAACATTATATCTGGATCTTGTTTGATGCGAGACGGTTATTCATTTAAATCAGAGAATAATGGTTGTTCTATTTATATGAGTAATATCTTCTATGGTCATGAACCCTTGAAGAGTGGTATATTTTTGTTGAATCTCGATAGTAGTGATACACATATTCATAATATTGAAGCCAAAAGATGTAGAGTTGATAATGATAGTGCATCTTTTTTGTGGCACTGTCGTTTAGGTCATATTGGTGTAAAGCGCGTGAAGAAACTCCATACTGATGGACTTTTGGAACCACTTGATTATGAATCACTTGGTACTTGCGAACCGTGCCTCATGGGCAAGATGACTAAAACGCCGTTCTCCGGAACTATGGAGCGAGCAACAGATTTATTGGAAATCATACATACAGATGTATGTGGTCCGATGAATGTTGAGGCTCGCGGCGGGTATCATTATTTTCTCACCTTCACAGATGATTTGAGCAGATATGGGTATATCTACTTAATGAAACATAAGTCTGAAACATTTGAAAAGTTCAAAGAATTTCAGAGTGAAGTTGAAAATCATCGTAACAAGAAAATAAAGTTTCTACGATCTGATCGTGGAGGAGAATATTTGAGTTACGAGTTCGGTCTTCATTTGAAACAATGTGGCATACTTTCGCAACTCACGTCACCCGGAACACCACAGCGTAATGGTGTGTCCGAACGTCGTAATCGTACTTTACTAGATATGGTGTGATCTATGATGTCTCTTATCGATTTACCGCTATCATTTTGGGGTTATGCTTTAGAGACGGCCACATTCTCGTTAAATAGGGCACCATCAAAATCCTTTGAGACGACTGATACGTCCATTTTGCATCATGCTTTTACATCGATATTTATCGCATTATGGGCTGTTATTTCACGTTATGTCACAATACTTATGGCTATTCTCTCTTATTTTATAAGGTTTACATGAAGAGGGAGAATGCCGACAGCTGGAATTCTGGGCTGGAAAAGGAGCAAATATTGAAGGCCTATTCTGCGCAACTCCAAAAGTCCTGAAACTCCACCGAATACCTTAAAATAAATAAAGAAAAATCGTTGCCGAAGATGAAGGCCAGGGGGCCCACACCCTATTCACGAGGGTGGGGGTGCGCCTCTCCACCCTGGGCGCGTCCCCCTACCTCGTGGGCCCCCTGGTGGCTCTCCGACGTCCATCTTCTCCTATATGAAGTCTTTCAATGGGAAAAAAAAATCATAAGCAACCTTTCAGGACGAGACTCCACCGCCACGAGGCGGAACCTTGGCGGAACCAATCTAGGGCTCCGGAGGGGGAAATCATCGCCATCGTCATCACCAACTCCTCTCATCGGGAGAGGGCAATCTCCATCAACATCTTCACCAGCACCATCTCATCTCCAAACCCTAGATCATCTCTTGTATCCAATTCTTGTCTCTAAGTCCGGGATTGGTGCTAGTAGGTTGCTAGTAGTGTTGATTACTCCTTGTAGTTGATGCTAGTTGGTTTACTTGGTGGAAGATCATATGTTCAGATCCTTTATGCATATTATTACCCCTCTGATTATGAACATGAATATTCTTTGTGAGTAGTTACGTTTGTTCCGAGGACACGGGAGAAGTCTTGCTATTAGTAGTCATGTGAATTTGGTATTCGTTCGATATTTTGATGAGATGCATGTTGTCTAACCTCTAGTGGTGTTATGTGAACGTCGACTACATAACACTTCACCATTATTTGGGCCTAGAGGAAGGCATTGGGAAGTAATAAGTAGATGATGGGTTGCTAGAGTGATAGAAGCTTGAACCCTAGTTTATGCGTTGCTTCGTAAGGGGCTGATTTGGATCCATATGTTTCATGCTATGGTTAGGTTTACCTTAATACTTTTGTTGTAGTTGCGGATGCTTGCAATAGAGGTTAATTATAAGAGGGATGCTTGTTCAAGTAAGAATAGCACCCAAGCACCGGTCCCCCCACATATCAAATTATCAAAGTACCGAACGGAAATCATATGAGCGTGATGAAAACTAGCTTGACGATATTCCCATGTGTCCTCGGGAGCGCGTTTCCTATTATAAGAGTTTGTTCCGGCTTGTCCTTTGCTACAAAAAGGATTGGGCCACCTTGCCGCACCTTATTTACTTTTGTTACTTGTTGCTCGTTACAATTTATCTTATCACAAAACTATTTGTTACCACTTATTTCAGTACTTGCAGAGAATACCTTGCTGAAAACTGCTTATCATTTCTTTCTACTCCTCGTTGGGTTCGACACTCTTACTTATCGAAAGGACTATGATAGATCCCCTATACTTGTGGGTCATCAAGACTCTTTTCTGGCGCCGTTGCCGGGGAGTGTAGCGCCTTTGGTAGGTGGAATTTGGTATGGAAAAATTTATATAGTGTGCTGAAATTTTCTGTCACTTGTTACTATGGAAAGTAATTCTATGAGGGGCTTGGTCGGGGTATCTTCACCCCTTCCAGTAGAGCAAAGAGTTACTCCTCAACCTACTGAACTTATTGAAAATGAAACTCCTTTTGAATGTCCTTCGGGTATCATGGAAAAACTGCTGGCTAATACTTTTACAGGAGATGGAACAAAGCATCCTGACGAGCATCTTCGCTATGTGGATGATATTTGTGGACTATTTAAGCTTGCAGGTATACCCGATGATGTTGTTAAGAAGAAGGCTTTTCCTTTATCTTTGAAGGAAGACACATTGACATGGTATAGGCTATGTGATACGAGATCATGGAACTATAAAAGAGTGAAATTGGAATTTCATCAAAATTATTACCCTATGCATCTTGTTCATCGTGATCGCAATTATATATATAATTTTTGGCCTCGCGAAGGAGAAAGCATCGCTCAAGCTTGGGTGAGGCTTAAATCAATGTTATATCCATGCCCCAATCATGACCTCTCAAGAGAAACAATTCTTTAGAATTTTTATGCTCGGCTTTCTGATAACAATCGCACCATGCTCGATACTTCTTGTGCTGGCTCTTTTATGATGAAGACTATTGAATTCAGATGGAATTTATTGGATAGAATTAAACGCAACTCTGAAGATTGGGACCTCGACGAAGGTAAGGAGTCAGGTATGACACCTAAGTTTGATTGTGTTAAATCTTTTATGGATACCGATATTTTCCGTAAGTTTAGCACTAAATATGGACTTGACTATGAGATAGTAGCTTCTTTATGTGAATCTTTTGCTGCTTATGTTGATCTCCCTAAGGAGAAGTGGTTTAAATATCATCCTCCCATAGAAGTAAAAGTAGTTGCACCTATTAAAGTTGAAGAAAAGACTATCACTTATAATGATCCTATTGTTCCTACCTCTTATGTTGAGAAACCACCTTTCCCTGTTAGAGTAAAGGATCATGCTAAAGCTTCAACTGTTGTTCGTAAAAGCAATATTAGAACTTATGTACCTCCTGAGCAAGTTAAAGTAGAACCCAATATTGCAATTGTTAAAGATCTCTTGTCTGATAATATTGATGGGCATGTTATTCAGGTCGAAGGTGAAACTGCTAGAATTGCTAAACCCTGTGCTAAAGATAAACAAAGACCTGTGATAGGCGTGCCTATTATTTCTGTTAAAATAGGAGATCATTGTTACCATGGCTTATGTGATATGGGTGCGAGTGCTAGTGTTATACCACATAATTTATAAGAAGAAATTAAGAATGAAATTGCACCCGCTGAGATAGAAGATATTGATGTTACAATTAAACTTGCCAATAGAGATACTATTTCACCAGTGGGAATTGTTAGAGATGTTGAAGTCTTGTGCGGGAAAACTAAATATCCCGCTGATTTTCTTGTTCTTGGTTCTCCACAAGATAGCTTTTGTCCCATTATATTTGGTAGACCCTTCTTGAATATTGTTAATGCTAAGATAGACTGTGAAAAGAATGTTGTTACTATTGGCTTGGATGATATGGTTCATGAGTTTAATTTCTCTAAATTTAGTAAACAACATCGTGAAGAAGAATTGCCTAGTAAGGATGAAATTATTGGTCTTGCTTCTATTGTTGCATTACCTCCTAGTGATCCTTTGGAACACTATTTGCTAGACCATGAAAATGATATGTTTATGAATGAAAGAAGGGAAATAGATGAAGTATTCTTTAAACAAGAACCTATTCTGAAACACAATTTGCCTGTTGAAATCCTAGGGGATCCTCCTCCACCCAAGGGTGATCCCGTATTTGAGCTTAAACCGTTGCCTAATAATCTTAAGTATGGTTATCTTGATGAAAAGAAAATATATCATGTTATTATTAGTCCCACTCTATGTCAGCATAAAATAAATTTGGAAGCGGATGCCAAACCAGTTTGTGATCCTCAACGGCGTTTGAATCCTAAAATGAAAGAAGTGGTAAAAAAGGAAATACTCAAGCATCTGGAGGCAGGTATAATTTATCCCGTTGCTGATAGTCAGTGGGTAAGCCCTGTCCATTGTGTCCCTAAGAAGGGAGGTATTACTGTTGTCCCTAATGATAAAGATGAATTAATTCCGCAAAGAATTATCACAGGTTATAGGATGGTAATTGATTTCTGCAAATTAAATAAAGCTACTAAGAAAGATCATTACCCCTTACCTTTTATTGACCAAATGCTAGAAAGATTATGCAAACATACACATTATTGCTTTCTAGATGGTTATTCTAGTTTCTCTCAAATACCTGTGTCGGCTAAAGATGTAAGTGCATCTAGTGCCCCTTAGTGATTTTGGTGTATTGAAGACTTATAGGTTAAGGGACTAATGTGTTTATGAGTGTACACAGGTCTATAAGTCTATGAGGAGTTTGATATTTACAGAAAAAGTCGACCCCTAAAAATGAAGTTCTTCGACTGAAGACTTTGATATTCTGAAGACTTTCTGAAGACTTTGAAAGTGAAGAAATTGGTGTGACCTTGAAGACTTGGTATTCATTTGAGGAACATGAAGTGTGAAGACTTTTGTTTTCGTAGTTTCATTTTCTCTTTCTTGATCATAGGAAACACCGTACTGTTAAAGGGGGTCGAGGAAATACTAAGGAAAAATTTCCATGTGATGCTCAACTCAAAATCCTACACCTACCAATCCCTTCGAGTGAAGCCTTTGGAAATCTCATACAGTTCAGTAAATTTCTTCAGTGACAGAGACGA
Source organism: Aegilops bicornis (assembly GCA_021605145.1). Classification (NCBI taxonomy): domain Eukaryota; kingdom Viridiplantae; phylum Streptophyta; class Magnoliopsida; order Poales; family Poaceae; genus Aegilops; species Aegilops bicornis. Next base: position 32,494,377 of record CM038670.1, read on the forward strand.
AGTTCTTCTGGTTGTTGAGGAATTTGTTCGGACTGAGGAGTTACGAATTCGCCAGTGCGGATAGCCTACACAGTGAGGAACATGATAGCCCTGAGGAATTTGAGAGTCGAATTTCCGACCGTTGCTGTGTCGCGCACCAGCTGTTCCAAAATAACTTATCTACCTAACGGTCATATCATTGAAGGGAATTTATGTCTTATCATGTCGGGCTGCTCCCTAGGCTATAAATAGGCGCCCCCTACAACCACTAGCTGGTTGGCTGCTCTGAGAGAACTTGACACTTGTCATTTGAGAGCAACCCATCCTCCGAGGACTTTGAGCGAAAATCATCGAGTGAGGAAAACCCAAAACCAAACCCCTACAAAACCAAAGTGATTGAGCATCCTTTGAAGAGATTGATCCTCGTGGATCCGATGCTTGTTACCTTTGAAGACTGTGCTTCTTCCAGACGGTTAGGCGTCATGGTCTAGAGCATCCAAGAGGAATTGTGGATCGCTGAGTGACCAAGTCTGTGAAGGTTTGAAAGTCGCCTACCACGAGTGATTGGAGGAGGTCTGTGTGACCTTAGTTCAAGGAGAATACGGTGAGGACTTGGTATCCTGAGCTGCGTGCTCAGCGACTAGGTGTCCGGGACTGTGTGTCCTCGAGTTTAAATACTCAGCCGCTCCAACCAGACGTACAATTGAGACAGCAGTTGGAACTGGTCTACCAAATCATTGTCTTCACCAACTTTACTGGTTCTATTTCCTCAACTCTATCATTTCCTTATTACTGTGTTGAGTGTTTGTTCATATCTGTGTTTGAAGACTTTGACTGAAGACTTTCTCAATTTCCTCAGTTCAATTTTTCAGTCTGTTTGTCTTCATCTTGTGTTATCCTATGTTTACGCTTTCTGTACTCTGTGATTGTCTTCATTTCATCATGATGACCATGCCCGCATTCTATTATGCTTACTTCTAAGTACTTATTCCGCTGCAAGTAGTTCTTCACTTAGGAATTTCCTCACCGGCAAATTCCTCAATGAAGAATTCATAAAATCGCCTATTCACCCCCTCTAGTCGATATAACGCACTTTCAATTGGTATCAGAGCGAGGTACTCCCTTGTTCTGTGTGATTTTGGTTTAACCACCTGGAGTTTTAGTTATGTCGACCGCATGTATGATCAAGGTCTCGGCTGGGTGTCCTACCTTTGATGGTACGGACTACCCCTACTGGAAGAACAAGATGCGAATGCATCTTGAGGCAATTGACAATGATCTCTGGTATGTTGTGGAAAATGGTGTTCCCTCTGTCTCACCCTCACTGAACGCTACCGATGTGAAGAGATTCAAGCAACTCGATTCTCAAGCGAAGAATATCATATGTGGCCATCTGAGCAAAGGACAGTATGGAAGAGTGAGTGCTTTGGAAACTGCTAAGCTCATCTAGGACAGGCTGTCCTAAGTAAATGAAGGAGTCTCAACTCAGCGTGACTCTCGAGTTGATGTTCTTCGCAATCTCTTCAACCGCTTCAAAAGACTCGACAATGAAAATGTTCAACAAACCTTCGATCGTCTCACTGACATCTCAAATGAGCTTCAAGCGCTTGGTGCCACTGACATCACCGACCATGAGGTGATGAAGAAATTGTTGAGATCGCTTGATTCCTCATTTGATACTCTGGCACTGATGATACAAGAACGTGCTGACTACAAGTCACTTGATCCAGCTGATATCCTCGAGAGGCTAAATACTCATGAGTTCCACTTGTCAAAAGAGAGATCTCTATGGTTCTAGCTATGGAAAATCACGTGCCCTCAAGGCCAAGGTTGTGTCTCGAATCTGACCGTGAAGACTCTGGTAGTAGCCTTGGTGACCTCAAGAATTAAGCCAGAGCTAGCAATCGCCGCGTGAAGATGTTCCAAAAGTTCTCAAGACGTGGTCGCTTTGGAAAATCCTCAAGGAGCAGTGATTCGTCATCTAGTGACTATAAGAGAAGGCTATGCCACAAATGCAAGAAACCTGGTCACTATATTCAAGATTGTCCTCAGTGGGAAAAGGAATTAAAGAAGAAGAAATACAAGGATTATAGTTCTGATGACGCTAGGAAGAATAAGAAATCGTCAAAATATTCATCATCAAAATCCTCAAAGTCTTCATCTCACAAGAAGAGCAGCTCCAAGAAGGCTCGGGCATTCATTGGCAAGGAAATGGACTCTGAAGCTGAATCTGAGGAACATGAGGAAGAGGAGGCATCAGAGAAATCCGAGTCTGGTGTGGCGAGTCTGGCTCTCGCTACTGCATTCGTCAGAAAGTCCATCTTCAACTCTAAAGAAGCTGACCTCACCAACAAAGCTGATGAAGATAGTGATGACTACGCTCCCACCTATTGCTTCATGGCAAAGCGTGCCAAGGTACTCAAATATACCTCCTCTGAATCTAGTGAAAATGAATCTGATGAAGATCTCAAGCCCAACTACTCTAAACTTGCTAAGATTGCTGTAAAACAAAAAAGGGCTTTTGAAAAGGTTCAAAACATGCTAGATAAAAGTGATGATATGTTGGGTGAAGAAATGGATCGCACTAAAGCCCCGATCGAAAATCTTCAGAGACTTCAGTCTAGGTTTGACAGCCTTCAAGGTCATCATAACACTCTCTTATCTGATCATGAGAAGCTTTCTTACGAATTTCTTCAAAGAAAGCAAGATCTTGAGAAGGTAAGAGTGAGTTATGAAGATCTTCAGAAGGAGCGCGATTCATTGCTAGCTCAACAAATCAGCGCTTCTCAGGAAGAATTTGTTCCTCCATGCTTAAAGTGCATTGAACGTGAATCTGCTAATTCTTCACCTGAATGTTCAAATGCTTCAACTGTTACAAATTCTTCACCTGTCCCTGCTTTCACTAATTCCTCATCTGAGGACATTTCTAGTATCATTGACGATGCAGGGCTGAAGGAATTGTACACGACAACTATGTACAAAAGCCTCAAAGGGCATCAGACTCTTTGTGATGTGCTTAAAAAGCAGATCCTCAACAGGAACCCTAGGAAAGAGGGTATTGCCTTTGAGAGAAAACTCAATGCTGATGGAACAAATTGGAAGCTTGAGCAGTACCCCAAAACCTCATGGGTTGCTGCAAAGGGACCTCCAGTTGATCCATATAACTTATCTGGCTTTACATGTGAATCTCCTCATTCTTCCGATGAGTCATTTGACTCCAACTATAAACTGTTCAAAAATCAGAATGGTGAAGTATTTGCTAGATATGTTGGCACTAATCTGCAGGAACGGTTCTCCTATGAAGAAAATCTGGGTTCCCAAGAAGTGCCTTGAAAGTCTTCAGTGAATGTCCTCATGACACCACCGTGAAGAATAGGAACCCCAGATCAAACTCTTCATATGGACCAAATTCTTCATATGGATCCAAGTCCTCATACGGACCAAATTCCTCACGTGGATCAAATTCACAAAAGGATCAAAGTCCTCATATGATTCTCATCGTGCTAACAACTCTGTCTCGCAGGGTAGAGCTAAGGGCTATGAATATGTGCATTATTCTTCAAACCATTATGTTCATAAGTCCTCGAAGAATTTCTATGCTTATTCATATGCTTACCCTAACCCCTCATATGTGAAACGAAATGGATTGGCTTCTATGCCACTATTCTCATATGGAGCTCATAGAGTGATGAACTCTTTGCCACCCCTTCAGATGTGGGTGGTGAAGAAAAAGAACTAATCTCTTCTGCAGGGTCAGGTCTCCAGACGTGCTTTAACGTCTGAAGAATTTTCTGGGGGCCTGACAAAAATTGCCTGAAAGGACGCATGCTAATCATGAAGAAATGAACTTTCATTTCACATGTCCTCATACTGCTATATCTGTTTTACTGCTTGATGAAATTCATCTGATGAAATTGATATCATATTCTTCACTAATGAAGTATATGAGATCGTAAGTTGCACTAATTCATCTGCAGGATGATCAACCCAAAGCCAATGAGTGGGTCCTCGATAGTGGATGTACAAATCACATGACCGGTGACAAGAACCTATTGATGGATGCTCCCTTATCACCGTCACATCTGAAGCATATCATCTTTGCTGACAAAGGCAAAAGTCGGGTATTGGGTCTTGGTAAGGTTGCGATCTCTAAGGACATACACATGGACAAAGTCATGCTTGTTGAGTCCTTAGGATACAACCTCATGTCAGTCTCAATGCTTTGTGATCTTGATATGGTTGTTGTCTTTGGCAAGTATCATTGTGTTGTGATTATGGAAGCTGACAATTCCAAAGTCTTCGAAGGCTTTAGGAGAGGAGACTTGTATATTGTTGATTTCTCTACAGGACCACAACCAGCCGTGTGTCTACTTGCAAAAGCTTCGGAAGGCTGGCTATGGCATCGACGACTTGGTCACGCAGGCATGAGGAATTTGCACATGCCATGCGAAGAAGAAGCATGTCATTGGCATTGAAAATGTCAAATTCCTCAAGGATCACTTGTGTGGAGCCTGTGAAGCTGGAAAAATGACCAAGGCCAAGCATCCAGTGAAAACTATCATGACCACTACTCGTCCATTCGAATTGCTTCACATGGACCTCTTTGGTCCTAATCATTACTCAGTAGTCACTAATGATGCATCTCTATATGGCTTTATTATTGTTGATGATTACTCTCATTATACATGGGTACACATTGTTACTTACAAACATGAAGTGCAGGAACTCTTCAAATGATTTTCCTCGAGAGCTTCAACCAACTTTGGTGTGAAGATCAAGCACATCAGGAGTGACAATGGAACTGAGTTCAAGAATTCTGGTCTTGATGACTATCTTGATGAACTTGGTATTACCCATGAGTTATCTGCTCCTTATACTCCTCAACAAAATGGCGTCGTGGAGCGCAAGAACAAAACTCTTGTTGAGATGGCTCGCACTATGCTTGATGAATACAAAACGCATCATCGTTTTTGGATTGATGCAATTGATACCGCGTGCCACATCATCAACAGAGTATATCTTCACAAATTCTTCAAGAAGACTGCCTATGAACTCCTCACTGACAAGAAACCCAATGTGAGTTATTTCAAAGTGTTCGGTGCTAAATGTTGGATTAGAGATCCTCATCACAATGCTAAATTTGCACCGAAAGCACATGAAGGTTTTATGCTTGGTTAAGGAAAGGACTCGCACAACTACAGAGTCTTCAACAATGTTCTTTACAAGATTGTTGAAACTGTAGATGTGCGGTTCGATGAAACTAATGGCTCGCAAAGAGAGCACCTACCTTCTATGATAGATGAACCAACACTTGAGGAACCTATCAAGTTCAAGGCGACTGAGGACGTAATTCCTACTGAAGAATCTGCTGAAGAATTTATTCCAGAACGCGAAGAACATCGAGCTGATGCACCTGAAGATAATGCTGAAGAAAATGGTGCTGAAGAAAATGCTGATCAAATTCCTCGACGACAACCAGCCCATCCTCGCTTTGCAAAAGAACTGCAAGTTGACAAGATCATCGATGACATTGAAGCACCAGGTCCTCTCACACGCTCAAAAGCTTCACATTTATCTAAATTTTGTGGGCACTATGCTTTTGTCTCTATCACAGAGCCCACTAAGGTAGATGAAGCATTTCCGGAGCCTGAGTGGATTCAGGCCATGCAAGAAGAATTACATCAGTTCGAGCTCAACAACGTTCGGGAACCGGTCAAACGTCCAGATCCTCGTAAGCATAATATCATTGGCACAAAGTGGATCTACCGCAAAAAGCAAGATGAAAATGGCCTTGTGGTGAGAAATAAGGCACGACTTGTAGCTCAAGGCTACACACAGGTTGAAGGAATTGACTTCGATGAAACTTTTGCACCTGTTGCTAGACTTGAGGCTATTCGCATATTGCTTGCTTATGCTAACCATCATAATATCACTTTATATCAAATGGATGTGAAAAGTGCATTCCTCAATGGTAAGATTGAGGAAGAAGTATATGTTGCTCAACCCCCAGGTTTTGAAGATCCAAAGAATCCCGAAAAGTCTTCAGACTCAACAAGGCCCTCTATGGCCTCAAACAGGCCCCACGGGCGTGGTATGATACTTTGAAGGAATTCTTCGTGAAGAATGGCTTCACACCCGGTTCACTCGACCCTACACTCTTTACTAAATCTTATGATGGTGAACTGTTTGTGTGCCAAATATACGTTGATGATATTATGTTTGGCTGTACTGACCAACGTTATAATGATGAATTTGCCTATATGATGAGTGAAGAATATCAAATGTCTATGATGGGAGAGTTGAAATTCTTCTTAGGTCTTCAAATTCGTCAACAACACAATGGCATATTCATATCTCAGGAGAAATACCTCAAGGATGTTCTGAGGAAATTCGACATGCAAGATTGCAAAGGCGTCAAAATCCCTATGCCCACAAATGGCCACCTATGCAATCGATGAAAATGGTATTGACTTGATCACAAGGTATACCGCTCCATGATTGGTTCTTTATTGTACTTATGTGCATCTAGGCCAGATATAATGCTTAGTGTTTGCATGTGTGCCCGATTTCAAGCTACACCGAAGGAATCACACCATAAGGCTCTGAAGCATATTCTTCGATATCTAGCTCACACACCAACTCTAGGATTATGGTACCCCAAGGGCTCTACTTTTGATCTCATTGGATATTCTGACTCCGACTATGCTGGTGATCGTGTAGACCGCAAGTCAACATCTGGTACTTGTCATTTCCTCGGACGATCTTTGGTCTGTTGGTCCTCGAAGAAACAGAACTGCGTATCACTGTCTACTGCGAAGCTGAGTACATTGCTGCTGGTTCTTGCTGTGCTCAATTGCTGTGGATGAAGCAAACTCTCAAGGACTATGGCATCAACGTGAAGAATGTGCCTCTCTACTGTGACAATGAGAGTGCCATCAAGATTGCTCACAACCCAGTTCAGCACTCGAAGACAAAGCACATTCAGATTCGTCATCATTTTCTTCGTGATCATGTGTTGAAGGGCGACATCTTTATTGATCATGTGAAGACTGAAGAACAGCTAGCCGATATCTTCACAAAGCCCTTGGATGATAAGAGATTTAGCAAGTTGCGATGTGAGCTAAATATCTAAGAATCGTCGAATATTCTTTGATAAGGACACTCATCCTAACACTTATGCAAAATTGATGACTTAGATGTGCAACACATGAAGAAACGTTTTTCTTCAATCAATGAAGAATAACACTCTAAGTGTGAAGAAATTAATGAAGAATTTGATTCTCAGAACCCTACGGTAATTGTACGCGGTGTCTGAAATCATCATTCTTATACGGTGGGACACGCCACCACCAAAGTTGAAAATCTTCAATTTGAGTTTTTCCTCAGTTTTGAAATTCTTCAGTTTTTCAAAATTCTTCAAACTTTGCAAAATCTTCACTGTTTCCGTTGTCTTTCTTCATTGGCTATATATATATATATATATATATATATATATATATATATATATATATACATATATATATATATATACATATATATATATATGGGTTTATGTCCTCTACAACATTCACTTATGGCTATTTCTTCAAGTTGCATTTTCTGCTAAGTGAATTTGATCGGATCCTTCCCCCTCTATACTATACTCAACCCAATCTATTCACAAATTCTTCATGTGCGTTCTATTTGGAACTTGTTCAAAATCTTCACTGTGTCCTTGTCAGCTGAAGAAATTGCGAACGGAACTTTTAACTTATCTTATCCAAATTTTCGACTTTGCCTCTCAAACCGTTCCGCTTCCCACGGTACACTTATCTATTCACCCACGATCTAACACGATCTCCACTTTTCAGTACGTGGGTGACACATGTCAAGCGAATGAGAAGGGTCAGGGGCACGTTCGTCCAAAATCTTCGGGCAAACAGTTTTTTCACCGTGGCTATATATACCCCCTCTCCCCTTGCTCACTTCCTTTACTCCGCTCGACAACTCTCTCTGTCGCTCGAGCTTCTTAAACCCTAGCGCCGCCGCTACTCCATCATTGCCGGTGAGGAAGAGCTTCACTGCCTCGACCTCGTCGCCGTCGTACTCGCGCTGACCGTGGAAATCTTCACTCCGCCGCCACCGTAGCTGTCTTCCTCCGTCGAGTTAGGGCGTGGGAGATCTGAACTGATGAACTTCTAATCTACACTTCTCAGTTCGTCGTGTTCTTCAGTTCGGGTAATTAAAAGTTACTTTTATTACTCGCTTTGATTCTCAAACCTTCCTGAAAATCTTCAAAGGTGTTTATTCTTCAAATCTTCACACATATGAACACCTCAAACGTAATATGCTCTTGATTCGTTTCTCTAAGCAATGATTTTTCTTCAAAATTCCTCAATTGTGTGGATCCTTGATCTATACAACTCTGGAACCTAAGACAAAGAACGCTTAGTGAAATTCTTCAAGGCTCATCTGGTCAAATTCCTCAAACTTGTTCTTTTTGAAAAACCTTCTGAGAACGCATATGACCTCTCCAAATTCCTCGCAATTATACTATGTTCACAGGTACTCATGTCCACTGCTGAATCACTAGGTTCTCATCAACTTAACTCATTTGCAGCGTTCCTTGAAGAAAAGTTGCATACTTCTTCAGAGAATTCGATTGTTCAAATTCCTCATCCAAGACTATGGTCGACGGTAAGAAGCCCCAGAAAGGAGGAAAGAGGCCTGAGGTCATGACTGCTTTTGAAATACCTGAGGACTTATATGCTGACTATTGCACACCTGATGAGCCCAAGTTCGGAAAGGAGAACAAAAATCAGCGCAAGGTGCACATACAGAGGATTGAAAGGAGATGGGAAAGAGATTGGAGGGAGTACAGGTATGTTACTCCAAAGTACATGAAGAAATTCGCACTAAATCCTCCATGCCCAAGAGCTCCATTGGCACCTGGCCAAGAAGGTGACCCCACCAGCATCAAGCGTGGTGAGGATTTTCCTGAAGAATGGGCCAAGCGCCAAGCCAAGTTGGCGAGACAAGCCAAAGAAGCAGTGAGGAAATTCAATGAAGACTCTGCTACTGCTGCTGCCACTGAGGCCCCTGTCAAGCCCAGAAAATCAATGGCAAAGAAGCCAGCGCACAAGCCAAGTGCTTCACCAACAGTGCCCTCACGGCCAAAATCCTCAGCAATGCCCTCACGGCCAGAATCTTCAATGCCCTCACGGCCAGTTCCTCATGCTGCTCCTGCTCCTCCCAAATCCTCAGCTCCTCCTCCAAAGTCCTCAGCAGCTCCTCCAAAGACCTCAGCACCTGTGCATCTGGCCACGTGCCAAAGGACTGCAGGCATCTCTATTGCCTCTGGTGTCTCAGCAAGTTCCTCAGCTGCACCAAATTCTTCATCAGGCCCCACTCTGCTGAAGAAAAAGGCAACTGCTGGACGAGGTCCTCGGCCAAGTCCGAAGAAGAAACATGTTTCCTTCCAAGTGCCATTTGATGATGAAGCTGATGATGATGAACTTGCAGAAATTATCAGAGACCGACAAGAAAGGGCCGCTAGAGCCAAAGGCACACCTGTGCCACTGCTTTTGGATCCAAGGGCGATCCTCGAGTACATTGATCTCTGGCACAAGGATCCAGACACACCTATGCCTGATTTTCATTTGACTCCTGGCCAAAGTCACATGTTGACCCATTTCATCTCTGAAGAGGAATGGAAATTTGAGAAGGCTAGGCAGATCAAGAAGGCTCAGTTTAGGAAAGAAAAGTTCCTGAGGAAAAATGTTGTCAGAATGACACCTGATGATCTTCTCAAAATCCAGTCTGAAATCAGAGCCCTCAGCGATGACTTTGATGCCTACTATGCTGATTGGCAAGGAGCCAAAGTCAGATTTGTAAACCTGACAAAGAAGTTCACAAATGTTGCAGCTCCAATGCAACAACAAGTTCCTCAGGCTGGAGCCTCTGCTCAGCCTACTGAAGAACATGCCAGCACCGCTGATGATTTTAAGCTAGCTGAAGACAATGCTAGTTCCAGGGCTGATGACTCCATTCTAGCCGCTGAAGAAATTGCCAGGGCATGCACTAGTGGCGTGCCTGAAGAAACTGAAGAAGTCAAGACAACTGCATCAGTTGCGCCTGAGGAAATTCAAACAAATTCCTCAGCTCCTCCCGCGCCTACACCAACTCCTATCCTTCCGTCTGCATCAGATGTGAAGAAGACCAAGGCTGCAGAGCGAGCTGCAGTAAAGAAAAGGAAAGCATCAACTGCTTCAGAATCTTCAGCTCCAAAGAAGATGAAGCCTATGACAAGCTCTTTTGAAAATCCAATTGATGTTGTTCTGATTTCCTCCATTCCATCAAAGGACCTTGTTCCTTTTGGTGAAGAATATGTGATCCCTAGCGGATCTGATGAAGAAAATCATTCTGCTGCTTTGTCAGAGCAGATTGATGAAGAAATTAAAGTGGATGCGACCCCTTCTACACCTGTTGTATCCTCACCAATGCCTTAGTTCACAGCTGAAGAGGCTGGTGTTGAATAAATTGAAGATGAAGACGTGGATATTGTAAGTACAACGCCAGTGATGAATGATGACTTTTGGGAAAGTCAGCATCCTAATTCTCCACTCTTCACCCCAATACAACAAATACCTCAGTCCCCTGCATCAACCGTTCAACTGGGCTCTGAAGAAACTCATCCCACCTCGTCTGTGCATGAAGAAATTCCAGCCACTAGTCTTTGAAGAACTCGTTGTCGCTGATCCTTTGAACACGCAGACTGCAAATGAAGAGGAACCAGAAAATCCTCAGCCTGAAGAACCTGAGATTGCGATTCCTGAGGTTGTGATGCAACTCACTGACACTCCACTGCCAAAGCCAAATAATCCATTCTCAACGAAGCAAAAGTTCAAGGCTGAAGATTTCTTCGGCGAGCATGTATTCTTCACTGACTACAACCCATTTTCTGGACTGCTAGTCAAGCCAACTTCTATTCCTCTGTGCTATTCAACAAAGACAAAATCTTCGATCATGCACACATTCCTCACGTGGACATGGAATCTCCGCCAGGCTTCGAGCCAGTCCACAGTGTTCTTCACGATGTTGGTTTGCTGAATTTCTGCACTGACATCTGTGACTGGAATGAAGAACTCATTCTTCAGTTCTATGCGATGCTGCACATCACCGGAGATTCTGAAGATGTGAACTCATGGGTACTGGATCGATGATGTAAAATACTCAGTACAAGGCACCAGCAACTGAATTGCTTCGTGCCCTCCCACTCAGTCCTCCCCTTGATGGTGCTCGTTGCATCTATAGTGAACCTGAGCTTACAAATCACTACATGCAAGTTCTGATGAAGCCTTTGAAGCCAGGGCAGGCCCCTCGAACCAAATTCCTCGTCAAGGAATTATTGTATGTGCCTCGGACTGTCTATCGCATTCTGACGAAGACAATGAGTCCTATCAAAGGCCACGACTCAAATGATAAAGAAGTCGTTGACATCATGAAGAATATGCTTTTCAATATCATTCATGGCGTTCCTGGCCAACTTCCATGATTTCTTCATGAGGACTCGGCAAACATTGCTATGTCACCTTTTGAGCTGAAGCCTTATGCACCATGGATTATGAGGTTCATCAGGACAAGGTCTTCACCCAATTACAAGGCTGATACTCTGAACCACTGCAGCTACTTGCCTCCAATTGAAGTCCTCAAACGGACATTTTCCTCAGCTGATGACAAAGGCAAGGCAACTGCTGTTATAGATGAAGGCATTCGTCCATTGGATGGACAATTTCGCAAGGCTGCATCCTACTCCACCAATGATGACTCTGCCACACATGACTCGCCGCCAACAACTCGCCAAGCAAAATCCTCAAGCCACAGCACCTGTGGTGATGACTGATCGTGAGTTACTCCTCGCCTTCAATGTAAAGTTGATCGCAATCATAAATGGGTCAAGCGCCGCTTTGGTTCAATTCTTCACAACATGACCTCAACACACAATGCGGTGAAGAAAAACCAATACTACCTCCATGAAACCTTCAACTGCACTGGCTGTTCTATCTCATCTCTACAGCGCAGAAGATCTGAAGAACATGGGTCTCAAGGAAGAATTGACTGGTCTACACCTCCACCGAAGAAATTCAAGAAGGTCAAGGTTCCTTCCTTGGTGGCCAGCTCCTATTCTTCATCACTGATGAAAATGAAGACTTGGACGACACTACGACATGCCCTACTATGACAACCGACCCTGACAACACTGGCGCTCCTCCATCAACTTGATATTCTTCAGGGGCGTTAGTCCTCAGTTTCGATCCTTTTGGTCATTCGATGACAAAGGGGGAGAAATTTGAGTTACTCTTCAAGCGGGTCTACCATATGGGCGTTTTTTTGCTAAGTTACAACTCTCGTTTGAAACTTTTATTGGATCGAGTTGTAATCTTAAACCCGATGGTGCTCTGATACTTTTGATGTGTTCCTCTGCATGCTTATTCTTTGTTATGTGTTAATACACGCATGCTGAATTACATCACCACCATATTTCATCATGCATTTCAAATTCTTCATATTATATGTCAAATGCGTGTATGAATTACAAGATATAGGGGGAGATCTCCATGATTCAACTCTTCAAATGTGCATTGCCTCAAAAGCAAATTCCTCACTATGCACATCTTCAGGGGGAGTCCTTCTATATCTTGCAATCAAATTCCTCAATATCAGTATTTACACTTCGTATGTTTATCCCCGTTGAAAACTTAACCTATATTGTCATCAATCACCAAAAAGGGGGAGATTGTAAGTGCATCTAGTGCCCCTTAGTGATTTTGGTGTATTGAAGACTTATAGGTTAAGGGACTAATGTGTTTATGAGTGTACACATGTCTATAAGTCTATGAGGAGTTTGATATTTATAGAGAAAGTCGACCCCTAAAAATGAAGTTCTTTGACTGAAGACTTTGATATTCTGAAGACTTTTTGAAGACTTTGAAAGTGAAGAAATTGGTGTGACCTTGAAGACTTGGTATTCATTTGAGGAACATGAAGCGTGAAGACTTTTGTTTTCGTAGTTTCATTTTCTCTTTCTTGAGTCATAGGGAACACCGTACTGTTAAAGGGGGTCGAGGAAATACTAAGTAGAAATTTCCATGTGATGCTCAACTCAAAATCCTACACCTACCAATCCCTTCGAGTGAAGCCTTTGGAAATCTCATACAGTTCAGTCAATTTCTTCAAAGGATGTAGACGAAGTTCTTCTGGTTGCTGAGGAATTTGTTCTGACTGAGGACTAAGGAATTCGCCAGTGCGGATTGCCTACACAGTGAGGAACATGATAGCCCTGAGGAATTTGAGAGTCAAATTTCTGACCGTTGTTGTGTCGCGCGCCAGCTGTTCCAAAATATCTTATCCACCTAACGGTCATATCATTGAAGGGCATTTATATCTTATCATGTCGGGCTGCTCCCTAGGCTATAAATAGCCGCCCCCTACAACCACTAGCTGGTTGGCTGCTCCGAGAGAACTTGACACTTGTCATTTGAGAGCAACCCATCCTCCGAGGACTTTGAGCGAAAATCATCGAGTGAGGAAAACCAAAAACCAAACCCTACAAACCCAAAGTGATTGAGCATCATCAAGAGATTGATCCTGCGTGGATCCGACGCTTGTTACCTTTGAAGACTGTGCTTCTTCCAGACGGTTAGGCGTCATAGTCTAGAGCATCCAAGAGGAATTGTGGATCACCGAGTGACCAAGTCTGTGAAGGTTTGGAAGTCGCCTGAAGAATTACCACGAGTGATTGGACGAGGTCTGTGTGACCTTAGTTCAAGGAGAATACTGTGAGGACTTGGTGTCCTGAGCTGCGTGCTCAACGACTGGGTGTCCGGGACTGTGTGTCCTCGACTTTAAATACTCAGCCGCTCCAACCAGACGCATAACCGAGACAAAGAGCTTGAACTGGTCTATCAAATCATTGTCTTCACCAACCTTACTGGTTCTATTTCCACAACTCTATCATTTCCTCATTCTGTGTTGAGTGTTTGTTCATATCTGTGTTTGAAGACTTTGGTGAAGACTTTCTCAATTTCCTCAGTTCAATTTCTTGATCTGCTTTGTCTTCATCTTGTGTTATCCTGTGTTTACGCTTTAGTACTTTGTGATTGTCTTCATTTCATCATGATGACCATGCCCGCATTCTATTATGCTTACTTCTGAGTACTTATTCCGCTGCAAGTAGTTCTTCACTTAGGAATTTCCTCACCGGCAAATTCCTCAATGAAGAATTCATAAAAATCGCCTATTCACCCCCCCTCTAGGCAATATAACGCACTTCCAAAAGATCAATCAAAGACTACTTTTACATCCCTTTTGGTACTTTTGCTTATAGACGTATGCCTTTTGGTTTATGTAATGCACCTGCTACCTTTCAAAGATGCATGATGGCTATATTCTCTGACTTCTGTGAAAAGATTTGTGAGGTTTTCATGGATGACTTTTACGTCTATGGTTCCTCTTTTCATGATTTCTTGAGCAATCTTGATCGAGTTTTGCAGAGATGTGAAGAAACTAATCTTGTCTTGAATTGGGAAAAGTGCCACTTTATGGTTAATGAAGGTATTGTCTTGGGACACAAAGTTTCTGAAAGAGGTATTGAAGTTGATAAAGCCAAGGTTGATGCTATTGAAAGGATGCCATGTCCCAAGGACATCAAAGGTATAAGAAGTTTCCTTGGTCACGCCGGGTTTTATAGGAGGTTCATTAAGGACTTCTCAAAAATTTCTCGGCCTCTGACTAATTTGTTACAAAAAGATGTACCATTTGTCTTTGATGATGATTGTGTAGAAGCGTTTGAAATACTTAAGAAAGCATTAGTCTCTGCACCTATTGTTCAGCCACCTGATTGGAATTTACCCTTTGAAATTATGCTTGATGCTAGTGATTATGATGTAGGTGCTGTTCTAGGGCAAAGAGTTGATAAGAAATTAAATGTTATCCATTGTGCTAGTAAGACTCTAGACAATGCTCAAAGAAATTATGCTACTAGCGAAAAGGAACTTTTAGCAGTTGTATTTTCTTGTGATAAATTCAGACCCTATATTGTTGATTCTAAAGTAACTATTCACACTGATCATGCTGCTATTAAATATGTTATGGAAAAGAAAGATGCTAAACCTAGACTTATTAGATGGGTTCTCTTGCTGCAAGAATTTTATTTGCATATTCTTGATAGAAAAGGAGCTGAGAACCCTGCTTGCACAACTTATCTAGGTTAGAGAATGTTCTTGATGACCCACTACCTATTGATGATAGCTTTCCTGATGAACAATTAAATGTCGTAAGCACTTCTCGTAGCACTTCATGGTATGCTGATTATGCTAATTATATTGTTGCTAAATTTATACCACCTAGCTTCACATACCAACAAAAGAAAAAGTTCTTTTATGATTTGCGACATTACTTTTGGGATGACCCACATCTTTATAATGAAGGAGTAGATGGTGTTATTAGACGTTGTGTGCCTGAGCATGAACAGGAACAGATCCTACGCAAGTGTCACTCCGAAGCTTATGGAGGACACCACGCTGGAGATAGAACTGCACATAAGGTATTGCAATCTGGTTTTTATTGGCCTACTCTCTTCAAGGATGCCCGTAAGTTTGTTTTATCTTGTGATGAATGTCAAAGAATTGGTAATATTAGTAGACGTCAAGAAATGCCCATGAATTATTCACTTGTTATTGAACCATTTGATGTTTGGGGCTTTGATTATATGGGGCCTTTTCCTGCCTCTAATGGATACACTCATATTTTAGTTGTTGTTGATTACGTTACTAAGTGGGTAGAAGCTATTCCAACTAGTAGTGCTAATCATAACACTTCTATTAAAATGCTTAAGGAAGTTATTTTTCCGAGGTTTGGAGTCCCTTGATATTTAATGACTCATGGTGGTTCACACTTTATTCATGGTGCTTTCCGTAAAATGCTTGCTAAATATGATGTTAATCATAGAATTGCATCTCCATATCACCCGCAGTCTAGCGGTCAAGTAGAATTGAGTAATAGAGAGCTCAAATTAATTTTGCAAAAGACTGTCAATAGATCTAGAAAGAATTGGTCCAAGAAAATTGATGATGCATTATGGGCCAATAGAACTGCATATAACAATCCTATGGGTATGTCTCCGTATAAAATGGTTTATGGAAAAGCATGTCACTTACCTCTCGAACTAGAACATAAGGCATATTGGGCTCCTAAAGAGCTCAACTACGATTTCAAACTTGCCAGTGAGAAGATGTTATTTGATATTAGCTGACTTGATGAATGGAGAACCCAAGCTTATGAAAATGCGAGTTATTTAAAGAAAAGGTTAAAAGATGGCACGACAAAAGGATACAAAAGCGTGAGTTTAATGTAGGTGATTATGTATTGCTATACAACTCTCGTTTAAGATTTTTTGCAGGAAAACTTCTCTCTAAATGGGAAGGTCCCTACGTTATCGAGGAGGTCTACTGCCCGGTGCCATAAAAATCAACAACTTCGAAGGCACAAATCCGGAGGTGGTAAACGGTCAAAGGATCAAACACTATATCTTAGGTAATCCTATAAATGTTGAAACTAATATTATTGAAACTGTAACCCCGGAGGAATACATAAGGGACACTTTCCATAACGTTCCAGACTCCGAAAAGGAATAGGTATGTGTTACGGTAAGTAAACCGACTCCAAAACAAATTCTAAGGCAATATTTCTCCGTTTTGGAATATTTAGAAAAATAGAAAAATAAGTAGCAGTCCGGGGAGGACACAAGGCCTCCACGAGGGCGGAGGGCGCGCCCTACCCCCCTGGGCGCGCCCCCCTACTTCGTGAGCACCTCGTGTGCCCTACGGACTCCGTTTTCTTGCACGATACGTATTTTGGTCAGTAAAAATTCATTATATATTCTCCCGAAGGTTTTGACGACCGTATCACACAAATATCCTCTGTTTTTGTTTTGAGTTGTTTCCGCTGCAGATTTGAGTATTCGGAGACTCGATCATCCTTCTATGAGGGTGAGCCTATGCCATGGAAGGTGGACGACAAGCTTGCATCATCAACAACACCTCCACCGCCAACAACAAAGAAGGAGATATAATCACATGGGTATGGGCACTCCTTGGCAACTGCCAAGCTTGGGGAGGTGCCCGCATCGTATCACCATCACAACTCCTATCTTTACCGTTTTTCTTAGTTCGATCCTATTAGTAGTATCTTGATATAGTAGAATAAAGTCATGGCATGATCTAGTTTTGAAGTTTTGCTTTATGATCCCTCTATTCAATCGAGTCCGTGAGCTATATATAATAAAGATTAGTGTTGAATCAAGGGCTTGATTACTTTGCCATGATCTTGAGTGAATAAAAGAAAAGAATAAAAAGAAAAAAAGAGTTCATATTGGTCTTATTGAAAGTAATGACTTCACATAGAAAGAGTATGATGATTAAAAGTTGCTGGGAGTTGGCAAATATAGTTTTGGTCATCGTTGCAATTAATAGGAAGTAATAAGGAGAGAGAGGTTTCACATATAGATATATTATCATTGACATCTTTTATGATTGGGAACACTCATTAAAATATGACATGCTAAAGAGTTGATGTTGGACAAGGAAGACAACATAATGAGTTATGTTTTCTTGTATCTAAGATAAAGTATGTTGTCATGGTTCCTCTAACATGTTGAGCTTGCCTTTCCCCCTCATGCTAGCCAAATTCTCAGCACCAAGTAGAGATACTACTTGTGCTTCCAAATACCCTTAAACCAGTTTAGCCATGAGAGTCCACCATATCTACCTATGGATTGAGTAAGATCCTTCAAGTAAGTTGTCATCGGTGCAAGCAATAAAATTGCTCTCTAAATATGCATGACTTATTAGTGCAGAGAAATAAGCTTTGTACGAACTTGTTGTGGACGCAATAAAAGCGACGGATTGCATAATAAAGGTTCACATACAAGGGGTAATATAAAGTGACGTTCTTTTGCATTAAGATTTTGTGCATCCAACCATAAAAGCGCATGGCAACCTCTGCTTCCCTCTGCGAAGGGCCTATCTTTTATTATTATCCTTTACCTTATGCAAGAGTCACGGTGATCTTCACCTTTCCTTTTTCATTTTATCCTTTGGCAAGCCCAGCATGTTGGAAAGAACATGATATATATATATATATATATATATATATATATATATATATATATATATATATATATCTATTTGTTTGTGGGGGAGAATGTATTATTTTTGTTGACAGTACCATTGTGGTAAAAGGGTGTGGGGCAAAACTATAAGCCCCTATCTTTCCCTGTGTCCGATTAAAACTCCGTAACCACAAGTATTGCATGAGTGTTAGGAACTATGAAGGACTAAGTGATAGTTGAGTATGTGGACTTGCTTTTAAGCTCTGACATAGACTCTTTCCGATGCTATGATAAATTGCAATTGCTCCAATGACTGAGGGTATAATTTGTTGGTGCTCAATAAGGTTTCTGATTCATACTTTGGCTTTGTGAAAAGATCATCACTTGAACATAAGTAATCATATGACAAATCAATATATGTTGCTGTTATGAGAATAATCATGATGCCTTCATGTCCGTATTTTATTTTATCGACGCCTCTACCTCTAAACATGAGGACATATTTATTGTTATCAGCTTTTCGCTTGAGGACAAGCGAGGTCTAAGCTTGGGGGAGTTGATACGTCCATTTTGCATCATGCTTTTATATCGATATTTATCGCATTATGGGCTGTTATTTCACGTTATGTCACAATACTTATGCCTATTCTCTCTTATTTTATAAGGTTTACATGAAGAGGGAGAATGCCGGCAGCTGGAATTCTGGGCTGGAAAAGGAGCGAATATTGAAGGCCTATCATGCACAACTCCAAAAGTCCTGAAACTCCACGGAATACCTTAAAATAAATAAAGAAAAATCGTCGCCGAAGATGAAGGCCAGGGGGCCCACACCCTGTTCACGAGGGTGGGGCGCGCCTCCCCTCGGGCGTCCCCTACCTCGTGGCCCCCCTGGTGGCTCTTCGACGCCCATCTTCTCCTATATGAAGTCTTTTGATGAGAAAAAAATCATAAGCAACCTTTTGGGACGAGACTCCGCCGCCACGAGGCGGAACCTTGGCGGAACCAATCTAGGGCTCCGGCAGAGCTGTGCTGCCAGGGACACTTCCCTCCCGGAGGGGGAAATCATCGCCATCGTCATCACCAACGCTCCTCTCATCGGGAGAGGGCAATCTCCATCAACATCTTCACCAGCACCATCTCATCTCCAAACCCTAGTTCATCTCTTGTATCCAATTCTTGTCTCTAAGTCCGGATTGGTGCTAGTAGGTTGCTAGTAGTGTTGATTACTCCTTGTAGTTGATGCTAGTTGGTTTACTTGGGGAAGATCATATGTTCAGATCCTTTATGCATATTATTACCCTCTGATTATGAACATGAATATGCTTTGTGAGTAGTTACGTTTGTTCCACGAGGACACGGGAGAAGTCTTGCTATTAGTAGTCATGTGAATTTGGTATTCGTTCGATATTTTGATGAGATGCATGTTGTCTAACCTCTAGTGGTGTTATGTGAACGTCGACTACATAACACTTCACCATTATTTGGGCCTAGAGGAAGGCATTGCAAAGTAATAAGTAGATGATGGGTTGCTAGAGTGACAGAAGCTTGAACCCTAGTTTATGCGTTGCTTCGTAAGGGGCTGATTTGGATCCATATGTTTCATGCTATGGTTACGTTTACCTTAATACTTTTGTTGTAGTTGCGGATGCTTGCAATAGAGGTTAATCATAAGAAGGATGCTTGTTCAAGTAAGAACAGCACCCAAGCACCGGTCCACCCACATATCAAATTATCAAAGTACCGAACGCAAATCATATGAGCGTGATGAAAACTAGCTTGACGATATTCCCATGTGTCCTCGGGAGCGCTTTTCATATTATAAGAGTTTGTTCCAGCTTCTCCTTTGCTACAAAAAGGATTTGGCCACCTTGCTGCACCTTATTTACTTTTGTTACTTGTTGCTCGTTACAATTTATCTTATCACAAAACTATCTGTTACCACTTATTTCAGTACTTGCAGAGAATACCTTGCTGAAAACTGCTTATCATTTCCTTCTGCTCCTCGTTGGGTTCGACACTCTTACTTATCGAAAGGACTACGATAGATCCCCTATACTTGTGGGTCATCAACGACGCCTTATGAACTGTGGTTTGGCAAGAAACCAAAGTTGTCGTTTCTTAAAGTTTGGGGCTGCGATGCTTATGTGAAAATCAGAGAAATGTGTCTTCATAGGATAACCAAAGGAAACTGTTGGGTACACCTTCTATCACAGATCTGAAGGCAAGACTTTTGTTGCTAAATGTGGATCCTTTCTAGAGAAGGAGTTTCTCTCGAAAGAAGTGAGTGGGAGGAAAGTAGAACTTGATGAGCTAACAGTAGCTGCTCCCTTATTGGAAAGTAGTTCATCACATAAACCGGTTCCTGTGACATCTACAACAATTAGTGAGGAAGCTAATGATGATGATCATGAAACTTCAGATCAAGTTACTACTGAACCTCGTAGGTCAACCAGAGTGAGATCCGCACCAGAGTGGTACGGTAATCCTGTTCTGGAGGTCATGTTACTAGATCATGATGAACCTACGAACTATGAGGAAGCGATGATGAGCCCAGATTCCGCAAAATGGCTAGAGGCCATGAAATCTGAGATGGGATCCATGTATGAGAACAAAGTATGGACTTTGGTTGACTTGCCCCATGATCGGCAAGCAATTGAGAATATATGGATCTTCAAGAAGAAGACTGACACTGACGGTAATGTTACTGTCTATAAAGCTCGACTTGTTGCGAAAGGTTTTCGACAAGTTCAAGGGATTGACTACGATGAGACCTTCTCACCCGTAGCGATGCTCAAGTCCGTTCGAATCATGTTAGCAATTGCCGCATTTTATGATTATGAAATTTGGAAAATGGATGTAAAGACTGCATTCCTGAATGGATTTATGGAAGAAGAGTTGTATATGATGCAACCTGAAGGTTTTATCGTTCCAAAGGGAGCTAACAAAGTGTGCAAGCTCCAGCGATCCATTTATGGACTGGTGCAAGCCTCTCGGAGTTGGAATAAACGCTTTGATAGTGTGATCAAAGCATTTGGTTTTATACAAACTTTTTGAGAAGCCTGTATTTAAAAGAAAGTGAGTGGGAGCTCTATAGCATTTCTAATATTATACGTGGATGACATATTGCTGATTGGAAATGATATAGAATTTCTGGATAGCATAAGGGATACTTGAATAAGAGTTTTTCAATGAAGGACCTCGGTGAAGCTGCTTACATATTAGGCATCAAGATATATAGAGATAGATCAAGACGCTTAATTGGACTTTCACAAAGCACATACCTTGACAAAGTTTTGAAGTTCAAAATGGATCAAGCAAAGAAAGGGTTCTTGCCTGTGTTACAAGGTGTGAAGTTGCGTAAGACTCAATGCCCGACCACTGCATAAGATAGAGAGAATATGAAAGATGTTCCCTATGCTTCAGCCATAGGCTCTATCATGTATGCAATGCTGTGTACCAGACCTGATGTGTGCCTTGCTATAAGTTTGGCAGGGAGGTACCAAAGTAATCCAGGAGTGGATCACTGGACAGCGATCAAGAATATCCTGAAATACCTGAAAAGGACTAAGGATATGTTTCTCGTTTATGGAGGTGACAAAGAGCTAGTCGTAAATGGTTACGTCGATGCGAGCTTTGACACTGATCCGGACGATTCTAAATCGCAAACCGGATATGTGTTTACATTGAACGGTGGAGCTGTCAGTTGGTGCAGTTTTAAACAAAGCGTTGTGGTGGGATCTACGTGTGAAGCGGAGTACATAGCTGCTTCGGAAGTAGCAAATGAAGGAGTCTGGATGAAGGAGTTCATATCCGATCTAGGTGTCATACCTAGTGCATCGGGTCCAATGAAAATCTTTTGTGACAATACTGGTGCAATTGCCTTGGCAAAGGAATCCAGATTTCACAAGAGAACCAAGCACATCAAGAGACGCTTCAACTCCATCCGGGATCTAGTCCAGGTGGGAGACATAGAAATTTGCAAGATACATATGGATCTGAATGTTGCAGACCGTTGACTAAGCCTCTTTCCACGAGCAAAACAGGATTAGCACCAAGGCTCCATGGGTGTTAGAATCATTACTGTGTAATCTAGATTATTGACTCTAGTGCAAGTGGGAGACTGAAGGAAATATGCCCTAGAGGCAATAATAAAGTTATTATTTATGTCCTTATATCATGATAAATGTTTATTATTCATGCTAGAATTGTATTAACCGGAAACATAATACTTGTGTGAAAACATAGACAAACAGAGTGTCACTAGTATGCCTCTACTTGACTAGCTCGTTGATCAAAGATGGTTATGTTTCCTAGCCATTGACATGTGTTGTCATTTGATTAACGGGATCACATCATTAGGAGAATGATGTGATTGACTTGACCTATTCCGTTAGCTTAGCACTCGATCGTCTAGTATTCTGCTATTGCTTTCTTCATGACTTATACATGTTCCTATGACTACGGGATTATGCAACTCCCGTTTACCGGAGGAACACTTTGTGTGCTACCTAACGTCACAACATAACTGGGTGATTATAAAGGTGCTCTACAGGTGTATCCAAAGGTACTTTTTGGGCTGGCGTATTTCGAGATTAGGTTTTGTCACTCCGATTGTCGGAGAGGTATCTCTGGGCCCACTCGATAATGCACATCACTATAAGCCTTGCAAGCATTGCAACTAATGAGTTAGTTGCGGAATGATGTATTACAGAACGAGTAAAGAGATTTGCCGGTAACGAGATTGAACTAGGTATTGGGATACCGACGATCGAATCTCGGCAAGTAACATACCGATGACAAAGGGAACAACGTATGTTGTTATGCGGTTTGACTGATAAAGATCTTCATAGAATATGTGGGAGCCAATATGAGCATCCAGGTTCCACTATTGGTTATTGACCGGAAACGTATCTCGGTCATGCCTACATAGTTCTCGAACCCGTAGGGTCCGCACGCTTAAAGTTTGATGACTATTATATTATGAGTTTATGTGGTTTGATGTACCGAAGGTAGTTCGGAGTCTCGGATGTGATCACGGACATGACAAGGAGTCTCGAAATGGTCGAGACATGAAGATTGATATATTGGACGACTATATTCGGACACCGGGATAGTTCCGGGGGTTATCGATATATACCGGAGTACCGGGGTTACTGAATTTCCGGCAGGGGGGGTTAATGGGCCTACGTGAGCCTTAGTGGAGAAGAGGAGGGGCGGCCAGGGCAGGCTGCACGCCCCCTCCCCCTCTAGTCCGAAGTGGACAAGGAGGGGGGACTCCCTTTCCTTCCTCTCTCCTTCCTCCTTCCCCCACCTCCTAATCCAACAAGGAAGGGAGGGAGTCCTACTCCCGGTGGGAGTAGGACTCCTCCTGGCGCGCCTCCGCTTGGCCAGCCGCCTCTCCCCCCCCCCCCTTGCTCCTTTATATACGGGGGTAGGGGGGCACTCCATAGACACAAAAATTGATCATTGATCTCTTAGCCGTGTGCGATGGCCCCCTCCACCATAGTCCACCTTGATAATATCGTAGCGGTGCTTAGGCGAAGCCCTGCATCGGTAGAACATCATCATCGTCACCATGCCGTCATGCTGACGAAACTCTCCCTCAACACTCGGCTGGATCGGTGTTTCTTGGGGATGTTACTAATGGGCGTAAACCGGCCTATCTGGACCGGGTTAACTTCATCAGTAGTCCAACGGTGTAAAAGCCCAAGGGGCATAAAGGGCCCAAGGCCTGTAGTCGGTTTAGAACCTGTAGCCGTAAACCGGCCTGGTACATAAACTTGTATTGTAAGTTAGGAATAGAGAGAGACCAACCCGGATATGAATATGAACCGGAGATTGGGACTCTCTGAACCGACGGGCGTCACCCGTGTATATAAGGGGACGACCCGGGGCGGTTCAAGGACAGACAACAACAACTCGAGGCCTAGGCGAAGCTTATTTGCTCCCTAGTCATCGAAACCACATCAATTCCATCACAACTAGACGTAGGCTTTACCTTCATCGAAGGGGCGGAACTAGTATAACTCTTGTGTCTTTGCGTCCGCTTTAACCCCTTCAAGTTAACCCGTAGCGATGGCTCCACGACTAAGTCATGTCATGAGGACATCTGCCGTGACAAAACCATGACAGTTGGCGCCCACCGTGGGGCTATCGCACGATGGTTTGATGATCTTGGAGGGCAAGTTCGAAGGACTCAAAGGCTATGCTGTGGGCCGGATGACCAAGAGTCATCGCGGCAAGCTCTACATCGACGATGCAGGCTGGGGCCCCGAGGCCGACTCGATTGAGTACGGGTACCGAGTCCCCTTTGCTGGTATACACGTTTTCATCGGCAAGATCGGTGAGTTGGGGCTCGAGCCGGACATCCGCACCGACCTCGCCGAGACGGCTCAGCGGCGAGACCTGCCTGTGCTAAACCGGCCGTAAAGCGTGCCTTTGTGGGAGTCATCCACGGAGGAAGTTATGAGGGCGGATCAGAATCTGGTGGCGAAACCGTCGTCTACTCTGATGACGAGTCATTGACCGGAGAAACTGAGTCTCTATATCAGCTACAAGATGGCCGGATTGGGGGCTGTTCCGATGGTGACAGTATTCCGGACCCCTCTGATCTGCCCAACCGGGTTGGAATATTCATGGCCGGTACACAAGCAATGCTTCACTCTTCGACCGCTGCGATAATGGTGGTCGGTTCAACAGAGGCAACGGCTGCCGGGGCAGGAGGCCCTGTGCGCCCGCCGGCTCAAGTTTTATCGGACCTATTCGATGTGTTGGCTGTGCTCATGGCAGAGGTTTACCCGGCGGACCAGGACGCTCATAACACGGAGATTGCGAAGGTGAAGGAACAAATCACTTAGGCTAAAGCGGATCTGGCAGCTGCAGACGCCAGGATGACGGTAGAGCGGGCCGCTTTAGATGCGCAGGCTTATAGGCTCATGTTGGATCGAAAAGGCCGCATGAAGTCATGAAGAGGAAATACAGATCCCGTTTGCCTTCAGTCTTCGAGGGAAGAGATCTCTTCAACACTCCAGGAGCGGGAACCAGTAATCCGCCGGTGGTAAACCGGGTGGAAGCACCTGGGACGGGCACGCCGGTTCAGCCCCGCGTGATAGATCTACCTCGCCATAATGCCAGTACGCCTCAGGCTGTGCAAACACCTCCAGGTCACTACTCCAACCCGATGGATAACCTTGTTGCAGCTGCGGCACGGCTGGAGGCTATTCCGATTGAAGGCAATTCACCACAGGCGGTAGAGACGCGTCGGGTCAAGGAGCTCCTTAGGACAGCTTTGGTCCAACAGAAGCATATTAAGATGGCCGCGACCGGATCCACTCTACCCCCGCCCAAGCCGGAGCTATAGCAGGCACGTGGATGAACCGGCTGTATCAAGTAATGCACGACGTGGCGCGCCCCGTGGCAACAACCCGGTAGGTGGTTTCGACAACGCTCAGGAGGTGGTGGACCAGGCCCGAGCACGCAGGGAGGCCGAGTTAGCAGCACAGCATCAGGATTATCAGCTTACGCCGGTTCGTGCGACCATCTCGGTCAAGCCTGGGGTTACCTCTAGCTCTTTGCGGGTGCCTTGCCTCGTCCCCGCTTTACGCAATGTGCGCTTGCCCAAAGACTTCAAGGGTCCGCGCAAGGTGCCAAATTACACTGCCGATTTAGCTCCAGAAGCATGGATAGGAAGTTACGAGATGGCCATGGAGATGCTGGATGTGGATGAGGCCACGTGTGCAAAGTACTTCACCATGATGCTCGAAGGCACGGCCCGTACTTGGTTGAAGAGCTTGCCACCCAATTCTATCAGCTCATGGGCCCAGTTGCGGACCCGTTTTATCCAGGATTT
This sequence comes from Aegilops bicornis, assembly GCA_021605145.1. Classification (NCBI taxonomy): domain Eukaryota; kingdom Viridiplantae; phylum Streptophyta; class Magnoliopsida; order Poales; family Poaceae; genus Aegilops; species Aegilops bicornis. Next base: position 32,520,353 of record CM038670.1, read on the forward strand.
CAAAGATACCTGTAAGCAGCCCATGTCCGTAGTGGACTTGGCGGCTTGTGTCCAGGGGGAAGGGGAGTCAACAACCCATTGGGTACGCCGCGTTTCGGAGATCTTGCACTCGTCAGACCGGATCAACGCTGACTCTGCGATCTTGACCCTGGAGGGAAATTGCCGGTTTAAGCCTATGAAGTTGAAGTTGGGGCGTATGAAGCGGTTTAGTAATGACATGGTCACTCTCATGGGCGCTTTAGTGAAGTATGTTGATTCTGATAGTACCAAGGATCCCGAGTCTGATGATGACGAGACAGGAAGGAAAGAAGAACAACAACTCCAAAGGCCGGCAACATCACTCGGCAGGTAATGGTGGAGGCAAGCGTAAGTTTAATGGCAACATGGACTTCAGAGTTAACACCAACGCTAGCAGGACAAGGGCCAGCGGCGCAAGGGTAAACAACCGAATCGAGGTGGTGCACCTAATCCCAATCCGGACCGCTTGAACTATCTGTTGAATCAACCCTGTCCGAAGCATGGGACGAAGGAGGCGCCAGCAAATCACCTCTGGAAGGATTGTTACATTATGCAGGAGTTCAAGAGTTCTAATGCTTTCCGGTATGATCAAGGTTCCGGCGGCGGTTCAGGATCCGGGCCGGGTTACGTGGAGGAAATTCCAGTTCAGGATTTAATGGTAATCCGGGCGGACATAACAATCAGAACAATCAGAATAACCAAGGTGGTTACAATCAGCAGCAGCAACAGTCGGGTTATCAGAGCAACCCAAAGCAGTTGAATAGTGGGCAGTACCATGTCTTCACCACTAGCTTAGACAAGCGAGACCGGAAGCTTCAGAAGCGGGTAGTCAATGTTGTTGAACCGGCTGTGCCTCATTACTTACGCTGGTCAGAGCAGCCCATTGTATGGAGTAGAGAGGATCATCCTCCCCGGGTTGACAATCCGGGTCAACTAGCCCTGGTGGTGGCACCTCACGTGGGAGGTTATAAGTTCACCAAGGTGCTCATGGATGGAGGGAGCAGCATTAACATCCTGTACTATGAGACCTTCCGTCGTATGGGGTTAACAGATAAACATCTCAAACCGTCCAATACAGTGTTCCATGGTGTGGTGCCTGGCAAGTCAGCATATCAGGTTGGTAAAATAGCTCTGGAAGTGGCCTTTGGAGATGAATATGACTCCAGATCGGAAACATTGACGTTTGAAGTGGTGAGAATCCAAAGTCCATATCATGCCCTGTTTGGGCGGCCGGCTTATGCCAAGTTGATGGCACAGACTTGTTATATATATTTGCAGCTCAAGATGCCGGGTCACAAGGGGACAATAACGGTTCATGGGAGCCGCAAGATCGCTTTGGAATGTGAGGAAGGTGATGCTTACATGGCGTCGGTTTGTGCCACCGAGGAGCTGAAGTATTATAAGGACAATGTTGATCCGTGGACATGGCTCCATTGAAGAAGCCAACTACAGAGCACGATCCGCCCTGAAATTCAAATCGGCAGCCGAGACTAAGCTTGTTGACTTCGTGCTGGCGATTCGTCCCAAGCAGTTCAGCATCAAGTGCCAACTTGGATCCGAAATAGGAAAGCGCGCTCATCGAAGTTCATCCGTGAGAATCGGGACATTTTGCATGGAAGCCTTCTGACATGCCAGGTGTACCGAGGGAACTCGCTGATCACACTCTTAATGTTGATCCCAAGTACAAACCGGTGAAGCAGTTTCTCCGCCGGTTTAACGAAGAAAGGCGTAAGGCCATTGGAGAGGAGGTGGCCAGGCTCTTAGCAGCTGGCTTTATTGTTGAAGTTTTCCATCCAGAGTGGCTTGCTAATCCGGTGCTGGTTCTTAAGAAAAACGGCACTTGGCGCATGTGTGTGGATTACACAGATCTTAACAAGGCTTGCCCAGCAGATCCTTTTGCCCTCCCCCGCATTGACCAGATTATTGATGCCACGGCGGGTTGTGAGCGTCCCGAGCTTTTTGGATGCGATTCTGGGTATCATCAGATCAAGATGGCAGTTAAGGACCGTAAGAAGACGGCGTTTATCACTCCCTTTGGAGCCTTCGCTATGTGTCTATGCCTTTTAGGCTCAAGAGCGCCCAAGCAACTTATCGTCATTGTGTACAGACTTGCCTGCATAAACAGATCGGCCGTAATGTGCACGCCTATGTGGATGATATTGTGGTTAAGTCAAGGAAGAAGGAAACACTGATTGACGATTTGAAGGAAACCTTTGACAACCCGCGGGTTTACAAGATGATGCTCAACCCGGCCAAATGTGTTTTTGGTGTTCCGGCAGCCAAGTTATTGGGGCTTCTCGTGTCCAACAGGGGAATTGAAGCTAATCCGGAGAAGATTACGGCTATCACCTCCCTGGCTAAGCCGAAGTGTATTAATGATGTCCAGCGTTTGGCAGGCCGGATTGCCGCGCTGAGCCGGTTTATCAGCCGCCTCGGAGAGAAGGCCATCCCTTTGTATCAGATGCTGAAAAAGACAGATCAGTTTATTTGGAGTCCAGCCGCCGATGAAGCGTTGGAGGACTTAAAGCGGCAATTGGCCAACCCGCCTGTGCTCGCCGCTCCCATTGACAAAGAGCCGCTTCTGCTATATGTTGCTGCTAATGCCAGGGCGGTCAGCGTGGCCATTGTGGTGGAGTGGAAGGAGGCAGGGAAGGAGCATCCGGTTCAACGTCCGGTTTATTATATCAGCGAGGTGCTTATTGAATCTAAGCAAAGGTATCAGCATTGGCAGAAGCTGGTGTATGGAGTTTTTATGGCAAGCCGGAAGCTGAAGCAGTATTTCCAAGGGCACCCCATCACGGTGGTCAGTTCTGCTCCCTTAGGTGATATCATACAGAACCGGGAAGCGACTGGCCGGATTGCCAAGTGGGCTATAGAGCTTGGGCCGCACAGTCTGAAATACGTGCCTCGGACGGCGGTGAAGTCTCAAGCACTTGTGGATTTCATTAATGATTGGATGGAGTTGCAAGCACCTGAAGAAAAGCCAGATCATACATATTGGACCATTCATTTTGACGGATCCAGGAAATTGGAGGGCTCGGGGGCTGGAGTCGTACTAACTTCCCCACGAGGTGACAAGTTTTGTTACGTTCTCCGCTTAATGTTCCCTTGTACTAACAATGCAGCTGAGTATGAAGCCTTGCTCCATGGTCTCCGGATGGCTAAGGAGATGAATCTAAGCCGGGTTAAGTGCTTCGGTGACTCGGACCTAGTGGCTCAACAGGTGTCTGGCACTTGGGATTCAAAGGACCCACTCATGGCTGCATATCGTCGTGAGGTGGATATTGTTGCCGGTCATTTCAAGGGCTATCAGGTGGACCACGTGGACCGTCGGAAGAATGAAGCGGCGGACGCTTTAAGCCGGTTGGGCTCTCAACGCAAACCGGTCCCGCCCAATGTTTTCCTGGACGTGCTGCACAACCCGTCAGTCAAGCTCCCTGGTGAAGCGGATTTGGCTATTCCTGATCCGGAGGCTCAATTGGTGGCAGCTCTTCACGTCACTCCGGATTGGACGCTTCCTTATCTGGCGTACATGAACCGCGGCGAGTTACCGTAAGATGAGACGCTATTCCGGCAGATAGTTCGGCGATCTAAGTCTATGACCATTGTTAATGGCGAATTGCATCATTGCAAAGGTGTCGTGGGCGTTTCAACGCTGTGTGTCCCCTGAGGAAGGCTGTGAAATATTACGTGAGATCCACGAAGGAGATTGTGGTCACCATGCCGGTTCAAAATCCTTGGTGGCTAAAGCGTTCCGCCACGGTTTCTATTGGTTGACTGCCCGTGCTGATGCGGAAGATCTGGTCAGACGATGTGATGGTTGCCAAAAGTTTTCCAGACATGCTCATGTACCGGCCCAAGAATTGAGGATGATTCCAATTACTTGGCCGCTTTGCATTTGGGGCTGGATATGGTTGGACCTTTCAAAAGGTCCAAGGACAAGAAGACCCACCTGCTGGTGGCGGTCGACAAGTTTACAAAGTGGGTAGAGGCAGAACCTGTTAGCAAGTGTGATGCGGCCACGGCGGTTCAGTTCATCAAAAAGGTGATTTTCCGGTTTGGCTTTCCACACAGTATCATCACAGATAATGGTACCAATTTGTCCAAAGGTGCCATGAAGGAGTTTTGCGAACGTGAGCACGTCCGGCTTGACGTTTCTTCAGTAGCTCACCCACAGTCCAATGGTCAAGCGGAAAGGGCCAATCAAGAGATCTTGAGAGGCATCAAGCCCCGGCTTATGGTCCCTTTGCAGAGGACACCGGGTTGTTGGGTAGAGGAGCTACCGTCTGTGTTATGGAGTATCAACACTACGCCTAACAGATCCACGGGATACACGCCGTTTCTTTATGGTTTATGGAGCGGAGGCGGTTCTCCCAAAGGACATCCGTCATGACTCGCCTCGTGGCAGCTTATGTTGAAGCGGACAACGAGACGGCACGGCAGGACGCTTTGGATCGGTTGGATGAAGAGCGTGACATAGCAGCTGCCTGCTCGGCGATTTACCAACAGGATCTTCGTCGTTACCATAGTCGCCGGGTCAGAACCAGAACTTTTCAAGAAGGGGATTTGGTGCTTCGGCTTATCCAAGACCAGACTGATATGCACAAGTTATCCCCACCTTGGGAGGGACCTTTCGTGGTCAGCAAGAATCTGCACAATGGGTCGTACTATCTGATCGATGTTCGAGAGCATAAAGACTCACGCACGTCAGAGGAGGAGACCAACAGGCCGTGGAACATAGCTCATCTTCGGCCTTATTATACCCGAGCCATCGGCTCTACTTATGTACATATTATGACAGTGTATATATTATGAATAAAGCAATAAACCGGAGCCTCGGCTAAAGCGGGGTATCTGTTACTGTTACATCATGTGTGGTTACATGGAGTTGTTCTGTCTTAAAGCGGCCTCGGTTTACCCCCGAGTTTGCTTTTCAAAAGCTTTGTGATATCACTTGGGGGCTTGGTCGTGTCCGAACCAATGCAACACCTTTTGATAGGCGAAAGCCACCAGATCACTTGGGGACATGGTCAAGTCTGAACCAGTCACGCCTCTTGATCGGCCTAAGGCCATAAGAGTCGCTTGGGGGCTTGGTCGAACCCGAACCATTGCCACGCCACTTGATCGGCATAATGCCACGGTTTGATTGGGGACCTGGCTGACTTGAACCATGGCTACACCTTATAGGGAGCTTGGTCGTGTCCGACCATGTAACACCATCTGATCGGCTCAGTAAAGCCTTATTTTTTGCAAATGGTTTATCATTGCCTTTGCTTCCATGTTTTTTCATAACTATTATTTGATTTTTGTTGCGTTTCTTAAACCGACAACATTTTAAACCGGTTTCAAAACTGTCAGTTGACGGAATTCGGTCAATTTTTTAATCCGGAGATAATTTCACCGGTTTGATGTTTTTTCTGTTAACATCCTATTATGGAGTAACAGGGGGCTTATCATGACCCGGCACGGTTTACGTTGTAAACCGGCATTATAAATAAAAGGGAGCTGTTTTCTCCTTTGACGGTAAGGGTTTATACGACCTCCGCTTCAAGATTGGCTAAGCCAACTTTATGCCCAGCGATGGCAGGTATTTGGTATCATAAATTTCGATTATATACCTTAATATTTCATCTCATATATATATGAACGTCACAAGACGGCTGGCGGCACAAACCGCCGTGGCGGTTTAAGATTTTGTGACTGCAGGCAATATAAGATTGAAAGTTTCGATCATTCAAGCAAGAGTATCAGCACTGTAACGCGAAGGCATATTCAAAGCAAGAGTGTTGGCTAACCTATTACAAGGCAACATGGTGCCCAAATAAGATCATTGTTTCTTGGCGGAATGTAATGAAGCAGCTCTTCAAACCGGCTTCCGGTTCATGCTTGCTCGCCGCCTCGGTCTGATGGTTGTGGGTCGTCCTGCGCCGCTTCAGCTTCTTCATCTCTACCCAGCTGCTGGAAGTCAACAGTGGTCCAGTCGATTCCCATTAAAGCTTGAAAGACAGCCTCCTCATGGATCAGGGAAGTTGGGTCAATATCAGGAGCGTAAGTATGCTTACGGATCGGAGGGATCAGGTTCTCCGCTTCAGGAATAGGTGCAGCTACTCGCTTGTTCTGATCGTCATACTGAGCTTGATAATGTGACAAGTTTGCCTCTTCAGCTAATTGGCAAGCCAGAGGGCGCACTGCCCGGTTTATCGCTCTCAAGTCATCTTCGTTGAACTCTGAGCCGTCTTCCTTCAGACAGGGATAGCCCTGAGCTGCTTCAATGGGATCGAAATCTGGCACCCATGCTTTGGCCCGGATTAAGGCGTTGATGGCGCCGGTTCGAGCAGCAGATTTCTTCAGCTCTTCAATCCGGGCGGGAAGCATGGACAACCTCCTAAGAGTATCTTGAATTAAGGAAGGTGCTGGATTGTTATGTGATGCAGTGGAGATGATCCGCTGCGCTCCAGTATACAGCTGCTCTATTAAGGTATAGGCAGCCTTCAATTTCTTCCGAACATCTGACCCCAAGTGACCAATGCGTGTGCCTACAGCATTGCAAGAGAAATCACAAACCGGACTTATCATAAGAAGGTCAAGATTATCATAGAAGCCAAAGGAAACTTACCGAAGATGGCAGCAGTCATGGAATGCACTTGCCGCTTCATGCTGGTCAGCTCATCTACCACCGGTTTAAGGGCAGCTTCAGCATTTTCAACCTTTTTGGTTAAAGCGGCCTTTTCAGTATCCCAGCCGGCCCGCTCAGACTTGAACCACTCTTTGAGCTGCTCCATGGTAGTGAAGGCGGTTTTCAGCTCATCCTTGGCCTTGGAGGTTTCTGCTTGTTGAGACTTCAGATTTTCTTGAAGATCATTGATTTGGGAGGCTTGTTGGCGTATCTCATTCTGCAACAAAAAGGGAGCATGTTAATATCTTCGTTGCAAGTCCCAAATGCATAACCAGTCATACACATGGCACTTGGGGGCTAATGCATATTTGATCTTTGTCTATCAATAAAATTACAAAGTCCCAAGCTCAATACAGGTATTCAACTTGACACCTGGGGGCTAATGGCTATTTGCTCGAACATGTTCTGATGCGGCGATATAAATTACAGTCCCGGTTTAACTCTGCTAAGTTGAACCGGCCCTTGGGGGCTACATCAGTGGATTCTGAAGCATCAAGTCTATGTTAAGTCTCGGTTTAACTATGCTAAGTTGAACCGGCCCTTGGAGGCTACATCAGTGGATTCTGAAGCACCAAGTTTATGTTAAGTCCGGGTTTAGCTATGCTAAGTTGAAACGGCCCTTGGAAGCTAGGAGAGTTAACAAAAATTGAAATATTCAGGCGAAAAAAGAACATGGAAGTTACCTCGAATTTCTCTTTCATCATCTTCACCAGGCCAGCTTCATAGTCACGGCTGGTATACAGCCGGTTCAAGTAGCCAGAATGAAGGTCTTGGGGGTTCAGAGCGGCATAAGTTGCCAGATCAACATCCCACTTGCCCTTGCTCATAGTGGCAAACTCTTCTTTGGCGGAATGTTTGGATAAAGCAACTGGATTACCCGGTTCGCTGTGGTCAAAGCCAGTAATCACGACGTCATCATCCTTGGTATCACCGGTTTGACCAGGGGCAGTCGGTTTGTCAGCAGGCCGGATTGGACTGGTGGTTTTTTCCATCCGGGTCGGGCTTCTGGGCTGGTCAGCAGGAAGGGCGGTGTCAACAGGCCTTTCTTCAGCAACAAAATCGTCATCTTGCTGTGGCGGATCATTGGGCGTGTCTTCATAGATGGCCGCTTCAAGATTTGGGGCGCTGGCCGGTTCAGGGGCAGTCTCTTCGTCGGCCGCTTTATCCAGACGAGCCTTTTTGCTCGGCCTAGGCTTGGCCCTGAAAAGGCACAACAACGATCAACACGGCATATACTACACAATGATGCAGTAGAAACAATATGAAAGGTATAACTTACCCAAGCACCGTTTTAAGTGGTGGCAGCTGAGTGGCTGATGACACGCCAGATGAGGAGTGAGAAGTGACCTGATAATTGGAATCAGACGGATTAAGGGGTTGACAAAAACAGCTGCTTTAGGATAAGCACTGACAAGCAAATTAGAGACCTCTGAACGACGTTTCCGAACCGGACTGTTCGGTAAACCGGTGGAGGTAACTACCTGGCCGCTGTGCCGAGTTGTGCGGCGAGCTTCATGTTGTTGAGTCTTCATAAGAAATTTGGGATCCAAGTAAGCAAGGGGATGAGAAAATTTAATTTTTCGGTTTGACCGACGGTTTTTTAGTGAAGGAAAAGGATTTGAGTCAGAGGAGAGAATAGTTACCTCTACAACATCAGCATTACTGGTTTCAGCATCATCCTGACAAACATCATCATTAATTAGGCGTGTGAAAAGTAAGCCAAGTGAATCAAGGTCTACCTCAAGGTCCGGATTACCCACATCATCATCCACAGCCGGATCAGAAGATGCAGTGGTTTTCCTCTTATGAGCAGTCTTCTTGACAGCTTTCGTCTTTTGCCGGAGTGGTTTTTCCGGTTTGTCTGGCTTCTCTGGTTTCTCTTGTGGACGTTTCTTGCTCCAGAATGGATCATCACCCTGATTAAGCAGCAGTTGATGTTAAAAGTGATACCGGTGATGGTAGTAATATATTTAGTAAAAAATAGTTAGAAGTCTTACAGATGGCGGTTTGTTGGTAGCACAGGAGGGGAGCAGACCAGTCCGGGCACAGAGGTTTTCCGGTTCGTTCAACATCTTCTTCACCGCCTCGGTGACCTCATCATCGGTAAGCTGGATATTAATATGTCGGAGGGGGTCGTCGACACTACCAGTGTACTCGCACATTAAACCGGAGCGCTGGGAGAGGGGCAGTATGCTCCATGATATCCAACAGCGCGTGAGATCAATTCAGGTTAAACCATTGGCCATGAAGGCTCTGAGCTTGGAGAGTTGAGGAGCATATTTACTTCTCTCACTGGCGGTTAATCTTTGCGGAAAGGGATGTGTGTTCGAGTCGCTCGGACGAAAACCGGGCAAGGGATTCTCGTTGGCAGGTGTGAAGTGTCTCTGCAATAAAACCATGTTTGATTCCATTCCTTTGGGTGGCTGTGTAGTTTGACATGAGGATAAGTGACCTCCTTTCTTTTTTGAATCGCCACACCACCCAATTCTGTGTTGGTCCTGTCAGTGAATTCTGTGCGGCGGTTTAGATGGAAGCAGTCTCTAAACAGTTCAACTGTAGGTTCTTCTTGAAAGTATGCCTCACAGAGCACTTGGAAGTGACAGATATTGGTAACAGAATTGGGGCATGTATCTTGTGGACGGAGTTGAAAATTGGCTAGCACATCTCGATAAAATTTTGAACCGGGCGGATTGAAACCCCGGGCTAGGTGATCTGCGAAAACTACAACCTCTCCTTCTTGAGGTGTGGGTGGACATTCTTTGCCGGAAACCCTCCAATGGATACTATTTTTACTTGGCTAAAGCGCCCGGTCAGACCAGATTGTTTAATTGAGTTTCGGTGACACGGGAAGGAGCCCAGTTGCACTCATATACTTCTTTGGCCATCTACAAAAAATATAAATCCGGTTCAAGAAATGTGTTGGGACAAAGAGAGAACCGGTGTACAATGCTAAATCGGAGACAAATACATCTAAACCGGAGTTCTATGAAGCGACAGTGTCTGGTTAAGGAGTTCTGGCGGTTCAACAAGGGGACTAATGGTGTATACCGGTTTATCTAATTTTTTCTATGTTAAGTTAAACCGCCTGGTCTAAGGTCTAAATATTGAAAACAATTGAGGTTGCGAACGGCTAAGTGTGCAGAAACAGGGTTCGCAAGATTTCTCTACAACAAAGGATCCGCCGAGATCGTAAAAAGAAGAAAAATATCCGAAAAGGAATACAGCAGAGCAGTATTGATGCAATGAGCAGAGATGATGTGCGAGATCTATGGACGTGAGCACGAGACTGCAGGCGGATGCTAAAGGCTACCGCTAATCAGAGCAAGGTGTCACAGATCCATCCAGGAGTCTGGTATGAGCATGAGCGGTTCATGGAGCACGGCAAGAACAAGAAACCCTAGAACGGATCTAGGTCGAGGGGAACCGAGGACCTACCTGAGTTGAGGAGATGCGGAAGAGTCTGTGTTTCTCTGGTGCGTTCAGGTTGATGCAGCCCCAAGACGCGCAGAGGTCGACGGCGGGCGGCGGAGCTCCGAGGCTGGCGACGCGAGGAAGACGAAGAGAAAGGACAGAGGGGAGAAAAGGAATGACCCTTCGGTCCTATTTATAAGGCAATATACCTGTGTCAGGCGCGGGAATCAAGGAACCACAAATCTAGGAAGCGGAGTTGTCGCCTCGATTATTGCGGATCTATTAAACAAAGAAGATATCATGAATGCTATCTTTATGGGGACGTCATGCCGGTTTACAGCAACCAGAGAAGGTGACATCATGGCGGTTCAACGATTTCAAGAAGGTATTGAAGATGAAGGTTTTTATCAAGGATTGACATGAACCTGTTCAAATCAATCTGGGGCTTAATTTTGGGGATGTTACTACTGGGCGTAAACCGGCCTATCTGGGGCGGGTTAACTTCATCAGTAGTCCAACGGTGTAAAAGCCCAAGGGGCATAAAGGGCCCAAGGCCTGTAGTCGGTTTAGAACCTGTAGCCGTAAACCGGCCTGGTATGTAAACTTGTATTGTAAGTTAGGAATAGAGAGAGACCAACCCGGATACGAATATGAACCGGAGATTGGGACTCTCTGAACCGACGGGCATCACCCGTGTATATAAGGGGACGACCCGGGCGTGTTCAAGGACAGACAACAACAACTCGAGGCCTAGGCGAAGCTTATTTGCTCCCTAGTCATCGAAACCACATCAATTCCATCATAACTAGACGTAGGCTTTACCTTCATCGAAGGGGCCGAACTAGTATAACTCTTGTGTCTTTGCGTCCGCTTTAACCCCTTCAAGTTAACCCGTAGCGATGGCTCCACGACTAAGTCCTTTCATGAGGACATCTGCCATGACAAAACCACGACAGTGTTCGAGGGACGTCATCGAGCTGAATGTGTGCTAAACTCGGAGGTGCCGTACGTTCGATACTTGATCGGTCGGATCGTGAAGACGTACTACTACATTAACCGCGTTGTGATAACGCTTCCGCTTTCGGTCTACGAGGGTACGTGGACACACTCTCCCCTCTCGTTGCTATGCATCACCATGATCTTGCGTGTGCGTAGGAATTTTTTTGAAATTACTACGTTCCCCAACACCTGCCGTCGCCGCTGCAGTTGCCGCGGGAGTTGTTGTTGTTGCCTTGACCACTGGTGTTCCGGCCCCTGCCGCGCAGCGGTCCTCGATGGCGAGAGCCGCCCCCACGACCACGCATGGCTGCGTTGGCCGAGGACTTGAACCCGCTGTCGTGCGCGCCCTGATAGAGGGTGACCCTCTGGTCTTAGTTGCTCATCATTGTGAACAAATCATCGAGGGGGACCGGTTCTGTATGGGCGTCGGGCACGGAGATGAGCGGCTGGTACTCCATGTCGAGGCCGGCGGTGATGTAGGATCCCAACTCGTCGTCACCGAGCGGTTTGCCCGCCGCCGTGAGCTCGTCAGCAAGCGAGCGCATGTGCGCGAAGAAGCTGGCCACAGATTGTGTCCCCTTCCGCACATTGGCGAGGGCGACGCATATGTTGTTGAAGCGGGACAACGATTGCGACGAGAACATGCTCGACAGCGCCATCCAGAGATCATGGGCATGGCCGATCGATGTGACCTGCACAAGTACCTCTTTGGGGAGATTATTCAGAAGCTATCCTAGTACCTGCTGATCTTCATGGATCCAGATCAGATGAAGGGGAATCGGTGTAGACTCCGCCTTCCCTTCCTTGTCCTTCGTGACGATGACTTTGGCCGGCTCTGGCATGCTACCGTCAATGTAGCCGAAGAAGCCCGCACCTCGGAGCTGCGGCGTTATTTGCGTGCACCACAGGATGAAGTTGGTGCGGGTCAGCTTCTCGGTGATCTAGCCAGAGAGGCCAGAGTTCGCGACGCTGGAGGAGGCCGCCATGGCGGAAGCTTTTCTGTGGATGGAGATAGGCTAGATGTATTGTGGAAGAGTTAGGCTCTGGTTACCATGTAGAAATGCTTTAACGTCATACCATCTCTGATTGACGGTTCCGTGTTTATATAGCAGGGTCGCGACCTCCCTGATAGCGTACAAGATTCGGTAGTTTGAGATACAACTTGTGCTACAAGAGATAGGATAGAGATAGAGAGAGTTGTTACAAAGAGATAAAAGGAGAATGCTAACAACCTAATCTATCTCTCCCTGTCGCGCCTGATGGCTTCTGTGATCGTGACAACCATTGGGTGCAATATGTTTAACACTGCTCAGTCATCGAAAGAGTCGGTTGTGCGATTCACTTGAGAGAGATTCCCAAGGACCAAAACTCCATAATACTGCGTTGAAGCTTCACCATTAGAATCTGCCTGGTGCACCCATCCTTCATAAAGAGTTTTTTTTGGAAATGGAGGTATACCCCCGGCCTCTGCATCATGATGATGCATGCGGCCCTTTTATTAAAAATCCAAAAAGTATCATCATAAAGGTCTTACAGCTCGCAAACGGAGCAAAGTCAAAGCACAAAGATCTGGAAAAAAAGGGCCTAAAAGAAAACAACCGATACGGTGATAATAAAGACAAGCACTCTAGCCCTTTATCCTGTTATGCGACCGCCATCCGAACCGGTTGCATATAGCCCGAATTACCATCTCCCATTGGTTGCACCCAGTAACCAAAGGCTCCCTGGAGTCCATAGGAGTGAGTAAGGACCACGTACGGATCCAAGCTGTAGCTCTGAAGATAACCTGCAAAAAAGTTAAGTTGTGTTGTCTGTTAAAAATCATATCATTTCTGCAGTTCCATATAGCCCATAGTAACGCACATATTCCAATCCGAATACGAGTTGCCGTGATCTGTTCAACCCCAGCTAACCACGTCCCAAACAAAGACGCAATATCTACTGGGGGATTAATATAAAAAGCTATATGGATCGTTCTCCAAAGTAACATGTTACCTTAAAAATCCCTCTATTCAGTTTTCTTCTAAGATCTCATCTCTCGCATGTATAGCTATAAATCTTTCAACCGTATACTCGGCTCGGAAGTGCAATACAAGTTAATCATTCGGACAGGCCTCATAGCAACAATTGATCTATCCTCTCAAAACCAAGCCCTTTTATAAGGGCATCAACACCCTCTTCACCCCATCCTTGTGAAATCTATCACAATCATCTTGTTTTCCAAAGTACCAATGTTATATTGATGAAGGCACATCAGAAAAGAGATCATGGACTATGTTGAGACACCGAAAAGGGGAAGTTCTGATTGTAATACTGTACCACTGTACCCTCTATACTCATCATCCATTTTTGCATCGAAGTTCATGCAAGCAAACTTCTCTTTTTTTCTTCTCCCAGGCAAAAGAACATTTGAAATCGAAACTTCGCAAATCAACGTCACACAAGTACTTCCATATGCAGAATTTATTTAGTTTGGACTTTTTGGCACAACATAATTTTTTTAAAATGATACAACGTCAAAAAAAAATTAATTTGACAAATTTATGTTTCGTCAAAAAAATCAGAAACATTTTATACAATGAGTGACACTTGTCTATAGTTGACCTGCAAAGTTTCAAGATCAAATGTTCTCTTGTTTGGAAGAATCAAAAACAGAAATTTCTATATAAGGATTGCATGAATCTTGACGCAAACTAGATGGTCTAGAACTCTAGATAGAGGATAGAGTGGTACTGCAGTACAATAAATCCACTCAAAATATAAATGGTAATTGCATGTCTGAAATCTGTTTTTGCAAAGTTTGCAAACCATGCCAAAGTATGTTGGATGTACTAAATTACTCGTGCATCTCAACGCCTCTGCATTCGAAGCTTAGAGATCTCGAGTTGCATCTTCAGTAGTATGATTACAGGGAGCTCCACTTTGTAATGGTATAAGAAATAGAGACCTGTAGTTGAGCCCCCATGTAGGTGCACCCCTTAATCTTGGCTGACCAGTTTTGCACCGAAGTTTGTGCATAAAAAATCACTATTTCGTTTCTCCCAAAAAATAAAAGATTTGGATTTGAAGCTTTGCAGGACAACATCACACAAGTACTGTTATGTCCAGAAACTCTTATGATTTATTTTTTGGGTGCAACAGGAATATCTAAATGGTGATGCTTATTGTAAATTATACCATTTGAGAAATTTATGTTGCACCAAAAAATCTGAAACATTTTCTGCACGGAGTAGTTCCTGTATGATGTTGACCTCCAAAGTTTCAAGTTCAAATGTTTTCTTGTTTGGGAGAAAGAAAAATGAGAATGCATGAGAGGCACAATCAACACTAAAATTCTTAGCATTTCCTTGTTGATAAATTCCTTGGACAAATTCTATAACCACCATGATGCCCCATGGGTGGAGCTGATATGGCACACCTACTACAGTGACGCCATCCCCCATGCAGCTGGACGCCTCGACCTTGTGGCTCTTTCCGGTGGCGAGAGATCATTCAACTCATGCTGGTTTATCGAGGGATTTCCTCTGCCACTGTTGGAAATGGAGAGGCGACGGACTGACCCCCCTCCCTCCTCCCTGGCCGCTCCTCATGAAGCGCCGGGGAAACCCTAGCTGGCTCGCCTCCTCCTTGTTCCTCCCTTCCCTCGCCGCCACCCCAGCGTGCTGGCGGGCAAAGCCCGGCCAGCTCGGGCGGCGGCGGGGTTTTCCTCCTCAAGACGGGCGCTGGATGGCGCGGGCCATCTGGCTGGCGGCGGCGGCGCGAGCTCAGGGCGCGGCGGCGGCGGCTGGCGACGGGGGCGCAACATGCAGGCGGCGGCGTGGAGTGGCTGGTGCAGGCTGGGGCGTTCTCTGCTCCCGGCGACGGCTGCTTTGGGCGCGGCTGAGATCTGACGAAGCTGCGGCGCGGGTGGCCTGGGCCTCTGTTGTGGCGGGGCTCCGGCTCGCTGCAGGTGGTGGCCGGCTCCAGTGACCGCCCCCTGCTGCGGCGCTCCCTGGTGGTGGCGGGCCTGCCGCCCCTGGCCGTTCCGGCAATGGCAGGTGCCGCGGGCTGTGCTCGGCGTGGATGGGGCTGCCACGGCGTGGTGGTGGCCCTTGGCGGTGGTCGGGTTCGTCTCACGGCGGCGGCTGGACCTCTTCGGCGTCGGCCCGTCGGTGAGCGGCTTGTGCAGGCCTTCGACCCCTCTTCTCGGTGCCCGGGCACAATCTTTGTCGGAGAGTTGGCTCGTCCCCAGCTTTGGTCCATAGCTCGTCTCGCGCCCGGGCTGCAGGACCGATCTCTTCTCGCGCCTGGCAGCAGGACCAAGCCCATCTCGCGCACGGCTGCAGGACCGAGCTCGACTCGCGCCTGGCAACAGGACCGAGCTCGTCTCGCGCCTGGCAACAGGACCGAGCTCGTCTCGCGCACGGTGCAGCGGGAAGAGTCGATGGTGGCCAGATGCTAGGGGCCGCTCAGTCTCTTTGGTTGGGGTAGCGGCAGGTCTCGAGTGAGGTGGTGTTTAGGCCTTGGATGCCGGGGCGGTGGCCCTGGTGGTGGTTGCGCGGTGCTCATGGGCAGAGCCCGTGGCTCGATGATGCCCGGTGACTATGGCCGTGGGGGCGGTGTGGTTACCGGGGTGTGGCGTTCAGTGGCAATGAGTGTTGGCCGGGGTGAAAACCCGCTCTTTCTTTGGACGGACCGGCGGCGGCGAAACTCGCTCCCTTCCTGAAGGTGTTGTCGCGGCTCTCATTGCCCGTCGTGTTGCTCTAGGGGAAATTCTGACCCTCGGGTCGGGCGGTGGCGGCGGTCTGGTGTCGTTTCCTTCCTGAAAGCGCCGCCTTGGAGCTCACGGTTCGTCATATGTGGCTTCATCTCATCGCATTGGCGTGTTCACGGCGGAGACCCCGGTGGCTTTTGTAGTGCTAGGGGAGGTGTTGCTGCATTCAGCATCTTTATATCCGGCCTTGGGTGTGTGCATGTGTTTTGGTGGCGTGCGTTCGTACCGTGTTGCTGTGGATCGTGCTTTATATATAAAGCGGGGCGAAAGCCTTTTTCAGTAATGGAAAGGCGACATTGTTCTGGATGGACTTGTGGTGTGGCCATATATTTGCAGAAAAATAACCAAGAGCCTTCTCCTTCACCACTAATGAAGATGTTTCTATCCACGAATTTCTTCTGACCAGCTCTTTGAGCGACATCTTCTGCCTACCACGGTCTTCCCAAGCTCATCAGGAAGTGGCCCACCCACATTGACACGATGATTGGTGATGTGTGGTCCTATAGCTGGAGCAACAAGTACACGTCCGCCACATTTTATCAGTTCTGTTTCCGAGAGGTGGTGGTGTACGATTCTTACAAGTGGATCTGGAAGTCAAGCTGTACGAAGAAACTGAAGATGTTCGCCTGGCTGTTACTCCCAGATCGGCTCAACACCAAGAACATGCTCCGACGTAGACATGACTTTGTGGTGTGCGACCAGGGGACGCGCTCCGGCGACTGCATACTGTGCCACGATCGGAAAGAGGAGACACTCGACCACCTGTTCTTCAGATGCCCCTTCGCGGCTCAGACTACCTATAGTGAGTAACTAGACCGGGATCGTGCCCTGGCGCGAGAGTGCCAGTCCAAACGACTTGTCCAAGAGAATAAAGATCAAACACATGTTGTGTTAATAGGAAGGCAAGTTTAGCACACATCTACTCAAGAGACGATTGATTTTTAGGTTCAAGAGAAAAATAAATCCCCAGCACCAAGATGTCCACGCCCAGTATCTGCTCCTCTCCCACGCTTATGATCTCCTTCTCTCCTAAGCTCAGGATCTCCTCGCCTGCTGGTGCTGGGCTCTTCCTCGCCCCCGCCCAGGTGGAGGCGAGTTGGTGTACAGGCGCTGCCATAGTTCTCAATTTTGCTCGCCCATTGGAGTACTCGCCGCTGCCATAGTTCTCAATTTTGCTCGCCCAGGTTCATCTCCTCTCTCGGTACTCGCTCTGCTGTCGCTTGAAACATTGCACACATAAAACAATTTGACGATCATAAACTGAAACTTGCAAACAGTGACGACACAATATTGAGAACTGAAACTTGCAGTCCCAGTTTCAGTACATAGCAGCACCCACCTCCCTGTGTACTGGTGGACGTAGCAGAGGGCGAGACTGGGAGGCGGCGTCATGGTCCATAACTCGTTGTCAGCGTCGCTCCAGAGAATTGATCAAGTGTCGTTGCGTCGCCACCATGGGAGCGTACCAGCCACTGCATCACGGGCATAGCCACAAGCTGTAATCGACTCACCATAGCTTGGCTCTTCTCCGCCGTGCTCTGCAGATTCACACTTACCTAAGATGAACCGGAGCATTGACTGGTCAAACAGATACATGAATCGGGTTCATTAACCCAGTCAAGCAAGCACACTGACAAAGGATTTTGTATGAATATCCTCAAAAGCATTCAGCATAAGCAGGTTCATTTGTCAACATATTTTCTTTTGGTCTTGCAAGCAAATATCTAAAAATTCATCTATTAAAAAAGGGTTCCTACAAACTTTAAAAATCCCAAGACTTTTACAAAGCAAGTTAACTTCCGGCTAACCTTGATAAGTGGATGCATCTTGTTATTGGAGGACAAAGGCCCAGGTGAACCTTGGTCGAGAATCTCATTGGCATCCATGGCGACCAGAGCTTTTGCTTGTCCAGAGAAGGGGCTGCATGGGAAAAGAGGGGGGCAGAGCTTTTGCTTGTCCAGAGAAGGGGCTGCATGGGAAAAGAGGGATTGAACTCAGTGGCAAGAGAAAAGAAAGAATCACAAGCGATAAGTATGGCTCGAGGTACCAACCTTCCGCGCGACGATGTCTCCTCTGATGCCGCCGCTGAATGCTTGACCTTGGGTAGAAGGGGATGTTAGCTACTTGGCTTGAACCTATCCTATAGAAAAAACACGGTATAGCTTTACATAACTGAATACATGAAGTACATATGGGGCAGCCTTACATCATTGAATCAATAGTTCACACATTCAAACATATACTACAGAGAATCTTCCTTACATACCATATTGGGCAAAAGAGAATATTAAGTATGATGGCAACTAATTATATTCAGCCACAAAACCATAAGATGATATTAACTACACATGTATCCCTTGGGTTTCTTGCTTGGCTCGTAAAGAATACACTGAAGCACAATTTAGACAACTACCATGCTTTTCAATTTCGATGGGACCTTAACTAAAGATGTCAAGTGAGACACATCAAAGATGCAGGAGCACATTAAAAGAACATAAATAAGAAACAATATACTAATAAATATTTATACCATAATGAAAATAACTTAAAGAAGGGAACACGACAACTCCCATAGTCATGTACAAATGGGTAATATTCAGAAATTGTTGTATCTACAAATGGGTATCTTCAGTGCTTTAATTAGGTATGACCAATACTACCTGTATTTTTCCGTAAAAAAGTATCATATTGCTGCAAAACATTTAAGGGACAACCTAACCATAGCACAAAGTAAAATAAGGGTTATTTTCTTGTCATCCTTGTATGAAGCAATGTTGTTCAACTGAAGCATGAGTGCTATATAATTTATCAGATTTGAGATCTACTATGTTGTGCAACCAGAGCATATCGTCTCAGCAACTTATTTATTAGTTTCTATAATCTATAGTATGTATATATACAAAACTACACGTGGATTGGGCTAATTTATTCATGTAGCCCCACCACTTTAAGCAGTTTGGCAAAGTGGTTCTCTTGTATCAGCAAAGAAGAGCGGAAGTTTGAAACAAAGCCTTAAACAGTCTGCTTGTAAAGTTTTCAACATAAATAGCTTTAAGTATAAGTGTTATCAAAATTTAACAGCAAACTGCAGCAACATATCCATACAATTATATCGTAACAGATCAACAAACCTGGCATCGAGACAAGAAGTCTACAATATCGTTCTCGAGGTCATTGTCAAGCGTTTCATCCAGCAACGCAAGCCCATGAACCATCCAATAGCATAATAACCAAGGTCGACTGGAATGAAAACTGCCAAGCAAAATAATAACCAGGGGCGACACTCGAGTTAATTTTACATTGGAGAAACTGTACTCGGCATCGAGCCCTTTCGTCAAATACTCGACATGCTGATTGCACCACAGCTCTAGCCTGCAGCAGAAGAGAAAACATGATCAAAGCTCGGTATAAGCAGGTGGAGAACATCATAGCCTCAAGCCAGTGCTTGTGAAAATTAGAAGGCACACACATTGAAAATTAGAAGGCACACTGATATACGACACCTAATTGGCAGCACTAAGCTTCTATGAGCAAACATTTTGATACGACAATCAAGCAATTCCTACCCCCATCTCCTAAATAGGCAAGAGCCAAGCAAACTATCCGATCTCTGCAGCAACAACCAAACCCTGAAGCCCATCTCTAGCACCCGAACCCGCCACTCCCAAACACGGCAAACAACAGGCTAGTAGCTAAAGAGAAGTGTTGGTATGGAGCGTGCATGAGGGCCCCTTACATGACAGACTTGGCGTTGGGCGCGGGCGTCGAAGAGGACACGCTAGATGTCAGCTACTAACGCCTCCACCTTCATCTGCTCCACCTGTGTCACGGTGAACCCGACAGCTCCAGGGCCGCATCTGTGGCCATGACAAATGACCGACATAGCTTTCAACGCAAATGAAAGTAACCCTCAGAGTACAGAACTGATGAAAATTGTTGAAGAGAATCAGCTACCAAAAGTACAGTAAAAAGCCCAGCTCAAATATCTGTCGGTTAAATCACTATGAAGAGACGTTGGGACTAAAATGAGAGGACTTTGCAAGGTAACATGACAACAATGAGGGTGTTGTAGGGTAACATAACAGGGACTGTTAAATTTGTTGGTCACCTGACGATACATCCGGCTCGCACATATTATCCAGTTGCAACACACACAATTCTTTCCTCAAGGTTTAATGACTTCTATGTTCTAGCTGAAATTCCTGGTACAAAATAATTAGGACAAGACAATTAATTTCATGTTAGTGGAAAGGAACATAACATATAAACATCTCATGAAAGAGACATGCCAGTTCTAGCTGGTGTTCTTTCTCGTACATGAAAAGAAAAATTGCATCTTCATACGTAAACTACAGCTGCTTGATTACAACCATACCCAACCATGTATTCAATCATCTGTTGTTTACTCTCATGTAATTAAGAGAAACTCACTTCTTGTAGGTATGATGTGAGACGAAGACATAAATGCTCTAAATAAGTACACCTCTAAAACGAAATTAAGAGAAATCCCACCTCAAAGTTTATGGGTGATTGGACAGCTGAGAATCCTGAAGTAAAATTATTTGGGCCTATAAAATCATAATTTCATCCAAAGCAGAAGAAACCAGAATATACTCATAATCAAATTATTTGGGTTGTCCATGCCTAACATTTGCAGATATACAATGGAAGTGAAAGGTAAGTCAGCACTTTGCCGTAAATAGAGGATGGCCTTGACCAGGTTTCATTATGGTCAAACATATTGCACATGTCTTCTAAAAAAAGACATAAAAAGGATTAAGATACAAACATTAAACATTGCTGAAAAAGGAAAATGGGGATGCATTTTTCGTGGTATATAGTAGTATCAACTATCAAGTGATGGTGCAAAGTGAAGTATGGATTACCAACGAAATAAGCATCTAAATGCCACAGTAATAAATGCATAGACCAAGAAGATGAAGATAGCCATGACTTTTTGATTTTTCAATTGTCCGCATCATTTTTTAGTTCTATAGATAGTTTTGCCGTGGTGAATAAGCCATGGGTTGCTTAAAACCTAAAGAGATATTAGTATTGTCAATATTCCCTCTACAAACCTTTGCCAAATGCTGCAGTTTGACAGTTTCTACGTACCAGAAGATCAAAGGGTTGACGACTAACCATTACACCTCACCCTTATATGACTAGAAGATCAAAGGGATGACCTTCCAGATACATTTCAAAACCCAATACTAATCATATCCCTGAGTCTTCTTAACACCACCGCACACCTCGGTAGCTTCCACTTGCATTTGACAGTTTCTACTATGTCTGTATCTGTGGTAGTAGATAACAGTAACATTAGTATCAGTACTAATTCTAAGTATATCAGAACATGCGAAGAACATATGTAGTAGTAATAGCCAGGTAGGCACAGTTGCCAGATTCGGTGGGTTTGATTTGGGGAAACAATGCATCGGCAAGGCAACGGGCGAGGTAGGGATGGATGGATGGATGGACTTACGATTCTGTCGAGCTCCCGGGTCTTGCGCATCAGCTCCTCCTTGAGCCGGTTGTTCTCCTCAAGCTGCGGTGGCGTGGGAGGGGGAGAATGGATGAGTGAGCGAGTGATATTGGCAGGGGTGAGAAACAGAGATGGGCGAGGGGAGGGGGGAGGTGACCTGGTGGCGGATGGTGGCCTCGGCGTCCTCGACGGCGCACATGACATGGAAGAGGTTGTTGGTGCCGGTGGCGTCGTCGGAGTCCTGGCACGCGGCGGCCAGCTCGTCGGCGTCGGCCATGGCACGGCGATGGCGATGCGGGCGGGGTATGGGGAGGAGATGGGAGCGCGGCGAGGGAGGCGGAACCCTATGGAGGGGAGGGGAGGGGAGGCGGCTCCTCCAGTGGCTGGCCGCGCTGCTGGTGGAGACGACACGGGAGTGGGGGAGGGAGGGGATTCGCTCGCTCTCTCACTCTCTCTCTGTCCAGAGGAGGTGGCGGACCCTCCCTCCGCTGCTGCTCATCGTCGTTGGGGAGGGAGGAGGGGGCTTTGTTGCGGTGGATCTGGCTGCGGACGGCGTGGGGAGGCGGGTGGCGGCGGCGGCGATGTGGCTGCGGGAGGCGGGGGGGAGAGAGGCTGGTGCGGGAGGGAGAGAGAGGCGATTGGGCAGTGGAGGAGAGAGGCACGAGGATTGGGCAGCAGCTAGGGTCGAGACCGATTGGATATTTTCCCAACCAGGCGAAATGTCAGAAATGCCCTCAGCGGGCTCTGGGAATTACCCGCGGTGGCACGAGATCTTTACAGCGGGGGTAACTATTCATTGCTACAGCTCTTTTTTTTAATCCGACGGCCCAGCTCTTCCAGCGGCTTGATCCAACGCCCGAAAACGCATCAAGCAAACGGATCCGACGGCCCATGATCACTGAGCTCTGAGAGCGTCCGGGAGTGACTGGATCTCTTATTTCTCGATATAGAGAATAACATAGATGACACCTAACCAAAAAAGATGACGTGGAAGCCAATTAATGAGGAGAGAGACAAATTGACTAAGGCTGGTCATAGTGGGGAGTAACTTAGACTAGTGTAGTTACTATCTTTATAATGCAAAGTAACATGATAGTAGTGTCATAGATGACTTCATTTATTAGTTTGTAGACTCATCTTGTCTTGGAAAGCGCTATGTTACAGTAACATATTATGTTACCACCTTACATTAAATACTTGCCACATAAGCAAAAATTTCTTGAAGTGCGCTATGTTACTAGCTAAATTACTCCCACTATTACTAGCCTAACATAGCTAGTTACTCACTATGAGTAACATCGTACATACCAAGACAAGGTGAGTCTACAATCTAATAAATGAAGTGTTGCATGACACCACACATATGTTATTTCCAACTATAGTGGTAGTAACATAGAGTAGTAACATGCATATGTTACTAGTCTAAGTTACTGGGTAGTCTGTATTGGAACACCATGCAGCTCTCTGTGCCCCGGAGACACGGTCGAAGCACGCCCGCCCTGTGTGCGTCTTTCACGACATGCTCTGGTCCCGGGTTTCTTCCTGTGGTCTTCTAGCGTTAGAAGAAGTCGTGTCCGTCCCGGACCTCTGCAACGACCTCTCACTCCTATTTGGGGGGGACCAACAAAGATCAGGAAAAGACGGACCGAACCCATTCGGTGACTTTCGTGGTCGCCCTCACTGAACCGACTTGGATCTGAACTACGATTCAGATCAAGTCTTACCGAAATTGGATTTCCTCGTGAAGCGTGGGAGATATCCAATTTGAATGGCTCGCCAACGCTAAAGCGCACTGGGCCAGGCCCATGTTCATGGAGCTTTTGTGGTTTCGGCCTGGTCAATTTGGAAGGAAAGAAATGGCCTCATATTCAAAAAAAAAAAATACCGTTCTCCCCATGCATCCTCGCTAAGGAGGTTCAAGGAAGACTTTGAGATGCTCAGGCATAAAACAAAACCTGCCCTTTGGGGTGGGGGGGGGGGGGTGTCATATCCGGCCGTAGTTGTTGATCCCTTAAAACTCTGCTAATTAGCCTTATTTCTTTCATCTCCTTTCTAGGGAGTTACTCAATAGCTCGTGATGATGCCTATGTAGACATACATTGTAATCTCGTACTCCCTAACCCCTGATTAATATAACAACAAGACTGTAGGAAACTCTCCTACAATCATTCACAGTTCAGTGTCGATTTGCAAAAATCATGGACGGATTGCACTGGAAAAGTAATATTTCATCCACTTCTTCTTTTTTTGCGGGTGAATATTTCATCCACTTCAACTTGGCAAAGGACAGTGGTTTTTTGTTCTCACCTCATTTCCTTACATTCAACAGGCCGCTTTGTGATCTGACAGTCAGCGATTAAATATGCCACCTGTATTTCAGATAAACAAAAGTATTACACTACAGCAACTCTGCGACGATATGCATCTAAACGAACAATTCTATCTGAATTAGGTACACTAGTCATCAACCCGTGCTCCTGCATGGGCTAGTAATTTTTGAGGATGTAATATTGTTCATAGAAAAATTATATAAGTATTGTTTTCTTTGAATCTTTTAGAACAAAAGGATTTTCATAGTGTATTTCATTTTATATTTCTCTACTTCCCATTATGCCCAGCACATTGTGAATCATCATAATTTTTTGAACTTTTTTAAGCATTGTGCCAGAACAAAAAGGGGTGACGCCATTATATATATTTAATGGCTCGTGACTTTTGTAATTACTAAATACATTCAAAATGTGTTTTCTATTTAACTTTATTACACATAAATCATCTACTTTCAAATTTTTTGCAACATTTTTACTTTTGGGTTTTTCTTTCTACTTGTTACTATTTGCACAATTACTGCTTGCGTCTATAACACATAGGTGAGCTTCCACCATTCTCAGAGGAGTTGGTTTATGTTGATCATTCTCAGCCCTGTCTACACGGGCTCCCTCACATGCACACGCGCACAAACATAGACAAAGCTATGTAATGTAACTCATCGGCACCACCAGCAGTAAAGCGTTCATCACTTAAACATGCTGCTGAGTTGCATGCCTCGTTATGAGACATGGCTTGGTTCAGGTTTATCCTTATACTTCCAAAATGTTTGGGAAATCACTGAACATCTTGAAGATTGTTTTCAAACATCTGGATGGTTTCTTTGTCTTATGAATAATTCCCTTTTTTGGTTTTTGGTCAAACCCTTTTTTCACATGGACCGCAACGTTCTAGACGCCATCCTTATATTTTAAATTTTCAACATTAACATTAGAAGTTCGTTTTATTTTTAACTTGTCTGTATATTTCTAGAAGCTCGTTGTTCTCCATTTTGAAAGTTCCCATAAATTATTGGATGCCTACATATATGATTTTGAAACTTTGTTTGGACATATTGCGAAATTGATCCTTGATCCCAACTGATTTGTCATGAAAAGTAATAACAATACTTTTGTTTGGCTACAAATAAATTATATTATTTTTAACTGATTTGCAACATTAACATTATATTATTGGATGCCCTTAAAGCGCTCACCGTTGTCGTTCGATTAAACTTAATCTACATGCCCTCACTTTTTGATTTTTTTAATGTATTTTAGGATATTTTTTATGCACTTGCACAGTTTAGCAATTTTGATTTTCTGCTTTGCGATGTGCGTGGTGA
Source organism: Aegilops bicornis (assembly GCA_021605145.1). Lineage (NCBI taxonomy): Eukaryota > Viridiplantae > Streptophyta > Magnoliopsida > Poales > Poaceae > Aegilops > Aegilops bicornis. Next base: position 32,545,347 of record CM038670.1, read on the forward strand.
TTTTTGGATCAGAAAAAAAACACTTCGCATAGCTAGATGCATGCACGCACAACATACGTACCTAATTGTGTCACGCATGCATGGGTAACTTCATCAGTATGTTTCTAAAATAATCTTCGGATCCTTCCCTGACGAGGCCATCGGTCCTATGGTTAGGGATGGATTTGGAAACCAGTCTGTTCAAGCAAGCATGGTGTGGTGGCGGCGGCATCCTCGTGGTGGACCTGTGTCCTCGGGCTCCGCCGTTTGCGACGACGTTTGCTCCAGCGTCGCCGCGGAGCTTGGGAGGTAGTCCAGGAGCGGATGCAGATTGTGGTCTGCATCGACGACATCTGGGAGACGGAATATCTGCAGGGCTCGTGGTTTGTGGATGGCAGGTATGGTTTCCTCCTTCGGCGTCTTAGTCGTGGTGGGGTGCCAGATCTGGAGTTTGATGGCGTGTCCGGGGTGTTGCCTCAGTCTGATTCGTTCAACGGCAAGGGCTTCACTTTTGGTAAGCCACTTTGGAGGTCCGCAAAGCTGCATATCAGCGATGGAGCCGCGTCGAGCTCGGATGAGGTGGTGATTCGTCATTCTTTTCTTCGGTGGCTGCTGTGGTGGTGCCGGAAGCAGTTGACGAGCGTTGGTGTCAAGCTCAGAGATGTTCTACTATCTTTTCAGTTTTGTCATGTCGGTCTTTACGTGATTTGTACTTTGTTCTTTGTGATATGAATGAGACATGTATTACCATGCAAAAAAAAGCACAAGTGGCCACATGGGCAGGTACATCAGTGTTGCAAATATGCCCTAGAGGCAATAATAAATTGGTTGTTATTATTATATTTCCTTGTTCATGATAATCGTTTATTATCCATGCTATAATTGTATTGATAGGAAACTCAGATACACGTGTGGATACATAGACAACACCATGTCCCTAGTAAGCCTCTAGTTGACTAGCTCGTTGATCAATAGATGATTACAGTTTCCTGACCATGGACATTGGATGTCGTAGATAACGGGATCACATCATTAGCAGAATGATGTGATGGACAAGACCCAATCCTAAGCCTAGCACAAAGATCGTAGTTCATATGCTAATGCTTTTCTAATGTCAAGTATCATTTCCTTAGACCATGAGATTGTGCAACTCCGGATACCGTAGGAATGCTTTGGGTGTACCAAACGCCACAACGAATCGGGTGGCTATAGAGGTGCACTACAGGTATCTCCGAAAGTGTCTACATTGGGTTGGCACGAATCGAGACTTGGATTTGTCACTCCGTGTAAACGGAGAGGTATCTCTGGGCCCACTCGGTAGGACATCATCATAATGTGCACAATGTGACCAAGAGGTTGATCACGGGATGATGTGTTACGGAACGAGTAAAGAGACTTGCCGGTAACGAGATTGAACAAGGTATCGGGATACCGACGATCGAATCTCATGCAAGTACAATGCCGCTAGACAAAGGGAATTGTATACGGGATCGATTGAGTCCTTGACATCGTGGGTTCATCCGATGAGATCATCGTGGAACATGTGGGAGCCAACATGGGTATCCAGATCCCGCTGTTGGTTATTGACCGGAGAACGCCTCGGTCATGTCTCGCATGTCTCCGAACCCGTAGGGTCTACACTTAAGGTTCGGTGACGCTTAGGGTTGTATGAATATGAGTATGCAGCAAACCGAATGTTGTTCGAGTCCCGGATGAGATCCCGGACGTCACGAGGAGTTCCGGAATGGTCTGGAGGTAAAGATTTATATATGGGAAGTCTTATTTTGGTCGCCGGAAAAGATTCGCACTTTATCGGTATTGTACCGGGAGTGCCGAAAGGGGTCCGGGGGTCCACCGGGGGGGTCCACCTGCCCCGGGGAGCCACATGGGCTGTAGGGGGTGCGCCTTGGCCTATATGGGCCAAGGTCACCAGCCCCAAGAGGCCCATGCGCCAAGGAGACTTGGGGAGGGGAGAGTCCTAAAGGGGGAAGGCACCTGAGGGTGCCTTGGGGAGGATGGACTCCTCCCCCTCTTGGCCGCACCCCTTCCTTGGAGGAAGGGGCAAGGCTGCGCCTCCCCCTCTCTTGCACCTATATAAAGGAGGGAGGGAGGGGCAGCCACACCTGAAGCCCTTGGCGCCCTCTCTCGCTACACCTCCTCCTCCTCCCGTAGTTGCTTAGCGAAGCCCTGCTGGAGTTCTGCTGCATCCACCACCACGCCGTCGTGCTGCTGGATCATCATCAACCTCTCCTCCCCCCTTGCTGGAACAAGAAGGAGGAGACATCATCCGCTCCGTACGTATGTTGAACGCGAAGGTGCTGTCCGTTCCGCACTAGGTCATCGGTGATCTGAATCACGGCGAGTACGACTCCATCAACCCCGTTCCATTGAACGCTTCCGCACGCGATCTACAAGTGGTATGTAGATGCAATCACTCTCCCATGACTCGTTGCTTAGATGAACTCATAGATGGATCTTGGTGAAACCGTAGGAAAAATTTTAATTTTCTGCAACGTTCCCCAGCATGTGGCATCATGAGCTAGGTCTATGCGTAGTTCTCTCATCGCACGCAGTAGAACACAATTTGTTGTGGGCGTAGATGTTGTCAACTTTCTTGCCGCTACTAGTCTTATCTTGCTTCAGCGGTATTGTGGGATGAAGCGGCCCGGACCGACCTTAGACGTACGCTTACGTGAGACTGGTTCCACCGTCCGACATGCACTAGTTGCATAAGGTGGCTAGCGGGTGTCTGTCTCTCCCACTTTAGTTGGAGCGGATTCGATGAAAAGGGTCCTTATGAAGGGTAAATAGAAGTTGACAAATCACGTTGTGGCTTTCACGTAGGTAAGAAAACGTTCTTCCTAGAACCCTATTGCAGCCACGTAAAACTTGCAACAACAATTAGAGGACGTCTAACTTGTTTTTGCAGCAAGTGTTTTGTGATATGATATGGCCAAAGTTGTGATGAATGATGAATGATATATGTGATGTATGAGATCATGTTCTTGTAATAGGAATCACGACTTGCATGTCGATGAGTATGACAACCGGCAGGAGCCATAGGAGTTGTCTTTATTTTTGTATGACATGCGTGTCATTGAAGAACGCCATGTAAATTACTTTATTTTATTGCTAAATGCGTTAGCCATAGAAGTAGAAGTAGTCGTTGGCGTGACAACTTCATGAAGACACGATGATGGAGATCATGATGATGGAGATCATGGTGTCATGCCGGTGACAAGATGATCATGGAGCCCCAAAGATGGAGATCAAAGGAGCTATATGATATTGGCCATATCATGTCACTACTATATAATTGCATGTGATGTTTATTATGTTTATGCATCTTGTTTACTTAGAACGACGGTAGTAAATAAGATGATCCCTCATAACAATTTCAAGAAAGTGTTCTCCTTAACTGTGCACCGTTGCTAAAGTTCGCTGCTTCGAAGCACCACGTGATGATCGGGTGTGATAGATTCTTACGTTCACATACAACGGGTGTAAGCCAGATTTACACATGCAGAACACTTAGGTTAACTTGACGAGCCTAGCATGTACAGACATGGCCTCGGAACACAAGAGACCGAAAGGTCGAGCATGAGTCGTATAGTAGATACGATCAACATGACTAGTCCGTCTCACGTGATGATCGGACACGGCCTAATTGACTCGGATCATGTAATCACTTAGATGACTAGAGGGATGTCTATCTAAGTGGGAGTTCATGAGATGAACTTAATTATCCTGAACATAGTCAAAAGATCTTTGCAAATTATATCATAGCTCGCGCTTTGGTTCCACTGTTTAGATATGTTCCTAGAAAAATATAGTTGAAAGTTGACAGTAGCGATTATGCGGACAGTAGAAAGCTTATGTCCTTAATGCACCGCTCAGTGTGCTGAACCCCAAACATCGTTTGTGGATGTTACGAACATCAGACATACACGTTTTGATAACTACGTGATAGTTCAGTTAAACGGTTTAGAGTTGAGGCACCAAAGACGTTTCAAACGTCATGGAACATATGAGATGTTTCGAGGGCTGAAATTGGGATTTCAGGCTCGTGCCCAGGTCAAGAGGTATAAGACCTCCGACGATTTTCTTAGCCTGCAAACTAAGGGAGAAAAGCTCAATTGTTGAGCTTGTGCTCAGATTGTCTGAGTGCAACAATCACTTGAATCGAGTGGGAGTTGATCTTCCAGATGAGATAGTGATGTTTCTCCAAAGTCATTGCCACCAAGTTGCTAGAGCTTCGTGATGAACTATAACATGTCAGGGATAGATATGATGATCCTTGAGGTATTCACGATGTTTGACACCGCGAAAGTAGAAATGAAGAAGGAGCATCAATTGTTGATGGTTGGTGAAACCAGTAGTTTCAAGAAGGGCAAGGGCAAGAAGGGACACTTCATGAAACGGAAAATCAGTTGCTGCTCCAGCGAAGAAACCCAAGGTTGAACCCAAACCCGAGACTAAGTGCTTCTGTAATAAGGGGAACAGCCACTGGAGCAGAATTACCCTAGATATTTGGTAGATAAGAAGGCTGGCAAGGTCGATAGAAGTATATTGGATATACATTATGTTAATGTGTACTTTACTAGTACTCCTAGTAGCACCAGGGTATTAGATACCGGTTCGGTTGCTAAGTGTTAGTAACTCGAAACAAAAGCTACGGAATAAGTGGAGACTAGCTAAAGGTGAGCTGACGTTATGTGTTGGAAGTGTTTCCAAGGTTGATGTGATCAAGCATCGCACGCTCCCTCTACCACCGAGATTGGTGTTTGCGTTGAGCATAGACATGATTGGATTATGTCTATCGCAATACGGTTATTCATTTAAGGAGAATAATGGTTACTCTGTTTATTTGAATAATACCTTCAATGGTCTTGCACCTAAAAGAATGGTTTATTGAATCTCGATCATAGTGATACACATTTTCATGCCAAAGATATAAGATAGTAATGATAGTACCACCTACTTGTGGCACTGCCATGTAAGTCATATTGGTGTAAATCGCATGAAGAAGATCCTTGTTGATGGATCTTTGGACTCACCTGCTTTTTGAAAAGTTTGAGACATGCGAACCATGTCTATTGGTGTATACGCATGAAGAAACTCCATGCAGATGGATCGCTTGGACTCACTTGATTTTGAATCACTTGAGATATGCAAATCATACCACATGGGCAAGATGACTGAAAAGCCTCGTTTTCAAGAAGATGGAACAAGATAGCAACTTGTTGGAAGTAACACATTTTGATGTGTGCAGTCCAATGGGTGCTGAGGCATGCAGTGAATATCATTATGTTCTTACTTCACAGATGATTTGAGTAGATGTTGAGTATATTTACTTCATGAAACACAAGACTGAATTATTGAAAGGTTCAAGTAACTTCAGAGTGAAGTTGAAGATCTTCGTGACAAGAGGATAAAATGTCTGTGATGTGATCATAGAGATGGATATCTGAGTTGCGAGTTTGGTACACAATTGAGACATTGTGGAAATTGTTTCACAACTAACACCGCTGGAACACCATAGTGTGATGGTGTGTCCGAACATCATAGATGCACCCTATTGGAAATGGGGCATACCATGATGTCTCTTATCGAATTACCACTATCGTTCATGGGTTAGGCATTAGAGACAACCACACTCACTATAATAGGGCACCACGTAATTCCGTTGAGACGACACCGTTTGAACTATGGTTTGGAGAAACCTAAGTTGTCGTTTCTTAAAAGTTTGGGGCTGCGACGCTTATGTGAAAAGTTTCAGGATGATAAGCTCGAACCCAAAGCGGATAAAATGCATCTTCATAGGACACCCAAAAACCAGTTGGGTATACCTCCTATCTCAGATCCGGAAGCAAAAGTAATTGTTTCTAGAAACGGGTCCTTTCTCGAGAAAAAAATTTCTCTCGAAAGAACTGAGTGGGAGGATGGTGGAGACTTGATGAGGTTGTTGAACCATCACTTCAACTAGTGTGTAGCAGGGCACAGGAAGTTGTTCCTGTGGCACCTACACCAATTGAAGTGGAAGCTGATGATAGTGATCATAATGCTTCGGATCAAGTCACTAGAAAACCACGTAGGACGACAAGGACATGTACTGCTTTAGAGTAGTACGGTGATCCTGTCTTGAAGGTCATGTTGCTAGACAACAATGAACCTACGAGCTATGGAGAAGCGATGGTGGGCCCGGATTCCGACAAATGGCTTGAGGCCATAAAATCCGAGAGAGGATCCATGTATGAAAACAAAGTGTAGACTTTGGAAGAACTACTTGATGGTCGTAGAGGCTGTTGGGTACAAATGGATTTTGGAAGAAGACGGACAATGATCGTAAAGTGTCACCATTAAGAAAGCTCGACTTGTCGTTAAGATGTTTTCCGACAAGTTCAAGGAGTTGACTGCGATGAGACTTTCTCATTCGTAGCGATGCTAAGAGTCTGTTGGAATTGAATTAGCAGTTACTGCATTATTTATGAAATCTTGCAGATAGGATGTCAAAAAACATTGTTTCCTCAACGATTTTCTTGAGGAAAGGTTGTATGTAATACAACTAGAAGGTTTTGACAAATCCTGAAAGACGCTAACAAGTATGCAAAGCTCCAGCAATCCTTCTAAGGACTGGAGTAAGCATCTCGGAGTTGGAATGTACGCTTTGATGAGATGATCAAAGATTTTGGGTTTATACAAAGTTTATGAGAAACTTGTATTTCCAAAGAAGTGAGTGGGAGCACTATAGAATTTCTGATAAGTATATGTTGTTGACATATTGTTGATCAGAAATGATGTAGAATTTCTGGAAAGCATATAGGGTTATTTGAAAAGTGTTTTTCAATAGAAAACCTGAATTAAGCTGCTTGAACATTGAGCATCAAGATCTATAAGGATAGATAAAAACCGTTAAATGGTACTTTCAAATGAGCACATACCTTGACATGATCTTGAAGGTGTTCAAGATGGATCATTCAAAGAAGGAGTTCTTGCCTGAGTTATAAGGTATGAAGTTAAGAGTTAAAGCTCGACCACGGCAAAAGAGAGAGAAAGGACGAAGGTCGTCCCCTATGCTTCAGACATAGGCTCTGTAGTATGCTATGCTGTGTACCGCCTTTGGAAGTGTGCCTTGCCATGAGTCTGGCAAGGGGGTACAAGAGTGATCCAGGAATGGATCATTGGACAGCGGTCAAAATTGTCCTTGGAGTAAATAAGGACATGTTTCTCGATTATGGAGGTGATAAAGAGTTCGCGTAAAGGGTTACGTCGATGCAAGCTTTAATACCTATCCGAGTGACTCTGAGTAGCAAACCGGATACGTATAGTGGAGCAACCATTTGGAATAGCTCCAAGTGGAGCGTGGAAGCAGCATTTACAATATGACATAGAGATTTATGAAGTACATACGGATCTGAATGTTGCGCACCCGTTGACTAAAACCTCTCTCATAAGCAAAACATGATCAAACCCCAGAACTCATTGAGTCTTAATCACATGATGATGTGAACTAGTTTAGTGACACTAGTAAACTCTTGGGTGTTGGTCACATGGCGATGTGACCTGTGAGTGTTAATCACATGGCGATGTGAACTAGATTATTGACTCTAGTGCAAGTGGGAGACTGTTGGAAATATGCCCTAGAGGCAATAATAAATTGGTTGTTATTATTATATTTCCTTGTTCATGATAATCGTTTATTATCCATGCTATAATTGTATTGATAGGAAACTCAGATACACGTGTGGATACATAGACAACACCATGTCCCTAGTAAGCCTCTAGTTGACTAGCTCGTTGATCAATAGATGGTTACAGTTTCCTGACCATGGACATTGGATGTCGTTGATAACGGGATCACATCATTAGCGAGAATGATGTGATGGACAAGACCCAATCCTAAGCCTAGCACAAAGATCGTAGTTCGTATGCTAATGCTTTTCTAATGTCAAGTATCATTTCCTTAGACCATGAGATTGTGCAACTCCGGATACCGTAGGGAATGCTTTGGGTCTACCAAACGTCACAACATAACTGGGTGGCTATAAAGGTGCACTACAGGTATCTCCGAAAGTGTCTGCATTGGGTTGGTACGAATCGAGACTGGATTTGTCACTCCGTGTAAACGGAGAGGTATCTCTGGGCCCACTCGGTAGGACATCATCATAATGTGCACAATGTGACCAAGAGGTTGATCATGGGATGATGTGTTACGGAACGAGTAAAGAGACTTGCCGGTAACGAGATTGAACAAGGTATCGGGATACCGACGATCGAATCTCGGGCAAGTACAATGCCGCTAGACAAAGGGAATTGTATACGGGATCGATTGAGTCCTTGACATCGTGGTTCATCCGATGAGATCATCGTGGAACATGTGGGAGCCAACATGAGTATCCAGATCCCGCTGTTGGTTATTGACCGGAGAACGTCTCGGTCATTTTCTGCATGTCTCCCGAACCCGTAGGGTCTACACACTTAAGGTTCGGTGACGCTAGGGTTGTATGAATATGAGTATGCAGCAAACCGAATGTTGTTCGAGTCCCGGATGAGATCCCGGACGCCACGAGGAGTTCAAATGGTCCAGAGGTAAAGATTTATATATGGGAAGTCTTATTTTGGTCGCGGAAAAGTTTCGCACTTTATCGGTATTGTACCGGAGTGCCGAAGGGGTCCGGGGTCCACCGTGGGGTCCACCTGCCTGGGGCCACATGGGCTGTGGGGGTGCGCCTTGGCCTATATGGGCCAAGGGCACCAACCCCAAGAGGCCCATGCGCCAAGGAGACTTGGGAGGGAGAGTCCTAAAGGGGAAGGCACCTCCGAGGTGCATTGGGGCGGATGGACTGCTCCCCCCCTCTTGGCCGCACCCCTTCCTTGGAGGAATTGGAAAGGCTGCGCCCTCCCCCCTTCTCTTGCTCCTATATAACGGGTGGGGAGGGAGGGGAAGCCACACCACAAGCCCTTGGCGCCTCTCTCTGCTACACCTCCTCCTCCTCCCGTAGTTGCTTAGCGAAGCCTGCCGAGTTCTGCTGCATTCACCACCACGCCGTCGTGCTGCTGGATCATCATCAACCTCTTCTTCCCCCTTGCTGGATCAAGAAGGAGGAGACGTCATCCGCTCCGTACGTGTGTTGAACGCGGAGGTGCTGTCCGTTCGGCACTAGGTCATCGGTGATCTGAATCACGGCGAGTACGACTCCATCATCCCCGTTCCATTGAACACTTCCGCACGCGATCTACAAGTGGTATGTAGATGCAATCACTCTCCCATGACTCGTTGCTTAGATGAACTCATAGATGGATCTTGGTAAAACCGTAGGAACAAATTTAATTTTCTGCAACGTTTCCCAACAATCAGTATCCCACTCAATGAAGTGGTTTGGAAGATACAAACGGCCTAGCTTAGCTAGTTCATGTGCGACTGAATTAGCCCCACGATTGCAGTACATAACTTCATGGTTCACGAACCACAATTTCAGCTGAAGTTTCGAGTCCTCTATCACCGCTGCAGAAGCCGACGAGTCCACCTTGCATAGGTCAAGTGCATCCACCAGAAGCTGGCAATCAGACTCAAAAATCACCCGTGTCATTCCCAGGTCGGGCAATGGCCTGTGACATCGCGTGAACTTCAGCGCCGAAAGCGTCCTGGACGTGGTCCTGTCGTCCAGCACGGGCACCCACTATATAACCTGCTCCATCCCGTGCCACGGCACCCCATCCCATGAATGAATCACCCGGAGTAAAGGCACCATCCACGTTGCAACGTCTTCTTCTTCTTCTTCCTCCTCCTCCTCTCTTTCTCTTTAGCATCTCATCAAACATTTCATGTGCGGGGCAGCGGCGAGGACGTCGAGCCAAACGAGGAGTTCTTGTGCAGCATCGGTAATTCGGGCACGGACTGCACGTCGTGTTGTGGCCCCACAGCGACCGCCGCAGCCACGAGCTTTTGCTAGTTGACCTGCTGATCCTCCGCCGGACTGGAGTTGAGCACCCCGCCACATAAGTGCTGCGAGGCGGAGTCGTCCTCGAGGCCAAGGAGACAGTTGAAATGCTAAAGAGAGAGAGGAGGAGGAGGAAGGAAGATGTGGCCGTTTTGTTGGCTACGTGGCACTTTTTTCTGCCAACTCGGCCCAACGGGCAGGCTCGACCAATTATTGATGTCATAAAAGCACTTAGCATTTACCGTTAGTGTTTTTTGCCATAGTTTGTAAAGTGGTGGTTTTTCACTAATGACACCGCTATTGTGGTGGTTCTATGTATTTAACTCTGTTTTATGGTGTACATGTCTTAGGCATGCAGTTTCACTATCTAACCCTAACGATTCCTAATGGAAATTACTGCACGCATGTAAAAAAAAAGATAATGACTCATGTACATGTCACAAAAAAAACATAATTACTCCTGCACCAATGTAAAATCTGCTACAGAAGTAAACATGTGAAAAATGCTGACAAGAGGAAGGCCGTGACTTCGAAGATAATGATTTGTGTACGCCAGCTGGGATTTTCCTCCTGTTCATAGTCATGCACACCATCGCTCGTTCCGTGGACGTATCGGCGCTTGCATACGACGCCGGCTGCGTTGCTTCTCACCATGGCCACGAGCTTAGGTAACTAGCGCCTACCTGCAGCTAGCCCAACCACCGACATGAGCTAGCTCATACTCCCATGGTGGGTTCTACCTCAAATTCCTGGAGAAGGAGGCTGAATCAATTAGGCTGTCGTATCTTATGCATGGGAGCAGGCGACACAGGTTGCAGGAGCAGCTAGCCGGGTAGTCGGTGACATGTGTACTTGACTGGAGCACTCAGTCCTGTTCAGGCTAGACCTCATCGGCCTTTTCGTTGTCGCAAGCTGAGGCAAGGCGGGCCAGCGCTGGAGGACGACGACCCAAGACTCGTTTGTCTCGCTGGCATTCCTCTTGCCAACCAGGTCTGCTCCTCTACTTGCCAATCCTCTGCTGCTCGAATTCCTCTAGACCCATCCCTTCAGTGTTCTTCTAATACCTCATCTAAATTATGGGGTGACTCCTTTTGATCGTATACTCATCTCATCGCAGAGTCCTGATATAATTTATTCCCTTCAATAGGTCTCAAGTAAAGGACTCTTTTATACTAGCAGCAATGAAGTTTCACACCATTCATCCATGTGGAATGCTCATCTCACGTCCTGCATGACAACAATGTTCAATCGATGAAGGTAGCCGCATCATATGAACATGCCAAATTTCATTTGAGCTATTAGGGTTGCATGCTTGAAGATATTCTAAGTTTTTCTTTAGATAATGAAACGAAGTTGCATTAGCGTGAATTCTATGGTTACTACAAAGTATTACACTGCTGCAACTCTGTAATAGTATGCATCTAAACGAACATTCCTATCTGAAATAGGTGCACATTTGCCATCTCAACGAGGCCAATCCAATTGGACATACATGTCTTAGGCATGCAGTTCCACTGTGTAACCCGAACGATCCTTGATGGCAATATACTGCATGCATGTAAAAACAAAGCTAATGAATCATGCACATGTCAGAAGAAAAAACATAATCACTCCTGCACTTGAATTCATCTAGAGTTCGGCTATCGCCAAGTCTGTATGAAGTGACATGACACAGGCTCTCTCGACCTGAACATGAAGTTAACGAGTGTGTGTGTGTGCGCGCGCGTGTTTTTTATCGCGCAAAAGCGAGTTGTCTCCTTTTTCACTTGATCAGCGCCATGGAGAACAGATTCAGAGAACTGGCTGATTCCCAAATATCTACATTTCCAGGTCTTCATAGTTTCTTCAAACAGATTCAGAGAACTCGCTGATTCCCAAATATCCGTAGGTTCGCGCGAGGCTGGTACCTGGATCAAATGTGGCTGAACCTCTTACTTGGCCGTGAACAAGCAACTGATACAGGGAAGAGGGAACGTGTTGCGGCTGCACTGGAAATTATCAAGGACTGCTTCTTTGACAGCTTCTGCCCCAGACCTGAATATAGTCGGGAACATATGCGCCCCTAGCACGCATGCAGCACCAGATTGCTGAAGTGATATCAATGCAAATTTGCTGGCAGGACAATCCATGAGCATATCTGAAGCACTATCATATCAGCCTGTATTGGCTCCTGCAGTGAAAAGTGGACAAATAAATTAGGGGCCTGGTCTGATTGATGGGCTTAAATATGGATCTGTGATTGGCACATAAACGTAACTGGTTAGATAGCAGGAATTAGTATATCTGTCTGACCTCCTGTATTTTAATTTTTTATTTTTGCGAGGAAAATAAAGATATATTGATCAATCTTGAGGAATATGATTACAGTCCGCAGCGACAAGGTTTTAAATCAAATCGAATGTAGCCCTGAATGCACCCAGACAACAGTGACTGTGCTTTTCTATAAGAAGATTGGCAAATGCAGTTAGAAAAATCTGCTACAGGAATAAACATGCGGAAATGCTGACAATAGGAAGAACATGACTTGGAAGTATTTTTTAACCTAATATGACTTGGAAGTTGATGACATGTGGTTTCTACAACTAGCTAGTGATGCTTCACTCAAAACAGAGGAAGTATACTTGCCAAAAGGAAAAACAGAGCTCTCATGAAGAACAGGAGAAACAGAGGAAGAGTTTTTCTTGCAGTCCTTTCATTTACTAGAAACTGCCTTTTCTCTTTTGCTTAATCAGCTCCATGGAGAAACTGCATTTCCTGCTAGAGATACAGGGAACCCGCTAGACATCATCGGCGATTTGGGGACTTGCTTCTTCACCAACTTTAGTCTCAGAGCGTACCTGAATATTATCGCCAACCATGCAGCATCAGGTTTGCTGTATATATTAGTACCATGGAGGATGAAACCACCCTTGATACTTATTTGAATCTTCTTGGTTTATATATCAACTTTTTGTGGGTTTTCTGTACAGTCTCAAAGCAAATTGGTAGTTGGCAGGATGATGCATGAGCATAATCTCTGAACTTATTCGTGCAGTGAAAAGTGGACATACAGGGGCACGATCTGATGGGCTTAAAGATGGAGTGGGATTCGTATTCTGTCTTTTCCTCTATTATATTATGTAGTCGATATGGATTTGTGATCACAGAAATGTAATCGGATCACAAAGGTGGAATTAATACGTCTGTTTGGGCACTTGTTCTTAATTGTGCTTTTTCTGGAAGAAGATCAGTTTACGGCGGAAATACTGTAGCGGTCTGAAAATGCTGTAGAAGAAGATCAGTTTGCAAGCACGTCTGACACGGTGCTATCTCTTGCAGGGAATCCTACTTGGCGCATAAGTCGCTAGCTAGTGACCTACCAGTAACACCCCCCACGCCCCCCCCCCCCCCTCCTGCGGTGCGCTAACCGGTTTTTCTTTAACGCAAGCGCTCATATATACGCGCACGCACTCACCCCTATAAACGCACACACGCACGAGACCGAGCCGGCATATCATCTTGAGATTTACGAAGTCACTGTAGGTGCCTCGTCGTCGACGGGAACGTCTCCTCCCACTGAAAGCGCATCGCCGGAAATCCTGAAATAAATCTAGAAATAATGTGAGCACCTTAACTTGAACCCTGGTGGGCTGGGATACCACTGTCCCTCCCCACCCCCTCCCCTACGGTGCGCTAACCGGTTTTTCTTTCTGAGTGTGTTTTTTCTTTCTTCTTTATTTTCGTTCTTCCTTTATTTTTCATTTTATCCTGTTTGTTTTTCTTCTATTTTTATTTTCATTTTTCTTTATTTTATTTTTCGAAATCATGAACTTTTTTAGAATTCTTTTTCCAGAAATCTTGAGCATTTTCAAATTCGTGAAAAGTTTTTACAAATTCATGACCATTTTTAAAATCATGAATATTTTCTACAAATTTGAGGAATCTTTTAAAATTGTGAAAAAAAATTATGAAACTCATTAAATTTTTCTGAATTGGTGATTTTTTTCTAAAATCGATGCACAATTATTGAAATTGGGGGAAAATGGTAATTAATGAACATTTTAAAGCTTTGACGAATATTTTTGGAATGTACGGGCATTTTTAGAATTCATGAAGTTTTTTTTGAATCAGCGAACATTTTTTGAATTGATGATTTGTTAATTAATGAATTTTGTGAACTTCAAAATTAATGAATGTTTTTAATTCATGTACATTTGTAGCAGAGTTCTTCAGTTTTTCTTTGTTTTGTCGCAGAGGATTCCATCGTCCGCTAGGCTCAATGTCTCTTTGCTCGGCAGCATTTTCAGAAACATGTGAATGGAGACAAGAATAGGAATATCATGTCACGACATGATTACTTTACAGGGAAGATAATATTTTGTAAACCTGGGTGCATTCAACCATCAGTAAAATTTAAAAATTAAAAACAAAATTAAAAATCTGAAATATTGTGGCTTCGATTATGACCAAATGTATTAGGTGCTTGCAAACTTTTTCAAATGACATCCGAGGAGCTTCATACAAAGAAAAACATAATTAGTGCTCAAGGTTTGTGCGCTTTTGAGCAGATTTCTTTATTTGGAACTCCTCCGGAGTTATTTTGGCATCGAAATTTGCAAGCACGTAAAATATTTGGTCATAATCAAAGCCACACAGTTTCCTTTTTTTATTTTTGCTATTTGTTTTGATTTTATTGTTCAACACAAAATTGCATCAGAGTATAGGGACAACTTTCCTTGGACCAGAAAATAGAACTATGTAGTTGAAATTATGTGGTTCCAAAAAACATTGCGTGAATTTTGTTGAGATAGGGTGCAATGCGATTACAGTAGTTTTCATTTAAATAAAGAATTTTTACCGCATGACACATGTGGTAAGTAATCCAAACAATTCAGGAAAAAAAACAGGTACCAAAATAAGCTACGCCACCATATCTCCAGCTCTCTAACAGTACAACAAGGTTTTCCCCCTAAATTCGCGAAGGGGTGAGGTGCTCGAAGTCCGCAAGATGGCGGCGGGTGTTGTTCAGTCATCAGAAGAGTCGGTTGTGTGGTTCAGTTCAGAGAGATTGTCAAGGACCAAAACTCGAAAGTATCGTGTTGAAAATGCATCTTTCGAATTTGACTGGAAAAATCCTCTATTCAGTATTCTTCTAATATATCATCTATCGCATGTATAGCTACACAACCTAAACCTTTCAACCATATACTCATCTCGCAAGCGCAACACTAAATCATTCGGACGGACCTCATAGCCACAATTGATCTATCCTCTCAAAAACCAACCCCTTTTATAACGGCTTCAACACCCTCTTCACTCCATCCTTGTGAAATCTATCACAACCATCTTGTTTTCCAAAGTAGCAATGTCATATTGATGAAGGCACATCAGAAAATAGGTCATGTAATACATTGAGATACACAGAATGTAACTTGTAACTGCATGCCCGAAATCTGGTTTTGCGAACTTTGCAAAGCATGCCGAAGTATGTTTGATGTACTAAATTACTATACAACACAACGCCTCTGCCTTTGAAGCTTAGAGATCTCAAGTTGCATCTTCAGTTGTATGTATTACATGGAGCTATACTTTATAATGGTACTCCCTCCATTTCAAAATATAATATGCCCACGCTTTTCAAGGATTAACTTTGACCATAAATTTAACCAATGAGACCGACTGAGGCGGGGGCAAAAAGTATATAATTGAAAACTTCTTTTGAATACGAATTCACTGATATAACTTTTACTCCCGCCGCAGTCGGTCTCGTTGGTTAAATTTATGTCAAAGTTGAAGCATGGAAACCGAGGATGCACTATACACTACTAGGAAAACGGCTATAGTTAATATGGATCTCTACTCCTAATGTCTCAGTTGGTAGGTCGCGTTACGGGTTTTATTTTCGTCCCACCTCACCCGGTCTTTTTTGGTACTTCTTTGGTACTTCCTCCCACCTCCCTCTCAGCCGCGAAAAACCAAGGAAAACCCCGCGATCGAGTCTCGCACACGCCCAACCTCCTGTCTCACGCTAAGCCGCATAGAATCAAAAAAAAACCTCAAGCAGAGTTCCCCGCCCGCCCCCACGCACTCCAGGCCCTAACATCCCGTCGCACCAAGAGAGACGAACCAAAAAATCTACGAATAGTCCGTCGTTTATTTTTCGCTGGTTTTTATTTCGCCTCACCACTTTCGTTGGTTTTATTTCGCTGGTTTTATTTCGTCTCCCTCCCACCTGTCTTTTCGCTTCACCGCCCACATAAACCCATCAGATTAGTTACCATAAAAAAAACCGCAATCAATCTAGTATTGATGATCAGATTAGTTACCATATAAAAAATAAATCACAATCAATCAAGTATTGATGGGATATTTCCTTATATTGATGTGATTTCCCCTTTTTTATCATCAATCGTCTCTACTGCCTAAAAAATGCGTAGCTTTCCTTTTCGCTTCACCACCCACATAAACCCATCAGATTAGTTACCATATAAAAAAATAAATCACAATCAATCAAGTTGATGATCAGATTAGTTACCGTATAAAAAATAAATCGCAATCAATCAAGTATTGATGGGATATTTTCTTATATTGATGTGATTTTCCCTTTCTTATCATCAATCATCTCTACTGCCTAAAAAAATGCGTAGCTTTCCTTTTCGCTTCACCACCCACATAAACCCATCAGATTAGTTATCATATAAAAAATAAATCGCAATCAATCAAGTATTGATGATCAGATTAGTTACCATATAAAAAATAAATCGCAATCAATCAAGTATTGATGGGATATTTTCTTATATTGATGTGATTTTGCGTAGCTTTCCTTTTCCTGCCAACCGACCGCGTCCCGTCTCCCTACATCCGCCCTCGTTGCTCTGCCTCCCGCACGAAAAAACCCTCTCGTTTGACCTCCCCCAAACCCCGCATGATGGAAAAACCCAGCCGCCTGCTTCCCCTCCTCTCGACCGCTCCATACGTCCAGATCGCGGCCCCATCCCCATCCTCCTCTCACGTCACGGCGGCCGATGGACTGCCGCCACCACCCTCCTACTCTCTCGCCGCCACCGTCCTCCCGCTCGCCGCCGCCGCCGCCACCAATCCCGTCGAAGGCGCCGTTGCTGCTATGTCGCCTCCTTTCCCCATCCAAGCCTGACCATGGCAACGGCGCCCTCTCATGTGTCCCGCGGTGAGGTTTGGGGAGGCGCGACCACAATCCAGTAGGGATCTCACCGCGGACCCGTCCGCTGGGATGGGTGTTGCCTCCGTTGCGAATGGGATCGAAGGGAGGGACTACTTCATCGTCAAGGTCGGCGAGGCAGCGGCCGATTGGGAGCCCGGTTGTGAACATGGGAGTTCGTCCCCATGGAGGCGGCGACCGTGGAGATTGGATGCGAAGCAACCCCACTTGCCGGTGGTGGAGGCTTGCCGTCCATGTGATCCTTTCTTCTCCCGGTATCCCCATTCCTTGCCTCCCATTACAAAAGCGAGCATAAATGAGAGCAGGGGCTGATTTTCATCACTTCATTTCTCATATTTTTAGTTGCTTTTTGAGATTATACAAGATGCTCTCGATCTGTTTTGTCAAATTACTTGGATCGTCTTATGGAATTGACAGCCATCGCATTTTTCACCTCATGTTATTTCTTAATCCTTGTCCCACTAGGCATCCACTACATGTTTGGTAATGACGTGATGTTGAGGCGGCTAGGAGAAGCTCAGCAGCCAGATAAAGGGCTATCGAGATGGATCTGGGAGCCAAGCAGTAGTTCTTCTGTTAAATTTTGGTTATTATCTTTTCTATTGTTACGATTGTGGGATGGTTGATTTTGACTCGGTGTAACATTTGCATTTGTTTCCCCAGCTTGTTGGCATAGATGCGTGGCACTGCGGCAACTAATCAAGAGCGAGGGCAGTGCACATCAGAGCTACGCTGAATGTAGTGAGCCAACCACGAATTGGGTATGTTCACATGAGGGATGGGAGAGGAGAGGAACATTAACATTTTTCATGATTTGGATGAAAATTTCAGTTCATAGTTTCTCCGTACGTGGCAACACACTAACGGTACTCATGGGCTTAGGATGAACGTAGCGCCAGCAGAATCAGTAGGTTGGACGGGAAGGCGGTTGTTGCCCTTGTCCCTTGGTGCTAGCCTACCGTGGTGGCCTCACTAACTTGCTCATTGCGAATCTGAGAGTTCGTGGGGGTCATGAGTTGCTGCAGATTTGTTTTTATCACTTTTTACAATATTTATTGATGTATCCCTAACTCATCGAGTCATTTTTAGCTTTGATTTCCCATATACACCAGCCTAAATATCCCATGGTCAGAATATTTGCATGGTTAGTGGACATTGTCCCTTTCTTTCTAATGTTTAATGTTTTATATTGCCGATAGAAATAATTTTATCCGCTTGATTTAGGAAGTGCACATAGGTAGGTCAACATATTTTGTAGCTCTTTCGGATGTAAAAGCATATGTTGCATAAGAAATTATTATCTTCCAAGCATACTCACATTTCACTAACAAATAGGGGAGGTTCAGACTTGAGCAATGATAAAAGGTTTATTCCTCACTCTTTTGTTGGAATTTTAGTTCCAAGTTAACATGATTTCTTATCCGCTTCATAAGTCATGCATCTGCTTAATTAGGTGATAAGTAGGGCTATTGTGGGATTTGTTTAAACTCCAGCATAAGGAATTCTGGTTTAAGAAAAAAGACTTTTGGCTTCTTTAATTACAAATGGATTGTAACATCGTGTTAGTATGTGATTTCTCACATCTGGTTGTAATATTTGTGAAGATGTGCATTGCACGTGCACTTGGAAGCGGGCCCGTGGCCCGCGCCGGACGGCGCCGACGCTGACCCGGGCCACCTCCTCCGCGTATTCTTGGAGCTGTGGCTGGCCGATTTACATGAAATTATTTCCCTCAGTTCTGGTGGCAAATATAATACACATAATCCATATTGTTATGCACTAGCGTGTGTGTGTGAAATAGATGGATTATGGTCCTGCATCGATAAGATGGATATGTGTGTGTGTTAGAGAGAGGGAGAGGGGGAGAGAGAGTGAGGAAGAGGGAGGGAGTGTGTGTGTGAGGATTTGATGGTAAAAAAGGTCGCCAATGTCGTAATATTGAACTCTTTGAGTTAACGTGGCCCCGTTGCAACGCACGGGCGTTCTTCTAGTATTAATGGTGAACCACTTATGTGGTGCGCCACTGCTATATAGTAGTGGCGCACCACATATAGGTACGCCATTAAACTCCAAATACTAATGGCGCACCACATCCACGGTGCACCACTACTAACTTTTTTTTTCAAAACTAGTAATGGCACACCAGGGGATAGTGCACCATTACTAGTTAAACTAGTAATGGCGCACCAGCCCTCGTTGCGCCACAACTAACATTTTTTTTATTTTTTTTCAAAACAAGTAATGGCGCACCAGGGGATAGTGCGCCATTACTAGTTTTAACTAGTAATGGCGCACCACACCCTCGGTGCGCCACTACTAACAACGTTTTTTTTTTCAAAACTAGTAATGGCGCACCACACCCACGATGCGCCGTTACTAACTTTGACCAAAAATTCCACCGAATGCACACCCCCCGGACCGCCTTTTCAGTTTTAAAAAAAATAAAAGAAAATGATGGAAATGTCAAAAAAATAAAAGAAAACAAGTGGTCTACTTGTTGGGAAAATTTATAAATATGAATTTCGACTTTATTTGCAAAATCTCTCTGAAATTTGTAAAATGGGCATAACTTTTGCATACGAACCCGGATTAAAAAGTTTTTTATATAAAAAATCATCTACTCAAAAAGTTACATCCGAATTGAACCGGGGAACCCGGTTCAAGATTTTTCAGAATCCCCAAAAACCTAACAGAATAAAAGATACGGGGCTTTTAAGAATTAGAAGGGGAAAATGAAAAAAATTCAAATTTACTAGTGGCGCACCATTTGCTAGGTGCGCCACTAGTACCAGGAAAAAAATTGGTTTCGAATTTTTTTTTGGAATTTTTTTTCAAAATATGATACGTAATATGACCGGGAAGTTTGAAATATTTTTCAAAATTTCATCATACTCATGAACATGAACAAAGTCCTAGACATCAACAAGGTTTAATAGGATTGATATGATAAATATATCAACAATTGCCTGTTAAGTGAGGTGGTGCTGGGGTTGGATAGAACTGCGAAGTTAAGCGTGCTCGGGCTGGAGTAGTGTGAGGATGGGTGACGTTCCGGGAAGTTTAACCACTTAGTACGATTTGACTTGGGATTAAGCATATTGACCTGAGATTAAGCCATAGTGACCCGAGATAGTAATGACGCACTTCTACGTGGTGCGCCATTACTAAGTCAGATAGTAATAACGCACTTCTACACATACTAATGGCGCACATTCTAAATGTGCGCCAGTAGTATTTGTTAATAGTGGCAAACCTGTAATGCGCCATTAATGGTCAAAACAGGTGCGCCATTAATTAGCCTTTATCCTAATAGTGATATTTTGGAATGGAGGGAGTATAGGAAAGAGAGACTTGTAGTTGAGCCCCCATGTAGGTGCGCCCCTTTATCTCGACCGTCCAATTTTGCATCGAAGTTTCATGCGTAAAATACCCCACCTTTTTGTTTCTCTCAAACAAAAAAAGATTTGGACTTGAAGCTGCCGGACAATATCACACAAGTACTACTATGTCTAAAAACTGTTTAGATTTTTTTTGGGTGCAACTGGAATTTCTAAAATTGTGATGCTTATTTTAAATTATATCATTTGAGGAATTTATTTTGCATAAAAGAATTGAAACATTTTCTGCTTGGAGTAGTTCTTGTATGATGCTGACCTTGATAGTTGATGTGAGTGCCTGAATCGACCGGGCTGTTGATCGCAAACTCAGTGTGTTTGTTTTATGATATATTTCCAGGGCTCCTCGTGCTCCCGTAAAAAAAGACACCTTGAACTTTGGTACCACGGTAGTGGAATCTTGAACAATAGATTTACAAGCAGCAGTGGTATGGCAATAGTTGTATAATTGTATGGCCCGCTCGGGCGACTCGGGTGGCGACTAGGGTTTCGAGTGCCGCCACCTACATCTCCTCTCCCCCTCCTCGCCGCTACCCGAGGAGGTCGCCCGGCAAGCCCGTGCGGCCACCGGTGACGGTGGCGGCGAGGCCTTCGTCGCTCCGTTCGCGGAGATCTGGATCCACGGGGCGGTGGCCCCTGCTGGTGCGGCGCCGCCGTTCGCGCCCTGGATGTTGTGCGCGGGGGCTCTAACCGGCGTCCTCGACCGCTCGGGTGGTGGGGCGTCGACGCTTGGCGGTGGCAGCGTGGGGGCCTTCATCCTCGCCAGATCTAGAGGTATGCTGCTCCCTCCTTCTCGCTCCTTCCCCTTTGTGCTTGATGCCGGCGGCTGCTGCTAGATCCGGTGCTTTTGGGGATGGTGGTGCAGATTGGGACAGGGGGAAACCCTAGGCCAGCTGGTTTGGCTCGACAGCGGCGTCGGCTTCGGGCGACGCATCCTTCTTGGAGGCGGTGTCGTGGTCCCTCTTCTTGCCACCTCCAGTCCTCTCCCGGGTGAAAATCCAAAGTCCGGCCTGGATTGGGCAGCGGTGGCGCCATGGGCGTCATCCCCTTCTTGGAGGCGTTGCCTGGGGAGCTAGGATTCGGGTGTAGGTTGCTGAAGGTGCGGGCTTTGGCCATCGGTTGGCTCGTGCAGGTGTAGTGCGGAGGTGTTATCCCATTGCCTTGATGTCCGCCTCTCTGCTGCTGCTCGCGGCGGCTTTCCTGCTGTGCAGAGTGCCCCTTGTATCTTTAGGGTGTTTCCTGTTGTTGGTGTTCGTGACGGAGGAGCGGCGTAGCATCTGGCACGTCGACAACGGCTGGTCTCAGCGGCATGGAGCAGTGGGTCTTGTCAGTGGGCGTGTTATGATGGACGAGCGCAGGATGGTGGCGTTGTCTGGCGTCGACGGCTGCTAGACCGGACAAGGTAGATGCAGCAGTACAACACTGAAGATGGATTGGTGGCAGGTGGCTGCGGCGGCGTCATACCCGGCAGGCGTCCTGGTTGAGGAATGCGCCGGATTGGTGGGTTCCCCATACCCGGCAGGCGTCCTGGAGGGACCTCAGGTCTTAGATGTTAGGTTTGGCTGCGAGGTCTGTTTGGTATTAGCCCCAGACTATCGACATCCCTTCATCAACTGGATAGGAGTAGCCACAGATGTTGCCTAGACGGTGGCTTTAGTCTTACTGGTGTATGACTTTGTAAGGTCTTATATGATTGTTTAATAAAGTAGCTGCATGCATCGTCTAGATGCAAAGGCCGAGGTTCATCTCCTTTTCTAAAAAAATGGCTCTTGAAAGATTTGTGTGGTTCGGTGGACTACGGTGGCGTATGGGCAAGGATCTAACATGAACGCACACTTGTGCGTATTCTAGAAGAACAAAAGATTTGTGGTTAGATTCGACAAAAAACTTGTTTTGGGGATTGCATAAAAAGTGGGAGAAAAGAGTTATACAAGCTACACTCCATTCGGGTAGGAGGAAAGGGTCCGTCTCGAAGGACGTTTTTTTCGACATCTTTCAAACAATCTCAGATTTTTTTTTTCTAAGACGTTGTATCAACATGAGAAGCATCCATGCCAATTTGTTTTGAATTTTGACATTGTATGCATTTTCTAGGGTTTTCCGGCGATAAAATCCTAAAATACTTCTCGGACATGACGCAACGTGCGTCCGTTGTTAGAATTCGTTCAACTTTTTCCTGGAGTACTAGGGTGGGCATGCCCTCTTGCTAGTAAAATTTGGTGCCGTTCTGAAGATGATCAAAAAATGACCTAGTTCAACGGAGGCCGTTCGGGTAGGAAGCAAAGGGTCCGTCTCGAAGAACGCTTTTCTTGACATCCTTCAAACGGACCAAGATTTTTTCGACGACATTGTATTGACATAGCATCCATGCCAATTTTTTTATTTTTACATTATATGCATTTTCTAGTGTTTTCGACTATAAAACCCTAAAATACTTTCCGAAAGTGACGCAACGTGCGTCTGTTGTCAGAACTCATTCAAATTTTGCGTGGAGTACTGGGGTGGGCATGCCCACTTGCTGGCAAAATTTGGTGCCATTCTGAAGATGATCAAAAAATGACCTAGTTTAGTGGTGGCCGTTCGGGTAGGAGTAAAGAGTCTGTCTCGAAGGACGTTTTTTCTCTACATCCTTCAAACGGACCCAGATTTTCTCTTTGACATTTGTATCGATATGAGAAGCACCCATGCCATTTTTTGAATTTTGACTTTGTATGCATTTTCTAGGTTTTCCGGCGATAAAACCCTAAAATACTTTCCGGACGTGACGCAATGTGTGTCCATTGTTGGAATTCCTCCAATTTTGTGTGGGGTACTGAGGTGAGGTGGGCATGCCCACTTGCTGGCAAAATTTGGTCCGGTTCTAAAGATGATGAAAAAATGACCTAGTTCAGCGGAGGCCATTCGGGTGGAGCTAAGGGTCCGTCTCAAAGGACATTTTTTTCAACATCCTTCAGACGGACACATTTTTTTTCTACGATATTGTATCGACATGAGAAGCATCCATGTCAATTTTGCGTTTATCTTAATAAACATAACACCAACCCATAATGCAAAGGTTCAACACAAATTTTGACGGAGCGACGACAATTTTTTTTATAATCAAACATATTCTCTTCATAATCTTGCCCGAGCGACAGAATGACGACAACATTATTTAATTAAAAATATTGATCCATACATCAATTTTTAGAATTTGTTTTTCATTTTCTTCATTATTGTATTAAGTTAACAACAACTTCGAAAATAAAGATATTGTACATAGTAACTAAAATTCAAACATGAAGATATTTTACATACATTTTCTTCATTGAAATTTAATTAAACATAATAACTAAAATTCAAACATAAATATAGTTTACATAGTTGAACGAAATTTAAACGTGAAACCATCGTCGTTCATTGCGAGTTCATAGATAATTTATAAAGATACTTTACATAGTTCAATGAAATTTAAACTCAAATTGATCGTCGCTTGATGCGAATTCATAGATAATTTCATAAAGATACTTTACAAAAAAATTACTCCTCATCGCTAGCCATGAGGCCGATTATGATGGCGTTGTCGTCGCCGTCATAATCGTTGCTGCTTCCCACGTCCCAATCGATGCCGGACTCGGGTGCATTTGCCTCCTCCAACGCCATCGCCGCCTGCTCGGCGTCCCAGTCGATGCCAGTCGTTGTCTTCTTCCTCCAGTGACATCGTCGCCTCCTCTGCCGCCACTTGCACCGCAGCCGCCATCTTGGAGGCCTCCCTCACAACCGCCGCCGCCTCCGCGGCCCGTAGGGCGATGTGGAGAATCGGCGTGTCGTCGGGGTCACCGTCCTCGCGGAGGACAATCTGCTTCGGCGGGAGCTCCTCCGCCGAATGGAAAGGGGGTGCGGCGAGCGTGGGTGCCAGGGAGCCACGCCGGCGAGGACGGGGCTGACACAGGTGTAGTGGTGGTGCCGGGGCGAACGCCGATGCCGGGGAGCGACGGCGGCGGCCGGTGAGGTCGGTGGTGATGTCGTCCGCCGCTTGCCGGGAAGGCCCCGATGACCTCCTCGTATACCTTGCTGTCCCAAAAATGGTGACGGCCGATGATGTTGCACTGGCCGCGGGGTGGGTCCGGCGCTCCTCAGCCGTCGCGCGGGGCCTCAGGTCGGGTAGCCGTCCTTGTCGATCTTCCACTCATGGGGAAGACGATAGGCCGGCGGCATGAGGAGCCCGAAGCGGAACATGTTAGAATAAATCCGAGGCACTCCGTCGATCATCCGAGGACCAAGCAATCACATGAACACGACACCGAGATTTGTTAACGAGGTTACCGATATGGCTACATCATCGGGGCCTGACTATGGGCGCTCCTCCCCATGACACCGCTACAATACCGCACCCGGCCGCCCTGGACGCCGGCACAAGCCGCCGGCTTCCCTGCGTTCCGGTGCTATTATGTTGGCATAGGTTACATCGTGTGTCTACCGTCGCTATATATGAGAGGCTTAGGATACAAATGTCCTACTTGGACACGACTCCATATCCTATCTAAACACAATAAAATTACAAGTCCAACTGTAACCTACCTTGTATATAATATTCGACATAACTCTAACAAACTCCACCTTGGCGAATATTCTCCACCACCCTGGATTCGTCCATGTGTCAAACTTCCATGTACATTGGATTTAAGCTTATCCCATGAGTACCGCTGCTCCTCCAAAGACTCCATGTGACTCCACCTGCAACTTGTAGTTCGTTCTTTTCTTGACCACAGTCAACGCTCAAGCAAAATTAAGTTCCTTGTTACTCTAGTTTGTGATCCCAACTTCCAGAGTATTCGTTCAACGCCATCACACACTGATCACCGACCTGCGTGAAAGTGAACAACTCACATATTGGGTGTCACACATAAGAATTACCTGAACTCAACATCACCGCTCCTTTCTTGACTGCATGTCTGAAACTTGAAGGAATTTCATCGTTGCTTGTAGTCATCCCGAGTCAAATTCGCAGTTGTCTCACCACATGTATGACAACTAGAGCCCTGGCCCGTCTCCATGTCCCGTGCGTACCGCACGCCTCGCCACCATTACCGCGTCGAGCCTCTGCTGTCCCGGTCGAGTCTCAAGGGTCGCGAACCCACACCACTCAACCCCCACTGCAGAGTATCACCGATCATCACCGACCAATGACAAGTTTCACGCTTTCATCAGACCACTGGGCTCCAGTCCGAACTGCATGTCACTCGCTTTTTCCTGCCTGCTGAATAGGCTTCGACCCCGTCGACTTACGCCGTAGCCCCTCAATCCAGTTCCACCTTCAACATGACTCCATGGTACATGATCAGTCCACCCTCGTGCCCCGTCGACATCAAGCTCCGTGTGCACCGTCTTGAATCAACCCTACGCCATAGTCTTGTCGAAGCCACACAAGCGCTCGGGCCTGCGCCACGTGTTTCCACGCCCAGAAGTCGGTCACAATCAGCATCACGCTCCTACGTCGTTGTCACTGATCCCACCACTGTCTTCTGTACCAACCGACTTGCATCGATCCATCATACTGTCTAGTCCGACCCATCTGAACATATCCGACTGCAACCATACTCCACCCTGCATCGTGTCCGTCCGCACATCTATGCATTGCTTGACGCCATGTGTTTGCATGACCCACATGACGCGCTTGTCCACGCCCTCTGTTGCCTATCCACACGCTCCAAGCCATCTGAACAAACCAACCTAGCAAAACTTCCATGCAAACTTGAATCTGGCAAATCCCTCGTCTGCAAATTATTGTGCTCATGTTTGATTTATTAGCTTCTCCGTGCACCTAGCAGAAAAGAACAAATCCTTTTGATCCATGCCAAACCACTCCTGTGCACACGTATTGGACCTAGCAACACCTTTTTTTCTCAAAACAAACCACGTGTCTGCACAACACCAAGCAAGGCACACGTATACATGACGTACACGTCAAGGATCAGCAGCACCGCTACCTTCTCGGCCACCCAGCACCTGGGCCTGCAGTCGTACCGCAGAAAACCAAAATACAGCCGTCCCGCAGAAAATTCCACGCCTTGGCCCGCCTTGGTGACTGCCTCCTGCGGCGCTCGCTGAGCTCCGTGCCCTAGCCGCCGCTGCTTCGGATCCGACCTGCCGCTGCCTTGGTTGCTTCCGATTGCTTCCGAACCTGCTGCTTTGTCCTCTGTATCACGACCATCGTTGACCTTCACTTCAGACCTTGTCTGCTGCGGACCGTCAATAGATCGAAATAGAACACGACGCCTCGTCAAGACCGACCATCGCAGATTTTCCTCTCGATCAACAACGATCCAAAACCTCTTAAAAAACATTGCTCTAATATCACTTATTAGAATAAATCCGAGGCACTTCGTCGATTATCCGAGGACCAAGCAATCACACGAACACGACACCGAGATTTGTTAACGAGGTTCATCGATATGGCTACATTTCTGGGACCTGACTATGGGCGCTCCTCCCCATAACACCGCTACAATACCGCACCCGGCCGCCCTGGACGACAACACAAGCCGCCGGCTTCCCCTGCGTTCCGATGCTATTATGTTGGTATAGTTTACATCGTGTGTCTACCCTCGCTATATATGAGAGGCCTAGGATACAAGTGTCATACTTGGACACAACTCCATATCGTATCTAAACACAATAAAACAACAAGTCTAACTGTATCTACCTTTTACATAATATTCGACACAACTCTAACAGAACAGCTCCTCCGTATTCGGCATGACGAGGCTCGACGGTCAGGAGCTGGTGCCGTTGTTGTCGTCTCCGGCGCCAAAGCTGCTGCTGCTGCGGTAGAACGAGATCGTTTGGAAGAATGGGAGAGAAGAGATAGGAGTGTCGGTGTGCGGCGACAGGGCTGAGAGTTTTGGGCGACAGGGGAGGGCGATGGGGCTTTTTTATAGCCGCTGCGGTGATGGGGGCAAGTGAAGCGACGGGCACCGGTGTTACTCCCAGCTCTAATGGCGGGCGGCGACCTCGAGAAGCGATGGCCCTCGGGACCGACTGCCTCGTGAACTGACAACACGCGGGCACGACGTGGTCAGCCGTTGGCCGGTGTTAATGCACCAATGGAGGGCGGCTGCCTCGGGAACCATCGCCTACGGCTGACCGTGTGGCACGCGTTGACTCCTGACATCACACCAGCTGACACGGTGTACGTGCCGTACATGTACGTCACCCCGCGGGTGCGTCCGTACGTGTACGTCGCGTGGGTGTCCGGACATATGTGTACGCCGTCTGGTGCGACCGATTACGCCGCCGGGGGAGTGGATATAACATCTTACCCTTTATTATGAAGGGGTATCGTGCAATCTGAGCCATCGATGTGTTTAAGAACATCTGCAACAGTTTGTATGTACAATCGTTGGTATAAGTGTCCACGTCAGCAGCCAACAGCACATCATATAGGCTCTTCAATGAGGCAACCAGGCGGGTTCACTAAATATTGAAGAAATGAACAGCCTTGCCTCGGAGCTTGTGTCGTCAGGTTTATATGATTTGATTCTCTCTCTTCTTTATTATGTGGCATCTCGTCAAACATTTACCAACAATGATCATACGACTGTTGGAGATGCCCTGAAGGGTTGTACGAACAATAAGTGTTCTATATAATGCTTAGACTAGGTAGCAAGCGGCAGAGGCAAATGCTTGGGACAGAGCCGCTGTGTTGTCGCCCCGCCTCTGATGGCCTTTGTCCTGTGGAGGTGCGGAGGATCTCGGCCCACCGCCGGCGGGAGGGACCCCATTCTTGTTTTTGCTAGGTTGAACGTATTGGTTGGGGCTGCGTGGCGGCGACGATGTCCCTCGGTAGCAATAATGTCTCCCACATCACATCCCTGTCCTGATGGTGCGAATAGCATTGTCGGAGGATGTGTGTAGGGGTGTCTCCGTCAGATCTCATGAGATTCGGTCGGTGCTGGCACTACTAGGGAAAACCCTAGTAGTAGCGCGGGTTTTGAGGCTAGTAGCAGCGCGAGTAGCCGCGCTACTAATAAGGCGCTACAGGTAACTTATAGTAGTAGCGCGGTCCGTACCCGCGCTACTACTGTTGACGATATCAACAACGCTTTTTCCGAATGCGCTACTATTACTTAGCTGTAGCGATTTCGCGTTCCCTCGCTACTGCTATGTCTTTCATCATTTTCTCCCCGTGCCCCTTTCCCTTTCAGTTTCCCGTTCAGATACTAGATACTAGGTACTACTACTAGATATCAAATTCATAAACCATTACTGGGTAGTACTCCCTTCGTTCCAAATTACTCGTCGTGGTTCTAGTTCAAACCACGACGAGTAATTTGGAACGAAGGGAGTACTAGATAACAATTTCATGCATAGTCAACATGCATCCTCAAGCAGTACAAGGTCATATCAACGGCGATCATTATATGTAGTTCTAGATGATATCGACGACAATCATCATATGTAGTTTTAGATGATATAGCCACACATACATATGTAGTTTTAGATGATATAGCCACACACACATATGTAGTTTTAGATGATATCGAAGACAATCATCATCCTCAAGCCTTGGCGGTTGGTGTTCCTGATAGTAATTAGGATGGCCTGTCCAACACGAAGATTCTTGTCATCAAGGAATTTCTTCCACCCAACCGAGTTTAAGTGTGTGCGACCGTCCGTGTCCACACGGTAAGTACAGGTTGTGACGGAGCCCCTTGCAGTAAGGCGTAGTCCAGCTGAGCCTTCTTCATCAGGCTCGATACCATAACTCACAGATATGCTCTTTGCCAATTTCTGAATAAGAAAACCATATCAATTAATAAATAGCCTCGCAAATAAGTACATATGAATTATCTACACTATTAATAGTTTCCTTACACTACTAGAAAAAGGCCTACTAATGGCGCACTACCGGTGCGCCATTACTATCACGCCATTAGTATTTTTTACTAATGGCGCACCACTGGTGCGCCATTAGTATCTGGTATACTAACGGCGCACCACGCAGTGCGCCATTAGTATAGCCCATGGTGCGCCATTAGTATCTGGTATACTAATGTCGCACCACATAGAAGTGCGCCATTAGTAACTTTTTTTCAAAAAAAAATTTCATAAATTTTTTTAATTTTTTTTCTTAATGTCAGGTCACTATGGCTTAATCTCGGGTCAATATGCTTAAACTCAGGTCAAATCGCACTCCGTGGTCAAACTTCCCAAAAGGTCACCCATCCTCACACTACTACAGCCCAAGCACGCTTAACTTCAGAGTTCTATCCAACCCAGCAACAACTCACTTCACAGGCACTAGTTGATATATCTAGCATATCAATCCTATTATACCTTGTTGATGTCTAGGAATTTGTTCATGTTCATGACTATGATGAAATTTTGAAAAATATTTCAAACTTCCAGGTCATATTACGTATCATTTTTTGAAAAACAATTTAAAAAAAATTCAAAAGCAATTTTCTTTTCTGTTACTAGTGGCGCACCACATCCACGGTGCACCACTAGTAATTTTGAATTTTTTTGCCTGTAGATCTTGAAAGCCCCGTAAAAATTTTTATGTTAGGTTTTTGCGGATTTTTCTGTCCCTTGATCACTATAAAGGTCTTGGATCGACGGACGATCTGTCGAGCTTCTTGTTCATTCTCTGGGAGCTCTTTCCTTAGGATATATGCGATGTACGGCACTGTCCAGTCGGGAGTGATGACCACAACTTCCATAATCAGGTCGACCACGGCTGGGACCTCAACTTCAGTCGGATCATTGGCACTCTTTTGCTGCGGGGCTTCTTCTGTGAAAGGATCCTCCTGCACTGATGGTGCATGAATGTGCTTCAAAAATACATTACTGGGAATGGCTTCGCTCTTGGACCCTATCTTCGCCAAATCATCCGCAGCTTGATTTTTCAGTCGGGGTATATGACGAAGCTCTAACCCCTCGAATTTCTTCTTCAGCTTTCTCACTGCATTACAGTAACCTGTCATAGCCGGGCTTCTGACATCCCACTCCTTCATCACTTGATTAACAACCAGATCCGAGTCGCCGTAGACCATAAGGCGACGGACGCCGAGTGAAATGGCCATACGCAACCCATACAGGAGTGCTTCATATTCTGCTTCGTTGTTGGAAGAATCAAAGTGAATCTGGAGAACATATTTGAGCTTATCTCCTCGGGGGGAAACCAACACAACCCCCGCACTAGAACCGTTCAACATCTTGGAACCATCGAAAAACATAGTCCAGTGCTCCGAGTGAACTTGAGTCCGAAGTTGCTGTTCAGTCCACTCGACGAGGAAGTCTGCTATTGCTTGGGACTTGATGGCTTTCTTTGCCTCAAATTTGATATCAAGGGAAAGGAGTTCAATTGCCCATTTAGCCACTCGACCAGTTGCATCTCTGTTATGAAGAATTTCCGACAATGGGGCGTCACGATTTAATCGTAATGGAATGATCGAGAAATAATGAGCAACCTTCTTTGTGGTCATATAAATTTCATAAACAAGCTTACGATAGTGAGGGTATCTTTGCTTTGATGGGGTCAAGACTTCGTAAAGATAATAAACTGGGCGTTGAACTTTGAAGGCTTTTCCTTCTTCTTCCGCTCGACCGTAAGTACAAGATCGACGACTTGTCCAAAGGGCTGCAATGTAAAGCAACAAAGGCTCTTTTGTCGATAAGAGCAGCAAGCACCGGCTGGGTGGAGAGCAGAGCTTTTAGCTCTGCAAACGCTGCATCAGCTTCTGGAGTCCACTCGAACTTGTCTGACTTCTTCATCAGTCGGTAAAAAGGCAATGCATCCAGTAAGCTTTTGGACATCGTGCACACGCACAGGGCGCTTCATTCGGAGTATAGTGCCAACCTTTTCGGGGTTAGCATCGATTCCTCGCTCAGAAACGAGAAAACCGAGTAACTTTCCGCCAGGAACTCCAAATGTGCACTTTGATGGGTTAAGCTTGATATCATACCTCCTGAGATTGGCAAATGTTTCAGCAATGTCAGTCAACAGGTCGGAACCCTTTCGTGACTTGGCCACTATATCATCCATGTACGCTTCCACATTCCGACTGATTTGAGTGAGCAAACACTTCTGAATCATCCTCATGAATGTGGCTCCGGCATTCTTGAGACCGAATGGCATGGTGACATAACAAAAGCACCCGAATGGAGTGATGAACGCCGTTTTGATATCATCGGGTCCATACAGACGGATCTGATGGTACCTGGAATAGGCGTCTAAAAAAGACAACCTCTCACATCCTGCAGTTGAGTCGACTATTTGGTCAATGCGAGGAAGAGGGAAATGATCTTTCGGGCAGGCCCGATTGATATGCTTGAAATCGATGCACATGCGCAACGACTTGTCCTTCTTGGGGACCATGACGACATTGGCGAGCCACTCGGGTGGTAGATCTCTCGGATGAACTCTGCCGCTAAGAGCCGAGCCACCTCTTCACCAATGGCCTTTCTCTTCTGGACGGCGGACCGTCAAAGATGTTCTTTAACCAGTTTGACTTTTGGGTCGACTCGTAGGTGGTGCTAAGCCAGCCCCCTGGGAACACCCGGCATGTTAGCAGGCTTCCATGCAAAGATGTCCCAGATCTCACGGAGGAACTGGATGAGCGCTTCTTCCTATTTTGAGTCGAGTGTTGTTGAGATGTTTGTCGGAGCAGCATTGGGATCAGTCGGGTGAATGTGAACCTGTTTCACCTCACCGGACGACTGAAATGCTGACTCCGTAGCGGGCTTCTTAGCTCGCAACAAATCACTCGGATCTGCGGTTTTCTGATACTCTTGTAACTCTACCACTGCCAACTGAGCATCGGCGATCTTAGAGCCCTTCTGGAAGCACTCTTCCGCCTTCTTCCGATTGCCCGTAACAGTGATCACGCCCTTGGGGCCAGGCATCTTCAGTTTAAGATACACGTAACATGGTCGGGCCATGAAACGTGCATATCTTTAACCTTCCCAGAATAGCGTGATAAGTACTGGAAATCCACGACCTCAAAGGTCAACTTTTCTTTCCGGAAATGCTTCGAATCACCAAAAACTACATCAAGAGCAATTTGGCTGAGTGACTCAGCCTTCTTTCCAGGAATGACTCTGTGGAAGCTCATGTTATCGGTAATCGAGTCCGGACATCGGAATGCCCATCCCTTTCAACGCCTCTGCGTACAATATGTTCAAGCCACTACCACCATCCATCGTAACTTTGGTCGGTCGAGTGCCTTCGACGATCAGGTCGACCACCAACGCTTGCCTCCCGGGGTGGAAATGTGCGCCGGGTGATCGGACTGGTCGAATGTGATGGGGTGCAGGACCATTTCAGATAGTTGGGCGTCATTGAGCGACCATGTTCACTTCGATTGATAACCTTCAATCGACTTTTTGCTTTCAACGTCAAAAAAATCATCAGGGTGGAATTGACCTGGGGATATCCATCATCGCTGTCATCTTTGTCCTCAACTTTGTCTGTCTCCTTATCCTTATCCTTGGGCTGTTTCCCTTGGAACTGCTGAATCCAGAGCTAACACTGTCGAGTGGTATGTTTTGGGTAAATGAGTTTACCCTCTTCATCTTTCTTCGTGTGAATGTGACATGGCAAATCCAACACGTCATTTCCATCCTGGTCTTTCACCTTCTTGGGGTTCCAAGGACCCTTGGGTTTCCCCTTGAATTTTCCTGGGGTCACAGCCAAGGCCTCTCCGGGAGTAGCTGGCTCGGCTTTGCGCTTCTGCTTCCGACTGGAATTTCCTCCGCTGGCCTCATTAGCGGCCGATTTGTATTTACCACTCCGGAGCCGATCCTCTTCTTCACCATTTGCATACTTGGTGGCAATCTCCATCATCCGACTCAGGGTCATATCTCCGGTTCGACCGAATTTCAAACTCAACTCTCGTTCTTGACACCTTCTTTGAAGGCACAGGCCCTGGTGATCAGATACATTCTCAACTGTGTGGTGCAAAGTGATCCACCTCTGGATATAATCTCTCAAAGTTTCACTCGACTTCTGCACACACGACGGCAACTCCGTCAACCTTGCTGGTTGCTTGCAAGTCCCTTCAAATGTCCTGACAAACACTCGGGCAAGATCTTCCCAAGTGTAAATACTGCTGGGTGCTAACTGATTCAACCACGCCCTGGCTGAACCCTCCAACATAAGAGGCAAATGCTTCATGGCTACCTCATCGTTGCCGCCGCCGATCTGAACAACCACTCGGTAATCTTCAAGCCAAGTGTCAGGCTTGGATTCACCAGTGAACTTACTGACTCCAGTCGCCAACCTGAAGTTGGGAGGAATCACCGCGGCTCTGATGGCTCTGCTGAAACACTCGCCCCGAGACATGAACTTTCTTCTTTGGAGGAACATCTCTGTCATGGCCTTCTCGGTGAGCTCTGTTCTGTCGACCAAACCTTGAACGATAATAGATCTCGCATCAAAGCCTGGTTCCCGGGTCGTTGGAACTCTTCGCCAACTTTCTTGTCTTTGGCGTCTGTCGTCCCGCTTTGAGGAGCGTATGATCCACCCCTTGGGGGAGGACTGGGCACTCGACGTCGATCATTGCGATCGAATCGGTGCTCATATTGCTCGCGGCTCTTGTACTGATCATCACGCCGGCCCCCACGTTCCTCACGCCTCGGGGGCGATCTCAGACTATGGTCCGACTGGACTGAATTCGCAGCGACAGATTGGCTGTGAATCATGTTCAGTGACTGTGATACGACTGAGTTTTGGTCTCCTGCCGCCCGGAGCAAATCTCTGATTTGTAGCAAACCTCTACCCGCCTCCGACTGGGAAGGCTGAATTGGCTCTGCTATACGGGCGGCAGCTGCTAAATTCTGAATCGGAGTTCGATATACCTGAGTTGGTGGCTGGAAGAGCTGACGCCGACTGGATTCTGGAACCCTTGGTCGCTGGCAGCCGAGTACTCGCTGCAGGTTCTCCACGAAAAGCGCCAGCCAGGTTTGCCAAGCGCGCATCCTCCAAGGCACGAGCCTCGGGGGTTTCTCCAACGATAGGAGTGTGAAGCGCATCCATGTTCCGACGGCGAAGCTCCTCCCTCTGAAGCGAAGTGAGGGGCTCGGGCAGGTACTCTTCGTGGGCTTGCGCCGGATCGCCTCCACCGTCACCTCCGTTGGTGCGGGGGAATCCGGGGGGACTGCATGGTCCATCGACCATCAGAACCTCTGCCGCCGGGTCACTGCTATCGCACTCGGACGCAGTCTCTGCGGAGCCAGTCGACAGGTCGAATTGGCCGTAGAGAGATTCGTCGGGCTCGATCGCCGCGACTTGGGGGGTGGCCGACTAGCGAGCCACCGCATGTCTCACCCACCGCTGAAGCCTCGACCGACCGGAATGCTTGCGCCGGCGGGAGACTGGGAGCGAGGACGGCACAGGAGCCGACCCATACTGGGTCGACGGTTGCCGCAGGAGGACGCCGCAGACACACGCTGAAAGTGCGCCGCCTCATGGGACGGGAGCGCGCCCACGCCGAGTGGAGCCTCGGGTTAAGCGGAGTCGCCGGCTGACGAACGTGAGCGCACCGAGACGGATCTCGCGGCCCTCGTGAACTCCACCTGAAACCATGATGTAGGAGATCGAAAGAATCCCAACTTCTCCAACAAATCGCTAGAACACCTGCCCCACGGTGGGCGCCAACTGTCGTGGTTCTAAGTCTGACAGTAGAATGGGGGGTAGGAATGGAGAGGCAAGATCCTAGCTATAGAGTAGTTGTATACGCAAGGGATTTACGAGTTCAGGCCCTTCTCGGAGGAAGTAACAACCCTACGTCTCGGAGCCCGGAGGCGGTCGACTGGATTATATGCGTATGTGCTACAGGGGTGCGAACCCTTCTGCCTGTGGAGGGGGTGGCCTATATAGAGTGCGCCAGGACCCCAACCAACACACGTAGCAGAGGATTTAAGGTACGTTAAGACCTGGCGTTACTGGTAACGCCGGACATAAAGTGTCATCATGACCATAAAAACTACTTAATTACAGACCGTTTGGATACAGAGTGATTCCTGAGCACCAGATGGTCGAGTGAGCCTTCTTGGTCGAGTGTCTCGGATTCTGTCGAGTGGAAGCCTACCAGGTCGACTGGAAGGCAGCTTCTTTCGCGAGTGTCCTTGGGAAGGGTACCTTTGGGCAGGTCCATGACCCTACCCTAGGTACATGACTTCATCAGGTGCTGCTTAAGCATTGGAAGGGTCGTTGTGCAGTTCAGTTCAGATTTCAAGGGACCAAAACTCCCAAGTACCACGGTACATTAAAAATCCTCTTTTTATTATTCTTCTAATATCTCATCTCTAGCATGCATCGTGTATGTGTGTGTGTCAGTGTGTGTGTGTCCGTAGAGACGGCCAATATTCTGCCTTGGACCATCGATCGACAACACAACTATTTCTGGCTCTGTCTGCCGCCGGAGTGAAACCAACATCCACCTCAACGACACTTTCAACTCCAATGCCAAAGAGGGAAGTAGGCTCCATTTTTGCACTTTTTCCTCCTGAACCACGTGTACCTGTTATACACTGCACAAGTTTTAACGGTTATACACGGTAATACTTTCACCTTACGGGATGCCTGTGCAGTATTCCAGTAACAAAGACAACTCGACTCAAAAAATAAGAATTCCATTAACAAAGACAACTCAACTCAAAAAATAAGAAAAAACAAAGATGACTCGCCCTTGAACCTTTCGATGTTTTCAATGGATATTAACAGAACATGTGGCACTGTGAGCTGATTCCTGTAAAGATCAAAACGGGTAAGTGCTTTTTACTACCGGAACTCTGCAATAGTATGCATCTAAACGAACATTTCTATTGGAATTAGGTACACTAGTCATCAACCCCGTGCATCTGCACGGGCTAGTAACTTTAATTAAGCATTAAATATTAAAATTAGTAACAATAGGCGATACATTTATTGTACAAAATCAAAGCTTTACATTAGAAAATCAAATATGGCATGTTGGTATTTTGAAAGCGGCCCACCTCTTCAACGATTTATGATATCACACGATGTTAACCAATTGGATATATATTTTCTCTTTAACCCTAATTTGCACTATTGGTCCATATGTAATGCCTATTGTATTTATCTTTGTTTAACAATTATGTCTATCAATTTTACAAACTTGTCACACGATGAAAGAGTCATCCGAACAGGCAGGTTTACAACACATTATAATTTTAGTTGCCAATTTATAATTAGCAATGTTGTGTTAACTAAAAAAGTATGCATGAAAAGGTAATCAAATTATTCTAAAGAGAAAGGATAGAACAGTGGCATGCTAAGGCTCTACAGTTTCATACTTCACACACAGTATGTGGGCGTGCCCAAACAATTAGTAACATCGATGTCAAATAATTCATATATTGAAATGGTAGCAAAAGACAGAATGGCCATGTTTGAGATGAGGTCTAGCGCTCATAAGGAGACTATTATAGTCGGTACGCCTAGCAATGTTGTAGCATATTCTTGTTATTCATCTCTGCATGCCATGATTTCACAGTTCAGAATGCAGTTACATCAAAACAGCGATTTGATTAGCATCTCATGTACGCAGAATCTGAAAACAACATGCTTAGTTGATGTATCATCTACTCAATCTACTCAAGAATCATGGATATCATAGGGAGAATGTCAATCATCATAGCATCCATATTCGTACCCATCATTGATCACATTCATGCGGATCATATAACTAATGAGATTAGGTGTGGTCGTAAGAACAAACCTGATGGTTGTTTGGATCTAGGAAAATTTTCCAGTCCCTTGCATGCTGTGGCGTGGATGGTTGCAGGATAAGTCTCGTCGAAACTGAAAAAGTGGCTACCATAAGCGTCCAACGACAATATGTAGAAGTGAACTGATGGCAGCGTTCTAGGCGAGACAAAGACCATGGCATGACGCTGGCTATTGCGATTATGGGAGAGGCAAAAGATTTTGCATATTGGACAGAGACATCGTTGCAATAATGGTACAACAGGAGGTTCTTGCATCCGACGGCAAATGCTGTGACCACAGGGGGCGAGACTGAGGAGGAAGAGGAGGTCCGGTAGGGCAGGAGGACGATTTAAGTTTATGAGGTGCAGATCGGTCTGTCTATAATTTATTTTTCTTAGCTTTAGATTTGACAGGACGTCTATGATTTTTTTGCTTGCTATACACACCATGTATTGTTACAACTCTAATCACGTTCACTTATTGATCTGAACCGTGCATTTAATATATAAATATTTAATTTATGTTTTTTCTGATAATTAACATGGAGACTCTGTTGACTCTCTCTTTTTAAACTCGTTGGTATTTTTATTTCAGCAATCAGCCTCTCTTTTTTTTTTTTACGTATTTCAACAAACAGTCTGATCGGGGACTCTAAGTTAAGAAAAACTCATCGTTGATTCTTTTTCCTTTTTATCGTTGGTATTTTTTAGACATTTTATTTGTTGGAGATTTTAACGGGGACGAGGTCTTCTTAATTTGTGGGATCGGGTAGAGGCTTTCCTTGTCTGTTTGCTTACGTGAGGATTTCCTTGTTTCTTGACATTAATATTGGACGTGTGTCACGTGCACTTTTTATAGCACTAGATCATCTATGTTCTGGAAGCTTTCCTTCTCTCTCGGTCACAAATTTTACAATCTAACGTTTTCTTTCCTTTTTTGACAGCACGTCTATGTTTGATCTACACATTGTATATGCTTATGACTCTAATCACGTTCACTTGTTGATCTGAACCGTAGATTTAAATTATATAAAGATTTAGTTTATGTATTTTTTCTAGAAATTAACGGGGAGTCTCCATCGGTATTTTTATTTCATGGGCAATCAGCCGGATCATGGCTTCTTTTTCCCTGTTATCATTTATTTTGACATTATATCATTAGAGATTTTAATGGGGGCTTTCCTTCTTCAAAATCGTGAGAGGCTTTCCTTCTTAATTTATGGCAATGTGTGGAGGCTTTCCTTGTGTGTGTTTTTTTTGCGCGAGGATTTCCTTTTTTTTCGTACGTGAGACTTTCCATGTTTTGTTTCCCTAATGTTAGACGTGTCACATGGGCTTTTTATATGACTGAACGTTAGGCAAGTTTTGTATATTTCCTTTTTTTTTTCTTATGTGAGACTTTCCATGTTTTCTTTTCCTAATGTTAGACGTGTCACGTGTGACATGTGCTTTTTATATGACTGAACGTTATGCAAGTTTTTTTTATCCTAACCGTAAAATTTATAATCTAACGGTTTAATTAATTTTGATGATGTGGATTAATGAGGGATCATTTTTTTCTTACGTGAGACTTTCCATGTTTTCTTTTCCTAATGTTAGACGTGTCATGTGTGACATGCGCTTTTTATATGACTGAACGTTACGCAAGTTTTTTTTATTCTGGCTGTAAAATTTATAATCTAACGGTTTAATTAATTTTGATGATGTGGATTAATGAGGGATCATGAATGGTGCCTTCAATTAGTAAATATAAGATATTCGCCGTCTCAACATGGAAAATCAAGTTGGGCGTACATTTCTATTTTCAGTAATTGCCTAGAAAAAAAATGGTGCATGTGGTTGCAGCAGGTGAAGTG
This sequence comes from Aegilops bicornis, assembly GCA_021605145.1. Taxonomy (NCBI): domain Eukaryota; kingdom Viridiplantae; phylum Streptophyta; class Magnoliopsida; order Poales; family Poaceae; genus Aegilops; species Aegilops bicornis. The sequence goes on from CM038670.1 coordinate 32,584,411, forward strand.
TGTTTCGGTCAGTTTTGAGGTGTACATGTGTTAGGCATGCAGTTCCCCTCTCTGACCTGAATTATGTTATGCCTGATGACAATATACATCAGGCAGTTAAATCAAATGTTTTTTTAATGGTCACGGGGAACAACAAACCATCCACCTGAACATTTCTTTGAGCAAAGAGGCAAAACAGTAGGTTACAGGGCATGAAAAATAAGTCTAAAAGGCACATGATGCAGCCAAGACTGGGCCGATCGTTGAGTCACACCAGGGAAAAGACCCAAGATACAACAAGAAGGGAGGGGCTAGCTAGAGAGAAAGCTATGTTGGCGTAAGAAGTCATCCCAGTGCGGTGGCCACCGGTGTGAGTGCACCCAGGTCGAGTTCGTGGCGGATGCGCGTGTATGAGACATATCTGACCATTATCTGGGCCATCTATGGGGCATGTCCAGGTAGTGTCTGGGCAGAGTCTGTGCGTGCATGCTGAGTTAGTTGGCGACATAGCCGAAGGGGTGACCGTGTCTGTGCGCTAGACCCGACCGCGTCGATCGTGTCAGAACACGGCGGGCGCGTGAGCCGTGGAGCACGGATAGTGGCGAGCTTGCGAGTGGGGCGCGGCGTGGTGTGTCTGTGCGCACGGGTATAAAACCCCTCCCCTCTTATGTAGTTGTTGTGAGGTGTCGAGTTCGAGCTCGTGAGAAGAAAATACAGAAAAGCAGTCAGCACGGCGAAGTGTGCGCCACCAAATTTTCTTTGTTAATTCTCTCCTTATCTAACCGTGTTTGCTGCGATCGCCGGTGAGCAGAGAGTCCATTGAGATAACATTTGGTACCAGAGCCTCGGGGCGGTCCTGACCGGCGGCCATGGCGATTGTTCTACACGGAGCCAGAGGGAGCACGGTGTCGTTCTCGTTGCTGATGCTCAAGCTGGAGAACTACATGGTGTGGGCGATCAAAGCAGAGGTCATCCTCGACGCCCAGAGTCTTTGGGAGGTGACATTGCCGGCGGACGACGCGGCGATCGACGACAAGAAGAACAAGTCGACGAGGGTGCAGTTTTTTGGCGTGCTCTCTGGAGATATTTTGATGCAGGTCTTGACGAAGCCGGCGGTGGAGGTGTGAGCCAGCCTGAAGACACGCTATTTCGAAGCTGATCGGGGGCGCAACTATTTGGCGCGTTGTCTGCAGATATTTTTGTTAGGACAAAGAGTATATCGATCAGAGGGGGGGTGAATGGGAGATTCAAATTTTTCTGCGAATGTTTTGAATTGATCCCCAACACAGGAGTGGAAATAAGGTTCAGTAGAAAAGAACTTAATCAAACACTATAAAGATGAACATATATATCGATGTATGAAGCTATTATGGTACGACCATAGGATATCACAGGTTTGATAATGATGGTAGTTATGCATGTGATGCCCCCGAATCAATCGTACACTAATTATACACGCAAACGTGTACGATCAATATCAGGGACTCACAGGAAGATATCACAACACAACTCTGAAATAAAATAAGTCATACAAGCATCATAATACAAGCCAGGGGCCTCGAGGGCTCGAATACAAGTGCTCGATCATAGACGAGTCAGCGGAAGCAACAATATCTGAGTACAGACATAAGTTAAACAAGTTTGCCATAAGATGGCTAGCACAAACTGGGATACAGATCGAAAGAGGCGCATGCCTCCTGCCTGGGATCCTCCTAACTACTCCTGGTCGTCGTCGGCTGCTGCACGTAGTAGTAGGCACCTCCGGTGTAGTAGGAGTCGTCGACGGTGGCGTCTGGCTCCTGGGCTGCGACATCTGGTTGCGACAACCAGGTAGAAGGGAAGGGGAAAAGGGGGAGAAAAGCAACCGTGAGTACTCATCCAAAGTACTCGCAAGCAAGGAGCTACACTACATATGCATGGGTATATGTGTAAGGGGCCATATCAGTGGACTGAACTGCAGAATGCCAGAATAAGAGGGGGATAACTAATCCTGTCGAAGACTACGCTTCTGGCAGCCTCCGTCTTGCAGCATGTAGGAGAGAGTAGACTGAAGTCCTCCAAGTAGCATCGCATAGCATATTCCTACCCGGCGATCCCCTCCTCGTCGCCCTGTTAGAGAGCGATCACCGGGTTGTATCTGGCACTTGGAAGGGTGTGTTTTATTAAGTATCCGGTTCTAGTTGTCATAAGGTCAAGGTACAACTCCAAGTCGCCTGCATCAAGATCACGGCTATTCGAATAGATAAACTTCCCTGCAGGGGTGTACCACATTACCCGACACGCTTGATCCCATTTGCCCGGACACACTTTCCTGGGTCATGCCCGGCCGCGGAAGATCAACACGTCGCAACCCCACCTAGGCATAACAGAGAGGTCAGCACGCCGGTCTAAACCTAAGCGCACAGGGGTCTGGGCCCATCGCCCTTAGCACACCTGCATGTTGCGAGGGCGGCCGAAGGCAGACCTAGGCTAGCAGGCGCTCCAGTCCAATCCGGCGCGCGCCGCTCAGTCGTTGACGTCACAAAATGCTTCGGCTGATACCACGACGTCGGTTGCCCATATCTTGTCCCACGTGGCGGTTAGTGCGTATAAGGTCAATGACCCAACTCAGATCAAATATCAAGATCTCGTTAAGCGTGTTAAGTATCATGAGCGCTGAACAGGGCCAGGCCCACCTCTCTCCTAGGCGGTCTCAACCTGCCCTGTCGCTCCGCCACAAAGATCCACACGGAGGGCCGTTGGGACAAAGGTCCTTTCAGCCCCAATCCGCGAATCACTCGCGGGTGCTCCACAAGCCGACCCAACTTTAGCCACCACATGTATCATGTATAAAGTATATAGTATATACCCGTGATCACCTCCCAAGTGATCACAGCCCGATGGTATACCACAGCAGACGGACAAGAATGTAGGGCCACTGATGGAATACTAGCATCCTATACTAAGCATGTAGGATTGCAGGTAAAGGTAACAACAGTAGTAGCAAGAACAGGCTATGCATCAGGATAGGAATAACGGAAAGCAGTAACATGCTACACTACTCTAATGCAAGCAATAGAGAGTAGAATAGGCGATATCTGGTGATCAAGGGGGGGGGGCTTGCCTGGTTGCTCTGGCAAGAAGGAGGGGTCATCTTCGGTGTAGTCAAACACACGGACATCGGCACTGGTCTCAGAGTCTATCGGAAAGAAGTAACGGAGGGGGAACACAATAAATAACAGAGCAATCAAATGTAACACAAAACAAGACGCGGCAATATGCGGTGCTAGGGGTGACCTAACGTAGTGGTAGGTGATACCGGCGAAGGGGGGAAACATCCGGGAAAGTATCCCCGGTGTTTTGCGTTTTTGGACAGATGAACCGGAGGGGAAAGTTGTGTGTTCGCTATGCTAGGTATGTGTGGCAGACGAACGGCCTGCGTATTTGGATTCGTCTCGTCGTTCTGAGCAAGTTTCATGTACAAAGTATTTTCATCCGAGTTACGGATTATTTATATTAATTTTTAAAGTTTTAAATGATTTTCTAATTTTTGGATTTAATTTAATTCGAAACTAAATTAGCATTTAAATGCCATGGGTACACAAGAAGTGTACCCAGAAGTGTTCACCTGAGACTGACAAGTGGGGACAGTTGACTAAGTCAACTACCCAACAAGAAGTCGATCGACCAACAGCAGGCGTATGCCGGTCAATCGAACTAGTGGGACCTTTGGTGGGGACTACTAATAGTGTTTTAGTTAATCTAATTAGACTAATTAGTGAGGTGGGGCCAGGCTGTCAATGGTCCATTTTTTTAACAGAGTTTTATTTATTTAAAATAGTCTAATTAGTTAGTGGGTCCAGTCTGTTAGAGACTCTGGTTAGGGATTCTGTTATTTTAATTAAGTGATTAACAACGGTGGGGGCCCACATCTCTGTGGCAGTGGGGGTGTTAGTGGGTTCAGACACCACCGGTGCTAATCCGGTGGCTCCGGCGATCGCCGGCTGGCCGACTCCGGCCACGGGAGCTCACCGAGGTCGCGGCTTTGAAAAGCCCTTTTAACGGCGAATCTGGTGGTGGTCGTGGGGCGGTCGGAGGTGGAGCGTCGAGGCGGTGGCGTTGAGCGGGGCGTTGGCGGCGCCTCTGTTTGCGGGGCGCGATGCACGGGATGGTCGGGAGTACAACACAAAGGGCGCGCTGGGCGCGGTGAACGCGTGCTCACCGCGGGCGCGCGCGTGGGCGGTCTAGCGTGCGGTTACTGCGAGCGAGGCATGAGGCAGAGAAGGGGAGAGGCCCGGGGCCTCACCAGCGTTGATGTGGAGAGGGGGAGCCGAGGCTTGCTGGCGGCCGGCGAGGAGGAGGACGAGGAAGCGAGGTCCGGCGAGGAGGCGGTCGAGGCGGCCAGGTGTGGTCCGGCGTGGTGGCTTCCGATGACGGCGTCGAGCGGCGGGGGTCGGGGTGGCGGACGGGGACGATGCTCCGACGAGCAGAGGGATGAGGAGGCGAGGAGGCAGGCCAGCGGGTTGGCTTCAGCGAATTCTAGGCGCTCCGGGCGGCGAGCGCATCTGGGTCGATGGGGTCGGGGCGCCGTTGCCCCGATCTGGATCGAGCAGAGGGGGCGAGGAGCGAGGGGAGTGGGGAGGTTGGTCCCGGATCCAGATCGGATCGGGAGAGGGAGTAGCGACGTGGGGGGCGGGGGAGGAGTGGGGCGACGGGTTAGGGTTTTCCCTCGAGTGGGGGGATGTGGAGTAGGGGGTGGAGCATCGGCTGGGCCGGCCTGGCCAGTTTCGGCCAGCTGGGCCGTGGCCCGGCAGGGGGGTTTCTCCTTTTAATTTTCTTGTTTGTTTTTTTTCTCTTTTGTATTTTCTTTCTTTCATTTATTTTCTCTTCTATTTTAGTTCAATTTAAAATATTTATGCATTTTATAAAACTGTGTCTTCTACACCATAATTATCCATGTAATATTTAGTACAAACCGAACATTTTTATTTTAATGTTTGAAAACTTTTATTGTTTTCCTGTAATTAAATTTTGAATTTGTTTCGGTTTTGGAATTATCTAGAGTTTATCAAGAGTAACCAAGGTGACGTGGTATCATTAGCGGGGATCACTGTAGCTTAATTATCTGGGCGTCATAATTCTCCTCCACTACAAGAAATCTCGTCCCGAGATTTAGGAGGCGTAAGGGGGAAAGAAGATTCTAGTTACGAAATTCTAGCGAGTGTTCTCGGTCTTAGTTGCTCTTTCCGAAGTAGTTGATCCCTTTTTGGTGAGGTCTTCATTTCTCTGCTCTAGGTCATCATGATGAAGTTGTCGTCCTTCCTTCAGGATCTTCACCGTACTTATGAAAGGGTAAGAAAGGAAAACTCTATAAGGACGGATTCTAACAAGATCGAGCATCAGACGGTTAACTCAGGGGAAGAAGCATAAGTATCTCCCGAATTGAAACTTAAGAAGATACCGAGAGCAAAGTAAGAAGGTACCATGAGAAGTTTCAAACGGATAGGCAAGCGTTCGATGCCTAATCAGAAGGTGAAAGGGGTTCAGAGCCACGAGAATAAGTATTTTGTCTGATACCAGATTTGGAGGTGGCTCATGAATTACATACGAGGCAAAACATGAGGAATAACTTTGGAAACAGGAGGTATATTGGAGAGTCAGGTTTCGATCCTGTGGAACTGTGGGTTATGGGCCCACCATGTGCTTAAAAGTAGGAAGGTCGATGATATCTTGTACGATCATGTAAGCCAGACATGTCAGAGGATAGTCTGTCGGTTATGTCGGCAACAACATCGGTACCAAGGGCGAGGGACGAAGAGAACCATTTTCCTGCTCGTTAAACGAGGGGGACCAGTAGGCAAAGTTCTCGTCCATCGGTGGTTACCGGAATGTCATCAACAAAAGTAACAGGGTCTTTTGACAGAATTGTACACCGAGGTGTTTCCATAAGGTGGAAATATTACTGCTTATATTATATTGATCACAAGAAACGTTAAACCAACCAATGGAAAGGAAAATATGATTTTCAGATTAAACAGAACAATGGAAAGGAAAATATGTTTAAACACATATTTCAAGGGTATATCCTTCCCAAGGACAAGCAGAGCATGATATCCATGTCAGGATATAATGTAGAAAACTCTTTAGGTAGGGGAGAGAAATTTCATGACATTACCCATACAACGGTGTTTGGATAATTGAGCAAGAAACATTTAGCATTGGGCTTCAAATGTTCTTGTTGAAAATCGGAGTACCATAGACATGCTTCGAGATAGCATTGACATGGTCATCAGGTAAAGATCAGACCTTGGAAACACAAAGGATTCATCGGAAACAACTTATAGGATAATTCTTACAATTTCCTCATGGAAGAATGGCTAAACCTGCTAAAAAGGAAACTATAACAATAGGTCCTCCGGCCAGGTGTGCTAGGCATGACATCACCTTACCGGGTCATATAAAGACCAATGTTATAACTCTTGAAAATATGCTCCAACCATCATATCTGACCGAGATTCAGATCTGATCGGTGTTAGGGAACCTCAGACTTAGGATGCCTGAGAGAAAAAGGTGTAATACAAATTGACGAGATGACATTGTAAAATTCTCGAGAAGTGAACTATGGAAGCGAGTTCCGAAACAAGAGTTCATCATTAAACCAAGGAGAGGATGAGGAGGTGGCTGATGGTCACAGCGGCCATTCCTCGAGATTTCCCAAATATGGATCTCCACAATTTTGTGAACAAGGAGATAACATTTATCAGATCAAATGATATAACGATGTATGCTTGATGGAAACATACACAATTAATCATTGGTTGAAAGGTGCGCCCGAATTATGGGCTTAGGTAGCAGGATCAATGTTAGAATGGTGATTCGATAACCAATGGTCTGATAATGAAATATCGACCATTAACTTCGAAGCAATAGGGTTGCTAGAGGTTTTGAATTCGCACAACAGAGTTCAGTCAGCACGGGGACCAAGAAAAGAATGGTGATGGCGAGAAGCATCACTATAACAAGAATTCTTAAGAGGTGGTGAAATCCTCAGAACATCCTTGACATAAAAGACAATAATACTCCAAGGTAAAGAAGCACAGATGCTGGATAGCAAGGAACTCAAGGTATAACACAAAACACAAACAAGTTTGTGTTGAGCGGAAGGCAATAAAATGGTCGATGATAACACAAATCATCGAGGGCAAGGATGGTATTTCACATCATGAGTTCAATTGATATCCTGGAAGAGCTCAGAATATTGATGATGATCATGACGCATTTGTCGGGAGATTTCATGGAGATGTAATCGATCGGCAATGACACCAAGTCAAAGGAAGCATGAAGCGAAAGGTTATTTGAACCACGAGTACAACACAAACTCGAAATCAAGCTTGTTGTTCGTGGTGGGACGATAAGACGAGGAAATCAACGCAAGCTTAGCTCATCATCGAAGGTTGTGCTCCGGGATTAAGGACCAGGTAGCATAGTTAAAATTAGCACGATAATGATGTAGCTGATCAGGCTAGGAATGACATGATGTAGCTGATGTGAGTATCGGCACACAACCAGAGGAAGAAACAATGCGAAGGCATTGGATTATAGAAGCAACTGACTAATTCAAAGATCACATGTAAAGGAATTATGATTACCAAATCAAAGGATCAGAAGCAAACACTCTGATTAAGGATGGATAAGTTGAGTAAGCTTAGGGGTAAAATCGACAACAATTTGATTGGTCGAGATCAAGCTCATGTTTAAAATGTCATTTGAGTCGGAAAGATAATTTAAAAGGATCAACTGATGATTGCGTGCGTTCGCACTCATGTTGAATCAATAGGATCAAAATGACGGTGCCTAAGGATACTAACGAATATTGCCAGACATATGGAAAGCATCGACAATGCAAGCAGACAAGTATTGCAGAGCAATAAGCTACTAAGAATTTTTGGAGGATCGAATAGTATTTCGAAGACCATTGTGAAACACATGAACAACGGTGAAAGAACGGATACTCAGTAAGTGTGAGGAATTATCCATAGGGGGTATTCATGTGGCAAAGATCTGCAATGCAATGGATCAAAAGATTCTTAAAAGTCGAAGAACAATTCGATGCATCTTCTAATAACAAGAGCAGCTAGGGATGAATGTAAAAATGGCAAGGGTAATAAGTTATCCATTAGGATTTATCAGTGGTAGGGAATTGCAAAATAAGTGGGCACAAAGTCTCGAGAGAACTTCAGCGAGTATCTTCAGAATCTTCTGGTGTAGCAAACGATCATCGGGAGTCAGGCTCTCCGGGAGAAAGTATTTTCGAGAACCTAAAGTTAGTTTTGTTTTTAGCAAAATCGTTTAACCCGAATACAAGAGAGACCAGAGTCCCAGAGTATAGGCCGAGGAATAAAAGATCCTAATACCACCCAATGGCGACGTGGGCCCGTAAGACACACAACCATGTTAGTAAAAGTTTTTGCAACGTCTAGACTCGACTTCGGCCAATGAGTGTGGAAGGGGGATTCCTACAGGCAGTCGGCTCTGATACCAACTTGTGACGCCCCCGATTCAATCATACACTAATCATACACGCAAACGTGTACGATCAAGATAAGGGACTCACGGAAAGATATCACAACACAACCCTAAAATAAAATAAGTCATACAAGCATCATAATACAAGCTAGGGGCCTCGAGGGCTCGAATACAAGTGCTCGATCATAGAAGAGTCAGTGGAAACAACAATATCTGAGTACAGACTTAAGTTAAACAAGTTTGCCATAAGATGGCTAGCACAAACTGGGATACAGATCGAAAGAGGCGCAGGCCTCCTTCCTGGGATCCTCCTAACTACTCCTGGTCGTCGTCAGCGGGCTGCATGTTGTAGTAGGCACCTCGGCGTAGTAGGAGTCGTCAACGGTGCCGTCTGGCTCCTGGACTCCGACATCTGGTTGCGACAACCAGGTAGAAGGGAAGGGGGAAAGGGGGAGAAAAGCAACCGTGAGTACTCATCCAAAGTACTCGCAAGCAAGGAGCTACACTACATATGCATGGGTATATGTATAAGGGGCCATATCAGTGGACTGAACTGCAGAATGCCAGAATAAGAGGGGGACAACTAATCACGCCGAAGACGACGCTCGCAGCCTCCGCCTTGCAGCATGTAGGAGAGAGTGGCTGAAGTCCTCCAAGTAGCATCGCATAGCATATTCCTACCCGGCGATCCTCCTCGTCATACTGTTAGAGAGCGATCACCGGGTTGTATCCGCACTTGGAAGGGTGTGTTTTATTAAGTATCCGGTTCTAGTAGTCATAAGGTCAAGGTACAACTCCAAGTCGTCCTGTTACCGAAGATCACGGCTATTCGAATACATAAACTTCCCTGCAGGGGTGCACCACATTACCCGACACGCTTGATCCCATTTGGTCGGACACACTTTCCTGGGTCATGCTCGGCCGCGGAAGATCAACACGTCGCAGCCCCACCTAGGCATAACAGAGAGATCAGCACGCCGGTCTAAACCTAAGCGCACAGGGGCACACCTGCACGTTACGAGGGCAGCCGAAAGCAGACCTAGCCTAGCAGGCGTTCCAGTCCAATCCGGTGCGCGCCGCTCAGTCGCTGACGTCACGAAATGCTTCGGCTGATACCACGACGCCGGTTGCCCATATCTTGTCCCACGTGGCGGTTAGTGCGTATAAGGTCAATGACCCAACTCAGATCAAATACCAAGATCTCGTTAAGCGTGTTAAGTATCAGCGAACGCCGAACAGGGCTAGGCCCACGTCTCTCCTAGGCGGTCTCAACCTGCCCTGTCGCTCCGCCACAAAGATCCACACGGAGGGCCGTTGGGACAAAGGTCCTTTCAGCCCCCAATCCGTGAATCACTCGCGGGTGCTCCACAAGCCGACCCGACTTTAGACACCACATGTATCATGTATAAAGTATATAGTATATACCCGTGATGACCTCCCAAGTGATCACAACCCGATAGTATAGCACAACAGACGGACAAGAATGTAGGGCCACTGATGGAATACTAGCATCCTATACTAACATGTAGGATTGCAGGTAAAGGTAACAACAATAGTAGCAAGGACATGCTATGCATTAGGATAGGAATAACGGAAAATAGTAACATGCTACACTACTCTAATGCAAGCAGTAGAGAGTAGAATAGGCGATATCTGGTTATCAGGGGGGCTTGCCTGGTTGCTCTGGCAAGAAGGAGGGGTCATCTTCGGTGTAGTCGAACACACGGACATCGGTACCGGTCTCAGAGTCTATAGGAAAGAAGTAACTGAGGGGGAACACAATAAATAACAGAGCAATCAAATGTAACACAAAACAAGACGCGCAATATGCGGTGCTAGGGGTGACCTAACGTAGTGGTAGGTGATACCGGCGAAGGGGGGAAACATCCAGGAAAGTATCCCCGGTGTTTTGCGTTTTCGGACAGATGAACCGGAGGGGAAAGTTGTGTGTTCGCTATGCTAGGGATGTGTGGCAGACGAACGGACTGCATATTTGGATTTGTCTCGTCGTTCTGAGCAAGTTTCATGTACAAAGTATTTTCATCCGAGTTACGGATTATTTTATATTAATTTTTAAAGTTTTAAATGATTTTCTAATTTTTGGATTTAATTTAATTCGAAACTAAATTAGTATTTAAATGCCATGGGTACACAGGAAGTGTACCCAGAAGTGTTCACCTGAGGCTGACAAGTGGGGACAGTTGACTAAGTCAACTACCGGTCAAGAGTCGATCAACAAGAGCCAACAGGCGTTGATCGGTCAATCTGACTAGTGGGACCCATCGGGTCGCTGATGTGGACTACTAACAGTGTTTTAGTTAATCTAATTAGACTAATTAGTGAGGTGGGGCCAGGCTGTCAATGGTCCATTTTTTAACAGAGTTTTATTTATTTAAAATAGTCTAATTAGTTAGTGGGTCCAGTCTGTTAGAGACTCAGGTTAGGGATTGTGTTATTTTAATTAAGTGATTAACAACGGTGGGGGGCCCACATCTCTGTGGCAGTGGGGGTGTTAGTGGGTTCAGCAACCACCGGTGCTAATCCGGTGGCTCCGGCGATCGCCGGCTGGCCGACTCCGGCCACGAGAGCTCACCAGGGTGGCGGCTTTGAAAAGCCCGTTTAACGACGAATCTGGTGGTGGTCGTGTGGCGGTCGGAGGTGGAGCGTCGAGGCGGTGGCGTTGAGCGGGGCGTCGGCGGCGCCTCTGTTTGCGGGGCGCGATGCACGGGATGGTCGGGAGCACGGCAGAAAGGGCGCGCTGGGCGCGGTGAACGCGGTTTCACGCGGGCGCGACGCGGGCGGGTCTAGAGTGCGGTGACCGCGAGCGATGCGTGAGGCAGAGAAGGGGAGAGGCCCGGGGCCTCACCAGCGTTGATGGGGAGAGGGGGCGCCGAGGCTTGCTGGCGGCCGGCGAGGAGGAGGACGAGGAAGCGAGGTCCGGCGAGGAGGCAGTCGAGGCGGCGAGGTGTGGTCCGGCGTGGTGGCTTCCGGCGACGGGCGCCGAGTGGCGGGGTCGGGTGGCGGACGGGGACGACGCTCCGATGAGCAGAGGGATGAGGAGGCGAGGAGGCAGGCCGGCGGGGTGGCTTCAGCAAGGTCCAGGCGCTCTTGAGCAGGTAAACCGCGGTCTTGACCGCGTCGCCCCAGAACATGGCGGGCACGGCCATGCTCTTGAGCAGGCACCGCGTCATCTCCACCACGGTCTGGTTGCGCCTCTCGACCACACCGTTTTGCTGCGGCGTGTATGGCGCGGTGGTGCAGTGCTTGATCCCTCCATCCTCGCAGTACAGACGGAATTCTGTGGAGTTGAACTCCCCGCCCCGATCGGAGCGAACGCCATGAGCAGCGCCCAGATTCAGCTTCAGCAAGGGCCTTGATCTTTTTGAAACGTTGAAACGCCTCATCCTTGGATTTGATCACCTCCAGCCACATGTAACGTGAGTGATCATCAACTACCAGCAAGAAATACCGATTACCTCTGGTTGTTGCTGGCTTGATCGGACCACAGAGGTCCGTGTGGACGAGCTCGAGCGCGTGCTCCGCCCGGTACGCCGAGGCCTGCAGGAACGGGAGCCGGTGCTGCTTGCCTAGGGCGCATCCGTCGCAGTACTGGTCGACGCGGTCGACGATGGGGACACCATTTGCCATCTCCAGGCGCGCGAGTTCGCGCAGCGCCCAGAAGTTCAGGTGGACTTAGCGCGAACGCCACAGCCATGCCGTGTCGTCGCCGCTCGCCAGCAGGCACACCGGCTTGGTTAGCGCCAGGGGAAGGACGTAGAGACGCCCGGCGTTGTGCGCGACGCGCGCGAGCAGCCACCCATCCGGATTGCGGAGGCGAAGGACCCCGTCGTGGATCACCGTCTCGCAGCCGAGCTCGTCCATCTGACCAATGCTCAGGATGTTGCTGCATAGACGGGGTATGTAGTATACCTCTGCAAGCGTCAGGTGTTTCCCGCTGCGGAACTTGAAGAGGATCGTCCCTCTCCCCTCGATCTGCACACTGGAGCCGTCGCCGAGCCTCACGGTCCCCCGCGCTCCCACGTCAAGCTCGGAGAAGATCTCGCGGTGATCGGACATATGATTGCTAGCCCCGTTGTCCAGATACCAGGAGGTGTCGCAGGTTCTGCCCTCCTGAGCAACGCGCGCCTGGGAGCGTTCCTCGTTGAGAAGAAACCGCTCGACCGGGCACTCAGTCGTGACCGTGAGCGCGGTGACCGTGGCGAGCAGAAGAGTCGCCTCATCATCTTGGTTGCCCGCCACCACAAGGTTCGCCTGATCCTTGCGTTCACGGTGCGGCTCAGTGCAGTGCTTTGAGAAATGCCCAGGTTTATTGCAATTGTAGCACTTCACCTGAGACATGTCGCGTTCCCCGTTCGGCGCGCCTTCACGGCCGCCGTTTCCGCCACCGCCTTGGCCGCCGCCTCGACGTGGCTTGCCGCGGCGGCGATTTGAGCCGCCACCTTGTCCGCCGGACCCGCCTGGTCCGCCGAGGCCTCCTTGGCCGCCGTTCTGGCTGCCGCCCTGCCCTTGGCCGTGCCGATTCTTGCGCGCGTGCCACTGCGCCTCCGTCATCAGGAGCTGAGCCCCGCCGCCTCCACCTTGATCGTTGGTGAGGTAGCGCTCCTCCGTAGAGTGCAGACGGCCGACGAGCTCCTCAACTGAAAGCGTGTTGAGGTCGAGCATCGTCTCGATGGAGAGAGCGATCTGCATGTAGTGGGGCGGGACGACGTGCAGGAATTTCTGAACCACCCTCACCTCTTCCATGGTGTCGCCGAGCGAGTGCAGGTTGTTGACGAGTGACGTGATTCGCATACCGAACGCGTCAAGTGTCTCGCCGTCGCGGAATGAGATCGCCTCAAACTCGGAGCGCAGCCATTGCGTCGTGGCCTCGCGCACGCTCGCGACTCCCATGCGCATGGTCTTGATCGTATGCCATGCCTCCTTTGCGGTCTTCTTAACCACGATCGTACCCACCATCTCCAGCGGTATGGATTGCAGAATGGCCACCAGCGCCGCCTTGTCGTTGGGGACGCTCGACGGGTTCCCTTCCACCGCGTCCCACATCAAGTTGGCCTCCATGTTAATCTGCATCAACATAGACCACTCGAAGTAGTTTGTCGGCGTGAGCATTGGCCACACGATGGTGCCGCTCGGGACGAGACGCTCCTGGACCGTGCGCTCGTGGATGACGACCTCCTTGCCGTACCGGCGGGTGCGGCTGCGACCACGGCTACGACCGCGGTCGGGAGTCGGCGAGCGCGCGCCACCACTACCGCTGCCGTCGCGATGGTGGGCTGCTGCGTTCGCCGGGGAAGTCGAGCCGGCCATGGGCACCGAGGAACTACGCGGCTCTGATACCACTTGTTGGAGCCGAGAGCTCCGGCGAGGCCTAGATCACGATCGCTGCTGTGAAAGGAAAAGGAAAACGCCAAAGGTTTTTGTGCTGCGCACAGTTCAACAGCTTTTCTCATTAATCTTCAGCTTATTTGTACATCAACTCGGAAACGAAAAACCCTCAACACCGCCGAGCCTACCGGACGTGCCATCCCACGTCGCTCGTCGTGCGCGAGGTGAGTGCAGGCCGAGTCCTACGCTGCATTGCCATCCCATGCGCTCACAACGGCCGCACTAATCTAGCTAGCTACTAACTGAAAACGAAAACAGCTTCTGCGTGTACATGCACATGAGTCAGAGCCGGTTATTCAGCTAACTGAAAGCAAAAACTATCCTAACACGCAAAGGATTACAGGCTCAACAGAGGCAAGGCGGGCCAGCGCCGGAGGACGACGAGCAGCAGTGACTCGTTTGTCTCGCTGGCATTCCTCTTGCAGGTCAGCTCTGCTCCTTTACTTGCCAATCCTCTGCTGCTAGAACTCCTCTAGACCCATCCCTTCAGTGTTCTTCTAATGCCTCATCTAAATTATGTGGGTGACTCCTTTCGATCATATAGTCATCTCATCGCATAGACCGGATATAATTTAGTCCCTCCAACAGGTGTCAAGTAAAGGACCCTTTTATACTAGCAGCAATGAAGGTCCACAACGCTCACCCTTATGGAATGCTCATCTCATGTCCTGGATGACAACAGTGTTAAATCGATGAAGGTAGCCGCATCACATGAACATGCCAAATTTTAGTTGAGCTATTTATCATAACAGTTGCATGCTTCAAGATATTCTAAGTTTTTTTTTAGATAATGAGACAAAGTCATATTAGTGTGAATTATATAGTTAGTATGAAGTATTACACTACCGCAACTCTACAATAGTATGGATCTAAACGGACATTCCCGTCTCAACAAGGCCAATCCGGTTGGGCATGCATTCCAATTTTCGGTAATTGCTTAGCTAGTCCATGTTTCGTCCATGCTCCACTGTCTAACCCGAACGTTCCTTGATGGCAATATACTGCACGCGTGTAAAAAAAGATAATGACTCATGCAGATGTCAGAAGGAAAATGATAATCACTCCTGTACTTGAGTTCATCTAGAGTTGTGGTATCGCCAAGTCTGGACGAGGTAACATGGCACAGGCTCTCTTGACCTCAACACGAAGTTAACGTGCGTGCGGTTTTTATCGCGCAAAAGCGAGCTCTCTCCTTTTCCACTCGAGTGCAGCTGCAACGGATTCAGAGAACTCACTAATTCCTAAATATCTGTAGTCTCAAACGAGGCTGGCACCTGGATCAGACGTGACTGGACCTCTTTCTTGGCAGCGAACAAGCAAAGGGAAGAGGGAACGTGTTGCAGTTGCATGGGAAATTATCGAGGAGACGGTCCAGCCTCTGCGTGATGTCATTGACTCCATGCAAGGTTGGATGTTGCGGATGGAGAGCTTCAAGGAGTGTGCTGAGGCTGCACTACGAGAGCTCTCCCTGGCGCTGCCTGTGTTGCAGAGTGCTCATGTGTCGCGCCCTTTAGTTATGCCTGGTGACAGCTTCGAGATCGAGAGGGGAGCTGAGCTTCATGGTTGTTTCTTCCCTCGTCCTAGAGACAGATCACCGTCGTTAGCCTCTGAGGGATTGGAAAATGATGTGGTTGTGACTCCGGTACTGCAGATCATGCCTGAGCTTCGGGAACTGTGTGGGGGCCCGGTTCTGCCTTTATCCGTCGAACACCTGAAGGTAGACCTGCCCGAGATCTCAATTGTTGCTTTACCGCCAGCATCATCCCTGGAGTCTAGCAAGATAATGGATGCCGAGGAGTGTGTTGATTTCGATGTTGCAATCTCTCGCTCGCCTAAGTCCATTGGGTGTTAGGCGCCGGCTAGCCTACCTCTGGGTGTCATGGAGCACAGAGTTTTAGATGTTGCTGCCTTTCCCTCGCCTGCGACCATCGATCAAGTGACGCATGTGACTCAGTGAGTGGCATGACCATTGAGCCAAGTGTGTTGGCACCTATCCAAATTCAAATGCTCTCTTTGCAAAAGAATTTTATGACTTGCTTGCCAGTGTGGAGGTTGCTAGACCTGGTTTGGGCAGGTCAATTGCTTGCCTCCTGATGGGCAAGTCAATTGCGTGCCATCACCAACCACGTAATACAAATCCGCCTCTGCTTCTTCCATTCTTAATCTTTTTTTTATGCAAGTGGAGATAACCCTGCTCGAGGTAATGTTGCTTTATGTGGTTACGATCATAGAGTTGTCATCCTCAAATGTCAACCCACCATCTAAAAGAAGCGACATCGAGAAGAAAACAGATACAACCGTTTACCTGCTGCTGTGTTCTTGAATCCTGTAGGATGTGTTGTTTCGGAATTTTCCAACCCGTTATCTAATTACTGCAGCATCACAAAACGTTATTAGTTAGCCATACACTGTAAATAAAGATCGCATAAACATATCCCACGCATATTCACACCCGCCTGTAGCTACCCAAATTCCCACCGTGAGCTCGTTCCTCATATGAATGACCCATGTGGAGTTCTGTATAATTGATTGGATAACCCTTGTGGAGTTCCATATAATTGATTTTGTTGTAGAAGTTGTTCAGATTTGTGATGATGATTTCAATCTCTTGTGTCCCCAGAATTTGTTACAGTATTAATTACTGGGTCCTATGATTTTTTTAGTAGAAGATCTGTGAGTATTTTTCTGCATCTGGACCTATGGAGTGACAAAGGTTGGAATGTTGAATAGATTGTCGATACATTGGATGAAACAAACAGGTTTCTGTTTTTGCCCATTTTGTTAACGCTAACAACCTGATCTTATTACATCTGCATTTACGTTACCGTTCCTCAAACAAACACCTCCCTAAATGCTTTACTTGGTTTGATCGTTTTGGGTATATGAACTTGAAGGATCCACGTATTATGGTTGGAAATTGGATGCATGACCTTAATAAAGATGTCATAAGGGTCAGTGCATATCTGTAGTTGATGAAACTAATAAGGTTTGATGTGAATCTGAGTCCCTTGATGAAGTTGCATTTGTTATTGTTTTTAAAAGAGGTCACAGACAAGTATAGTTATTCATGAATCTGATCCCAAACAGAATGTATTGGATTATTAATGTAGGTATGCCAGATTTCTTTGTTTCATGAAAGGATGTTGTTTATTATGTAAATTTGGCCTTTAACATTCTCTGACAGAAAGTAAAAGGTATATATGAGCTCCTAAATAGCTTGGAATTCAGCAGCTCATGAAAATGGATGTCTGTGATAATGAATGTGATAATGAAAGAACCAGAGGGAAGGATACAACTGTCTTAGCAATGGTGTTGATACGTAAGTACTCCCAGTGGCGGAGCTTCAAACAAATATTTGGGCGGGCCAAAGAGCTCTAATTTTTATTCTGAACCATATCTCTACTCCTAATGTCTCAGTTGGTAGATCATGTTCCGGGTTTTATTTTCATCCCACCTCACCCGGTCTATTTTAGTACTTCTTTGGTACTTCCTCCCACCTCCCCCTCAGCTGTGAAAAACCAAGAAAAACCCCGCGATCGAGAGTAGAGACTCCTAATGGAGCAGTTGGTAGCCTCGTACGGTTTATTTTTGTCCCACCACTTTCAACCGTTTTATTTCGCTGGTTTTTTTCGTCCCTCCCCCACCCCCCGGTTTAGTTTCGCGTCACCCTCTCACACAACGAAAACTCCTAATGTCTCTGTTGGTAGGTCGCGTTCCGGGTTTTATTTTCATCCCACCTCACCCGGTCTATTTTGGTACTTCTTTGGTACTTCCTCCCACCTCCCCCTCAGCTGTGAAAAACCAAGAAAAACCCCGCGATCGAGAGTAGAGACTCCTAATGGAGCAGTTGGTAGCCTCGTACGGTTTATTTTTGTCCCACCACTTTCAATCGTTTTGTTTCGCTGGTTTTTTTCGTCCCTCCCCCACCCCTCAGTTTAGTTTCGCGTCACCCTCTCACACAACGAAAAAAATCTTAACGGATCATAACTTTTCATGCCGGTGCAAGTTATTTTTAGTAATGTCTTTATGTGAAAGAATCAATCACGATCAATCTCTAAATATCAAATCTAAATTAATTAACCTTACCTTAAATTGCTCAATCACATTAATTAGGAAACAAAATAACCAATTTTAAGAAAATATCTACTCTTAATGGAGGGTATTACATACCAAACATAGGTACGTCATTAGCTCGCTTCCTTCCCTTCTCTTCCCTTCGTCCCTCAGTCCCATGCTCGTGGCGCTGAAGTGGCATCGACAGGCGATGGCGGCGAGGACAGCATGTGGCAGCCCCTGAAGCACGAACACGACTGCACCTCGGGTCTGCCGTGTCCCAAGATATGGGTGAGTTCTCGTGATGCCCACCCTAAACCCTCACGTCCTACAAATTCCTCAACCTCTAACATCTCGATTTCGTCCATGCTCTGATCCAAATGATGATGCAGCTCCGGTCGATTGACAATGGTGGTTCACCATCCTTCCTCTCAGCACCCACTCCTGGAGGAACGACACGCCATGCCGATCGAACCCGGTCGAGATCACTCACCAAGATTGCTATTCGGAAGTTTTTTGTCAAAAGTGAAGAGTGAGCCACTTGTGCAGGTGCAGGTTTTGTTTTAAAAATCCAATTTGTTTATCCTTTTGTCGCTGAAATTGTTTACTAATTATGTCATTCGTCCCACCTCCTATGATTTTTTTTGCTACCTCCTCCCACCTTCGCTGGTTTTTTTTGTAGATTTTTTTCGTCCCCTCCTCCCACTTCATCGGTTTATTTTCGCGTCACCAACCCTCTGCCAAATATTCTAATCTTTTGTATTTTTGAAGTTGTAGATGATTAGATTTTCAGCTAATTTTCTGTTGTAGGATACGCATTGTGGAAAGCTAACACTGACAAGCATAAATCGAACGCCTCAAGTTCCTCAAGTTCATGGCAAAAAAGAGAACTTACTAGCCTTAATGAGTGCAAACATTGGAATTCTTGATTTTTTTTATGTGTGCCATTTAAAGGATGTGGCCTTAGAACATATTTGCAGGCCTTGGAGCTTGTACGTTGGCATGAGACCTCATAAGTTACAGGGGAATCAATGACGCCACATTCAAGATCGGATTTAGTTTTTGTTTTAGGGAATGATAGAGAGTTAGTGAGGACGAGGGAACATGCTTTGGTTAGGGGCTGCGGTTTTGGGCCTTCCATTTCTTCTCTGCTAGGCAAAGCATAACTGTATGGATCTGGTTTGTAAAACTATCTTCTACTAATAGATATGACATTGCTGCTGTCAAGTTGTTGAAAATAATATGCTTGTTTGCGACGGAAGATGAGTGTAATTTCTATAAGATGTAATACAAAAGTACTTGTTTTTGCGGTGTTGTATGTATATACTTGATTTCACTGTGTGTGCATACTGAAGGATTTCGTGAAAGGAATATTGTACTTTTCTTGGTATAATCAATTTTTTTCACATGAATATAATTTTATCTGATGCTTGACATGATTACGGGTCATTCGTGCCATTAGATTTTTGGATGACCAAGCATTTATTACAATTTTTAGATGTCTATATTGGGTTTTGCAACTAGAGAGGTATGTAAATCTTAACTAGAGAGGTAACGAGATTGAGCTAGGTATGAAGATACCAACGATCGAATCTCGGGCAAGTAACATACCGATGGACAAAGGGAATTACATATGTTGTCATAATGGTTCGACCGATAAAGATCTTCGTAGAATATGTAGGAGCCAATATGAGCATCCAGGTTCCGCTATTGGTTATTGACCAGAGAGGTGTCTCGGTCTTGTCTACATAGTTCTCGAACCCGTAGGGTCCGCACGCTTAATGTTCGTTGACGATATTGTATTATATGAGTTATGTGATTTGGTGACCGAATGTTTTTTGGAGTCCCGGATGAGATCACGGACATGACGAGGAGTCTCGAAATGGTCGAGACATAAAGATTGATATATAGGACGATAGTATTCGGACACCGGATGTGTTCCCGGGGGTATCGGGTACTTATCGGGTCACCGGAAAGGGTTTCGTGCACCCCCGACAAAAGATATGGGCCTTATGGGCCAAGAGAGGGACGCACCATCCACAAGGGGCTGGTGCGCCCCACATATGGGCCGGCCAGGGATGGAGAAGGAAAGAGGAAGGGAGAAAGGCAAGTGTGGATTAGGATTCCCACTTCCTTCTCTCCCCCCCCCTCTTTCCTTCCCCCTCCATCTAATATGGCAGGGGCGCACAGGGTAAGGAAGCCCCAAGGGGGCCGGCGGCCAGCACTTGGGCGCCTCCTGGCCTCATCCTTCCCCCTCCCACCTATATATATGTGGGAAGGGGGGCAACTAGTGATGAAGCTATGTACCTAGGGTAGGGTCATGGACCTGTCCAAGATACCCTCCCCAAGGACATCCCTTAAAAAACCAGAAGAATCATCATCCACTCGACCATGAAGCTATGTTCCACTCGGCAGTCTTGAAGTCACTCGACCGTGAAGACTATCACTCGACTATCAGAAGACCTAGAGCCACTCTGCACTGCAACGGTCGGGAATTAAGTCATAGCTTTATGGTCATTATGTATCTTTATTACTGGCGTTACCAGTAACGCCCCCCTCTTGATGTACATTTAACCCTGTGTAACGGAGGGGAGCTGGGGGTCTTGGCGCACTCTATATAAGCCACCCCCCTCCTCTGGGACAAGGGTTCGCACCCCCTGTAACTCACACGCATATAATCTAGTCGACCGCCTCTGGGCTCCGAGACGTAGGGCTGTTACTTCCTCCGAGAAGGGCCTGAACTCGTAAAACTTGCGTGTATAACTCCTCCATAGCTAAGATCTTGCCTCTACATCACCTACCCCCTATTCTACTGTCAGACTTAGAGCCACGACAGTTGGTGCCCACCGTGGGGCAGGTGTCTTAGCGACTTGTTGGAGAAGTTGCAATTTTTCAATTCCCCATCGACATGGTTTCAGGCGGAGGTTTGTCCGAGGGCCGCAAGATCCGTATCGGCACGCTCGTGTTCGTCGCCGACGACTCCGCTTGGCTCCAAGAGGCTCCACTCGACATCGAGGCGCTCCCGTCCATGAGGGAACGCACTTCGCAGCGTCGTCCATGGCGTCCTCCTCGACTGACCATCGACTCAAGATGTCGATCGGCTCTTGTGGCGTCCTCCCTCCCTGTTGCCTGCCGACGCAAGCGTTCTGGTCGATCGAGGCTTCAGCGGTGGGTGAGGCACGCGGTGGCCCGCCAGTCGGCCGTCCCCCAAGTCGCGGCAATCGAGCCCGACGAAACACTCTACGGCTGTTCGATCTGTCGACTGGCTCCGTAGAAACTGCATCCGAGTGCAACAACAGTGATCTCGCGGCGGAAGTCCTGATGGTCGATTGGCCTCGCAGTCCTCCTGGCTTCCCTCGCATTGACGGTAGAGATGGCGGAGACGATCCGTCGCATGTCCACGAGGAGTACCTCCCCGAGCCCCTCTCTTTGCAGCAGAGGGAAGAACTTCGCTGCCGGAACATGGATGCACTTCATACTCCTATCATTAGAGAAATCCCCGAGGCCCGAGCCTTGGAGGAGGCGCGCATGGCCAACTTGGCTGAGCGAACTCAACTGGAGAACCTCCAGCACGCACTCGACGAGCGTGCTCGGCAGCGGATTCCAGAATCCAGTCGAAGACAACTTTTTCCGCCTCCAACTCAGGTATATCGAACCCCAATCCAGAATCTCGCAGCCGCAGCCCGAATAGCAGAGTCAATCCAGCCGTCCCAGTCAGAAGCCGACAGAGGTTTGATGTAGATCAGGGATTTACTCCGAGAAGCAGGAGAACAGAATACAGCTGTGTCTCAGTCACGCAATAGGATCCACAGCAGA
The DNA here is from genome assembly GCA_021605145.1 of Aegilops bicornis. Taxonomy (NCBI): domain Eukaryota; kingdom Viridiplantae; phylum Streptophyta; class Magnoliopsida; order Poales; family Poaceae; genus Aegilops; species Aegilops bicornis. The sequence continues at coordinate 32,606,170 of CM038670.1, forward strand.
TCCGTCGTAGCAGATACAGTCCAGTCGGCCCACAGCCCAAGATTGCCCCGAGGCGTGAGGGGCGTGGAGACCGACGAGATCGGTATAGAAATCGCGATAAGTATGATCGCCAACTCGATCATGATGATCGTCGTCGAGTATCCACACCTCCCCCAAGGAGTGGGTCATACGTGCCTCGACAGCATGATGACAGACGCCCTCACAGTGGTGGGCGAAGGATTCCAGTCGACCCCAGGGAACCAGGCTTTGATGCGAGATCTATTCTTGTACAAGGTTTAGTCGACAGAAACAGAGCTCACAGAGAAGTCCATGACAGAGATTTACCAACCAGCAGCAGAGTGCATGTCTCAGGTCCCGAGTGCTTCAAAGAGAGCCATCGTGGTCATGGTGATTCCTCCCAACTTCAAAGTTGGCGATCGGAGTCAAGAAGTTCATCGGCGAGTCCAAGCCCCGACACTTGGCTTGAGGACTCTGAGTGGCTGTTCAGATTGGCGGCGGCAATGATGAAGTGGCTATGAAGCACCTTCCTCTCGATGTTGGAGGGCTCGGCGAGCATGGTTAAACCGATTAGCGCTCGACAAGATTTCTGATTGGGAAGATCTTGCCCGAGTGTTTGTCAGAACATTTGAAGGAACATGCAAACGACCAGCAGGGTTGACAGAGCTGCAATCTTGTGTGCAGAAGCCCAATGAAACTTTGAGGGAATATATCCAGAGATGGATCACGTTGCATCATACGATGGAAAATGTGTCTGATCACCAAGCAGTTTGTGCCTTCAAGGAAGGCATCAAATATCGAGAGTTGAATCTGAAGTTCGGTCGGACCGGAGATATGTCTCTGAGTCGGAAGATGGAGATTGCCACCAAGTATGCTAATGGTGAAGAGGAGGATCAGCTCCGGAGTGGAAAGCGCAAAACAGTCATCCACGAAACCGAAAGAGGCAACTCCAATCGGAAGCAGAAGCGCAAAGCCGAGCCAGCTGCTCCTGGAGAAGCCTTAGCCGTGACTCAAGGGAAGTTCAAGGGGAAGCCCAAGGGGCCCTGGAACCCTAAAAAAGTAAAAGATCAAGATGGGAATGTTGTGTTGGATTTTCCATGCCACATTCACACAAAGAAAGATGAGGAGGGTAATCTCATTTACCCAAAGCATACCACTCGACAATGTCGGCTCCTGATCCAGCAGTTCCGATAGAAGCATCCCAAAGAGAAGGAAAAAGAGTCAGACAAAGTTGAGGACAAAGTGGAAAGTGACGGTGGTTACCCTCACGTCAATTCCACTCTGATGATTTTTGCTGATGTTGAGAGCAAAAGTCGTTGAAAGTCATCAACAGAGAAGTAAACATGCGCCCGGCGACGCCCAGATTATTTGAAATGGTCTCGAATCGCCATTACATTCGACTACCGATCACCCGACGCATATAGCCACCCCCGGGAGGCAAGCATTGGTGGTCGACCCAGTCGTCGAAGACACTCGGTTGACTAGAGTTCTAATGGATGGTGGCAGTGGCCTGAATATTCTGTATGCGGAGACGTTGAAAGGAATGGGCATTCCGATGTCCAGACTCAGTGAAAGCAATATGAGTTTCCATGGAGTCATTCCTGGCAAGAAGGCTGAGTCACTCGGCCAGATCGCCCTTGATGTAGTTTTCGGTGATTCCAAGAATTACCGCAAAGAAAATTTGACATTTGAAGTTGTGGATTTCAGTGCTTATCACGCTATTCTGGGTAGGCCAGCTTATGCACGGTTTATGGCTCGACCATGCTACGTGTATCTCAAGTTGAAGATGCCTGGTCCTAAAGGTGTGATCGCTATCACTGGCAATCGGAAGAAGGCAGAAGAGTGCTTCTAGAAGGGCTCGAAGATCGCCGATGCACAGATGGCAGTAGTGGAATTGCAGGAGTATCAGAAAAATGCAGATCCGAGTGATTTGTTGCGAGCTAAGAAGCCTGCCATGGATTCAGCATTTCAGTCGTCTGGCGAAACGAAGCCGATTCATATTCACCCGGCGGATCCCAATGCTACTCCGACTCACATATCAACAACACTCGACTCCAAATAGGAAGAAGCGCTCATCCAGTTCCTCCGTGAGAACTGGGACATCTTTGCATGGAAACCTCCCAACATGTCTGGTGTTCCCAGGGAGCTGGCTGAGCATCGTTTGCGAGTCCACCCGAAAGTGAAACCAGTCAGAGAACATCTTCGACGGTCCGCCGTGCAGAAGAGAAAGGAAATCGTTGAAGAAGTGGCTCGGCTCCTAGCAGCTGAGTTTATCCGAGAGATTTACCAATCCGAGTGGTTAGCTAACGTTGTCATGGTTCCTAAGAAGGACGACTCACTTCACATGTGCATTGACTTCAAGCATATCAATCGGGCCTTCCCGAAAGATCACTTTCCTCTCCCTCGCATCGACCAAATTGTCGACTCAACTGCGGGGTGTGAGCATTTGTCCTTTTTGGACGCTTATTCGGGGTATCATCAGATCCGTCTGTATGGACCCGACGAGATAAAAACAGCTTTCATTACCCCATTTGGGTGCTTGTTATGTCACCATGCCATTCGGCTTGAAGAACGCTGGAGCCACATTCATGCGGATGATTCGTAAGTGTTTACTCACTCAAATCGGTCGAGAATGTGGAAGCATACATGGATGATATTTTGGTTAAGTCATGTAAAGGTTCCGACCCTCTTGGCTGACCTTGCTGAAACCTTTGCCAACCTCGGAAGGTCTGATATCAAGCTTAATCCATCAAAGTGCACATTCGGAGTCCCAGGCGGAAAATTGCTCGGTTTTCTTGTTTCCGAACGAGGGATCGACGCTAACCCAGAGAAAGTGGGTGCCATACTCTGAATGAAACGCCCCATGCGTGTACATGATGTCCAGAAGCTTACTGGTTGCTTGTCCGCCCTAAGTCGATTCATTTCTTGCCTTGGTGAGAAGGCATTTCCTCTTTACCGACTGATGAAGAAGTCAGATAAGTTCGAGTGGACTCCTAAAGCTGATGCAGCATTCGCAGAGCTAAAAGCCCTGCTTTCCACCCAGCCGGTGCTTGCTGCCCCAATCAGCAAAGAGCCTTTACTGCTTTACATTGCAGCCACTGGACAAGTCGTCAAGACAAGATTTACTACGAGCGGGAAGAAGAAGGAAAAGCCTATAAAGTTCAAATACCAAAGATATTATGTTTCTGAAGTTTTGACTCCATCAAAGCAAAGATATCCGCATTATCAGAAACTTGTTTATGGGATTTATATGACCTCGAAGAAGGTTGCACATTACTTCTCTGACCATTCAATTTAAGTCGTCAGCGATGCTCCATTGTCAGAGATTCTGCACAACAGAGATGCAACTGGTCGAGTGGCAAAGTGGGCGATTCAACTCCTTCCCTAAGATATCAAGTTTGAGGCAAAGAAAGCTATCAAGTCCCAAGCAATAGCAGATTTCCTCGCCGAGTGGATCGAATAGCAACTGCCGACTCAAGTTCTCTCGGAGCACTGGACCATGTTTTTTGATGGCTCCAAGATGCTAAACGGTTACAGTCTTTGGGGTGGTACTGGTATCCCCCCGAGGAGACAAGCTCAGATATGTCCTCCGGATTCACTTTGATTCCTCCAACAACGAAACAGAATATGAGGCACTCCTGTATGGGCTACGTATGGCCATTTCACTCGGCGTCCGTTGCCTTATGGTCTATGGCGACTCAGATTTGGTAGTCAATCAAGTCATGAAGGAGTGGGACGTCAGAAGCCCAGCCATGACTGGTTACTGCAACGAAGTGAGGAAATTGGAAAAGAAGTTTGAGGGGTTAGAGCTCCATCATATACCTCGACTGAAAAAATCAAGCTGCCGATGATTTGGCAGAGATAGGTTCCAAGAGAGAAGCCATTCCCAGCAATGTGTTTTTGGAGCACATTCACACACCGTCAGTTCAAGAAGATCCTTTCACTGAAGAGCCCCCGCAGCCTAAGAGTGCCACAGATCCGACTGAAGTCGAGGTCCCAGCCCTGGTCGACCTGATCATGGAGGTTTTGGTCATCGCTCCCGACTGGACAGTACCGTACATTGCATATATTCTTAGGAAGGAACTCCCAAGAAGACGAAGAAGAGGCTCGACAGATTGTCCGTCGATCCAAAGCCTTTACTGTGATAGGAGGCCAATTATTCAGGGAAGGAGTGACGGGAGTCAGTCAGAAATGCATAACGCCAGAAGAAGGTCGAATGATCCTCAACGAAATCCACTCGGGGACCTGTGGTCACCATGCGTCCTCTCGGACCATCATGGCTACAAAGATACCGAAGCGGGTTTTACCGGCCACGAGCAAATGAAATGGCGAAAGATATAGTCGACAAATGTGAGGGTTGCGGTTTTACTCCAACATGTCGCACAAGCTGCGTCGATACGAAGACCATTCCACTCTTCCGCCCTTTGTTGTTTGGGGATTGGATATGGTCGGACCGCTGAGAACCGGTAGGAGCGGCTTCACTCACGTGCTTGTAGCAGTCCACAAGATTACCAAGTGGATTGAGGCTAAGCCTATCAAGAATCTTGAAGCCAGCACTGTCTGCTTGCCGAGAATTGACATTCAGATACGGAGTTCTGCACAACATCATCACTGACAACGGGAAGAACTTCGATTCTGATGAGTTTAGAGCCTTCTGCGCTTTCAGGGCACACGAGTCGACTATGCTTCAGTCGCTCACCCCCAGTCGAATGGACAAGCAGAAAGAGCAAATGGCCTAATTCCCAAAGGATTGAAACCCCAACTGATGCGTGATCTCAAGCACGCAACAGACGCCTGGGTTGATGAACTTCCGTCAGTTATTTGGGGTCTAAGGACAACTCCCAATCGGTCGACTAGCCGAACTCCATTCTTCTTGGTCTATGGAGCTGAAGCCGTTCTGCCGAGTGACTTACTTCACAATGCACCACGAGTCGAGGTCTTCTCTGAAGATGAAGCAGAACAGGCTCGGCAGGATGCAGTCGACCTTTTAGAGGAGGAAAGAGAAATGGCTTTGATCCGGTCGACCATTTATCAGCAAGACTTGCGTCGATTCCACGCCAGAAACGTGAGGGGTCGAGCCTTTCAAGAGGGAGACTTGGTTCTTCGAGTGGATCAACAGAAACCACACAAGCTCGCCCCTGCTTGGGAAGGTCCCTTCATTGTCACCGGAGTTCTCCACAATGGAGCATACCATCTTTATAATGTTGAGTATCAGAAAGACGAGCCACGAGCTTGGAACGCGGAGCTGCTCCGCCCCTTGTATACTTAAGTACTCACTCGGATGAGATTTAATAAGAAATACCTTTGTAGTTTGTTTATCAAAGACAAGAGCTTTATGATCTTCCTGAACAATCTTTTGTTGCTTTTGTTTGCGTGTGAAATCCCCCAGTGGGTAACTTCGCTGCGAATCCGTTTCGCCTAAGTTTAAAAAAAATCCTACCGAGTGATGAGCAAGCCTCTCACTCGGGGGCTTAGCTGCGAATCCGTTTCGCCTAAGTTAAAAAAATCCTACCGAGTGATGAGCAAACCTCTCACTCGGGGGCTTAGCTGCAGTCTAAGTACTCGCCTAAGTTTAAAAAATCCTACCGACTGATGAGCAAGCCTCTCACTCGGAGGCTTAGCTGCAGTCCAAGTACTCGCCCAAGTTTAAAAAATCCTACCGAGTGATGAACAAGCCTCTCACTCGGAGGCTTAGCTGCAGTCCAAGTACTCGCCTAAGTTTAAAATCCCACCGAGTGGTGAGCAATCCTCCCACTGGGCTTAGCTTCTGATCCAAGACTCGCCTAAGTTTTAAAAATCCCACCGATTGATGAGCAATCCTCCCACTCGGGGCTTAGCTGCGATCCAAAGACTACTAAGTGTAAAATATCCCACCGAGTGGTGAGCAATCCTCCCACTCGAGGGCTTAGCTGCAGTCCAAGACTACGCCTAAGTTTATAAAATCCCACCGAGTGATGAGCAATCCTCCCACTCGGGGCTTAGCTGCAGTCCAAGACTCGCCTAAGTGTAAAAAATCCCACCGAGTGGTGAGCAATCCTCCCACTCGGGGCTTAGCTGCAGATCCAAGACTACGCCTAAGTTTAAAAAGTCCTACCGAGTGGTGAGCAATCCTCCCACTCGGGGGCTTAGCTGCAGTCCAGTACTCGCCTAAGTTTAAGAAAAAATCCTACCGAGTGATGAGCAATCCTCCCACTCGGGGGCTTAGCTGCAGTCCAGTCACTACAAAAAAAAGACACATCCGTGACATTTTGGGCCGAACGAATTTTTTTGCTGTCATACATATGACACTTCTATGACGATAATTGTGACAAAACCCGGTATCATCATAGATGTGGTGGGCTCCTACTTCTATGAAAAAAAATCATGACAGAAAATGGGCATTTCGTCCTGGGCGGGCCGGAGACGCAGATCCATGACATTCTTTGAGCCATCAATGACGGAAAAAACCGTGGTAGAAGCGAGGGGGATGAAAATTTCAGGGAGTTGCCGGTTACGGTGGGAGGCCGAGGGCCGAGCGATGCGCGTTTCTCTCATACACGTGCGAGGCGTTGGCTCTAACTGAAACCGAGCGAGGCGTTGGGCTCTAATCGAACCGGCGATTGCCTTTGAGGGCTACGCGTTACATCGAACTCTGAGCGATCGATCGATGGCTGTTAACTGAACCCGATGGAGCGATTCCTTCGCTGCTACTAACTGAAGCCGATCGATTGGATGAACTGTGAGTGTTGCGGGGGGGGGGGGGGGGGTTGGATGAACAGTGAGCGGTGGCGTTGCCTCTGGATGAACATGACCCGGGGTGTGGAGGGCTGGATGAACAGTAGATGGTTGAGGGGTGGCCGTGGAGTGGTGGTTGAATAGGACCCCGTGGTGTGGAGGGCTGGATGAGCGATGAGCGGTGGAGGGGTGCCCGTGGAGGGGTGGTTGAACAGTAGCCGGTGGAGTAGCGCGCGGTGGAGGCTGAATGAACAGGAGCCCGTGGAGGCTGGAGGAGGTCGACGGTAGCCCGTGGAGACTGGAGGAGGTCGACGCTGGAGATGAATAGTATCTCGTGGAGTCCCGTTTTGCGGTATGCCACACCCCTCCCGATGAACAGGACCTCCGTTTCGACTGTAGGAGGTCCGTTTCGTCCGTTTTGCGGTATGCCACACCCCTCCCGATCAACATGACCCCCGTTTCGACCGTAGGAGGTCGGTTTCCTCCGTTTTGCGGTACGCCACACCCCACCCGATCAACAGGACCCCCGTTTCAACCGTAGGAGGTTCGTTTCCTCCATTTTGCGGTACGGCAGGCTCCTCCCGATCAACAGGACCCCGTTTCGAACGTGGCCGGTCGAACACAAGGCCGTTTCCTCCGTTGTGCGGTATGCCAGGCCTCGTTTCCATCGCCTATTCCGTCCAAGCCCTCCCGATTAACACGACCACGCATTCCATTCTGACCTAGCCGGTTGGCTCCCCATGAACACGACGACGATGATGTTTCTCCGTTTCGACCCAGCCATGTACGTATGCGTGATAGGGGTTCGAGACCCTGCCCGTATGTACGTGTGTGGCCGTATTTTCTTTCTTGCACCCTCGTCGTTGTACGTATGTGTACATGCTACGTGTGCGCCTCTACTACGACACGTGTGCGCCTCTACATCCAACAGTATATATGTACGTACACGTTCGTGACCAGAATGACAATGCTACGTACACTTCGACCAGGTGGGTCCCGACTATCAGGCACTTCCTTGCGTGCGAAGATGTAGCTGGTGGGTCCCAGCAGTCAGGGGGAAATGTTTTTTTGCTAAATACGGTGGCCCGTCTGGTGGGTCCCCGCTGTCAGGTGGAGGAATAATTATTTTGCGCGTAATAAGGAGGCACTTCCTTGCTGCGGCCGTGGACCCAGCTGTCAGCCTCTCCACGCGTCAGATCCACATCCGTTGGAAGCCATTCCTTGACCACGTTGACCACGCGGCCGAGAGCACCAGGGCGGTGGACAACGGCGAGGCCTAGGAAGGGGACGACATGGAGCCGGGGAAGACGCGGCAGTGGATGCCCACGCGTAGAGGACTATGAGGGTTCACTCGTTCGGCTGCGGTGTGAGGCTGCCGTCGCCGCAGAATAACAGGGGGTGTGGGTGCGTAGAGGGATAGCCTGGCCAGCGGTGGGAGTAGTAGGGGGAGGTGAGGCCTCCGCAGCATCACAGCCGGCCATGGGCGGCAGGAGCAGGCGGCACGACTGGCGCTGCTTTGGGCGGCTGGAGCAAGAAGACCAGAGGTTAAAGAAGCACTACGGCCGTTGGATGGACATCGTACGGTCAATGGAGCTAGAATTGTTCATATATTGACTAAAGTTGACAAAGGCCTCCGTCGATCAACTTAGTAGGCCCACAAGTCAGCCTCCCACCAAGGTTGGTCCCAGCCTAGCGTGGGGGTATTCATTTTTTGTGCGTAATAAGGAGGCACTTACGGTGGCTCCGAGCCGACAGGCTGGGAACGGTTTTTTTCACAACACGGTGGCCCATCCTGTGGGTCCCAGAGTCGTGGGAAACGTTTTTCGCGAAATACTGGTGGCCCGTCTGGTGGGTCCCTGCTGTCGTGTGGAGGAATAATTATTTTCCAGCGTAATAAGGAGGCACTTCCTTGCGGCTGCCGTGGACCCAGCCGTCACCTCTCTCCACGTGACAGATTTCTTCCGATGGAAGTCGGTTGTTGACCACATTGACCACGCCGCACCGAGAGCACCACGGTGGTGGGCGACGACGAGGCCTAGGAAGGGGACGACGGGGAGCCAGGGAAGACGCGGCAGCGGAAGCCCGCGCGGAGAGGAGTATGAGGGTTCACTGGTTCGGCTGCGGTGTGAGGCTGCCTCACCACAGGGCCTGGCCAGCGGTGGGAATAGTAGGGGGCGGTGAGGCCTCCGCGGCAGCACAGCCGGACACGGGTGGCAGGAGCATGCGGCATGACCGGCGCTGCTTTGGGCGGTTGGAGCAAGAACACCAGAGGTTGTAGAAGCACTACGGTCGTTGGATGGCCATCGTACGGTCACTGGAGCTAGAATCGTTCATATTGACTAAAGTTGACAAAGGCCCTCATCCCAGTCAACTTAGTAGGCCCACAAGTCAGCCTCCCACCATGGTGGGTCCCAGCTAGCAGGGGGAGTATTCATTTTTTTGTGCGTAATAAGGAGGCACTTTCGGTGGGTCCGAGGCGACAGCTGGGAACGCGTTTTCGTGAAATACGCTGGCCCGTCTGGTGGGTCCCATCACCGTGGGGAAACGTTTTTTCATGAAATAAGGTGGCCCGTACGGTGGGTCCCTGCTGTCAGGTTGAGGAATAATTATTTTACGCGTAATAAGGAGGCATTTCCTTGCGGCCGCCTGGACCCAGCTGTCAGCCTGTCCACGTACAATACTATCCTGATGGAAGTCGGTCGTTGACCACGTTGACCACGCCGCGCCGAGAGCACCAGGGCGGTGGTATGGACGACGGCAAGAGTGGGACGACACGGAGCCGGGGAAGACGCACTAGTGGTAGCCCGCGCGGAGAGGAGTACGAGGGTTCATTGGTTCGGCTGCGGTGTGAGGCTGCCGTTGCCGCAGAATAACAGGGGGTGTGGGTGAGTAGAGGGATGGCCTGGCCAGCGGTGGGAGTAGTACGGGGCGGTGAGGCCTCCGCGGCATCACAGCCGGCCACGGGAGGTAGGAGCATGCGACACGACCGGCGCTGCTTTGGGCGGTTGGAGCAAGAAGACCAGAGGTTAAAGAAGCACTACGGCTGTTGGATGGACATCGTACGATCACTGCAGCTAGAATCGTTTATATTGACTAAGTTGACAAAGCCCTTGGTACGCGTCTACTTAGTAGGCCCACAGCTCGGATTTGGCAGAGAACATATAGCCCATTTGTGATTTGTAAGAATGTACAGCCCATTTTTCAATTCTAATGGAATTTAGTACAGCCCATTTACGGGTTTGTTAAAAGTACAACCCAACTTCTAGCTTGGACAACGATTAATAATTTCAAACAACCGCTCAAAACAGAATTAAAAAAAAAATTCCCACATTTTGATGGGATCCGTTTTATCCGAAATTTCTAGTCAGGTTAAATATAATTTCAAAATAAAGTTGTATCACGTTAAAATCCAACGAAATATTGCGCGCGCAACAAGTAATGAAATTAAAATTTCCAAATTCCAAAAATAATATATTTTTCAATCTAATTATGTGTTTGGTGCATAGTAATTGCCTAGTTATTATAATCACATCCCATTTATTATTTCTTAAATTCCATTTTCTTGTTAAGCCTAATGCGTACCTCCTAGGAAACTTTGCAGCCCAGCGGGGCGGATAACAAGTTGACCCGGATATTGTGTACAACTGTCGGCCCAGTTGCATTGCTGATGTTGAAAAAAAAGGCCTGTGTAGTACAGTACAACCTAACATGGTTACTCAGCCCACATTCAGGGACGCCGGAAAGGCCCAAACAAGGCTTCTGTACAACTTTTTGAAGTCACTGAGCTCAATTAATAACTTAAGAAAAAATTTAGATTACAGTGGAACCTAATTAAAAGCTGTCACGAGCAAATAAATAATTCATCGGGTCCCACTTGTGCGTGTGCGCGTGTGTGTGTATGTGTGTGTGTGTGTGTGAGAGAGAGAGAGAGAGAGATAGAGAGAGACCCATCGGTCGATGCTCGTAAATACATCTTTCAGCCATATGCATTGCTGATGCTCAGTAAAAACTTATATAGTTGACACAATCATATAGAACATCATAGCACACTGAACTTGCATACAAAAATTTCACGCAGGCGGCACAATCAGGATGGAAGCAGTGGATCGCTACGGGAAGGGCTATGTTGAAACCAACGAAGTCGTACATAACGATTCATCGTCTTTATAAATGACGGGGAAATATCTTGAATGTTGTGCAAAGAAAACAGACAGACAACACAATAAGTTCTGTTAGCACATTAAGTTGACGTACAACATTTTCTAAAAAAAGTTCAGGTACAAAATTAGAATAGGTCACAATCAAATGTACTGGCATAGCAGTGCTTCAGACCCATAGCTTGGATTTAACTAGTACTATCTGACAAGATTCAGTTGTTACCTCAAATTAGAGCACATCCAGGCAGCCAGCCCTGCCTTTTCTCCCAAAGAAGCAGTGGCCTCCGCCGCGCGATGGAGTAGGCCCTGTGCCATCCATCGTTCCGAGCAACACGGGGAAAGTCTGACGTTGACTTCTGTAATGGACGTCGTCGACGGACCCTGGCACCAGCGGCGGTGGCAGGACTTTGATTGATGGATTGACCTCTTCTTCGACATGCACGAACACTCGATACAGGTACATCCCTAACGTGGTCCGCGACGGCCTTGGTGGCGACGAATAGTACAACTCCGGTTCCTGCACCGATATCTCAACACCAATCACCTTCGGTATGGTGGACAGCTTCTTCATCCATGCCATAACAGTGGGAGCCCAGCTGTCTGGAGGAACAAACATACTTACGAGCTCACCTCCAAGGTCGTTGATAAGCTCGTTAATGGACTCGCTGTTCCAAGCAGGTCGAGGCATGCCATGGAAGGTAAGCTTTGTTAAAAACTCAAGCTCAGAGGGCACCGAGCCAAATCCTGGGTGCCACCGATCAAAGCTCACCAGCGCGCCATCGCAGAACAAACGCCGGGAAGATTCGAACACACGACTGCAGTCAGAAGTTGTTCGGAACCTGACGAAGAAATCAGCCGGTGGCGGACAGACTTCGACGAGCAAGTCACTTATTTGGATGCCGTGTGCAATGCCAAGAGCTTTGACAAGGTCGTCTGGCGAGACGGGAGGCCGGTCGCCGTTGATGGTTACCATCAGCACTTTGCCGGCAAACTGGTCGTCAAGCGCCGCCATGCCACTGTTGAGCGACAGCATGCAGCGACCGAAGGCAGGACGGACCTCAGGATCTCCGGCTCGGAGATCCGCATTGACTAGCGACATGATAGTGCGCTTGAGTACAGGGAGTACAGGAGGGGGATTTGGGGGAACTGGAGTAGGAATCGATATTCCAGAGGTGGTGGAGGGGCGGAGACTGGGGATGAAAAGGTAGCATGCATTTCGAGCACGCGCCAATATGCTCTCGGAGCGCAAGCGCACGAAAAGACCGGTGGCGCCCACATGTTGGCCTAAGAGTCCTTATTCTTCCTTTTTTGGAGAGCCCGGCCTTTTTTTTCAGGATCTTTTGGGATCCCGGCCCGAGAGTCACAATTGACCTGTTTGGCATTGCGTTACTACTCGTCCCATATTCAACGACACCTCGCTGGCCCAAACAAGTGTACATCATTGAAAAGATAGTGAGCTCAAATTATATAACTTGAAAAAAGGAGATATACTCTGAACACTGGAGAATGGTGATGCCCTCATTTAGCCCACCAGTAGTTCGAGACAATAAATAGTTTGAAACAACGATATATACAACATTCAAACACTGACTAGTAATTACTACTGACATAAACATCAAGACATGATAGTTCATAAGAAGTCTTGCTACACCACCAAAATGTACCCATCTGCAGCGCTCAGACTCTCGTGATCCGCATTTAGAATGACATTCTAAGCGAAGCAACTATTACATAGAAAGAGTGACATAGACGAGGATGACCAAATGACAAGGAATATGCATAACAAAAGAAAGAACTACCCATCTAGAACCAGCAGCAAAGACAACAAAGTCATTCGAAGAGATGATCCAACACCATCATAATTTGTGGCCCGCTTGACGACCGGTGATCCGGAGACACGATTACTCCACCCTTTCGATGCAACATCCCAATTACCTATCAACCTGAAGGCTTGAACCACATCACTTCTGTCAGAATTGAGACATCCAAGGATCAAAGTTAATCCGGATGCCTTTGTCATTCTCACCTTCTTTTGGCTGCAGGCTGTATCATTGACAATCAGGGGAGTATGCTCCCGAACTCCTAGGGCTCACCGTGTAGACACAGTTTTCCATAGCAAACAGAGCCTCTCTGCCATCAAGGTCCTTGCCAACGGTGATCTCCTGGTTAATCGGATAATTGAGTCCGAGAAACAGAGAGTGTGAACAAAGGCTGTTTACCCGCCTCCAACTAAAAAATCCTAAAGGCCCCAACAAGCTGGTATCCTGCTCATAGACGTAACAGCCACTGTCCGGATACTCACGTATTACACGGTGCTTGTATACAATGGGGTTTTTGCAATATAACTTTTCCGACTCATGTGTCCGAATGATCATCAGTCTTTTGCCATTGCCTGATCGAGCGAGGAACCATTTGTGCTTCCCTGTTTTTGGCAAAGGTGGTGTAATTACAAAGGGCAGTAACTGTAGGGACACTGCATCATATCAAAAAGGACAGACATTGTTAATTTAAGATCAGCATTGTTCAGAGTATGAGTAGGATAACGCAAGAAATAGCATTGATATGTCCCTGTTGGAACTGGGAGGAAAATACAGGGAAATGTATACTGGGTTCGAAAATATAGAAGTGCCATGCATGGTTATACATGTTATCTCGCAATCGATTCTTCACAGGAAACTACCATGTCATGCATGTTATGTAATCATGTTACAAATTCTTCAAGGTAACTAACATACCATGCATTGTTATAAACTCGTGTTCTGTGGGAATTTTTTTTGTGAGGATATTATTCTAGCCATTGATTGCTGAAGGGCGAATATATGTATGTACACATGGTAAGCATTGCAGGATTTCACTACTTCCAAATATAGACAGTGTATGGTTAGATGAAACCAACAATGTGGTGCATGTTTCTACATCATGAAAATGAGGAAACTAACATGGCCACTGATACACACTCATATTTAGTAGTAGTATATAGATTACTGTAAAATAAGGATAATATCCATATATTCCTAACCGTTTGATTATTCAGGGTACAAACTGGCTGTAATGACATGGTCACAATCGCATGAATTAACTCATTACAAATATAGCTGATTGACGGCGTCTCTAATATATTGCCATAGTTCTACTCAAATTCTGCTCAAACATGGATATGCCAATCATCACAAAAAGTTCAAACAGTGTCATGGCGTCATCATTAACATGAGATGGAAACAACTTACACGCGCCGTCCCAGCAATACGTGGTGCCATCTGCTTTGTCGATCGCGTAGATGATGCCATTGTGTTCAATAGCATCACAGAAGTGTGTATCAGCTTTGACGATGATCCACTGCGAGCCGAGTTGTCTCCAGCTAAAAAAGGCACCGGCATAAAGATAGGCGAGTCTGCGGTCGGACAAGGCAATTAGCTTGAAGTCTGCGTAATTCGCATGTCATGTGGGTACTTGGAAGATTACAATCTTCTGCAGAACAAGGTCCGTCCAACTGACGTAGTAATCTAGATGACTTGGACCGCGATGGTAATACTCTATATAATTCAACGGAGGAAGGATAATCTCATGGGAGGTCTGGAAGTTCATGAGCACCAAGTTTTTACCGTCTTCTCTGAAGGCAGCCATCCAGTGGGAGTTCATGCCGACCCAGTACATACCTGCCAAGAAGTTTCGGGCGATGGTGATCGGCCGATGTCGAGGGAAATGATGTACGACGACACACTACATACATGCAAAGAAGTTTCGGCTAATGGAGATCGGATTGAAGTCGAGGGGCATCATGCACGCCTCCGTATCATGGTGAGCCAATCTCGCAAGACCAGATAGCAGCAAGCAGGGTGTCTTGAAAAGCTTAGGCCTCGCTTCGATGATGGTCGTGTGCATGTCCCTCGAGCATGCAGCCAGCCGCAGGGCGGTCAACATATCCATACACGAACAACAGAGGTCGAGGATGTCACTGGGGAGATTGCTCCAATCGCGGCTCATATGGATGCTGCGCGGTTCGCGTTCGGCCATTGTGGAGTTTGGAACAGGGCTCGATTTACGGGGGAGAAGGATGTCGGTGCTGGAGCGGCTAGCGAGGGAATAGTGGTACTAGGGGAGGCGAGTGAGGCGACGGTACACAGGGGCACAGTGAGATGGAGACGGAGACGGAGACAGAGAAGGATATGGAGATGGAGTGGTGCTATGGGAGCGGAGAGGGAGACGAGGCGAGGCGCCAATGTGCTGTACAGCGGCGGAGACAAACTGCACAATGCACAGGGTGAGGCTGACTTTGGTAACCCGAACATGCCCACTACTAGGAAAAGGGCTATAGATGGGATGGACACTAATGACGCACTGTACATGTGGTGCGCCATTACTAAATACTAATGGCGAACCATGTGTTGGTGTGCCATTAGTGTGCAAATAATAATGGCGCACCACATCCCACGGTGCGCCATTAGTAATTTTTTTACTAATGGCGCACCGTGGGAGTGGTGCGCCATTACTATTTGAACTAGTAATGGCGCACCATCCGACGGTGCGCCATGAGTAATTTGGCCCAAACATTCCCCCGAATGCACCCCCAGTGGACCGCCTTTTCAGTTTCAAAAAAAATAAAAGAAAATGATAGAACTGTCAAAAAAATAAAATAAAATAAGATTCCCATGTGATATGTGGTCTAGTTGTTAGCAAAATTTACAAACATGAGTTTTCGACTTTTTTGCAAAATCTCTCGAGAATTTGTAAAAATGGGCATAACTTTTGCATACGAACTCGGATGAAAAAGTTTTTTATATGAAAAATCATCTACTCGAAAAGATACGGGGCTTTTAAGATCCCCGTTAAACATTTTCAAATCCTCAAAAACCTAATAGAAAAAAGATACGGGGCTTTTAAGATCTGGAGAGGCAAAAAAAATCAAAATTCAAAATTAAAAAAAATAAAAAAAATAAAAAAAATAGTAATGGCGCACCTGCCCACGGTGCGCCATTACTATGCCGTATATATGGCTGGGCGTGTCCTCTCCTCCTTACCTCTTCATTCTTCTCCTCCACTCCACCTCTCCTCCACTCCTCCACTCCATCTTCCCTTCTCTCCTCCACCATACTACCCTCCTCCTCTCCAGCGACCTCCTCCTCCCTCCTCTCCTCTCCTCTCCTCCCCTTCCCTCCCCTCACGGTTTCTCCTCCCTCCTCTCCGGTGAGCTCCTCCTCCCTCATCTCTGGTGAGCTCCTCCTCCCTCCTCTCCGATGAGCTCCTCCTCCCTCCTCTCCTCCCATCCCCTCATGGTTTCTCCTTCCTCCTCTCCCATGCTCCGGTGAACTCTCCGGCGACCTCCTCCTCCTCTCCGACGATGTAGGCGAGCGCCTCTACGGTCACCTCCTCCTCCTCCTCTCCGGCGAACTCCTCTCCGGCAAAAGAACACGGCAAAAGAATGTTCAATATCAAAAAAACGGGAACAAAATTTGAAATAATATCATGCAAAAAAACAAGCAAAAAAAAAAACGAGCAAAAAATGGGCAAAAAAATCACGATCCAGATCCAAATTCAAAATTCAAAAATAGCAATGGCGCACGGTGGCGGTTAGACGGTGCGCCACTACTATTTTCCCGCCTTCAAAATTCAAAAATACTAATGGCGCACGGTGGCCTATACTAATGGCGCACCAGTGGCCTATACTAATGGCGCACCGTGGCCTATACTAATGGCGCACCAGTGGTGCGCCATTAGTATACCAGATACTAATGGCGCACCACTGGTGCGCCATTAGTAAAAAATACTAGTGGCGTGATACAAATGGCGCACCAGTAGTGCGCCATTAGTAGGCAAAACTGGTGCGCCATTAGTAGGCCTTTTCCTAGTAGTGGCCGCCTAGCCTGGACTAGTGTCAGGCGCAGGGTGTTGTCACTTCACTGTGAGGACCGGATGAATAGTATTTTGACCATCAAGTGTACCACAGTTGTACTACTACTACTACTACTAGTAGTAGTAGGAACATGAGTACTCCAGTATTGTATAGCGGAAATAGGTCTCCCGTGCTAGCATGCCTGTTCACTTCATTGTTCAGGTATCATCCATATTGCGAGCAGAACCAAATTCTCGTGCATGCCCAATCAACGCCCTGCCGCGATGCATGCAGTGGTCGTTCTGGTGCATCAAGGACGACATGCAGATCGTTCCACACTTGAGAAGAGGAAAAATGGAAAGGTAGAACGCGGCAGCAGAGGAAGAGAACGCTGGCTAACGAGGCTGGGAGGGGATCGAGCAGGAAGTTAATGCTCCATGCCTAAAGGTTTTGGGAAAACCTGATTTTCATGAAGTGACTTATACTCACCTAAACGGAGGGAGTATTCCTTAACCAGAGAATGTTGTGTCTCCCACTCACGCGCTCAAAAAAAGGTAGGACACATTTTTTTATCTGTTTGCATAGGTCCCACCTATCAGGAAGGATGGGCACGTACACGAACAGGTACGACTCCTCAGTCTAACCGCATAGCCTTTTCGTTTAGTGTTCCTAGCCATCTAATCAACTGCCTGCACGCCACTTCTCCCATTTACTTCTCCATCGGGAATTGATTCGCCTCGGCTTCTTCACCTCCCCTTCGTCTTCATTTGCATCCAAACCCCACTGTGTTCACATTGTTTTAACCTCTTTAAATAATCATCTACTACTTGAGTTAGACTAGCCATCTAATCCTAATTCTCCAAATCATAGCCCTCCGTTCCAGCGGTTCCAAATTGCAAAAGAGATCGAGATGTAGGTTTTTAGCGTCCAACATGTCCTCGTCGAAGGCTCGATGCGCATAGTTGCCACTGTCACCGTCCATCCAAGGGTTGTTCGGCAGTGGATCAACAATGTATCCAACTCCCTCAAAAAGGTAGAGACGAGGGTTATCGGTCTCGACGCAGAGTACACGAAGCGTGCCCCTGGGAAGATCCAGCGTGCCGCCGTCCTTCAGTTGTGCCTCGAAGATGATGTTTTGGTGTACCACATCATACACTCGCCCTCCATACCATGTGAGCTTCACGATTTCTTGTCTCGGGAGGACGTATACTTCTGTGGGGCAGCCATCAAAGGGGACAAAGAGAAGCTGGAGCCGTACAACCTTGATTTGAAAAGCATCGCTGACCTACAAACCAGTATCAAAATTCCTGTAAAAGATTGTGCTAAACATACACCATCCCTATTTGACGTAGCAAATTTTGTGCTCGGTACAAATCTTCAGAAGGGTGACGAGACGGTGGCATTAAGGTCGTCTGGATGGGAGAATTATCCCTTGACGCATTTGGCGGATAAAATATGCTGCCCTCGATGCCCATGTGAGTTTGAGATAGCTGCAAGGTCCAAAGAGCTTGTTGAAGCCGTCTCCCACACAGAATGAGAAGAAGAAGAAGAAGAAGGAGAAGAAGAAGAAGAAGAAGAAGAAGAAGAAGAAGAAGAAGAAAACGCTGCACCAGCAGGAGGGCATTATGGATGGATGAACTATTTCCTCTCTTGTAAAAAATTATTCCCTCTCGGTGTATATTGATATAGATGGACTATTTCGATGGTGTGCATGTCTTTGGAACAGAGTAGTAGCGTGGGTCCGCTTGACTATAAGGAACTATTTATCCGCATATATAGCTTTCTCTGCTACTCCTTCCAGTGATCGGTATGCAGTGCATGTGTCCGTAGACATGACAGCTTGTCCATGGAAGTTCAACTATGGCGACCATCACGTTTCATCTCGCGATTCCCACGACGCCTCTCCAACACACGGCACCACGCCCCCTGACGTGCGCCTCACCACTCCCGGCCGCACCGCCCCTCTGTCTTTGTGTGCATGACATGTGGGCCACCTAAAATGCAGCGAGCATCAAGTTTCTACCACAGCCACCCGCGATTCCCACGACGCCGCTCGAACCCATGAAACCACACGTCCCACGACCTGCGGCTCACCCCTCTTGGCCCCCTTGCCCCTCGCCTTGGGGAGCATTACATGTGGACCAGTCACCTATTGGGTCCACATGTTATTGACTCAAAGGTAGGTGTAGTAAGTAGCTGAAGCTCAGTCCCGATGGCCCCGAGAGGAAATGTAACTCTGCGCGCCAGGGCTTGTGGTGCTCCCGCAGCACGAACTCGTGCCAAACTCGAGATTTGTTTCTTTACTATACATGCACGCAATGATTTAATGGACATTGTAATCTCAACATGTGATGCGGAGCTCTAAATTTGAATTCGAAACTTATAAAACGGAAAGATTCAAAAGAAATAAACTGGGAGACATGAAGTATATCGTAGTATGTGTCCCATACAAAATAAGTCCCCTGGTTTTTCACCGCGAAGATGCGGTTAGAAAGGAGCACAACGTCTTCCTACTCGTACGGCAACAAATCGGCCGCAGACAGCATGGTCCGCCTTTGACCGCCATGTGCAAGGTTCGTGCTATCTTTTATTCAATCTCATCGTGGTTCTATCGTACCAATTAATGTGGTGGCCCGTTGCATGGTTGATCCCTATGTTGGAAAAGGTTCTACGGGAACAGTGTCACCGTTGTAAATGTTGTGCAAATTGATGTTGGTACCCTCCCGTACATATGCAAGCCAATCTCCACTGCAAGACCGAGCCTAGCCTGTGAAACAGTGGGCAGGGGGAGAATTAGGAAATGGACACGGAAGTAGTCTTTAGAATGCATTTACTATGTGATCAAACTCATCTTACCTGCTCATCGGAGGAAATCCGAGTGCCCCTCAACGTCGGCATCTCAAGGGGCGTCAACTTGCAACTACGGCCACGCCGTGCTGGAGAGACCAACAAGGAAACATCCTCGTGCGTTCCACGGAACATCAAGATGCATTTGTATGAGTAGTTTATCTTGTGAGAGAAAATGATGAACGAGGGAAGGCCTCTAGAGATAGAGATGGACACTACTACTACCAATGTGCTGGCCCGTGCGTTGCAATGGATCCAAACTAGTAGAATAATACTTGTTCACGTGCTTGAAATATAAACACTCTAGTTTTGATATACATGTGTCAGCAGACACGACAGCTTGTCCATGGAAGTTGAACCACAACGACCATCACATTTCTTGTTTCTACCACTGCCACACCTACACTCGAGTCCCATGACGCCGCTCCAACCCACGGCACGACGTCCCCCGACGTGGACATGTATCCTCTGACATGGCTATCACTGCCTTGCCCTGCCTTTCCTTCGCTGACAGGTGGGACCCACGCTTATGGGTCCCACATGTCAGTGACAGAATGGTAGGATTGTTCGTGCCCGTAGTCCCTCTCGGCCCCACCGCTCCTCTGCCCCTATGTGCATGACATGCGGGCCAGCTGAACTGCGGCGACCATCAACTTTCTACCGCAGACACACCCGATTGGACGCGGTTTGCCTGCTCCGCTGCTATGCTCTGATCCGTACTCCCACACCATCGAATTTTCATCCAGCGGCTGTGACACATTTCGTCCCGGGCATCAATCCTCAGCTGGAGTACTTATGTACTATAGGTAGTACCCGCCGGTGTGGCCATCTACGACTCGTAACGCCCCGACGCCCAGCTGTGGTACCCTCGCCACAGCCACGCCGGCCGGTTCATCTCGAACGAGTGAGTCGCGAACCACACCATCACCATGAGAATGACATGTGGGCCAGCCGCATTTAAGGCCCGCATGTCATTGACTCATAGGCCGGGCACTAAGCCACTGAAGTTCGGTCCAGTGGGCCCCGAGAGGGAAATGTAACTCCTGCGGCAGGCCTTGTGGTGCTCCCGCAAAGATGAGCTCGTGCCAAAACTGGAATTTGTTTCTTACTACTACCAACTAGTACTAGTAAGGTACACGTGCATTGCACGCATGAGATTCTGGTGGTTTGTCCATTATGCTTCAACATGTGGAGTTTTTTGTATTCTAACATGTGGCAAAATCTGGTGGAATGTAAGGTTAGGCAAGTTTGATTAACTCAGGTGAGTGTCTGATTCAAGCCACACCTTAGGCAAGCCACACTGGCCCCACATGACATACACACAAAAATGTGGCAAGATTCCCTTAGGCTTGCCAACTTGTGGCTCTCATTTTGAAGAACTTATTAATAACTTTGTCTGAGCTTAGTTGTGGCAAAGTTAGTCATGAATTATGTTCAACCATGGAGTCTTCTAGATTATACATGTGCCGGAATCTGGTGGATGATATCGAATGGCCAGTAATGCTCGGATTTGCCATCTTTGTACCGTCGGATTGGCTTCATCCAACGACCAACTTTCAAAGTTTTCCACACACTATATAGGGGGTATAGATATAGATGTGCCGGTCCGTTGCAATGGATCCAAAGTATATCTATTTAGTGGGGTGCACTCTAAACACATTATCTATTTATTTTTCTCTAACCTTCCATAGCCATGCAACCAAGCCACATAAGCTTCATGGGTGCCCCCCACATCATATTATTCATACTAAGTTGATTGAAAAAAAGATAAATCACCCAAAACAAGATCTTCCAGTTTTTTGTTCCTACTATGTCGTGCCGTGCACGTATCTACTAGTTGTATAGTGGTAGTACTAGTAATATAGCTAGTATTAGGAGTACAAACTTGGTAAGTACTAGTAGGAGTAGTACTAGTACGGAATGCTCCTACTCTATCAGCGAGCCCCGTCTGACACAAAAGTTCTTGGCTTCTGTGCTACAGCTAGATCTTCCCCTTGTTTCTGTTTTCCAACCCGGCGGCGGGCGGGGTGTCGGTTTGCTCAACGGGCGGTCCCACATGAAAGTGAAAATGCTAGGCACAGGGGCGGAGCTACGTGAGGGCCAACACATGCCCTGGCTCGCCCAACCTTGCAGGATTTTCGTAGTTGTACATCCAGTTTTGAGGCATGGAACGTCAACGCAAGGGTAATTTCTATAGCCTGGATAGACTGGCACACCCAACGTTTTGCTTCAAGCTCCTCCACTGCTAGGCAACACGCCTTCCCTAAGCTATGTGTCATGCCGGACGGGCCGTGTTGTACTCCCGATTCCCGGGCATGTGGGTGTAAGAACGCGAATGTGGCAGGCCTTTTCCTTTTACTAGCAATGTGCCCATGCGTTGCGACGGATCCAAAGTAGTAAAATAGTAGTATTTGTTCACAAACTTGAAAGAAATCACTATTGTTTTGATATACTCCTAATATATTACTCCCTCCGTACCTAAATATTTGTCTTTTTTGAGATTTCAAATGGACTATCACATACGGATTATATAGACATATTCTAGTGTTTCTAGCAAGATGCCCGCGCGTTGCACGAAGTTGATGGAAAAGGTAAGCACAACTTATAAATTGACGGATGGAGTACTAGTTACAGTGATGCATATAATTAAGCAAAGGGATCGCACATGTTGGTATTGACTGGAACGAGAATGCAACAGCACAATAAGAATTAAGGCCATGATGATGCGATCGCAGTGGTGGTTACAGAAGGCAAGAAGAAATATGGATCCATGAACATACGACCTCCTCCTCCTCAACTTAGTGCGCCAGGCCGCCGACCGGCAGCTAAGGAGCGGCGGCTTTTGTGGCGAGGTCGAGGTTCTTCTCAACAAAGGCATCCAAGGCTTCCAGCCAGTTGAGGAAGGCCAACGTTGTAGCGTCCTCACTGGCCTTGTAGATACCTATGTACACGATTTGCTAGTACGCGTGGATGTGTAGGTCGACGAATTCTTGCAGGCGGCGCCTACATGGCGGCGTGACCTCAGTGGACATTCTTCGTGGCGTCGACGGGCGGTCGCAGGGCCACCAGTGCTTGAAAGAGGTTCCGGCCATGGAGGCCGATTATGGTGGCAGGCAATGAGGAGCCCGGGCGCGCGGGCTGGAGGAGTACGGCGATGTCGTCCGCGAGCTTCTTGAGGACGGTGAACTTGTTGCTGGTGGCAACGATCATCTGGTCCAACTGAGAGTCGTAGTTGGCGTTGATAGTGGCCATCCACCAGCCGGTCTCCAAAACCGTCTGGAGAAGATCCTCGGCGCCATGCCGTAGGCCGGCGTCGTGGACCATCTGGCGCAGTCACTGGCCGCTCACGTGCATCGCCGCCATGGGTCTGGAGCGAGCTCTTTTGCGCTTAGTGTAGGTGCTTAGGCAAGTTCTTAGGTGCGTACGATGTGGTAGATGCATTGGAATGGAGGAGGGCCGCCTTTATATGAGGACAATGAGGGCAAACTGCGTTGCATTCACATCGTGCAGCCTCTTTTCCCGGACCTCCTCCCATTACTTCCCTCATGCATTAATTGAAGGAGGATGTATTGTCCGTTCAACATATCGGGAACCGCTACTCCCTCCCTCGTCTGCATTAAAGGCGTATCGGGAACTGCGCCCCCCGCTGTCAAATCGAATACTCCCTCCGTCTAGGTGAGTACTAAGTCATCTTACGAAAACCAAATACTAGTAAACACATAGGCGTGGTGCATTAACTCTCACGTTGTTTCTTATTTTTTGACATAAATAGAGGAATCAACCAAGAAGATATGTGGGACTTGTATGCTTTTAATGACTTGAGACCATCAAACATGACAAGCAGTGGTCAGTTCGTTGCACAAGAACAAATACTACCCACGTAAGCACACACGCATCTTATAGCATCACATTCAATGGCTATAAAAGATGAATGAGACCAAATTATATCTCATCTAGATGAGTTCTAGCAAAATTGTATTAATAATACTTAGTACTCCTGCGCCATGTATCATATAAGTATCATGTAGTACTTTATTTATTGCCATGCATGACACATAATTCACGAGCGCTCTCTATATGTACCACCTTTTTTTTATTTCAAGTTTTGCTCCATGGCGCAATCCATCGATACTACTACTGTATAAAAGTGGAGTATATACATTTTTTAAAAGGCTAGAGGGCGGGGCAGTCTAGCTCGGTCGGTTTCACGAGAGGCGAGGGCCTTTGTGATTTGACGGCTCATTAATGCTGTCAAATCGATTAGTACTGCGCCGCCCGCTGCACGCCCGGCGTCTCCATTAAACCCCTTCGTTAAACCCGCATGCAAACTGAGAATCCTACTCCGGCCACACGTCCGTTCATGAGCGGGCCGGAATTAAACGCAACTCCGGCCGAGCTCCTCCCGTCCGCCCTCAGTTTAAACGAAGCCAGACGCCGGCCAAGCTCCTACCGTCCGCCCTCTATTTACACGAGGCCAGACATACAGCGGGCAAGAATCGCACCCCTCCGTCGCTCCCCCATCTCCTCCTTCACCATTTTCTCCACCCTTCCGATGGCTTCCGATGAGCCGTTCTCCGGAATATTACCCGGCTGGGTGGCCCGCCGAGCCCTCCGGATACGGGCGAGGCCGCTCGGTGCTTCACCAACCTCGCTTGGCCCGACGGAGCGCTTGCCGCTAAGCAGGCGCGTGGTTTAGCAACTCGCCGCTCCAGTTCAGCTCGATGAGGAGTGGCGAGTTGCTCCACGCTGGCACGGCGGCGAGCATGCCGGTACGGGCGCCGTCGCTGCCGCGTCGTACTGCGCCACCAGTGTCTGCGGTGGCCGCGCCTCCCGTGTCTGTGGGCGCGCCTCCCGTGCCTGCAGCAGCGCCATGCAG
This sequence comes from Aegilops bicornis, assembly GCA_021605145.1. Taxonomy (NCBI): domain Eukaryota; kingdom Viridiplantae; phylum Streptophyta; class Magnoliopsida; order Poales; family Poaceae; genus Aegilops; species Aegilops bicornis. The sequence continues at coordinate 32,630,591 of CM038670.1, forward strand.
GCAGAGACAGAAGCCGGGTGCGTGGAGAGCGACGAGTCGGTGGCCAGCTTCTTCGTGTCCGCCGCCATCATCGAGGAGAAGTAGAACACGGGAGGCCGCCGCCACTTGTGACCCATGAAGGCCACCGCCGAGGCGACGACCGCTGATTCAGGTGGTTTCTTTGCTGCTTCGTCTCTTCCGAGGACCTTCGTCGACCCCGCTAGTGTCTGACGGACATGAGAAAGACAAAGGGATCCACGGGCGGCCATTTAGAACTAAAATAAGTCTAGATATATCCATTTCTAGGAAAAGTATTTCCTGACGGAGGGAGTATTGATTATACAAGAGAGCCGGATTGGCACCTCTTAGTTCATGTAAATGTAATGAAATCCATCATGTTTATATGAAGATCCGGCTTTTTTATACGAAATCCTTCATGCTTATATGAAATCAGTCCGTGTTTGCACGAATTTCATCTGGTTGGTTAGAGTTGTAAAAATGTATGCCGCTGGCGTTTGATGTCGTCCTCCGCGGAAGGAAGCGGGAGGAAATTTGCCGGCTGCCGTTGGAGATGCTCTTTATGCTGGAAATAATAGAGTGACATCCAATCCATTTGAGTTAATTTCCTGTATGATTGTCCCTCTATAAAAGTTAATTACATGTACAGTGTACACGTGACTTGCAGGGTGGCAACAGCTTCGTACAGAAAGTTAAAAAGAAACAAGTACATCCTTAATATTCTAAGTACTCTGTGGGTTCCACTGTCAGTACAGTAGCGAAAGAAGTATATATTAAATAAGTAGAGTAATATATAATATACAAATATAAAGTTAAAAGACAGAATTCGAACTCATGTCATCGCGTTGCGAGCATCCGGCGCTAACCAGCCCAGCACATTTTTGTTGTAGACCATGCTGGAGATATATCTCCATGTCTACTCTTCTATATACTCCATTCGTTCCTAAACATTTGTATTTTTCAGATTTCAAATGGACTACCACATACGGATGTGTATGTAGACACATATTTTACAGTGTAGATTCACTCATTTTGCTACGTATGTCTTTTCAGGAAGGGGTCAGATTTGTCCTTGATTTATTTATGAGGTATCCAGATGGCACTGCACCGCCAAGAAAAGAGGGTAACATCAAAATTATGGACTACTTTTTTGAGTATGTTGGTAAGGTCCGGTCATAGTCACTTGTTGAAATCTCTAAAAAGACAAATACTCCCTCCGTCCGGAAATACTTGTCATCAAAATGGATAAAAGGAAATGTATCTAGACGTATTTTAGTTTTAGATACATCTATTTTTATCCATTTTGATGACAAGTACTTTCGGACAAAGGGAGTAGAAAACATAGTTGGTGATGATGGTGTGCTTGCCATCCTGCAATATAGGTTGTCGGATTTATATCTAACGGATAGGAAAGAAACTCGGGCAATTTTGCAAAAATATACCCACATGTCTCTCCACGTTCGCAAATAAGGCCTTCCCTCGTTCAGCCTTTTCTCTCACAAGATAAATTACTCATACGAATGCATCTTGATGTTCCGTGCAACGCACGGGCAGCTAGCTAATTTCTTTTAATATAGTTGCTGCTATAATTGGGTTGAAGTAATATATTTTATGTCTGCCCCGAATGATTTCAGATTCACTAGTAGTAACAAAGAAAAGGTTTCCTTGTTAATTAACAGAAAACTGGGTGAAAACTATCACATGAGGCCGGTAAAAACAAGGCACACTGGGTTCAGCGTCATCGTCACTACAGCTGTGCGCGCGCGAGAAGTCTACATATAGAGGGGCTACCGAGCGAGGCACCGAGAGACAATGTTTGAGAGAGAAACCAATTGACAGGTTATGATCAGATCGAGTTGTCACCCTTCTGCTGTCAATGTTGGGGGAGAGAAAGGCGTGCTCGAGAGTGTGCGGTAGGCACATAGGCACAACTAAGCGAGTGTGTGTCGGTGTGTGTTTGAAAGAGGAGTCGATAGATTATTATCAAGATCGATGTGCCACCCTACTCCTTCGGTGCCGGGTAGTGTGTGTGTGTGTGTATGTTTGAGAGAGAATCCAGTCGATAGATTAGTATCAAGATCGAGGTGTCACCCTACCCCTTCGGTGTTGGGAAGTGTGGGTGTGTGTGTGTGGAGGGGGGGGGGGGAGGGCAGTGACACTCACATATCTCTACTCTTATAAAAAAACAGAGTTGGTGATGATGGTGTTCCTGCCATCCTGCAATATAGGCCATCCGATTTATATCCGACGGACAGGAAGGAAAATATGGCAATTTTGCAAAAAGATACCCACACCCCTCTCCGCATTTCCAAATAAGGCATTCCCTCGTTCATCCTTTTCTCCCACAAGATAAACTTCTCATACAAATGCATCTTGATGTTCCGTGCAACGCACATGGGCATCTTGCTAGTAGGGAGAAGGAGTTTGTGTGACACATATCTAGCTATATTAAGGGATAGGTAGATAGCATATGTGTGAGAGACATTATTATACTTTGAGACATTAGTGGCTGTGGGTGGGCGGAGTTAAAGGGGTGGGCGTGTACATAGAGAGCGTGTGTGTTTCTGTTTGAGAGACTTGTAGGATGGGGTAGAAAGACGAATTTAACCCTGACGGAGGGAGAGAAATACACGAAGTGCGTGTGTGTGATTCCGATGCCCACAGGGAAATGAGATATGTATGCGTGTGAGAGAGATTGCACAATTCATTCACGTATCACTATCTAGCGATCGTGGACGTGCATCGCTTGAACATAAGTCAATATCTACTTCGTATCGTGGCCAAAGGTACAATATCGATTCAACGCTATAAAGATTGGAGACTCACATATCACATTTTTTCTATTTAAATAAACCTTTTCAGTTGTGCATGCCAAAGTTACAGTGATGTTTCTTCAAACAACCAATGTAGCTATCATGCACATGCACCATTGTTACTCTTGCATTCAAATTCATTAGTCTTGGATGATTTAAGTTTCTATTTTGAAGTAATATATGTAATATTCATATATGAATTCAACGGGTACGCAATTTATGAAATGGAGGCTATGTAATCATATGAGGTAACACTTTTAAGTAGCTAACTACAATATCCATTTCTTTTTGTGCGCCTCTACACTAACACGTCACTGCATTGTGTTTAAAGTAAATAACCAATGGCACTAAATTATCTATTTACACGAGAAATACATAGGCTGAGCGTTTTATCCCTTTTTTGTGAACGCGCCACTACACCCGTACGATTGGCCGTGCCCGTGTGAACGTCCAAGTTATCGGCGCATCATCCCGTGTTATTGTCTTTTTTCTGGGGTGGAATTCACACCAGTTATTAACTGCTGACGCGTGCCCCGTGTACACAGTCTAGCATGACCTCTAGCACGGTCCAAAATTAGTTGAAACTGGATACGAACGATCCCGCGGGCGGCAAAATCTCCCGCCTCCTTCTAAAATTTCCGCCACCTTAGTCTTTAGCATGCGAAATCCCCCTTTTGACCTTGGCGCACGGAGACCAACAGTTACAATACCACCCTCATCTACATGATAGGTCGGGGCTGCTTTGGTAACTTCCGGTTCCCCCCACTACACGGCACCCCCATTTCCTCTCCCCCTCCCGCAAAAACGACTAACTCCACAGCACCAGAGCATCTTACATCACGTCGTCCGTACTTCATCGCCCTTTCTCCCCTCCCCTCTCAAAACCCTAGACTGCTCATCCACCGGCGTACCATAGCCCATTCACTGCCAGCGGCGTCCACCTCGCCGGATCTGCTTCTGCGGCCGCATCTACCCCTCCCACCTCCCCTAGAAACAAGTAGACTGCTCATCCACCACTGTACCACAGCCCATTCAGTGCCGGCCTTGTCCACGGCGCCAGATCTCCTTTGCTGGTACTCTCGTCAACCGCCGCGCATCTGCAGCGGCTCATTCGTACTCCCCACCGGAGACACTTCGTCCACACCCCCCGGAACCGCCCCACCGACGCCCCCGTCGACAGCCTCTGATCCTCTTCGCCGACACCTTCCTCAACCCTACCGGAGCCGCTTCGCCGACACCTTCCTCAACCCTATCGGAGCCGCTTCGCCGACACCAGCGTCAACCATACCGGAGTAGCTTCGCCTACACCATTCTCAACCCTACTGGGGCCGCTTTGCCAACTCACAAGTCCACGGCCTCAGATCCGCTTCCTCGCACCCTCATCCAACCTACCGAGCAGCCGACGCCCGTCCCACGGCCGCAGATCTGCATCGTCGACACCACCCTTAACCCAACCATCGGAGCAGCTTCTAACGCCCCGTCCACGGCCGCAGATCCGCATCGTCGACACCATCCTTAACCCAACCACCGGAGCAGCTTCTGACGCCTCATCCATGGCCGCAGATCCGCGCCATCGACACCATCCTTAACCCAACCACCGGAGCAGCTTCACCTACGCCCTCGTCCACGGCCACAGATCCGCTTCGCCCACACCGTAGTCCACCCTACCGGAGCCGCTCCACAAACACCCTACTCGACGGTTCTAGATCTCCTTACCGGACCACGATAGCGCCAAGAAAGGCGTCATCACCCTCGACGTTTCTAACCTGATTCCCACCGTCTGGAGAGATGCCAAGCACCCGCCACGGAAGGTACTTGTCACCTTTAAACCCGTCGAGCATCACCTGCCCGATGTACTTCAAATTTACTAACCGGTCGCTGTTACCTGTTATGCAGCTGGCAAAAACTACAAGGATGATGTTTCTTCTGGATCTAACAGCTTGGCCAACCAAGATATCGATCCTGGACTGAGGCATTGCTATGATCTTGTAAGCGCGTCTCTCTCTCTCGTATTGTTCTCAGGCTCGCCAAATGCTTTGCTAGGATTTTCGACCAGTAATCCCTTTGTGCAGACAATGATTTCTACTACTGGTTGCTAAATTAGATATGTGGATGTCATACATGATACTACCTCGTACCTCCATTCCTAAATATAAGTCTTTCTAGAGATTCCACTATAGGCTATATACGGAGAAAAATGAGTGAATCTACACTCGAAAATGCATCTATATACATCTGTATGTGGTCCATACTGGAATCTCTACAAAGACATATATTTAGGAACACGGGCAGTACATTACACAAAATCGTAGGTGGCATGTAGGAATTCCAGTGCACTACATTAGGCTCCCTTAGAGTGCCTGCCAGTCCAGCATATCTGAGTCATGGCTAGTTTATGGTACGCACACAATCGTTAATTGGTGGTTTAAATATGCGCAAGGGATATGCAATGTAGTATCATATAGAGATGTCTGAAATTAGCCGTGTCAGCTTGCAGATAGGGTTACACAATGAAAAAGTACAAGATGTATGTGGCAATTTCATGGAACATCGCAAAAAAAAGGAGAGGCAGCGGTGAGCCTATACAAGCAGGTGTTATGGTACGTCACTCCTCCATTGCAATCATCGTGACATGTTATTTGTGTGCCAGTTCTATTAGCCAAGTTTCTTAGAGACAGTTATTACGAGTTATCCTAAGAAAATAAGCACCTGCGAATATAAGCTCCATGTAATGCGCCAACCAGTTCTTTTCATTGCGTTTTCAGCTTATCTTTGGTATGATCAGTAGAAAGTCTAGATTGCATTATATATATATTTCATTTTGCTGCCCATATGGAAATTAATTTGACTTGCAAACATCACAAATTGAACCCAGTGCAGTAATTAATATGATAGGAAAACAGGTCATCACTATTTGCTCAAAATGCAAATACAAAGATACCATCTACTTGGCACAATCTACTTTGGTCAATGTTTTCCATAGAGATCCCATTGCCTAATTTAAACGAAGAACACATGACCCACATTTAAATGAAGAACAATTATTTATTGAAATTCGATGGTCCAAGTGGCTGGTTATTATCATATAGCAGCACCACCTGAAAGCATCATATAGCAGCAGCAGCAGCTCATAGCAACTCATCATACAGCAGCAGTCTGCAATTCATCATATACCAGCAGCAGCTCATAGCAATTCATCATATAGCAGCAGTAGGAGCAGTAGCAATTCATCATATAGCAGCAGCAGGAGCAGCTTGTAGCAACTCATCATATAGCAGCAGCAGCAGCTCATAGCAATTCATCATATAGCAGCAGCAACAGCTCATAGCAACTCATCATACAGCAGCAGCAGCTCATAGCAATTCATCATATAGCAGCAGCAGGAGCAGCTCATAGCAATGCATCATATAGCAGCAGCAGAAGCAGCTCATAGTAATTCATCGTATAGTGGATCAGAATGAAAATTTGGCAAAAAATCAGAGGAGATCCTCACCTTGTTGGATGAGCTCAACCTTCAACAGCACCTCAAGGCCATGGCCTGGGAGGAGGGGAGGGGGAACAAGGTGCCTTCTGCCACAGTGTGGCATCGGCCGTAGTTGTGCAGCGCCCTTTCGGAGTAGTGCGTTGGACGAACCACAGTGGAGCAGCTGCTGGAGACCATGAGAATGAGGGGCGGCGCCAGAGGGAGGAGCAGCCAGGGAGATTTGCCCCTACCCGCCGGCCATGTAGCCTAGCTGTACATAGCATCGTCGAGGACCAGGCCAGATGGGACCAGTGGCGACGGCTCGCTGGAGGAACCCTAGTGCTGCAGGCAGGGGATCGAGGTAGAGGGAAAGGGGAGAGGAGATGCAAGCGGGCAGGGCAATGAATGCTTGCGTGTTTGTTTTTACTTGAGGGTCAGGTGTGACACGGGCGTCAACAGTTGCATTTTGAGTGTAATATAGGCGCAGACAATGTAGTCATTTCACTATTCCCTTCCCTTCAATTTTGGTGAGGTTCTACCCGAAACACCCCCCTCCAAAGCGAAATTAGTTAAGCCCAAGCCCATAACTCAAAAATGACTTCTTTACATCTTTTATGGCTTATTTTGACAATATGCCCTGAAAAGGCGGAATTGAACTGGCCCTTAACCTGCAATTCAATTGTGCGTGCAATGATGAATCACTCCTGCCTGCTATCTGTACATTTAGGCATCATCATACATGGCATAACCTAAAACATGTGCATTCCATTGTAGAATCTGGAATATGCAATGTTTATGTTAGTTCATACGTTGCACATGATGTTTAAATGCCCCTTAAATCTGGTCAGTCAAGTGATGGTCTTTGAGCCTCCTTCTTTGCTTCTTTTCTTGATATATAACATTTGCTCACACATCTGTTCAATTCCTTGTTTGCATCAGCCAGCCATACTAGGACTGTTTGCTTTGATTACTTGTTGTTCTTGACCTAACACTCTAACAGAGCTTGTCAACGATTTAAACACTAAGGGCTGCTGTAGTGGGGCCTTGTCTAACTCATAGGTGACATAAAGTTTTGTCTTTACACTACAGTAGGCCCTCCAAGAGTACCTGGAGATCCAGTTCGAAGGTATGCCTAGTTTTTACATAGTGCAGACATAGTAAATGCTCATTTCATTGTGTGCAAGTGCAAGAGATGCGGCATGTTTCATTATGTGGTGTTATTTTGTTATAATCTCATCCTTTTGTGTTCACAGACTGGAAAGTATGCATATTTATCTTCCAAGGAGACAAGTAACTAGTTTGTGTCACTTTGCAGAGGGGTGCAATGAAGATAAGATTGAGGATTTCCAAGTACAAGATGTTAGGAAGGAGCCTTGCAAGAGAAGTAGGAGCTGCGCTGAGCCTCTTCAACCTGCTAAGGTAAGTCACTGTATGCAACTCAACAGTTCAATTCCTTGTTTGTTTCAGGCATAGTCAATTTTCTCTTTTCAATTGCTTTATTTGTCCTCACTTAATGAGATGCCCAAATAATGATGCCTGATGTTTGGTACTTGTATCACTATTAGTTGACATAATTAAAGGTCTTACCATTTAATTACTCTGCCGAAGTGTGCCTGAAGCTTTGAAGTCTATTAACCAACTATTATTGCATGAGGCTCACAATCTAGTTTATACTACGCTAATGATTGCATAGTTTTACCTGCTGTAGTATGTTTGTATGAAACCCTCTGCTGTTCATTATGCTCCCTAAGACTTTAATTGAGGTACAGAATGGCCAACTGCTTGCTTACTTATACGCAACGTGCTGTCTAAATTTGTAACTTGTCTGTGTTTTCGATTGGGCCCCAACATCATGCTCCTCTGGTGAGCTAAGAGGGATTTCTGTATGCAGGCTGCACAGACTATCTTTTTTATAATTTTTAAAATATCACCTGCTTATGCTTCATGACGTGTAACATTTTTTTGTGAAAGTGACGTATAACATTATTGTTAGTCCTGTTTTGCCATGTAGTACAAAATAGTGTCTTGTTCGCTTCACTGTTGTAACTATATTTTTACCCTAGTCATGTGTACTTACAGAACATTTCAGGATGAAGTGACATCAACACAAAAATCTGCGAGCAGTGCGGCATGGCTGTTACCGAATGATTATGGATTGGAATTGGAATGTGCTGATGTTCTCGAGCATCAACTAGAGGTGGCAAGACAACGTGTACATGATTGTCAACGTATAATCAACAAGTTGAGACAGGACATGCAGGTATTAGATGCAGGAGTCAAAAAATGAAACAAGATACCGAGGTAACCATGAAGGAATTGGAGATTTTGCGGACTGAAATTTGTGCTATCTGAATCCGGCCAATCCTATTTTCTGAAGAGATTATATAGTTCAAATGGAGTTAAGTTAATGAGCGTCCATGATGTATGAGCCATATTTGCCCAGTGTATGTAATTTACTGTTTGTGTATGCTTTATTATCACCTGTGCCGTACCATAATGCCCAGTGGGTATAATCGGCTGTAATTTCTTTATTGTATAGTGTAGGATTATTCTACCTTTCTATGCCTTGATCTCTTTGTTGTATAGTGTATGCTTTTTAGAGGTGATAGTATTGAGTAGGATAATTCTTTGAATATGCTATATCGTTTAAACGGGGCCTTCTACGTCTCGTAGGATACATGGGCCTTCTACGTCTCGTAGGATCCATGGGACTTCTACGTCTCGTAGGATACATGGGCCTTCTACGTCTCGCAGGATCCTTGGGCCTTCTACGTCTCGCAGGATCCATGGGCCTTCTATGTCTAGCAGGATCCATGGGCCTTCTACGTCTCGCAGGATCCATGGGCCTTCTACGTCACATAGGATCCATGGGCTGCCGACTCATTTATGGGTCTTGTACTGGCCTTTAATGGGCCGTAGACGGGCCTATAATGGAAATCATACGTTTTATGGGCTGACCATAACGGGCCGTTAATAGGCCATATTTGGTGATGCTATGAAAATGACCCAATAGACTAACATACCACAAACGGGCCGACTGTAATGACGGGCTGAATTTGGCCCACAAGCAGAAAATGACAGTAACGGGCCGTAAGTAACCGAATGCTACAAATGAGCCCAAGAATAAATGGGCCCTCAGAAGGCCGAAAGTTAACTTGGGCTGGAAACGGCCCAACGGAATAACGACCCGTTAATGGGTATAAAGTGTTACACTGTTCATTACGGGCCAGTTTCACCGCGGGCCGTTAATGGGTGTAAAGTAATACACTGTTCATTACGGGCCAGTTTCAGCACGGGCCGCTAATGGGCCAAGAGTTACAAAGGGGCCCATATGGCCGAAAGACGTGATGGGCCATACATGGGCCAGAAGTGAAAACGGGCTGGAATCATATTGGATGGTGTCATGACCGGTTTTCCAATAAAAATATTTATTGAGAAACCGATCTTTGAATTCCAGTGTGAGGAAAATCCTCCATACTGGTAGACAAAACCTTGATACAATAAGTCAGTAGCATTTAATATATTACAGGGTCGAGCTGAGGTTGCTCAACAAATTATTACAAGCATGCCAATAATTATACATAGTGGCGGATATGACTCAGAGGAGTGGTGGCATACTACTGACTCGAGGTAAGGTAGTGGAATAACACAGTGGAGTGGATAATATGACTCCTACACTGGCGGCTCATCGAAGCCGAGGTGAGGCTCGATGAATTTATTTGGGTAGCGGAAGCGGATATAACATGATGACTAATCCAGGGTCGCACGAGACTGACTGGGATTCCTCTAGGTGTCGGACTCGCTATCAAACTCTTCATCCATGAGATCGCCTTCGTCAGCATCTGGCCAAATCAACAAGCCAGGTGAGTACTTTGAAAGTACTCGCAAGACAGTTCAGACAAAATATATAACAAATGCATACGTGAATGCATCATGAGTAATTTAACAATGCACAATCAAATCAGTATAACAAGGTAAGTGAAAAGGGAATCGGCGGTAGTCCTCTCGAAAAACCAAATAAAATAAACTGAAAACCGATCGGGTGTCTGAAGCGACGCCTCGAAGGGTGAACAAATAAGTAAAACATGCCGCAGTCGGGCGTCTAAGCGACACCTCATAAAGGGCTTATACTGAAAGAAAAGACATGTGTGCCACAGTCGGACGTCGGAGCGACATCACAGAAAGGGCTTATATCAAAAGTAAATAAATAACAATGCCACAGTCGGACGTCTGAGCGACATCGCAGAAAGGGCTTATATCAAAAGTATATAAATAACAATGCCACAGTCGGACGTCTGAGCGACATCGCAGAAAGGGCTTTTATCAACAGTAAATAAATAACAATGCCGCAGTCGGATGTCTGAGCGACATCGCAGAAAGGGCTTATATCAAAAATAAATAAATAACAATGCCACAGTCGGACATCTGAGCGACATCGCAGAAAGGGCTTATATCAAAAGTAAATAAATAACAATGCCACAGTCGGACGTCTGAGCGACATCGCAGAAAGGGCTTATATCAAAAGTAAATAAATAACAATGCCACAGTCGGATGTCTGAGCAACATCGCGGAAAGGGCTAATACTTCATTATTCATAACTTACAAGAAATAGTGCTCACAGGGAAAATATTCATCATATTATAGTAAACGGGTTAGTCCATCCACATGAAAATAAACATTTAACGCTCATGTAGTTCTCATGAGTTACTGTCACCGGGACTGACATTTGACAAGATAAGATGAACACAGCACTTGGACCTGGATAAGATGATTTCAAGGATTATTGACTCTGCAGAGTTTGTACTAAATTATCCACAGCCAACGGATTTCTGTAGTCACGAAGGACTAGTTCCATTTACGGTATTTCGGAGGAAACACAGCTAACCAGTACACACCCATCCCACCTTACGTTGCCAGGAATCACCCTAGACAGCGTTCAAGAAAAACTTTGAGACGGAGAGATCACAATCTCGAATAGCATGGGATCAAATTTATATGCGCGTGCTCTAAGGGGTGCCCCCCTCTCTGTCCCAACCGGAAACACCCATGCCCCCTGACCGGATGATAGGCTTTAATCCAGGGCCATGGAACCCTCATCCCGGCCTCTCAATTTGGTGTGTACCAGAAAGCGGTTTGCAACTTACTAAGCCGTATACCTTGCGGAAAACATGTGGTAGTACGGAAGGGAAAACGGACGGGAACTGGACTGATTCATGTCGACACTGGGTCAAACAATCTGGCATAAGACTGGCATGCTACAACATTGCCATCTTACCCGTTCTCATGCCAACTCATGGCCATGCAAACTCATTTCCATCAACTCATGGATTTCCGAAACTTATTTGCCTCAACTTTTTACGTGATAAAACTTTCATCGAGTGGCTCATGAACATGCCATGAGACTAATTAATGCAAACATGCCCAAACACTCATCATATCAAAAGTTCAAACATGCTTGCCTGGTTCGGAATAGTCGGAGCCTAGCTCGGTGAAGTTCGCGGTTCCGTCACCTCCTTCGGTATCTACGGTAAGCAAAGAATACACGCACTAACGTAAATACCATGGGGTGCACAAAAATATTCCAAATATTTTTCAAATAAATCTGATAAAAAACTAGACAAAATTTTTAGGAGGACAGAAAAAGAATCACTCAAAAATCCTTTTCTGTTTAACAGTTATAAGAGTTTTGGTCCAAGGACCTCTCTGTAATGAAACAGAAAACTCTCAGGGGTCTAAGAAGAAAAGTCCAGAAAATGATTCAGATTAGAAAGCGCATTTGCCAGAATACGCTTCCAGAAACGGTTCGAAAAAAAATGAATAGAGAGGCTGAAGGGCGGGTCCCACCCGTCAGGTTTGAATATTCAAAAGAGGCGGCAGAGCTCGTCGGAGCCCGAGAGTCATGGTGGCCCGGGCGGCGATCCACGGCGAGGCAGGGGGGTCGGGGGGTACCTCTGTGATCAGCGCACCCTTCCGCGTCGGTGAGTGGTAGTGGTGGTCGCCGGCGAGCACCACGTCGACGGCGGCCCTTGCTCCGGCGGACGGTGGTTCGGGAAGTCGTGGGTCTCGTCGAAGAGAGTCGCTGGGGTCAAATTGGAGTGGGGGTTAGTCTCCTAGAGGTGCCATGAGGCTACGGGCAAGTCTAGGGCGGTGGAGGAGCTCTCACCAGAGAGAACGCTGCCGGGGCCCGAAGCGGACGGAGGTGGCCGGAGTTGAGGAAGAAGGGCCCCTCGAGGCTCTTCCCATGGCTGGGCGGGGTCTGGTGAGGTGGTGGAGGTGTGCGGGGTCGAGAGCGAGCTCAGAGGCGCTATTTATAGCCGGCCCGAGGTGGTTGCCGAGAACGGGATAAGTCCGGTGAGCGATTACGGCGGTGCTGTGGATGGACGGTTGGTTTAGGACCTTGAGCATCAACTAGACGGAACACTGGTTCCATCCTGGTGCCTAACTCATCAAGGTGGGGGCGGTTACGGCCTGTCCCCAACGGAACGACCGTGTGGCACGTCGGCGGCAGAGGGCGCGCCCCGTACGTGCCAGGCCACGGTGACGTGCTGCATGCGTGCGCTGGCAAGGGAGACGGCCACGCGGAGCTCCCAGGTGGCGTGGGCGGTGCCGAACGGCGTTATGCCGCAGAGGGTGCCCCTGTTGGCCGCCACGGAGGTCCCGACGCCGCGGAAGACGCCGGCGCAGACGGGCCATGGTGCCACCGACACCAGGAACCAACCAAGTGCTCGTGCGGCGTTCTGGACAGGGAGGAGGAGCCATGCGCAACGCGCCAAGTGCACAGTTGACAGGTGACCAGCCTCTGACGAAACTGAATTTACTGAAACTCTGAATCTCTCTGAAAATGCAAAGTGACAGTGCAGGCTAGGTGTTCGACAGAATGATTTTGGTATGTGGGGATTTTTCCTTGAGCTGATTTTTGGTGGAGTGCCTTCTCATTGCAACTGTCGGTTGCCTGAACTTTGGTGGAATTTTTGGATAAGAGGAGATATGAATTTCACCAAATTTGGCAAATCTGGTCCAAACTTGCAGAAGCTGAAACTTGAAAATTTTGAAAAGAAGAAGAGTGGATCTTGATGGTTCTGGGTTGTGGGTGCTAGGGACTATCCAGAGGAGTTGATTTGAGATCAAGGTTCAAAGGCATTAAGGTACTTGCTTTGCAATTCACCTAGGCTCAAAAATATGAACATAATTGTTTTGGGCAAAGAAATAAATGAAATAAAAATCCAAAAATGAGTTGGACTTGTTGGGTCAGAATATTTGTATTGTCCCAAAGTGGAAGGAGGGGTTTTGGGAAGATTTACCACAAGAAGCAAGATAAAACCATGGGTCGTTTTAAAATAAGAGAAGAACCAAAACTCCTAGGGTTTTCTTCTAAAAGAAAATAAATCCCAAAAAATGAAATTTGAGAAGGGGGGAATCAGAGGAAAGGCTTTTAACAACCAAACACTAGAGTTGAAGAAGATGCCAAAAATTAAACCCTTTGCCCAAGGGGAAATTTTTTAGAGAGAGAGAGAGATTTTTGGAAGGGTTTAAATGACCTCCTTCAAAACCAACAAAGTTTTTGTTGAAAACCAAACAAAAATTTTGGAGTGTCACAACACCTACCCCCTTAGGAAAAATCTCGTCCCCGAGATTTCAGCTGATCCTCAAATAAGTGTGGGTGCTCTGTCCGAAGAAAATCCTCTCTTTCCCAAGTGGCTTCACTCTGGGTGTGGTTGCTCCACTGAACTTTGAAGAACTTGATGGTTTTCTGTCGGGTCCTCCTTTCAGACTCCTCCAAGATTTTTATTGGATGCTCTCGATATGTGAGGTCTGGATGCACGTCAATGTTTTCATGGGATACCTGCTTCTCTGGGTTGCTCACGCACTTCCTCAATTGCGAGACGTGGAACACGTCATGGACGTCGGATAAATCTTCGGGTAAGTCTAGCTGGTAGGCTACCATGCCTCTCCGTGCCACTATGCAGAATGGTCCGATGAATCTTGGTGCCAGCTTCCCTTTAATCTTGAATCGATGCAAGCCTCTCATAGGGGATACTCGTAGGTACACAAATTCACCGGGTTCAAAGCTGATACCCCGATGTTTTTTATCGTAATAAGTCTTCTGTCGACTTTGGGCTGTCTTGAGTCGATCCCTAATCACCTTAACTTTATCTTCAGCCTCCTTGAGCATGTATGGGCCGAAGATATGGCTGTCTCCGGTTTCTGACCAATTTAGCGGGGTACGACATCTCTGCCCGTACAGAGCCTCAAATGGTGTCATTTGCAGGCTGGCTTGATAACTGTGGTTATATGCAAACTCTGCGTATTGTAAGCTTTCTTTCCAACTGGTCCCATAGGTGAGGACACATGCTCTCAGCATGTCTTCTAGAATCTGGTTTACGCGTTCAGTTTGTCCATCTGTCTGGGGGTGGTATGCGGTACTGAATGCCAGTTGAGTTCCCATAGCTTGTTGTAAGTGATCCCAATATCGGGAGACAAATTGAGTGCCTATGTCCGATATTATTTTCTTTGGGACTCCATGTAAGCAGACGATACGGGAAAGATAAAGCCTAGCAAGCTTCTGAGTGGTGTGGGTTGTCTTCACGGGGATGAAGTGTGCTACTTTAGTCAGTCTATCAGTGATGACCCAAATGGCATTATTTCCGTGCCGTGACCGAGGTAGCCCAACAATAAAATCCATTCCAATCTCGTCCCATTTCCACTCGGGTATTTTATTTGGCTGTAAAAGTCCGGCCGGTTTGCTGGTGCTCGGCCTTGATGCGTTGACAAGAGTCAGAACATGCGATGAATGCGGCTATGTCCCTTTTTAGACCGCGCCACCAATATTTTTCCTGAATATCCTTGTACCTTTTTGTCCCTCCGGGATGTATCGAATACGGGGCGGTGTGGCCTTCAGCTAAGATATGCTATTTAAGGTCCTTGATATTTGGTACGCAAAGTCTATCTCCGTACCACAATATTTCCTGCTCATCGATAACGAACTCTTGGGCCTTTCCCAAACTCACTTTCCGTTTAATGCCTTCAATGCTGGGGTGTCCATGCTGAGCCCTTTTAATCGTTTCAATCAGGGTAGGCCGTATTTCTAAATTTGATACGCTGCCTTCGGTGACTACCAGCAATTTGAGTTTAGCAAACTCCCGCCGAAATTCAGGTATCAGGTTTGGCAGGCTGTCGTCGTTTGGGCTGGGGTTCCGACTCAGAGCGTCTTCCACTACATTTTCTTTTCCTGGATGGTAGTGGATTCCAATGTCATAATCCTTCACTAGTTCCAACCAGCGTCTTTGCCGTAAATTCAGTTCTGGTTGTGTGAAAATATACTTGAGGCTCTTATGGTCCGTGTATATCTCACAACGATTTCCAAGTAAAAAGTGTCTCCATTCTTTGAGTGCGTGAATA
Source organism: Aegilops bicornis (assembly GCA_021605145.1). Lineage (NCBI taxonomy): Eukaryota > Viridiplantae > Streptophyta > Magnoliopsida > Poales > Poaceae > Aegilops > Aegilops bicornis. The sequence continues at coordinate 32,646,263 of CM038670.1, forward strand.
ACTGCTGCTAACTCCAGGTCATGAGTAGGATAATTTTCCTCATGCTTGCGAAGTTGTCTGGAGACATATGCGACTACCTTGCCTTCTTGCATCAACACGCATCCGAGGCCTTTCCGGGAAGCGTCACAATACACCTCAAAATTCTTGTGTATGTCTGGCACAATTAATATTGGTGTTGTCGTTAATTTCCTTTTTAATTCTTGGAAACTTTTCTCGCAAGCTTCCGTCCATTCAAACTTCTTGTCTTTCTTGAGTAGCTGCGTCATTGGCTTTGCTATGGTGGAGAATCCTTCAATAAATCTTTGGTAGTATCCTGCCATTCCCAAGAAACTTCGTACGTCCGTTACGCTGGCTGGTGGTTTCCAGCCAAGTACGGCCTTGACTTTTTCCGGGTCTACGGCAATACCTTCTTGGGTCAGTACGTGGCCCAGAAAACCTACTTGCCTTAGCCAAAATTCACACTTGCTGAATTTAGCGTACAATTTATGTTTCCTGAGTTCCCCTAGTACAATTCGGAGATGTTCAGCGTGCTCTTCTGGTGTCTTGGAGTATACCAGAATATCGTCGATAAATACCACAACAAACTTGTCCATAAACTTCATAAATACTTTGTTCATGAGGTGAAAAAAATATGGGGGGGTGTTCGTTAGTCCGAATGGCATTACGGTGAACTCATACAATCCATATCTGGAGGTGAAACCCGTCTTGGGAATATCTTCTGTTCGCACCTTTAATTGATGGTATCCCGACCTCAAGTCAATTTTTGAGAATACCTTGGCCTGAGCGAGCTGATCAAATAAATCATTTATCCGTGGCATCGGATACTTGTTCTTGATTGTGACCATGTTAAGCGCTCGATAGTCTATACACAATCTCAGTGTTCCATCCTTCTTTTTGGCAAATAAAATTGGTGAACCCCAGGGTGAGGAGCTGGCTCGTATATAACCTTTGTCCAGTAATTCTTTTATTTGCTTCTTCAGTTCTACCAATTCGGATGGTGCCATTCTGTATGGTTTCTTGTATATGGGGGCGGTTCCGGGTGCTAGCTCAATGCTGAATTCTATCTCTCGGTCTGGTGGCATGCCTGGTAGTTCTTCGGGAAATACGTCTGGAAATTCACACACTACTGGAACCTTGCTTAATTCAGAAATATCCACCTTGTTCAATCTTGGTTGCCGGGATATTTTTCTTTCTTTGGCTAAAACTTTTATGGTCTTCCCGTGGTGGTGGGTGAGAATCACGGTCCAGTTGAAGCAGTCAATAAAACCTTTGTTGGTGGTTAACCAATCCATCCCTAAGATGACATCCAGTCCTTTATTTTCCAACACAATAAGATTTGCGTGAAACTTCAACCCTTCAAACTCAATAATCACCCCTTGGCAGTAACTCTGGGTAACTTGCTTAATCCCAGGGGACTTGACGATCATAGATCTTTCCAAGGGAAGCATCGAAAAATTATTTTGCAAGGCAAAACTTTTCGAAATGAATGAGTGAGAAGCTCCAGAATCAAACAAAACCATGGCAGGTATTGTGTTGACAGGAAACGTACCGAGGACGATATCTGGGGTGTTCTGTGCTTCCTCTTTGGTCACGTGGTTCAGATGACCCTTCCTATGGTTGTTATTTTGGTTGAAATTGTTGCGCTTTGGCGCCGAATTATTGGCTCCGTTGTTCGGCTTTGGGGTCGAGTTCCTTGGCTTGGGACACTGCTTGGCATAGTGCCCTTCTTCTCCACAAGCGTAGCAAGTAATGCCTGGGCGGTATGTGAACTCCTTGTCCCTTGCATGGAAATTCTTGATTGTACGTGAGACGTTTGTCGTGGGTTTGGGTGTCCAACCTTTCTGAACGTCTTTCTTGCTGCGGTGGTTGCGAGCATCATTAGTCTGGTCCCTTTTTCGCTTGCGGAAATCTTCCAAGCTGCGTCTCTCATTTTCCAAAGTAATGGCCTTATCCACCAGCGTCTTAAAGTCCGGGAAGGTGTGCACAACCAACTGGCATTTAAGCGCGGGCGTCAGACCGTCTAGGAATTTTTCCATCTTCTTGTTTTCAGACATACTCTCCTCGTTGGCGTAGCGAGACAGAGTAAACTGACTGTTGTATTCTGACACCGTCGTTGTCCTTTGCTTGAGGTCATCAAATTCTCTCTTTTTGATCTTCATAAGACTCTTAGGAATATGTGCCCCATGAAAACCTTCTTTGAACTCCTCCCAGGTTATATTATTTTCGTTGGGGTGCATGTGTAGGAAATTTTCCCACCATGATGCGGCTGCTCCAGTGAGATAGTGCGGTGCATATAGTACTTTCTCAAGATCTGAACACTGGGGAATAATTAACTTTCTTTCCATGTCTCGAAGCCAGTCCTCGGCTTCAAGAGGTTTGTCAGTGTGAGAAAATGTTTGGGGACGCGTCTTCTGTAGTTCAGATAACTTTGATTGCTGCTGATACTGTCCATCGTGATTTCCCATATTGATGACTTGGTTCATCATCTCCTGATGTTGTTGCTGACTTTGCTCATAAAGACGGCACATTTGGGAAAGTGTTGTTTCACTGTCCTGTTGACTTGACTGCCCTGTCTTGAAATTGTTGCTGGGTTGTGTGCCATAATTTTGCTCTGGCGGAGTTGGCATGGAGCGCGTCCAAGGACGAGACATTGTTCACTCTGGGTATATATTTTGTAAAACTCATAAGAAAAAAAGTTGAGTCGCAAAAGTCAATAAATTCATGAAGACGGAAAAAGTCTCAAATTCTCCAAGATTTTTCAAGAGAATAAACGTTTGCGCACGGAGAAGGACTGCTCATTACATATCTTACACGCAAGCAGTAATTATACAATACATCACTCAGGATATGCGTACATATTCCTGACATGTTATTTAGGCTAGTGCACTCCTCCATTTCCTACATGAAGCGCAAACAAGCTGCTTCTCACAGCCTATGTACATATAAACATATCGCACAAGTCGGTACATCGCATGGCGGCTAAGCGTACTCAGTCGGAGATGGTAAGGATTTCCCTTGGCCTGCCGAGGGTGAGGCGCAGTGAGGCTGGGGACTCAACCTCCTCTTCGCAATAGGCTCCAGACGTGAAGTGTTGCGCTGAGTTGGTGGAGCAGGCGCCCTATGCGGGACAACACGAACATGAGCGGGCGCAAGGGGTGGTGCAGAACGAACTGGTGTAGGCGCAATGACATGGTTGAATTCCTCGGTGGTAGGCAGGCAACGAGTAGTGGCGAGAGCAGTAGGAGCAAAAGATGTTGATGACGAGATGAAAGTCAGTGGCGGTGCGGTGCGTAGGAGCTCCCTCCTGTTGGCGGCACAGCCATGGACTGAGTCCATGCGGGCAGCCACAAAGTCGTCCAACAGGTTGTCGAAGGCTGCCTCCAAAGCCCGGAGATACTCGATAAGCATCTCAAAAGCCTCGTCTCATTCTCCTCTGGGGCAAGAGAACGCGTAGTGGCAGGTGTATGGCACGTGACATGGAAGGTAGCGGTAACGACGAGTCTTCATCGAAGGAAGGATATCCCTGAGACGAGCTATCGCCTCACGGGCGGCCATCTCCAGTGCATGCTTTTCCGTAGGCATGGCACTCCCCAAGAACCGGAAACGCTCAACTCGCCCTCCCTTGAATTGCACCGCGGCCTGGTGCATGGTTAGACGGTCATTGACCTTGTGCTGAGAGAGTGAGAAGACTGGGCGCACAGATGGCCCCATCGCGACTTGGACGATGAAGGAGAGAAGCTCAACGAACCCATCAGGCATGTTGGCGAACATCTGTGACTCGCAGACGTTGCTAGCCATCTACAAAAGTAGGCAAAAATTCCGAGTGGTCAAATCATAAATTTATGCTGACTGTCAGAAATTGACTACATTTGTAAAAAAAATTAGCTCTATATGCTAATAACCGATTAGAGACCGCACCTAGTGGCTTCCTACAGTCAGCCTGGCTCTGGTACCAAGCTTGTCACGACCGGTTTTCCAATAAAAATATTTATTGAGAAACCGATCTTTGAATTCCAGTGTGAGGAAAATCCTCCATACTGGTAGACAAAACATTGATACAATAAGCCAGTAGCATTTAATATATTACAGGGTCGAGCTAAGGTTGCTCAACAAATTATTACAAGCACGCAATAATTATACATAGTGGCGGATATGACTCAGGGGAGTGGTGGCATACTACTGACTCGAGGTAAGGTAGTGGAATAACACGGTGGAGTGGATAATATGTCTCCTACACTGGCGGCTCATCGAGCGTCGAGGTGAGGCTCGATGAATTTATTGGGGTAGCGGAAGCGGATATAACACAGTGACTAATCCAGGGGTCGCACGAGACTGACTGGGATTCCTCTAGGCGTCGGACTCGCTATCGAACTCTTCATCCATGAGATCGCCTTCGTCAGCATCTGGCCAAATCAACAAGCCAGGTGAGTACTTTGACAGTACTCGCAAGACAGTTCGGACAAAAGATATAACAAATGCGTGCGTGAATGCGTCATGAGTAATTTAACAATGCACAATCAAATCAGTATAACAAGGCAAGTGAAAAGGGAATCGGCGGTAGTCCGCTCGAAAAACCAAATAAAATAAACTGAAAACCGATCGGGTGTTTGAAGCGACGCCTCGAAGGGTGAACAAATAAGTAAAACATGCCGCAGTCGGGCGTCTAAGCGACACCTCATAAAGGGCTTATACTGAAAGAAAAGACACGTGTGCCACAGTCGGACGTCGGAGCGACATCACAGAAAGGGCTTATATCAAAAGTAAATAAATAACAATGCCACAGTCGGACGTCTGAGCGACATCGCAAAAAGGGCTTATATCAAAAGTAAATAAATAACAATGCCACAGTCGGACGTCTGAGCGACATCGCAGAAAGGGCTTATATAAACAGTAAATAAATAACAATCCCGCAGTCGGATGTCTGAGCGACATCGCAGAAAGGGCTTATATAAAAAATAAATAAATAACAATGCCACAGTCGGACGTCTGAGCGACATCGCAGAAAGGGCTTATATCAAAAGTTAATAAATAACAATGCCACATTCGGACGTCTGAGAGACATCGCAGAAAGGGCTTATACTTCATTATTCATAACTTACAAGTAATAGTGCTCACAGCGAAAATATTCATCATATGATAGTAAACGGGTTAGTCCATCCACAGGAAAATAAACATTTAACACTCATGTAGTTCTGAGGAGTTTCTGTCACCGGGACTGACATTTGACAAGATAAGATGAACACATCACTTGGACCTGGATAAGATGATTTCAAGGATTATTGACTCTGCAGAGTTTGTACTAAATTATCCACAGCCAACGGATTTCCGTAGTCACGAAGGACTAGTTCCGTTTACGGTATTTCGGAGGAAACACAGCTAACCAGTACACACCCATCCCACCTTACGTTGCCAGGAATCACCCTAGACAGCGTTCAAGAAAAACTTTGAGACGGGGAGATCACAATCTCGAATAGCATGGGATCAAATTTATATCTGGCAGCTCTAAGGGTGCCCCCTCGGTCCCAACCGGAAACACCCATGCCCCTGACGGATGATAGGCTTTAATCCAGGGGCCATGGAACCCTCATCCCGCCTCTCGATTTGGTGTGTACCGTAAAGCGGTTTGCAACTTACTAAGCCGTATACCTTGCGGAAAACATGTGGTAGTACGGAAGGGAAAACGGACGGGAACTGGACTGATTCATGTTGACACTGGGTCAAACAATCTGGCATAAGACTGGCATGCTACAACACTGCCATCTTACCCATTCTCATGCCAACTCATGGCCATGCAAACTCATTTCCATCAACTCATGGATTTCCGAAACTTACTTGCCTCAACTTTTTACGTGATAAAACTTTCATCGAGTGGCTCATGAACATGCCATGAGACTAATTAATGCAAACATGCCCAAACACTCATCATATCAAAAGTTCAAACATGCTTGCCTGGTTCGGAGTAGTCGGGGCCTAGGTCGGTGAAGTTCGCGGTACCGTCACCTCCTTCGGTATCTACGGTATGCAAAGAATACACGCACTAACGTAAATACATGGGGTGCACAAAAATATTCCAAATATTTTTCAAATAAATCTGATAAAAAACTAGACAAAATTTTGAGGAGGAAAGAAAAAGAATCACTCAAAATCCTTTCCTTTTTAAAAGTTATAAGAGTTTTGGTCCAAGCACCTCTCTGTAATGAAACAGAAAACTCTCAGGGGTCTAAGCAGAAAAGTCCAGAAAACGATTCAGATTAGAAAGCGCATTTGCCAGAATACGCTTTCAGAAACGGTTTGAAAAAAAAGAATAGAGGGGCTGATGGGCGGGTCCCACCCGTCAGGTTTGAATATTCAAAAGAGGCGGCAGAGCTCGTCGGCCCCCGAGAGCTGCGGTGGTCGCCGCGGTGATCCACGGCGAGGCAGGGGGATCGGGGGGTACCTCTGTGATCAGCGCACCCTTCCGCGTCGGTGGGTGGTGGTGGTGGTCGCCGGCGAGCACCATGTCGACGGCGACCCTTGCTCCGGCGGACGGTGGTTCGGGAAGTCGTGGGTCTCGTCGGAGAGAGTCGCTGGGGGTCAAATTGGAGTGGGGGTTAGTCTCCTAGAGGTTCCATGAGGCTACGGGCAAGTCTAGGGCGGTGGAGGAGCTCTCACCAGAGAGAACGCTGCCGGAGCCCGAAGCGGACGGAGGTGGCCGGAGTTAAGGAAGAAGGGCCCCTCAAGGCTCTTCCAGTGGCTGGGCGGGGTCTAGTGAGGTGGTGGAGGTGTGCGGGGTCGAGAGCGAGCTCGGAGGCGCGATTTATAGCCGGCCCGAGGCGGTTGCCGAGAACGGGATAAGTCCGGCGAGCGATTACGGCGGTGCTGTGGCTGGACGGTTGGTTTAGGAGCTTCAGCATCGACTAGACGGAGCACTGGTTCCATCCTGGTGCCTAACTCAGCAAGGTGGGGGCGGTTACGGCCTGTCCCCAACAACGGCCCGTCTGCGGCACGCGTCGGCGGCAGAGGCGCGCCCGTGCGTGCGAACCCGCGGCGACGTCTTTGCATGCGTGTTGGCAAGGGAGACGGCCACGCTGGAGCTCCAGTGGCGTGGGTGGTGCCGAACGACGTTGTGCCAGCTGGGTGCCCCTGTTGGCGGCCACGGAGAGGTCCCGACGCGCGGAAGACGCCTTGAGACGGGCCATGGTGCCACCGACGCCAGGAACCAGCCAAGTGCTCGTGCGGCGTTCTAGATAGGGAGGATTAGCCATGCGCAACGCGCCAAGTGCACAGTTGACAGGTGACCAGCCTCTGACGAAACTGAATTCTTTGAAACTCGAATCTCTACGAAAATGCAAAGTGGCGGTCACGAGGCTAGGTGTTAGACAGAATGATTTTGGTATGTGGGGACTTTTCCTTGAGCTGATTGTTGGTGGAGTGGCTTCTCATTGCAACTGTCGGTTGCCTGAATTTTGGTGGAATTTTTTGAGAAGAGGAGATATGAATTTCACCAAATCTGGCAAATCTGGTCCAAACTTGCAGAAGCTGAAACTTGAAAATTTTGAAAAGAAGAAGAGTGGATCTTCTTTGGTTACGGGTTGTGGGTGCTAGGGACTATCCAGAGGAGTTGATTTGAGATCAAGGTTCAAAGGCATTAAGGTACTTGCTTTGCAATTCACCTAGACTAAAAAATATGAACAGAATTGTTTTGGGCAAAGAAATAAATGAAATAAAAATCCAAAAATGAGTTGGACTTGTCTGGGTCAGAATATTTGTATTGTCCCAAAGTGGAAGGAGGGGTTCTGGGAAGATTTACCACAAGAGGCAAGATAAAACCATGGGTGGTTTTAAAATAAGAGAAGAACCAAAACTCCTAGGGTTTTCTTCTAAAAGAAAATAAATCCCAAAAATAAAATTTGAGAAGGGGAGAATCAGAGGAAAGGCTTTTAACAACCAAACACCGGAGTTGAAGAAGATGCCAAAAATTAAACCCTTTGCCCAAGGGGAAATTTTTTAGAGAGAGAGATTTTTGGAAGGGTTTAAATGACCTCCTTCAAAACCAACAAAGTTTTGTTGAAAACCAAACAAAAATTTTGGAGTGTCACAGATGGCCCAGATGACGCTACTGGGCCTAATTCGCATAGGGCGTAACGGGCCTTGGGTTAGCAGGCTGTAAATGGGCTATATGCTAACAGTCGGTTAAAAGGTTTCCATGGGCCGGCCCGCCAGCTTTTGACCAAGTCAAACGGGTCGGCCTTTTCACATGAATGGGCCACTGTTGGGCCGTGCCATGTGTCGACGTATCATAGGCGTATACATCCCGGTGAGTGGATGACATCTGTCCCAATGATGAGCCGACACGTGTTTCCTCCAGCCAATGACGATTTTACACGTGGAAAATCCCCATTGGTCGGGGCTGTTAACGGGTTATCGGATCCAAAACCCGACCCGATAGCTTAACGGCGTTCCGTTACGGTGGATGCCATGTGTCGGTCACCCTTGACGAAAGAACTTCTGTGACGCGCGATTTATCGTCATGGAAGTGGACACTTCCGTGATGATAATTTTGGTAATGTCATGGAACACTTCTACGACAGCACAGGTATGACTATCTTGATTCTGTCATAAATTTGTCATGGATGTACATGCATGACAAAAAACGCGACCTACTGTGACAAACACGTATCATCACGGAAGTGTATTTTTTTGTAGTGAGTACTCGCCTAAGTTCGAAACATATCCCTATCCGCAAGGACGACGAGGTGCAGGTCGACTGCAACCTTCTCCCTCGGAGCTACGCCACAAATACAATGTGCGCTCCATCCCTATCCGCAAGGACGACGAGGTGCAGGTCGACTGCAACCTTCTCCCTCGGAGCTACGCCACAAATACAATGTGCGCTCCATCCCTATCCGCAAGGACGACGAGGTGCAGGTCGACTGCAACCTTCTCCCTCGGAGCTACGCCACAAATACAATGTGCGCTCCATCCCTATCCGCAAGGACGACGAGGTGCAAGTCGATTGCAACCTTCTCCTTTGGAGCTACGCCACAAATACAACGTGCACTCCATCCTTGTCTGCAAGGACGATGAGGCACAGGTCGATTGAAAACTCTACTTTAGAGCTGCATCTCAGACACAAAAGTCATCCCAAGTGTAGAACAAATTCTAAAAGCAATCGCAAGCATATCCTGAGATAAATCAAGTCCAGACGAATCCTAAAGGTTCAAGACCGCAGAAGTACTCGGGCACTCAACCCGAAAGAGTTTAACGGTTACAAAAACCACTCGGCATTCCGAGGCAAATTTAAGGCGGGGCATAAATGTTTGTTCACTCCGCAGGAGGAGGGCTGGTAGGCTCGACGAATTCATCCAGGTCAATGCCATCAGCAATCCGAGTGGCTGCAGCAATGAAAGTCTCCATGAAGGATTGGAAGTCATGCTTCTTGGTATTGGCAACCTTGATCGCTGCCAGCTTCTCTTCTCGCGCCTCCTTGCAATGGACACGAACCAAAGACAGAGCCACATCAGCACCGCACCGGGCAGAAGACTTTTGCCACTCCTGCACTCGACCTGGGATCTCATTGAGTCGAGTCATCAGAGACTCGAGGTCATTCGAGAGCGTTGCCCTTGGCTAGAGTGCGGTGTCGATCCGGGACATTGCGACCTTCAGTCGAGCAAGGTAGTGAACACCACCATAGATGCGGGATTCCAGTGGGAGCAAGTTCATAGCAGTATCATCTTTCACGGGGGAGTTGATGGGGTACAAGCTTGGTTCAATTCGCCCGGTCTCCTCCTCGAAATCTCGGCAAAACTTTGCATGCACAATCCGAAGATGAGTCAATAGTCGTATGCCCAGTCGATGAAAATAAACCAATCGGAGCAGAATATATACCTTCAAGCTTGATGAACAGCTTCTTGGCAAGGCTTCTCAGATAACTTTCCACATCATCCCTCCTACGAGCAATGCCTTCCATCCTCTCGTTCAGATTGACCTTGTCCTTCTTCAAGCTGGTTACTTCCTTGTTGGCTTCGTCTAGGGCAGCTTTTATCTTGGCGTTTTCTTCCTCTAATTTGCCAACTGAAGCCAGCTTTTGTTCGGCCAGAGCAGTTTTGTCATCAGCCTTCTTCTGTGCGGCAGCCAGATCTTGATCCTTTTTGGCCAGAGCTTGGTCCAGTTTCTCTGAAAAGAAATAATGCTTGATTCAGAAAGAGCAGAATGAAATCCAGATTGAAGACAAACCAGTCGACAAACCAGATCGAAGACAATCCAGAGCGGAATTTCTTACCATTGGCATCGTCCTTAGCTTTCTGCAGCTCTGTCTTGGCCAACTCCAGGTCAAGGTTGAGTTGAATCTGCTGTTTCTCCAAGTCAGCAAAGCGAGCTCCAAGATCACAAGATTTCTGCAAACAAGGAATGAGTCAATCGACTAGTTAAAAGATTGGTTATTTCAGAGAGATAAAAGGATAAAGCCAGCAAATTCTAAGACTACTGCCGAATCAAACAACCAACAGTAGCCTCGGGGACTACACCCAGTGGGTGCACTTAGCGTGCCCCCACTGATTCAGTTTACACTCGACAAGGCCTTTCTTCAGCGCGAGTGCCAAAAAAAAAGAGAGAGATAGCATCAAATAGATTCTTCAGACCATAGTCGACTGCCAGCAGTCGACCACGGTCTCGGGGACTACACCCAGTGGGTGCACTCAGCGTGCCCCCACTGGTTCAAAAATCCACTCGACATGACCTGCTCAGACCGAGTGAAGAAATTCAAAATTCAAGACTACAGTCGACTGCCCGCAGTCCACCATAGTCTCGGGGACTACACCCAGTGGGTGCAGTCAGGGTGCCCCCACTAGTCCAAAAAATTCAATCGACAACCACATGAGATTCAGCTCCAAGTACGAATTTGCTGAATGACAAATTGAAACACCCAGTGGGTGTACAGAAGCAAAGATCCTTGGAAAGGGAGTTTTCAGGTACCATATCCTAACAGAACAAGTCAAGAAAGGCAGTCGACTAGCTGCGAACCTGAACGTTGCTCTGGAGAGCAGAGCTGGCATCATAAGCAGCCTAGCTGGCATCCCGCACCATCTTCATCTTCTCCATCATAATGCCTGCTTGGCGTATAGCTTCTTTGGTGGCACCCACTTCGTCTTCTGGAACATGATGTGTAGAAAAAACTGAAGGTGGATCGGCAGGAGCACGCGCGGCTGACTCAGAAGGTCGAGCACTCGACAGCGGTATGGCGAGAGAAACGGAAGTCCGATTGGCGTCACCAGCGTCCTGAACTACCGGTTCCGCCACTGGCGTCGACTGAGGTGTCTTGCCAGCGGACGCTTTCCTGTTTCTTCTCCCCAAGGGCCTCTGCGGCTCGTCATCGTCATCATCGAGGAGGTCAATAACGTTGGGAGCTACAAAAAGTTCAGTCGCCAACATTTGATCGCCCGATCGGATATATCATAGTTCAGTCAACAAAAGGACGACAGAATAACAAAGATTGTACCCGGGATGGAGGTGACCACATCTTCCATTTCCTCATCCTCGTTTCTATAGGCTGAAGTCCCAGAGGTAGCGGCACTGCCAATTTCAAGGTTCATTCGATCAATCCAAAGGAAAGATAGACAGTGTAGAGCGTCGAGTAAAAGCGAAAGAAGTACACTCACGCGGAGGCAACAGGAATGTCAATCTTGATTTTTGGCAGCGCCTTCCGAGTCTTCTGCGCAATGACCTTGGTCTGCTTTGGAGCCTTCTCAGTCGGTGCTGGAGAGGATGTCCGAGGACGCTTTGACGACTGCCCATTTGGAACGGTCGCCTTGTCACGGGCGCTCGCTGGATCTTGAGCAAGCTTGGATTGCCTTTCCCCGTGAGGAGGGGAGCCGACCTCTTCTTCGTCACTCGAGTCGTCGCTCTCCCCCTCTCCCTCTCCATCAAAATGCCATTCGCCGCTTTCGCCTCCGCTTTCCTTGCCCTCCGGATCTTGCTCCTGCTCTCCGTTGGGCATCGAGTACATTTTGGTAAGAGTCTGGAAGAAAGCTAGCAGGACAAAGTCAGTCGGTAAAGCATAAACAACTGTGCGAATAAATCAAGATTACAGTCGGAAATTCAGAATTGGACCTTGTCTGGTTCGTAAGACTGGTCAAGTGGAGGAATTCTCCTGGCTCCCCTGGGGTTGTCTTTGTTTCCTGTGATACTCAACAGCCACCCCTCCAACGTGGTCTCGTCGACTCCCTCCGGATGAGTCCGAGTGGTGTCATCAGTGCCCGAATACATCCACATCGGATGGTCACGAGCTTGAAGTGGTTGGATGCGTCGCCGAAGGAAAACCTCCAACAAATCCATACCAGTCACCCCATCGCGGACAAGTTGAACTACTCGATGGACCAGCACCTTGACTTGTGCCTTCTCCTCCGGGATCACCTTCAAAGGGGAGGGTTTCGCCACTCGGGCCAAAGAAAAAGGGGGAAGTCTAGTCGACTGACCTGGGGTCAGCAGGTCTTTGCAGTAGAACCAGGTCGACTGCCACCTACGGACCGAGTCGGGAAGAATCATGGATGGAAAATAACTTTTGCCCCTCATCTGAATCCCAAGGCCCCCCGCACATTTGGATCACATGCGTTCTTTCATCACTCGAATTTGCGTTTTTGACCGACTGGGAGCGGCATGTGAAGATGTGCTTGAAGAGGCCCCAGTGGGGTCGGGAGCCCAAGAAATTCTCACACAAAGACACGAAGGCAGCAAGGTACACAATGGTGTTTGGGGTGAAATGATGGAGTTGCGCCCTGAAAAAATTCAAGAAACCTCGGAAGAAAGGGTGAGGAGGCAAGGAGAACCCGCGGTCAATGGGAGTGGCGAGGAGGACGCACTCACCCTCTCGCTCGTGCGGCTCGGTCTCGTTCCCCGGGAGCCGTGCCGATTCGTGGGGAATCAGTCCCCCTTCGACCAGGTCGTTGATGTCGTCCTGGCTGATCGCCGAGCGAATCGATCGCCACAGATCCAGCTTCGGCGAGCAGACCTCGAGGAAGATCCGCCCCGGCTGGACTTCCTCCCCTTCGCCTTCACCGTCGCCTTCTTTGCGCACTCGAGAGCCACCGTCTTCTCCTTCCCCATCGCCGCAGATGGATCTTGAACGGAACGGCGGCACTAGGGCGGAAGCAAGCGCAACAGAGAACTCTGAGGAAGAGGAAGAAAAATGAGAATGCACTGTTCAGAAACCCCGGTCCGGCGCCTTATATGAGGTTACTTCCAAGTGACTGACTTGTAGGCCCGGGAAATCTTATCCAGTCCCGCAACAGTCGCGCGTGCGATACGTGGCAAAAAAGGCGGCACAGAAATCGAGGCGGCCCTTCCTAATCCAGCCCGATTACTACAGCCTCCTCCGCCCCGCGTGCTTCACAAAATTCGGATCCCGCGAAATCCGCGGACAGCAGAACAACTTGTCAGACGGAAGATCTCCTCCACATCATCAATCGGAACTCTCCCAGTAAAAGTTCACTCGACAAAAACTAGGAATGGATCAAGGCGACTGAAAAAGAAGTTGGTATCGTCACCTCGATTCATTGATCCAGAACAAGATAAACTCGTAGCACGGAAAACAAGTCAGAAATGGTCTCAAATCCTTCCCCAATCAAACCCTGATCCATTCGGGGGCTAATGATAAAGCTATGTACCTAGGGTAGGGTCATGGACCTGTCCAAGATACCCTCCCCAAGGACATCCCTTAAAAAACCAGAAGAATCTTCATCCACTCGACCATGAAGCTATGTTTGTTAAACAAACTAGGGTTTGGAACAATGCTCGATACCCTTGATGGGTAAGGCTGTCATATATTTATAAGTGGGAATCATACAAATACAGGATACGTTACAACACGTATATCTATTATATACTTAGTCTAACACCCTCCCTCAATCTTAACTGTGTCCTGAAACACTTAGAAGGTTAAGATTGCGTCGACATCCTTCAAAAGAAGGCAAGGGCAAGGGTTTAGTGAAAATGTCAGCAAGCTGATCCTTAGAAGGCACGAACTTGATCTGAAGTAGCTTCCGTGCAACCCGTTCCCTCACAAAATGATAGTCAACTTCGATGTGCTTCGTTCGGGCATGAAATACCGGATTGGATGAAAGATACGTAGCACCGATGTTATCACACCAAAGGACAGGCGGCTGGGCTTGAGAGACCTTTAACTCTCGAAGTAATGACTGCACCCATATGATCTCAGCTGTGGCATTAGCAACAGCTTTGTACTCAGCTTCAGTACTACTCCGGGACACTGTAGCTTGTTTGCGAGCTTGCCAGGCGATCAAGTTAGGACCAAAGAACACAGCATGTCCCCCCGTGGATCGCCTATCATCGGGACTACCGGCCCAATCAGCATCAGAGAAGGCTGAGATCAAACCAGAGGGCGCAGGTTGCAGATGTAGACCATATGAACCAGTGTGTCGAACATAGCGCAAAATGCGCTTAACAGCCGTCCAATGAGGATCACGCGGTGCATGAAGGTACTGACACACACGGTTAACTGCAAATGAGATATCTGGTCGAGTGATAAGCAAGTATTGCAACCCACCAACAATGCTGCGGTACTCAGTGGCATCCTCAGAGGAGAGCAAATCTCCATCAAAAGCTGACAATTTGTCTATGGAGGACATAGGGGTCGTAGCAGGTTTGCACTGCATCATACCCGCGCGCCGTAACAGATCCTAAGAGTACTTCTGCTGAGTGAGAGTCAAGCCACTGTCAGAATGAAGAACCTCCAGACCCAAGAAATAATGCAGTCTCCCAAGATCCTTGACAGCAAAAACAGCCCCGAGAGAAACCACGAGCCGATCTGCAGCAGTGACTGATGAACTGACAAGTATGATGTCATCAACATAGACCAGAATGTACATAGTCACCTCAGGTCGCTGAAGAATGAACAGAGACGTGTCTGCTGTAGATGGTACAAACCCATGCGCACGAAGAGCGGCGCCAAGACGTGCATGCCACGCACGAGGAGCTTGCTTCAGACCATAAAGAGCCTTGTCGAGGCGACACAGATGGTGTGGCTGAGTAGGGTCAACAAAACCTGGTGGCTGACGCATATATACCTCTTCTTCCAGAACTCCATGAAGAAAGGCATTCTGGACATCAAGCTGGCGAAGCGACCACCCTCGAGTAACAGCCAGTGAAAGAAGGACACGAATAGTCGTGGGTTTAATAACAGGACTAAACGTATCTTCGTAATCAAGGCCATATCTTTGTTTAAACCCCTTGGCAACCAATCTTGCCTTGTACCTCTCAATGGATCCGTCGGCATGTTTCTTCACCTTAAACACCCATTTAGAATCAATAATATTGACGCCAGAGGGAGGTGGAACCAGGCGCCAGGTATTATTCTTTCGAAGAGCATAGATCTCCTGTTCCATAGCAGCGCGCCAGTGTGGAATGCCAAGCGCAGCCTGAAAATGTCGCGGTTCCGCCGTAGGATCAGCCTCAGCACAAGCAACACAGGCCGCAAGCTATGCGACGGTACCATCCGTGCGCTGGTGAGGCTTGAAGATGCCACTCTTGCTGCGCTTATGAGGGCGCAGTATGACAGGTGGCGGAGGTGTCGGAGAAGCCACCACGGCAGAAGGACCAACGTCTGGGAGCGGCGCGGAAGACACACCAGTGGGCGAGTCCACTGGCTCTGCCGAGGGGGAGTCCACAGGCGCTGCTGGACCTGGACTGCCCGACGAAGACAGGCCGGGCGAGGGTGGCAGCACCGCAGCAGCATCCGGGCTGGGCGAGGCTGCCGCAGCACCCGCTCCATGTGCATGAGACATGCACGGGCTGGCAGCCGGGCTAGGCGGGACAGCAGCCTCACCCGATGCATGTGCATCAGGCACACACGTACGGGCAACTGCCTCATCCAATGCATTTGCATGGGGCATGGATGTCCGGGCATGTGCATCAGGCACACATGTACGGTCAGCTGCCTCACCCGATGCATTTGCATGGGGCATGCACGTACGGGTAGCCGGGCTACGGGCAGCCGGGCACGTACGGGCAGCCGGGCTACGGACAGCCGGGCTAGGCGAGGCTGCCGCCCCACCCGATCCATGTGCATGGGGCATGCTAGTGCGGTCGACGTCGAGCTCCCCGTCGAGTGACCCAACCGGCGTGAGGGCTGTAGTTGGTGTAGCGTCAACCACGTCATCGTGAAGAAGCTCAAGGCGAGCGCCCCGTTCAGTTCCTGCACCGTGGTTAGGCAACAACAGAGGAGAATATGCCGCATCTATAAATTGATCAGGCAAAATTGGAAAGGAGTGCAGCTCGGTAGCGGTAGTATCAGTAGATGGTGAGAGCGTGGAAAAAGGGAAAACAGTCTCATCGAACACAACATCACGAGAAATGTAAACACGATTTGTCGGAATGTGAAGACACTTGTAACCTTTGTGAAGAGGACTGTACCCGAGAAACACACACTTCTTAGATCGAAACTCGAGTTTGTGCTTATTGTACGGACGGAGATGCGGCCAACACGCACAACCAAACACTTTGAGGAAGGAGTAATCTGGAGTTTCATGAAACAACACTTCTAGAGGAGACTTCATGTGAAGAAGTCGTGTGGGAATCCTGTTTATCAAAAAACAAGCAGTAACAAAAGCATCGCTCCAGAACCGAAACGGGACAGAGGCATGTGCCAGAAGTGTTAGACCACTTTCAACTATGTGACGGTGCTTGCGCTCAGCTGCACCGTTCTGCTGATGTGTATGAGGACAAGACACATGGTGAGAGATGCCAAGCTTCTGAAAGAAGGTGTTAAGATTACGGTATTCACCCCCCCAATCAGACTGAACATGAATAACTTTGTGTTTAAGCAACCGTTCAACATGTGCTTGAAATTGCATAAAGACATGAAATACATCAGATTTGCGCTTAATAAGATAAATCCAAGTAAAGCGACTGAAAGCATCGATGAAACTGACATAATAGTTGTGACCACTGACAGAAGTTTGGGCATAGCCCCATACATCTGAAAACACAAGTTCAAGAGGAGCCTTGACAACACGACTCGAAACAGAAAAAGGCAACTGATGACTCTTGCCTTGTTGACAAGCATCACACACTAGAAACTCCTTATTACTTGACTCAACAGGAAGATGATGACGATGAAGGACATGGCGCACAATGGGAGTGGCCGGATGGCCAAGGCGAGAGTGCCACTGTGAAGACGACACCCGAACACCACTGAAAACTTGAGATACTCGTGGAGATACTCGTGGCACGTCAAGCGCATATAAGCCGTCGCGAGCTCGACCACTAAGTAGAACGTCCCTCGTGTCCCGTTCCTTAACAAAAAAAATAGAAAGGGTGAAACTCAACAAACACATTGTTGTCAAGAGTTAATTTAGGGACCGAGAGTAAACTACGTGTGACTGAAGGAACACGAAGGACATCAAGAAGACGCAAGGTTTTAGTGGTACGCGAAAGAAGAGATGCCTGACCAACATGTGAGATGGGCATACCTGATCCATTGGCAGTGCGGACCTGATCATGACCGGTGTAGGGCTGGCGAGTGGTCAGCTTGTCAAGCTGGCTCGTCAAATGGTCCGTGGCGCCTGTGTCCATGTACCAGGCAGGGTCCACAGAATATGAAGGAGTGAACCTAGGCTCTTGCGTAGCGAGAGCCGCCTGCTTCTCGTTGCCCTTCCCATTGTTCCCAATGCCAAGGAAATCATGTTTGAAGCGACGATGACATCGAGACGCCAAGTGCCCCTCAATACCGCAGAGCTGACACTCAACGCCACCACCACATGCCTTGCAGTGTAGGCGTTTGCGGCCAGACAGCGGAGGAGCTGGAGCGGGCGGACGGGGCTGGTTGCCCGTGGACGGCGACGGTTTCTGCTTGGCACCACGAGCACCCCCGCGGTGAGCAGCGTTCGCAGAAGGGCCCTCCGTAGACGCCGACGGAGGCGGCGAGCAGCGAGCCGTTGTTCCGTGTTGAGGAGGCGTAGCGAGAGGTCGCGAGGCGGCATCGGCGTGTCACATCCATTGACGTTTTCAACAAGAGAGTCATAGTCCTTATCGAGCCCATTGAGAATGAACGAAGTAAACTCCTCATCCCGGAGAGGCTTCCAATGGATGACAATGTATCAGCCAAATTTTTGACCTTGTTGAAGAAGGCCGTGACGGAGAGATCGTTCTTCTTGACCTCACCCAGCTGATTACGAATGGCAGAGGAACGGGCCAGCGACTGGGAGGAGAAGCTGGAGTCGAGCGTGGCCCATGCATCCCTCGACGTCGCGGCAAATATCACCATGCCGGCCACGGAGGGAGTGAGCGAGGACTGAATGGCACCCAGAATAGCTTGATCCTGAGCGATCCACCGACGATGAGCAGGGTTAGACATCATGACAGAGCCACCGGCAGCCGAGGGCACCGGAACCATGGCCGGAGGACACGGCAGCGTACCGTCGACATACCCCTCAAGATAGTGACTACGCATCAGCGGCAACACCTGAGCGCGCCACAAGAGATAGTTATCAGCAGAGAGCTTCACCGTCACCAGATGAGCGAAGTGGAACGGTCCGGGTTCAGCCACCGATGCGGAGGGCGGCGAGTCGTATGTCGGAGGAGCACTGTATGGGATCAGTGCATCGGCCGACGGTGGTGCACGGTGGTGTAGGTGATGACCGTAGAACACCGCAGGAGGCACGCCGTAGGACTGCGCCGAAGCAACGGCGTATGACCCAGGGGCGACGTAGGGCGCGCCATAAGGCATCGAGGACGCCGCGGAGGAAGGTACATACGGCGTCGGCGACGGCGCGACGTACGGCGCAGGATAAGGCTCACCGTACGGCACCTGAACGGGAGCGCCATATGGGCTAGAAGCCGGCGGCGCATCATTGGGCAAAGCCGGTGGAGGAATCCCACCGTATGGCAACGGGGTAGCAGCGCCGTATGGCACCGGAGCGCCGTACTGCTGCTGCTGGGTAGAGGCGCCATATTGCTGCTGGGTAGGAGCGCCGTAGGGCTGCTGTGTATCACGGGATTGCGCTGATGGATCCAGTACGGGAGATCGGGGCAGCGCCGTTTGACGCGAGCCCGATGCTGTCGGACGAGCCCAGGCGAGCGAAGTAGACG
This sequence comes from Aegilops bicornis, assembly GCA_021605145.1. Taxonomy (NCBI): domain Eukaryota; kingdom Viridiplantae; phylum Streptophyta; class Magnoliopsida; order Poales; family Poaceae; genus Aegilops; species Aegilops bicornis. The sequence goes on from CM038670.1 coordinate 32,665,343, forward strand.
CCATGAAGGGCGATTCCATCGCCAGGGTTGAGGGAGCCGGTACGACGGCGGAGGCCGACGCGGCGGCGGCGACAGAGGAGGCGGAAGCACGGTGCGGATCGAACGCGTCGTCAGATACCATGTTAAACAAACTAGGATTTGGAACAATGCTCGATACCCTTGATGGGTACGGCTGTCATATATTTATAAGAGGGAATCGTATAAATACAGGATACGTTACAACACGTATATCTATTATATACTTAGTCTAACAATGTTCCACTCGGCACTCTTGGAGTCACTCGACCGTGAAACTATCACTCGATTATCAGAAGACCTAGAGCCACTCTACACTGCAACGGTCGGGAATTAAGTCGTAGCTTTATGGTCATTATGTATCTTTATTACTGGCCTTACCAGTAACGCCCCCCTCTTGATGTACATTTAACCCTGTGTAACGGAGGGGAGCTGGGGTCTTGAAGCACTTTATATAAGCCACCCTCCTCCTCTGGGACAAGGGTCCGCACCCCCTGTAACTCACACGCATATAATCCAGTCGACCGCCTCCGGGCTCCGAGACGTGGGGCTGGTACTTCCTCCGAGAAGGGTCTGAACCCGTAAAACTTGCGCGTACAACTCCTCCATAGCTAAGATCTTGCCTCTACATCACCTACCCACTATTCTACTGCCAGACTTAGAACCTCGACACCTAGGACACACAACATCAATTGTTAGCCGTGTGCGGCACCCCCCCTCCACAGTTTACGCCTCCGGTCTCGTAGTGCTTACGGGAAGCCCTGCGCGGATCACTTCACCATCACCGTCACCATGCCGTCGTGCTGACGGAACTCATCTACTTCATCGACATCTTGCTGGATCAAGAGGATGAGGGACATCATCGAGCTGAACATGTGTAAAATTCGGAGGAACCGTACGTTCGGTACTTGATCGGTCAGAGCTAGAAGAAGTTCGACTACATCAAACGCTTCCGCTTACGGTTTACGAGGGTACGTAGACCCACTCTCCCCCTGTCGTTGCTATGCATCTCCTAGATAGATCTTGCGTGAGCGTAGAATTTTTTTTGAAATTGCATGCTACGTTTCCCAACACTGACCCGTCATTGTTTGTGTACTGCCACGACGGTGGCCTGGCGTACCTCCTCCTGTACGTCGACGACATCGTACTTTCTGCCTCCTCGAGCCGTCTTCTCCAACAAATCCAGCAGCGCCTCTTCGCCGAGTTCTCGATGAAGGTTCCGGGCTCCCTCCACTACTTCCTTGGCATCAGCGTCACGCGCAGCAGCTCCGGAATGTTCCTGTCGTAGCGCAAATATGCGGAGGAGCTCCTTGACCGTGCCAACATGGCCGCGTGCAAGCCCTCGCCGACACCAGTGGCCACACGCGCCAAGATGCACATGTCTACCGGCTCACCAGTTGTAGATCCTTCGGAGTACAGAAGCTTGGTCGGGGCGCTCTAATACCTCACCATGACTCGCCCCGATCTCGCCTCCGCCGTCCAACAAGCATACCTTCATATGCACGACCCTCGGGATCAGCACTTGGCCCTGGTCAAGCACATACTCCGGTACCTGCAGAGGACGACGTCGGACGGTCTTCATCTTCATCGCTCCCATGTGCTCGACCTCGTCGCGTACTCGGACGCGGACTGGGCCGGCTGCCCCGACACTCGCCGCTCCACTTCTGGCTACACCGTCCTGTTCGGCGATGCCCTGATCTCTTGGTCCTCAAAGCGCCAAGCCACGGTCTCCAGGTCAAGTGTGGAGGCCGAGTACCGTGCCGTCGTCAACATTGTCACCAAATGCTGCTGGCTCCAGCAGCTACTGGGCGAGCTATGAGTCGTTGTCCCCAAGGCCACGGTCATGTACTGTGACAACATCTCCAGTGTCTACATGGCAGCCAACCCGGTCCTATCACCGGTGCACCAAGCACATGGAGCTTGACATACATTTTGTCCGAGAGAAGGTGGCACTTGGTGAGCTCTGTGTTCTCCACGGCCAGACAACGCATCAGTTTGCCGACGTGATGACAAAGGATGTACCTAAAGCTGCGTTCGAAGAATTTCGGTCCAGCTTGTGCATCCGGCCGCCGGACGCTCAAACTGCGGCGGGTGTCAACGGATATCGGCTGGTTGACCAGCCCTCTCCAGACACGACCCAGTCTCCTCCCTCTCTGCGCACTTGGCGCACGATCCCCATCTGTGCACGATTGCACAACGGTTGTACTCACAAACTATATATATACAGAGCTAATAGATAGGCAAGCACTAGGGTGCATTACCATCTCCTTTCCTTCGCTCACAATGCAGCAAGACTCGGTCGATCATTGAGTCACACCACAAAAGACCCGAGATACAACAAGGAGGAGCTAGCTAGAGAGAAAGCTAAGCCAAAGCGACAAAACTTGGAAACCCATTCTTCCATGATCTATTTGTAGATCAAGCGACGTCTGCCACAATATTGCGAGCGATGGCCACTGGCAACAGAGGGTGATCACGGTACACGTTGGAGTTGCAGCTTTTCCGATTGTTCCATAGCATGGCAATCGTGGCCATGACCCGGAAGGGTCTGCGAGCGCCAAGATAGCGTACCTGCGCGTGTGTGAAGCTGAACATGAGGTGCTCCCCACGGAAGGCACACGCCCACGGCAGACGGCGAACGGTGGAAAGCAACAAAAAGAACTTGCATTTCGGAAGCGTGGCTGTGCCCAATCGCTAGGACATGGCGTCGACCGCATGCACCTCGATGGCCAGGCGGCACGGGAGCTAGGAGTCAAGTGTGGACTAAGACGCAGGGTCTCTCAAGTCTCGACCAGAACATGACGATGACAGTCAACGTGCATACGACTTTTTATCACCAGGGCATACATGAAACTGTATAAATGCAAAAGCGAACTGCATTTCCTTCACCTCTGGTAGTTTAAAGTTTCCTCAACAGATTCAGAAAACCCACCAATTCCTATGTGTCTGTAGGTTTGCACGACGGTGGTTGGATTATTTTTGTATTACCCCGTTGGTTCTCTGAATCTTCTTTGTTTCTAGAAGTATATCTCAGGGCGAATCACCTGGCAGGATGATCCATATTCCATGAGCATATCTAAGTGATATAATGTCAGGCAGCCTCTGTCTGTTCGTGCAGTGACAAGTGGACAGAAAAATTAGGGACTTGATCTGATTGATGGGCTTAAAGATGGATTCGTCCTGTCTTTTGTCTGTCACTTTATACTATTATGTGGCCGGTATGGATTTATGAGCACACTTGACTCAGAAACGTAACTGTAGAGAGCAGGAATTAGAACACATATCTTACTTTCTTTGCAGGGAAATTAAAGGGGAACGTATTGATTAATCATTAGCAATATTATTACAGCCAACAACGACAAGCTGACATGCTTCGAAATAGAATGGAATTCCAGGACCTGAATGCAGCCATACCATGATTGTGCTTTTCTATAAGAAGATTTGTATATGCAGTAAGAAAAATCTGCTACAGAAGTAAACATGTGAAAAAGGGTGACAAGAGAAAGACCATGACTTGTATGTGGGGGCTGGAATATTTCCTTCTAGTCATAGTCATGCAAGGAAGAACATCCATCTGTCTCTTTTCTTTTTGGGCGAAAAGGGAGATATATTGATTAATTATCAGGAATATGATTACAGCCAGCAGTGACTCGCGGGCGAACTTCAGAATAGAATCGTATTCCTGGACCTGAATGCAACCATAGTACAGTGATTGTGACCATGACTTGTATATGCGGGCTGGAATTTTCCTCCTAGTCATACTCATGCATGGAACAATGTCCAACAGCACGTATAAGACAGGTGGCAGTTAGATGTAAGAACCCTTAAAGATCTGCACAAAGCATTTCTATGCTTACATATTCTAGAGCCATCTCTTCAGTGTTCTTCTAATACCTCATTCTAACTTATGTGGGTGACTCCTCTCGATCGTATACTCATCTCATCCCATAGTCTCAAGTAAAGGACTCTTTTATACTAGCAGCAACGAAGTTCCACGCGATTCATCCTAGTGGAATGCTCATCTCACGTCTTACATGCATGGCAACAATGCTAAATCGATGATGGTAGCCGGGTCGCATGGACATGCCAAATTTCAGTTGAGCTATTTATCATAACGGTTGCATGCTTGAAGATATTCCAATGGGAAGGCACCATGCGCCACCGAGGTGATCAGTGAAACTAGGAGTGACATGGAAAAATGGCATCTCGCCGGAGCAAAATGCCTAGCGCCCCATGCGCCACAGATGAGAGGAGCTCTCCTGTCTGACATTTTGAGTACTAAATCATGTTAGTAGTAGCCTCTTGGGTCATTTGACCAAACATTTGTACTCTTCCTCTGCTAAATCAATTAAAAGCTAGTGATCACTGGATCTTCCAAAAAATAAAAATATATTCCAAGGTTTATTCGCTAGATAATGAGACGAAGTTGTATTAGTGTGAATTATATGGTTAGTACAAAGTATTACACTGCCGCAACTTTGCAATACTATGCATCTAAACGACCATTCCTATCTGAATTAGGTACACATTTGCGGTCTCAACGAGGCCAATCCGGTTGGGCCTACATTTCAATTTTCAGTAATTGCTTAGCTAGTCCATGTTCTGTGGTGTACATGTCTTAGGCATGCAGTTCCACTGTCTAACCCGAATGATCCTTTATGGCAATATACTGCATGGATGCAGAAATGGATAATGACTCCTGCAGATGTTAGAAGAAAAAACATTATCACTCCTGCACTTGAATTCATCTAGAGCTCTGCCATCAGCAAGTCTGGACGAGGTGACATGACACAGGCTCTCTCGAGCTGAACACGAAGTTAACGTGCGTGCATGCATGCATTTTTTTCGCGCAAAAGCGAGCTGTCTCCATTTTCACTTGATCAGCGGCATGGGGAAACTGCATTTTCTTCACATCATTCTATTCAAAGTTTCTTCAACAGATTCAGAGAGCTCACCGATTCCTAAATATCCATAGGTTCACAAGAGGCTGGCACATGGATCAAACGTGACTGAACAAGCCCTTGGCAGCGAACAAGCAACTGATACAGGGAAGCAGGAACGTTTTGAGACAATTAGCGAGGGCTGCTTCTTCTTTGACAGCTTTTGCCCCAAACCTGAATATAGCCGGGAACATATGTCCCCCCAGCACGCAGCACCAGATTGCTGAAGTGATATCAATGCAAATTAGTTTGCAGGACGATCCATGAGCATATCTGAAGCGGTATTATATCAGTATGTATTGGCTCGTGCAGTGGACGGTGGACAGAAAAATTAGGGGCGTGGTCTGATTGATGGCTTAAATATGGATTTGTGAGCATACTTGACACATAAACGCAACTGGGTGGAGAGCAGGAATTAGTACATATGTCTGACCTCCTCTGTTTTTCTTTTTTCTTTTTTTTTGGGAAAATTATATTTTTTTTTTGCAAGAGAACTTCCGATATATTCATATTCAATCATGATAGTACAACAAACCCTAAAAATAATAAAAATTACATCTATATCCGTAGACCATCTAGCGACAACTACAAGCACTGTAGCAAGCTGAAGACGCGCCGCCATCATCGTCATTTCCTCGCCGGAGCTGGGAAACTCTTTTTGTAGTGGACAATCGGGAAGTCATCGTGCTAAAGCCGGCCCCATAGGACCAAGGCACCAGAACAGCAACCACCGCCGATGAAGAGTAGCGTAGATCAGAAAGATCCGACCTGAAAACACACGAACGTAGACAAACGACGACTAGCTCCGAGAAGATCTACCAATGACAGATCCGCCAGAGACACAACTCCACATGCCCACTGACGATGCTAGACGCACCACCAAGACAGCGGCTGGATGGGGAGAACCTCATTCCATCTTCAGAGAGCCGCCACCGTCTCGTGTTCCTGAGGAGGACACAAACGCTATCAAATTTCCAAGAAATAACTAAAAACGGAGCCCTCCCGCAGGCAAGGGCCAGGATCCACCTCGCCCCATGGCCCCAAGGCCACCGGAGATGAGGCGGACTGGCGGCAACGCCGGCGGAAGGCAAAGGAACCGTAATTTTTCTTCAGGAGGAGGGCAGGAGGTCTTGGCTCATTCATAGAATCTCTGCTACTTAAAAGTAAGCTTTCATATTTCACTCTTTTTTCCTATCATCCCTTCGTCTAATCTTCCTCGTATGATCACCGAACTATAAGGTAAATCACAGGCAAGATCTGATAAACATTTTTTTACACAATCACATTAATATAGGCTGGTAAACTAATCACAAGCTAACATATACTAAAATATTTATATCTCGTTGCAGCGAACGGGCATTGACCTGGTGTTCTAAAAAATCAAAAGGGAAAAACCAAAGGTGGCATGGATTAATAATAGTCATGCACAGACAATTTTAGTTTCCTTAATAGGATTGTTGTAATATCTCTCCTTTAATTTCCATAGTTTCTCGAGGGCAAAAGGTTGTTGCTTCTGGCTCCATGAAGGCATTTCCTGGCCAGACAACCATTCATTGGGAATGACATGGTCGACGTTGTACGACGTCTTCATCAACGTGGGATTCGCTCCCGATGTGCCATCATGATGTGTCACAGTGTTTTGTTGTTGAGGTCAGCTACATTGCCGATGCAGAGTAGGTGTCCATCTCGTATTGTCGTCTCCCTGACAAATCTCCCACTTTCGATGGTGGTCCCGGTCGCCCTCGGTAGTACATACCTCGTGTCTACGCTACCGATGGCTTGATGTTCCTATTGGTCCACATGACCCAAGAAGCCGACTAGACAATCCAGCTAAAGATCCGGACTACAAGAAAACATGAAGATGCTTTATTTTTGGTTGTTTGTTAGTAAGGTTGCGTAACGAGGGATATGATTGCAAGGTAGCAACGCCACAGATAAGTGACGCAAATGAAGAAAAAATGCCAACGATTACATACAACATAGGCCAGCTATTGTAGATGGTATAGCACTACTTCCATTTTCTGTATTATTTTTCGCTTTGTTGATCACCAGACACTTTCTGCTGCAAATATTCTAAGGAAATGCACGATTTCTTTCCGACACAGACCTGATGAAATTCAATTCTGCAACATACCAGCGAACCCCTGGCTTACCCATTAGCCCCATAAAGCCTAGTGACTTTTTAAGTTCTAGGGAACTAATCTACTCCTCTTTTTTCTTGATCGAGATGGGGTTAGACTCTAAAAAATTGACTTGGAATTGTATGAAAGTGAAAGAGAAGGCTATACAACGGCACTGCTCAGCCACTAGAAGAGTTCGCTGTGCGGTTTAGTTCAATGAGATTGACAGGGACAAAAACTTCAAAGTAGCGTGTCGAAGATTGCACCGTTAGAATTTGACCAGTGCACCGATCCTTCCCATAGAGTACCACGGTACCTTTAAAATCCTCTATTCAATATTCTTCTAATATCTCATCTCTCACATGTATAGCTACGTCTATATAAACCTTTCAACCACATACTCAGCTCGGAAGTGCTATACTAGTTAATCGTTCTGACAGGCCTCATAGCCACAATTGATATATCCTCTCAAAACCAAGCCCTTTTATAAGGGCATCAACACCTTCTTCACCCCATCCTTGTGAAATGTATCACAATAATCTTGTTTACCAAAGTACCAATGTTATATTGATGAAATCACATTAGAAAACAGGTCATGGACTACATTGAGACACTAACAATGTAAATGGTGACTGCATATCTGAGATATACTTTTGCAAAGTTTGCCAAGCATGCCAAAGTACGTTTTATGTACTATAAATCACTAATACAACACAATGCCTCTGCCTTCAAAGCTTAGAGATCTCGAGTTGCATCTTCAGTAATATGTATTACAAGGAGCTCTACTTTATAATGGTATAAGAAAGAGAGACTTGAAGTTGAGCCCCCATGTAGGTGTGCCCCATTATCACGACCGTCCAGTTTTGCATCGATATTCGTGTGTAACAAAATCACTTTTCGTTTCTCCCAAACAATACAAGATTTGGACTTGAAGCTTTGCAGGACAATATCACAAAAGTACTACTATGTCCAGAAACTGTTTTGATTTTCTTTTTAGTGCAACAGGAATATCAAAAATGCTGATGCTTATTGTAAATTATGTCATTTGTGAAATTTATGTTGCACCAAAAATCTGAAAAAAATTCTGCAGGTAGTAGTTCTGGTATGATGTTGATCTTCAAAAGCTTCAAGCTTAAATGTTTTTTTTTGAACGAAAGGGGGACACACCCCCCTGCCCCATTTTATTGAAGCAGAGCACGGAACCAGTACATAGCTTACATGACCAGGAACGACGATCATCCAGAGCCTCAAGTTCAGAAAAGCGCAAAGATAGCTAGAAAGACTAAAACTCAAGTTCAGGAGCAAACCACGGGAGTTTTAAGGCTGAATAGAACAGAAGGAAACCAACATCGAAAGGACAAGAAAAAGAAGAAAAGCGGCCGCTCTCCCCCTCTGATGACTTTGGTTTAGATGGCCTCAGTTGGTCTCCCCAAGTCTCATCTCCAGGCGATCCGGAGGAGTTCCCCACATCGCTTGTGCAGCAGCAAGATGCATCGTTGTAGTAGGGTTGCCTGTCCATCTTCGCAGAGAACTTTCCACTGGTGCAAAAAGCAGCTTAGTTTTGCAAGAATGCAATTCACATTCCTCCACTTGCGCCCCTGAAAACAAAATTCGTTTCTTAGTCTCCACAAGCTCCATAAGGTAGCAGATGTTACCATGTTCAGAACAGCTTTAGTTTTATGCATATGCCATAAGGACACAACTTCATCAAAACAGGATATGTTTTCAATTTTGAAAAAATCTGCAACAAAACCCCAAGCATGTTGGGCTACCACACAATCAAACATCAGGTGTTGAACCGTTTGTGTTCGTAACAGAATGCATGGAAGGATCATCTACTTCCCTTCTTTTAGCCAGATTATCTCTAGTCAGGGACCTTGTTGTGAATACAAAGCCATAAGAAAATATGAATGTTCTGTGGACAGAGGATTTTCCACATCTTAGTACCAACACTAGGAATCACACCCCCAAAGTTGATCTGATTGTAAAAAGATTTAACTGAAAAGGTCCCACTAGTTTCTAGCCCCCAAATGGGGGTGTCCAGCTCCTCTAGTAGAGGGTACTGTTTAATCAAACAGACAAGCTGGTTCCTGTAATTATCCCAGATCTGTCAACACATCTTCTAAATGTTAACTTCAACTCATCACCATCCCACACTTGAGCTACAGTGCAATCCACTTGATTACAAATTTTGAACAAGTCCCAAAACTGCACTTTAAGGGAACATTCCACCACCCACACATCATGCCAAAAACTAATGAGTTTACCATCCCCCAGCTTCCATTTGTAGAAAGTTTTTGCAGCAGCCAGAGCCCAAGTAATGCTCTTCCAAAAGGTAGAGCCCCCTTCACTTTTAGCCCAAAGGAGATTTGGAGAATTAACTCTATATTTGTAGGTAAGAAGCTTAGCCCAATCAGATTCAGTGTTGATGAAAAGTCTCTTACCCCAAGAAGCCAATAGAGCCATATTATACTCTTTGATATTGGGAATCCCTAAACCTCCAAATTCCTTCTTCCTGGTAATCAAACCCCATTTAGCCAAGTGGTACTTATGTTGTTCACCCACATCCCCCCAGAAGAAGTGAGCCATTTGCAAGTTAATGGCATTAATAGCCCATTTAGGGAATTTGATCACAGACATTAGGTAGGCTGGAATGCTAATGATGCAAGCACAAAGTAGGATAATTTTTCCTTTGTAAGTGAGATATCTCCCCAGCCAGCCAGAAATCCCTTTAATGATCCTGTCAATAACAGGTTGGAGGTCCTCCTGTTTCAACTTGTCATAACGCAAAGGCACTCCCAAATACTTAATAGGGAAAGAGCCTTTCTTACAGCAGAAGATTTGAGAAAACTCTCTAGCTACTGTGTCATCTATGTTAATAGTCATAAGATCACTCTTGTGGAAGTTAATTTTCATGCCAGATAGGTTTTCAAAGCATGATGAAGCCACTTAAAATTTCTAGCTTTACGGGTGGAGTTTTCCAGGAAGAGTATGGTGTCATCTGCATATTGCAGACTAACCACACCCCCTGGGATTACATGGGGCAAAAGCCCAGAGATCAGATTTTGGGAAGCAGCTTTCTTGAGCATCTTTGTAAAAATATCGGCAACAAGATTAAAAAGCAGAGGGGAGTGAGGATCCCCCTGTTTGAGTCCCTTGCCCCCTACAAAGTAAGGGCCAGTAGTGTCATTAATCCTCACACTGAATGTGCTATTAATAAGTGTGCTCTTAATCCAAGAAATCCACTTGGGGCCATGAAAGTGCGTTATATCGACTAGAGCGGGGGTGAATAGGCGATTTTTATGAATTCTTCACTGAGGAATTTGCCGGTGAGGAAATTCCTTAGCGAAGAACTACTTGCAACGGAATAAGTACTCAGAAGTAAGCATAAGAGAATGCGGTCATGGTCATCATGATGAAATGAAGACAAACAAAGAGTACAGAAAGCGTAAACACAGGATAGCACAAGAAGAAGACAAACAGACTGAAGAAATTGAACTGAGGAAATTGAGAAAGTCTTCAGTCAAAGTCTTCAAACACAGATATGAATGAACACTCAACACAGTAATGAGGAAATGAAAGGGTTGAGGAAATAGAACAGTAAGGTTGGTGAAGACAATGATTTGGTAGACTAGTTCCAACTGCTGTCTCAGTTGTACGTCTGGTTGGAGCGGCTGAGTATTTAAACTCGAGGACACACAGTCCCGGACACCCCCGAAAGCACGCAGCTCAGGACACCAAGTCCTCACCGTATTCTCCTTGAACTAAGGTCACACAGTCCTTGTCCAATCACTTGTGGTAAGTCTTCAGGCGACTTCCAAACCTTCACAGACTTGGTCACTCGCCGATCCACAATTCCTCTTGGATGCTCTAGACCATGACGCCTAACCGTCTGGAAGAAGCACAGATCTTCAAAGGTAACAAGCATCGGATCCACGCAGGATCAATCTCTTGATGATGCTCAATCACTTTGGGTTTGTAGGGGTTTGGTTTTGGGTTTTTCCTCACTCGATGATTTTCGCTCAAAGTCCTCGAAGGATGGGTTGCTCTCAAATGACAAGTGTCAAGTTTCTCTCGGAGCAGCCAACCAGCTAGTGGTTGTAGGGGGCGGCTATGTATAGCCTAGGGAGCAGCCCGACATGATAAGACATAAATGCCCTTCAATGAGATGACCGGGAGGTGGATCAGATCTTTTGGGACAGCTGGCGCGAAGACAAGAACGGTGATCGGAAATTTGAATCTCAAATTCCTCGTGGCTATCATGGTCCTCACTGTAGGCAATCCCATGGCGAATTTCTAACTCCTCGGTCGAACAAATTCCTCCGCGACTGTAAGAACTTCGTCTCACATCCTTTGAAGAAATTGACTGAACTGTATGACATTTCCAAAGGCTTCACTCGAAGGGATTGGTAGGTGTAGGATTTTGAGTTGAGCATCACATGGAAATTTTCCCTTAGTATTTCCTCGACCCCCTTTAACGATCACGGTGTTTCCTATGACTCAAGAAAGAGAAGCGAAAACAAAAGTCTTCACGCTTCATGTTCCTCAAATGAATACCAAGTCTTCAAGGTCACACCAATTTCTTCACTTTCAAAGTCTTGAGAAAGTCTTGAGAATATCAAAGTCTTGATCGAAGAACTTCATTTTTAGGGTCGACTTTCTCTGTAAATATCAAACTCCTCATAGACTTATAGACCTGTGTACACTCACAAACACATTAGTTCCTTAACCTATAAGTCTTGAATACACCAAAATCACTAAGGGGCACTAGATGCACTTACAATGTCCCCCTTTTTGGTGATTGATGACAATATAGGTTAAGTTTTCAACGGGGATAAACATATGAAGTGTAAATACTGATATTGAGGAATTTGATTGCAAGATATAGAAGAACTCCCCACGAAGATGTGCATAGTGAGGAATTTGCTTTTGAGGCAATGCACATTTGAAGAGTTGAATCATGGAGATATCCCCCTATATCTTGTAATTCATACACGCATTTGACATATAATATGAAGAATTTGAAATGCATGATGAAATATGGTGCTTGATGAAATTCAGCATGCGTGCGATAACATTAATGAGGAGCAGGCATGCAAAATAACGCATCAAGAGTATCGAGCTCAAGAGAATCAGAGCTCGATGCATCAAAAGTATCGAGCACCATCGGGTTTAAGATTACAACTCGATCCAATAAAAGTTTCAGAAGAACGAGAGTTGTAACTTAACAAAAAATTTGCCCATATAATAGACCCGCTTGAAGACTAACTCAAATTTCTCCCCCTTTGTCATCGAATGACCAAAAGGATCGAACCGAGGACTAACGCCTGAAGAATTTCAAGTTGATGAAGGAGCGCCAGCGTTGTTGGGGTCGGTTGTTGTAGTGGGGCCTGCCGCAGTGTCGTCCAAGTCTTCATTTTCATCAGTGTCTCGTGATGAAGAATAGGAGCTGGCCACCAAGGAAGGAACTTTGACCTTCTTGTATTTCTTCGGAGGAGGTGCAGACCAGTCAAATTCTTCCTTGAGACCCATTGTCGTCAGTTCTTCCGTGCTGTAGACATTTGAAAGAACAGCCAGGTGCGTTTGAAGGTTTCATGGAGGTAGTAGTGGTTTTTCTTCACTGCATTGTGTGTAGAGGTCATGTTGTGAAGAATTGAACCAAACTGACGCTTGACCCATTTATGATTGCGATCAACCTTCTGATGAAGACTGAGGAGTAACTCACGACCGATCATCACCACAGGTCTTTGTGGCTTGAGGACTTTGCTTGGCTGAGGTATTTGCAGCAGAGTCATGTGTGGCAGAGTCATCATTGGTGGAGTAGGATGCAGCTTTGCGAAACTGTCCATCCAATGGACGAATGCCTTCATCGATCACAGCAGTTGCCTTGCCCTTGTCATCAGCTGAGGTAAATGTCCGTTTGAGGACTTCAATCGGGGGCAAGTAGCTGAAGTGGTTCAAAGTATCAGCCTTGTAATTGAGTGAAGACCTTGTCCTGATGAATCTCATTATCCAAGGCGCATAGGGCTTCAGCTCAAATGGTGACATAACAATGTTTGCCAGAGTCCTCATGAAGAAATCATGGAAGTTGACGGGAACGCCATGAATGATATTGAAAAGCATATTCTTCATGATGCCAACGACTTCTTCATCATTTGAGTCGTGGCCTTTGATAGGACTCATTGTCTTCGTCAGAATCCGATAGACAGTCCGAGGCACATATAGTAATTCCTTGACGAGGAATTTGGTTCTTGGGGCCTGCCCTGGCTTCAAAGGCTTCATCAGCACTTGCATATAGTGATTTGAAAGTTCTGGTTCGTTGTAGATACAACGAGCACCATCAAGTGGAGGACTGAGTGGTAGGGCACGAAGCAATTCGATTCTTGGTGCCTTGTAGTGAGTATTTTCGGACATCCGGTCCAACACCCATGAGTTCACGTCTTGGCGTCTCCGGTGATGTGTAGCGTTGCATAGAATTGAAGAATGAGTTCTTCATTCCAATCACAGATGTCAGTGCAGAAATTCAGAAGTCCTGCATCGTGAAGAACACTGAGGACTGGCTCAAAGCCTGGCAGAGACTCCATGTCCACATGAGGAATATGTGCATGATCGAAGACTTTGTCTTTGTTGAAGAGCACTGAGGAATAGAAATTGGCTTGGCTGGCAGTCCAGAAACGCCTCTTCCTTATGCGAGCAGAATCATATGGATTGTAATCAGTGAAGAATACATGCTCACTGAAGAAGTCTTCAGCCTTGAACTTTTGCTTTGTTGAGAAGGGATTTTTTGGTTTTGGCAGTGGAGTGTCAGTGAGTTGCATCACGACCTCTGGAATCGCAATCTCAGGTTCTTCAGGCTGAGGAATTTCCTGTTCCTCTACAGGTGCAGTCTGAGGATCAGCAGCAGCAGGTTCATCAGCGCTAGTGGCTGGTATTTCTTCATGGACAGAGGAAGTGGGATGAGTTTCTTCAGAGCCCATTTGAACTGTTGGAGCAGGGGACTGAGGAATCTGTTGGACTGGGGTGAAGAGTGGAGAATTTGGATGCCGACTTTCCCAAAAGTCATCGTTCATCACTGGCGTTGTGCTTCCAATATCCACCTCTTCTTCAATTTCTTCAAGACCGGCCTCTTCAGCTGTGAACTGAGGCATAGGCGAGGAAATGATTGGGGTTGAAGGGATTGCTTCCACTTCAATTTCTTCATCAATCTGCTCGACGGGCGGCAGAATGATCTTCTTCATCGAGATCCGCTTGGGATCTCATAATCTTCATCAAAAGGAACAAGGTCCTTTGATGAAATTGAGGAAATTGGAACAACATCAATAGGATTTTCAAAGGAGCTGGTCATTGGCTTCATTTTCTTCGCAGTCGAAGAATTTGACGTAGCTGATGCTTTCCGTTTCTTCACAGCAGCTCGTTACGCAGCCTTGGTCTTCTTCACATCGAGGCGGATGGAAGAATTGGAGTTGGTGTTGGCGCTGGAGGAGCCGAGGAATCTGGTTGATTTTCCTCAGCGCAATCGATGATTGCCCTGACTTGTTCAGTTTCTTCAGGCACACCACTAGTGGATGCCCTGGCAATTTCTTCAGCGGTTGGAATGGGATCATCAGCCCTGGAACTAGCATTTTCTTCAGCAGCCTGAACTTCATCAGCGGTGCTGGCATGTTCTTCAGTCTTCTGAGCCGAGGCTCCAGCCTGAGGAATTTCTTGTTGTGTTGGTGCAGCAACATTGGTGAATTTCTTCGTCAGGTTGACGAATCTGACTTTGGCTCCTTGCCAATAAGCATAATAAGCATCAAAGTTTTTGCTGAGGGCTTGGATTTCAGTCTGGACCTTGAGAAGTTCCTCAGGTGTCATTCTGACAACATTTTTCTTCAGGAACTTCTCCTTTCTGTATTGAGCTTTCTTGATCTCTCTTGCCTTTTCAAACTTCCATTTCTCTTCAGTGATGAAATGGGTCAGCATGTGACTTTGTCCAGGGGTCAGATGAAAATCAGGCATAGGGGTGTTTGGATCCTTGTGCCAGAGATCAATGTAATCGAGGATTTTCCTCGGATCCAAAAGCAGTGGCACAGATGTGCCTTTGGCTCTAGCGGCCCTTTCTTGGCGATCTTTGATGATTTCCGCAAGTTCATCATCATCAGCCTCATCATCTTCAGGTGGCTCTTGATAGGCGACCTGTTTCTTCTTGGGACTTGGCCGAGGACCTCATCCAGCTGTGGCCTTTGTCTTCAGCAGAGTCGGGCCAGATGAAGACTTTGGTGCAGCTGAGGAACTTGCTGAAACACCAGAGGCAATGGAGATGCCTGCAGTCCTTTGGCACGTGGCCAGATGCACAGGTGCTGAGGACTTTGCCGGAGCTGAGGATTTGGGAGGAGCTGGAGCAGCATGAGGAATTGGCCGTGAGGGCACAGCTGAGGAACTTGGCCGTGAGGGCACTGCAGTGAAGCACTTGGCTTGTGTGCGGGCTTCTTTGCCATAGATTTTCTTGGCTTGACAGTGGCCTCAGTGGCAGCAGCAGTAGCAGAGTCCTCATTGAATTTCCTCACTGCCTTGTTGGCTTGTCTTGCCAATTTGGCTTGGCGCTTGGCCCATTCTTCAGGAAAGTCCTCACCACGCTTGATGTTGGTGGGGTCAGCTTCTTGACCAGGTGCCAATGGAGCTCTTGGGCATGGAGGATTGAGAGCGAATTTCTTCATGTACTTTGCGATTACATATCTGTACTCCTCCATTCCCTTGCCCATCTCCGTTCAATCCTTTGAATGCGCACCTTGCGCTGATTTTTGTTTTCTTTGCCGAACTCGGCTTCATCAGGTGTGCAATAATCAGCATATATTTCCTCAGGGATTTCAAACGCAGTCATGACCTCAGGCCTCTTTCCTCCTTTCTGTAGCTTCTTGCCTTCTGCCATATTCTTCAGGTGAGGGATTTGAACAAACGAATTCTCTGAAGAGGTATGCAACTTTTCTTCGAGGAACGCTGCAAATGAGTTAAGTTGATGAGAACCTAGTGATTCAGCAGTGGACATGAGTACCTGTGAACAGAGTATAGTTGCGAGGAATTTGGAGAGGTCATATGCGTTCTCAGAAGGTTTTTCAAAAAGAACTAGTTTGAGGAATTTGACCAGATGAGCCTTGAAGAATTTCACTAAACAATCTTTGTCTTAGGTTCTAGAGTTGTATAGATCGAGGATCCACACAATTGAGGAATCTTGAAGAAAATCATTGCTTAGAGAAACGAATCAAGAGCATATTTTGTTTGAGGTGTTCATATGTGTGAAGATTTGAAGAATAAACACCTTTGAAGATTTTCAGGAAGGTTTGAGAATCAAAGCGAGTAATAAAAGTAACTTTTAATTACGAAGTGAAGAACACGATGAACTAAGAAGAACAGTTGGGAAGTTAAATGATTCAGATCTTCCACGCCCTAACTTGGCGGAGGAAGACAGCCACGGCGGCGGAGTGAAGATTTCAGCGATGTCGGTAGCGAGTACGTCGGCGACGAGGTTGAGGCAGTGAAGCTCTTCCTCACCGGCGACGATGGAGTAGCGGCGGCGCTAGGGTTTGAGAAGCTCGAGCGGGAGAGAGAGAGAGAGAGAGATCAAGCGGAGTAAAAGAAGTGAGGATTGGGAGAGGGGTATTTATAGAGGCAGTGAAAAACTGTTCGGCCGAAGATTAAGGACGAATGTGCCCCTAACCATTCTCCTTCGCTTGACATGTGTCACCCACGTATTGAAAAGTGGAGATAGTGTTAGATCGTGGGTGAATAGATAAATCCATCGTGGGATGCGGAACGGTTTGAGCGGCAAAATCGAAAGTTTGGATAAGATCAGTTTAAAGTTCCGTTCGCAATTTCTTCAGCTGACAAGGACACAGTGAAGATTTTGAACGAGTTCCAAATAGAACGCACATGAAGAATTTGTGAATAGATTGGGTTGAGTATAGCATAGAGGGGGAAGGGTCCGACCACATTCACTTAGCAGAAAAAGCGACTTGAAGAAATAGCCATAAGTGAATGCTGTAGAGGACATAAACCCATATATATATATATATAGCCAATGAAGAAAAACGACGGAAACAGTGAAGATTTTGCAAAGTTGAAGAATTTGAAAAACTGAAGAATTTCAAAAACTGATGAAAAACCCAAATTGAAGATTTTCAACTTTGGTGGTGGCGTGACCCACCGTATAAGAATGATGATTTCAGACACCGCGTACAATTGTCGTAGGGTTCTGAGAATCAAATTCTTCATTAATTTCTTCACACTTAGAGTGTTATTCTTCATGGATTGAACAAAAACGTTTCTTCATGTGTTGCACATCTAAGTCATCAATTTTGCATATGTGTCAGGATGTGTGTCCTTTTCAAAGAACATTCAAGATTCTAAGATATTTAGCTCACTGCGCAACTTGCTAAATCTCTTCTCATCCAAGGGCTTAGTGAAGATATCGGCTAGCTGTTCTTGGTCTTCACATGCTCGATGGAGATGTCGCCCTTCAACACATGATCACGAAGAAAATGATGACGAATTTGAATGTGCTTTGTCTTCGAGTGCTGAACTGGGTTGTGAGCAATCTTGATGGCACTCTCATTGTCATAGTAGAGAGGCACATTCTTCATGTTGATGTCGTAGTCCTTGAGATTTTGCTTCATCCACAGCAATTGAGCACAACAAGAGCCAGCAACAATGTATTCAGCTTCGCGATGACAAAGGATACGCAGTTCTGTTTCTTCGAGGACCAACAGACCAAAGATCGTCCGAGGAAATGAAAAGTACCAGATGTTGACTTGCGGTCCACACGATCACCAGCATAGTCAGAGTCAGAATATCCAATGAGATCAAAAGTAGAGCCCTTGGGGTATCATAATCCTAGTGTTGGTGTGTAAGCTAGATATCGAAGAATATGCTTCACAGCCTTATGGTGTGATTCCTTCGGTGTAGCTTGAAATCGGGCACACATGCAAACACTAAGCCTTATATCTGGCCTAGATGCACATAAGTACAATAGATAACCAATCATGGAGTGGTATACCTTGTGATCGAAGTCAATACCATTTTCATCAGTGCATAGATGGCCATTTGTGGGCATAGGAATTTTGACGCCTTTGCAATCTTGCATGCCGAATTTCTTCAGGACATCTTTGAGGTATTTCTCCTGAGATATGAATATGCCATTGTGTTGTTGATTTAATTTGAAGACCTAAGAAGAATTTCAACTCTCCCATCATAGACATTTGATATTCTTCACTCATCATATAGGCAAATTCATCACTATAACGTTGGTCAAGACAGCCAAAGATAATATCATCAACATATATTTGGCACACAAACAGTTCACCATCGTATGATTTAGTAAAGAGAGTAGGGTCGAGTGAACTGGGTGTGAAGCCATTCTTCATGAAGAATTCCTTCAATGTATCATACCACGCCTCGTGGGGCTTGTTTGAGACCATAGAGGGCCTTGTTGAGTCTGAAGACTTTGTCGATTCTTTGGATCTTCAAAACCTGGGGTTGAGCAACATATACTTCTTCCTCAAGCTTACCATTGAGGAATGCACTTTTCACATCCATTTGATATAAAGTGATATTGTGATGGTTAGCATAGGCAAGTAATATGCGAATAGACTCAAGTCTAGCAACAGGTGCAAAAGTTTCATCGAAATCAATTCCTTCAACCTGTGTGTAGCCTTGAGCTACAAGTCGTGCCTTATTCCTCACCACAAGGCCATTTTCATCTTGCTTGTTGCGATAGATCCACTTTGTGCCAATGATATTATGCTTGCGAGGATCTGGACGTTTGACTAGTTCGGACATTATTGAGCTCGAATCGATGTAATTCTTCTTGCATGGCCTGAATCCACTCAGGCTCCAGAAATGCTTCATCTACCTTAGTGGGCTCTGTGATAGAGACAAAAGCATAGTGCCCACAAAAGTTAGATAAGTGTGAAGCTTTTGAGCGTGTGAGAGGACCTCACTACTACAAAAAGGGCTATAGATGGAATGGCCACTAATGGCGCACCTGTGATGTGGTGCGCCATTACTATATTCTAATGGCGCACCATGTCTCGGTGCGCCATTAGTAATATATTACTAATGGCGCACCTGGTGTGTGGTGCGCCATTAGTAGTTTTGAAAATTTGTTACTAATGGCGCACCATGTCTCGGTGCGCCATTACTAGTTGCACTTTCCACTGGTGCGCTATTACTAAGTTTTTTTCAAAAAAAAATCAAAAAAAATATCAATTTTTTCTAATTTTTTTTTCAAAACTAGTAATGGCGCACCGTGGGTGTGGTGCGCCATTACTAGTTAAACTAGTAATGGCGCACTTCACGGTGCGCCCATTACTAACTTGCCCCAACATGAATGCACCTCCCCGCCTGGCCGATCGCCTTTTCAGTTTTAAAAAAATAAAAGAAAATGATGGAAATGTCAAAAAAATAAAAGAAAATATGTTTCCCATGTGATATGTGCTCTAGTTTTTGGGAAAATTTACAAATATGAATTTCGACTTTATTTGCAAAATCTCTCTGGAAATTTGTAAAATGGGCATAACTTTTGCATACGAACTCGGATGAAAAAGTTTTTTATATGAAAAATCATCTACTCGAAAAGTTACATCCAAATTTAATCGGGGAAACCCCGTTAAACATTTTCAAAATCCCCAAAAACCTAACAGAAAGAAAGTTACGGGGCTTTCAATATCTAGCGGCAAAAAAATTCAAAAAATTTCAAATTTACTAGTGGCGCACAGTGGATGTGGTGCGCCACTAGTAACAGAAAAAAAATTGGTTTTGAAATATTTTTTCAAAAAATGATACGTAATATGACCGGGAAGTTTGAAATATTTTTCAAAATTTCATCATAGTCATGAACATGAACAAAGTCCTAGACATCAACAAGGTATAATAGGATTGATATGCTAGATATACCAACAAGTGCCTGTGAAGTGAAATTTTATTCTTTGGGGTTGGATAGAACTACGAAGTTAAGCGTGCTTGGGCTGGAGTAGTGTGAGGATGGGTGACCTTTCGGGAAGTTTGACCACGGAGTGCGATTTGACCTGAGATTAAGCATATTGACCCGATATTAAGCCATAGTGAACTAAGATTAAGAAAAATTTGAAAAAAAAATTAAAAAAAAATTCTGAATTTATTTTTTTTAAAAATTTGAAAAAAAAATATTACTAATGGAGCACTTCTATGTGGTGCGCCATTAGTATACCAGATACTAATGGCGCACCAGTGGTGCGCCATTAGTAAAAAATACTAGTGGCGTGCTAGTAATGGCGCACCGGTAGTGCGCCATTAGTAGGCAAAACCGGTGCGCCATTAGTAGGCCTTTTTCTAGTAGTGCCTGGCGCTTCAATGTCATCGATGATCTTGTCAACTTGCACTTCTTTTGCAACGCGAGGATGAGCTGGTTGTCGTCGAGGAATTTGATCATTTTCCTCAGCACCATTGTCTTGACATTATCTTGGTGCATCAGCTCGACGTTCTTCACAGACAGGAATGAATTCTTCATCAGATTCTTCAAGAGGGAATGACATCCTCGGTTGCCTTGAACTTGATAGATTCCTCGTGCTGGTTCATCTAACACGTAAGGTAGGTGCTCTCTTTCCGAGCCATTAGTTTCATCGAACCGCACATCTACGGTATCAACAATCTTGTGAAGAGCGATGTTGAAGACTACTGTAGGTGTGCGAGTCCTTTCCGTAACCAAGCATAAAACCTTCAAGTGCTTTCGGTGCAAATTTAGAACTGTGATGAGGATCTCTAATCCAGCATTTAGCAATCAAGACTTTGAAATAACTTACATTGGGTTTCTTGTCAGTGAGGAGTTCATAGGCAGTCTTCTTGAAGAATTTGTCAAGATATACTCTATTGATGATGTGGCACGCGGTATCAATTGCATCAATCCAAAAACGACTAGGCGTTTTGTATTCATCAAGCATAGTGCGAGCCATCTCAACAAGAGTTCTGTTCTTGCGCTCCACGACGCCATTTTGCTGAGGAGTATAGGGAGCAGACAACTCATGAGTAATACCAAGTTCATCAAGATAAGCATCAATACCGGAATTCTTGAACTCAGTTCCATTATCACTCCTGATGGGTCTGATCTTCACACCAAAGTTAGTTGAAGCCCTCGAGGAAAATCGTTTGAAGAATTCCTGCACTTCATTTTTGTAAGTAACAATGTGTACCCATGTGTAACGAGAGTAATCATCAACAATAACAAAGCCATATAGAGATGCATCATTAGTGACTGCTGAGTAATGATTAGGACCAAAGAGGTCCATGTGAAACAATTCGAAGGGACGAGTAGTGGTCATGATAGTCTTCGCTGGATGCTTGGCCTTGGTCATTTTTCCAGCTTCACAAGCTCCACACAAGTGATCCTTGAGGAATTTGACATTCTCAATGCCAATGACATGCTTCTTCTTTGCAAGCGTGTGCAAATTTCTCATGCCTGAGTGACCAAGTCGCCGATGCCATAGCCAGCCTATACGAAGCTTTTGCAAGTAGACACACGGCTGGTTGTGGTCTGTAGAGAAATCAACAATATACAAGTCTCCTCTCCTAAAGCCTTGAATACTTTGGAATTGTCAGTTCCATAATCACAACACAACGATACTTGCCAAAGATAACAACCATATCAAGATCACAAAGCATTGAGACTGACATGAGGTTGTATCCTAAGGACTCAACAAGCATGACTTTGTCCATGTGTATGTCCTTAGAGATCGCAACCTTACCAAGACCCAATACCTGACTTTTGCCTTTGTCAGCCAAAGATGATATGCTTGAGATGTGACGGTGATAAGGGAGCATCCATCAATAGATTCTTGTCACCAGTCATGTGATTTGTACATCCACTATCGAGAACCCACTCAGTGGCTTTGGGTTGATCATCCTGCAGATGAATTAGTGCAACTTACAATCTCATATACTTCATCAGTGAAGAATATGATATCAAGTTCATCAGATGAATTTCATCAGGCAGTATAACAGATAAGCAGTATGAGGACGTGTGAAATGAAAGTTCATTTCGTCATGATTAGCCTGCGTCCTTTCAGGCATTTTTGTCAGGCCCCCAGCAAATTCTTCAGACGTTTAAAGCACGTCTGGAGACCTGACCCTGCAGAAGAGGTTAGTTATTTTTCTTCAACACCCAAATCTGAAGGGGTGGCAAAGAGTTCATCACTCTGCGAGCACCATATGAGAATGGTGGCATAGAGGCCAATCCATTTCGTTTCACATAAGAGGGGTTAGGATAAGCATATGAATAAGCAGAGAAATTCTTGAGGACTTATGAACATATTGGTTTGAAGAATAATGCACATATTCATAGCCCTTAGCTCTACCCTGCGAAACAGAGTTGTTAGCACGATGATAATCATATGAGGACTTTGATCCTTTTGAGGAATTCGATCCACGTGAGGAATTTGGTCCGTATGAAGACTTGGATCCGTATGAAGAATTTGGTCCATATGAAGAGTTTGATCTGGGGTTCCTATTCTTCACAGGTGGTGTCATGAGGATATTCACCTGAAGACTTTCAAGGCACTTCTTGGGAACCCAGATTTTCTTCATAGGGGAACCATTCCTGCAGTTAGTGCCAACATATCTAGCAAATACTTCACCATTCTGATTTTTGAACAGTTTATAGTTGGAGTCAAATGACTCATCAGAAGAATGAGGAGATTCGCATGTAAAGCCAGATAAGTTAGATGGATCAACTGGAGGTCCATTTGCAGCAACCCATGAGGTTTTGGGATATTGCTCAGGCTTCCAATATTTTCCATCAGCATTGAGTTTCCTCTCAAAGGCAATACCCTCTTTCATAGGTTTCCTGTTGAGGATCTGCTTTTTAAGCACATCACAAAGAGTCTGATGCCCTTTGAGGCTTTTGTACATGCCTGTCATGTACAATTCCTTCAACCCTGCATCGTCAGTGATACTAGCAATGTCCTCAGATGAGGAGTTAGTGATAGCAGAGGCAGGTGAAGAATTTGTAACAATTGAAGCATTTGAACATTCAGGTGAAGAATTAGCAGATTCACGTTCAATGCACTTTAAGCATGGAGGAACAAATTCTTCCTGAGAAGCGCTGATTTGTTGAGCAAGTAATGAATCGCGCTCCTTCTGATGATCTTCATAACTCACTCTTAGCTTCTCAAGATCTTGCTTTCTTTGAAGAAATTCATAAGAAAGCTTCTCATGATCGAGACAAAGAGAGTGTTATGATGACCTTGAAGGCATCAAACCTAGACTGAAGTCTCTCAAGATTTTCAATCGAGGGCTTTAGTGCGATCCATTTCTTCACCTAACATATCATCACTTTTATCTAGCATGTTTTGAACCTTTTCCAAGGCATGTTGTTGTTTGGTGGCAATGCAAACAAGTTTGGTATAGCTAGGTTCAATATCATCATCAGATCCATCATCATCAGATTCATAGTCACTAAATTCAGATGAGGAACATTCGGTTACCTCGACACCTTTTGCCATGAGACATGATGCAGAAGATGATGATTCTGGTTCGAAAGTCATTGTTTTGAGAGATTCCTTGAAGTCCTCAAACCAAGGATCATGACGGGTTCGATGACCTTTATAGACGACGGAGATTCAGTCCCAGATAAGCTTCGCATTGCAAAGATGCATAATGCGCTTGAATTCATCTCTAGATAGGCAGGAAAAGATGATGTCCTTCGCCATGATATCAAGACGAGTGTACTTGCGAATATCACCTGCGTTCGCCGTTTTGCATAGATCAGTAAGACCAATTTAAGTGACGGTCCATAGCTCGCTGTCCATTGCCATGAGGGGCTTCCTCATCATGGCCTTCCACTTAGGATAATCAAGACCGTCAAAGATAGGACATGTCACTTTCTTCATACCTGCGGTCGACATAACTAAAACTCCAGGTGGTTAAACCAAAATCACACAGAACAAGGGAGTACCTTGCTCGATACCAATTGAAAGTGCGTTATATCGACTAGAGGGGTGAATAGGCGATTTTATGAATTCTTCACTAAGGAATTTGCGGTGAGGAAATTCCTTAGCGAAGAACTACTTGCAGGAATAAGTACTCGAAGTAAGCATAAGAGAATGCGGGCATGGTCATCATGATGAAATGAAGACAAACAAAGAGTCTAGAAAGCGTAAACACAGGATAGCACAAGAAGAAGACAAACAGACTGAAGAAATTGAACTGAGGAAATTGAGAAAGTCTTCAGTCAAAGTCTTCAAACACAGATATGAATGAACACTCAACACAGTAATGAGTAAATGATTTGGTAGACCAGCTCCAACTGCTGTCTCAGTTGTACGTCTGGTTGGAGCGGCTGAGTATTTAAACTCGAGGACACACAGTCCCGGACACCCAGTCGCTGAGCACGCAGCTCAGGACACCAAGTCCTCACCGTATTCTCCTTGAACTAAGGTCACACCGACCTCGTCCAATCACTCGTGGTAAGTCTTCAGGCGACTTCCAAACCTTCACAGACTTGGTCACTCGGAGATCCACAATTCCTCTTGGATGCTCTAGACCATGACGCCTAACCGTCTGGAAGAAGCACAGTCTTCAAACGTAACAAGCGTCGGATCCATGCAGGATCAATCTCTTCAGTGATGCTCAATCACTTTGGGTTTGTAGGGGTTTGGTTTTGGGTTTTTCCTCACTCGATGATTTTCGCTCAAAGTCCTCGGAGGATGGGTTGCTCTCAAATGACAAGTGTCAAGTTTCTCTTGGAGCAGCCAACCAGCTAGTGGTTGTAGGGGCGGCTATTTATAGCCTAGGGAGCAGCCCGACATGATAAGACATAAATGCCCTTCAATGATATGACCGTTAGGTGGATAAGATATTTTGGGACAGGTGGCGCCAAGAAGACAAAGAACGATCGGAAATTTGAATCTCAAATTCCTCGGGGCTATCATGTTCCTCACTGTGTAGGCAACCCGCCTTTGGCGAATTTCTAACTCCTCGGTCGAGAACAAATTCCTCGGCGACCGGAAGAACTTCGTTTACATCGAAGAAATTGACTGAACTTTATGAGATTTCCAAAGGCTTCACTCGAAGGGATTGGTAGGTGTAGGATTTTGAGTTGAGCATCAAATGGAAATTTTTCCTTAGTATTTCCTCGACCCCTTTAACAGTACGGTGTTTCCTATGACTCAAGAAATAGAAAATGAAACAACGAAAACAAAAGTCTTCACGCTTCATGTTCCTCAAATGAATACCAAGTCTTCAAGGTCACACCAATTTCTTCACTTTCAAAGTCTTCAGAAAGTCTTCAGAATATCAAAGTCTTCAGTCGAAGAACTTCATTTTTAGGGGTCGACTTTCTCTGTAAATATCAAACTCCTCATAGACTTATAGACCTGTGTACACTCACAAACACACTAGTTCCTTAACCTATAACTCTTCAATACACCAAAATCACTAAGGGGCACTAGATGCATTTACAGGCCAAAACCTCTCGATTGGAGCATATCAAACAGGAAATCCCAGCTAACCCTATCATAGGCCTTCTCATAATCTAGTTTTTAGAACCAGACCTTGAGAGCCTGATTTCTTGATCTCATGGATTACTTCATGGGCTATAACCATGCTCTCTAAAATATACCTTCCTTTAATAAAGGAAGTTTGGTTAGAGGAAATCAGCCTACGTCCCACAGGGGAGACCCGATTAGCCATAGCTTTAGAGAAGATTTTAATACCGTAGTTACTTAGACTAATAGGGCGAAACTTCTTCATCTCCCTGGCATCTGGTTCTTTAGGAATTAAAAAAATCAGAGCAAAGTTCAAACGCTGTAAATCTAATTTCCCCTCCTCAAAATCCCTAACCAGGGCCATAAAGTCTTTTTTGATAACATCCCAAAATGACTGGTAGAATAAAAAGGATAGCCCATCAGGGCCAGGAGCCCTATGGGCATATGAGCCAAAAATTGCTTCCTTAATTTCTTCCTCAGAAAAACTTTTTTGTAATTGATCATTTTCTTCCTGTGTAACTAATTCATCATCCGCCCAAAAGGAAGGGCCAAGACAGATATTATGTTTGTTCTCAAAGCAGAACAGAGTCTTGTAGTAAGAAGTAGCAACCTCTAACATTTCCTGGGTGGTATACACATGACCATTATCGCCAATCAGTTCAGACAAATGCTTTTTTCTGTGTCTATGGTTCGCCATAGCATGAAAATAGGCATTATTTTTGTCCCCATCCAAAATCCTACGATCCCTGGACCGCTCCCATAGGGCAGTTTCCTCTTTGCTCCAGATCGAGGCAAGTTCCTTTTTAATTTCTTCCATTCTGGTTTTATCACCGTCATCAATCTGGTTTCTCTCAGCGAAAACGTCAAATATGTCGAATTCGAGCAAAAGCTCCCTTTTCCTCTTCTTCAGATCTGCATCAATGTTAATACTCCAGCCCTTGGCTTTCTTCGTAAAAAGCTTACTCTTATTCATCCAGATGTCTATGGCTGCTTTACCAGGAACGGGGGTATTCCACGTCTCAACCACCATCTTCTTAAAATCAGGGTGGTCAAGCCACCATTTTTCAAATCGAAAAATCTTCGGGGAGGTAACCCTCCGAGCCCCGGTGTCGAGGATTAGCGGGGTGTGATTGCTACCCACACGAGGAAATGTTGTAACAATTGACAAAGGAAAATGGGCATCCCAGTTTAAAGAAACGAAAACTCTATCTATGGTAGCAAAGATGGGATTGTCTTGATTATTACTCCAGGTGAATTTTCTATTGGCTACGTTGATTTCCAAGAGACCCCATTTGTTACTCCAGTCATTGAAGAGGTAAGTAAATTGGTTGTTAACAACACCATTGTTCTTGTCAGCAGAAGATCTGACAAGATTAAAGTCCCCTCCCAGTAAAACTGGGTATTCGAGCCCATCCATGACATCATGCAATTCAGCAAAGAATTCAAGTTTAAGCTCATTGTAAGAAGTACCACAAACAACAACAAATTGCCAAATAAAACCGTCCGATTTATTTTTCAGAGTAGTAACAATGCATAACTTTTTATTAATGAAAGCAATCACTTCGAATAAATCACTTTTAAGACCCACAAGGATCCCACCAGCTGTGTTAACAGCAGGTAAAAAATGCCAATCAAAATCATTCCTACCAGAAATACTGTTGAGGACGTGGTCATTAATGACCTCTTTTTTGGTCTCTGAAAAACAGAGAAAATCGACTTGCTTATTGCAGATGAAATCTGCAAGGCACTGAGTTTTACGAGGTTGTCCAAGACCACGAATATTCCAAAAGGCACCTATCATTTATATCTAAAAGGATGGGATAAGCCACAAGGCTTTTTCTTGGTGTTCAAAGTAGGACAGACCATAGCTGAAACATCAGTGCCAACTGAATCAGCATCTGGAGAGTTTTTTTGTTCAGGTTCATAAAAATACTCATTCGATTCTGTCAGGTCTAAATTGTCCGGGAGAACAATCTCCGGATTCTCATCTGCAAATTGCAAACACCTACGTTTCTCATTGTCCATAATGTCAAGAATGATATCTTTTCTTTCCTCCTCATTACTACCAATGCATATATCCACCCTAGAAGAATATGAAGCAAGTTCATTAGGATCTAAGTTAACAAAAGATTTACTTTTGAAAGTAGCTGGAATGTCCAAATTCTTCTTCTTCATGTAAGCAGCAGCTTTATCCATAATCCTCATGTCTCCATGGGTTCTGGTCCTTGGTTTGGTAGCAAGTACTGGGCCCCATGTAGGGGAGTTCTTGTTATTGATTTTCTTCTTGACCACAGAGTCTGCCTTTTCCAGGGAATCAAGTAGGGATCTATTAACAGAGGTCATTGCCAGGGTTAGATCTTTCCGTAAACATTCCATATCAATATTGATATTATCTTCTTCCCCATCAGATTCTTCCATCTCAAATTTACTCAGTTGTTCAGAGCAATAGTCTAGATTGGCTGACAACACATTAGCTTTTCCAGATCCCAAACTTGGGTCACTCTCATCCTCACACATCCTCACTGGTGTTAGTTTCTCATAGTCCTCTGACACAAGAACTTGCATGTTAGCAACTGTGTTAACTGGAATTCTTCCAACTGCAGAAGCAGCCCCCTGAGAGATTTTTTTGCTCAAACTGTTTTGGTTGTTGGTCTTGGGAGGGAAATTGGCCTTATCTAACTCATCAATTGCCTCCTCCTCTCCCTCTTCCATACCATATTTTTCTTCGGGATCCTTGTTTTTATTATCCTCGTTTCCTTCTAGGTTATCCAGCTCTGGATCATCGTCCTCTCCATCATTGTTCTCATCAATCTATTCAAACCCTTCCACTGTAAAAAACAGTAAGTACATTTTCTTTTTCATCTCCACTAGTCTCTCAAAGGGAACTTTCCTGGGATCTCTACAGGCAATTTTAACTCGAACATTTTCATATAAGCTTTTGAAAATGCCATTCCAGTCCACATCCACAAGGATGCCAAAGCAAACAGCAATCTGGGCAAACACCTTCCAGGCACACCATTTGGGTGGAATACCTTCAATCTGTACCCAGGCTTCAGTAAGAGCTCTAAATTCATCCAGCATACCTTCCCATTCACAGATTTTAAGCGACACTCAAAGCAGAGCAATTCAAAAGGAGGGAATTCAATCAGGTCATCCACATTTTTCCAAGGTGGAAATCTCAGCAAAAATTTCTTACTTTCCAACTCTCTGATTTGCCATGGCCATTCCTTATTCTTGTAGAAGATTCCATTTAACTGAATCAGAAGTTCAGAGGCAGAGACCTCTCCCTTAACCACTTTAAGGACATCACAGTTTTTATAATTAAGACAACTAGACTCAGCAGCAACAGGAACCTCAATGTGATAGAACCCTAACCCAGACGCAGCACTACCAAAATAAGTGGCAGCGGGCTGTGGTTTGGCCCAAGCAACACAATTTTTGACATTATGGTTCCCGGCACAGATGAAACATTTTTTTGATTCCACACAGTTCCCCACATAATGACCAGGCCAGCTACAATTAAAGCATATCATCTCTCTGTACTTAGGATGCAAAGGCTGAATCACTGGCGGCGGAGGAATAAGGGGCGGGGCATTGGTGGCCGGGGGAACGACCTGGGCTTGGGCAACCTGATTGGATTTGGTCGCCCCCTGTTGACCCAGCTTCCCCGCGGCGATCGGAGCCGAGGGAGCAGATTTCCCCTCCCGGGGGTTGGGTTTCTTCCCTGGAGGCGGTCGACGATTCCTTTATGGCATCTGGCCACGGTTCTCCATCCCTCTCTTAACAACTTCAGCAAATGATCTAGAAAACCTCGGATTTTCGGTGGAGATCTTGAAGGTGGTAGGGACAGGGTCAAAAGGACCAACAGATGAGATCGGGAAACAATCCTGGACCGAAAAGCTTTTAGATTGAAATAGATCTTTCCTTACCCAAAACAATTTGGGAATAGCATATCTAGGGTTTGGAGGGAGAGGCCTAGGTTTATGTAGGCGGCGGCTATGGGACGGGGAGGGGATGACCCAGAGCTGGCCAAAAAAGTTCCCCACATCCTCTCTAGAGCCGTCAGCCTGGCCCAAAAGCGTCTCACGGAAACCCGCTTTCGTCTCAACCACACATCCCGTGATCAACGGCGACGGGGTGGGCGTTGGTCCGGTCGCAGCAGCCAACTGATTTGAACCTCGTCCCGCTCCCCTCGCTGGCGAGTTAAATCGAGAAGATAGAACTAATCACGAGAACCGGATTAGCAACTTCTGATTGCGGCGAACAAGCCGAAGATGGGTTTTCACCACTGAGTAATCAGCAGGTAACCTCTAATCATATCGAGAATCACGACTACCACGAATCCTCCTCTCCGAGAAAATTCAGGACCTCTCAATTGACCGACTAGTAGAATGAACAATAACAGCTTCAGAATGGAAATTGGTTTGATTTTTGAGTACCTTATGTTGGGGTTTCTCCCCGCGGTCACCTGGCCATGGTGGAGGTTCAAGGTTAGAGCCCCTGATCCTCCTGCGCCCTAGTAGAGCGGGGACACCCTGCAGAGCCCATGCGCCAGGTTGTTGACTCATCACGGAATCCTGGGGAGCACAGACCCCGGCGGCAACGCCTCCGGCTGCAAGCGCGACAGCTGCAGCACCGGTGGGGGGCGGATGTTGAGCCTTGAAGGGGAGTTCGACTTGAAGCGTGCCCATCTCGCCACTTGCCTCGGATCCGCCGATTCCGCCTCCTAAATCGCCCAGAAGATGAATTCGTAATCCATCCCGCTGTCGTCGCCCGCAAAGCGAGCTCTCTCTTCGAATGTTGCCTGACGCAGAATCTCCATGAAAATCTCGGGCCACATGGAGCGGAGTGGGAATCTCGCCGCCACCACCCGATGCATCTCCGCAATCGCTTCCGGCGCCAACGCATCAATCTCCAGGAGCGTCACCACCGGCGGCGGGGGCTGCGGTGGTGCTGCCAACCGCGCGGGTCGCAGACGTTGCGCCCCGCGCTCCGCGCCGCGCTCCTCCGACCTTCGGGATCGATAGATCTGGCCGTGGGGGTGTGGGATGTAGGGCTCTCACGGGGATGTGGGGATGGGGGGTGGGGATCGGGAGGAGATAAGGGCGAGGTGACAATAATGGCGGCCGCGTCGCCATTACTGCTGGTAGGTGGGGGATCGCCTCTCTCCATCAAACCTCTCGCTTAAATGTTTTCTTGTTTGGGAGAAACAAAAATGAGAATGCGTGAGCTCCTTTCTGCTTCCAAACTTCCCCGTCGGATCCCTTGGGCACTGGGAGATAATTCCCATGAAACTAAAATCAGAAGGCAATCATTTGGCATGAATGTGTGATGTTGATTTGCAAAAATCTTGGATGGATTTCACTGGAAAGTAATATTTCCCTCTTTTTTGAGAACCATGGCAACAGAATTACACCATGGTGGGGGTATACTCTTTCCTCATTAAACCATGACGACATTTTTATGTCGTTACCTTGTTGAACGCATTGTTCGGAATGCTCAGACTGATTCTTCAGGGTGAAAACCTAGATCCTAGCCTTGGTGGTTGGATCCGGTGATGGCGACGCTCAAGTGTCGCTCCCTTCCTGAAGGCGTTGCTGTTGAAGAACCTCGTCGTCCGTGTGGTGTCATGAGATGAATGATGCGGATACGGTCATTTTTCTAGTTTGCCCATCGCGGATATGATCGCTTTGAGGCTTTTTTCTTTTTTCATCGCCTATACATAGCTTTGGTCCTATATGACTTTGCTATTGCTGGCGTTTTTTTGTGTGCGTGAGTTTGTGTTGGCTGTGTGCATCCTAGATATGCAGAGGCCGGGTGTGTGCTCATTGTATTTGTATCCTCTTGATACTACATTTTGAGTTAATAAAATCCACCCTTTATCGAAAAAAACATCTCTAATTTCTGTTGGAACATTAGCGATAGTCAGAAAATCTCCTGACGTTCGTGCCTTTGATGCTAGCTCAAGGGCCAGTTTGTTCTTCATCCTCCCAATACCACTGATCTCCACTCGCGTGACCCCTGTAGAAAGATCTTGATATCAGCAATGCAAGCGTGATAAGCTGATCTGCAGTGCTCCTTCATATTGAGGTCCCGTACAACACCAGCGCAGTCCGTCTCCAGAATCAGGTCTCCATGGAAGTACTTAGCGAATTCGCTTATGCCCATCCACGCAGCCGCAGCTTCTACCTCTTCTACAGAGTTACAAAGGGGAAGCCTTCGTCCTACTGACAGGAAAACGTGGCCTTTGTGGTCTCTGGCCACCGCTCCTCCCCACGCTTCTCCGGTATCCACATGAAAAGACGCAACAGTCTTAAGCTTAACTATGTCGGGGGAGGGGGCCATCCAACCTTCAGTTTCAGAAGTGGCCGGGATGTGTGGTTTGGTTGGGAACATAGATTGCTTACATTTATCACCTTCACTCAGCAGATTGCCCACTTCCCTTTGTAAGTCATCATGGAGTCTGAGTAGGAATTGCACAGAGTCACTACCGGACTCGTGGGCTATGCCTACGGCCCAGGGCCGTCGACATAGGTCCTATGCCGTCGGCGTAGATCTATGCCTACGGCTGCCATCGGCATAGCCCCGTCGGTGTAGATCACGTCAGCGTAGTTGTGTCAGACCGTCGGCGTAGTTTAGCCGTCGGCATAGGAGCGTATGCCGACGGCCGTGGGTCAGCCGTCGGCATAGATTAGCCGTCGGCGTTGTTTTCCGTCTGACGGCAACGGACGGCACCGTCAAAACCGCGGGCGACTAGGGGAACGACACGTGGCAAGGTATGCCGATGGCTTGGCCGTCGGCATAGATTAAATCTATGCCGACGGCCAAGCCGTCGACATACCTTGCCACGTGTCGCCCGCTGGGTTGGCCGGGCGGCAGGCTACATCTATGCCGATGGCTTTGCTGCAGGCATAGCCTACCACGTGGCGCCTCCTGGTGGCTCCTGAGCAAATATATGCCGACGGCTTTGCCGTAGGCATAGTTTTTTTATATATTTTCCATGTTTTCTCTTTTTCACTTCATCTGACAGCAATTCACAGCAGAATAATATGAAATATGACAGTTGATCATCATCATTTAAACATAGTCAAGTTCATCATCTAAAGATCATCGCCGACGAAAGTTCACGAACATAAAAGTAGTGCAAGACACGAAACATCATAAAAGTTGAAACATGAAAGGCATGGCACAACGGCCGCACACACGGAATCATCATCGACATCAAGCACCACCGAGTCCACCTCCACCAAAAACACCACCACCACCGAGTCCACCTCCACCAAAACCACCACCACCATCGAGTCCACCTCCGCCAAAACCACCACCACCGAGTCCACCTCCGCCAAAACCACCACCACCACCGAGTCCACCTCTGCCAAAACTGCCATCGCCAAGTCCACCTCCGCCAAAACCGCCACCGCGACCACCATCACTCTGCCAGATCGGAGTGACTGGGGTCGACGGAGCAGGAGTCGAGCCACCGGTCCCCTACATGTTTGAGAGAAGATTCTAACGGTAAATATGACATGATAGTGTTGAATGAACGAGAACTAGTTTGTCAGTAGTTAGGCAAATGTACTAACCGGAGTATCACCGCCTAGTGCCAGCCATTCCTCGAACGTGGGAATGTGTGGGGCGTCTCCCGCAGGCGGTGGTGGGGGTCCAACTTGTGGTGGCTCCGTGAGGTTAGTCCAAGACGCCAACATAGCCTGTGTGTTAGTTAAACAAGCAAACTAGAAAGTCAGAAGGAATGAAAGTGCAAATTTGAGCTTGGTTTTAAGAGGGCAAAACTAACCGCCATCACTTGACGGCTGTAATCATCGTTTGCCTTCACTGCTGCAAGTACTCCCTCACCTCAATATGCCTATGCTCGAGAAAGGCCTGATATGCCTACAAATTTGAGGTTGTTTCTAAGTGGGTAGTGCTGAAAATAAACTAAGAAAGATAGAGACAAAGAAGATAAGGGGAAGTACTTACAGCACGCTGGCGGACTAAGGGAGGCTGCGAACGCCCCGTACTCTCTAACGGGCTCGGGTTGGTAGCTTGAAGCCGTGTGTACGAGATCGACGGAGTGATCAAGCCATCGAAACACGGATACCGGCCATGGGACTTACCCTGGATGGCCACCACCGCCGTGTCGTCGATCTAAGACTTGGCGACCTCAGGAACGGGAACATCCGGATGCAACTTCTGATAGTTCTGAGTGTAAGACTCCACGTGTTGCTCGGTGTTTCCGTAGTACTGGCTCTCGCCCTCCTTGCGATCACGCCGCTCGCGGGCCAGCTTCCACGACTCCATGTCTAAGAGCGGCCTCTGCAACTTGTCCTCCTGCAACGTCAAACAGAAGATAGCCATACATAAGAACATGACGGTAAAGAAGAACAAAAATGCATCATGCATATAGATATACCATCATGGCCTTGAAGCCCCAGTGGTTCCTGTTTCCTTGGCCGTGTGTCTCGTCTTTTCCACGGTTAGCCCGGGCCTTGATGCTCTTGGCAGCAAACTCTGCATCGTCACCGACCCACCTATCCACCAAACTTGCCCATCCGTCATGCCTTCCATAGCACCAACGAGGAACAACCTATGCAAATTTTGGAAGCATGACATGTGAGCACGAAACATATAGTTGACTGCTTGAAACAATGAAAAGTCGATAATAGTTACCATCATGAACTGCTCCTGCTCATGGTAAGTTTTTGCTACGTGCTTGAGTTTTGGTCATCTTTTGGTGCAGGTAGATGTGGTAGTACTGCGAGACGGCAACCTAACGCACCTCGTCTTGCAATCGACGAGCTTTCTTCTTCGCGGCATAAGTAAGACCACGTCGGCTCTGCCCATGTGATCATCAAGAACTCTATAGGGTTGCTGCAATCATGCATAAACCAGAAGCAAACAAGGCATGAGTTGAGTGACTCAATGATGAACTATGAACGAAACTAAAGACAAGTGATTCAGCATAGAACTTACCCAAAATTTGGTGATCACGGCCTTAGCGGCCGTCCCGTACTCCCCGTTTCTGCAAGCCTCGTAGTGGGCCCAGCTTGTGGCCAAAACACGCAGCTGCGGGTCCCTGTCTGGCCGTGGGCAGAATAGGCCAGGCCAAAACTCCTTCAACAGGACAGTGATAAGGCCGTTCGGTTTACGGCCCCCTCCACGAAGGATCCAGTTACTGCAAAAGAATCAAAGGATTGCCATGTGTACAATAAGAAAATGTTGTCATGTGTTGAAAATATTATTGAGATGCACTTACTCTGTCCCCACAGGTTCAATGAGCCACTTGTGCGCCTCGATAGAAGGTGGTGGAGGTACTCCGGCATTACCACGCAGCCACCCCTGCGGAGCACCCGGTGGCAAGGCACCCCACAACTCAGGGTCAACCTCCCCTCCACCCTCCTCGCCCTCCTCCTCACCCTCCTCGCCCTCCTCCTCGCCCTCCTCCTCACCCTCCTCTTCCTCGGCCTCCTCCTCCTCGGCCTCCTTCTCCTCGGCCTCCTCCTCCTCGGCCTCAGGAACATACTCCTCCTCCTCAGACTCAGAAGCTGCCTCAGCATAGGAGGGCATCGAAGAAGACCCTCCTATTTCGGACACGGCCCGGAGTTTTTTGGCCCGGTTGCCTCTCCCCCCTCCTCGTCCTGTAGGGGCTCTCCCTCACCCCCTCCTCCTCTAGGGTCTCCTCCCGACCCCTCCACCTCCTGTGAGCTGCCATCGTCACAGAGTCGGGAGGGAACCTTGTGGGCTCGTCCACTCCGAGTAAGTCCTCCTTTGAGTTTACTGAGGAAACTGGCACCGCTCGACTTGCCCATGATTATCAAACCTGCATTGAGAAGAGAATAAACAATTAGTAAGGATATAAAAAAACAAGCATACAGGAAAGACATTAATATTGTAATGATCATTAAAAGAACATACATTTTCTAGAACCCATATGAATCATCACTATTGTAATCTATTTGTCGACCGGTCTCATCATCACTATCCCGCATATCTTCTTCGTTGTCTGACGGAGGTGGAGGCTCTTCCTCATCGTCAGCGTCAGCGTCTTCATTTAACTTTTCAAGCATAATTATGTCTCTTTGATTCACAACTGCCTCACCATCAATCCATGCGCCGTCGTCGTTTGGGTCCAGGTCAACATAACCCAAGTCATCATCCTCCTTGTTTCGGACCACGTCATCATGTTCCTCTTGAAAGAACACTCCCTCGTATGTCATGGGGTTTATGTTGTAGTAATCATCATCGTTCGGGTCTGGTAGCTTACCATGTGGCGACACCTTGAACACAACTTCCCAACCCTTTAGGTACTCTTTCTGGCATGGGTAAGGCAGATAATATACTTGTGTGGCCTGGGTAGCGGCGATAAAGAGATCAGCTCCGACATAGACGGTTGATGGTTTAACTTCAACTAGACCAACAGAAGGCGTATGTCTCAGATCCTTTTTGGGGTCGAACCATCGGCATTTGAACACAGTGAGACTTAGGTGTTTACGGCCACGTTTGAATGTAAGCTCGTATATTTTTCCTACCCTTCCGTAGTAATCTACTTTATTATCTCCTTCGGGGAAGACTCCGGTATTTATGGTTTTGGGATCAGGCCGACTATTCTGGTGCTCCTCTGTATGGAAGCGATACCCATTCACATCATACTTTAGGCACACGGGCATTCTGGCACCATCCTCATTGGACTACGGAATATCTCTTTCAAAAACACATCAGTTTTCTCGACCCACTCCGTTGTTACTTGATTCCGACGGAAAAACCCACTATACATCCACAGATTATCTGCCATCTCTGCTTTATTGGAAGCCACACAACAAAATTATGGATTCATTTAAATTACCCACATCAATATTTTATTTTTTACAAGGTTGACGAGTAATCCACCTACATCTCTAATAGGTAAAGATGGGTCCTAATCCCACCCGAGAATGTGTAGATTGAGTACGGTCCATGCTCTACCCTATTCCGAGACAAAATTTCGGCAGCACCTCCCCGCTGTTCTCCAAATACACGTCTCGGCAAAATGCCGAGAGAATGTGCATCCGGAGGACACAAGGGAGG
This sequence comes from Aegilops bicornis, assembly GCA_021605145.1. Classification (NCBI taxonomy): domain Eukaryota; kingdom Viridiplantae; phylum Streptophyta; class Magnoliopsida; order Poales; family Poaceae; genus Aegilops; species Aegilops bicornis. The sequence continues at coordinate 32,701,967 of CM038670.1, forward strand.
CGCCGCCGAAATCCTGTCTCGGAACGGGGTAGAGCATGGACAACGTACCCAATCTACACATCCTCGGGCTGTCCGTGGAAAGCGCTGGACAATCCGAAAGAGCTGCGGTGATAAATATGCAATTGAATGCATATTTATCGATGCAACCCTTTCGGACGGGAGACCTAGGTTACGCGACTTGATGTGAAAATTTAATCTACTGACATGGAAAAAAAGTGGACAAGGTCATGGAATTGTTGCTCACCCTCCGATGTAGTCGATCAAAGGAGAGGGACCAAAACCTCCAACGTCGACGATGACTCCACGAAGATGGAACACCACAAATCCTGTTAATTATACCGAGTGAAAAAAATTTAGGTCATCACATCACATTAAGCATTGATACTTTTAACTATGAAAAAAAATCATGTTTCGTCAAGTGTCAAATTTTGTCCTTCAATTTTTTAGCAAGATCATCATGATTAAATAACCACTCATCATATCATAATTTTGCAGCACATCTCACATAGCTACTTAACATTAATCATTGACATTTAAAACTATGAAAAAAATTATATTTTGTCAAGTGTCCAATTTTGTCCGGTTCAATTTTTTCGACAAGATCATTATCATAAAAATAACCACTCATCTTATTCCAATTTTGGAGCACAACTCAAATGACAAGATCATCATGATAAAAATCTAACATCCAACATCCAACATCTAACATCCGTCTAACATCCAACATCCAACATCTAACATCTGACATCCATCTAACATCCAACATCCATCCATGCATTCATTCATCCATGCAACAGTAGCAAAAAAATGAAAAAAATGAAGAAAAAAGTATCTCACCGAGAGGGGCGTGGCAGGGGCGCGCGGTGGAGGGGTCTTGAGGCAGAGGCGGTTGGGGACGGGAGGGACGGGCCGGCGAGCCGCGACCGGCTGCAGCAGCCATGGGTCGGGGAGGCCGGGCAAGACGCTGGTCGGGGAGAGGCAGGGCAGCGGGGTCGGGAGAAGGCCGGGCAGCGACCATGAGGTGTAGACGGCAGCAGGCGGTGTGGAGGTGGGGCGACGCTGCTCATTGGAAGAGGTCTTGGCCAGGGGAGGGTGTGCAGGGAGTGGGAGGTGCGGTGGCAGGCGTCTTTGGAGTGGGAGAGTCTTGTGAGGGGAGGCCGTCTTGGCGGCCAGGGCAGTGGGGGTGGGGGTGCGGGCGCAGGTCGGGTCGGGAATGCATGTGGCCAGCTGGTCGGGGTGGGGTAGAAAGAACGTGTGGCTAGCTGCTAGGGGTCGCGAGTGGATAAGGGATTCCTATGCCGACGGCTAAGCTGTCGGCATAGCTGAGGTCGCCACGTGGCACCTATGCCGACGGCTTAGCCGTAGGCATATTTTTTTTATTTTTTTTCTTTGAATGATACATGATATATAATTATATTAAAAATAATACATGGTATACATATTTTTGACATGCATGAACATTATTTAAAATGTAACATACATTTTCTTTAATGGCTGAAACATTATTTTTAATTACATGATCCTTTTTTATATTGTACAACAATTTCCTAAAATATCACGTATTTTTTTTCTGAACTGAATTTTTTCTATTGTCAGCAACATTACTTTATGATATAAATATTTGCTAAATTGTACTAACAAAAAATGTACATTGTGTTAAAATATTTCAAAATAAATTGAGGGGGGCAACATTTCTTTATGATATAAATATTTTCTATGGTCTCGCAAAAGGTGATACATAGGAGAGCAACTGATTGAGGGGTACCGTTACCGAGTGCCTGATCCGGTAACTATGTGAGTGCCTGATCCGTCTACTACTGTTTCCCCCCTCTAGGCCCCCGTCCCGCCTAACCCTGGAGCGGTTGACCACGAGATCTAGCCCTTTGACTTCCCATGGACGGGCTTTGACCAGTGGACCTCTCCACCCGGTTGTGTCAGTTCGGCCCATAGGGACACCCGGGAGCAACATCCGGGCCAAACCCACAGCTACATCCACTCCGTGTAGATCCGACGCGTCCGTTTCCCCCCTCCAGGTGCCGGCGGCGGCGCCGTCCGTGAGGGGGGCCATGCATCGGAGACGCGTGCCGCCTCTTCGGACATGCCACAACAGCACCCCGCATGTATGAGGGCCCGGTACGACGCTCCGGTGGCATTGCTACCCCCTAGGGCCCCCGTCCCGCCTAACCCTGGAGCGGTTGACCACGAGATCTATCCCTTTGACTTCCCACGGACGGGCTTTGACCAGTGGACCTCTCCACACGGTTGTGTCAGTTCGGCCCATAGGGACACCCGGGAGCAACATCTGGGCCAAACCCACATCTACATCCACTCCGTGTAGACCCGACGCGTCCGTTTCCCCCCTCCAGGTGCCGGCGGCGGCGCCGTCCGTGAGGGGGGCCACGCACCGGAGACGCGTGCCGCCTCTTCGGACATGCCACAACACCACCCCGCATGTGTGAGGGCCCGTTAAGACGCTCCGGTGGCATTGCTACCCCCTAGGGCCCCCGTCCCGCCTAACCCTGAAGCGGTTGACCACGAGATCTATCCCTTTGACTTCCCACGGACGGGCTTTGACCAGTGGACCTCTCCACACGGTTGTGTCAGTTCGGCCCATTGGGACACCCGGGAGCAACCTCCTGGCCAACCCCACAGCTACACCCACTCCGTGTAGACCCGCCGCGTCCGTTTCCCCCCCACCCGGTGCCGGCGGCGGCGCCGTCCGTGAGGGCCACGACCGGAGACGCTGCGTGCCGCATCTTCGGACATGCCACAACACCACCCGCATGTATGAGGGCCCGACGACGCTCGGTGGCATTGCTACCCCAGGGCCCGTCCGCCTAACCCTGGAGCGATTGACCACGAGATCTAGCCCTTTGACTTCCCACGGATGGGCTTTGACCAGTGGACCTCTCCACCCGGTTGCGTCAGTTCGGCCCATAGGGGCACCCGGGAGAAACATCCGGGCCAAACCCCACAGCTACATCCACTCCGTGTAGACCCGACGCGACCGTTTCCCCCCTCCATGTGCCGCCGACGGCGGCGTCTGTGAGGGGGGCCACGCACCGGAGACGCGTGCCGCCTCATCAGACATGCCACAACACCACCCCGCATGTATGAGGGCCCGGTACGACGCTCCGGTGGCATTGCTACCCCCAGGGCCCCCGTCCCGCCTAACCCTGGAGCGGTTGACCACGAGATCTAGCCTTTTGACTTCCACGGACGGGCTTTGACCAGTGGACCTCTCCACCCGGTTGTGTCAGGTCGGCCCGTAGGGACACCCGGGAGCAACATCCGGTCAAACCCACAGCTACATCCACTTGTAGACCCGGCGTCCGTTTCCCCCCCTCCGGTGCGGCGGCGGCGCGCCGTCCGTGAGGGGGGCCACGCACCGGAGACGCGTGCCGCATCTTCGGACATGCCACAACACCACCCCGCATGTATGAGGGCCTGGTACGATGCTCCGGTGGCATTGCTACCCCCCCAGGGCACCCGTCCCGCCTAACCCTAGAGCCGTTGACCACGAGATCTAGCCCTTTGACTTCCCACGGACGTGCTTTGACCAGTGGACCTCACCACCCGGTTGTGTCAGTTCGGCCCATAGGGACACCCGGGAGCAACATCCGGGCCAAACCCACAGCTACATCCCCGCCGTGTAGACCCGACGCGTCCGTTTCCCCCCTCCAGGTGCCGGCGGCGGCGCCGTCCGTGAGGGGGCCACGCACCGGAGATGCGTGCTGCCTCTTCGGACATGCCACAACACCACCCCGCATGTATGAGGGCCCGGTACGACGCTCCGGTGGCATTGCTACCCAGTGGCCCCGTCCGCCCTAAACCTGGAGCGGTTGACCACGAGATCTAGCCCTTTAAATTCCCACGGACGGGCTTTGACCAGTGGACCTCTCCACCCGGTTGTGTCAGTTCGGCCCATAGGGACACCCGGGAGCAACATCCGGGCCAAACCCACAGCTACATCCACTCCGTGTAGACCCGACGCGTCCATTTCCCCCCTCCAGGTGCCGGCGGCGGCGCCGTCCGTGAGGGGGGCCACGCACCGGAGACGCGTGCCGCCTCTTCGGACATGCCACAACACCACCCCGCATGAGTGAGGGCCCGTTACGACGCTCCGGTGGTATTGCTACCCCCTAGGGCCCCCGTCCCGCCTAACCCTGGAGCGGTTGACCACGAGATCTAGCCCTTTGACTTCCCACGGACGGGCTTTGACCAGTTTACCTCTCCACACGGTTGTGTCAGTTCGGCCCATAGGGACACCCGGGAGCAACATCCGGGCCAAACCCACAGCTACATCCACTCCGTGTAGACCCGACGCGTCCGTTTCCCCCCTCCAGGTGCCGGCGGCGGTGCCGTCCGTGAGGGGGGCCACGCATCGGAGACGCGTGCCGCCTCTTCGGACATGCCACAACACCACCCCGCATGTATGAGGGCCCGGTACGACGCTCCGGTGGCATTGCTACCCCCCAGGGCCCCCGTCCCGCCTAACCCTGGAGCGGTTGACCACAAAATCTAGCCCTTTGACTTCCCATGGACGGGCTTTGACGGTGGACCTCTCCACCCGGTTGTGTCGATTCGGCCCATAGGGACACCCGGGAGCAACATCCGGGCCAAACCCACGGCTACATCCGCCGTGTAGACCCGACGCGTCCGTTTCCCCCTCCAGTGCGGCGGTGGCGCCGTCCGTGAGGGCCACGACCGAGACGCAGCGTCTGCCTCTTCGGACATGCCACAACACCACCCCGCATGTATGAGGGCCCGGTACGACGCTCCGGTGGCATTGCTACCCCCAGGGCCCCCGTCCCGCCTAAGCCTTGAGCGGTTGACCACGAGATCTAGCCCTTTGACTTCCCACGGACGGGCTTTGACCAGTGGACCTCTCCACCCGGTTGTGTCAGTTCGGCCCATAGGGACACCCGGGAGCAACATCCGGGCCAAACCCATAGCTACATCCACTCCGTGTAGATCCGACGCGTCCATTTCCCCCCTCCAAGTGCCGGCGGCGGCGCCGTCCGTGAGGGGGGCCACGCACCGGAGACACGTGCCGCCTCTTCGGACATGCCACAACACCACCCCGCATGTCTGAGGGCCCGTTACGACGCTCCGGTGGCATTGCTACCCCCTAGGGCTCCCGTCCCGCCTAACCCTGGAGCGGTTGACCACGAGATCTAGCCCTTTGACTTCCCACGGACGGGCTTTGACCAGTGGACCTCTCCACCCGGTTGTGTCAGTTCGGCCCATAGGGACACCCGGGAGCAACATCCGGGCCAAACCCACAGCTACATCCACTCCGTGTAGACCCGACGCGTCCGTTTCCCCCCTCCAGGTGCCGGCGGCGGCGCCGTCCGTGAGGGGGGCCACGCACCGGAGACGCGTGCCGCATCTTCGGACATGCCACAACACCACCCCGCATGTATGAGGGCCCGGTACGACGCTCCGGTGGCATTGCTACCCCCAGGGCCCCCGTCCCGCCTAACCCTGGAGCGGTTGACCACGAGATCTAGCCCTTTGACTTCCCACGAACGGGCTTTGACCAGTGGACCTCTCCACACGGTTGTGTGAGGTCGGCCCATAGGGACACCCGAGAGCAACATCCGGGCCAAACCCACAGCTACATCCACTCGTGTAGACCCGGCAGCGTCTGTTTCCCCCCTCCGGTGCGCTGACGTGGCGCCATCCGTGAGGGGGGCCACGCACAGGAGACGCGTGCCGCCTCTTCGGACATGCCACAACACCACCCCGCATGTATGAGGGCCCGGTACGACGCTCCGGTGGCATTGCTACCCCCAGGGCCCCCGTCCCGCCTAACCCTGGAGCGGTTGACCACGAGATCTAGCCCTTTGACTTCCCACGGACGGGCTTTGACCAGTGGACCTCTCCACCCGGTTGTGTCAGTTCGGCCCATAGGGACACCCGGGAGCAACATCCGGGCCAAAACCACAGCTACATCCACTCCGTGTAGACCCGACGCGTCCGTTTCCCCCCTCTAGGTGCCGGCGGCGGCGCCGTCCGTGAGGGGGGCCACGCACCGGAGACGCGTGCCGCCTCTTCGGACATGCCACAACACCACCCCGCATGTATGATGGCCCCGTGCGATGCTCGAGTGGCATTGCTACGCCCAGGGGCCCCGTCTGGCTAACCCCGAGCGGTTGACCACGAGATCTAGCCCTTTGACTTCCCACAGACGGGCTTTGACCGGTGGACCTCTCCACCCGGTTGTGTCGATTCGGCCCATAGGGACACCGGAGCAACATCCGGGCCAAACCCACAGCTACATCCACTCCGTGTAGACCCGGACGCGTCCGTTTCCCCCCCTCGGTGCGGCGTGGCGGCGCCGTCCGTGAGGGCCACGACCGGAGACGCGTGCCGCCTCTTCGGACATGCCACAACACTACCCGTATGTATGAGGGCCCGTACGACGCTCGGTGGCATTACTACCCCAGGGCCCCGTCCGCCTAACCACAGGCGGTTGACCATGAGATCTAGCCTTTTGACTTCCCACGGACGGGCTTTGACCAGTGGACCTCTCCACCCGGTTGTGTCAGGTCGGCCCGTAGGGACCCCTGGGAGCAACATCCGGGCCAAAACCACAGCTACATCCACTCCGTGTAGACCCGACGCGTCCGTTTCCCCCCTCTAGGTGCCGGCGGCGGCGCTGTCCATGAGGGGGGTCACACTCTGGAGACGGGTGTCGGGCGTTTGCAACTGCCACAAAACTTCTGTCGGCATAGCTCTTTTTTATTTTAATAAATTATAAGGATCTATATTTAAAAGAACATGACCGCAGATTATTAACGTGCTCGAAAAAATACAAACTATATATACTAGTCGTGAACCCGTGCGCTTGCACGGGCTAGGCTTATATTGTGTAAAATATCATTGTCATGTATCTGCGCGACCAACCACTTTCATACAGAGAGTAGTGATCATGAGAATAGGAAAAAAATAAGATAAATTGTATAAAAGCTATTATTGTGTGAGTGCCTGTTATTTATGAAGCAGTATTATTGGGTGTACACTTTTTCTGTTGGAATTCTTTTGTATATAAATATGTGTGACTACTCTAGTTCGTACCTTTTCTAATTCGGAATGTTAGTGATCTATGGCCTTCTACAATACTGAAAAGATATTGCCGTTTCCTGTGTGTGGGAAGTCACTTGATAAAAAAAGTTAGTTACATTTTCTTATATTGGTAAGTTTAAAATGTGTTATGATTTAGTCCTGAGCTAGCAGACTACTGCATTGATTATTTGGTCTTGAGTAAACATGAAATTTTGGCCAGTTAGATTATATGAAACTATTTGCCATAAAAAGTGTGTAAAAAGATATTGCAGTTTCCTGTGTGTGGGAAGTCACTTGATAAAAAAAGTTAGTTATATTTTCTTATATTGGTAAGTTTAAAATGTGTTATGATTTAGTCCTGAGCTAGCAGACTACTGCATTGATTATTTTGTCTTGAGTAAACATGAAATTTTGGCCAGTTAGATTATATGAAACTATTTGCCATAAAAAGTGTGTAAAAAGATATTGCAGTTTCCTGTGTGTGGGAAGTCACTTGATAAAAAAAGTTAGTTATATTTTCTTATATTGGTATGTTTAAAATGTGTTATGATTTAGTCTTGAGCTAGCAGACTACTGCATTGATTATTTTCTCTTGAGTAAACATGAAATTTTGGCCAGTTAGATTATATGAAACTATTTGCCATAAAAAGTGTGTAAATATTTGGCCCTAGCTAGTATTGCTTTGATACTTTTTCTCAAATGGTCATGGGAATTTAGTCGATTAGGGTACGCGAACCAAAGTTAATAGACCTTTATAATAAAAAATCAAAGTTAACATGAATGAATATCATGATCAATCAGCGTCACTTTAGCGACACCAAATGATGACATGTGCTGAAAAAACGATTTTTTTCTATAGTTGGGCTGCCTAGGCCGCTCTAACAATTTTTGGGCCCTACTCTGGAAGCGAACAGCAGGCCATAGGCCTTCTTTATCAAAAAAATAAAATATCTGGCCATGGGCCGTGTTTGCTGTGCTTTTGGGTCACGGGAGAAGGCTAATCGCTATAAAAAAGAGAAAGCGTGCGTAGGCGTAGAGCAGCGTCCTGTTTTTTTTTTTGCCACAATGTCCTGTAGCTTTTTTGCTTAATATACCGTACGTATAACTAACCTCAAGTGCCCGCATATAATACGCCAGGTCTGCAATAAATCTACAACGATCTGCAACAAATATATACCAATATAATTTGGTCCGAGCAGATTAACATTTTTTTTCTATGATTAACATTGAAATTTTAGGGCGTCTCAATCCAGAATAAATCTACACCGTTATAATTCGGTCCCACCAGATAAACGGCTGTTAATTTCTAATTAACGTGGTAATTTCTAGGGAGTCCCTAATTAGTATAAGTATAGATATATATTCATAATATATGAAAAAATACAAACTACATATATATTCATATGTATGTTTATATTTAACATGCTACATGTTAGTTGTTATAATAATACATAAAAAAGCATAAAAAAATATGTACGAAAAAAAAATTTAACTATGCCGACGGCATAGCCGTCGGCATAGATCCGACCAGGGTTTTGCCGGCGGGCGGCGTGCCGCGGATCACTGACGTGGCAGGTATGCCGACGGCAGCCGTCGGCAGCCGTCGGCATATCCTCTGCACGGTGCGGCCTGGATCGGTGACGTGGCCTGCGGACCTATGCCGACGGCCCCCCGGCCGACGGCCATTATATGCCGACGGCCATTATATGCCGACGGGTGCCGTCGGCTTAGCTCTGCATAACCCGACGGCTATTGTACGCCGACGGCCAGAACCAGGCTGTTGGCATATCTCCGAAGAAGCCGACGGGGGCCGTCGGCATTGTTTTGGCCGTCAGGGTAGCGCCCTGTTCCGGTAGTGAGTCTGACACTGTATTTTTGCCATCACCGTGAATTACATTGTTCCTTAGACTCCAAGCTTGCCACATGGTTAGCATTACCTTGGTCCTGACTTCTTGATGCAGGGACAGCAGCGACATTTGTAACCAACAAGACTGTGTATGTAAATTCAGATTCCTTGACATCTTCCAAAGAATTTTCATCTCTTGTCGAAGGGCTGCGCTCTGGTGCAAGCGATGATGACATGGTGTTCATCTTCAAAGACATCGTCCGCATATTTCACAAACATTATCCTCAGTTATTGTCCTTCTGAACGCATTGTGTTTTGTAGCCAGCGAGTTTGTGGCAATTCTCCAGCTGAAAACCTTGACCTTCTCGGGTACCTTCGCTTTCCAGATTGCATCCCATATACTACGGTCCCCCGACGCTCTAGATGAGCTTGTTGCTCTTTCCGTACCATTTCTTTTTAGAGAGTGAGCCAGCTTGTAGGCGCTTCTTACCGTAAATATACCCGTTTTCTTGTAGTGCCATGCAATGCAATCTTCAACTTCAGCCCTTGGTATTTTTAATTTGCATATCTCATCTGCATCAAAAGTGTGAAAGATTTGCCTCACTAGTTCGATATTCCACTCCTTAGTTTGAGTGTTAATCAGCTGGTTCACCCATCTTAGTCTGGATCTCCTTATAAATTAGGACGTCACTTTCAGCCCCTCTTTCCTCGGAATCCATTGGTCTCTAACGATCTGAATACTTCTGCCATCACCGATCCGCCAAATGAGCCCTTTTTTCAGGAGTTCCAGCCGAAACTCAATTCCTCTCCACACCGAGGATGCATCCGACGAGAAAACGGTATCATGAAGATTCCCTCTGGGATAGTATTTTGATTTTAGTACTCTAGCACATAGACTGTCTGGGTTCTGTAGCAATCTCCATCCTTGTCTGGCTAACAGAGCCTGGTTGAACAAGTGCATGTCTCGGAAGCCTATCCCCCCATCACACTTTGGATTTGTCATATTTTCCCACGACATCCAATGGACCTTGCGCTTATCATCTTTATCACCCCACCAGAAGTCTCTAATGATCTTCTCATATTTATCACATAAACTTTGGTTGAGCTTAAATACCCCCATGAAGTAAGAAGGTAAGGATTGTGCCACTGCTTTAACATTTACCTATTTTGCTGCTTGTGACATGAACCTCTCGTTCCAATTATTGTATCTCTTTCCAAATCTCTCCATTATAGGTTGGAAGTTGTCATTCTTCATTCTACCTTCCGGCATCGGTAAGCCCAAATATTTGCTTTCAAAACAGGTGGACTCCACCCCCAAAATTCCTTTGATCTCCTCCTTTCCTAGATCATGCTTGCTTCACTGAAAAGTAGTGAGCATTTATTTTGGCTTAGAAGCTGGCCTGTGGCCAGTTGGAACTCAGACAACACCGATCTCACTCTCCTTGCTTGTAGTGCCGTGGCTTTGAAGAAAAGAAGGCTGTCATCGGCGAAAAGCAGGTTTGAAATCCCCGGGCATCCACGTGCTATCTTAATCGGTGTTATGTCATTATTGCTCACCTCTTTGTTAAGAAGTATTGTGAGACTATCAGCCACAAATAGGAACAAATATGGGCTTAGGGGGTCGCCTTGTCTGAGCCCTCTCGTTGGGAAGAAGGACTCCAAGAGCTCTCCGTTACTTCTGACGGCGAACTTGACCGATCTTATGCATGTCATCACCCACTTAATGAATTTCTCATCAAAACCCATTTTCCTTAGCATCCCTTCCAAGAAATCCCAATCAACACGATCATATGCTTTCGCAATGTCCAGTTTGTAAGAGCATTGGTTATCTCTCTGATTCTTACTATGATGGATCTTATGGAAGCATTCAAAGGCAATAATCGCATTGACCATTATCAGTCTACCTGGGTCAAACGCACTTTGCGTTTCAGAGATAAGGTCATTTAGAAATGGCCTCATCCGATTAACCAGAATCTTTGATGTGACCTTGTAGATGACATTACACAAGCTGATAGGCCGATAATCTTTGATGCTATGTGGATCATTGCTTTTCGGGATCAGGACAATAGTGGTTTCGTTTACCCCCTCCGGCATTACTCCGTCAATGAAACAATTATGCACCCCCTTGATTACATCCTCCTTTAGGTAGCCCAATTCCTTTGGAAAAACCTCGCCGGAAACCTGTCCGGGCCCGGAGCCTTTAGGGGGCCGATCTGGAAGAGAGCGTCGCTAACTTCTATGTCAGAGATGGATCTTGTCAGGGCTTCATTCATATGGTCATCCACTTTCCTAGGAATAAGGCCAATTAACCCCTTTGGTTCCACAGCCTCATCCTTCGTGTACAGATCTTTGAAGAACCTGTTTATTTCAGCATGCATCTCTTTTGTGTTTTTAGTCCAAGTGCCATCCTCTTTCTTCAGCTTCTCAATCTTATTTTTCTTTCTTCTCCAGTTTGCCTTCCTATGGAAGAAATCCGTGTTTCTGTCTCCTTCGCGCAGCCATGAAATCCTTACTCTTTTCCTCCACATCACCTCCTCCCTATGCAGCCATTCATCAAGTTCAGATTCAATTTTTCTTATGCTGTTTACTTTATCCTTCGAGCTTGGCTGTATTCTTAGTTTTTGTAATTTGGCTAGCAAGGACCTGATGCTATTTATAACTGAGTTGAATTCATTTTGAGCCCATTGCCCCAGTACGTACTTCATGGAGTTTAGCTTGGTAGCTATGGCTCTGAGGGATGATGCACAGCCCCCCTCCTCCCACGCGTTCTGAACCGTTCTTGTCAATGACTCAGCTCGTTCCCACATTACCTCGCATCTGAATATTCTTGGGATCCTCCTCCATTCCTTCCTCGTGCCAAAACGCAATAATAAGGGTGCATGGTCCGACCTCAAAGAGCATATGTGTTTGATAGAGGCTTCACCAAAAATTCGGTTCCATTCAGGTGTAGCCACTCCTCTGTCAAGGCGGGCTTTTACATTTTTATTCCCCCCGCTGTTTATTGCCATACGTCCATGTGGTTCCTTTGAAGCCCAGGTCCTGCAGATTGCATTCCACATGTACCTTGCGAAATTCAGCCATATTTTTTTCAGATCTTTTTGCTTTCGAGAAATGCTCACTTTGCCACAAGGTTTCATTAAAATCACCAATCATGAGCCACAGTTCAGATGAGTTGTTCCTAATCCTCCTTAGGCCCTGCTTGGAATGGGTGTAACTTTTTACACCTGTATTTATTTTACAAGTGTAAATTACAGATCAACACTTGAAACCTTCCTGGAATCAAAACAACGGGGATGAGCTCCGTATTCTATATCGGCCAGAAACGAGGAGAAACGCTAATCCAAACGCGGCCTTAGGAGCTCCCACATATGGTGTCTTTCATGCGATTTGGGTTCATCGTATATAAATGTGCCGTGCCATTAGGATTTAAGCGGATAAACACATCGATATACCTCGGCCCAACAGGGATTTCATTTATTTCAACTTCCTCATCATAAAACAGTGCAATCCCGGCGCTTTTGCCAATTCCGAGCTGCACAATACAATGCCAGAGTCCTGGCCTCCATCACAATTTGTTCACGTAATCATCGCTTTTTCGGGACTCCGAAAGGAAAACTAACTTAGGCTTATACGTGCGCACTAGGCCCACAAGCTCCCGAACTGTACGAGGCTGCCAAATTCCTCGACAGTTCCAGCTAATGAGCATCGTGGCTTCTGGCGGGCGCTATCATCAGCACCCGCCAGTTGACCGAGAGCCCCGGGCTCGGTAGCTTCCGTTCCACCGTCCTCTCTAGACTTGCTTAATTCCTTCCTGAGGGAGTCCTGGACTAAGGGGTCCTCGGGCGTCCGGCCTATTATCAATGGGCCAGACTGGTGGGCGGTGAAGACATGAAGGCCGAAGACTGTACCCGTGTCCGTATTGGACTCTCCTTGGCGTGGAAGGCAAGCTTGGCGACCAACTATGAAGATTCCTTCTTATGTAACCGACTCTATGTAACCCTAGATCCCCCCGGTGTCTATATAAACCGGAGGGTGTAGTCCGGAAAGGATATACTCATTACCTTAGTCATAACAGGCTAGGCTTCTAGGGTTTAGCCATTACGATCTCGTGGTAGAACAGCCTTATGCACTTACATGATATCAATATTTATTCTATTGGACCTATCAAATCGGTTAACAGGAACAGAGGAAACATGCATGATCTCTTCATATTCAACCGAACGCTCTGTGATCTGGCAGTTAGCCATTAAATGTGCCACCTGCATTTTAGATAAACAAAAGTGTTACACTACTGCAACGCTGCAACAATATGCATCTAAACGAACATTTCTATCTGAATTAGGTACATAATCCGCTGTCCCAACATGGAAAATCCAGTTGGTGAACATTTCGATTTTTAGTATTTGCCTATCTAGTCCCCTTGGAAGAAAAGAAATGATTCATTTGAAGTGTGTTTCAGTCAATTTTGTGTTTACATGTGTTAGGCATGCAATTCCCCTCCCTAGCCTGAATTATCCATGATCAAAATGTATTGCATGCAGTTAAATCCAATGTGTTTTTTATGGTCACCAGGGAACAAACCACCCCACCTGAACATTTCATTGAGCAAAGAGGCAACACAACAGGTTACATGGCATGACAAATATGTCTAGCAGGCAGATGAAGCAGCCAACGCACGGCGGATCGCCGAGTCACACCAGGGAAAAGAGCCGAGATACAACAACACGGAGGGGCTATCTAGAGAGAAAGCTAAGCCAAAGCGACAAAACTTGGAAAACCATTCTTCCAGGATCTATTTCACTAGTGCAGAACCGGACAATAGCACCGGTTCGTAAGGCCCTTTAGTGCCGGTTCCACAACCGGCACTAAAGTGTGGTCACTAAAGGCCCCCCCCCTTTAGTACCGGTTCAGCACGAACCGGTGCTAAAGGCCAACCACGTGGCACGAGGCAGCTCCGGGGGCCGGGAGCCCTTTAGTACCGGTTGGTAACACCAACCAGTACTAAATGTTTGTGGGTTTTTGTTTTATTTTTTATTTTTCAATTAAATTTGTGTTATCAATTTAATTCTTTTTCGTTTGCTGGTATTTTACGATACTACACATTGTACACGTTATGCATATATATATATATATATATATATATATATATATATATATATATATATATAGAATTTCTAGTAGAACCAATCAGGAATATCTATATATAATAGATGTCTCACAAACCATCATATTAACTAAGTCACACAGACACACATGTCTAGCTATATACAATGTCTCCTACATATGCATGTTGCCTTGGAGCCAGTGGCATTAGCCTAATTGGTGCCTTGAGCACGATGGGGCGGTAGCGGGTAATAGTATTCTCCCTTGGATTTATGACCTGGTCGAGCAAAAATCCCGCTATTTCCTCTTGAAGTGCTTCTACGCGCTCCGTTTCTAGGAGCTTCTCCCGCACCTCTGTGAACTGTTAAGAAGGAGATCAGTATGCATGTGTATTAGTTGTGTGACTAGATATCGATAATGGTGTAAAAATTGTGAATAGTGTTTGGACAAGCGTACCCATTCCTGTCTTTGAGATCTACTCCTTTCGGACGCCATCATGCGAATGTTCTCGCAAACGCAGAATGCACACAGATCAGTCCCTAGCACGCTTGAGGCCTTTACGAGAATTGAATTTTATCAGATAATAATTAATCAAGCATGATAATTAAAGAGATGTCAGCTAGCTAGCTAGCTAGTACTACTTAATTACTTACCTTGGGTCGAAACCATTTAAGCTTTTGTTTCCATTCTCCTAGGGTCACGCTGATGAACCTTGCCCAAGCCCTGCCCGCCGACAAAGAAAATGAATAAAGGGGTTATTAAATAGTTCATATCATGAAAATGACGAACTAAATAGGCGAGATATATAGTTAATAATGATTGAAATTACCTGTTGACTATCCCAAACAAGATGTTATAGTCAGTTTTTTCTTTGAGTAGTGAGTCCAAGATTTCAACTGTTCAAGGCGTCAACTTTAATGATACACAAGACCCAGTGAAATCTGCATGCACACACGTTTGCATGTCTTAATTAAGCGGGCATATGTAAAGCAAAAACATGTAGCTAGCTAGTAGGCAAAAACAGAGAATTAAGTAGTACAAGACAGTGTGACTCACTTTGGAAGTTGTAAGGAAGTAGTATATCTTCATTGTATTTGAGGCGCTTCAAGAACTCTAGCATGTTGTCCTCTACGTCCTTTTGATAACGTGGATTTAGTTTCCATGTGTATTCATTAACGGTGTTTGGGTCAATGAACCCAATGCCAAAGCGTCCACCTTTTCTCATTTCATATATCTTCATCCTGCATATAATACCATAGAAAAGAATATAGTGAGGATAATTACAGGTAATGATTGATCAAAAGGATCACCACAGCTAGCTTGAGACTTAAATTACAGAAAGAAATCACTTACAGACAATAGCAACTGACGATAGATTTGTCGAGTGCGTCTTGATTGTATAACTGAAACAGTTCAGAATACTCAACGGACACAGCTTTCTCATGGAAGTAATGCTCCTCCTTGACATTCACCATGAGGGACAATCGATCGGAAATCTTGGTAATGTTCATGTACCATTGATGCAATTCATACATTCTCGTTGGGAGGTTCTTAACCTTGTCTGGCTTGACCAAAGGTTGGCCCCAGACATATTTCCGTTTTATTTCATCCTCTCTAAGCACAGGCATGGGCTCGATCTCGAGGAGTTGTCCAACAGTGATTTTGAGAACTTCAGCCTGCATTATATGGTCCTCCGTTATTACCACATTGCGCACCTCAGAAGCGTAAACTGTTTGCCCACAATAATATTGGGCCACAGCGTCTTTATCACGTGTTGTTGGCATAACAAGCGAGGTGATCGATTGCGCCGCTACTGTTCTCCCAGCTGGGAATGGTTTTCCGCATTTTTGACAGCTGCTGCTTATGCGCTCGATCGAGCTCGCCTCCTTACGTAGACGTGCTCGATTTAACTTCCTGATCTGGCGCTCATAGTCTGTGTCAACAGGCTTGGGAGCTGGTGGTTGAGCCATACGAATGAAGTGGTCAATCGTTTCCTCAAGCACTTTCTCCCTTGGCGGCGGTGGCGGTTTCGGTGCAAAATGGGCTTCCACCTCGGACTTCGATATGGCTGCGATTTCCTCCTCGGACCTGTCATAAGACCTCTGCGGAAGAGGCGTGAGGCTTGGACCATATTTATATTGCTTGCCTCCTTTGTACTTCCTGTACTACCTCGACTTCGTGCCGCCACGCACCATAGCTGCGGGTGTCTCTTCTGCGATTGGCCGAGGCGGCGGAGACGCCCGGCCGACGGGCTGAGTTGGACGAGGAGGAGTGGCCGCTGGCTGTGCCGGACTTGGAGGAGGAGTGGCCTGAGGTTGTGCCGGACTTGGAGGAGGAGTGGACGTCTGACGCTGTGGCGGACTTGGAGGAGGAGGAGTGGCCTGACACTTTGCCAGAGTTGGTGGACTTGCAGGAGCGGGAGACTGTTGACTCGGTGGCGGACTTCGACGAGGAGTCGGATGACGCGGTGTCGGTGGCCTTCGAAAGATGATGCAATCCTTTTTCCATAGGATGATATGATGGTTGGCGTCTCCAAGAAAGCGCTCGTCGTCACCTCCAGGAATGTCAAGCTCTAGCCCCGAATATGGGTGCACCACCTCGTCAACCATGACACGAGCATAGCCCTCTGGAATCGGGATGCAATGGTAGGTTGCTTTGGGGAGTAACTGGAAAAGCAACGCCGTCCGCCACCTTCATGGTTATGTTCTTCATTTTGACGTGTAGCTCGCAGCTAGTGTTCTCCGTGATGTCATCCACGGGGTATCTACCCAACATTGCGTCGACCGGGGCGGAACCCACGCTGGTTCTCGGCATGGATGGGGCGGTGCTATCCAATGCTGGATCATTCGCTAGCTGCTGCAGCTGCTGAGACCCCCTTTGCTGAGTAAGTGAGTCGATCTGCTCCTGCTGCCGCTGGAATTTGACTACCAATTCCGCTTGACTTGCTTCTAGGCCTTGAAGGCGTTCATAGTCCCGCTTCCTCTGCTCCTCCTCCATCTTCCTCTTCTTCTCCTCTGCAATCTTCTTTCTCGCACGGGTTCTGTAGTCGGTGTTCCAGTCTGAAAACCCCTCATACCACGGAATAGCGCCCTTGCCTCGTGTTCTTCCCGGGTGTTCAAGATTTCACAGGGCACGCGTAAGCTCGTCGTTCTCTCTGTTGGGCTGGAACACCCCCGATCATGCCTCTTCTATTGCAACAAGTATCGCATCGTCGGCTCCCTTCAGACTTGCCCTCGTCGAAACATTGCCTGTCTTGGGTCCAACTCCCCCATACGCATAGAACCAAGTTAGACCACAGGGGCCAGCTTTTAGTAACCGGAGTGGCACCTGCATCCTCCATCTCTTTCTCAGACTTATCCCACTTAGGCATTGCCACCGCATAGCCACCGGCCCCGACTTATGGAACTTATCCTTTTTTCGGCATTCTTCTTGTTTATTCTCGACCGTTCCTTAGCTAATTCCGAATCCTTGAATTTCACGAAATCGTCCCAATGAGCACGTTGGTTCTCTAGTGTTCCCTCGAATCTTGGAGTCTTCCTTCCTCCCTTGACGTACTTGTCCCATTCATGATTCTTGTGGTTCTTGAATGCAACCGCCATCTTCCTAAGAGCAGCGTCCTTGACTTTCTGCACATCTCGCTACGTGAAATGATCTGGTAGGGTGAAATGTTCCATGAGAGTATCCCAAAGCAGATATTTTTGATTCTTGTCGACAAAAGTAACATCGGGACGTGGAGCAGCGTCCTCTTTGCCTTTTGTCCTTTGTCTTTGCTGGCTCTCTCCATTCTTGAAGGGAGATCGGGAGTTGGTCCTTCACAAGAACTCCGTGACCGACGAATGAACTTGTCCGCAATCTTCTTAGGCGCTAATGGTTCGCCATTAGGTCCGACCGCCTCGATATTGTACTTTACGCCCTCCTTCAACTTTTGTTCGGGCCTCTTTTCGTCCTTTTGCACGAAGATTTGCTCGATCCGGATGGCTGAAAGAACAAAGATCGATTCGTTAATATATCTTCAAGTCATTTAAAACATGTGATGATCACGGATACCTGCTTATATAAATATATATACCTCGCGGTCTTTTGTTGTTTCAGGATCAACATGTTCTTCGTCATCGTCATAATCGTAGTTCATGACTTCATCAATTCGGTCGTCGCGATCGAATATCATATCACCCTCTCCGGTGTTGTTTAGAAATTGAGCCGTCATAATCTTCTTCATTCTGATTATCATCGGCCCGCGTATCATATCGAACATGGTCTGTTTCTCCTCTCTGTCGGTATTGTCTGCCATAGCTTTTATTTAACTAATTCAAAAGAAATATAAAACAATTTAGTATTCAAATTACATCGTATAGAATAATAGATATAATCTCGAATACTTCGTTTAGAATAATAGATATAATCTCGAATACATCGTCTCGAATAATATATAATATTGAATAGTACATCACTGGCTAGCTAATTAAAGAACGAATACTACAGAAGAATCTAGGACACTCATGTTCCTGCGTCAAGGGCGGTGGACACCCAAAGAGAAGGAACCCTCACAGGATCATAGCTGAAGTGAGATCCTCAAGATATCGCCAGTATTGGAGAACCTGCCGCCCTCTAACGCAACCATGTAGCGATGGACGTGCTCGTCCTCCTCCCTGACACGACGACGTACCTCCTCCGGCGGGGCCGGGTCCCTCCGCACCAAAACTGGCCCACGCGAACGCCACCAAACGGGACCTGGGGTCGGGTTCCTCATCAAGCGGCGCGCCCCTCCAGGCAGCACCTCCCAGTGCCAGCCAAGTGAGCCAGTCCCGGACATGTGTCGGATGGACGTCTTCGCTGACGGTTCGACGGCGAGGATGCGGGCCGGTCATCGTCAAGAAAAAATACTAGCTATATAGCCGCAAAAAGTACTATTTTTTTATTGATTGTATTTTGATAACTAAAATTTCTAACATTTCTACTATTTCAAAAATCTATATACTATTTCATACTAATTAAGCATCTAACACTAAAAACAGAAAAAACAATTTCTATACATCCATTAAAAAACAGAAAAACAACATTATATAAAAAATTCCATACTAATTAAACACTAACTATATCCATCTAACATGCATTCATACATATATACTAGTGAAAAACAATAATCTAAAAATCTAAACTAATTAAACATACAAAATACGTATATACTAATATATACATGCATTCATACATATATACATGTATGTGTGTGTGTGTTCATCATGCTTGTGTGTGTGTGTATGGGCTCGGAGGGGCGCCCATGGTGGCGCCGGGGCGTGGGTGAGGGGTTAGAGGGGGAGAGATCACAGCGGGGCTACGGCCGGGGGCAGCGACAGGCCGGGGCGTGACGCGCGGGGGCGGCGACGCAGTGACGGTGCGACGGGACGGGCAGGGCCGCGACGGAGACGAGGGCGGCGGGGGACGGGCGGCGACGGCGACGGACGGGGCGGCAGCGGCGACGGGACGGGCGGCGACGGCGACGGGGCGGCGACGGGACGGGGCGCGACGGCGACGGGTCGGTGACGGCGTCGATCGATCGGGTCGGGTGGTTCAATGGGGAAATAGAGGAAGAAACAGATGGAGAATGAAAATTTTCGAAGTGTTGTATATATAGAAGGCACCTTTAGTACCGGTTGGAGCCACCAACCGGTACTAAAGTTCTGTTTTGGCCAGCCCAAGCGGCGGAAGCGACCCCTTTAGTACCGGGTGGTGGCACAAACCGGTACTAAAGACCCCTTTAGTACCGGTTTGTGCCACGACCAGGTACTAAAGGGAGGCACAAGCGCAGGTGATCTTGGCAAGTTTAGTCCCACCTCGCTGGCCGAGGGGCGACCACCTGGTTTATAAACCCCGTGCGGTCGCTCTCTCGAGCTCCTCTCCAAAGCAGGCCTCACTGGGCCTACGTGTTCTTTGCTGCGCCTGTGGGCCCACTTGCCTTTTGCGGGCCTGCATCCTGGCCCAACAACAGGTTGGGTTTCTAGTCGTATGCAGGTCGCTCTGGCCTAGTAGGCGGGCTTTATTTTATTTTATTTTTGCTTTATTTATTTTTGTGTTATTTTTTTTGTGTATTTAGAGTTTCTTTGTGAATATTTTTGCTTTAGGTATAAAAAATTACAAACTTTCGGTTAGTGCCCGTAGTTTTCAAATTTGAATAGTTTAAATTTTGAATTATTTGAAATTAGTGTGAATCACTAGTTTGTGAATAATTTAACTTTAAAAATCAGTAAAGGCATGAAAGAATTTTTTTGCACATAAAATTTCTTCGCGTTTCAAATGCCAAAACACATAACTACCCTAACTATACAGAGATTCCCCTCTGGGTGTGAAACACAGAAGAAAGTGATGATAGTGAAGCCGATCACATCCCAGATCTTTGGGTGTGAAACTTTTTCTTCGCGTGTGTCCCTTTGCGCCGTAACCATGCAAAATTTTCATCATTTAACGGGATGCTCGGGTCAATATTCACTGTGAATGGAGCAATTTCATCAAACTTTGCATAATCTTCTGACTTGTCTGTCTTGTCATCCACTCCCACGATGTTTCTCTTCCCATAAAGAACTATGTGCTGCTTTGGCTCATCGTACGATGCATTCGCTTCCTTATCTTTTCTTTTTCTTGGCTTGGTAGACATGTCCTTCACATAGAAAACCTGTGCCACATCATTGGCTAGGACGAATGGTTCGTCTGCATACGCAAGATTGTTGAGATCCACTTTTGTCATTCCGTACTGCGGGTCTTCCGTTACCCCGCCTCGTGTCATATTGACCCATTTGCACCGAAACAAAGGGACCTTTAAACCATGTCGATAGTCAAGTTCCCATATGTCCTGTATATAACCATAATATGTTTCCTTTCCCGTCTTGGTTTCTGCATCAAAGCGGACACCACTGTTTTGGTTGGTGCTCTTCTTATCTTGGGCAATCGTGTAAAATGTATTACCATTTATCTCGTACCCTTTGAAAGTCATTATATTCGAAGATGGTAATCGGGACAGCAAGTACAGGTCATCTTCAATAGAGGTGTCATGCATGGTAATGCGATATGCGCAACCAGCTGGTGAAACTCCTGGTTTGTTCACGTGTAATCCGATCATCGAGACCGCTCCAGTGTTTGGGCGTAGCAAATTCTTGTGTTCATCCATATACGGAGCCACCAAGGCGGAATTACGTAGAACTGTGTAGTGTGCTTCGGTGAGAGAATGTCCGTCCATACATATTATTTGTTCCCTCCTAGCGTGCCTTTTTCCATCTTGTTCGCCCTTATGCCGCGATTCAGGAACACCAATCGGCTTAAGGTCAGGAATAAAGTCAATACAAAACTCAATGACCTCCTCATTTTGATGGCCCTTGGAGATGCTTCCTTCTGGCCTAGCACGGTTATGAACATATTCCTTTAAGACTCCCATGAACCTCTCAAAGGGGAACATATTGTGTAGAAATACAGGACCCAAAACGTTAATCTCTTCAAGATAGGTGAACTAGGACGTGCGTCATGATGTTGAAGAAGGATGGTGGGAACACCAACTCGAAACTGACAAGACATTGCACCAAATCATTCTGTAACCTTGGTATGATTTCTGGATCGATTACCTATGAGACATTGCATTGAGGAATGCACATAGCTTCACAATGGCTAATCGAACTTTTTTCGGTAGAAGCCCCCTCAATGCAACCGGAAGCAATTGCGTCATAATCACGTGGCAGTCATGAGACTTTAGGTTCTGGAACTTTTTCTCTGCCATATTTAATATTCCCTTTATATTCGAAGAAGCCGACGGTACCTTAATCTTGGCGGGCATTCAAAGAAGATTTGCTTCTCTTCTTTGGTAAGAGCGTAGCTTGCATGACCACGATATATGCCGTCTTCTCCGTGCATACGTTGCTGGTCCCCGTGCCTCGGTGTATCTTTTGTCTTCCCATACACGCCCAAGAAGCCAAGCAGGGTCACGCAAAGATTCTTCGTCACGTGCATCACGTCGATTGCGGAGCGGACCTCTAGGTCTTTCCAATATGGCAGGTCCCAAAATATAGATTTCTTCTTCCACATGGGTGTGCGTCCGTCACCGTCCTTTGGAACAGGTTGTCCGCCAGACCCTTTTCAAATATCACCTTCAAATCCTTGACCATATCATGTACATCAGCACCAGTACGGTGGCGAGGCTTCGTCCGGTGATCCGCCTCACCTTTGAAATGCTTGCCTTTCTTTCTTACGGGATGCCTGCTCAGAAGAAATCGACGATGTCGCAGGTACACATTCTTCATACAACTATTCAAATATATACTGTCGGTATCATCCAAACAGTGCGTGCATCCGTGGTATCCCTTGTTTGTCTGTCCGGAAAGGTTACCGAGAGTAGGCCAATCATTGATGGTCACGAACAGCAACGCCTTTTAGGTCAAATTCTTCCCCATGTGCTCATCCCACGACGTACACCTGTTCCTTTCCACAGTTGTATGAGTTCTTCAACTAATGGCCTTAGGTACACATCAATGTCGTTGCCGGGTTGCTTAGGGACTTGGATGAGCACTGGCATCATAATGAACTTCCGCTTCATGCACAACCAAGGAGGAAGGTTATACAAACATAGAGTCACAGGCCAGGTGCTATGGTTGCTACTCTGCTCCCCAAAAGGATTAATGCCATCTGCGCTTAGACCAAACCATACGCTCCTTGCGTCATCTGCAAACTCCTTCCCATACTTTCTTTC
The DNA here is from genome assembly GCA_021605145.1 of Aegilops bicornis. NCBI lineage: Eukaryota > Viridiplantae > Streptophyta > Magnoliopsida > Poales > Poaceae > Aegilops > Aegilops bicornis. Next base: position 32,724,712 of record CM038670.1, read on the forward strand.
GATTTTTCTCCACTACGACCCGTCAGCTGGTACTCTCAACTTTCCGTCTTTCTTACGGTCTTCTCTGTGCCATCCCATCGCCTTGGCATGCTCCTTGTTTTGGAACAAACGTTTCAACCGTGGTATTATAGGAGAAAACCACATCACCTTGGCAGGAATCTTCTTCCTGGGGCGCTTGCCCTCGACATCACCATGCTCATCGCGGCTGATCTTATAGCGCAATGCACCACATACCGGGCAAGCGTTCAAATCCTCGTACTCACCGCGGTAGAGGATGCAATCGTTAGGGCATGCATGTATCTTCTGCACCTCTAACCCTAGAGGGCAGACAGCCTTCTTTGCTTCATACGTACTCTCGGGCAATTCGTTGTCCTTTGGAAGCATATCCTTTATCATTACCAGCAACTTTCCAAATCCCTTGTCGATACACCATTCTCTCGCCTTCCATTGCAGCAATTCCGGTGTGGTGCCCAGCTTTTTCTTGTCACCCACGCAATTCGGGTACAACAATTTTTGTGATCCTCTAACATGCGCTGCAACTTCTTCTTCTCCAAATCACTTGCTAGTTTCTCTTTGCATCGGCAATGGCCCGACCTAGATCATCAACGGGCTCATCTCGATGCCTCTTCTTCAGCTTCTTCCCGCATTGCCGGCCCAGCTTCTTCCCGCATTACCGGCTCAGCTTCTTCCCCCATTGTTGTATGATCGTATTCAGGGAACCCATGGCCAGGATAGTTGTCGTCGTCCTCTTCTTCTTCATTGTCTTCCATCATAACCCCTCTTTCTCCGTGCTTGGTCCAAACATTATAGTGGGGCATGAAACCGGACTCAAACAGGTGGACGTGAATGGTTCTTGACGTAGAGTAATTGCGACCATTCTTACAGCCAACACATGGACAAGACATGAAACCATCTGCCCACTTGTTTGGCTCAGCAGCAAGCAGAAAAGTATGCACGCCCTCAACGAACTGGGAGAGCATCGGTCATCGTACATCCATTGCGGCTCATCTTCATTACACAACACCGAATAGACCAAATTAATACAAGTTCATACATAAAGTTCATACAACACTTAAATGCAACAAACAAATAACTCTCTAACTAAAGCATTTAAATGCAACAACAACTGCGATCAAGATCACAACTAAGGTAACAATTGATCCAACAGCATAATGATACCAAGCCTCACTATCGATGGCATATTTTCTAATCTTTCTAATCTTCAAGCGCATTTTCTCCATCTTGATCTTGTGATCATCGATTTACATCGGCAACATGCAACTCCAATTCCATCTTCTCCCCTCAATTATTTTCAATTTTTCTTTCAAGTACTGCTTTTCTCTTTCAACTAAATTTAACCTCTCGACACTAGGGTCGGTTGGAATTTCCGGTTCACATACCTCCTAGATAAAAATATCTATGTCAACTTGATGGGCATAATTTGTCATAAACACGAAATGCAACAAATAGTTTTAAAAGAGAATATACCACATCCGAGTCATAACAAGGACAAGGGCCGACGGGGAGGGATATCAAAACCATGGCACTATGTATAACAAACAACGTACGGGTAAGATAATTATTATCTGAGTAACTATATATCCAAATCACACAAACATCAATTTTTATATAAAATTTCATGGAACAAGAGGCTCACCACAAGGTGGTGCCGCTGACGGACGGTCTTGGGCGATCGACGGTGGTTACGACAGAGATTTAGAAGGCACTAAGTAAACCACACCTACATATGCAAACTAAGTGTTGTTTTGACCTCAAATTGCATATAAATCAAATACTACCACATATAATTCCTCCCAAATTACTAAAAGCCACAATTAATCACTATATAAACCAATGCAAGAGCTAATCGAGCAATGAGAGATGAAAGGACAAAGTTGCTAATCTTGGTGATCATTTGAATGGATGAGGGCCTGCAAATCTTGACAAATTTGGGGCAAATTTTGTGATGAACTCGAGAGGAAGAAGGGAAGAACAGAGGAGAGGGAGAGGGAAAGGGGAAGAACAGAGTGTGGGTGGACGAAGGATTTATATAGGGCGACATTTAGTACCGGTTCGTACTACGAACCGGTACTAAAGGTGCTGGAAGGGCCCCATTCGACACAACATCCTGCCACCACTTTCATTAGTACCGGTTCGTGGCACGAACCGGTGCTAAAGGTTTGCCATGAACCGGTACTAAAGAGCTCCTCCCGGCTAGCCGTTGGAACCGGCACTAATGGCCACATTAGTGTCGGTTCTGTTACAAACCGGGACTAATGTGTCTCACATTTGACCCTTTTTCTACTAGTGTTTGCGGATCGAGCGAAGCAAGACGTCTGTCACAATATTGCGAGCGATGGCCACGGTCAATACAGGGTGGTCATGGTACAACTTGGAGTTGCAGCCTTTTCCAAATGTTCCATAGCATGGCGATCGTGGCCATATATAAATGGAAGGCGAGGAGAGGGCAGACCAGAGGACTGTTAAACATGTTAGATATTGTACATGAGTTAGTTAGTATATCTTATCCCTTCGTATTCATTATCTCGTGTAACAACTTGTATCTATCTGATGTATCCCGGTGCGCCGGTTGTGCCCTAGTGGCCAAGTTTAAATATACGCCCTGCGGCCACCCTTGGGGGTTGTGCCGATCCAATTCTCTTTCTCTCTAGTTTCACATGGTATCAGGCCATCTCGCATAATTGCTCGATGGGTTCCCCTTCCACCGGCGCCATGACCTCCTCTGGTATGACCTTGCTGTCCCTGTCGACCTCCCTCTCGGCGCCCGCCACCTCTTCTATCCCTCCTCCTTCCTCTAGCCTCATTACGGCGAAGCTCACCACCTCCAACTACCTTCTCTGGAAAGCCCAGATCCTTCCTCCCCTTCGCATCGCCAATGCCACCGGCTACGTTGATGGCACCTCTCCTACACCTCCTCGGCTCCTTCCACCCGATGACAAGGGGGAACGAGCGGTCAATCCTGAATATGCGACTTGGTACCGGCAGGACCAGATCGTTCTTAGCTACCTACTTGCATCTCTCACCGATGACGTGCTCATGCAGGTCATCCGTTTTAACACCTATCATGCTATTTGGGCACACCTTGAGGAGATGTACTCCGCTCATTGTCGCGCTAGTGCTGTCCAGATCAAACTTGATATGGCCAATTTTCACAAGGGCAATCTCTCTATGGTGGATTACTTCGCCAAGATTTGCTCCTTCGTTGATCAACTCGCGGCGGCCGGTCGCCCCATGCGGGACGACGACATCATCACCGCCATCATCACCGGGCTCAAGAGCGACTATGAGCCTCTCATCACCGCTGTCACAACTCGAATTGATGAGATGACTCTTGGGGAGCTCTACTCGCACGCACTCTCCATTGAGCATCATCGCGAGTACCATGTTGCGCGCCTCCATCTCCATGCTGGCTGCTCCTCCGTCAGCTACATCGCCCGCGACAAGCCCAGCAACACCAACAACCCTCGCGGCGGCAAAGGGCAACTACCGTGGCAAGAGCCGTGGTAATCACGGCGATCACGACGACTACAACAACAACAACCGCAGGGGTAAACGCGGTGACCGCGGCGGCAATCGCCAGCAGGGGGACTACTGCGGCAACCGCGGCGACTACGGGGGTGGCGATGACACCCGTGTCCAATGCCAACTCTGCCGCGGCCCTGGGCATTATGTCTGGGAGTGTGTGGCCAATGCTTCAATCACGCGTTTCAACCTCAACACACCAAGATGGCGGGGCTTGCTGCTACGTCACCTCCTTCCATCCTTAGTGATCCTGCGTGGTTTACGGACACGGGGGCCACCGACCACATCACTTCTGATCTGGACCGGCTCACCGTAAGGGAGAAATACCCTATGAGAGACCGCATCCACACAGCCGATGGCTCAGGTTTGCAAATAGCTCATCGTGGTCATGCGATCCTTCCCACCCCTTTTGCCAATCTTCAACTTCGCAATATCCTTCATGTTCCTAATGCTGATAAAAACCTTCTTTCTGTTAATCGTCTTGCTGTTGATAATCATGCTTATCTAAAATACTATCCTACTCATTTTCTCATGAAGGATTTGACCACCAAGAGGGTTCTTCTTCAAGCAGATGTGAAAACGGGCTCTATCCTATCCGACCGATGAAGTCCCATGCCCTGTCGTCCGTTCGGCTCTCTGCTGAAGATTGGCATGCCCGGTTTGGCCATCTGGTGTCTCAAGTCGTTCAACATATCTTGTCGTCCAATAAAATAGCGTCCTCAAGTCGGTCTCTGACCAATGTTTGCCATGCATGTCAGCAAGGCAAAGCACATCAGCTTCCCTTTCCTAGATTGTCGAGTGTTTCTTCTTTCCCTTTGGAATTAGTATTTTCAGATGTGTGGGGGCCTGCTAAGACTTCATCTAGCAGGTGCTAGTACTATGTTTCGTTCATTGATGATTATAGCAAATTTGTTTGGATTTACCTTCTCAAACGAAAATGTGATGTGTTTGACGTTTTTCTTGATTTTCTAGCTCATGTTGAACGCCTCCTCTCTCGTAAAATTTCATGTGTCACGGACTGGGGCGGAGAATACGAAAAGCTTAGCAACACATTTTTTCCATCAACTTGGTATTACTCATCATGTTTCTTGTCCACACACACATCAACAGAACGGTTCCACTGAAAGAAAACACCACCACATTGTAGACATTGGGCTTTCTCTCTTATCTCATGCGTCTATGCCTCTACGTTTCTGGGATGAGGCAAATCTCTGTGCATGCTATCTCATCAATAGACTACCTAGTCATGTCATTGATAATCTTAGTCCCATGGAAAAATTGTTCCAAGAAAAACCTGACTATCTCTCCCTTCGGATGGGTGTGCGTGTTGGCCTAACTTGCGTCCCTACAATAATCACCAACTCGCTTTTCGTTCTCAACAATGTGTTTTTGTAGGGTATAGCATCTGACACAAAGGATACAAATGCCTTCATGTGCCCACCTCTCGCATCTACATATCACGTGATGTTGTGTTTGACGAAAAAGTCTTTCCCTTTGCCCATGCCCAAACCTCGCCTGCACCTCCCACGAACATGCCATTCTTCTTTTTCCGCATGATCACATGAATTATGGCACGTCTGGTTTGGATGCTATCTGGATGCAGGTACTCCTAAGGCGTAGAAAATACCTCCAGCAACGGCTCCGGGATCCCATGCAGATTCTGGCATGGATCCTGGTGCGGATTCTCCCTTGGATCACGTGCTGGCCCATGATTGTCATCGCCCACGCCTGCAAGATTCGAGAACGACGGGCCTGCGTCCTCACACGGCCACCTGTCGGGCGCGGGTGGGCCTGTTCCCTCCACTCCCGCCCACGCCGAGCATGTGGCGCGCCTCCCCACGCCTGTGGTGGGACCCGCCCCTCCGCTATCTCCCACCGAACCCGACACGCCTGGGGCCCTGGTCCATGTGGCGGCCGCTGGGTCGACGGGCTCGTACTCTGGCACGACGTGGCCGACTGGCGCTGATGGCCCGCGCACCGATGCAGCCTTGTCTCTGCATCCGCGGCAGCCCGTGGCTGGCTCTACCACTGCATCCGAGGTGGCAGGGGCTCCTGCCGCGTCTGCCCCCACCGCCAGTGGATCTTCTGTGGGCCCCGGATCCTCTTCACCACCTGTTCATGCTATGATCACTCGGACTCGTGATCACACTCGCCATGCAAAGCATCGCACCGATGGAACGATCATCTATGATCCGTCCAAGTGTGTGTTTCTTGCTCTCCGTGAACCTGCAAATCATCGTGAAGCTCTTCAGTCCCCTGCATTGCGTGCGGCAATGCAGGCAGAACTTGATGCTCTTCACCAAAACGGCACATGGACGCTTGTTCCTCCACCACCGCGTGTCAACATTGTTGACTGTAAGTGGGTCTACAAGATCAAGCACAAGGCTAATGGTTCCGTTGATCGTCTCAAGGCTCGTCTTATTGCGAAGGGGTTCAAGCAAAGGTATGGGTTGGATTATGATGATACTTTCAGCCCAGTGGTCAAACCCGTCACTGTACGACTCGTTCTTTCCATTGCTGTTTCACGTGGCTGGTCTCTCCGACAGTTGGATGTCCAAAATGCCTTTCTTCATGGCATTCTTCAGGAGGATGTCTACATGCGTGGGCCTCCTGGGTGTGAGGATCCTACTGCACCCCGATACTTGTGTAAGCTCAACAAGGCTCTTTATGGTCTCAAGCAGGCCCCTTGTTCATGGTACTCTCGGTTAAGCTCTCGACTTCAACAACTTGGTTTTTTGGCATCTAAGACTTCAACAACTTCGTTTTCAGTCGTGGTGGTGTCACAATTTTCATGCTTGTTTATGTTGATGATATCATCGTAGCCAGCTCATCTCCCTCTGCCACAACCAAGTTACTTGCTGATCTTCAAGTTTCCTTTGCTCTCAAGGATCTTGGCCCCTTGCATTATTTCCTTGGAGTTCAGGTGACATCCTCGCCAGGGGGCATTGTTCTGTCTCAATAGAAATACAGTGGCGACATACTTCACCATGCAAACATGGAAAACTGTAAGGTATCAGTTACACCCATGTCTTCAAGTGAAAAGATCAGCAAGGACAATGGATCACCTCTTGGCCAGGATGACATCACTACATATCGGAGTCTGGTTGGGGCGCTTCAGTACTTGACACTCACGAGACAGGATATCGCCTTGCAGTCAATCGAGTCTGTCAGTTCTTACACACGCCAACCACTGTGCATTTATTAGCTGCCAAACGCATTCTGCGGTATTTGAAGCACACACGTGATATGGGCCTCCTCATACAGCGATCACCCTTAGTGTTGCTGAGTTGCTTCTCGGATGCAGATTGGGCTGGGTGCAGTGATGATCGAAGATCCACAGGTGGTTTCGCGGTATTTCTTGGACCCAATCGGAGCTCAAGAAAGCAAGCCACAATGTCACGTTCGAGTACTGGGTCTGAATACAAGGCACTAGCAAATGGAACAATTGAAGTAATCTGGATACAGTCTGTTCTTGGTGAGCTTGGAGTCTTTATGTCTCGACCTCCGATTCTATGGTGTGACAATCTGGGCGCAACCTATTTGTCTGCCAACCCAGTTTTTCATGCCAGAACGAAACATATAGAGGTGGATTTTCACTTTGTACGTGAAAGAGTCGTGGCTAAAGCACTTGATGTAAGGTTCATATCTTCCAAGGACCAGACTGCTGATGCAGCGGCGCAGTCCAGCCAGATGCGCCCGCTCTGGCGATCTCCGGCGAGGCGTAGAAGGTGGAGGTGGGCTCTGGCGAGGCACAGAAGGTGGAGGCGGGCTCCGGGGAGGCGCACGAGGTGGAGAAGGTGGAGAAGGTGGAGGCCGGCTCTGGCGAGGAGCAGGCGGAGCAGAAGGTATCTGCTTATCACTTTAATGTGGTAGTTTTCAGATTGTAGGGTTTGTGGCCAGTAGGGATGAAAATGGAGTGGAAACTTTCCGTTTTTCCGAAGGAAAAATGGAAAAGGAGAGGAAATATGAAAACGAAAACGGAAATTTGCAGAACGGAAGTGGAAATGGAATTTTTTATGTGGAAATGGAAACAAAAATGGAACAGTGTTTTCCGGTGGAACATGCATGGAAATGGAACTTTCCGTTTCCGTGAATATGGAATTTCTGTTTTTACTGTAGACCTATAGCTGCTTTGTATCCCAACCACCAAAGAGAACACAATGACACAATTAGTAGAATGGATCTAAGGCCCAACTTCTACTACCACACATGTACTCAGCTTGACCCTATACGCAATTGTCCGGTACTACTACAATACTATGTTAAGTTGCTAACATAATGATATTATTTTGGAGCCATGTTAATACTCATTAAATTTGTTTGTTTTTGTGTGTATTTGTCTATGATTCAAGGGGGTTTTAAGTTCCGATCAATGCCTATTTCTATTTCCGTATCTGCTTTGTATTCGCTCCATGTCCGTTTCCGGTAGTATCTGTTTTCGTATTCATTTCTGGGGTTTCTGTATTCGTTTCCACTTCTGCAAAAAAAATGAAAACAAATATGATAGCACTCAGTTCCGTCCGTTCCGCTCCGTTTTCATCCCTAGTGGCCAGAAGGTTCTTTGGTTAGATTTGTTGGATGTAGGGTTTTCTCTGCATTAGGGTTTTTGTGTATTTGATTTGTGCAAGAATGGTGGACCTCATATGATTATTAGATTAGGTTAGAAGTAGCCGGATTGAGGGATGGGTTTTTTTCAGATGCTTATTAGATTAGTAGTGGAATTTTTGCAATTCTTTAGGTGTTTGGCTTGAGGATTAGACGATGGATTAGTCAAATATATACTTCTCTATTGGTTTGGGTTTGTGCCTGCTTTAGTTCTTTGGATTGATGATTAATTAAATGGATGCTTAGTTCTAGGGATTATGCCTGTCATAGTTGCAATTCTTAGATGCTTGATTGATGCATGTTGTCATAGTTGCAGTTCTTTGATGCTTGATTGATGCCTGTCAGGCAGAGGCTATGAAATGGGTTGTGCATGGCCTTGTGTTTTTGGAAATTGTCTACCTGAGGTGATTAGATGGTGCATTAGTTTGGTTGTAAATATAGTGAAGGATGTGCTCATGTAATGGGTGTTGTCATGTTAATCGAGAAGAGCTTCTCAAGGGCTGGATTTGTTTGTGTTGGATTGGGGCTTCTGAAGGAGAGGGGAAGGGGCAGTCTATGCTTATTTAGTTTGGGTTAGTAGTGGAATTTTGCCATTGCTTCAGAGATATTTACAGCATTGAACATCCTCTCCAATGCTGTTGCTTCAGAGATAAAAGCATCTTGGGGTTTTTTCATATGCTTATTAGATTAGTAGTGGAATTTTTTCTTGTTAGATTTAAATTAGTATGAGGTTGAATACCTTATTTAAGGGGGAATTTAAGGTCAGATAGACGTCATATGATTATTAGATCTGTAGTTCAATGCTGCCGACATATATGATTATTTGATTTGATATGTGGTTCAATGATACTGGATGGAAACATATTTGATTTGGAATGCATTAATTTTGATGTCCCAATGAATTGATTTAGATGATACAAGATTCATCTATAGTATAATTTGTTGTTGTTTAGGTAAGTAATGAAATTTTAGATGTTTGTTCGAGATGTATGCATTTAACTACTGCATTATGTTAATATGTGTAGGAGCTTTGCTTCATTATCCCAAAAATAGTAATTTGTGCATATTAAAATTTGTAGTTGGCTTTTGTAATTAGTAGCAATGGATGTAATTTTATATTTAGGGGGCTAAGAGATAACTCACTTTACAATTGCAGAAGGGTGGCCTCAAAAACCAAATGTTGTCCTTGCCCAAAATTTTATAAACCAAATGTTGTAGGCATGCCTATTGTCCAGCCTCATAAAATTAACCTGGCCAGAGATATTCCTCTTGTGCAAATACTTATGATGAATTACAAAAATATGCAGCTAGGATGTAACCACTGTATAACTATGAAGTAAACATTCCAAGGCAGGATCCTAGCAACAAAATATACTATATGTTTCCAGTAAGTAGTGTGGGGGGAATTCCCTCAAAAGAAAAGTGTTGGGTTAATCCAGGGAATGTCAAGAATGCAGCTTGGATTTTCATTAGCATTTATGAAGGAAAGCATTTTTCTGTTGATTGATTGCTTAGATTCTGTATTTATAAGGAAAGCATTTGGTCACTTGCAACATACCAATGTGGTTCACATTCACAATTTTGTTTGTAATGAAATTCTTTGAACTGCAATTCAATTCATTGTAATTGATGTTCTTGTTTGACAATATAGCAGGAGGAGGAGGATCTTGTGGGCAACAAGAGGAAGTGGGACAAGATTGGGTTCTACCCATATGACTCTGATGAAGACGAGCCGTATGAGGTAAGGCCTAGTTGAAATATCATTTGTGCATTGAGTTAGTAGTACGTGTTTATAGTATTTGAATGCATAATGTATTAATGTCAGTCATTAATGTGTGCAGTATGAATCTGGAGATTATGTGGTTGAGGGGAACGTCGAGTCCTTTGAAGAGAAGTGGTGCAGAAGATCAGAGCCCAAGGATCTGCTATGTACTACAACTGGAAGACGGACAAGTATTGGTGCCCCTACTGCAGCAGGACCAAGCCTGTGTCCAGGTTGCGGGAGCATCTGATGGAACATTGTCGGGCTACATCCATCGCCAGTGATGAGTACAAGATCAGGGCTCAAAGATTCTGCCCTCCACAAGGTCCTGAAAAACCCTAACATGTGGTTGCCCTAGACCCTGGTTGTCGTATGATGGAGGAAGGCTCAGTCCTTTTGGTGAACTTTATGTGGTATTCTGATGATGGAAACTTTTAGTGGTAATTTAGTATGAACTTTATCTAAGTGTAGTAATTGTGATGTGTGGTCTAAACATATCTAATATGCTAGTGGTCTGCATCAGCAGGTGTGCTGTGTGGATGCTGCTATCTATGGTAGTAATATATATTGCTATCTATATTTGTGTCCCTTAAATTTGCCATTATGGTTCCTTAGATGTATGGTTCCTTAGATGTATGATTTGCTTGAATTTAGCTGCTGCAATTATCAGACATGCCGCATCAGTGTTGCTTCACTGATCAGGCATGCTGCAAACACTTCCCATGTTGCGGCCATGTGGAACATGCTGTGGCAATGGTGCAATAAATTCCCATATTGTGGCCATGTGCAACATGCTCTGCCCATATGCAAATCGGACCAAATGTAAAACTTTGCGTTAAGTTAATTAATGTTGTTTAGTGAAGTAAGTGGAAATTGTTCATCCACACATATGACATCTTTCCTTCATTTGAGTAAGCAAAAATAGCAAATACTCCACCATATGATCAAATATTCCAATAACTAAGCACATATTCCATCATTTCATCAAATACTAATAAAAAAGTAGTTAAAGATGGTGTGTGTGTGTGTGCAAAAAACAACATTTGAATAAAGGTGTAATGATTATTCGCAATATGAAGGAGTTTTTTCATGAAATGCAATTTGATTATTTGAAATATGAAAGATCTCCTTTTTTATAATTTATAGTGGCTCCGTGAAGCCGCATGTTTTGAACCGGCATTGGGCAGGGCATAAAAAATTCAGAAAAAATTCAAAAATTGTGACCCACATTTTCTTGTACATGGTGACCCACATGAGCCAAACATGGCTATGAAAGAAAATTTGGAAAAAAATAATACTTTACAATGCCCCCTTGAGGTATAGACCGATGTTTTGACCAGTTAGTCTAGAGGGCATTATAAATTAATAAAAAATTCAAAAAAATATAAAACCTTGGAAAACTAGCTTTGTTTGTGCAATAGATCATCTGTGCCAAAATTGAGGTGATTTGGAGATGGTCAAAAAAATCATCGCATTTCGGAGGGGCCATTTGGTCTTTTAACTTAAGCCTGTTTTTGAACATGAGTGATTTTTTCCACCACCTCCAAATCACCCAAATTTTCTTGTACATGGTGACCCACATGTGCCAAACATGGCTATGAAAGAAAATTTGGAGAAATAATACTTTACAATGCCCATTGAGGTATAGACCGGTGGTTTGACCAGTCAGTTTAGAGGGCATTATAAATTAATAAAAAATTCAAAAAAATAGAAAACCTTGGAAACCTAGCTTTGTTTGTGCAAGAGGTCATGTGTGCCAAAATTGAGGTGATTTGGAGGTGGCAATGTTTCAAACTTAAAATAGACAAATAGAATGCTTCAAACATGTGTTCAAAATTAGACATGTGACATATGCACAAAACTGAATACAAATAAAAAATATGACTTTGGGTATCCTCACATGGTGGCAATGTTTGGTCAAAACATTTTACAAATTTTGTCAAATTTATATTTAATTTAAAATTTTAAAATTTAATGATTCAAACCTGTGTGCAAAATTAGACATGTGACATATGCAAAAAAATTAAATAAAAACTAAACAAATGCCTTTGGGCATCCTCACATGGTGCCAATGTTTGGTCCAAACATTTTACAAATTTTGTGAAATGATTTTTTAAACAAATTTGTATTTAATTTAAAATAGATAATTTAAATGATTAAAATTTGTGTGCCCAATTTGACATGTCACATATGCAAAAAATTAATAAATATTTTAAAAAATGCCCGCCTACCAACAGGTTATATATGAAACACGCGGCCTGCATACGAGTAGTAACCCATTGGGCCAGGATGCAGGCCCGCGGTGAATGTATATAAATTGACGGTAGGCCCAACGGGGCAGAGAGAGACTGGTTAGGCAATGAGCTGCCTGCTTTAGATAGGAACTTGAAATGGATAGCTCAGCCGGGTTTATAAACCGGTGCGAGCTCCTCTCCGTTGGCGAGGTGGGACTAAACTCCCAGCACCCCGAGACAGTGCCCGACGCGGCTTTGATTTGGGCCTAATTCGGGTGGGCCGTACCAGGCCGGCCTCAGACGCGGTTATCAGCTGGAGAGGGGGAAAATTCCCCATTCCATCTGGCAGATACGACGAACCCTAGGTCTTGCTTCCATTCCCCATTCACTCCGTGCGCTCACATCTCACATCTGGCGTCGCCGGCGATGGGGGGCAAGAAGGGAAGGAGGTTGCGGTCGGCAAGTGATTGCCGCCGGGCTCAAGAAAAGTGGGAGGAGGCAGTTGGGAAGTTCTGTCAGGGCGATGTGGAGAAGAGGGTGAATGTGGAGGAGATCTGCAGCTAGTTTCCCAGCTTGCAGATGTTCATCGACCATGGTAGGGGTCTCATCAAAGTGCTTACGGGCAATGAGAAGAAATCGTTGTTTGGTCCTGCTCGAGGAGTTGTTCCAGTTCAGGTTTTCCTCTGGGCTATGAACGAAGCGGAGAACTCCCCGGATCCGCGTCAGCGTGCGAGGTGGTACATGTACCGCTCCCGCCGCCGCGCCCCTCCTATTGCAGTGCCAGATCTTGTCGGAGTGGTGCTCGCGGTGCCTGCTCCGGTTGATCAGTCCAATGTTCACTCTGACAGTGATGTGGAGCAGAGCAAGGATGAGAGTGATAGTGATGATGTGGAGCAGAGCGAGGATGAAAGTGATAGCGAAGATGTGGAGCAGAACAAGGATGAGAGCGGTGAAGAGGAGGTTGTTGTGCTGCTGGACGACGGTGATGGAGAGGAGGAGCAGGATGATGTTGTCCAGGAGCAGCCGGCGGACGTGCAGATTGTGGGGCCAGGGATCCCGAAGCTCGGAAACAGGACCATGCCTATTGAAGCGGAGACCTACATCCGCATGGGCATTTGTCACTCAGAGCGCATCAACAGGTTAAAGGACAAGAAAACAGAGTGATGGAATGTCAGTGCCTTCAGTTAGTCTATCTGTGTGAGTCAGTTTGGCCCCGTTTGATAGCATACTATGTTCTAAGTTCTATGAGAATACTTCATTATTTGAGATTACCTTAGTTTTATTTACAATGAGTTGTTAGGTTGCCCCTAACAAATGTGATTTTAATATTGTAGTTATTTCTCTGCATGAAAAATGTAGCCTCTTTTTAAAAAACAGAGATTGTGAGTGCTTAAATGCAATGGCTAGGCAGCACAATTTACAGCATACCAAATAGTTCTATGTATTGTGAATACTCCAGAATACTCTGTTTTAGTCAAACCATCTTATCTCATATGTATAGGCAAAAATACTGTAGTTTTTAATACGTTGGTTCATATAGTACCTTGCTATCAAACCCAGAGAACTGCACTAAGTGTTAAGTTATGTACTGATGAAGTTTATGTAGTGGAAATGTGATGTGTTCAAGCTGTTAAGTTATGTATTGCAGTTGTTAATGTAATGCATATGTTATCCTTTTATTTTCAAAAATAATCCCATTTCTACTTTCTCTATAATCAAACTAATGAGCCATTGGATTGTTGATTGGTCTATTTTGCAGACAAAGGAGCCACAAAAAAGGTGCTGGAGGTGGGAGAAAAACTGCTAGAGCAAGTAGCAAGTGAAGTGTACACAGCGACGCAGGAGTGGAGAATCAACGTGGCAAGACTGGAAGGATGAACAAAGAAGACTCTACTTCCTGCTGAAGATGTGGCCTTTACTTTGTTGCGATGTTTTAGTAGTTGCTGCTGGTATTTTGCTGTCCTCGTGAACTTTGTAAGCCCTGGATGATGGCTTTGGCAGTCTGCAGGCCATGCTGGCTTTTGGTTATATACGATTATGCTGGCTTGAAGTGAAAATAGAGCCTTATTATTGAGATATGGATCAGCAAGTTCTTCAACTCTAAGGTTGCGTTAATTTGGTTATAGATTCAAATACATAGCTTAACCCTGCAAGGTTATCAAAATCTCATATTTGTGTCTGGAAACAATCCTAGTTATCCTGAATTACTGGTTGGCCCATTAATTAGTTGGGCTAGCAATACTGAAAAACAAAGTTAGGAGGCTCAGGGTTATGGCAACATTATATCCAACAACACAATATTGAAGACCACTATAAAATTTGACTTATTCTCTCTCAACTAAAGACTAGCACTTGATAAATAGGGATCCATGAAGTAGAACGATAGAAAAATGAAGGTGCGTGTGCTCTTAAACTTCGGATGTGAATAATAGGAAATTTGACATGACTAACCACGTATCATGAAACTCAGCTCATTTCTTTTCAATTCGATCTCGAGTCGAGTCAAAATACGAGTTGATCTCGAGCGGCTCACGAGCCTCGAGCTTTTCTTGCAGCTCTACTTCGGGTGCGTACAGCTTTATCTTGTTCTTGCCAAAAGATGAGCCAAATGGACTGGCTGCAATGGAAATAATGGTGAAAAATGCAAAAAAAGAAATATGACAAAAAGCTCGCCTACTAGTTGCATAGTTCACAATTTCAACGGCCTGCATACAACTAGAAATCCAAGCATTTATTGGACCAGGATGCAGGCCCGCCAGATTGTGATAATAGGCAGCTAATAGGACCCACAGGGCAGGGACGGACAGGGTTAGGCAGTGTGCTGCCCGCTTTAGGAAGGAACTTGAGAGGAGAAGCTCAACCCGGTATATAAACCGCTGCGAGCTCCCCTCGCTTGGCGAGGTGGTACTAAACTCCCAGCACCCCTGGGATGTGCCCGGCGCGACGCTCGCTTGGGCCTAATTTGGGTGGGTCGTCCCACGCCAGCCTCACCCGCGCACAGATTATTACCATATTTAAAACCGAGCTGCTTCAATGTGTTATATTTCACTTATTCAATGTGCGAAAAATTCACTAACGTGCCAATAATTAATGTGTTATATTTCACGTATGAAATCAAATATTTATTTTCTTTTTATATTTACAATAATTTAAAATCTAATCTATCTTTACTCTTTCAGTTTTTCTGACACTTTTAAATTTCAAAAAATGCCATATAATTTGTTTCCTATTTATTATATTATATCATTTATTTTTTCTATTTCAAAAATGGAATATGTTATATATTTTTTATATGTTATTTCTTCTTTCAGTTTTAAAATTCAAGTTTATGTTTTGTCTTTTATTTCTTATTATAGTTATATAAAAATCAAAATTCCATGAATGTATGTTGTCTTCTGTTTCACTTCTGTTTCACTTCTTAAATCAAAATTCAAGTTTATGTTTTGGCACCATGATAGGATGCCCAATGTAGGCCCCCGTGCAACATGTGAGCTATTCCTGACACCGAACGAACATTGCGTCACGTCCGGGCAGCGTTCCGGGTTCGTTTCGCCGGCAAAATCCAAGTAAATGCATCGAGTGTCGGAAATCGATGAGAATTGGCATGCATGATGTCCATGGTCATCCCATTGTCTGAAAAAAATTTGGGGCCATTTGGTTGAGTCCAGAAAAACAACGACCTTCGGGCTCCACCTCCGGCAGACCCGAATGATGGTGATTGCACATGTGCTACGTGCTGGCCTGCATGAAATGACACCAAACTTTGGCACCATGTAAGGATGCCCAATGTAGGACCCCATGCAACATGTGAGCCATTCCTGACACCGAAGGAATGTTGCGTCACGTCCGGGCAGCGTTTCGGGTTCATTTCCCAGGCAAAATCCAAGTAAATGCATCAAGTGTCGGAAATCGGTCAGAATTGGCATGCATGATGTCCATGGTCATCCCATTGTCTGAAAAAAATTTGGGACCATTTAGTTGAGTCCAGAAAAACAACGTCTTTCGGGCTCCCCCTCGGGCAGACCCGAATTATGGTGATTACACATGTGCTATGTGCTGGCCTGCATGAAATGACACCAAACTTTGGCACCATGTGAGGATGCCCAATGTAGGCCCCCATGCAACATGTGAGCCATTCCTGACACCGAACGAACGTTGCGTCACGTCCGGGCAGCGTTTCGGGTTCGTTTCCTCGGCAAACTCCTAGTAAATGCATCGAGTGTCGGAAATCGACGAGAATTGGCATGCATGATGTCCATGGTCATCCCATTGTCTAAAAAAAATTTGGGGCCATTTGGTTGAGTTGAAATAATTATTTGATATCAAAATTTTCTAATATGAAAAAGAAAAGAAAAAATACATGAAACGAGCCCCTCATCGCTCAAAGAGAGGAGCAGCTGCGATTTGTTACACAATTCCCGGATCGGAATCTACAAAAAAAACTCGATCGTGGGAAGCCCATCCCTTAATTGTAGGAGCACGTACTGCCTCTCCTCAACCAAGGAAGGCAATGATCACGGACGTACTTTCCCTGGTGGTTATGATGACCTAGCTAGGAGATCCTCCTCCTATATAGTCTCGGCATCGTCTTTCATGTCGTCTACGACGGCTCCTTCCGCCGAGTCGACGACAGCTGCGTCCCTAGCATCGGCCCAACTCCAGCAAGATCGTCGAGAACATCCAGATCGTCAGCGCGTGCTGGCCGTCGTGGACGAACTGCGTCCATGTTACAACGCCGACAACTTCCATCTTCATCGAGCGATCCAGTATGTTGGCAACCGTACCGCATCCATGATGCGTTTCTTTGTGCGTGTGTTAGATTCAATAGGACTAAGATTAATTAGCGCATAATCTTCGCATTACATTTGTTGTAGTAGATGTTTTTTGTTTGTGTGTGTATTAGATTAGATAGGCCTATGACACTAGATTTTTTTGTGCATCTACTAGATTAGATAGCCCTACGATTGCAAATTAATTTCTGCATGTTGTTTGTTGTCTTTCACTTGTAGGTTAGATTGATGAATAAACAACAATTTTTAATCAGTGTTAGTTATAGCATAGTCACTTTAAGTTATAGCAATGCCCTAAGACATGCATGTTGCAACTATGAGACGCCCACTAATATTGTATGTGTTGCAGGTTTGTTTGATGCATGTTCCAGTATGCATAATTCCATTTTTTTCTTTTTGATTTACTGTTAATTAGGCACTGTCACCAATTCTTATATCTATTTGTACAGTATCATATAAAAATAAATGATTAGATAAATTGTGTTACTTTTGATTAGGAAACTAATTGGTTAAATAAGTACTTGTTAAACTGTCATTTTTTGTGTTGCACGTGTCTCTGCTGAATGTTTCAGTATGAATAAAGTACTTTGTGTAGTTTTCTATCTACTGTGGGATAGTGTATTACATTATTATGTTTTATGCAACAATATGTTAGGAAAAAAGTTGATTACATAATTTATGGTACTGTAACCAAGTATATTTTTTTAACAGGATGAATGAACTGAAAGGAGAAATTGCTTGCAACGTGGAAAAATGGTGCAAACTTATTGCCGGTCTATCTTCCGGTCAACGGGCCTCAATTGTCGAAACACCACTCCGTAGCATGCTTCAGATACCTTCACTGAACATGCGTACACTGTTGATCCGGTACATGGTTGAGATTTTTGATCCTAGCAAGGGCAGATTCATTGTACAAGACTTGGTTGGCGAAGTGTCTCTCGGTGCCATGGAAGTTGAGTGCATCTTGGCCTTGGAGAACGAGGGACTGTCGGCAGAAGGTATTCTCGGTGAGGAAGGTGACGATGTTAAAGATCGAGTGCTGCCTCAATTCCTGAGCAAGACCACAGGTAACATAGTCATCGATGATCTGATTGTGGACATCACAAAAAATAAATCTGCCGGCGAGGATTTCCTTCGGAGAGTTGTCCTCGTGTTGCTTGGAACAGTTCTTGCTCCCATGTCGAGCAAGACTGTACCAAAGCAATATTACGCATTGGTGGACGATGTGAAGTGTATATCCAAGATTAATTGGAATGCATTCACCCTTCGGGTTCTGCTGGACTGCCTTCGCAACGTGAGGAAAGGCAAACACCTCCGCCAATGGCCGAGAGGGAACTTAGCTCTCCTGCAGGTACACCTTTCAGACTTGTACCATTGCAAAAAAAATATGATTGCTAATTTACCTGCTGTATAGTACTAACTGTAATTTTTCATATTCATGCAGTACCTGTACTGGGAGAAGGTTCAGCCTCTGGAAGGTGAATGCGCATTCAATCCTAGCTTGTCCATGGAACCTCTAATGAGGAATTGGACTGAAGCTGCAGCCTCAAGGAGAGACAAGTTTGATTATGACCACGGCCGTGGCCGTGGTAACATCAAGGTAATTCATTAAGTTGGGTACTTCTTAAATCTTTTATATAACACAATTAGTTGTATTAATATTTTTATTGATCACATATACTTGTATTTCACATGCAGATTGAAGACAACATAACCAAGGAGTATAGGGCGCAGGAGCGCAAAGTAACCGAACCAGAAAAGCCAAAAATGAAGCCCGCCGTTGGTGCGGCAAAGAAGTCCAAGTTAGCCTCAAGCACGGACGAGATGATGAACCTCATCATGAATCGGTGTATGGATTACATACGCAGCCAAATGAAGGAAATACCGGAACAAGTAGCTGAGGTGGCACACCCTTAATTCTATGTTTACAACATTTTTTAAGTTGCAAAACCGTGCCGACATTAATTAATATTTTTTATGTAATGCAGAGATTGTTAGAGAAGTTGAACCAAAATGGTGTGATGTACAAACCAGCGCCTGCTGCGGCTTCCGGTAACAACGTTGAAGACCTAGAAGTGGATTCCTTTGAGAATGGTCCACCAGAAAAAAAAGAATTCGTGTACAAGGATGACTCTGACGGTCTAGAGCCGGTGATTGATTTGACACAGCCTGACGGCCTGTTGTACACCAGAACAACGATGATGAGGAAGTATGTTTTCATTTATTTGTCTTCATTTATCTCAATTAAGCATCTTCATTTTCGTTAACTGAACCTATCACATTATTTCTTTGTTAACCAGAAAACACCTGCCAAGTTAAATGTTGACAAGACAACGAAGCCTACTGATGAGTGCGGCGCAACACCGGAGAACCCTTAGATTGTAAGTAATTCTCCTCGAGCAGAATCATCCGACATTGACATTTCTGCAAGTTCTATCGACATGATAGTGGGTAAGAGCAAGGGGAAAAAGTCTGCAACACCTGCAAAAGAAGACGATGTTATATCCGGGAAGCGCCGACGGTTTGTTCCCAAGAAATATAAATCCCCCTTTAAACTTGACAAGCCCAGCAAGCGAAGCGCTCGCGGTACTAAGCCATCCGGCAACACTACCACAACTAGAGGTACCGTTAGTAGCTATCTTAGTGCTTAATTTACTACCATTTCATGTACTCACCGTTCGTGACATTCGTAATTTATCATGCAACTCTGTTTAGTGCCAATGACGTTGAAGGATCTGTTAAGGACGATTTGACACCGGAACTCATCGATGCTGCTGTTATGTTTGTGGAGGCAGCTGCTCGGTCTGAGAAGAATATGACAAAAAGAGTTTACTACAATGAACGTGGCACCTCTGTGACTGTGGAGAGTATACGACCGGTACTTGAGCATACATGGCTGACGGATGACGTAAGATCTATTACCATGTCCTGCTATTTAAGTGCATAATCTAGGTGTCACCTATGAAAATAAAATGTTCTATTATTTTACGCAGATTATCGATGCTTATCAGACACATTTGGCTCTGCGCGTTGGTCATGATCGGCACTTCTGTCCAGCCTGGAGGTCCAAATACCTTGTTGATCGTGCTAAGGCACGAGACAACCCTAAACCGTCGGAATACAACATGGATAGTGCGCTGAGCAGAGCTGGAGCAGTACGTAGGGTTCGGGACGAGTATACCGTCCGTGATAAGGTACGATATGTTATTACTAGTTCATTAACACCCATTTCAACAAGCATAATTGCATCTGATTACAAATGTGTTCCACATTTTAGTCGTTTATCCCGTTGAATGTCGGCAATACACACTGGATCACCATGGTGATGCACAACCGCAAGAAAGAATTCCGAGTTTTTGATTCGATCTATCCTCTCGAGTTCTCTCTCGACACTGTGAAAGCACTGGTACTCTCCCACTAGTTGAATTTGAGCCGGCACTAATGTATACATTAGTGCCGGTTCCAACGGCTAGCCGGGCCGCTTTCATTAGTACCGGTTCGTGGCGAACCTATAGCACCGGTTCGAGCCACGAACCGGTACTAATGAGAGTGGTGGCAGGATGTTGTCAGACTGGGACCCCTCCAGGCCCTTAAGTACCGGTTCTTGGCACGAACCGGTACTAAAGGTCTTCCTACATAAACCCTTCGTCCACCCGAGCTCGCTTTGTTCTTCCCCTTTCCCCTCTCCTCTCTGTTCTTCCCCTCTTCCTCTCGAGCTCATCACACATTTTGCCCAAAATTTGTCAAGATTTGAAGGCCCCCATCCATTCAAATGATCACAAAGGTGAGCAACTTTGTCCTTTCATCTCTCATTGCTAGATTATCTCTTGTAATGCTTTGTATAGTGATTAATTTGTGAGTTTAGTAATTTGGGAGGAAATATATATATGTGCTAGTATTTGATTTATATGCAATTTGAGGTCAAAAATAACACTTAGTTTGCATATGTAGGTGTGGTTTACTTAGTGCCTTATAAATCTCCGTCATAACCACCATCGATCGCCTCAAGTCTCTGTCAGCGGCACCACCTTGTGGTGAGCCTCTTGTTCATGAAATTTTATATAAAAATTGATTTTTGTGTGATTTGGATATATAGTTACTCGTATAATTATCTTACCCGTACGTTGTTTGTTATACATATAGTGCCATGGTTTTGATATCCGTCCCCGTCGGCCCTCGACCTTGTTATGATTCGGATGTGGTATATATATTCTCTTTTAAAACTAGTTGCATTTCGTGTTTATGACAAATTATTCCCATAAAGTTGACATAGAAATTTTTTTCTAGGAGGTATGTGAACCGGAAATTCCAACCGACCCTATTGTCGAGAGGTTAAATTTAGTTGAAAGAGAAAACGAGTACTTGAAAGAAAAATTTAAAATAATTGAGTGGGAGAATATGGAATTGTAGTTGCATGTTGCCGATGTCGTCGATGATCACAAGATCAAGATGGAGAAAATGCGCTTGAAGATTAGAAAGATTAGAAAATATGCCATTGATAGTGAGGCTTGGTATCATTATGCTGTTGGATCAATTGTTACCTTAGTTGCGATCTTGATCGCATTTGTTGTTGCATTTAAATGCTTTAGCTAGAGAGTTATTTTTTTGTTGCATTTAAGAGTTGTATGAACTTTATGTATGAACTTGTATTAATTTGGTCTATTCGGTGTTGTGTAATGAAGATGAGCCGGCAATGGATGTACGATGACCGATGCTCTCCCCAGTTCGTTGAGGGCGTGCATACTTTTCTGCTTGCGGCTGAGGAAAACAAGCGGGCGGATGGTTTTATGCCTTGTCCATGTGCTGGCTGTAAGAATGGTCACAATTACTCTACGTCAAGAACCATTCACGTCCACCTGTTTGAGTCCGGTTTCATGCCCCACTATAATGTTTGCACCAAGCACGGAGAAAGAGGGGTTATGATGGAAGACAATGAAGAAGAAGAGGACGATCCTGGCCATGGGTTCCCTGAATACGATGATACAACAATGGGGGAAGAAGCTGAGCCGGTAATGCGGGAAGAAGCTGAGCCGGCAATGCGGGAAGAAGCTGAAGAAGAGGCATCAGATGAGCCCGTTGATGATCTAGGTCGGCCATTGCCGATGCAAAGAGAAACTGCGCAAGTGATTTGGAGAAGAAGAAGTTGCAGCGCATGTTAGAGGATCACATAATATTGTTGTTCCTGTATTGGGTTGGTGTCAAGTAATAGCTGGTCACCACAGTGGTATTGCTGCAATGGAAGGCAGAGAATGGTGTATCTGACAAGGGATTTGGAAAGTTGCTGGTAATGATAAAGGATATGCTTCCAAAGGACAACAAATTGCCCGAGAGTACGTACGAAGCAAAGAAGGTTCTCTGCCCTATAGGGTTAGAGGTGCAGAAGATACATGCATGCCCTAATGATTGCATCCTCTACCGCGGTGAGTACGAGGATTTGAACGCTTGCCCGGTATGTGGTGCATTGCGCTATAAGATCAGCCGCGATGACCCTGGTGATGTCGAGGGCGGCGCCCAGAAGAAGATTCCTGCCAAGGTGATGTGGTATTCTCCTATAATACCACGGTTGAAACGTTTGTTCCAAAACAAAGAGCATGCCAAGGCGATACGATGGCACAGAGAAGACCGTAGGAAAGACGGAAAGTTGAGCGTACCAGCTGACGGGCCGCAGTGGAGAAAAATCAAAAGAAAGTACGGGAATGAGTTTGCAGATGATGCAAGGAGCGTATGGTTTGGTCTAAGCGCAGATGGCATTAATCCTTTTGGGGAGCAGAGCAGCAACCATAGCACCTGGCCTGTGACTCTATGTTTGTATAACCTTCCTCCTTGGTTGTGCATGAAGCGGAAGTTCATTATGATGCGGTGCTCATCCAAGGCCCTAAGCAACCCGGCAACGACATTGATGTGTACCTAAGGCCATTAGTTGAAGAACTCTTACAATTGTGGAATGGAACAGGTGTACGTGCGTGGGATGAGCACATGGGGGAAGAATTTGACCTAAAGGCGTTGCTGTTCGTGACCATCAATGATTGGCCTGCTCTAAGTAACCTTTCAGGACAGACAAACAAGGGATACCATGGATGCACGCACTGTTTGGATGATACCTACAATATATATTTGAATAGTTGTAAGAATAATGTGTACCTGGGACATCGTCGATTTATTCCGAGCAGGCATCCCGTAAGAAAGAAAGGCAAGCATTTCAAAGGTGAGGCGGATCACCGGACGAAGCCTCGCCACCGAACACGAGCTGATGTACATGATATAGTCAAGGATTTGAAGGTGATATTTGGAAAGGGTCCCGGCGGACAACCTGTTCGAAGGACGCTGACGGACGTGCACCCATGTGGAAGAAGAAATCTATATTTTGGGACCTGCCATATTGGAAAGACCTAGAGGTCCGCTCCGCAATCGACGTGATGCACGCGACGAAGAATCTTTGCGTGACCCTACTTGGCTTCTTGGGCATGTATGGGAAGACAAAAGATACACACGAGGCACGGAGGACCAGCAACGTATGCACGGAGAAGACGACATACATCAGGGTCATGCAAGCTACGCCTTACCAAGGAAGAGAAGGAAATCTTCTTTGAATGCCTGCTCAAGATTAAGGTACCGTCGGCTTCTCGTCGAATATAAAGGGAATAATAAACATGGCAGAGAAAAAGTTCCGTAACCTAAAGTCTCATGACTGCCACGTGATTATGACGCAATCGCTTCCGGTTGCATTGAGGGGGCTTCTACCGAAAACGCTCGATTAGCCATTGTGAAGCTATGTGCATTTCTCAATGCAATCTCTCGGAAGGTAATCGATCCAGAAATCATACCAAGGTTACGAGAATGATTTGGTGCAATGTCTTGTCGATTTCGATTTGGTGTTCCCACCATCCTTCTTCAACATCATGACGCACGCCCTAGTTCACCTATGCGAAGAGATTAACATTTTGGGTCTGTATTTCTCTGAATATGTTCCCTTTGAGAGGTTCATGGGAGTCTTAAAGAAATATGTTCATAACCGTGCTAGGCGGAAGGAAGCATCTCCAAGGGCCATCAAAATGAGGAGGTCATTGAGTTTTGTATTGACTTTATTCCTGACCTTAAGCCGATTGGTGTTCTGAATCATGCATAAGGGCAGACTGGATGGAAAAGGCACGCTAGGAGGGAACAAATAATATGTATGAACAGACATTCTCTCACCTGAAGCACACTACACAGTTCTACAGAATTCCGCCTTGGTGGCTCCGTATATGGATGAACACAAGAATTTGCTACGCTCCAAACACCCGGAGCGGTCGATGACCGGATTACACGTGAACAAACCAGGAGTTTCGCCGGTGGTTGTAGACACGCATTACCATGCATGACACCTCTATTGAAGATGACCTGTACTTGCTGTCCCAGTTACCATCTTCGAATATAATGACTTTCAAAGGGTACGAGATAAATGGTAATACATTTTACACGATTGCCCAAGATAAGAAGAGCACCAACCAAAACAGTGGTGTTCGCTTTGATGCAGAAACCAAGATGGGAAAGGAAACATATTATGGTTATATACAGGACATATGGGAACGTGACTATCGACGTGGTTTAAAGGTCCCTTTGTTTCGGTGCAAATGGGTCAATATGACACGAGGCGGGTAACGGAAGACCCGCGATGCGGAATGACAACAAGGATCTCAACAATCTTGCGTATGCAGACGAACCATTCGTCCTAGCCAATGATGTGGCATAGGTTTTATATGTGAAGGACATGTCTACCAAGCCAAGAAAAAGAAAAGATAAGGAAGCGAATGCATCGTACGATGAGCCAAAGCGGCACATAGTTCTTTCTAGGAAGAGAAACATCGTGGGAGTGGATGACAAGACAGACAAGTCAGAAGATTATGAAAAGTTTGATGAAATTGCTCCATTCACAGTGAATATTGACCCGAGCATCCCGTTAAATGATGAAGATTTTCCAAGGTTACGGCGCAAAGGGACACACGCGAAGAAAAAGTTTCACACCCAAAGATCTGGGATGTGATCGGCTTCACTATATCACTTTTTCTGTGTTTCACACCCAGAGGGGAATCTCTGTAATAGTTAGGGTAGTTTTGTGTTTTGGCATTTGAAACGCGAAGAAATTTTATGTGCAAACAAATTCTTTCATGCCTTTACTGATTTTTAAAGTTAATTTATTCACGAACTAGTGATTCACACTAATTTCAAATAATTCAAAATTTAAACTATTCAAATTTGAAAACTACGGGCACTAACAGAAAGTTTGTAATTTTTTGTACCTAAAGCAAAAATATTCACAAAGAAACTCTAAATACACAAAAAAACAACACAAAAATAAATAAAGCAAAAAAATAAAATAAAAAAAAGCCCGCCTACTAGGCCAGAGCGGCCTGCATACGACTAGAAACCCAACCTATTGTTGGGCGGGATGCAGGCCCAAGAAGGCCCAAATGGCCCATTGTGGCAGACAGAACACGTAGGCCCAAGAGGGCCTGCTTTGGAGAGGAGCTCGAGAGAGCTACCGCACGGGGTTTATAAACCAAGGCGGTCGCCACTCGGCTAGCGAGGTGGGACTAAACTTGCCGCACCGCACTGGCCAGCCGGACCCCTTAGTATGTGGTGGTGGCACAAACCGGTATTAAAGGCCCCCTTTAGTACCGGTTTGTGCCACCACCCGGACTAAAGGGTCGCTTCAACCGCTTGGCTGGTTGAATTGGTTTTAGTACCGGTTGGTGGCTCCAACCGTACTAAAGGCCCTCCTATATAAACAACACTTACGAAAATTTCAGTTTCTCATCCGCTTCTTCTCCTCTGCACCGCCGCCCACCGCCTCAGACGTCTCCATCCCTCGTCGCTTCTGCCGCCGCCCGCCCTCGCTGCCGCCGCCTGCCGTCCCCTGCCCCCATCGCCCCGTCGTCACCGCCGCCTGCCCTGCCCGTGCCCTGCCGGTGCCGCCTGTACGCCCTCGCTGCCGCCGCCGCCTCGCCCGTCTGGCCCGTCTCGCTGCCGCCGCCGCCTGCCCCTGTCCCTTATCGCCGTCATCCGTTGCCGCGCCTGCCGTCCCCGCTGCCGCCTGCCGCCGCCTGCTGTCCTCGCCTCCCAGCCGGTGAGCGCACACACACATACAAATTTTGTTTTTTAGTTATACAAATAGATAGAAATTTTTCTGTTTTTAGAAATTGTTAGAAATTTTTCTGTTTTTCAGAAATAGTTAGAAATGTTAGAATTGTTAGAATAGATAGAAATGTTAGAATAGTTAGAAATGTTAGAATTGTTATACAAATGATAGTTATAAATATAGAAATGTTATAATTTTTTACTGTTTTTTAGATATAGAAATATTAGAATTGTTATAGAAATGTTAGTTATATATAGCATTGTTAGAAATGTTATAGAAATGTTAGTTATATAGAAATGTTAGAAATTTTAGTTATCAAAATCCAATCATTAAAAAAATGTTAGTTTTTGCGGGCATATAGCTAGTATTTGTTCTCGACGGTGCCCGACCCGCATCCTCGCCGTCGACACGTCCGCGACGACGTCCGGCCGACCCATGTCCGGGACTGGGCTCCGGCGGGCTGGCACTGGGAGGTGCTGCCTGGAGGGGCGCGCCGCTTGATGAGGAACCCGGCCCCGGGTCCCGTCATCGACCTTGATCTCGTTTGGTGGCGTTCGCGTGGGCCAGTTTTGGTGCGGAGGGAGCCGGCCCCGCCGGAGGTGGTACTTCGCCGTGTCACGGAGGAGGACGAGCATGTCCATCGCTACATGGTTGCGTTAGAGGGCGGCAGGTTCTCCAATACCTGGCAGTTTCTTCAGGGATCTCACTTCAGCTATGATCCTGTGAGTGTTCCTTCTCTTTGGGTGTCCACAGCCCGCGCCGCAGGAACCGCGAGTGTCCTAGATTCTTCTGTAGTATTCGATCTTTATTAGCTACCTAGCCAGTGATGTATTCGATATTATATCTATTATTCGAGACGATGTATTCGAGATTATATCTATTATTTGAGACGATGTTTTCGAGATTATATCTATTATTCGAGACGATGTATTCGAGATTATATCTATTATTCGAGACGATGTAGTTTGAATACTAAATTGTTTTATATTTCTTTTGGATTAGTTAAATAAAAGCTATGGCGGAAAATACCGGCAGAGAGGGAGAACAGGCCATGTTCGATATGATACGCCATCCTCACAGGCCAGATGATGATCAGAATGAAGAAGATTATGACGGCTCCGAATTTCTAAACAACACCGGAGAGGGTGATATGATATTCGATCGCGACGACCGAATTGATGAAGTCATGAACTATGATTATGATGATGACGAAGAAAATGGTGATCTTGAAACAACAAAGACCGGCGAGGTATATATATTTATATAAGCAGGCATCTGGTGATCATCACATGTTTTAAATGACTTGAAGATATATTAACGAATCGATCTTTGTTCTTTGAGCCATCCGGATCGAGCAAATCTTCAGGCAAAAGGACGAAACGAGGCCCGAAAAAAAAGTTTAAGGAGGGCGTAAAGTACAATATCGAGGCAATCAGACCTAATGGCGAACCATTAGCGCCTAAGAAGATTGCGGACAAGTTCGCTCTCGGTCACGGAGTTCTTGTGAAGGACCAACTCCCGATCTCCCTTCAAGAATGGAGAGAGCCAGCAAAGCCACGTCCAGATGTTACTTTTGTCGACAACAGACAAAAAGGTCTGCTTTGGGATACTCTCATGGAACATTTCACCCTACCAGATCATTTCACAGAAGCAGATGTGCAGAAAGTCAAGGACGCTGCTCTTAGGAAGATGGCGGTTGCATTCAAGAACCACAAGAATCATGAATGGGACAAGTACGTCAAGGGAGGAAGGAAGACTCCAGTATTCGAGGGAACACTAGAGAACCAACGTGCTCATTGGGACGATTTCGTGAAATTCAAGGATTCGGAATTAGCTAAGGAACGGTCGAGAATAAACAAGAAGAATGCCGAAAAAAGGATAAGTTCCATAAGTTGGGGCCGTGGCTATGCGGTGGCAATGCCTAAGTGGGATAAGTCTGAGAAAGAGATGGAGGATGCAGGTGTCACTCCGGATACTAAGAGCTGGCCCCCCAGGTGCAGGACTTGGTTCTATGCGCATGGGGGGGAGTTGGACCCGAAGACAGGCAAAGTTTCGACGAAGGCATGTCTGAACGGAGCCGACGATGCGATACTTGTTGCAATAGAAGAGGCACGATCGGGGGTGTTCCAGCCCAACAGAGAGAACGACGAGCTTACGCGTGCCTTGGGAAATCCTGAACACCGGGAAGAACACGAGGCAAGGGCGCTTATTCCGTGGTATGAGGGGTTTTCAGATCTGGAACACCGACTACGTAACCCGTGCGAGAAAGAAGATTATGGAGGAGAAGAAGAGGAAGATGGAGGAGGAGCAGAGGAAGCGGGACTATGAACGCCTTCAAGGCCTAGAAGCAAGTCAAGCGGAATTGGCAGTCAAATTCCAGCGGCAGCAGGAGCAGATCGACTCACTTAGCCAGCAAAGGGGGTCTCAGCAGCTGCAGCAGCTAGCGGATGATCCAACATTGGATAGCACCGCCCCATCCATGCCGAGAAGCAGCGTGGGTTCCGCCCCGGACGACGCAATGCTGGATAGATACCCGTGGATGACATCACGGAGAACACTAATCGCGAGCTACACTTCAAAATGAAGAACATATCCATGAAGGTGGCGGACACCGTTGCTTTTACAAATCCCCGAGGCAACCTTCCATTGCAACCCGATTCCATGGGCTATGCTCGTGTCTTGGTTGATGAGGTGGTGGACCCATATTCGAGCTACAACTTGACATTCCCGGAGGTGACGACGAGCACTTTCTCGGAGAGGCCAAACACCGTATCATCCTATGGAAAAAGGATTGCATCATCTTCAAGGCCACCAACACCGCGTCGGCCGACTCCTCGTCAAGTCCGCCACCGAGTCAGCAGACTCCCGCTCCTGCAAGTCCACCAAGTCCGCAAAGTGTCAGCCACTCCTCCTCCAAGTCCGCAAAGTGTCGTGCCACTCCTCCTCCTCCAAGTCCGCCACAGCGTCGACGCCCACCTCCTCCAAGTCCGGCACAACCTCAGGCCACTCCTCCTCCAAGTCCGTCACAGCTTCAGGCCACTCCTCCTCGTCCAACTCAGCCCCGTCAGCCGTCTCTGCCGCCTCA
The DNA here is from genome assembly GCA_021605145.1 of Aegilops bicornis. Classification (NCBI taxonomy): domain Eukaryota; kingdom Viridiplantae; phylum Streptophyta; class Magnoliopsida; order Poales; family Poaceae; genus Aegilops; species Aegilops bicornis. The sequence goes on from CM038670.1 coordinate 32,753,849, forward strand.
ACAATCGCAGAAGAGACACCCCGCAGCTATGGTGCGTAGCGGTACGAGTCGAGGTAGTACAGGACGTACAGGCGGAGGCAAGCGATATAAATATGCTCCAAGCCTCACGCCTCTTCCGCAGAGGCCTTATGACAAGTCCGAGGAGGAAAACGCAGCCATATCGAAGGCCCAGGTGGAAGCCCATTTTGCACCGAAACCGCCACCGCCGCCAAGGGAGAAAGTGCCTAAGGAAACGATAGACCAATTCATTCATATGGCTCAACCACCAGCTCCCAAGCCTGTTGACACAGACTATGAGCGCCACATCAGGAAGTTAAATCGAGGACGTCTACGTAAGGAGGCGAGCTCGGGATCGAGCAAACAACAAGCAACTGTCAAAAAATGCCGGAAAACCATTCCCCAGCTGGGAGAACAGGCGGCGCAATCGATCCCCTCGCTTGTTGTGCCAACAACACATGACAGTACGCGCGCCCAATATTATTGTGGGCAAACAGTTTACGTTCCCGAGGTGGGCAATGTGGTAATAACGAAGGACCATATAATGCAGGCTGAAGTTCTCAACATCACTGTTGGACAACTCCTCGAGATCGAGCCCATCCTGTGCTTATAGAGGATGAAATAAAACGGAAATATGTCCGGGGCAAACCTTTGGTCAAGCCAGACGAGGTCAAGAAGCTCCCAACGAGAATGTATGAATTGCATTAATGGTACATAGACATTACCAAGAGATCCAATCGAGAGTCCCTCATGGTGCAAGTCAAGAAGGATCATTAGTACCATCAGAAAGTTGTGACTGTTGAGTATTCTGAACTGTTTCAGTTATACAATCAAGACGCACTCGACAAATCTATCGTCAGTTGCTATTGTCTGTAAGTGATTTCTTTCTGTAATTTAAGTCTCAAGCTAGCTATAGTGATCCTTTTGATCAATCATTACCTGTAATTATCCTCACTATATTCTTTTATGTGGTATTATGCAGGATGAAGATGTATGAAATGAGAAAAGGTGGACGCTATGGCATTGGGTTCATTGACCCAAACACCGTTAATGAATACACATGGAAACTAAATCCACAGCATGAAAAGCAGGTAGAGGACATCATGCTAAAGTTCTTGAAGCGCCTCAAATGCAATGAAGATATACTACTTCCTTACAATTTCCAGTGAGTCACACTGTCTTGTACTACAAATTCTCTGTTCTTGCCTACTAGCTAGCTACATGTTTTTGCTTACATATGCCCGCTTAATTAAGACATGCAAACATGTGTGCATGCAGATTTCACTGGATCTTGTGTATCATTAAAGTTGGCCTTTAACAGTTGAAATACTGGACTCACTAGTCAAAGCAAATACTGAGTATAACATCTTGCTTGGGATAGTCAACGGGTAATTTCAATCATTATTAACTATATATCTCGGCCTATTTAGTTCGTCATTTCATGATATGAACTATTTAATAACCCCTTTATTCATTTTCTTTGTCGGCGGGAAGGGATAGGGCAAGGTTCATCAGCGTCACGGAAGGCGAATGGAAAAAAAAGCTTAAATGGTTTCGACCCTAGGTAAGTAATTAAGTAGTACTAGCTAGCTAGCTAGCTGCCATCTCTTTAATTATCATGCTTGATTAATTATTATCTGATCAAATTCCATTCTCGTAAAGGCCCTGAAGCAGGCGGTAGGGACTGATCTGTGTGCATTCTGCGTTATAGAACATTCGCATGATGGCATCCGAAAGGAGCAGATCTCAAAGACAGGAATGGGTACGCTTGTCAGAACACTATTCACAATTTTTACACCATTATCGGTATCTAGTCACACAATTAATACACATGCATATTGATCTCCTTCTTAATAGTTCACAGAGGTGCGGGTCAAGCTCCTAGAAACGGAGCGCGTAGAAGCACTTCAAGAGGAAATAGCGGGATTTTTGCTCGACCAGGTCATTAATCCGAAGGGAGAATACTATTACCCTCTACCGCCTCCATCATCGTGCTCCGAAGGCACCAATTAGGCTAATGCCACTGGCTCCGAAGGCACCATGCATATGTAGGAGAAATTGTATATAGCTATAGATGTGTGTATGTGTGAATTAATTAATATGGTGGTTTGTGAGACATTGATGATATATATATGCATGATTGGTTCTCTACTATAAATTCTATATATATATATATATATATATATATATATATATATATTTATATATATATATATATGCATAACGTGTACAATGTGTAGTATCGTAAAATACCAGCAAACGAAAAAGAATTAAAATGGAAACACAAAATTAAATGAAAAAGAAATCATAAAACTAAAAACCCCCCAAACCTTATAGTACCGGCTGGTGTTACCAACTAGTACTAAAGGGCTCCAGGCCCCCGGAGCTGGCTCGTGCCACGTGGTTGCCCTTTAGCACCGGTTCGAGCTGAACCGGTACTAAAGGGGGGGGGGGGGGCTTTAGTGCCCACACTTTAGTGCCGGTTATGGAACCGGCACTAAAGGTCCTTACGAACCGGTGCTACTGCCCGGTTCTGCACTAGTGTCCCCAACATTGAGCATTCTTCATATGGTTTCTCACTACTATTTTCTTCCAAATAGCGACTAGCAATAGCAATTGATTTTGAAGAGGCAAACCGTATTACACCTGGAAAATATCCAGACGTCACTAAGTGGCCTATCATACCTCAGATCGACATGCCACTACAAGAGGACGAGTGAGTTATGGTTCATCATTTTCTACTTACGGAAGACATGTTCGTGTGCACGGTGACTAATGTTTCCACATATATTAGGAACTCTTGTGGCCTTTTGTGATTGAAGTTATGGAGCATTGGGACGGGGATCGATGGACCGCCGATTTTACCCAGGTAATTTGTCCTCTCTGTTCATACACTTGTACAATTGTCGTATAATACCAACTTCTATTCATTAAACCTTGTTCTAAAAATTGCAGGGCACGGTTAATGCAAGGAGAAGGCATCTGGTCGCCGAGTTGGTTCTCTCACCTACCAACACCCTCGAATGTGTGAAGAACAAAATCCGTGACATCTCAAAGAAAAGCAAGGCGTGAAGACATCATGCATGATTCAAGATTCTACTTTTAGTCGTTTGTTTTAAGTCCGGAAGCACGTTTCCCGGCATGGACAACTTTGTTTATCTATCATTCATGTAATAAGCACGATACCATGGATTTTGTGTGGATTTTTGGTCGCTCACACATACTTGTGTATGTGTAATGCAGTCAGACTATACGTTTCGTACCAATAAATTTTTGCTTCCCTTCATTTGTTCTACCTTACTGTTTTTTGCTGCTTGTTCATTCTTTTCTACCATGGAAGAGTAATTAATTTCCTTTTTACTTTTGCATATTTTTTTTGATTTGATTTGGCATTATTCAACAATAAGAAAAAATTGATAAATTCCTTTTTGTTTGCCTGAGAATCAACCTCGGCAATCGTGCCATCCAGTGTGGGATCCTGTGCCCGAGACAACGACAGATCCGGTCCCCGCGCGGGCGACCCAGTCGACAAGCGCCAGTTGGCGCGGGGGGACGCGCCATGTCCGGTCCCGCCCGACCGCTCGGTGGAGACAGCCCGCGTGTCGGACGCAAACGGGCCAGCCGTGGATCCTGCGGTTGGTGGAGTAGGCAGATCCGCCTGGGATCCCATGCGCATGATTGCCGCTGGATCTTCCTCGTGTCTTGCGCCATACTGCCTTGGCGTTATGTGTTGCTTGAAATCACGTTGCACAGTTTTTTTTTCTGCATTTTTGTTAGCCTTTTCCTTTTCTGCATCATGAAGATCAGGATCTGTAGCACCATCAATCACATGATCAACTCTTTCGCCCCCTTGATCAGTACGATTTAGAGCTCCGGTCGAAGCAAAAGAATTTCAGTGCTTAGCGGAGAACCCGCATTAGGATGCAGGTCAAACAAGGGCAAACTATTTCGAAAATGATATAATTTATTGGTTAATATAATATCCTTAGACCTTACACAAATGAACTGGCCACAATGCAGATAGGACTTGATCATTCAGTTCAACAATAAACCACAAAACATACTTAAAATTCATCACAAATCTCCTTCAGCTTCTTGATCTTATCAACGTACCCATGTTTCTGTTTGAGAAAATCTGCAATAATATACTCAAGTTTTTTCTTCTCTTGCTTCAGCTGGTCCCTCTCTCTCATCACTTGGTATCTCTCAAGCACCACCTGGTCCCGGTCTTTCTCAGCCTTTACCCTCAGGACCTGATGTAGATTGGCACAACCATGGCCTTCCATCTTATTCTTCTCCAGCTCTTCTTTGAGATCGCTAAGTGACAATCTTGCATTGCCCAACTGCGTGAGAGCATCCTCCTTATCAGCCACCAGTTTAGCAAAGTCAATTTTGAAAAATCTCAGCTCTTCCTCCGTCCTCCTCTTTTCTCCAATTAACATGCATTTGTCTTCAACATTCTTAATATTCTGTCTCAGCTTCTCGTCATACATGCTCCACTGTTCTCTCAGGCAGAACTTCGTAGCCGCTGACCACTTCGGGTCTACCCATTCCACATAGTTACATTTCACTTCTTCCTACAGTATGAAAAAAATATAGTCTCAATCATATATGCACAAATGCAATACAATTACATGCAATGCACTAAAAATATGGTCTCAATCATATAAACACAAAATGTAGCGTGCAATGATATATTAACTACAAGTATATGCTATTATGTGCTAAAACAAATATTAGACCGTAAAAAAGACAACATAAATACGGACTTTGTAAATGCAAAAATTAATTGAAATTGTATGCAATTTTGGGCAGAACAATGGATTACCGCGAAGTAAATCGAGCACGAGGTAATGTAAACATATATTTACAGTACGGAACAACATACCTTCTGACCACAGGCAAGAAAACGTCTGCCAGTGTCCAAGGAATCAAAAGCAACTAGCCTGACGCAAGGTTCTCGGTGCAGACAACGAGAAGACAGATCGTGAGCAATGCCACTCCATTCATAGCAAGGGATAGTCGTAGGAAGCTAGACGAAACAACAGAGATAATGCACATATCAACGCCCTGCGTTAAATACCGAAAATGAAGAACCCTAACCCTAAGCCTAGAACTATCTGGAGATTATATAGTAGGAGCGTACCTGCAGGCTAGTGACGGATTCGCCATCCGAAGAAGAGCTCGACTCGTCGCTCCACGAAACCATGGCGTAATGTGACCGGCGGCAAGACGTGGATCGGTGGCGGCGGTCGCAGTGGATAGATAGAATGCATGTGGAGATCGCGGGGGAAGAACCGCCCCGACCAGGTGGCCAGCGCGGCCCATTTAAACGGGCTGTAATCAAAATAAAAATTGTTAAATGAGCTCGGCAACGGGAGCGGCCGTGTGTCTCGCCGTCTAACGGCATCAGTCACCCCCCCCCCCCCCCCCTCATCGCGACAAGCGGCCCGAGTTACAATACAAGCCATAAAATGGTGGGTTTTTCTTGTCTTTATAAGGGGAAAATGGTGGGTTTTTGGTACGAAGTCTATACTATAGACAGAAGTGCGTTGGTATATTCTATATCTAAATAGTGGTGAACCAAAGGAGTGAAATAAATTTAATTATTACCACAAATAATTACATCTTCTATATCTAAACAACTAGCCACCACTATCCTATTTCTCTTAACATGCAAGTTTGCCACCTCGTAATTCAACATGTATGGAGAAAGGTCCACCACAACATGCAAACAAAAGATTCCCGCAGCAACATATACATGTTACACGTAACCATTTCTCTATGAATATATTGCAAAACATTCCCGCAACAACATGCCGGGTATCGTCTAGTTTTCTAATATAATATAACTAGAGTGGACAACAAAAAGATGCCATCATTACAATGGCTAAAATGCTATCCATTTTCCATGATTAAAGTCCCTAGTGACCGCCTCCTGTTTAGTCCATATATGCTACAAGCACTATCTCAAGGTACTGGCCTCTTGCAATAGTATATATCATGTATCATGTATGCAGTAACACATTGTAAACACCTCACTATTAGATCACTGGATTCATCCTAACATAACTGTAGCAACTGTTCTACTTTTCTTGGCCCACCACGCTTCTGCACACGATAACAGGAAAAGTTAATGAGTGACAAGTTAAAAACAATTATAACCTACAATGCATACAAAAACTTACTTCTTATTTAGTTTGCATTTCTTGCTGCGTTTAGTGTGCCCTAGCAATTTGCATGCGCCGCACCTGATTCTGATCTCGTCGTACGAAAGTGGCCTACCATTTTTCGACATAGGGTGGTTCTCATCTACCTTAGTTGCACCTTTCATTGATACTTTGATAGGATCTTGTACTTAAACTATGTTGCCTTCACCATCGTCTACATATTCGATTGCACAAGTACTAAGATCAGCCGTTTTCTTACTCAAATTTTCCTTTAGCTGATCATACTCATGACTCTTAGCTATCATGGTCCTCAAACTTTCCTGTAGCAATCCATCATGTCGTGAATTCTAATCCCTGCAGCTCCCATGGACATTATCTCATGCTTTTGGTACTCTTTGATTTTTTTTGTGGGACCAAAGAAAAGGTACCTCGTCAGGTCCTGCCAACATATGGCTATGCTTGTCCTCAAAACTACCAACATACCAAACCCCGCGCTTTTGGGCAAGCTTGACGGTCAGGTGCGCTTCACAAAAGCAGTGTGTCTCGGCTCTGAGCCTATGGCTGTGTCCTTCCTCGGTTAGCAACCTGCTGTCACGTTTCCCTTGTCTAGAACAAACAAACCGCCTATAACGCATATGACGTGACTCGGTTTTGCTATACTTGACCTTATTCTTTCTAATGCTGAAACCATTATCTCTAGCATAGCCATTGTAGAAATCATACGCAGCATCGTGAGACGTAAAGGTCATTTCCCTTATCTGCATGAACATTTCCCTCTTATCATCTACACTGGTAGTATCTTGGACATTCTTTTTCCCCTCAACTTCTGTCACCTACACAATCATAACATAGCCATGAAAACAGTTTTCTATGGTATAACATTACTTCCATACAACATTGATTACATACATACCTCACTCATGATGACTGACGATTGCGACTCCCCAGAATCAGGTGCAGCTAATGATTCGACATCAAGGCCTGTCTCTGCGTCGGATTCACCGTAACAGTCATACGCATTATGACATTCGGAAATGAGCTGAAAAATATAAAAAATACATAAGTACTTATCATATAATATTCCAGGATTAATTCAACTTGCATGAATGCCAACAAAAAATTCCACTTCCATACCTGACTAATGTAATCTTCATTCGAGATCTCCGAGTTGTTTTCCTCACCATCATCATGCTCATTGTTTTCCTGACCATCATCATGTTCATCCATCTATAAATTTTCAAAATATAATATTGTCGGATGCCACCAAAAATTACAACATGATAATGCCACTCGCATTAAGATCTTCCAATACGTTCCCATTCTCTGACCTATCTCCACGATCTGAATTTTCATCATCTAACCAATCTTCTATCCAGTCTTTCATCAGTTCTCCAAACTCCACGTCATACATCATATCAGTTAACTCATCGTCCGCCATTTCCTACAACAATTAATATGTATCATCACATGTGCAAACATTATCAATGCTGACATATACAGCACCTAGCGCACGATCACAAATGTTAAATAAACTACCCCAACCGGAGAGCGCCCCAACCGAGGGCGTTCAGATCGTGCACACAACCCACGCCAACGACCTCTGATCGCCCATGGATCCTCCCCCCGCTCCACACCGTCATCGGGCGTTAAGGTACGCCCCACGGATCCAAAGACGTGATCACTTCGGATCGCGAGAAGCAGCGCTACCCGTGATAACATGCGCCGCCGGATTCCTAGCCCACGGCACCAGCCGTGATTACTTTGGATCGCCGGTTACCTAGGTAAGCCGCCACATCAAATAACGGAGCCGTCGTGGCACACAACCGACCGCAACCGACGCTAGGTTAACCCTAGAAATAAGAAAACCCACTTTAGCCCGCGTGATCACTGTGTATATCACGACGAGCAGCACTACCAGAACAAGATCTGTGATGGCCTGGACCGCCGGAAAGCTAGGTTACCCGCCCCGCTAGGTTAACCACTACGACAAAAAAAGCGGCAATTCCTTTGATGCTGCCGCGAGCGAGACAAACGTGGGGAAACGGGATGCGGTACCTGCGAGCGCTGGAGGTTGACGGCGGTGCCACGCGCGCTCTCGGACGTTATTGCTGGCGATGAGATCGCCGCCGCCGATATTCCTAGAGAACCTCACCAGAATGATGGAGGAGTTGCGTGAATGATGGAGCTGCGTGATTGATTGAGCTGCGTGATTGATGGATCGGCCGTCGGCAGGTCCTACCTGGTCGTGGGGTCGTGTCATCCTTTTTTTTCGGGATGTCACCGTATACATACGTATGGGTCATACGGGTTATACGGGGCTTGGATATGGGCTACGGGGCTTGGATATGGGCAGCGGCGGGCCGGAGAAATAATAGATGATGGGGGTCAAGAATACCCCTAGGAAATTGAGTTAGGGGGGTGCGCTAGAGCAAGGCTCGGTGGATGGATCATTGCGGTATTACCCTGTTTGTTCTCTGAATCTATCTGAGCAGGATGATCCATGAGCATATATATCTGAAGTGATATCATATCTAGCAGCCTGTATTGTTTCGTGCAGTGACAAGTGGACAGAAAAATTGTTGGGCTTAAAGATGGATTCGCATCCCACCTTTTCTCTGTTATTTTATATTATGTGGCAGGTACGGATTTGTGAGCACACTTGGCACAGAAACATAACTGTAGAGAGCAGGAATTAGAACACATGTCTTCTTTTCTTTGCAGGGAAAAGGTAGATATATTGATTAATCATCACGAATATGATTACAGCCAACAGCGACAAGCTGAAATGCTTCGGAATAGAATGGAATTCCCTGACCTGAATGCAGCCAGAGTACCATGATTGTGCTTTTCAACAAGAAGATTTGTATATGCAGTTAGAAAAATCTGCTACAGAAGTAGACATGTGAAAAATGCTGACAAGAGGAAAGCCATGACTTCGAAGACCATGATTTGTATATGGCGGCTGGAACTTCCCTCATGTTCATAGTCATGCACACCATCGCTCGTTCCCGTACAGCCGTTGACGTATCGGCACCAATGCGCTGCATTGCTTTTCACCATGGCCATGAGATTGGGTAACTAGCGCCTACCTGCAGCTAGCGCAACCACAGACATGAGCTAGCTCATGCTCCCATGGTGGGCTCTGCCTCAAATCCCTGGAGTGGGAGGCTGAACCAATCCGGTCGTCGTATCTTACGCGTCGGAGCAGGCGACACAGGTTGCAGGAGCAGCTAGCTGGGTGGTCGGTGACGTATGTACTAGACTAGAGCACTCAGTCCTATCGAGGTTAGACCTCATCGGCCTTTTCATTGTCGCAAACTGAGGCAAGGCGCGCCAGCGCCAGAGGACGACGAATCGGAGGCCCGTTTGTCTCGCTGTCATTCCTCTTGCCGGCCAGCTCTGCTCCTCTACGCACCAATCCTCTGCTGCTGGAACTCCTCTAGACCTATCCCTTCAGTATTCTTCTAATACCTCATCTAAATTATGTGGGTGACTTCCTTCGATCGTAGCCTGATATAATTTATTCCCTTGAACAGGTGTCAAGTAACGGACCCTTTTATACTAGCAGCAATGAAGTTCCACACGGTTCACCCTTATTGAATGCTCATCTCATGTCCTGCATGAAAACAAGGTTAAATGGATGAAGGTAGCCACATGCATCACATGAACATGCCAAATTTTAGTTGAGCTATATATCATAACAGTTGCATGCTTGAAGATATTCTATGTTTTTTTGTAGATAATGAGACAAAGTCATATTAGTGTGAATTATATGGTTAATACGAAGTATTACACTACGGCAACTCTACAATAGTATGGACCTAAACAAACATTCCTATCTGAATTAGGTACACATTTGCCGTCTCAACGAGGCCAATCCGGTTGGACCTACATTTCAATTTTCAGTATTGCTTAGCAAGTCCATGTTTTGTGGTGTACATGTCTTAGGCATGCAGTTCCACTGTCTAACCCGAATGATCTTTTATGGCGATATACTGCACGCATGCAAAAATGGATAATGACTCATACAGATGGCAGAAGAAAAAAAATTATCGCTCGTGTACTTGAATTGATCTAGAGCTCTGCCATCGCGAAGTCTGGACGAGATGACATGACATGCGTGCGTGCGTGCGTTTTTTTATCATGAAAAAGCGAGCTGTCTCCTTTTTCACTTGATCAGTGCCGCGGGGAAAATGCATTTACTTCACCTCCTGCTGTTTAAAGTTTCTTGAAGAGATTCAGAGAACTCACCGATTCCTACATATCCATAGATTCGCATGAGGCTGGCACCTGGATCAGACGTGACTGAACCTCTTTCTTGGCAGCGAACATATGCCCCTCAGAACGCCAAGCAGCACCAGATTGCTAAAGTGATATCAATGCAAATTAGTAGTCGGCAGGATGATCCATGAGCATATCTGAAGCGATATCATATCAGCCTATATTTTGGTTCGTGCAGTGAAAAGTGGACAGAAACATTAGGGGTGTGGTTTGATTGATGGGCTTAAATATGGATCTGTGAGCACAATTGGCACATAAACGCAACCGGGCAGAGAGCAGGAATTAATTATATAGTACTCCCTTCGTTATAAGACGTTTTTTAACACTAGAGTATTTGGTTAGTAAAAAGTATCACATAGCCGCAACTCTGCAATATAGTACCGTGCATCTGAAGGTACATTTCCATGTGAAGTATGTACCTTGATTCTGTAGTGCAGTAATTCTGAAATGTAGCTTCTCGTCGCACGCAATGTTTCGCTTCCAGAAAAATTTACTTGTATACTCAGAGAAGTCAAAAATTTCTTCTCGATGGCATCTTCACGAAGATTTTCTCCAGCGTCACTTAATTTTGTGCCGGTGACGGTGAGCTACAGTAATGGAGTTTGGTGCCATCAAGCTCAATTGCTGTGGCAGATAATTACCACTAATTGTGTCTTCAAACTGCAGATTGGTTGAAAAGATTGATGGTTCACTCAAAAGTCAAAACAGAGGAAGTGTACTTGCCAAAAGTAAAACAGAGCTCTCATGGGGAAGAGGAAAAACAGGGGAAGAGTTTTTTTGGACAGTCCCTTCATTCACTGCGGAGGGACTGCATTTCCTGCTTGAGACACAGGGAGCCTGCTAGACATCATCGGGGATTCGGGGACTTTGCTTCTTCACCACCTTTTGCGGCTTTGCCTTAGAGCGTACCTGGATAATATCACCGAGCATGCAGCACCAAGTTGATGTACTGCCTTCCGTCCGGGAAAAATTGTCCTCCCCTAGTTCAATTTTTTTTACAAAAAAAACCTTGGAGTTTTAAATCAGTCGCAAACAGACCCTTCTCCTTCCCCTCGACAGGCCATCGCCCGCCGTCGCGAGGCACCATCAGGCCCAGCGCCGCCCACCACGTGTGCCTCCCAACTATGCATCACCGCCCTCCTGCGCCGCTGCGAAGGAGGCAACCACTGCCACCCACCTACGCAGCTTGCCCACCGCCGCCCACAGCTGGACCACCTCATCCCCGAGCAGACCAGGAACTCCGCCTCGACGAGAAGTATACCATCCTCGAGCCGTGCTTGCTGGGAAGCCGTGGGTCGACGGAATCGCTCCCGTCTCCTCCCACTCCGGCCGCCGCTTCCCCACACGAGGTCGACGCCGTCGCGCCTCCCCTGTCTTCCCCGAGCCGTTCAAAAGAATCAGGGTGATCTCCTGGTCCTCCAGGCCACCTTTCCCCTCTCGATTGCTTGCTATTTCGCCTGGCCATCGTGGTCCGCCACTCGCCGCCGCTGGAGGTCGTCACGTGGCTCCTCCGGTCAACAAAAACCAGCGGCGCCGGCACCCAATTGACGCCCACGCTGGCCCACGCTCCATGGACGCAGATTTTTAGAGCTCAGGTTTCTGGACACCCCTTATCCTTACCCTCTAACATTGCTTTGAGATCCGTGCTAGACAACTAACTTTGTACATCAGATTTTCTCTTTTTTGTTTTTTCAAAATAAAACAACATATGAACTTCAAACTTTGCAAGACACCAAAACGTTCTAACTAGAATGTGAGAAAAAACTTTCAGATTTTTTTGTCAAACATAAATATACGAAATTAGATTTTTTGTATTAAAAAATGTACTTTTTAGTATTTATATTGCACGAAAAATTCTGAAAGTTTTTTCCCACATTCTAGTAAGAATGTTTTGTTGAGCTGCAAAGTTTGAAGTTCATATGTTTTTCTATATGGGAGAAACAAAAAAGACAAATGTACTCGCACGAATCGCGATGCAAAAATAAATGACTAGATAAGGGGGTGTCCCAAAGCCTATGCTCTACAGAATATTTTCCCACGCTCCATGCTCGTTGGTGGAGCTCGCGCTGCTGCCTGTGTTGCTGTTGATCCTCTCTGAAGAAGGTATTGCTCGTGCTCAATTTCTACAACTCTTGTTCTTCTCTGACTGAAGAAGCAATTTCAATCATAGTCTGTTGATATCCATTGCTGCACTTGGTTGATGATTTGTGGTGATACTTTCTGCTGATGCAAGCACTAATTAAATCCAGAGAATAAAATAAAGGAAAAAAATCTGAAGAAAAAAGATCTAAGATACTTTCTGCTGATGTGATTAGATTGCAATTCAGAGAAACAACGGTAGATTGTAAATTCAGTTTAATTAGTGCTTGTAATTAATGATGCAGTCACCGTGGGTCTCTTAAGACATGTTGTACCTATATGTTTTTGTGTGTTTTGGTGCGTATTAACTCTGGAGCATGATTACTTGCCATGCCTGAACATCCGCTTGTACATGTGTATTTTCTGTTGTTAGCTCTGTGGTTAATGCCTTCTTCTTCTCTGGTTTTCCCTTTCTCTCTCATTCTTAGCTCTTTGTGCTTTGTGTTGTTAGTTTGGTGCCTGCAGGGGCCTCTGCTGATTATCCCAAAGTGTCACAAAGTGAAACTAAATGTTGTTTTTAGGTATAATGTCTTGGGGAAGATCTGCACTTTCAGATGCAGGGTTGTACATTTGAGAGTGAATTAGGATTAGTTTGGAAAAAAGAAATTGCGGTGTTATTTGTGCTGCTTCTGATGTGGTGCTGGTGTTTGCGATGACTTTGTTGATGAGAGCCTGAAGCCTGCTTACTGCACTATTTTTTGGGGGACACTATTTGGGGTTTCAGAAGTAAGGAAAGGGATTTGGTTTGCCGGGCATCGTCGTCGCCTTCATCATGCTTCGCGCCATGGCCACCACTGCCATGCTCCAGAGTTAATATTGACTAAATTCAGTTTAATTAGTGCTTGTAAATTCAGAGACAGTTAAGATACTTGTAGCAAACAGTTAAGATACTTGTAGGATAAAGTTCAAGAAGAAGAACAAGCTCAGCCAGGTGAAGCTATTGATTTGAACTTGATCCCAGAAGAGGAGGATGAAGACATTGAGTTGAATTGGTTTCCTGAAGAGGAAGAAGCTCAAGAGGCACAAGAGGATGCTCAAGAGGCACAAGAAGAAATGGAAGAAGCTCAAGAAGCTGACGCACAAGGCAATCCAAGAGGGAAAGACCTGACAGACAAGGAGAGACATGGTGGTCGAAGTGATGGTCGAAGTGATGAAAGATCAAGGAGGAAACAACTACAAGATGCCGCATCTGCATAAGGAACGTCTACAGAATGCTGGAGAGGAAATAATCGGTGTATATTGTAGTCCTAAGCTAATTACTGACACCAAGGCCATTATAGAACAAGGAAATGAGTAGATAGAGAAAGGAAAAAAGAAAGGGAAAGGGAAAAGAAAAAGAAAGGACAGGAGTATGTGATGTGTATGTCATGTGTCATGTGTATGTCTTGTGTATATGTGTATGTCATGTGTATGTCTTGTTGGATTTATTTGAAAAGAAAGGAAAAGGAAAAGTTGGATTTATTTGAATTAAGTTGGATTTAGTTGAATTAAGTTGGAATTATTTGAATTAAGTTGGATTTAGTTGAATTAAGTTGGAATTATTTGAACTTCTTCTTCTTCTTCTTCTTCTTCTTCTTCTTCTTCTTCTTCTTCTTCTTCTTATTCTTATTCTTATGCTTCTTCTTCTTCTTCTTCTTCTTCTTCTTCTTCTTCTTCTTCTTACGCTTCTTCTTCTTCTTAGTTATTTGAATTAATTTGGAATAATTTGGATTAATTGGATTTATTTGGAATTATTTGAATTAGCTAGACTTATTTGAATTCATTTGACAATAAAATCTTATGATAAGATGTAAAGACAAAACTCCAGTTGGATAAGTAATATCTTCATTAATGGACATTACAAGATGTACAGGGTCATTACAAGGAGTAAGAAGAAGAATCTAAAGCATATGCTAGGAGCTCTTGTACAGGGTGAAATCACTAATTAAATAGGATCACTCTCACGTTGTGACCAAGTGATGTGCTGCATATGCGTCACTTGTCGCAACCTAATAGTTCTTTTTTGTAAATTCGTCTATTCAAAACATTTTATCTCCTAAACCGTGCACTCAAATCTCAAACAGTTTTCACCATTAGGTCCATCGCGTCGAGATCTTGTAAACTAGATCCCATGTTGATAGGTTTTGACGAATTTTTTTCCTTTCCAAGGGTCACGCCTATGCCTCTCGAGGAAGCAAATTTTCGTTGCTCCACCAGAAGTAATTTGTGCCTCTCGTGGAAGAAAATGCGTTTTTTCAAGAATTTTTTTCTCGATTTTTTGTCCAAATCCTCTGAAAAACTAGGGAAAAACAAAAAAGCCAAAAACCAAAAAAAATCATCTAAAAGCCAAAAACGTGTAAAGAAAAGAAAAGGACGCCGCTAACTGCCACACGTGTGGGCGTTAAGGAATCTGCCCACACGTTCTGTGTGGTGCCTAAGAGGACCAGCCCACACGTCTGTGTGTGGGCAAAACAACTAGCGCCCACACGCCTTTTTTTCCCTCCCGGTCCCTCTTACACGCGTGCGTGTGGGCGAAATAGATAACGCCCACACGCCCGGTACGTCAGGCCTCATACCTCGTGGTCCCGCACGCCCCACGTGACACTTTACCGCGCGCCCCGCAGTTGCCATGGGCCGGACCCTCGTCCATGTTCGTTTAAGTGCAGTTGCCATGTCGCTGAACTACGGTTGCCATATCGGACAACTACAGTTGCCATGTTTGCTCAACTGCAGTTGCCATCTCAGGTCAAAGTTCCAGATTGCCATTTTTTGGACAACTACAGATGTTGCCATGTGTGGTCGTCTACTGCAGTTGCCCTGATTTCAAAACTTTAGTAGTTGGCACCTACTAACACTAAGCAGTTACCATGTAGCGCTACAAAAAAAAAGGCATGGCAAAAAACATGTTCGGGTAAAAAAGAGAGTTGCCATGTGCTCACAAGCACGCTAGGGCAGTTGCCATTTAAAAAAGAAAGAGTTACCATCTGCTTACGTGCACGCTAGGCCAGTTTGCCATGTACCATGCCAAACATATGGCAACTGACATGTTCGGGTAAAAAAAAGAGTTGCCATCTGCTTGCAATCACACTAGGGCAGTTGCCATGTACACTGCAAAACGCATGGCAACTGGCAGCTTGGGTGTGGGAGAGGAGGCGGGCGTGTGGGCGAGATGGCAAACTGCCCACACACCAGCCCTTGTGCGTGACTGAAACTGGTGTGTGGGCGAACTGCTAAACGCCCACACACCGGCCCCTCCGTGTGGTAAAACGGATGTGTGGGCGACCTCTCTCACACACCACACACGCGAGTTGTCCTACGTGGCATACAAAATCAGCTAATTCGTGCCAAGATTCGTGCAGAAGTTACTGGACGGTGATGGAGGCGTGTGGGTGAGTTGGCTAACGCCCACACGTGTGAGCGTTAACATTTCCGAAAGAAAAAGCAAAATCTGAAGGGTGCTGGAGTACTCCTCAATTAGTTGCTCTCTAAAATTAAAAAAATAACTATTTTCCACATGCTTATGCTTCTCTTTTCCATAGTCTAAATGTTTAAATTGCCATCCAATTTTTTGTAAATAACTCAGCTACCCAATTTTAGTTACCCTAATAGGATTGTAGAGCTTCTATAATATCACCTTTTCGATAGTTTCTCTAGGGCAAAAGGTTGTTGCTTCTGGCTCCATGAAGGCAGTTCCTGGCTAGACAACCATTCGATGGGATTGGTTCGGTCGGCTGTACGACCTCTTCATCAATTAATGTCGGGTGTGGTTCTCTTCCTACATGCCATCATGATCCGTCACGGTCTTTCGTTGTTGAGGTGAGCTACATTGCCGAGGCCAAATTCACTGTTTTGACCCTTTTGTACACGTTTAGCCGCATCTGAACCCTCTTTGGAAAGTTTTTCAGATCTGGCCCTTTTCCTACCGCCACCCGAGCTGGCGGTAGGCTAGAACGCCCTGCCGCCACCAGCTCTGGCGGTAGGGACCGGGTCAATGTCGACGGCGCCGTCTGCCTGCTGACGTGGATAAGTGGCTACTATCACGGGCCGTGGCGGTAGGTCTAGGAAGCCTACCGCTGGACACGGTGGCGGTAGGTTCCTTTCGTGCTTGGTGCCTGCGGGCGGGCCCTACCCCACCCACCAACCCATTCTTCCTCCTCCCCTCGAGTCGAACAGAGGCGAGCGGCGCCTCTCTCCTCCTCCCGATCCCCTCCCTCGATCACCCTCTTCCCTCCACCATTTTCGCGGAGCTTTGGGGAAAATCGAAGAGGCCGGTAAGCTCCTCCATTCCCTCCAATCATTTTTCAAAATGCTTTTTTATTTTTGAAGCTATTTTTGGCACTAGGTGCAACCTTGGTTTTGGTGTTGATTTTTTTATGTTGTTTTGGTTGTTTAGTAGTATATTATTTAGTAGTAGGCTTATGAAAGGATGTGTGGGTGAAACCATTGCGAGATATGTGAGGATATGTTGGTGAATGCATATATGTGAGGATATGTTGGTCAATTTTCTTTTGTTATGTAGATATGAATTGTATGAGAAGTTTTTGTGTATGGTGAATGCAAGATTGTGAGGATGAAGGCATTGCAAAATTCTTAGATGGTTAATGCATTGTAAAATTGTGAGGATGATTTTTTTGCAAAATTTGTAGGTGGTTAGTGCATAGTGTGAAAATGTGTGTATTTCATATAGATGCTTTTTGTTGTGATGGAGAATGCATATTAATGATATGGTATTTTCATCTTTTACAGTTTATAATTGTAGATGTTTGGTTTTAGTTTTTTTTATTCATATATATAGACGATGTTGTCTAATAAGTAAAAAAATTATATATTTGTTAGGATGGCCAAGGATGAGGACAATGGGCGTTTGTATACGGGGCTTGACCTTGCTTTTGATAAGGACCATCGTGCCCGTGCTATCGAGCGTGGAGAGGTAACAATTTTCATGCTACTTTTTGAATGAAGGAAGCTTCTGACATATTTTTTCAATTGTTACAGAAACTTGCTGTCATCCACTTTAGGAGCCACATGACGGAAAACCAGATGCAATATGACGTGCGCTACAAGCCGTACTTTGAGCGTGTCGGGCTGCTACCGTTTGTTCTTCAGTTCAAGCGCGTGCCACCGTCGATGTGCCATTCAGGTCTCACCGCCCTCGTCGATCGTTGGCGGCCGGAGACACACAACTTCCATCTCCCTTGTGGCGAGCTAACGGTGACGTTGGAGGACTTTGCCATGATCACTGGGCTTCCCATTGACGGCAAGGCTCTCACCGGACGAGTGGACGGCAAGAACTGGCGTGCGAGATTTACCGCTCTCATCGGTGACTGCTCGGCCTCTCTTAGTGCCCAGTGAAGGACTGACAACAGGACAAACAGCGTCCCATTCCCTTGGCTCCAGCATCATAGGTCGGGATGCCCTGAAGAAGCCAATGAGGAGACCGTGGACCAGTATGCTCGGCACGTGTGGCACCTCCTATCACAGGTGGTCTTTGGAGACTGCTCTGGAGACGTTGCTCCTTGGATGTTTCTTGACTTCTTGGCCGACTGGGACGAGAAGTACAGCTGGGGGTCTGCTGGGCTCGCCTACTTATACCGTCAGGTAACAAGTTATGCAAATATCCATTAAGCATGGTAGTATGTTCATGAATTCCTACAAAGAGCACTCCTCCAACTCTTATGTTAGTACATTTAACCGGTTTGATTTTTGGGTTGCAGCTCGACGTCACATGTAGGAAAACCACCTCGAGGCCATGCATGGGTGGATGTATTTGGGGCCTCTCGGTCTGGATGTGGGAGCGTTTGCCGGTTGGGCGTCCTGAAAAGCATCCTTCACCGCACGTGTGGGTAGGCCTTAATGAAGAAGATGATGTTTTTTCGACTCCCCACCGTGGCATTCTCTTGGGACCGGGTTAGAATATTTGGAAGCAAGAACAAGTCTTTGTACAAGAATTTCATCAACGAAATGAACAGCCTCACATATCGTCAGGTATACCGATTCAATATTTTCTCTAAGCTTCCATCAAATGCATTGGCCGAACTAATAGCTCGTTGATAGGTTAACTGGAGGCCTTACGAGGCAAATAGGGGTTTTACATTGAACCAGATGTGCACTAGGGACTCCTATCTTTGGCGGATCAGGTGCCCTCTCATATGCATTTATGCTGTCGAGTGGCATCTACCACATCGAGTGGCCATGCAATTTGTTATGAGGCAACGCACCCCACCGGAGCCAGCAAGCACGGGTGGACTTGAGCTTCACAAGTGAGTTACCTAACCGAGGCTATGTTAACCAACAATACAATGTATCAAACTGTTTCTTATGCTTGTCATTCTTTGCAGTCAGAACCGAAAGAATAATCGGAATGTGCTTGAGTGGGGTCAACACCATGCTAGGTATGTCGAGATGTGGGAGCAGAGGCTCGGTTCTAGAGAGACGGATATGACTTTGGCGGACATGAGAAATTACAAAGAAACTCATCTAAAGTGGTATGACAACGGGAGGCGATTTCGGGTGCGTTTGAGGCCAAGGTGGACCGACGCAGATCTCGCAGATCATGATGCAAACAATGAATCAGACGATGAGTATGACGCCATAGTGAGAAGTACACAAGGTTCTCATAGAGAGTACGCGCCTTTGACCGATAGAGTGGTAAGTCTTGTGAACCTATTTGAAGAGTGGATTCATATTATCTTGATTGTGCAAACTTTTGAGCTTACGTTGAATTTTCAGACTTTTGAGCTCAATAAAAGTATCATCGAAGGCTCGAAGCACTAATCCATAACCCCGGGACTCCGGAGTCGGATGCTACCTTGAGGGAAACGGTGAAAGTAAGCACTAGAGATCCTTAGTCTGTTGCATTAAAAATGTTTTACTTCACAAGTCCTTACTCTGTTGCATTAAAAATCTTTGTCTCTTTGTTGTTGTTGTTGCTGCAGTGTTTCATGAAACGTTGCCGGAAGCTAGTCACCATTCTTGGATGCGCAAGCCCGGGTGACGTAGATGTGCATGCTCCGAGCACATCCATGGTGCAGGCTAGTGGAGCCGCCGCTTCTTCTAGCCACGCCGGTGCTAATACTAGCCACGCCCATGCTTCTTCTAGCCACGCTGGTGATGGCAGTGACTCCGGTGAATCTGAGGAGGAAGAGGAGGTGGACTTGCAGGACGACGAAGCCCCGGAAGAGATGAACATGTTACAAATGATGGATGCACCACCGGCTTCCCAAGCAAAAAGGGTTTCTCACCCTCATGATGATCCATTCAGCCCGTCACCGTTCCAAAAGTCGCTCCCTCGTCGCCGCAACAAGACCGCGAATTAGGGGTGCTCTAAGAGAGGAAGAATGGGACGATGAACTAGTGTTTGGGCATGTTAAACTAGTGTTTGGCCATGTTGAACTATAATGAGCTTCTAGTTTGCTTTGGACTTGAGGACTTTTATTTCAAGTATTATGTTGGACTTGAGGACTTATATTTCTAGTGTTCTGTTGGTATTGTTTTCTACTACTTGTGTTATATCTATTACATATGATGAACTGTTGTCAAAACTGTGCATATAAGATGTTATATGATCTGAAAACTGTGAAAACTGATGTTTGCATGTCTGTTCTGTTGCTGGTGTGAGGGCAGGACCCTACCGCCATAGTCTCCGGCGGTAGGGTTCGCAGTCCTACCGCCGGAGACTTTGGCGGTAGGCTCTGCCCTCACACCAGCCACTAGAAAAGGATAAGGTACCCCCCCCCCCACACACACACCCACCCATTCAGCATCTTTCCTCCCCGAGCTGGTCTTTTATTTTTCACCTCCCTCCCCATTGAAGCCCTCCCAAATCCATCTTCATTCTTTGAGATTTGTCCGGTGGATCCGGACTATTTTCATCTTTGAAGGTATCTCTATCACCCCTCTCAGTTTTGTTGGTTGGAATCATATCATTTGGTTGCATTGTTAGCTTTGTTGCAAACCCTAGTTTTAGTCATTTTGTGTTAGTTGATTTGTAAGGTTATATATGTGCTTACTATGGTCGCAAGTTAGTGGATCTGACACTTCATAGTACAAACTACGGTTGTGGTTAGGGTTAGTGCTTAGGGTTATGCTTATGATGCCTTTGGTTTTTGGGTGTGAGAAGACCAAATGTGGGGTGGGGGTTAGTGCTTAAGGTTATGCTTACGATGACCGTTATAGTTACCCCTCGACTTGTAGGATGTCACCGATCATCTTCTTTGAGACTTCCGCGGAGGCGGCGGCAAAGCGTGAACGCAAAGTCATTGAGGAAAAGATGAAGCTGTGGGTCGAAGCCGTCGATGCATTGAATGCGGCTTGTAGTGACTTTTCAAAATACTATGTGAGCGAGTGTGACGATGACAAAGTTGAGTTCTATGATGCTAAACAGGAAAACATAAGCAAGCTCAAGAAGGCAGAGAAATTTCATAGACGTGCTCTTGCAAGGCAAATTGCATTGTGCGGTACAAGGGATGAAGTGCATGAGATGGACTTGAAAACCCCCGGCCAGGTCATTGATTGGCTAGTCAGGCAACCATCTTCGCTGATAGCTAGTCGGGCTTCTCGTTGGGCTTGGGTCCGTGAAAGAAATGATGTCATTCGCTGCAACCCGGGGCCGTACGACAAACATGTCATGTTGATGGACGAATGGAGTGGGTTGAAACACATGATCTTCTAGTGTCATTTGGACTATGATGACATGTACCCTATGTCATTTGAATTTCTACTTATGTTATGTATGCCAAGACATTTGAATTCGATCTTATGTTATGTACCTTATGTACCTTATGTCTTTGGTCATTATAAATAAGTTATGCTTTGTGTTTGTCTTATATCATTTGACCGTAGCACCTTTTTTCAATTCAATATAGAATGGAAAAAAGGACCCGGGAGGTGCAGATAGCATATGAGAAGTGTGAAGTAGAACGACGCCGTAGGATGCCGAGGGAGCTTCGAAAATGGATTAACAGTTGTGAAGAGGCTTACGCGGCTAGGAGTGATTTCAACAAGTATGTGTTCTGTGAGTTCCCTGAAGAGCTGGAGATAGAAAAATGGAAGATAGTTAATGAGTTGCGGGAGAAGGAAGATGAGTGTAGATGGACTTTGGCACTGGAGATAGCTTTCTCCGTAAGCATTGACGAATTTGAGGAGGTGGACATGGCAAAGCCCGGACAGATCATTGGATGGGCAATCAACCAAGGAGTGTCAGAGAAACCAACCCGACGTGCACGATGGGCTTGGTTCCGCGAGGAAAAGGGTTGCATGGTCCATTGGGCGGGTTCTGCAGAGTATGAACCAAAGCCTAATCCAAAGCGTGCTGCACTAATCGAACGTATTAAGCAGGTTAGGGTGTATTTTCCGGCTTATTAGGGCATGATGTTGGTCATTTGAACTTGTGGAAATGATGTGTGTCTTTTGAACTATCGGACATGACATGTGTCATTTGAACTATGTAATGGGTGTTGCTTGTTGTTTCAATTATCAGACATGACATGTGTCATTTGAACTATGTAATGGGTGTTGCTTGTTATTTCAATTATCGGACATGACATGTGTCATTTGAACTATGCACCGGGTGTTGCTCCTTTTTTCATTTATCGGACATGACATGTTGCAACTCACTTTTTTTCATTTTGCCATAAAAACATAGTTGACAACATAACTACACACATCCCTACTAGGTGTTTTGCAGGGATCAAATCCTACCGCCACTGCCTCAGGCGGTAGGAGACCAAACCCTACCGCCATAGCATGTGGCAGTAGGATGCCTACGCGTCGCACCAGACACTAGACGCAGTGTGTCTGGGCGGGTGCGTGAGTAGCAGGGCCTACCGCCACAGCCTCTGGCGGTAGGGTCACTTCGTGTCGCATCAGACACCAAACATAGTTTGTCTGGCTCGGTGCATGAGTAGCAGGGCCTATCGCCACTGCCCCCGGCGGTAGGACATCCTCTGGAACATCTTGATGTATCCACGTGAAGTACTTGCAAAGAGGAGGTGGTGACTGCATAGGATAAACAAATTTGTTGTTAGGATTATGAGTTGAAGTTGGACAAATTTTGAGATTGCTCTTTGACCATACCGGTGGTACGTCATAGGCGTTTGTTGGAAGCGCCCGATCATGTGCATAGTTGGGACACACAAAGAATCTCCTCCCATCAGTCCATGACTTATTGCGGTCGGTGGATACCTTCACCTTGCAAACATCTCCACACCAACATGATGGAGTTTTCATATCTTTGTCCTTCACCTCGTCTAGCTTGGCGTTCTCCCACTTGTTCGGCATGTCTTCACGATCAGCACACGGCGGCCTCGTCATGGAACCGGATGAAGACATGCCTACAAAAATAAGAGTGGTTGTTAGTGAAAGATATCAACATAATGAATAGAGGATATGAAATAAGAGAGATTACACAAAACAACAAGTACCATTCATATTATTTCAACCATCCGGATTAAGCAAAATGTCAATAGGCCTTCCTCTATCGATCCTCCTCGTCCTAATAAGACCCGAAGCACGACCACCTCTAAGACTAGTCCATCCTCCATGCCCACCAATAGTAGTCCCTCCTCGTGCACTACCTCTAAGACTAGTCCGTCCTCTACGGCCACCAGTCCTACCTCCTCGTGTGCCACCGCAACCTCCACTATGAACACCTGTTTGGCTAGAGCTCGGGTTGGCATCGGTCCTTGATTTTTTGCTGCATGTCCTAACATTGTGTCCCGGATCGTCACATTGTCCACAGTTGTTGATGTCGGTGGCTCCATGAAATGACCGCTACCAAACTGTTTCATTCCTGTGTAACCAGCTAGATCATCCATGTCACTCCTAAACCTCTTCTTCCTTCTTCTTCCCTTTGTAGGCACCATGAGTTCAGGGTCAGGCACGATATGTGGGCCATCATACTCAGGCCACTGTGACTGTCAAGGAAAGGATGAAATCGAGGCACCCATGTCAACCTCGTGGCTTCCAATGTGAACTCCTTCAACCGCACGGTCCTCCCATCAGAAACATGCAAGTTTCTCTCCTTGGCCGCCGTCATCAAATGCGAGCACGGCCAGTGGTACTTATGAGGCCTCTCACACTGACACCACCGGTTCTTGAGGTCCACCTTATACGCAACACCTCTGTAAGCCACACCATCTCGTGTTGTGCCACCTGGCTCGTCCACTTGATAGATCATTTCTTTGTCGTTGAATCCAATGATGTGTTGATGCGAGGACTTCCCTGCTTGAAACCTCAACCAATCATCAACCTTGTCGGGATACTCTTTTTTTTCACCTATCCATTTGGCGGTGGTTTCGGAATGCCTAAGAAAATACTCGTTCAGCTTGAAGAAGGTGTATTTCAGTATTGCAGTCACCGGCAAAGAACGGACGCCCTTAAGCACATTGTTGAAGCATTCAACCATGTTGCTCGTCATGTCACCGTATCTCCAACCTCCTTCATCGTAAGCGTGTGACCACTTATGCTTCTCCCCATAATTCCTTTCCAAGAATGTTCTTCCACCTTTGTTCTTTGCCAATGCCTTGAAGAGTTTATCATACCGGATTTTGAATGAACTGACGGTGAAGGCCACACAAACATGGGTAAGGTCTTTACAAAACTCCTTGCTCTTGCATGCCCGGTAAAAGTTCACCACGAAATGCCTCATGCACCATCGGTGATGAAGCTTTGGAAGCCCAGGAATGACAACTTCTATGGCTTTGAGAATGCCATGGTCCGATATAATGCACATACCTGCCTCTTCCCAATCACCTTGGTCCTCACATGCCCCATGAACCACTCCCAATTGTCGTCATGCTCGGAAGGAACTAAAGCAAAGGCCACCGGCAACAAGTTATCGTTGGAGGAATGAGCCATTGCCACCATTAGTGTGCCCTTGTATTTGCCAGTCAAGAAAGTGCCATCTGTAGACAACACCGGACGACAATGCTTAAATGCCTCGATGTATTGCCCAAAACTCCAGAAGGCACGATGAAACACTCCGTCAATGTCCCAACCCCATGCTGCATGCCTGGGTTCTTATGTGCAATGGCTCCCAACATCCTCGAAAGAATATTGTATGCGGCCGCATAATCACCGTGCAACATCCTAATAGCATTTGACTTGGCCTTCCATACCTTCCCATAGTTGACCTTGTATCCTTATATTTTTTCAACAATACTCATCAAAAACTTCACCTTCACGGTTGGGTCATGGGATATCTCATTCAATAGTTTGTAGCCGAGAAACTCTGACGTGAGTTGACGGTGGCCCTTGCTTCGGTCAGCTTTATGCGGAGGTATGCACTCGTGAGTAGCTACACAACTTTTCAACTCCCATTGCCCTGCTTTCATGAATTTTTCGTCCACGAACCTTCCATTTACATCCTTCTTTGTCACACTTCACGGTGTACCGCACCTCTTGGTTAGAATGACCAACAACAAATGGCCTATGGTTCCGAATGGCGTAGTCACTCAACCACATCTTAAACTCTTGGAAACACCCAAACTTGATGCCTTTTTTCAAATGAGCATTCTCGTCCTCATTCTTGGGCCTTGGATCGCCGACTCTCACGGTGTTGGTTCAACCATCCCCAGTCTCATGCCACCATCAACAATGGCATGGTCGGCAAGGCTAAGATCACGAAACAATGGGGGTCCTCTTTGCTTGCCGTGCACCTCCTTGAAGAATTGATTTTATTGCACCGTGAATCCATCGTCGCCCAAATCTTCCTCAGGACCCTCATCATCAGAGCCATAACCACACATACGGTTATAAGGGAGGCTACGATCCATGTCTTGTTGATGGACAATGACATCCAAGTTACCTATTGGATTGTAATGAATCTCTTCTTCTTCCGCATAAGCATCATCATCATCAACATGAGCCATATCATTTATCTTCGGTCTTGAATTACTATGGCTCTATCATTCATCTCCGCTTCATTTGATTGACTACTTGGTGGTTGGCTACAAGAATTGGGGACATACACCTCCACCCTAGCATCATGTATTGGGGAGGAGGCATGCGGTTCAAGTCAATTTGTAGCAGAGGAGCATCAACCTTGGTGGCAAATAATTCAAGTGAGTTGTCTTGTGATTGCACTACTTTACCCTTGTACACCTTCCAATGCAATTCCGAGGTGATAGGCATACTCTTCAACCGAGACTTCACCCCACTCCAACATCATACCTTCCAATAAGTTTAAGCTCATCACTTGGGTCCATCCAATGTAACAAACTTCTAACTTTCACAACTACATCCTCATAGGTTGGGCTATAATCAAATACCATGTGTTCTTCCCCTTCATCGTCATTGCCATTCATAAATGTCTCCTTATCCAAATAATGTAGATTCACGAGACAACCCATCTAAATAAATTTTAGATAATGTCAAAGATAGGCGGCAACATAATATGGGACAGTATCCATTGTGCATCCCATGGACCAATAAAAGTTCTATGCAATACATTTAAGCAACAAAACAAATAACAACTAAAGAACAAAATATCATGGCTTAACCCTAACAACTAAAAAATGACTTTGCTTACCACTAACCCTAACCCTAGAAATAACCAAAACAATAACCATAGATCTAGCTACAAACAACAAAGTTAGCACACTACACATGGTCAATCACACATATACAACCCTAGATCTAGATCTACCATCCATCAAATCCATTGATTTCACACAAAATGTAGCACAACTAGGGTTTGCATAAAAGAAATCAATGCCATCAAATAAGTTGATTCCAACCAACCAAAAAGAAGAGAGTGGGTGAGGTACCTTGAGGGATGAAAATGGCCTCAATCCACCGGAGAAAACTCAAGCAATGGAGATGAATTTGATGGAGCCCTAGGATGGGGGAGAGAGGGGGAGAGGGGCTCGGCTCAGGGAAGAAAGGATTTGGGGGCGAATGGGTGGCTTGTGGGGCCCACCTAACCTCCAGCCATTGGTTTTATGCATTCAGCACCCTACCGCCACCGTCTCCGGCGGTAGGCTTCCTAGACCTACCGCCACGGCCAGTGGCGGTAGCCACTTATCCACGCCACAGTGACGGCGCGCCGACGACGTTGACTCCCTACCGCCAGAGCTGGCGGCGGTAGGGCGTTCTAGCCTACCGCCGGCTCGGGTGGCGGTAGGAAAAGGGTCAGATCCGAAAAACTTTCCAAAGAGGGGTCAGATGCGGCTAAACGTGCACAAAAGGGTCAAAACAGTGAATTTGCCCCATTGCCGATACAGAGTAGGGGGGTCCATGTCCTCTCCCTGACAAATTTGCCGCTTTCCACGATGGTCCCGGTGCCCTCGGGACATACCTCGTGTCTACGCTACCGATGGCTTGATGTTCCCATTGTTTCACATGACCCAAGAAGCCGACTACATTTTCCAACTAAGGCTGCCCGCAATGGAAGTATCATCCAACTATGGTTGCCGGTAATGCATGCAAACTAGCTAATTTTAATGAAATGACATAGAATTAAATGAAGAAATAGAGTGTTAAGTATCATATAATGATACCATATCATATTAAATGATGTACTATTATGTGTCATACATAGCAATAAATGAAGTCATCTATGATACCAACATATGATACTATGATACTAGTATATGATACTCACCACTACGACTAGCCTAAAGATCTGTACTGCAAGAAAACACGAAGATGCATTTTTTTGGTTGTTTGTCAGAAAGATTGCATAACGAGGGAGATGATTGCAAAGTAGCAACACCCAAAAGGTAACACCGTAGATAAATGGCGCAAATGTAGATAAATACCAACAATTACATACAACATAGGCCAGCTATTGTAGCACTACTTCAAATTTCCCGTATTTTTTTTGGCTTTGTTGATCACCAAACACTTTATGTGCATGATTTATGCCGACTTAGTGATATAAATAGTTGGTAGTGGAATTCTTGCAATTTTTCTTCTTTTTGTGGGAGAGGATTCCATCGTCCACTAGGCTCAATGTCTCTTTGCTCGGCAGCATTTTCAGCTATATGTGAATGGAGACAAGAATAGGAATATCATGTTACGACATGATAATTTTACAGGGATGACAATATTTCCTAAATCTGGGCACATGGCACACGGCGAATGGGAAAATTTAAAATAGACAACAAAGTTAAATAAATCTGAAATTGTGTGGCTTCATTTATGACCAAA
The DNA here is from genome assembly GCA_021605145.1 of Aegilops bicornis. Lineage (NCBI taxonomy): Eukaryota > Viridiplantae > Streptophyta > Magnoliopsida > Poales > Poaceae > Aegilops > Aegilops bicornis. The sequence goes on from CM038670.1 coordinate 32,781,565, forward strand.
TGACATCCGAGGAGCTTCGTAAAAAAACAGAATTAAAAATGGTCTCATCCGAGGTTTTGCATAATTTTGAGCAGAAAATTTATTTATTTATTGTTTGGAACTCCTTGGATGTCATTTTGGCAAAAAAAAATTGGAAGCACCTAAAATATTTGGTCATAATCAAAGCCACAAAGTTTCATTTGAAAAAGTTGTTGATTGTTTTGATTTTACTGTTCAGCGCGGAAATGCATTGGCATGTAGGCACAACTTTGCTTGGACCTGGCAAAACAAGCTTGGCGTTTACTGGTTAACCCGGAATCGCTATGTGCTAAGGTAATGAAGGCAAAATATTATCCTCAGGGGCATCTTCTTGACACAGTTTTTCCTTAGTCAACCTCAGTGACATGGCAAGGTTTTATGCATGGTCCACTAGTAGAAAACAGGGCTACTTTTCGGCCCTGGCCAGCCCATTAGTCCCGGTTCTTCAAGAACCGGGAACAATGGGGTGTATTAGACCTGGTTCGTGAGCCCAGGGGGGCGGTCGGGGCCTCGTGGGCATTGGTCCTGGTTCGTGTAGAACCATTTGTCCCGGTTCGGGCCACGAACAGGGACCAATGGTCCTTGCTGCTGGCCCACAACCATTGGTCCGGGTTCGTGGCATGGACCGGGACAGAAGGGGTGGCTTTAGTCCCGGTTCATGCCACGAACCGGGACAAATAACTTGCCTATATATACCCACCGCCGCGGAAGAGCACTCCACAGTGCTCTGTTTTTTCAATCTGGTGAGGAGAGGGCATTTGGGTGCTCTAGTTCACCTCCTATGCACATGAGGTGTTCGATGAAATGCCCGAGCCACACTAGTTAAGCTTTCTACTCTCAAAGCTCGACCTTGGAGCTCGATTTTTTGATATTTGTCTATATTTAGGGGTCTGTCACGCCCTGTCCCCGTTTTCACCGCCGTTGATCACCCGCGCCGATCTCGTCGCTGGCACCATCGTGGTGAGCCTCTTGTTCTTATCTTCTTTCTGATATTTTTCTGATTTTCTTACTTTAGATAGATATTTGTCTGATTTTCTTAATTTTGACACACATAATTATATGTAATGCACGCAGATGAACCGGCAATGGATGTATGGTGATAGACACACCTCCGAGTACATTAAGGGCTTGCATATTTTTCTCGAAGTGGCTGAGGCAAACCAGCAGAATGGTTTTATATGTTGTCCATGCACTTAATGTGGCAATACGAAGTCTTACTCTGACCGGAAAATCCTTCACACCCACCTGCTTTACAAGGGTTTCATGCCACACTATAATGTTTGGACGAGGCACGGAAAAATAGGGATTATGATGGAAGACGGCGAAGAAGAAGAGTACGAAGACAACTATGTGCCCCCTGAATACGGTGATGCTGCAATGGGGGGAGCTGCTGAAGATCAAGAGGAACCAGACGATGTGCCCGATGATGCTTCAACGGGGGAAGCTGCTGAAGATCAAGAGAAACCAGACGATGTGCCCAATGATGATCTCCGCCGGGTCATTGTCGATGCAAGGACGCAATGCGGAAGTCAAAAGGATAAGCTGAAGTTCGATCGTATGTTAGAGGATCACAAAGAAAAGTTGTACCCCAATTGTGAAGATGGCAACACAAAGCTGGCTACCGTACTGGAATTGTTGCAGTGGAAGGCGGAGAATGCTGTGCCTGACAAAGGATTTGAGAAGCTACTGAAAATATTGAAGAAGAAGCTTCCAAAGGATAATGAATTGCCCGATAGTACGTACGCAGCAAAGAAGGTCGTATGCCCTCTAGGATTGGAGGTGCAGAAGATACATGCATGCCCTAATTACTGCATCCTCTACCGCGGTGCGTACGAGGATTTGAACGCATGCCCGGTATGCGGTGCGTTGCGGTATAAGATCAGACGAGATGACCCTGGTGATGTTGACGGCGAGCCCCGCAGGAAGAGAGTTCCTGCGAAGGTGATGTGGTATGCTCCTATAATACCACGGTTGAAACGACTGTTCAGAAACAAAGAGCATATGCCAAGTTGATGCGATGGCACAGTGAGGACCGTAAGAAATAGGGGAAGTTGAGAGCACCCGCTGACGGGTCGCAGTGGAGAAAAATCGAGAGACAATACTGGGCTGAGTTTGCACGTGACGCAAGGAACGTATGGTTTGGTTTAACTGTGGATGGCATTAATCCTTTCGGGTAGCAGAGCAGCAATCACAGCACCTGGCCCGTGACTCTATGTATGTATAACCTTCCTCCTTGGATGTGCATGAAGAGGAAGTTCATTATGATGCCAGTTCTCATCCAAGGCCCTAAGCAACCCGGTAATGACATTGATGGTGTACCTAAGGCCATTAGTTGAAGAACTTTCACAGCTGTGGAATGGAAACGGTGTATGTGGGTGGGATGAGCACAAGCAGGAGGAATTTAACCTGCACACGTTGCTGTTTGTAACCATCAACGATTGGCCCGCTCTCAGTAACCTTTCAGGACAGACAAACAAGGGATACCATGCATGCACGCACTGTTTTGCTGACACCGAAAGTATATACCTAGGAAGCTGCACGAAGAATGTGTACCTGGGCCATCGTCGATTTCTTCTGACCAACCATCAATGTCGAAAGAAAGGCAAGCATTTCAAAGGCGAGGTAGATCACCGGAAGAAGCCCGCCATGCGTACCGGTGATCACGTACTTGCTATGGTCAATGATTTACACGTAATCTTTGGAAAGGGTCCCGGTGGACTAGCTATTCCGACTGACGCTGGGGGACACGTACCCATGTGGAAGAAGAAATCCATATTTTGGGACCTACCCTACTGGAAAGACCTAGAGGTCCGCTCTTTGATCTACATGATGCACGTGATTTAAGAACCTTTCGTCAACCTGCTAGGCTTCTTGGCGTGTATGGGAAGACAAAAGATACACCTGAGGCACGGGAGGACCTGCAACGTTTGCACAAAAAAGACGGCATGCCTCCAAAGCAGTATGAAGGTCCTGCCAGCTACGCTCTTACCAAAGAAGAGAAGGAAATCTTCTTTGAATGCCTGCTTAGTATGAAGGTCCCGACTAGATTCTCGTCGAATATAAAGGGAATAATACATATGGCAGAGAAAAAGTTTCAGAACCTAAAGTCTCATGACTGCCACGTGATTATGACGCAACAGCTTCCGGTTGCATTGAGGGGGCTTCTACTGGAAAATGTCCGATTAGCCATTGTGAATCTATGTGCATTCCTCAATGCAATCTCTCAGAAGGTGATCGATCCAGAAATCATACCAAGGCTAAGGAGTGATGTGGCGCAATGTCTTGTCAGTTTTGAGCTGGTGTTCCCACCATCCTTCTTCAATATCATGCCGCACGTCCTAGTTCATCTAGTTGACGAGATTGTCATTCTGGGCCCCGTATTTCTACACAATATGTACCCCTTTTAGAGGTTCATGGGAGTCCTAAAGAAATATGTCTGTAACCGCGCTAGGCCAAAAGGAAGCATCTCCATGGCCATCAAACAGAGGATGTCATTGGGTTTTGTGTTAACTTCAGTCCTGACCTTAAGAAGATAGGTCTCGCTAAATCGCGGTATGAGGGGAGACTGACTGGAAAAGGCACGCTTGGAGGGGAGACAATAATATGCAGGGACGGATATTCTTGGTCTCAAGCACACTGCACAGTTCTACAGAACTCTACCTTGGTGACCCCTTATGTCGATGAACACAAGAACAGTCTGCGCTCCAAACACCCGGAACAGTCTACCTTGGTTGGAAACACGTCTCAGAGATGAAAACACTTTTTGTGATGAGTTTTACTCGTTGTCCAGGGGACCATCTTTGACTGTTACGATTTGGAAAGGATACGAGATAAATGGGAATACATTTTACACGATCGCCCAAGATCAAAAGAGCACCAACCAAAACAGCGATGTCCGCTTTGATGCAGCCACCAAGAGGGGAAAGGACACATATTATGGTTACATAGTGGATATATGGGAACTTGACTACAGAGTAGATTTTAAGGTCCTTTTGTTTAAGTGCAAATGGGTCAATCTATCAGGAGGCGGGGTACAGGTAGACCCACAGTACAGAATGACAACAGTGGATCTGAACAATCTTGGGTACACTGACGAACCGTTCGTCCTAGCCAATGATGTGGCACAGGTTATCTATGTGAAGGACATGTCTACCAAACCGAGAAAAAGAAAGAAGAAGGAAGCGAATACATCATACGATGAGCCAAAGCACCACATAGTTCTTTCAGGAAAAAGGGACATCATGGGAGTGGAGGGCAAGACAGACATGTCCGAAGATTATGAAAAGTTTCATGCAATTCCTCCCTTCAAAGCCAAGGCTGACCCAAGCATCCTGATAAATGATGAAAATTTTCCATGGTTACGATGCAATAAGGAAAGGACACAAGCGAAGAAAAAGTGAAGACTTTCTCCACAACTATTATTATGATACCATGCCAACTTTCAACCTTTTTGTAGTTCATTTGAAATGCATGTTGTAACAGACAAGTTTCCGTATGAAATCCTGATACTTCGAAAGAGATTGTCCGTTTTGTACACGAAGTGCATCCAGTTTTTGTCGTAACCTTCTCAACTTTCTTGCATATGCTATGTGGATGAAATGATGATACCATGCCAAAATAAATAAGACACGCAATGCTCACCTACACGTTACTTAGCTTCAGGCCAACGTGCAGGTGAGCACTGCACTTCTCCCTTCATCGTCTCTACAATCAGGGCTTATAAACCGCTGCGAGTGCCTCTCGCTTGGCGAGGTGGGACTAAAAAACAGCTGCAGAAAGAATCAACTAAAAAACTCTTTTACCGGTTCATGCCATGAACCGGTACTAAAAGGTGCTCGTGGGGCCACAGCCTTAAAACCTGTACCAAATAAAATACCTTTGTAATAGCCTTAGAACTGGTACTAAATTAATCAAATAAAAAGCTTTTATAAACCTCTAGTATTATTGAAACTAAAATTATATAGAATTTTGTTACAAACTTTAATAGCAAAAAGAATTATCATAAAAGAAAAAAATAAGTAATTAGAATTTAGTTCAAAACATTAAAAGCAAAAAGAATTATCATAAAAGAAAATAAATAAGTAATTAGACTTTTGTTACAAACTTTAATAGCAAAAAGAATGATCATAAAAGAAAATAAATAAGTAATTAAAATTTTGTTCAAAGCATTAAAAGCAAAAAGAATTATCATAAAAGAAAATAAATAAGTAATTAGAATTTTGTTACAAACTTTAATAGCAAAAAGAATTATCGTAAAAGAAAATAAATATGTAATTAAAAACAAAAAAGAAAGAAAGAAACTGGGAAAAAATTAAAAGAAAGTGCCACCTACAGGGCCACCACTGCCTGCATACGACTAGAAACCCATTACTAGGGCCAGGATGCATGCCCGCAGTAGGCCCAATAGGCCCACAAGCACATAGAGTGATTTTAGGCCCGTAAGCCTGCAGTAGAGAGGAGCTCGAAGTGGTTGGTTCGGCAGGGCTTATAAATCACTCCGAGCCCCTCTCGGCTAGCGAGGTGGGACTAAACATAGCACTGCACCGCGCCAGTTCCAGCACACGACCTTTGGTCCCGGTTGGTGCCTGATACGTCCATTTTGAATCATGCTTTTATAATAATATTTATTGCATTATGGGCTATTATTTCACGTTATGTCACAATACTTATGGCTATTCTCTCTTATTTTACAAGGTTTACATGAAGATGGAGAATGCCGCATTTGGAATTACGGGTGGAAAAGGAGCAAATATTGAAGGACTATTCTGCGCAACTCCAAAAGTCCTGAAACTCCACGGAATACCTTGAAATAAATAAAGAAAAATTGTCGCCAAAGATGAAGGCCAGGGGGCCCACACCCTGCTCACGAGGGTGGGAGGCGCCCCCCCTGGGCGCGCTCCCCTACCATGTGGGCCCCCTGGTGGCTCTCCGACGCCCATCTTCTCCTATATGAAGTCTTTCGATAAGAAAAAAATCAGAGGTAACCTTTCGGGACGAGACTCCGCCGCCACGAGGTGGAACCTTGGCGGAACCAATCTAGGGCTCTGGCGGAGCTTTTCTGCCGGGGACACTTCCCTCCGGGAGGGGGAAATCATCACCATCGTCATCACCAACGCTCCTCTCATTGGGAGAGGGCAATCTCCATCAACATCTTCACCAGCACCATCTCATCTCCAAACCCTAGTTTATCTCTTGTATCCAATTCTTGTCTCCATGTCCGGGATTGGTGCTAGTAGTTTGCTAGTAGTGTTGATTACTCTTTATAGTTGATGCTAGTTGGCTTATTTGGTGTAATATCATATGTTCAGATATTGTATGGACATTATTACCCCTCTGATTATGAACATGAATATGCTTTGTGAGTAGTTACGTTTGTTCCTGAGGACAAGGGAGAAGTCTTGCTATTAGTAGTCATGTGAATTTGGTATTCGTTCAAATATTTTGATAAGATGTATGTTGTCTAACCTCTAGTAGTGTTATGTGAACGTCGACTACATAACACTTCACCATTATTTGGGCCTAGAGGAAGGCATTGGGAAGTAATAAGTAGATGATGGGTTGCTAGAGTGACAAAAGCTTAAACCCTAGTCTATGTGTTGCTTCGTAAGGGGCTGATTTGGATCCACATGTTTCATGCTATGGTTAGGTTTACCTTAAAAAATTTGTTGTAGTTGCGGATGCTAGCAATAGAGGTTAATCATAAGTGGGATGCTTGTCCAAGTAAGGGCAGTACCCAAGCACCAGTCCACCCACATATCAAATTATCAAAGTACCGAACGCGAATCATATGAGCGTGATGAAAACTAGCTTGACGATATTCCCATGTGTCCTCGGGAGCGTTTTTCCTATTATAAGAGTTTGTCCAGGCTTGTCCTTTGCTACAAAAAGGATTGGTCCACCTTGCTGCGGTTTATTTACTTTTGTTACTTGTTGCTCGTTACAATTTATCTGATCACAAAACTATCTGTTACCACTTATGTCAGTACTTGCAGAGAATACCTTGCTGAAAACCGCTTATCATTTCCTTCTGCTCCTCGTTGGGTTCGACACTCTTACTTATTGAAAGGACTACGATAGATCCCCTATACTTGTGGGTCATCAGTGCCACCAACCGGGACTAAAGGCACCAACCGGTACCAATGCACCCCTTTAGTCCCGGTTGGTGGCACCAACCGGGACCAAAGGTCTCTGTTTCCCGCCCTTTGGGCTGCTGAAAAGAGGCAATTGGTCCCGGTTGGTCCCGGTTGGTGCCACCAACCGGGACTAAAGGGGTGCATTGGTCCCGGGTGGTGCCATGAACCGGGACCAATGCTCTGCCTATATAAGCAGCCTCGTGAAAATGTTGTTCAGTTCGTTCTTCCCGCCGCCGACGCCTTGAGTTGCCCGTCCGTCTCCGCCTCGCCCGTCGCCGTCGTCGCCGTCCGCGCCTTGCGCCCGATGCCGTGTCGCGCCGCCCGGCCAGCACCGCACCTCACCGTCGACCGTCGCCGCGCCGCCCCGCCCCGCACCGCACCTCGCCGTCGCCGTCGCCGTCCCCGACACCGTTGCCGTGAGCAAAATTTTTGCTAATTTAATTTGATGTTAGTAGTAGTTAATTTAGATGTGTAGTATAATTTAGATGTGTAGTTAATTGAGTTAGATTTTGTTAGATTTTTTTTAGATTTTTTGTTAGATTTTTTTGTAGTTCGTAGATTTTTCTTGTTAGATGTGTAGTAATTTAGATGTGTAGTCCATAGATTTTTATGTTAGATTCTTTTCATATTGTGTAATTAATTTGTTCATATTGTGTTAGATTTTTTTTCTGTTAATAGATTTTTTTGGTGATATTATTGTTGAATATGCATGTTTGTATGCAAAGATCGAATATGTCAAATTTTTCTGATTTTTTTCTGTTCATAGAATTTTTATGATTTTTTTCTGTTGTAATTTTGTTCATAGAATTTTAATGATTTTTTTGTTCATAGTATTTTCTTTGTCAATTTATGTATATGTTTATATTGTGTATGTATAGGAAAACTGTGCATGATCAAAGTAATTTATGAATATGTTCATATTTAGAATAGAGGAAAAAAGAAAAAATAAGAAGAGAAAGTGTTTAATATAATTAGTTAGAAAAATAATAGAACTATAGTTAAACTAGTTTTTTTTAGTAAGTAGTACTTTTTTTTATTTGTAGTAAGTGCTTCATATATAGTTGAACTAGCTAGTTGATTTAATAAACTACTTTATTTTACTATATATAGAAGTAGTTTGTTTTTAGTAAGTACTACTTTAGTTATTTATAGTAAGTGCTTAGTAGTTGAACTAGTTGATTTAATTAATAAAACTACTTTATTTAACTATATATATATATAGAAGTAGTTCCCGCATCGACGTCGACGATGCCTATCCCGCATCCTCGTCGTCGTCGACTCGGCGGTGGAGGCCTGCTTGATCAGGGCCATGTTCAGAACTGGGCTCCGCCGGGCTGGTATTGGGAGGTGCTACCTTCCGGGGGACGTAGGTTGGTGAGGAGGCAGCCCGTTCTTGACCCGATCCTTGTTTGGTGGCGATCGCGTGGGCCAGTGACGGTGCCGAGGCTTCCGGACACCGCGGAGGTGGTACGTATATGGAGGTGACAAAGAGCTAGTCGTAAATGGTTACGTCGATGCAAGCTTTGACACTGATCCGGACGATTCTAAATCGCAAACCGGATACGTGTTTTTGTTAAACGGTGGAGCTGTCAGTTGGTGCAGTTCTAAACAAAGCGTCGTGGCGGGATCTACATGTGAAGCGGAGTACATAGCTGCTCGGAAGCAGCAAATGAAGGAGTCTGGATGAAAGAGTTCATTTCCGATCTAGGTGTCATACCTGGTGCATCGGGACCAATGAAGATCTTCTGTGACAATACTGGTGCAATTGCCTTGGCAAAGGAATCCAGATTTCACAAGAGGACCAAGCATATCAAGAGACGCTTCAATTCCATTCGGGACCAAGTCCAAGTGGGAGACATAGAGATTTGCAAAACACATACGGATCTGAATGTTGCAGACCCATTGACTAAGCCTCTTCCACGAGCAAAACATGATCAGCACCAAGACTCCATGGGTGTTAGAATCATTCTTGTGTAATCTAGATTATTGACTCTAGTGCAAGTGGGAGACTGAAGGAAATATGCCCTAGAGGCAATAATAAAGTTATTATTTATTTCCTTATATCATGATAAATGTTTATTATTCATGCTAGAATTGTATTAACCGGAAACATAATACATGTGTGAATACATAGACAAAGAGATAGTCACTAGTAAGCCTCTACTAGACTAGCTCATTAATCAAAGATGGTTATGTTTCCTAACCATAGACATGTGTTGTCATTTGATTAATGGGATCACCTCATTAGAAGAATGATGTGATTGACATGACCCATTCCGTTAGCTTAGCACTTGATCGTTTAGTATATTGCTATTGCTTTCTTCATGACTTATACATGTTCCTATAACTATGAGATTATGCAACTCCGTTTACGGAGGAACACTTTGGGTACTACCAAAGCGTCACAACGTAACTGGGTGATTATAAAGGAGTACTACAGGTGTCTCCAAAGGTACTTGTTGGGTTGGCGTATTTCGAGATTAGGTTTTGTCACTCCGATTGTCGGAGAGGTATCTCTGGGCCTTCTCGGTAATACACATCACATAAGCCTTGCAAGCATTACAACTAATGAGTTAGTTGTGAGATGATGTATTACAGAACGAGTAAAGAGACTTACGATGAATTGAGATTGAACTAGGTATTGGATACCGACGATCGAATCTCGGGTAAGTAACATACCGATGACAAAGGGAACAACGATATGTTGTTATGCGGTCCGACCGATAAAGATCTTCGTAGAAAATGTAGGAACCAATATGGGAATCCAGGTCCCGCTATTGGTTATTGACGGAGACATGTCTCGGTCATGTCTACATTGTTCTCGAACCGTAGGGTCCGACGCTTAAGGTTTCGATGCGAGTTATATTATGAGTTTATGTATTTTGATGTACGAAGGTTGTTCGAGTCCCGGATATGATCACGGACATGACGAGGAGTCTCGAAATGGTCGAGACATAAAGATTAATATATTGGACGGATATATTTGGACACGGAAAGGTTAGGAGAAGTTTGGAGCTCCGGAGGTTACCGGAACCCCGGGAGGTATATGGGCCTTATTGGGCCCATGTAGGAGGAAGGAGAAGGAACAAGGGAGGCGCGCCCCAAGCCCAATCCGAATTGGGGAGGGGGGCCGCCCCCCTTTCCTTTCTCCTTCCCCTCTTCCTATTCCTACTACTAGTACTACTTCCTAATACTAGTACTCCTTCCTTCCCCTCCAAATAAGATAAGGAAGAGAGGAAACCTACTTGGAGTAGGTTTCTCCCTATGGCGCCCCCTTGAGGCCGGCCACCTCCTCCCTCCCTCCTTTATATCACGGGGTAGGGGGCACCCTAGGACACACAAGTTGATCCTTGAGATCGTTCCTTAGCCGTGTGCGGTGCCCCCTCCACCATATTCCACCTCGGTCATATCATAGCAGTGCTTAGGCGAAGCCTGCGTCGGTAGAACATCAAGATCGTCACCACGCCGTCGTCTTGTGGAACTCCCTCTCCCCGGAGCTTTGCTTTGGATCGGAGCCCGAGGAGCGTCATCGAGCTGAGCGTGTGCCAAGAACTGGAGGCGGGAATGCTGGCGCTGGGATCGGCTGGATCGCGAGGAGAACGTCGACTACTTCCTCTACGTTGTGATCGACTCGAGGCGCCGGTGTAACGGCTGGGATCGGCTGGATCGCGAGGAGAACGTCGACTACTTCCTCTACGTTGTGATCGCTTCGCTTTGGTCTACAAGATGCGTAGACAATACTCTCCTCTCGTTGCTATGCCATCACCATGGTCCTGTGTGTGCGTAGGAAATTTTTGAAATTACTACGTTCCCCAACAGTGGCATCCGAGCCTGGTTTTATGCGTTGATGTCATATGCACGAGTAGAACACAAGTGAGTTGTGGGCGATACAAGTCATCATGCCTACCAGCATGTCATACTTTGGTTCAGCGGTATTGTGAGATGAAGCGGCCCGGACCGACATTACGCCAGACGCTTACGCTGAGACTGGTTTCACCGCTACTGAGCACTCGTGCTTAACGGTGGCTGGCGGGTGTCTGTCTCTCTCACTTTAGTTGAACCGAGTGTGGCTACGCCCGGTCCTTGAGAAGGTTAAACGGAGTCTATTTGTGAAAGTATCGTTGTGGTTTTGATGCGTAGGTAAGAACGGTTCTTGCTCAGCCCGTAGCAGCCACGTAAAACTTGCAACAACAAAGTAGAGGACGTCTAACTTGTTTTTGCAGGGCATGTTGTGATGTGATATGGTCAAGACTTGATGCTATATTTTATTGTATGAGATGATCATGTTTTGTAATCGAGTTATCGGCAACTGGCAGGAGCCATATGGTTGTCGCTTTATTGTATGAAATGCAAATGCCCTGTAATTGCTTTACTTTATCACTAAGCGGTAGCGATAGTCGTAGAAGCAATAGATGGCGTGGCGACAACGATGCTACGATGGAGATCAAGGTGTCGGCGCGGTGGCGATGGTGATCACGACGGTGCTTAGGAGATGGAATCACAAGCACAAGATGATGATGGCCATATCATATCACTTATATTGATTGCATGTGATGTTTATCCTTTATGCATCTTATCTTGCTTTGATTGACGGTAGCATTATAAGATGATCTCTCACTAAAATTATCAAGAAGTGTTCTCCTGAGTATGCACCGTTGCCAAAGTTAAGTAGTACCCGGACACCACGTGATGATCGGGTGTGATAAGTTCTCGTCCATCTACAACGGGTGCAAAACAGTTGCTCACACGAAATACTCAGGTTAAACTTGACGAGCCTAGCATATAACAGATATGGCCTCGGAACACTGAGACCAAAAGGTTGAGCGTGAATCATATAGTAGATATGATCAACATAGTGATGTTCACCACTGAAACTACTCCATCTCACGTGATGATCGGACATGGTTTAGTTGATTTGGATCACGTAATCACTTGGATGACTAGAGAGATGTCTGTCTAAGTGGGAGTTTTAATATGATTAATTAAACTTAAATTTATCATGAACTTAGTACCGATAGTATTTTTGCTTGTCTATGTTTACTGTAGATAGATGGCTCGTCTTGTTGTTCCGTTGAATTTTAATGCGTTCCTTGAGAAAGCAAAGTTGAAAGATGATGGTAGCAATTACGGACTGGGTCCGTAATTTGAGGATTATCCTCATTGCTGCACGGAAGAATTACGTCTGGAAGCACCGGCTGGGTGCGAACCTGCTGCAGAGCTGCGCGAGAAGTTGTGAGCGTCTGGCGAGCAAAGCTGATGACTACTCGATAGTTCGGTGTGCCATGCTACGGCTTAGAACCGGGTCTTCAACGACGTTTTGAGCGTCATGGAGCATATGAGATGTTCCAGGAGTTGAAGTTAATATTTCAAGCAAATGCGGATTGAGAGATATGAAGTCTCCAATAAGTTCTATAGCTGCAAGATGGAGGAGAATAGTTATCGGTGAACATATACTCAAAATGTCCGGGTATAATAATCACTTGATTCAAGCTGGGAGTTACTCTTCCGGATGATAGTGTCATTGATGAATTCTCCAATCACTGCCACCAAGCTACAAGAGCTTCGTGATGAACTATAATATGCAAGGGATGACCAAAACAATTCCCGAGCTCTTCGCAATCTTTGAAAGCATGGAGGTAGAAATCAAGAAAGAGCATCAACTGTTGATGGTCAACAAGACCACTAGTTTCAAGAAAAGGGCAAAGGAAAGAAGAAGGAAACTTCAAAAGAACAGCAAGAAAGTTGCTGCTCAAGAGAAGAAACCCAAGTCTGGACCTAAGCCTGAAATCGAGTGTTTTTTTGCAAGCAGATCGGACCTTTGGAAGCGGAACTGCCCCAAGTATTTGGCGGATAAGAAGGATGGCAAGGTGAACAAAGGTATATGTGATATACATGTTATTGATGTGTACCTTACTAGAGCTCGTAGTAGCACCTGGGTATTTGATACGGTTACATTGCTAATATTTGCAACTCAAAACAGGGGACTCTGAATAAATGAGCACCGCATGTGACGAGGTGACGGCGCGCGTGGAAACGGGTTCCAAGGTCAATGTGATCGCGGTCGGCACGCTACCTCTACATCTACCTTCGGGATTAGTTTTAGACCTAAATAATTGTTATTTGGTGCCAGCGTTGAGCATGAACATTATATCTGGATCTTGTTTGATGCGAGACGGTTATTCATTTAAATCAGAGAATAATGGTTGTTCTATTTATATGAGTAATATCTTTTATGGTCACGCACCCTTGAAGAATGGTCTATTTTTATTGAATCTCGATAGTAGTAATACACATATTCATAATGTTGAAACCAAAAGATGCAAAGTTGATAATGATAATGCAACTTATTTGTGGCACTGCCGTTTAGGTCATATCGGTGTAAAACGCATGAAGAAACTCCATCTTGATGGGCTTACGGAATCACTTGATTATGAATCACTTGGTACTTGCGAACCGTGCCTCATGGGCAAGATGACCAAAACGCCGTTCTCGGAACTATGGAGCGAGCAACTGATTTGTTGGAAATCATACATACCGATGTTTGTGGTCCAATGAATGTTGAGGCCTTGGCGGGTATCGTTATTTTCTCACCTTCACAGATGATTTGAGCAGATATGGGTATATCTACTTAATGAAACACAAATCTGAAACATTTGAAAAGTTCAAAGAATTTCAGAGTGAAGTGGAAAATCATCGTAACAAGAAAATAAAGTTTCTACGATCTGATCGTGGAGGAGAATATTTGAGTTACGAGTTTGATTTACATTTAAAACAATGTGGAATAGTTTCGCAACTCACGCCACCCGGAACACCACAGAGAAATGGTGTGTCCGAACGTCAGAATCGTACTTTACTTGATATGGTGCGATCTATGATGTCTCTTACTGATTTACCGCTATCATTTTGGGGATATGCTTTAGAGACGGCCGCATTCACGTTAAATAGGGCACCATCTAAATCCGTTGAGGCGACACCGTATGAACTATGGTTTGGCAAGAAACCAAAGTTGTCGCTTTCTTAAAATTTGGGGCTGCGATGCTTATGTGAAGAAACTTCAACCAGATAAGCTTGAACCCAAATCGGAAAAATGTGTCTTCATAGGATACCCAAAGGAGACTGTTGGGTACACCTTCTATCACAGATCTGAAGGCAAGATTTTCGTTGCTAAGTTCGGATCCTTTCTAGAGAAGGAGTTTCTCTCGAAAGAAGTGAGTGGGAGGAAAGTAGAACTTGATGAGATAATCTGTATCTGCTCCCTTATTGGAAGGTAATTCATCACAAGAAATGGTTCTGTGACAACTACACCAATTAGCGAGGAAACTAATGATATTGATCATGAAACTTCAGATCAAGTTGCTACTGAACTTCAGAGGTCAACCAGAGTAAAATACGCACCGTGAGTGGTACGGTAATCCTATTACGGAAGTCATGTTACTTGACCATGGCGAACCTACAAACTATGAAGAAGCGATGGTGAGCCCAGATTCATGAAATGGCTGGAAGCCATGAAATCTGAGATGGGATCCATGTATGAAAACAAAGTATGGACTTTGGTTGACTTGCCCGATGATCGGCAAGCCATTGAGAATAAATGGATCTTTAAGAAGAAGACTGACGCCGATGGTAATGTAACTGTCTATAAAGCTCGACTTGTTGCAAAAGGTTTTCGACAAGTTCAAGGGGTTGACTTTCTCACCCATAGCGATGCTAAAGTCTGTCCGAATCATGTTAGCAATTGCCGCATTTTATGATTATGAAATTTGGCAAATGGATGTAAAAACTGCATTCTTGAATGGATTTCTAGAAGAAGAGTTGTATATGATGCAACCAGAAGGTTTTGCTGATCCAAAAGGTGCTAACAAAGTGTGCAAGCTCCAGCGATCAATTTATGGTGCAGTGCAAGCCTCTCGGAGTTGGAATAAACGCTTTGATAGTGTGATCAAAGCATATGGTTTTATCTTGACTTTTGGAGAAGCCTTGTATTTACAAGAAAGTGAGTGGGAGCTCTGTAGAATTTATGATATTATATGTAGACGACTTATTATTGATTGGAAATGATATAGTATTTCTGGATAGAATAAAAGGATACTTGAACAAAAGTTTTCAATGAAAGACCTCGGTGAAGCTGCTTACATATTGGGCATCAAGATCTATAGAAATAGATCAAGACGCTTAATTGGACTTTCACAAAGCACATACCTTGATAAAGTTTTGAAAAAGTTCAAAATGGATCGAGCAAAGAAAGGTTTTTACCTGTATTACAAGGTATAAGATTGAGTCGGACTCAATGCCCGACCACAGCAGAAGATAGAGAGATAATGAAAGATGTTCCTATGCTTCAGCCATAGGCTCTATCATGTATGCAATGCTGTGTACCAGACTGACGTATGCTTAGCTGTAAGCTTGGCAGGAAGGTACCAAAGTAATCCAGAGTGGATCATCGGACAGCGGTCAAGAACATCCTAAAATACGAAAAGGACTAAGGATATGTTTCTCGTATATGGAGGTGACAAAGAGCTAGTCGTAAATGGTTACGTCGATGCAAGCTTTGACACCGATCCGGACGATTCTAAATCGCAAACCGGATCGTGTTTTTGTTAAGCGGTGGAGCTGTCGGTTGGTGCAGTTCTAAACAAAGCGTCGTGGCGGGATCTACATGTGAAGCGGAGTACATAGCTGCTTGAAGCAGCAAATGAAGGAGTCTCGGATGAAAGAGTTCATTTCCGATCTAGGTGTCATACACGGTGCATCGGGACCAATGAAGATCTTACTGTGACAATACTGGTGCAATTGCCTTGGCAAAGGAATCCAGATTTCACAAGAGGACCAAGCATATCAAGAGATGCTTCAATTCCATTCGGGACCAAGTCCAAGTGGGAGACATAGAGATTTGCAAAACACATACGGATCTGAATGTTGCAGACCCATTGACTAAGCCTCTTCCACGAGCAAAACATGATCAGCACCAAGACTCCATGGGTGTTAGAATCATTCTTGTGTAATCTAGATTATTGACTCTAGTGCAAGTGGGAGACTGAAGGAAATATGCCCTAGAGGCAATAATAAAGTTATTATTTATTTCCTTATATCATGATAAATGTTTATTATTCATGCTAGAATTGTATTAACCGGAAACATAATACATGTGTGAATACATAGACAAAGAGATAGTCACTAGTAAGCCTCTACTAGACTAGCTCATTAATCAAAGATGGTTATGTTTCCTAACCATAGACATGTGTTGTCATTTGATTAATGGGATCACCTCATTAGAAGAATGATGTGATTGACATGACCCATTCCGTTAGCTTAGCACTTGATCGTTTAGTATATTGCTATTGCTTTCTTCATGACTTATACATGTTCCTATAACTATGAGATTATGCAACTCCCGTTTACCGGAGGAACACTTTGGGTACTACCAAACGTCACAACGTAACTGGGTGATTATAAAGGAGTACTACAGGTGTCTCCAACGCTACTTGGTACTTGTTGGGTTGGCGTATTTCGAGATTAGGTTTTGTCACTCTGATTGTCGGAGAGGTATCTCTGGGCCTTCTCGGTAATACACATCACATAAGCCTTGCAAGCATTACAACTAATGAGTTAGTTGTGAGATGATGTATTACAGAACGAGTAAAGAGACTTACCAGTAACGAGATTGAACTAGGTATTCGATACCGACGATCGAATCTCGGGTAAGTAACATACCGATGACAAAGGGAACAACGTATGTTGTTATGCGGTCTGACCGATAAAGATCTTCGTAGAAAATGTAGGAACCAATATGGGCATCCAGGTCCCGCTATTGGTTATTGACGGAGACATGTCTCGGTCATGTCTACATTGTTCTCGAACCGTAGGGTCCGCACGCTTAAGGTTTCGATGGCGGTTATATTATGAGTTTATGTATTTTGATGTACGAAGGTTGTTCAGAGTCCGGATATGATCACGGACATGACGAGGAGTCTCGAAATGGTCGAGACATAAAGATTAATATATTGGACGGATATATTTGGACACCGGAAAGGTTCGGAGAAGTTTGGAGCTCGGGAGGTTACCGGAACCCCCGGGAGGTATATGGGCCTTATTGGGCCCATGTAGGAGGAAGGAGAAGGAACAAGGGAGGGGCGCCCCCAAGCCCAATCCGACTGGGGAGGGGCCGGCCCCCTTTCCTTTCTCCTTCCCCCTCTTCCTATTCCTACTACTAGTACTACTTCCTAATACTAGTACTCCTTCCTTCCCTCCAAATAAGATAAGGAAGAGAGGGAAACCTACTTGGAGTAGGTTTCCCTCCCTATGGCGCCGCCCTTTGAGGCCGGCCACCTCCTCCCTCCCTCCTTTATATACGGGGTAGGGGGCACCCTAGGACACACAAGTTGATCCTTGAGATCGTTCCTCAGCCGTGTGCGGTGCCCCTCCACCATATTCCACCTCGGTCATATCATAGCGGTGCTTAGGCGAAGCCCCGCGTCGGTAGAACATCAAGATCGTCACCACGCCGTCGTGCTGACGGAACTCCCTCCCCCCGGAGCTTTGCTGGATCGGAGCCCGAGGAGCGCCATCGAGCTGAACGTGTGCCAAGAACTTCGAGGCGCCGGAGTAACGGCGCTGGGATCGGCTGGATCGCGAGGAGAACGTCGACTACTTCCTCTACGTTGTGATCGACTCGAGGCGCCGTGTAACGGCGCTTGGGATCGGCTGGATCGCGAGGAGAACGTACGACTACTTCCTCTACGTTGTGATCGCTTCTGCTTTGGTCTACAAGGGTACGTAGACAATACTCTCCCCTCTCGTTGCTATGCCATCACCATGGTCCTGTGTGTGCGTAGGAAATTTTTTGAAATTACTACGTTCCCCAACAATAACTACCATGGAGATACCCTGGTAAGATTTTTTACTATTACGACATCCGTGCATCTTTTTGCATACTTCTAAAACTAGTATATCATTGCTAACTACGAAGTTATTACTATGTTTTTCAACAAATAATCCAGCATGATTGTGTGCCTCATTGATGTATACGCACGGTCGCCTTGATGTTTTGAACATACAACCAGGTCGTCCTACGAATCTCAACTGTCCATACCGGATTTCTAAAAGAAGTGGAGACATGACAGTCAAAGAATGGAAAAAATGTATGGACAGTCGTAAGGAGCTTCTTGGAAGCAAAAGGAAGCGAAGCGCAAGAATTGGAGACAAAATGATCTCCATTCTTAATAATGGAGAGTCAGGGTCTATATTGTTTTATGCTATTTTATCTTAAGTGTGTTTAGGTCTACCTGATACTGATGATGTGTTAAGAACAATTATGTAGGGTTGGGTTCGATGACTATGAGTATGATGATCGTATGACTTGTTATTAATAACGAGTAGAAGTTGTATGATGATGCATGATTAGTAGGACTTGTTATTATATATGATGATGTATGATGCGAGCATGAAGAGATATTATATACCAGCGGGTGAAATGAACATAGAAGTAGCATTGGTAAACCAAGCACGAAGATAAGAGAGGACACTTCTCTCTATTAGCTAGCTAATAACAACCTAAATTAACCCCCAAAACCCCTAAACCAGCCACTTTAAAAAAAAACTCAGATGCCTTTTGGTCCCGGTTTATGTCACCAACCGGGACCAAAGGCCACCCTGCCTGGGCTGCCCGCAGCGGCCACGTGGATGCCCATCTGTCCCGGTTCGTGTAAGAACCGGGACTAAAGGGGGAGGCATTAGTAACACCTATTAGTCCCGGTTCAAGAACTGGAACTAAGCCCTTACGAACCGGGACAAAAGCACTATTTTCTACTAGTGGTCTGGAACTCCTTAAAAATGGTGTCATCTAGAGGCTAGTTGATGGAGGGAATATCAATATCTGGAGGGAAAATTGGCTTCCAAGGATTTCTGGCCTCAAAATCTCTGGAAGGAGGAACAGATCAAGACTAAAATGGGTTTCAGGTTTATTCAAGAGCGGGTCTAGGGAATGGGATGATAATATCATTAGACATTTTTTTTATCATCACGATGCGGAAGAGATATTGAAGTTGCGAATTCAATCCTCACGGGATGGTGATTTCATTGCTTGGCATTTTGAAAAGAATGGATTATTTTCAGTGAAAAGTGCGTACAATCTAGCGCTAAAGCTCAAAGATCGGAAAGAGAATGGTGGGTAATCCAGTACTGCTATTAACGGAGAAAGGAGATTGTTGGATATTATCTGGAATTAGGCCAACATCCCACAAAAGATTAGAATTTTTGGATGGCGTGCAGCATCTGATAGCTTGGCGGTTCAGGTTAATAGAGTTTTACATCATCAAGCTACCATTCACACTTGCTCTATCTGCGGGGTTGAGGATGAGAGTACTTTCCACGCTCTTGTTTCTTGCCCAAAGGCTCGTGCACTTTGTTTGGCGTTGAGGGAAGTGTGGAATTTGCCAGGGGAAGAGGCTTTCAATTATACTGGGCCTGACTGGTTACTTATTTTATTAGACCAGTTAAGTTGTTCGCAAAGGGAGCACATCTTGTTTCTTTTCTGGCGAGTTTGGCACTTAAGGAATGATTTGATTTTTGGGAAGGAAAAGAAACTGTTATAGGATCCGTCATGTTTCTGGAAAGTTACTGGTTGGCATTTTCGTCGTGTCAGCCTACAAATGAGGTAATCACCAATTACAAAGGAAAAGAGGCGGCGGCTGGTTTTGGTGCAAGTAATACTGTTCTGAGGTCCAGAGAGGTGTGGCAGCCGCCTCCTTTTGGCCACATCAAGATCAATGTCGATGCAAGTTTTGTGGAGAGTTTAAGTGCCGCGAGCTTTGGGGTAGTGGCCAGGAGCTGTAAGGGTGACATCATTGTATCATCTTGGGGCTTCATTGGGTTATGCTCCAGTGTGGATGAAGCGGAGCTTCGAGCATGCCTAGCTGAGTTTTATATAGGTATTTCTCTTAACATGCCTATTATTTTAGAAACTGATTGTGCGTTCGTGGCTTCTTTCCTAGCAAATGAAAGTTGTGACAGATCATTGCTCATAGACCTCAAGAAGCACTTAGCATCATCAGGCTTCTGGGAAACTTCAAGTTGTCAAAAATAAATAGAAGGGCCAATTCAGTTGCGCATGAGATTGCTAAATTTAGTTTCGATAATAGATGTGATGGTTTTCTTTTTATTAATTTTCCGCCATGTGTGGCGCATGCTGTTATGAACGATTGTAATGACGTTTTAATTAATTAATATATGGTTGGGTGTTTTTCAAAAAAAAAGAAATTAGAAATATGTAGTAGAAACTACGTGGTTACAAAAAAACTGTGCATAAATTATGTTGAGATAGGGTGCAATGTGATTATAAAAGTTGTCATTTAAACAAAGAAAATTTTATTCTTATTTATATATAAATTTTATTTCATGTATATGTGTCGAACAATCTAACGACTGCCCCACTGTCTCCGACAAGGGCCCGGTGAAATTAAATTCTCCAACATACCAGCGAATCCCTGGCTAACCCATTAGCCCCATAAAGCCTTAGTGACTTTTTAAGTTCTAGGGGACTTGTCTACTCCTCTTTTTCCTTGATCGAGATGTGGCTAGACACTAAAAAGTTGTTTTGGAAGAGAAAGAAAAGGCTATACAAACTCCATAGAAAGGCCTTATCTTTTGTTTTTTACCTTGAGCTGCCATGTTTGTCATGTTGACAATCACGGGAAGAGATTGTAGTCTAGCATTTGTCTCAAAACGAAGCACGATAGCCGCTAAAAAAAACGAAGCACGATAGGGGTCCGGGGTCCCTCCCACTCTGGACTCGGTTTTTTATGTTGCCAACAAGGCAGGCTTTTGTCCTACAAATCTTCAGGTGTTGCAGCCTCCGCCTCATCATAGGTGCACGGCACGTGGCCACCATCACACATGACCCTCGCGGGCGTTGTCGTTCGAGGTTGCACGCAGGTCCTACTAGGTCGCTACCGAGAGCAGCTCCTTTCTGCTTGCAAAATTCCTTTTGCGTCGTGACCTAACTATTGCAGCGAAATCGAAGGCTCGCATAAAAGAAGAGAACAAACTAGAGACCAAAACGGATTCCTTGGCTTGTCATGGAAGCGCGATGATCATTGAGAAACCCACGTCGGGATTTCACAGCAAACAAAATTTCATACTATTCATTACAACTCCATAGAACACCAGGTCTATGATTGTCAAACCTTTTTAGAAGGAGCAAGATCAGCTACGCCACCATATCTCCAGCTCTCTAACAGTACAATAGGTTTTTCCCTATAAATTGCCTGAGGGGTGAGGTGGTCGAACTCGGCAAGATGGACGCAGTCGTTGCTCAGTCATTACAAGAGTTGGTTGTGCGATTCCGTTTAACGAGATTGACAGGGACCAAAATTTCAAAGTAGCGTGTTGAAGATGCACCTTTAGAAATTGACCAGTGCACCAATCCTTTCCATAGAGTACCACAATACCTTAAAAATCCTCTATTCAGTATTCTTCTAAAATCTCATCTCTCACATGTATAGCTACACTATATAAACCTTTCAACCGCATACTCAGCTCGGAAGTGCAATACTAGTTAATCGTTCGGACGGGCCTTGTACCCACAATTGATATATCCTCTCAATACCACTGGTGGAAAAAAGGCCTTTGGTCGCGGTTCGCAACTGCCATTAGTCGCGGTTGGGCAACCGCGACCAAATAAGCGCGACTAATGCCCCCCACCTTTAGTCGCGGCTGCTTAAGAACCGCGACTAACGGCCCGTCCCACGTGGCGCCAGGCGGCCGTCGAGGCGGAGGACCTTTAGTCATGTTCTTACGGCCAATCATGACTAAAGGCCGCCACAGGTTTAGGGTTTTAGCCCCCCCCCCCCTAAACCTGTTTTCTGTTTAATTTGTATTGTTTTATTTCTTTTGTTCTTTATTTTAATTTTGAAGGAGTTTCATATATTCTACGGTACTACATACATGCATATGAATGTACAATTTCAAATAAATTTGAAATTAGAACCAAAAGAATTCAAGAGGAATATACAATATATATTCAATATCATCGGATGACCATATACAATTTTGAACAAGTTTCCATACATGATTTAATGCATATAAAGTTCTACGTCCTCGTAATAGTGTTCTCCTTTAGGATGGAGGACTTCCCTGCTGAACCATCCAGCTAGTTCCTCTTGAAGTGGTCGGAAGCGAGCTTACGGACTAAGCATCATCCGGAGGTTATTCCTCTGAGCATTGGTATCACTCGGAACCCGCTCAGAGGTGTATCTCGGATCATCTCCTGAACATAGTATCCACATAGATTGGTCTCCGGTGGCTGAATATCCCCAGCATTCTTAGGCTTTGACCTTTTGAATTCTAGCTCTTTTTGAATTCACCGACCTTTGTATCTACGAACCGTCTCCAAACCCTATGAGGCAAAGAAAATTAAATGAACAAGAGAGTTATTAGTTACTTGATATTAGGAAATGAACGAAATAGGCCGATCGATATAGAGCGCAAATGAATGAAAATAATTACTTCTGCAGCATTCTTCTCATGCCGCCCAAAAGCTTTGGATCCATATTCAGAGAGTCGTGGGCGAGACATTCTGAGGTGTTAACTTTAATTACTAGCAGAATCCAGTGGAACCTGCGGACACGATACATGCATGACGTCATGCATAACTCATCGATTAGCCGCCACATACCATGCATGGAGTAAACAAAAGAGAATGTGCTCAAGACAGAAACACTCACCCAAAATGGTAAGGAAATAGAATATCACTTTTGAGTTCCTGCTTTGTAAGAAACTGCCACAGGTCTGCCTCCACGTCAAGCGGGTGACGCTCCAACACATGTCCATTAACGATGTGTGGGTCAATGAACCCAACATCATGGATGTTCCTTACTCTGCATTCCTTAATCTTCATTCTGCATGTATAATAGCGGACACAACAATATAGTTAGGACAAATATATAGTGCAGGCAATATGAACGAGATGGGGTAGAAATTAATAAATCACTTACGTAACGTAGCAACCGATGATAGATTTGTCGAGCTCGCGAGATTGAAAAGCTGGAACAATTCACTCAGTTCAATTTGTACATAGTAATGTTTGAAGTGATGCTCATGTCTAACTTCCGCATAAATATATTCTTTGGCGTTTTTATTTTTATGTAACCCTTGTACCATTTCAGCAGACCTTTCATTTGTGGTGGTAGATCCTTTTCTGCGCAGGCTCGACGAGAGGCCCATTCTTGACATATGTAATTACTACCTCCTTCACTGGCGCCTCATCAAGGCCTAACAGTTCACGAAGAGTAATACCTAAGTTGGCCGCTTGTTCTCTGGCACTCGTTACAGTAATACCTAAGTTGGCCGCAGCTTGTATGATCTCGGGGGCATCCGGACAGAAGGCTTCCACTATAAGCGGGGCAATCGATTGTTTACTTTGTTCCCCGAGCTGGGCAACTTGTTTCCCGCTTATTTTACTTTCGGCCTTCTCCCGCTCTTTGTTCTCCTTGAACATGAGTGCCTGCCTGTGAAGTTCACGTGCATAGTCGTTAGGCAGATTCTTCACGGCTTGGGACGGTGTGCTCAAAAATGACTTAGCCCACTTCTTTTGCTCATCAGAAAATACTGGCTTGGGCTCGGGCTCTCTTTTCTTCTTGCAGTCCGCCTTCCATTTCTCCAAATCAGCAGCCGCGGCCACGTCGACTTCCTCGGCACTACGTTCCCAAGGCCTTGTGGGGAGAGGCTTGATGATGGCTCCGTACCTTTGTGGTCTTAGGTACATAAGGGTCCGGGTTCATAATCCAGGACTGCTTCGCTTCTTTGTCGGAGGTGGATTGGGGCGGCGTCGATCACCCGCCGGACGAGGATCGGCGGGCGGCGGCTGATCACCCGCCGGACGTTAGGATCGGGGCGGCGTCGGCTTACGTGACGGAGGTGTAGGTGAACCGCCACCACCACCACCACCACCACCACCCCCCCCCCCACCACCACCACCCGAGGGGGGTGGACATTTTGTACATGGCGCCACGCCGGGAAACATGATAAAAATATTTTTACAAAGAATGAAAATGCGCATGACATCTCCAAATCTTTTCTCCCTTCGTGTGTAGCAATGTCAATCTCCAGGTCCTCAAACCCTTGGACTATGTCCTCCACCGTGACACGAGCATAGCCATCTTGAATGGGGTTGTTGTGGTGGAGTGCTCCAGGTAAACATGGTAAAGCACGCCGATGGCTACCTTCATGGACATGTTCCCGATAGGATAATACAGATGACATTCTTTCATCTCCTTTATATCGCCCACGGGTAGCGAGGAGGCTCCGGTGCAGTAATTTCGACCACCGAGGCTCCGTGCAGTAATTTCGACCACCAGAGGCTCCGTGCAGTAATTTCGATCGTCGGTGCATCCGCACCAGCCGGTGGGGCCTCCGTGGAAGCCACGCTGCTTCTCCGCTGCTGGCTTCCGAGATCCGCCGGATGATCTTCATGCTGCACCCGAGCTGCATCTCTTTCGCTACTAGTACACTCATGGTTTTCTTCATCACATCCATTTCCGATGCCAACCGCGCCACAACATCTGATTCCCGATCCATCTTTCTCTTACGGCTTCAGAACCGCACGGGTCATCGCTCGGGGAACCCTATTTTCCACGGAATGTGCCCCATGCCTCGCACGTCCCTCCGTGTTCAGGGATTCCCGAGGGCTTTTGTCGCTGCGTCGTTCTCTCTGTTGAACTTGATCTTCCCCTGTTGAGCATCCTTCATTGCGTCAATAAGGGCTTGGGTGGGTTTAATTAATTTGCCCGTAAACACACTCCGCCTCCGGGTTCAGCGTTCCCCCATGCCCGCATTCACCAGCTTTTGGCCCTTGGGTCCCATCCTCCAGACTGGACGGATTCTCGCGCCCTCAGCTCGTTCTCCATCTTCTCCAACCTAGGCACCCAAATGCGATACCCTCCTGGCCCCATAACATGATTGTACTCCTTCTTAGCCGCATTTTCCTTATTTTTTCGATATTTGAATGAACTGCTCCGATTTCTTTTGCTTCACAAATTCTGGCCAATCATGTTTCAGTTTCTCATATTGTCCTTTGAAATCCGGAGTCTTGTTCTGCTTGACAAAGTCATGGGCTAGATTTTGCTTGAATTTCCGGAATGCGCCGGCCATCTTATGAAGAGCGAACTGTTTGACTAGCCTCCTCCTCTCCTTGTTTTCCTCAATCTTGTTACCCTCCTCATCGAATTTGTTGTATTCGGAGGTAGAACGAAATGTTCCATAAGCTTCTTGAAGCAATCTTTTTTGTTCTCTTATCGACAAAAGTGAAACCATCAATTGCGTGCCTTCTTTGGCTCATTCCACTCCTCGACGGTGATCGAGACGTTGTCTCTAACAATGGCTCCGCATTGGCTGACAAACTTGGTGGCGTTCTTGCGGGGCTCCAGCTGCCTGCCGGTTGCCTTGTCGACAACCTCGATGGTGCATGTTTCTCCTTGTTTCATCGTCTTGGTTGCGCCACGCTTTGACGACGTACTCGATTGTTTGACGATCCGCCGAGGGCTAAAATAAGAAAGAGAGTCGCGTTAGTACACACATATTTATTCAAATCAGTTAGTTTGTATCACGGAGGCTCAATGTATATATATACCTCGGCCGGAGGTGGTTGCTACTTCCATTTGAAGATCGTCGTTTATCGACGCTTGTTCGCATCTTATTGCTGACGGCGCCCTTCATCTTCACCGTCAAGTTTCAGATAAGAAGAGATATCATCTTCTTCTTCTCCGGTCGGCACATATAGAATATCGCCGTTTATGATGCCGAACATATGTGCTTCACCGTCCGGATCATAGTTGTCCATAATCGGGTCAGCTCTATCGTCCGCCATTATGTCAGTCCTGAAAACATGTAGTAAAAACAAATTAATTAAGTGAAGAAGGGGGCGGTGGCGGTGGCGGTGGCGAAGGGCGGTGGCAAAAGGAGGGGCGAGGAAGGGTGGGAGAGGGTGTCGCGGTAGAGCGCGAGGCAGAGGCGCAGACAGCAGGCGTCACGGAGAGGGAGGCGAGGACAACACACACGGAGAGGGAGGCGAGGACAACAGACAACCACGCCTTCACGAATGTCATTTTGTGAAGAAACTTTGCAAGCAATTAAACATTTGTCAATGTTTGGTAAAAAAAATACAATTTGTTTTTGGTTTTCAATTTGGAATGTTATACATTAGATCATCATGCATATCATATTTTCTCGCATTTTCCGATCCTAGGAAATTTCACGCAACTCAAGGACCCTCGGAGAGAGTTGGAAGTTTCATTATTTTCATATTTGGGATTTCTCAAATTTTGGAAATAGGATCATTGGATTTATTTAAAATTATCTTCATAAAGTTTTCCTATAAAAATCTCAAGAGAGGGAATAATATGACTTTCCCAACATTTAGGAAAAACGAAGATATTATAAATAAATCAAATTTGGTTTTCGAAAGATTTATTTTGCTTAGGCAAAAATGAGCATTTAAGATTTTGGTTCCGAGGGCGGGCGAGCGAGCGAGGGCGGCGCGCGCGAGGCGGGCGTTGAGGGCGGGCGAGCGAGGCGGCGCGCGCGCGGTGGGCGAGGGAGGCCGGTCGGCGGCGTTGAGGGCGGGCGAGCGAGGCGGCGTTGAATTTATGTGAATTTTAGAAGTTTATACTATTTTCAAGAATTTCTGAATTATTTTAAATCCAGAAATCAAATATTGCGTCAGCATTGCGTCACCGGAGTTGGACGTCGGCGGGCACATCTGACGATGGATGTTCATCCAAATCGAGCTACGGGCAACCATTTGCCTCGCCGTTTGTTTCTACGGGTTCCTTGAGTTCGCGCGCATCCAGAGGGAGCAGGTGAGAGGAGTTGGGTTGAGCTGTGGCGTCGGCGGTGGCGAGCGAGGCGGTGGCCGGAGTTCGGACACGCGCGGGGATGCGGCTGCGTGCGCCAAGGGAGGAGCTGATGGGCTAGGTCGCATCTGCGGGCCACCTGAAACACGCTGGTGCCACAGGTTTGAGCGGAGGGGCTCGTGTCAAGGAGGCTAGGCAGCCATGGCGGATGGCCGTGCTCGGGCATGTGGCGAGGGTGCTACGGCAAGGAAACGAGCAAAACAAGGGAGGGGAAACGGAGTGGAGCTCATAGCGAGGTCGTCGGCAGTCTCATTGCGCTCGGGAAGGCACGGAAGGCGTCGTGGCCTTGCCGGCGATCTCGGCGGTCGGAGGGAGAAGAAGGCGATGCAGACGGCGATGCAGGGCGGCCGAGCTCACGTGACTCGTCGAGGAGGAAGAGGTGGTCATCGGGAATCTTCTGGAGGCGGAGAGAGGTTCAGGGGGAGGCGGTGGCTACGGTGAACGACGTCGGTGGCGACGAGCCCCGCTCGGTGGTGAGAGAGAGAGGGATCCAGGGGAGGGGAAAGGACGAGGGGAGCGAGGGAGAGGACCAGGGGGCGAGGGCGACGGCGGGCGGCGTCGAGGGCGAGGGCGACGGCGGGCGGCCGAGGGCGAGGGCGACGGGCGGCGCCGAGGGCGCGGCAGAGACGAACAGGCGAGAATCGGAATCGGAGCCTTGTATTTATAGCCCCTCTTTAGTCGCGGTTGGCGACGAGACCATGATTAAAGGTACCCTTTAGTCGCTGGTCGCCTGCCCAACCGCGACTAAAGGGTTTTTATGGTTTTTATGCTCCCGCCGCTTCTTTAGTCGCGGTTGGCGACGAGACCCGCGACTAAAGGTACCCTTTAGTCGCGGGTCGCCTGCCCAACCGCGACTAAAGGGTTTGCTGCCCCGCGCCCAAAAGTTTAGTCCCACCTCGCTAGTTGAGAGAGCTCGAGAGTGGTTTATAAGCGCTGCTGCGCCCACCCTCTCGAGCTCCTCTCAACTGCAGTGCTTCGGCCTAATCTGTCACTAGCTATGTGCCTGTGGGCCTACTTGGCCTCCTGCGGGGCCTGAATCCTGGCCCATGTAGGGTTTCTAGTCGTATTCAGGCCGTGGGGTCCAAAGAGGCGGCACTATTTTTGGCGGGTTTTTATGCGTTCCGCGCCACCTTTTAGTCGCGGTTGGTTCAGCCAACCGCGACTAAAGGCCGCCGCAGTTTAGGGTTTTAGCCCCCCCAAACCTGTTTTCTGCTTAATTTGTATTGTTTTCTATTTAATTTGTATTGTTTTCTGTTTAATTTTATTGTTTTATTTCTTTTGTGCTTTATTTTAATTTTGAAGGAGTTTCACATATTCTACGGTACTACATACATGCATATATCAAAAAATATGTCAAAAATACATGCATAATATGTCAAAAATAAAACTAATTCAATTCAATAAGTTAAAAATACAAATAATATATCAAAAAATTCAGAAAAATAGAGCTAATTCATTTCAAAATTCTAAAATACAAATAATATATCAAAAATTCAGAGAAGTTCTTCCCGGCCGCCTCTGTCTTCCCACAAGTTCTTCCCGCCGCCTTCCCGCCGATTCTTTCCGCCTATGTCTTCCGCCATTTCTTCACGCCTCTATCTTCACAGACGATGCTCTTTTTATAGGCACGGCGCCGCTTCGCTTTGTCTTGTTCCTCCGACAGTATGCCGTGGCGCTACCCACGCGTCTGTTTAACCTTTAGTCCCGGTTGCACCAACCAGCCGGGACTAAAGGTTAGATGACCAGCTCTGGATTCCTCTTCTTCCCGCCATTTCTTCCCTGTCTTCCCGCCTCTTTCTTCCCGCCACTTTCTTCCCGCCTCGTGTCTTCCCGCTCCCATTTTACCCGCCATTTCTGCACTACATATATGTAGCCTGCTTGGCCACAAGATTATCACATCTCTACAATCTCTCATCACTCTCTCATGGCTTCCACCGCACCCACTCTAACCTACCAGCAGGTGGAGGAGCTGCGCCTCGAACTACTCCTTGTCCACCGGCTATCACAAGGCCCCACCGGGCCGGAGCCTGCGCCGGGCGGCGTGCCGTCCCTCCTGGCCCCTCGTGGTATCGCATACCGGGCGGCCATCACGAACCACTACTACCTCGACCTCACGCCGAGCAGCGGATGAATCACCGGCATCCCGATAACCAGCATACTTGGGACGCCTTCTTCATCAATCGGGCGTGAGAGGGCGCCGCCAGTATGAGGAGGACGGTGCGCCTCCTGGGAACTTCCACGAGGCGGCCGTTGGCTATGGTGGTATGGCCGACTCGCAGAAGGCGTCATGGACTACATCACGTCGGCGATATCCCCCGCGCTACCCTCGCTTCGAGCCACGAGCGCCGACGACAAATGACGACAAGAGCGACGACAAAGCGACATTTATCGACGGCATAACTTAGAAGGCGATTTACTACCAAGACAACGACGACGGCGGCTATGAAGACTACGAGTATGCATATTATACGCCTAGGCAGGAGTATGACTAAATCACTCCAAATTTCATGTATCATCAGTGGTATCTCGAATCATTCAAAATGGACACCAAACACATCACGGGTAATATAATTCACATGATCCATTCAACAAAGTTTGGTACAATAAATTATTACACATCATTTCTTCCCTTGTGTCCTTGCTTGCTTACGATTGTGCCGTATCCATGGAGCATCCTCATCATTTAACTTAATGCTTGGGTCGGTGTTCACTTTGAAGGGCTTAATTTCAGCAAACATATTATAATCTTCGACATGTCTGTCTTGTCCTCCACTCCCACGATGTTTCTTTTCCCCGAAAGAACAATGTGGCGCTTTGGATCATCGCATGATGTCTTGATCGCTTTTCTTATCTTTCCGCTTTCCTCGGTTTGCTACTCATGTCCTTCACATAGAAAACCTGAGCGACATCTTTCGCTAGGACGAATGGTTCGTCAAGGTAACCAAGATTGTTGAAATCCACCATTGTCATTCCGTATTGCTGGTCCACCTTTACCCCACCTCCTGTTAGCTTGAACCATTTGCACCGGAACAAAGGGACCTTAAAGGAGGGTCCATAGTCAAGTTCCCATATCTCCTCTATGTAACCATAATATGTGACCTCTTGCCCATTCTCGGTTGCTGCATCAAAGCGGACACCACTGTTTTGGTTGGTGCTCTTTTATCTTGGGCGATCGTGTAAAATGTATTCCCATTTATCTCCTACCCTTGGAAAGTCGTTATAGTCGAAGATGGTGTCTTGGCCAACATGTACAGCTGATCTACAACATCATTGTCATTCATTAAATGTTTTCTCAACCAACTGCCGAAAGTCTCCATGTGGGCCTTCCTAATCCAGGATTCAGGCTTCCCGGTTGTCGTAACGTAAAATATTCTTGTGTTTCTCAAAGCACGGAGCCACCAAGCTGGAATTGGTCAAGACAAAGGTGGTGTGCTTCAAATGAGAATGGCCGTCCATACATATCGTTGATTTCATTCCGATCGTGCCTTTTCCACTTAGTCTCCCCTCGTGCCGCGATCGAGGAAGACCAATCGGCTTAAGGTCAGGAACAAAGTCAACACAAAACTCAATTACCTCCTCATTTCCATAGCCCTTGGCGATGCTTCCTTCCGCCTAGCACGGTTACTTAACATATTTCTTTAATACTCCCATGAACCTCTCAAGGGGAACATATTGTGTAGAAATACAGGACCGAGAACGAAAATCTCTTCGACTAGGTGAACCAGGAGGTGCGCCATAATATTGAAGAAGGATGGCGGAACACCAACTCGAAACTGACAAGACATTGGATCACATCGCTCAGAACCGTGGTAGAACTTCTGGATTGATTACCTTCGAGAGATTGCATTGAGGAATGCACATAGCTTCACAATGGCTACTCGAACATTTTCCGCAGGAGCCCCTCAAAGCAATCGGAAGCAATTGCGTCATAATCACGTGGCAGTCGTGGAGACTTCAGGTTTTGGAACTTTTTCTCCGCCATGTTTATTATTCCCTTTATATTGGACGAGAATCCAGACGGGACCTTCATACTGCTCAGGCATTCAAAAAGATGACCTTCTCTTCTTTGGTCGAGCGTAGCTGGCACGACCTTGAAACCATTCCGGATGCCGGTCATCGTGGTCTTTCAAACGCTGTTGGTCCTGCCGTGCTTCCTTTGTATCATTTGTCTTCCCATACACGCCCAAGAAGCTTAGGAGGTTCACGCAAATATTCTTCGTAACGTGCATCACGCCGATTGCAGAGCGGACATCTAGGACTTTCCAATATTCTAGCTCCCAGAATATAGATTTCTTCTTCCACATGGCTGCGTGCGCCGCCTCCCTTCGAACTGATTGTCCGCCAGACCCTTTCCAAAGATGACTTTCAAATCCTTGACCATATCAAATACCTCAGCACCAAGCGTTCGCAGGCTTCGCCGGTGATCTGCCTTGCCGCTTGTAATGCTTGCCTTTCTTTCTTTCATGGATGAATTTTCGGAAGAAATCGACGATGCCCAAGGTACACGTTCTTCTTACAATTTGCCAAATGTACACTTTCGGTCTCATGTAAGCGATGCGTGCATGCATTGTATCCCTTATTTGACAGTCCGAAAGGTTACTAAGAGCAGGCCAATCGTTGATGGTTACGAAAAGCAACGCCAGAGGTCAAATTCCTCTTGTTTGTGCTCATCCCACACACGGACACCACCCCACAGCTGTAAAAGTTCATCAACTAATGGCCTTAGGTACACATCGATGTCGTTGCCGGGTTGCTTCGGACCTTGGATGAGCACCGGCATCATAATGAACTTCCGCTTCATGCACAACCAAGGAGGAAGGTTGTAGATGCATAGAGTCACGGGCCAGGTGCTATGGCTGGAGCTCGCCGCCAAAAGGATTCATGCCATCCGTATTTAGAGCAAATCTTATGTTCCTTGCGTCACCTGCAAAATCTTTGAACCATCTCGTCGATCTTTCTCCATTGCGCTCCATCCGTGGTGTGTCTCAACTCCCCGTCCGACTTACGGTCCTCTTTGTGCCATCGCAACAACTTGGCATGCTCTTTGTTCCTGAGCAGACGTTTCAACCGTGGTATTATAGGAGCATACCACATCACCTTGGCGGAACCCTCTTCCGGGTTTCGCCCTCAACATCGCCACCGTGGTCATCGCCTCGATCTTATAACGCAATGCGTGCATACCGGCATTCATTCAAATTCTCAGATTCATCATGGGTAGAGGATGCGATCGTTGATGCATGCATGTATCTTCGTAACCTCTAAACCTAGAGGGCAGACAACCTTCTTTGCTTCAGACGCGTCTTGGCGGGCAACTCGTTATCCTTTGGAAACATATTCTTCAACATTTTCAGCAAGTTTTCAAATGCCGAGTCAGCTACACCTGCCTCGCCTTCCATTTCAGCAAATCCAGTGCAGCCAAGCTTTTTCAGACCATCATCGCATCCGGGTACAGCGCCTTCTGTGATCCTCTAACATGCGATCCAAATTCTCCCTCTCCTTTTCGGTTTCGCGGCGTCTCCGTGCATCAGCAATGGTCCGACCAAGATCATCAACGGGATCATCACGCGCCTCTTCTTCACCTTCCCTTCACCTTCACATCCTCCATGAAAGTATCACCGAAATGAGCAAGATAGCTTTCATCGATGAAATCATCCCTTCTTCATCTTCTTCCATTATAACCCCTCTTTCTCCATGCTTGGTCCAACAATTATAGCTTGGCATGGAACTGCGTCAAGCAGATGCATGTGAACATCTCTTGAGGAAGAGTAACCCTTCCGATTCTTACAGATAACACCTGCACAGAAAACACAACCCCCCCGCTTGTTCGCATTAGCCACTACGAGGAAATCTTTCAAACCCGTAGTGAACTCGCCGGAGAGTCGGTTACCGTACATCCATTGCCGATCCATCTGCATTATTATAATATAAAATATATAATTAACCATCATGCATTTGTTAAACTAACTAGCTACAAACAATATAAATTAAACAATGAACTACACACATGCATATTTTATCAATGACACATCAAAGGTTCATCAAGTTGCTAACCGCGATCGAGGAGTGTGGCTCCAACACTTCATGTCATGTTTGTTTCATGCTCTTGGGGCATTTCATCAAACACCTTATGTGCATAAGAGGAACCAAAAGCAAACCTACACCCACTTGTGAAGAGAATGGCTCCAAATGGCTAAGTGTTGGCTGCTGGATGGGTATATATAGGGGAGGGGCTTTATTTGCGGGTGGCCTGGCAAACCGTGACGAATGGTGCGCGAAGGCCTTTAGTCGCGGTTGTCCTGGCAATCCGCGACTAAAGACCCTCACGTGCGCCAGCTGGCCACCGAGCGCCCTGGGCCCAGGTCTTTGGTCGCGGTTCACCTCCAGAACCGCGACTAAAGGTCCCATTAGTCGCGGTTCCTACAGCTTCGCGACTTATGGGGCTGGACGGAAGCCTGTTTTTCCACCAGTGTACCAAGCCATTTTATAAGGGTATCAACACCTTCTTCACCCCATCCTTGTGAAATCTATCACAATAATGTTGTTTAGCAAAGTACCAATGTTATATTGACGAAGGCACATCAGAAAATAGATCATGGACTACATTGAGACACTAACAATGCAAATGGTAACTGCATGTCTGAAATATACTTTTGCAAAGTTTGCCAAGCATGCCAAAGTATGTTTTGTGTACTAAGTCACTAGTACAACACATCGCCTCTGCCTTCAAAGCTTAGAGATCTCGAGTAGTACCTTCAGTAATATGTTTTATAAGGAGCTCTACTTTATAATGGTATAAGAAGGAGAGACTTGCAGTTGATCCCCCATGTAGGTGCAACCCTTTATCTCGACCGTCCAATTTTGCATCGATGTTTCGTGTAAAAGAAAACCTACTTTTTTTATTTCTCCCAAACAATAAAATATTTGGACTTGAGGCTGCAGGACAACATCACACAAGTACTACTATGTCT
Organism: Aegilops bicornis; assembly: GCA_021605145.1. NCBI lineage: Eukaryota > Viridiplantae > Streptophyta > Magnoliopsida > Poales > Poaceae > Aegilops > Aegilops bicornis. The sequence continues at coordinate 32,815,588 of CM038670.1, forward strand.
AGAAACTGTTTTGATTATTTTTGGGTGCAACAGGAATATCTAGAATGGTAATGCTTATTGTAAATTATATCATTTGAGAAATTTATGTTGCTTCAAAAAATCTGAAACATTTCCTGTTTTGAGTAGTTTTTGTATGATGTTGACCTTCAAAATTGATCTTTTTCTCACGGAAGACCGGGCTGTTGATCACAACCCCACTGTGTTTATTGTATGATATATATCGTTCCAAGGCTCCTGGAGGCTGGAGCTCCCATATGAAAAGACTGCTGGAACTGTGGTACGTACCACTATGTATAGTGGAATAAAGAGAAATACTAGTGTCGAACGTGAGTATCACGCCAATCAAGCGGCATTTGCGACAAGCGATGGTAGCCTGTCGTCAGTCACGTTGCCATCACGGCAGGCCTTTTGGTCTGCGAGCTGCTAGTGGATGGAACCAGTACGTGATCGATGATTGACGATGCAATTTATCTTTCTCCAACGCCCGAAAAAAATGGATAGGACATTTCGGTCGCCGGCCACTGTTGGTGAGTTCATCCTGAACCTGAATGAACTTGGAGAAACTGGAGTAAAATGACTGCGTGCAAAATGTAACCATGTACGCACACTGGAGTATATAGCAAAAAACTACCGCATTACAGGTCATGGCTACAAAAAACTACCATTTTTTAAAACAAAATAAAAAATCTACCACAAAATTGGTAGGCTGTTCCAAAAAACTCAAATGACTGAAGTGTTAGATGTTAACCAGGTTTATGACAGGGTGGGGCCCACTTATAACTATTGACCATTAAGACCAATAGCGCTGACCGTTAAAGCCCACATGTCATCAGCCCAGCCCATTAAAAAAACGATAGAAAACCACACATCCGGGTCAACTCCTCCGCGCTCGACCTCTCCCCTCCCTCTCCCGAGTCCGTTGGTGCAGGGCACCGGACCAGGGCGAGTATATAGCAAAAAACTACCACATTACAGGCTCTGGTTAAAAAAACTTCCACATTTCTTAATTTTTTAAAAATCTACCACAAAATTGGTTGACTGTTTCAAAAAACTCAAATGACCAAGCTGTTTAAAATTGATTCGGATTATGAGAGCTGGGGTACACTTGTCAGGTTGACCGTTAGCGTTAACCGTTGGCAGGTTATGACAAATAGACCCCACATATTTATAAACGGCAAACAGGTCCCTACATGAAAAATAAAAGCAATCGGGTCCCTGTGCTTTAAAAAACAACAAACTTTTTTAAATAAAGCAACCGGGCCCCCGCCGGCGAGCTCGTCGCCGGAGCTCGCGAAGGGACCCGTGCGCGTCGGCCGTCCTTGCTCTGGCGGCGGAGCTTGAGGGCATGCCGGCTGCTGCACGCGGCCCAGCAGCTGCTCCTGGGAATGGCGGTGACTGCTCTCGCTGTTGGGTGCGGCGCCCCCAAGCTCCTGGACCATGGCTGAAGCGCAGCCGTGGCCTGAGCTGCTGGGAATGGCCGGCGCGCGGCTGCCTGAGCTCCTAGGCATGGCGGCGGCGCTATTGATCTTGTGGGCATGGCCGACGGCATCTTTCAGGGAGGGGGTCGAGGCAGCACCGAAGATGGTCTGGCAGCGGCGTTGGCTCGTGTGCCCCGGTCGTCGGCCATGGTGGCTTCTGGTGGGGGCGCCCCGGTCCGGTGCCCTGCACCAACGGACTCGGGAGAGGGAAGGGAGACGTCGAGCGCGGGGGAGTTGACCCGGATGTGTGGTTTTCTCTCGTTTTTTATTGGGCTGGGCTGATGACATGTGGGCCTTAACGGTCATCGCTATTGGTCTTAACGGTCAATAGTTATAAGTGGGCCCCACCCTATCATAAACCTGGTTAATATCTAACACTTCAGTCATTTGGGTTTTTTGGAACAACCTACCAATTTTGTGGTGGATTTTTGAAAAATTAAAAAAAATGGTAGTTTTTTGTAGACATGACCTGTAATGTGGTGGTTTTTTGCTATATACTTGACCGGGGCGCCGCCGCCAGAAGCCACCATGGCCGATGACCAGGGCACACGAGCCAACGCCGTTGCCAGACCATCTCCGGTGCTCCCTCGACCCCCTCCCTGAAAGATGTCGTCGGCCATGCCCACAAGATCAATAGCGCCGCCGCCACACCGCGCGCCGGCCATTCCCAGGAGCTCAGGCCATCGCTGCGCTTGGGCCATGGTCCAGGAGCTTGGGGGCACCGCGCCCAACAGCGAGAGCAGCCGCCGCCATTCCAGGAGCAGCTGCTGGGCCGCGTGCAGCAGCCGGCATGCCCTCGAGCTGGATTCGCTGATGCACTGAGGCCGGATAAGTTTACCGGTGTGGACTTTAAGAGGTGGCAGGTGAAGACCATGCTCTGGCTTACTGCTCTGAAAATTTTTCACGCTAGTGTTGGTGCTCCAGAGGGAATGACCGACGAAGATCGGAGAAGATTCCAGGAAGCCAATACTATGTTTGTGGGATGCATTCTGAGTGTTCTTGCTGACCGTCTGTGTGATGTGTACATGCACATAAACGACAAAAAAATTCTGTGGGATGCACTGAATGCAAAATTCGGTGCAACAGATGCAGGCAGTGAACTGTACATCATGGAGAGTTTTCATGACTACAAGATGGTGAATAACCGTTCTGTGGTTGAACAAGCTCATGAGATACAGTGCATTGTGAAGGAACTTGAACTTCTTAAATGTGTTCTACCCGACAAATTCGTGGCTGGGTGCATGATTGCAAAGTTGCCTCCTTCATGGAGGAATTTCGCCACAACTCTAAAGCATAAGAGACAGGAGATATCAGTTGAAAATCTGATTGCATCTCTTGATGTTGAAGAAAAGCTCGGGCTAAAGATACCACTGAAAAAGGAGGTGAGGTTCAGCCATCTGCTAACATGGTGCAGAGGTACCCACAGAATAAGAACAAAGGGAAGAACAAACCTGTTTTCAACAAGCCTACCAAGACTACTACCTTCAAGAAGAAGAAGTTCAACAAGGCTGAGCTAGAGTGCTACGCCTGTGGGAAGCCCGGACACTTTTCCAAGGAATGCCCTGAACGCAGTGCAGACCGCAGAGGGAAAACAAGCTCCAAGACTGTCAACATGGTGACCGCTAGCAATACTGATGGGTATGGTAATTTACCTATTGTGCTTTCAGTATTTCAATCATCTTCGTGGTGGATTGATTTGGGTGCTAACGTTCATGTGTGTGTTGACGTCTCCCTGTTTACTTCTTATCAGGTCGCAATGGATTCTTCCGTCCTAATGGGGAATGGGTCACATGCTTCTGTTCGTGGCATTGTCACGGTGGATCTGAAGTTTACTTCGGGAAAGATCGTGCAACTAAGGAACGTGCAGCATGTCCCTACTATGAACAAGAATCTAGTTAGCGGCTCCCTTCTATGTCGAGATGGATTTAAGGTAGTTTTAGAGTCCAATAAAGTAATCGTGTCAAGATTTGGACAATTTATAGGAAAAGGCTATGAGTGCGGAGGCTTGTTCCGCTTTTCTCTTTCAGATTTTTGCAATAAGTCAATAAACCAAATTTGTGCTAGTGTTAATGATGATGCAAGTATTTGGCACTCTTGTTTATGTCATATTAATTTTGGTTTAATGTCTCGCTATCTAGCATGAGTTTAATTCGAACTTCACAGTTGCCAAAGGTTCTAAGTGCCATAGTTGTGTGCAATCTAAGCAACCTCGAAAGCCTCATAAGGCTGCCGAGGAGAGAAACTTGGCACCTCTAGAACTCATACATTCTGATCCTTGTGAGATGAATGGTGTGTTGACAAAAGGTGGAAAGATATATTTCATGACTTTGATTGATGATGCGACTAGATTTTGCTATGTTTATTTGTTGCAAACTAAAGATGAAGCATTAGACTACTTTAAAATCTATAAAGCTGAAGATGAAAATCAACTAGAGAGAAAGATCAAGCGTCTTAGCTCCGATCGTGGTGGAGAGTATTTTCCAAAAGTTTTTGATGAATTTTGTGAGGAACATGGTATTATTCATGAGAGGACGCCTCCCTATTCACCTCAATCAAATGGAGTGGTCGAGAGGAAAAATCGCACATTGATCGACTTGGTGAATGCCATGTTAGACACCGCTGGTTTATCTAAGGCATGGTGGGGGAGGCTCTATTGACTTCATGTCATGTCCTGAATAGAGTTCCCAACAATAATAAAGAGAAAACCCCTTATGAGGAGTGGGTTGAGAGAAAACCATCACTTTCTTATTTGCGCACTTGGGGATGTTTGGCAAAGGTCAATATTCCTATTCCTAAGAAACGCAAACTTGGACCAAAGACAGCGGATTGTGTCTTTCTAGGGTATGCTCAACGAAGCATTGCTTATAGGTTTTTAGTGGTAAAATCTGAAGTACCTGATATGCATGTTCATACTATAATGGAATCTCGTGATGCAACATTTTTTGAGAACATATTTCCTATGAAAGATATGCATAGCATTGCTAGATTTTCTTCTGAGATAATTCCTGAATCTAGTACAACTGATGAATATTTCGAACAATCACATGAGGAAGTCCTTGAGAAGGATAACAATGAAGTTCCTAGAAGGAACAAGAGACAAAGGATTGCAAAATCCTTTGGTGATGATTTCATTGTATACCTTGTGGACGACACACCCAAGACGATTGCGAAGCATATGCATCTTCGGATGTAGATGATTGGAAAGAAGTTGTTCATAATGAGATGGACTCAATTCTTTCTAATGGAACTTGGGAACTAACCGATAGACCATATGGTTGTAAACCTGTGGGCTGTAAGTGGGTGTTCAAAAAGAAGCTAAAGCCTGATGGTACTATTGATAAGTACAAGGCGCGGCTAGTGGCCAAGGGCTACACTCAGAAAGAAGGCGAAGATTACTTTGACACCTATTCACCCATTGCTAGAATGACCACCATTCGAGTGTTACTTTCCTTGGCTGCCTCTTATGGTCTTATCATTCATCAAATGGATGTAAAGACAGCTTTTCTCAATGGAGAGTTGGAAGAGGAGATCTATATGGATCAGCTCGACGGGTTTGTGGTAAAGGGTGAAGAGAGAAAGGTGTGCAAGTTGTTAAAATCCTTGTATGGTCTGAAACAGGCACCTAAGCAATGGCGTGAGAAGTTTGAAAGAACTTTGACTTCTGCAGGATTTATCATTAACGAGGCTGATAGGTGTGTTTACTATCGCCATGGTGGGGGCAATAGTGTCTGTATGTGGACGACATACTGATCTTTCGTACAAACATTAATGCAATTAATGAGCTCAAGTCTTTTCTATCAAAAAGTTTTGACATGAAAGATCTGGGAGAAGCCGATGTAATTCTAAACATCAAACTTATTAAGGATGAGAGTGGGATTACATTAACGCAATCTCACTATGTTGAGAAGGTCTTGAACCGATTCGGTTTTATGGATAGCAAGCCTTCTCCAACACCTTATGATCCCAGCGTGACACTCGGAAAAACAAGAAAGAAACGAGAGATCAATTAAGATACTCTCAAATTGCCGGTTCACTCATGTACTTAGCTAGCGCTACAAGACCAGATATCTCTTTGCTGTGAGCAAACTGAGTAGGTTCATGTCCAACCCGGTGATGATCATTGGCATGCACTAGAAAGGGTCTTGCGCTTATCCGAGAGGTACTATGAGTTACGGAATTACTTATTCAGGGCATCCTGCTGTGCTAGAAGGATATAGTGATTCAAATTGGATCTCCGATGTTGATGTACTTTACGCAACAAGTGGGTATGTATTTACTCATGGTGGTGGCGCAGTGTCATGGAGGTCTTGCAAGCAAACCATATTGACGAGGTCAACTATGGAAGCAGAATTAATCGCTTTGGACACAGCCATCTGTTGAGGCGTAATGGCTGCGTGAGCTCTTGATGGACTTGCCGGTTGTTGAAAAACCTGTACCGGCTATTCTTATGAATTGTGATAACCAAACGGTTATCACTAAAGTGAACAATTCTAAAGATAATGCAAAGTCATCAAGACACGTGAAAAGACGTTTGAAGTCTGTCAGGAAGTTGAGAAACTCCGGAGTAATAACTGTTACGTATATACAAACAGACAAAAACCTCGGCAGATCCCTTTACAAAGGGACTATCACGAAATGTGATAGATATTGCATCGAGGGAGATGGGTATGAGACCCATAGATGTTACACCATAGTAGTAACCCAACCTTTGTGATCGGAGATCCCGTGAATTAGGATCTGGGAAGAACAAGCTATTGGTTAACTGAGGAGAGTAATAACTTATGATCGCCTCCAAGTGAAGATGCAAAACTCTCAGAGCTGTAAGGCTCAGATCTGTAAGGCAGGTCGGCAACATGCCTTAATGTGGTTCTATTGGCTATAATTAGCAAAGATGTTGTCCTACAGAGCAGTCTTGAAAGAACACACCTATATGAGTTCTCGATCAGAAACGCCGCATGATCTATGAGATTTGGGTGATCTCTAGTAAACTCATGAAGAGACCAGGAGTATGACGATAAGCTCCAAACATGAGGGTAGCCCATCATGGTCGCATCGGTTAAGACTTTGAGTGAAACCTGTTCACACAAAACTAGCAATTCAAGGCATAGTCCATTGTCAAGTTGTGAATGGATGTAGCTTAAAGTTCTAGGCAGAAGTTCAACTTAATAGTCTCTGCTGAAACACTAGTATATTAAACAAGTGGTGAGAGAAGGCAAACCTCTAAATGGGTATTTGAGATCTGGTGGGGGATTGTTAGAATTAATGGGCTAGGCCCATAGCAATTTCTGAAATCTCAAAGCCCATGTGTAAAATGGCAAGTGGTGGTGCTAAGTTTAGTCCCACCTTGGAAGTTGAAGAAGAGTTGGACCTCTTTATATAGTGGGTTCTCTCCACCACTCTAAGTGGTGTGTGAGAAGAGAAAGGGAAAACCACACGCGCGCGCTCGCTCGCCTCGCCTCGCCTGGCCTGGCCTGGCCGGGCCGGGGCGTGGCGAGGCGGCGCGTACATGCGACATGCGCGTGAATGGTCCGCCGAAATCCGGTCCGTCTCCTTGCAGGAGCGCAGCTTCCTTTTGCCGTTTTATTTTTATGTCTTGGCGCATAAGTTTTTGATTTCTTGTCCGGTAAGTATCTGAATTAGAAACCGAGTCGGTTTGGGATTGTGGTCGCGACACAATACCGCCTCTGGTCCTAATATATATACAGCTACCGGCCGCGCCGAGACACACCGAAATAGGGTTTTGCCTCATCTCACAACTTGCGCCGCCATCCTAGTCTACTTCCATCCCAAACGCCGGGCGTGCAGCATCGGGCGATGGGAGAGCAGCAGGTCTCCGGAACCATTCGCCTTTGCGATCCTGCATCGGAGAGGACGATTTAGGTTTTTGGGAAGCGCCAGGCGCGATCGCTCAAATTCGTCATCATGGGTCGCCTTCCCTCCAAGTCGGCGGTGCTACTCATCGTCAGATTCATCACCACAAGAGCAGATCGTCGCCAACATCGCTATCAACACAGTCGCACCCATAATAGCTAACGATCAATACGCCCAACATCCTCTCGTTCATGTCTGCTTTCTACAGCTATTGTTACGTGTTTGCTGCTGTTATGCATGTCTTGTTGTTCTTCTAGTTTGCTAGATTATTGCATGCTAGTATCACTTCTAGTCATGAATTATTTACTGGAATTAATCATGAACTTGCCTAATATTCCAACAATCCAAAAACCTAATTATAGGCAATTTCCTGAGTTAACTATGGCTGGATTCGCTAATGCACTGAGGCCGGATAAGTTTACCGTGTGCACTTTAAGAGGTGGCAGGTGAAGACCACGCCCGCTTATCGCTTTGAAAGTTTTCCACGCTTAGTGTTGGTGCTCCAGAGGGAATGACCGACGAAGATCGGAGAAGATTCCAAGAAGCCAATACTATGTTTGTGGGATGCATTCTGAGTGTTCTTGCTGATCGTCTGTGATGTGTACATGCACATAAACGACGGAAAATTCTGTGGGGTAACTGAATGCAAAATTCGTGCAACAGATGCGTGCAGTGAACTCTACATCATGGAGAGTTTTCATGACTACAAGATGGTGAATAACCGCTCTGTGGTTGAACAAGCTCATGAGATACAAAGTGCATTGTGAAGGAACTTGAACTCCTTAAATGTGTTCTACCCGACAAATTCGTGGCTGGGTGCATGATTGCAAAGTTGCCTCCTTCATGGAGGAATTTCGCCACAACTCGAAGCATAAGAGACAGGAGATATCAGTTGAAAATCTGATTGCATCTCTTGATGTTGAAGAAAAGCTCGGCTAAAGATACCACTGAAAAAGGAGGTGAGGTTCAGCCCATCGCTAACACGGTGCAGAGGTACCCACATAATAAGAACAAAGGGAAGAACAAACCTGTTTTCAACAAGCCTACCAAGACTACTACCTTCAAGAAGAAGAAGTTCAACAAGGCTGAGCTAGAGTGCTACGCCTGTGGGAAGCCTGGACACTTTTCCAAGGAATGCCCGGAACGTGCAGACCGCAGAGGGAAAACAAGCTCCAAGACTGTCAACATGGTGACCGCTAGCAATACTGATGGGTATGGTAATTTACCTATTGTTCTTTCAATATTTCAATCATCTTCGTGGTGGATTGATTCGGTTGCTAACTTTCATGTGTGTGCTGACGTCTCCCTATTTACTTCTTATCAGGTCGCAAGGGATTCTTCCGTCCTAATGGGGAATGGGTCACATGCTCGCTCGTGGCATTAGGCACGGTGGATCTGAAGTTTACTTCGGAAAAGATCGTGCAACTAAGGAACGTGCAGCATGTCCCTACTATGAACAAGAATCTAGTTAGCGGCTCCCTTCTATGTCGAGATGGATTTAAGGTAGTTTTAGAGTCCAATAAAGTAATCATGTCAAGATTTGGACAATTTATAGGAAAAGGCTATGAGTGCGGAGGCTTGTTCCGCTTTTCTCTTTCAGATTTTTGCAATAAGTCAATAAACCAAATTTGTGCTAGTGTTAATGATGATGCAAGTATTTGGCACTCTCGTTTATGTCATATTAATTTTGGTTTAATGTCTCGCTATCCAGCATGAGTTTAATTCCGAACTTCACAGTTGCCAAAGGTTCTAAGTGCCATAGTTGTGTGCAATCTAAGCAACCTCGAAAGCCTCATAAGGCTGCCGAGGAGAGAAACTTGGCACCTCTAGAACTCATACATTCTGATCTTTGTGAGATGAATGGTGTGTTGACAAAAGGTGGAAAGAGATATTTCATGACTTTGATTGATGATGCGACTAGATTTTGCTATGTTTATTTGTTGCAAACTAAAGATGAAGCATTAGACAACTTTAAAATATATAAAGCTGAAGTTGAAAATCAACTAGAGAGAAAGATCAAGCGTCTTAGGTCCGATCGTGGTGGAGAGTATTTTCCAAAAAAATTTGATGAATTTTGTGAGGAACATGGTATTATTCATGAGAGGATGCCTCCCTATTCACCTCAATCGAATGGAGTGGCCGAGAGGAAAAACCGCACATTGACTCACTTGGTGCATGCCATGTTAGACACTGCTGGTTTATCTAAGGAATGGTGGGTGGAGGCTCTATTGACTTCATGTCATGTCCTGAATAGAGTTCCCAACAATAATAAAGAGAAAACCCCTTATGAGGTGTGGGTTGGGAGAAAACCATCACTTTCTTATTTGCGCACTTGGGGATGTTTGGCAAAGGTCAATATTCCTATTCCTAAGAAACGCAAACTTGGACCAAAGACAAGGATTGTGTCTTTCTAGGGTATGCTCAACGGAGCATTGCTTATAGGTTTTAGTGGTAAAATCTGAAGTACTGATATGCATGTTGATACTATAATGGAAACTCGTGATGCAACATTTTTTGAGAACATATTTCCTATGAAAGATATGCATAGCATTGCTAGATTTTCTTTTGAGATAATTCCTGAATCTAGTACAACTGATGAATATTTCGAACAATCACATGAGGAAGTCCTTGAGGAGGATAACAATGAAGTTCCTAGAAGGAACAAGAGACAAAGGATTGCAAAATCCTTTGGTGATGATTTCATTGTATACCTTGTGGACGACACACCCAAGACGATTGCGAAGCATATGCATCTTCGGATGTAGATGATTGGAAAGAAGCTGTTCATAATGAGATGGACTCAATTCTTTCTAATGGAAATTGGGAACTAACTCGATAGACCATATGGTTGTAAACCTGTGGGCTGTAAGTGGGTGTTCAAAAGAAGCTAAAGCCTGATGGTACTATTGATTAAGTACAAAGGCGGTTAGTGGCCAAGGGCTACACTTTCGTAAAGAAGGCGAAGATTACTTTGACACCTATTCACCCGTTGCTAGAATGACCACCATTCGAGTGTTACTTTCCTTGGCTGCCTCTTATGGTCTTATCATTCATCAAATGGATGTAAAGACAGCTTTTCTCAATGGAGAGTTGGAAGAGGAGATCTATATGGATCAGCCTGACGGTTATGTGGTAAAGGGTGAAGAGAGAAAGGTGTGCAAGTTGTTAAAATCCTTGTATGGTCTGAAACAGGCACCTAAGCAATGGCGTGAGAAGTTTGAAAGAACTTTGACTTCTGCAGGATTTGTCATTAACGAGGCTGATAGGTGTGTTTACTATTGCCATGGTGGGGGCAATAGTGTCATATTATGTTTGTATGTGGACGACATACTGATCTTGGTACAAACATTAATGCAATTAATGAGGTCAAGTCTTTTCTATCAAAAAGTTTTGACATGAAAGATCTGGGAGAAGCCGATGTAATTCTAAACATCAAACTTATTAAGGATGAGAGTGGGATTACATTAACGCAATCTCACTATGTTGAGAAGGTCTTGAACCGATTCGGTTTTATGGATAGCAAGCCTTCTCCAACACCTTATGATCCCAAAGTGACACTCGGAAAAAACAAGAAAGAAACGAGAGATCAATTAAGATACTCTCAAATTGTCGGTTCACTCATGTACTTAGCTAGCGCCACAAGACCAGATATCTCTTTTGCTGTGAGCAAACTGAGTAGGTTCATGTCCAACCCGGGGATGATCATTGGCATGCACTAGAAAGGGTCTTGCGCTATCTCGAGAGGTACTATGAGTTACGGAATTACTTATTCGTGGCATCCCCGCTGTGCTAGAAGGATATAGTGATTCAAATTGGATCTCCGATGTTGATGTACTTTATGCAACAAGTGGGTATTTATTTACTCATGGTGGTGGCGCAGTGTCATGGAGGTCTTGCAAGCAAACCATATTGACGAGGTCAACTATGGAAGCAGAATTAACTGCTTTCGAGACAACTACTGTTGAGGCAGAATGGCTGCGTGAGCTCTTGATGGACTTGTCGGTTGTTGAAAAACCTGTACCGGCTATTCTTATGAATTGTGATAACCAAACGGTTATCGCTAAGGTGAACAATTCTAAAGATAATGCAAAGTCATCAAGACACGTGAAAAGACGTTTGAAGTCTGTCAGGAAGTTGAGAAACTCCGGAGCAATAACTGTTACGTATATACAAACAGACAAAAACCTGGTAGATCCCTTTACAAAGGGACTATCACGAAATGTGATAGATATTGCATCGAGGGAGATGGGTATGAGACCCATAGATGTTACACCATAGTAGTTACACAAACTTTTTGATCGGAGATCCCGGGAATTAGTATCTGGTAAGAACAAGCTAGTGGTTAACCGAGGAGAGTAATAACTTATGATCGCCTCAAAGTGAAGATGCAAAACTCTCAGAGCTGTAAGGCTCAGATCAGTAAGGCAGGTCGGCAACATGCCTTTATGTGGTTCTATTGGCTATAATTAGCAAAGATGCTGTCCCTACAGAGCAGTCTTGAAAGAACACACCTATATGAGTTCTGATCGTAAACGCCGCATAGCCTATGAGATTTGGGTGATCTCTAGTAAACTCACGAAGAGACCAGGGAGTATGACGTATAAGCTCCAAACTGCTGGGTAGCCTCATGGGCGGTCGCACTGGTTAAGACTTTGAGTGAAACCTGTTCACACAAAACTAGCAATTCAAGGCATAGTCCATTGTCAAGTTGTGAATGGATGTAGCTTAAAGTTCTAGGCAGAAGTTCAACTTAACAGCCTCTGCTGAAACACTGGTATATTAAACAAGTGGTGAGAGAAGGCAAACCTCTAAATGGGTATTTGAGATCTGGTGGGGATTGTTAGAATTAATGGGCTAGGCCCATAGCAATTTCTGAAATCTCAAAGCCCATGTGTAAAATGGCAAGTGGTGGTGCTAAGTTTAGTCCCACCTTGGAAGTTGAAGAAGAGTTGGACCTCTTTATATAGTGGGTTCTCTCCACCACTCTAAGTGGTGTGTGAGAAGAGAAAGGGAAAACCACACGCGCGCGCTCGCTCGCCTGGCCTGGCCTGGCCTGGCCTGGCCTGGCCGAGGCGAGGCGAGGCGGCGCATACATGCGACATGCGCGTGAATGGTCCGCCGAAATCCGGTCCGTCTCCTTGCAGGAGCGTAGCTTCCTTTTGCCGTTTTATTTTTATGTCTTGGCAGACAAGTTTTTGATTTCTTGTCCGGTAAGTATACGAATTAGAAACCGAGTCGGTTTGGGATTGTGGTCGCGACACAATACCGCCTCTGGTCCTAATATATATATACAGCTACAGGCTGTGGCCAGAGACACACCGAAATAGGGTTTTGCCTCATCTCACAACTTGCGCCGCCATCCTAGTCTACTCCATCCCAAACGCCGGCGTGCATCGGCGCGTGGGAGAGCAGGTCTCCGGAACCGTTCGTCTTTGCGATCCTGCACCGGGAGAGGACGATTTAGGTTTTTGGGAAGCGCCAGCGCGATCGCTCAAATTCGTCATCACGGGTCGTCTTCCCTCCAAGTCGGGCGGTGCTACTCATCGTCATATTCATCGCTGTCAGCAGCAGATCGTCGCCAACATCGTCATCAACACTGTCGCACCCATAATAGCTAATGATCAGTACGTCCAACATCCTCTGTTCATGTCTATTTCTACAGCTATTGTTACGTGTTTGCTGCTGTTATGCATGTCTTGCTGTTCTTCTAGTTTGCTAGATTATTGCATGCTAGTATCTCTTCTAGTCATGAATTATTTACTGGAATTAATCATGAACTTGCCTAATATTCCAACAATCCAAAAACCTAATTATAGGCAATTTCCTGAGTTAACTATGCTTGGATTCGCTGATGCACTGAGGCCGGATAAGTTTACCGGTGTGCACTTTAAGAGGTGGCAGGTGAAGTCCACGCCTGCCATCGCTTCCGAAAGTTTTCCACGCTAGTGTTGGTGCTCCAGAGGGAATGACCGACGAAGATCGGAGAAGATTCCAGGAAGCCAATACTATGTTTGTGGGATGCATTCTGAGTGTTCTTGCTGACCGTCTGTGTGATGTGTACATGCACATAAACGACGGAAAAATTCTGTGGGATGCACTGAATGCAAAATTCGGTGCAACAGATGCAAAAGTGGAACTGTACATCATGGAGAGTTTTCATGACTACAAGATGGTGAATAACCGCTCTGTGGTTGAACAAGCTCATGAGATACAAAGTGCATTGTGAAGGAACTTGAACTCCTTAAATGTGTTCTACCCGACAAATTCGTGGTTGGGTGCATGATTGCAAAGTTGCCTCCTTCATGGAGAAATTTCGCCACAACTCAAGCATAAGAGACAGGAGATATCAGTTGAAAATCTGATTGCATCTCTTGATGTTGAAGAAAAAGCTCAAGCTAAAGATACCACTGAAAAAGGAGGTGAGGTTCAGCCCATCGCTAACATGGTGCAGAGGTACCCACAGAATAAGAACAAAGGGAAGAACAACCCTGTTTTCAACAAGCCTACCAAGACTACTACCTTCAAGAAGAAGAAGTTCAACAAGGCTGAGCTAGAGTGCTACGCCTGTGGGAAGCCTGGACACTTTTCCAAGGAATGCCCTGAACGTGCAGACCGCAGAGGGAAAACAAGCTCCAAGACTGTCAACATGGTGACCGCTAGCACACCGATGGGTATGGTAATTTACCTATTGTGCTTTCAGATTTCAATCATCTTCGTGGTGGATTGATTCGGTGCTAACGCTCATGTGTGTGCCGACGCCTCCCTGTTTATTTCTTATCGTGTCGCAAGGGATTCTTCCGTCCTAATGGGGAATGGGTCACATGCTTTTGTTCTTGGCATTGGCACGGTGGATCTGAAGTTTACTTCGGGAAAGATCGTGCAACTAAGGAACGTGCAGCATGTCCCTACTATGAACAAGAATCTTGTTAGCGGCTCCCTTCTATGTCGAGATGGATTTAAGGTTGTTTTAGAGTCCAATAAAGTAATCGTGTCAAGATTTGGACAATTTATAGGAAAAGGCTATGAGTGCGGAGGCTTGTTCCGCTTTTCTCTTTCAGATTTTTGCAATAAGTCAATAAACCAAATTTGTGCTAGTGTTAATGATGATGCAAGTATTTGGCACTCGCTTATGTCATATTAATTTTGGTTTAATGTCTCGGCTATCCAAAGCATGAGTTTAATTCGAACTTCACAGTTGCCAAAGGTTCTAAGTGCCATAGTTGTGTGCAATCTAAGCAACCTCGAAAGCCTCATAAGGCTGCCGAGGAGAGAAACTTGGCACCTCTAGAACTCATACATTCTGATCTTTGTGAGATGAATGGTGTGTTGACAAAAGGTGGAAAGAGATATTTCATGACTTTGATTGATGATGCGACTAGATTTTGCTATGTTTATTTGTTGCAAACTAAAGATGAAGCATTAGACTACTTTAAAATCTATAAAGCTGAAGTTGAAAATCAACTAGAGAGAAAGATCAAAGCGCCTTAGGTCCGATCGTGGTGGAGAGTATTTTCCAAAAGTTTTTGATGAATTTTGTGAGGAACATGGTATTATTCATGAGAGGACGCCTCCCTATTCACCTCAATCAAATGGAGTGGCCGAGAGGAAAACCGCACATTGATCGATTTGGTGAATGCCATGTTAGACAATCGCTAGTTTATCTAAGGCATGGTGGGGGGAGGCTCTATTGACTTCATGTCATATCCTGAATAGAGTTCCCAACAATAATAAAGAGAAAACCCCTTATGAGGAGTGGGTTGGGAGAAAACCATCACTTTCTTATTTGCGCACTTGGGGATGTTTGGCAAAGGTCAATATTCCTATTCCTAAGAAACGCAAACTTGGACCAAAGACAGTGGATTGTGTCTTTCTAGGGTATGCTCAACGGAGCTTTGCTCATAGGTTTTTAGTGGTAAAATCTGAAGTACCTGATATGCATGTTGATACTATAATGGAATCTCGTGATGCAACATTTTTTTAGAACATATTTCCTATGAAAGATATGCATAGCATTGCTAGATTTTCTTCTGGGATAATTCCTGAATCTAGTACAACTGATGAATATTTCGAACAATCACATGAGGAAGTCCTTGAGAAGGATAACAATGAAGTTCCTAGAAGGAACAAGAGACAAAGGATTGCAAAATCCTTTGGTGATGATTTCATTGTATACCTTGTGGACGACACACACCCAAGACGCATTGCGAAGCATATGCATCTTCGGATGTAGATGATTGGAAAGAAGCTGTTCATAATGAGATGGACTCAATTCTTTCTAATGGAACTTGGGAACTAACTGATAGACCATATGGTTGTAAACCTGTGGGCTGTAAGTGGGTGTTCAAAAAGAAGCTAAAGCCTGATGGTACTATTGATTAAGTACAAGGCGCGGTTAGTGGCCAAGGGCTACACTCAGAAAGAAGGCGAAGATTACTTTGACAC
Source organism: Aegilops bicornis (assembly GCA_021605145.1). Classification (NCBI taxonomy): domain Eukaryota; kingdom Viridiplantae; phylum Streptophyta; class Magnoliopsida; order Poales; family Poaceae; genus Aegilops; species Aegilops bicornis. The sequence continues at coordinate 32,831,379 of CM038670.1, forward strand.
CTATTCACCCGTTGCTAGAATGACCACCATTCGAGTGTTACTTTCCTTGGCTGCCTCTTATGGTCTTATCATTCATCAAATGGATGTAAAGACAGCTTTTCTCAATGGAGAGTTGGAAGAGGAGATCTATATGGATCAGCCTGACGGTTTTGTGGTAAAGGGTGAAGAGAGAAAGGTGTGCAAGTTGTTAAAATCCTTGTATGGTCTGAAACAGGCACCTAAGCAATGGCGTGAGAAGTTTGAAAGAACTTTGACTTCTGCAGGATTTGTCATTAACGAGGCTGATAGGTGTGTTTACTATTGCCATGGTGGGGCAATAGTGTCATATTATGTTTGTATGTGGACTACATACCGATCTTGGTACAAACATTAATGCAATTAATGAGGTCAAGTCTTTTCTATCAAAAAGTTTTGACATGAAAGATCCGGGAGAAGCCGATGTAATTCTAAACATCAAACTTATTAAGGATGAGAGTGGGATTACATTAACGCAATCTCACTATGTTGAGAAGGTCTTGAACCGATTCGGTTTTATGGATAGCAAGCCTTCTCCAACACCTTATGATCCCAGCGTGACACTCGTAAAAACAAGAAAGAAACGAGAGATCAATTAAGATACTCTCAAATTGTCGGTTCACTCATGTACTTAGCTAGCGCTACAAGACCAGATATCTCTTTGCTGTGAGCAAACTGAGTAGGTTCATGTCCAACCCGGGTGATGATCATTGGCATGCACTAGAAAGGGTCTTGCGCTATCTGAGAGGTACTATGAGTTACGGAATTACTTATTCAGGGCATCCTGATGTGCTAGAAGGATATAGTGATTCAAATTGGATCTCCGATGTTGATGTACTTTATGCAACAAGTGGGTATTTATTTACTCATGGTGGTGGCGCAGTGTCATGGAGGTCTTGCAAGCAAACCATATTGACGAGGTCAACTATGGAAGCAGAATTAATCGCTTTCGAGACAACCATCGTTGAGGCAGAATGGCTGCGTGAGCTCTTGATGGACTTGTCGGTTGTTGAAAAACCTGTACCGCTATTCTTATGAATTGTGATAACCAAACGGTTATCGCTAAGGTGAACAATTCTAAAGATAATGCAAAGTCATCAAGACACGTGAAAAGACGTTTGAAGTCTGTCGAAGTTGAGAAACTCCGAGCAATAACTGTTACGTATATACAAACAGACAAAAACCTGGTAGATCCCTTTACAAAGGGACTATCACGAAATGTGATAGATATTGCATCGAGGGAGATGGGTATGAGACCCATAGATGTTACACCATAGTAGTAACCCAACCTTTGTGATCGGAGATCCCGTGAATTAGGATCTGGGAAGAACAAGCTATTGGTTAGCGAGGAGAGTAATAACTTATGATCGTCTCAAAGTGAAGATGCAAAACTCTCGTGAGCTGTAAGGCTCAGATCTGTAAGGCAGGTCGGCAACATGCCTTTATGTGGTTCTATTGGCTATAATAAGCAAAGATGCTGTCCTCTGAGCAGTCTTGAAAGAACACACCTATATGAGTTCTCGACCGTAAACGCGTCATGATCTATGAGATTTGGGTGATCTCTAGTAAACTCACGAAGAGACCAGGGAGTATGACGTATAAGCTCCAAACTGCTGGGTAGCCCTCATGCGGTCGCACTCGTTAAGACTTTGAGTGAAACCTGTTCACACAAAACTAGCAATTCAAGGCATAGTCCATTGTCAAGTTGTGAATGGATGTAGCTTAAAATTCTAGGCAGAAGTTCAACTTAACAGTCTCTGCTGAAACACTGGTATATTAAACAAGTGGTGAGAGAAGGCAAATCTCTAAATGGGTATTTGAGATCTGGTGGGGGATTGTTAGAATTAATGGGCTAGGCCCATAGCAATTTCTGAAATCTCAAAGCCCATGTGTAAAATGGCAAGTGGTGGTGCTAAGTTTAGTCCCACCTTGGAAGTTGAAGAAGAGTTGGACCTCTTTATATAGTGGGTTCTTCCACCACTCTAAGTGGTGTGTGAGAAGAGAAAGCGAAACCACATCGCTGCTGCTTGCTGGCCGCCTCGCCTGGCCTCGCTTTGGCCGGGCCGGGCCGGGCCGGGCGTGGCGAGGCGAGGCGAGGCGGCGCTGCACGCGATATGCGCGTGAATGGTCCGCCGAGATCCGTCCGTCTCCTTGCAGGAGCGCAGCTTCCTTTGCCGTTTTATTTTTATGTCTTGGCAGACAAGTTTTTGATTTCTTGTCCGGTAAGTATACGAATTAGAAACCGAGTCGGTTTGGGATTGTGGTCGCGACACAATACCGCCGCTGGTCCTAATATATATATACAGCTACCGGCTGCGGCCAGAGAGACACCGAAATAGGGTTTTGCCTCATCTCACAACTTGCGCCGCCATCCTAGTCTACTCCATCCCAAACGCCGGCGTGCATCGGCGCGTGGGAGAGCAGGTCTTCGGAACCGTTCGTCTTTGCGATCCTGCACCGGGAGAGGACGATTTAGATTTTTGGGAAGCGCTGTGCGCGACTGCTCAAATTCGTCATCACGGGTCGTCTTCCCTCGAAGTCGGACGGTGCTACTCATCGTCGTATTCATCGCCGTCAGCAGCAGATCGTCGCCAACATCGTCATCACACTGTCACACCCATAATAGCTAACAATCTGTACGTCCAACATCCTCTGTTCATGTCTGTTTCTACAGCTATTGTTACGTGTTTGCTGTTGTTATGCATGTCTTGCTGTTCTTCTAGTTTGCTAGATTATTGCATGCTAGTATCTCTTCTAGTCATGAATTATTTATCGGAATTAATCATGAACTTGCCTAATATTCCAACAATCCAAAAACCTAATTATAGGCAATTTCACGAGTTAACTATGGCTGGATTCGCTGATGCAATCGAGGCCGGATAAGTTTACCGGTGTGCACTTTAAGAGGTGGCAGGTGAAGACCACGCCTGCTTATCGCTCGAAAGTTTTCCACGCTAGTGTTGGTGCTCCAGAGGGAATGACCGATTTAAGATCGGAGAAGATTCCAGGAAGCCAATACTATGTTTGTGGGATGCATTCTGAGTGTTCTTGTTGACCGTTCGTGTGATGTGTACATGCACATAAACGACGGAAAAATTCTGTGAGATGCACGAATGCAAATTTCGTGCAACAGATGCAAAAGTGAACTGTACATCATGGAGAGTTTTCATGACTACAAGATGGTGAATAACCGCTCTGTGGTTGAACAAGCTCATGAGATACAGTGCATTGTGAAGGAACTTGAACTCCTTAAATGTGTTCTACCCGACAAATTCGTGGCTGGGTGCATGATTGCAAAGTTGCCTCCTTCGTGGAGGAATTTCGCCACAACTCTGAAGCATAAGACACAGGAGATATCAGTTGAAAATCTGATTGCATCTCTTGATGTTGAAGAAAAAGCTCGGGCTAAAGATACCACTGAAAAAGGAGGTGAGGTTCAGCCTACTGCTAACATGGTGCAGAGGTACCCACAGAATAAGAACAAAGGGAAGAACAAACCTGTTTTCAACAAGCCTACAAAGTCTACTACCTTCAAGAAGAAGAAGTTCAACAAGGCTGAGCTAGAGTGCTACGCCTGTGGGAAGCCTGGACACTTTTCCAAGGAATGCCCTGAACGTGCAGACCGCAGAGGGAAAACAAGCTCAGAGACTGTCAACATGGTGACCGCTAGCAATACTGATGGGTATGGTAATTTACCTATTGTGCTTTCAGTATTTCAATCATCTTCGTGGTGGATTGATTCGGGTTCTAACGTTCATGTGTGTGCTGACGTCTCCCTGTTTACTTCTTATCAGGTCGCAAGGGATTCTTCCGTCCTAATGGGGAATGGGTCACATGCTTTTGTTTGTGGCATTGGCACGGTGGATCTGAAGTTTACTTCGGGAAAGATCGTCCAACTAAGGAACGTGCAGCATGTCCCTACTATGAACAAGAATCTAGTTAGCGGCTCCCTTCTATGTCGAGATGGATTTAACGTAGTTTTAGAGTCCAATAAAGTAATCGTGTCAAGATTTGGACAATTTATAGGAAAAGGCTATGAGTGCGGAGGCTTGTTCCGCTTTTCTCTTTCAGATTTTTGCAATAAGCCAATAAACCAAATTTGTGCCAGTGTTAATGATGATGCAAGTATTTGGCACTCTCGTTTATATCATATTAATTTTGGTTTAATGTCTCGGCTATCCAGCATGAGTTTAATTCCGAACTTCACATTTGCCAAAGGTTCTAAGTGCCATAGTTGTGTGCAATCTAAGCAACCTCGAAAGCCTCATAAGGCTGCCGAGGAGAGAAACTTGGCACCTCTAGAACTCATACATTCTGATCTTTGTGAGATGAATGGTGTGTTGACAAAAGGTGGAAAGAGATATTTCATGACTTTGATTGATGATGCGACTAGATTTTGCTATGTTTATTTGTTGCAAACTAAAGATGAAGCATTAGACTACTTTAAAATCTATAAAGCTGAAGTTGAAAATCAACTAGAGAGAAAGATCTGCCGCCTTAGGTCCGATCGTGGTGGAGAGTATTTTCCAAAAGTTTTTGATGAATTTTGTGAGGAACATGGTATTATTCATGAGAGGACGCCTCCTATTCACCTCAATCAAATGGAGTGGCCGAGAGGAAAAACCGCACATTAACTGACTTGGTGAATGCCATGTTAGACACTGCTGGTTTATCTAAGGCATGGTGGGGGAGGCTCTATTGACTTCATGTCATATCCTGAATAGAGTTCCCAACAATAATAAAGAGAAAACCCCTTATGAAGAGTGGGTTGGGAGAAAACCATCACTTTCTTATTTGCGCACTTGGGGATGTTTGGCAAAGGTCAATATTCCTATTCCTAAGAAACGCAAACTTGGACCAAAGACAGTGGATTGTGTCTTTCTAGGGTATGCTCAACGGAGCATTGCTTATAGGTTTTTAGTGGTAAAATCTGAAGTACCTGATATGCATGTTGATACTATAATGGAATCTCGTGATGCAACTTTTTTGAGAACATATTTCCTATGAAAGATATGCATAGCATTGCTAGATTTTCTTACGAGATAATTCCTGAATCTAGTACAACCGATGAATATTTGAACAATCACATGAGGAAGTCCTTGAGAAGGAAAACAATGAAGTTCCTAGAAGGAACAAGAGACAAAGGATTGCAAAATCCTTTGGTGATGATTTCATTGTATACCATGTGGACGACACACCCAAGACCATTGCAGAAGCATATGCATCTTCGGATGTAGATGATTGGAAAGAAGTTGTTCATAATGAGATGGACTCAATTCTTTCTAATGGAACTTGGGAACTAACTGATAGACCATATGGTTGTAAACCTGTGGGCTGTAAGTGGGTGTTCAAAAGAAGCTAAAGCCTGATGGTACTATTGATAAGTACAAGGCGCGGCTAGTGGCCAAGGGCTACACTCGGAAAAGAAGGCTTAGATTACTTTGACACCTATTCACCCGTTGCTAGAATGACCACCATTCGAAAGTGTTACTTTCCTTGGCTGCCTCTTATGGTCTTATCATTCATCAAATGGATGTAAAGACAGCTTTTCTCAATGGAGAGTTGGAAGAGGAGATCTATATGGATCAGCCTGATGGGTTTGTGGTAAATGGTGAAGAGAGAAAGGTGTGCAAGTTGTTAAAATCATTGTATGGTCTGAAACAGGCACCTAAGCAATGGCATGAGAAGTTTGAAAGAACTTTGACTTCTGCAGGATTTGTCATTAACGAGGCTGATAGGTGTGTTTACTATCGCCATGGTGGGGGCAATAGTGTCATATTATGTTTGTATGTGGACGACATACTGATCTTTGGTACAAACATTACTGCAATTAATGAGGTCAAGTCTTTTCTATCAAAAAGTTTTGACATGAAAGATCTGGGAGAAGCCGATGTAATTCTAAACATCAAACTTATTAAGGAAGAGAGTGGGATTACATTAACGCAATCTCACTATGTTGAGAAGGTCTTGAACCGATTCGGTTTTATGGATAGCAAGCCTTCTCCAACACCTTATGATCCTAGCTTGACACTCAGAAAAAACAAGAAAGAAACGAGAGATCAATTAAGATACTCTCAAATTGTCGGTTCACTCATGTACTTAGCTAGCGCTACAAGACCAGATATCTCTTTTGCTGTGAGCAAACTGAGTAGGTTCATGTCCAACCCGGGTGATTATAATTGGCATGCACTAGAAAGGGTCTTGCGCTATCTTAGATGTACTATGAGTTAAGTAATTACTTCTTAAGGGCATCCTGATGTGCTAGAATGATATAGTGATTCAAATTGGATCTCCGATGTTGATGTACTTTACGCAACAAGTGGGTATGTATTTACTCATGGTGGTGGCGCAGGTGTCATGGAGGTCTTGCAAGCAAACCATATTGACGAGGTCAACTATGGAAGCAGAATTAATCGCTTTGGACACAACTATCGTTGAGGCGAGAATGGCTGCGTGAGCTCTTGATGGACTTGCCGGTTGTTGAAAAACCTGTACCGGCTATTCTTATGAATTGTGATAACCAAACGGTTATCGCTAAAGTGAACAATTCTAAAGATAATGCAAAGTCATCAAGACACGTGAAAAGACGTTTGAAGTGCATCGGGAAGTTGAGAAACTCCGGAGTAATAATCATTACGTATATACAAACAGACAAAAACCTGGCAGATCCCTTTACAAAGGGACTATCACGAAATGTGATAGATATTGCGTCGAGGGAGATGGGTATGAGACCCATAGATGTTACACCATAGTAGTAACCCAACCTTTGTGATCGGAGATCCCGCGAATTAGGATCTGGGAAGAACAAGCTATTGGTTAACTAAGGAGAGTAATAACTTATGATCGTCTCCAAGTGAAGATGCAAAACTCTTAGAGATGTAAGGCTCAGATCTGTAAGGCAGCTCGGCAACATGCCTTTATGTGGTTCTCTTGGCTATAATTAGCAAAGATGCTGTCCTGCAGAGCAGTCTTGAAAGAACAGACCTATATGAGTTCTGACTGTAAACGTTGCAGTCTTTGAGATTTGGGTGATCTCTAGTAAACTCACGAAGAGACCAGGGAGTATGACGTATAAGCTCCAAACCGCGGGGTAGCCTACTGGCGGTCAGGTACTGGTTAAGACTTTGATTGAAACCTGTTCACACAAAACTAGCAATTCAAGGCATGGTCCATTGTCAAGTTGTGAATGGATGTAGCTTAAAGTTCTAGGCAGAAGTTCAACTTAACAGTCTCTGCTGAAACACTGGTATATTAAACAAGTGGTGAGAGAAGGCAAACCTCTAAATGGGTATTTGAGATCTGGTGGGGATTGTTAGAATTAATGGGCTAGGCCCATAGCAATTTCTGAAATCTCAAAGCCCATGTGTAAAATGGCAAGTGGTGGTGCTAAGTTTAGTCCCACCTTGGAAGTTGAAGAAGAGTTGGACCTCTTTATATAGTGGGTTCTCTCCACCACTCTAAGTGGTGTGTGAGAAGAGAAAGGGAAAACCACCTGCTGCGCCTCGCTCGCTGGCTCGGCCTGGCTTTGGCCTGGCAGCCGGGCGTGGCGAGGCGAGGCGAGGCAGGCGGCGTGCACATGCGACATGCGCGTGAATGGTCCGCCGAAATCCGGTCCGTCTCCTTGCAGGAGCGCAGCTTCCTTTTGCCATTTTATTTGTATGTCTTGGCAGACAAGTTTTTGATTTCTTGTCCGGTAAGTATACGAATTAGAAACCGAGTCGGTTTGGGATTATGGTCGCGACACAATACCGCCTCTGGTCCTAATATATATATATACAGCTACCGGCTGCGGCCAGAGACACACCAAAATAGGGTTTTGCCTCATCTCACAACTTGCGCCGCCATCCTAGTCTACTCCATCCCAAACGCCGGCGTGCATCGGCGCGTGGGAGAGCAGGTCTCCGGAACCGTTCGTCTTTGCGATCCTGCACCGGGAGAGGACGATTTAGGTTTTTGGGAAGCGCTGTGCGCGACTGCTCAAATTCGTCATCACGGGTCGTCTTCCCTCCAAGTCGGGCGGTGCTACTCATCGTCATATTCATCGCTGTCAGCAGCAGATCGTCGCCAACATCGTCATCAACACTGTCGCACCCATAATAGCTAATGATCAAGACGTCCAACATCCTCTGTTCATGTCTGCTTTCTACAGCTATTGTTACGTGTTTGCTGCTGTTATGCATGTCTTGCTGTTCTTCTAGTTTGCTAGATTATTGCATGCTAGTATCTCTTCTAGTCATGAATTATTTACTGAAATTAATCATGAACTTGCCTAATATTCCAACAATCCAAAAACCTAATTATAGGCAATTTCCTGAGTTAACTATGGCTGGATTCGCTGATGCACTGAGGCCGGATAAGTTTACCGGTGTGCACTTTAAGAGGTGGCAGGTGAAGACCATGCTCTGCTTATCGCTTCGAAAGTTTTCCACGCTAGTGTTGGTGCTCCAGAGGGAATGACCGGCGAAGATCGGAGAAGATTCCAGAAGCCAATACTATGTTTGTGGGATCCATTCGAGTGTTCTTGCTGACCGTCTGTGTGATGTGTACATGCACATAAACAATCGAAAAATTCTGTGGGATGCCTTGAATGCAAAATTCGTGCAACAGATGCTGAGCGATGAACTGTACATCATGGAGAGTTTTCATGACTACAAGATGGTGAATAACCGCTCTGTGGTTGAACAAGCTCATGAGATACAGTGCATTGTGAAGGAACTTGAACTCCTTAAATGTGTTCTACCCGACAAATTCGTGGCTGGGTGCATGATTGCAAAGTTGCCTCCTTCATGGAGGAATTTCTCCACAACTCTGAAGCTTAAGAGACAGGAGATATCAGTTGAAAATCTGATTGCATCTCTTGATGTTGAAGAAAAAGCTCGGGCTAAAGATACCACTGAAAAAGGAGGTGAGGTTCAGCCCATCGCTAACATGGTGCAGAGGTACCCACAGAATAAGAACAAAGGGAAGAACAAACCTGTTTTCAACAAGCCTACCAAGACTACTACCTTCAAGAAGAAGAAGTTCAACAAGGCTGAGCTAGAGTGCTACGCCTGTGGGAAGCCTGGACACTTTTCCAAGGAATGCCCCGAACTTGCAGAATCGCAGAGGAAAACAAGCTCCAAGACTGTCAACATGGTGACCGCTAGCAATCTTGATGGGTATGGTAATTTACCTATTGTGCTTTCAAGATTTCAATCATCTTCGTGGTGGATAAATTCGGTGCTAACGCTCATGTGTGTCTTGACGTCTCCTGTTTACTTCTTATCAGGTCGCAAGGATTCTTCCGTCCTAATGGGGAATGGGTCACATGCTTTTGTTCGTGGCATTGGCACGGTGGATCTGAAGTTTACTTCGGGAAAGATCGTGCAACTAAGGAACGCAAAGATGTCCCTACTATGAACAAGAATCTAGTTAGCGGCTCCCTTCTATGTCGAGATGGATTTAAGGTAGTTTTAGAGTCCAATAAAGTAATCGTGTCAAGATTTGGACAATTTATAGGAAAAGGCTATGAGTGCGGAGGCTTGTTCCGCTTTTTTCTTTCAGATTTTTGCAATAAGTCAATAAACCAAATTTGTGCTAGTGTTAATGATGATGCAAGTATTTGGCACTCTCGTTTATGTCATATTAATTTTGGTTTAATGTCTCGGCTATCCAGCATGAGTTTAATTCCGAACTTCACAGTTGCCAAAGGTTCTAAGTGCCATAGTTGTGTGCGATCTAAGCAACCTCGAAAGCCTCATAAGGCTGCCGAGGAGAGAAACTTGGCACCTCTAGAACTCATACATTCTGATCTTTGTGAGATGAATGGTGTGTTGACAAAAGGTGGAAAGAGATATTTCATGACTTCGATTGATGATGCGACTAGATTTTGCTATGTTTATTTGTTGCAAACTAAAGATGAAGCATTAGACTACTTTAAAATCTATAAAGCTGAAGTTGAAAACCAACTAGAGAGAAAGATCAAGCGTCTTAGGTCCGATCGTGGTGGCGAGTATTTCCCAAAAGTTTTTGATGAATTTTGTGAGGAACATGGTATTATTCATGAGAGGACGCCTCCCTATTCACCTCAATCAAATGGAGTGGCCGAGAGGAAAAACCGCACATTGACTGACTTGGTGAATGCCATGTTAGACACTGCTGGTTTATCTAAGGCATGGTGGGGGGAGGCTCTATTGACTTCATGTCATGTCCTGAATAGAGTTCCCAACAATAATAAAGAGAAAACCCCTTATGAGGAGTGGGTTGGGAGAAAACCATCACTTTCTTATTTGCGCACTTGGGGATGTTTGGCAAAGGTCAATATTCCTATTCCTAAGAAACGCAAACTTGGACCAAAGACAGTGGATTGTGTCTTTCTAGGGTATGCTCAACGGAGAATTGCTTATAGGTTTTTAGTGGTAAAATCTGAAGTACACGATATGCATGTTGATACTATAATGGAATCTCGTGATGCAACATTTTTGAGAACATATTTCCTATGAAAGATATGCATAGCATTGCTAGATTTTCTTACGAGATAATTCCTGAATCTAGTACAACTGATGAATATTTGAACAATCACATGAGGAAGTCCTTGAGAAGGATAACAATGAAGTTCCTAGAAGGAACAAGAGACAAAGGATTGCAAAATCCTTTGGTGATGATTTCATTGTATACCTTGTGGACGACACACCCAAGACGATTGCAGAAGCATATGCATCTTCGGATGTAGATGATTGGAAAGAAGCTGTTCATAATGAGATGGACTCAATTCTTTCTGATGGAACTTGGGAACTAACTGATAGACCATATGGTTGTAAACCTGTGGGCTGTAAGTGGGTGTTCAAAAAGAAGCTAAAGCCTGATGGTACTATTGATAAGTACAAGGCGCGGCTAGTGTCCAAGGGCTACACTCAGAAAGAAGGCGAATATTACTTTGACACCTATTCACCCATTGCTAGAATGACCACCATTCGAGTGTTACTTTCCTTGGCTGCCTCTTATGGTCTTATCATTCATCAAATGGATGTAAAGACAGCTTTTCTCAATGGAGAGTTGGAAGAGGAGATCTATATGGATCAGCCTGACGGGTTTGTGGTAAAGGGTGAAGAGAGAAAGGTGTGCAAGTTGTTAAAATCCTTATATGGTCTGAAACAGGCACTTAAGCAATGGCATGAGAAGTTTGAAAGAACTTTGACTTCTGCAGGATTTGTCATTAACGAGGCTGATAGGTGTGTTTACTATCGCCATGGTGGGGGCAATAGTGTCATATTATGTTTGTATGTGGACGACATATCGATCTTTGGTACAAACATTAATGCAATTAATGAGGTCAAGTCTTTTCTATCAAAAGTTTTGACATGAAAGATCTGGGAGAAGCCGATGTAATTCTAAACACCAAACTTATTAAGGATGAGAGTGGGATTACATTAACGCAATCTCACTATGTTGAGAAGGTCTTGAACCGATTCGGTTTTATGGATAGCAAGCCTTCTCCAACACCTTATGATCCCAGCGTGACACTCAGAAAAAACAAGAAAGAAACGAGAGATCAATTAACATACTCTCAAATTGTCGGTTCACTCATGTACTTAGCTAGCGCTACAAGACCAGATATCTCTTTTGCTGTGAGCAAACTGAGTAGGTTCATGTCCAACCCGGGTGATGATCATTGGCATGCACTAGAAAGGGTCTTGCGCTATCTGAGAGGTACTATGAGTTACGGAATTACTTATTCAGGGAATCCTGCTGTGCTAGAAGGATATAGTGATTCAAATTGGATCTCCGATGTTGATGTACTTTACGCAACAAGTGGGTATGTATTTACTCATGGTGGTGGCGCAGTGTCATGGAGGTCTTGCAAGCAAACCATATTGACGAGGTCAACTATGGAAGCAGAATTAACTGCTTTGGACACAGCCACTGTTGAGGCAGAATGGCTGCGTGAGCTCTTGATGGACTTGCCGGTTGTTGAAAAACCTGTACCGGCTATTCTTATGAATTGTGATAACCAAACGGTTATCGCTAAAGTGAACAATTCTAAAGATAATGCAAAGTCATCAAGACACGTGAAAAGACGTTTGAAGTCTGTCAGGAAGTTGAGAAACTCCGGAGTAATAACTGTTACGTATATACAAACAGACAAAAACCTGGCAGATCCCTTTACAAAGGGACTATCACGAAATGTGATAGATATTGCATCGAGGGAGATGGGTATGAGACCCATAGATGTTACACCATAGTAGTAACCCAATCTTTGTGATCGGAGATCCCGTGAATTAGGATCTGGGAAGAACAAGCTATTGGTTAACTGAGGAGAGTAATAACTTATGATCGTCTCCAAGTGAAGATGCAAAACTCTCAGAGCTGTAAGGCTCAGATCTGTAAGGCAGGTCGGCAACATGCCTTTATGTGGTTCTATTGGCTATAATTAGCAAAGATGCTGTCCTCTGAGCAGTCTTGAAAGAACACACCTATATGAGTTATTTGTAAACGCCGCATGATCTATGAGATTTGGGTGATCTCTAGTAAACTCACGAAGAGACCAGGGAGTATGACGTATAAGCTCCAAACCGCGGGGTAGCCTACTCGCGGTCAGGTACTGGTTAAGACTTTGAGTGAAACCTGTTCACACAAAACTAGCAATTCAAGGCATAGTCCATTGTCAAGTTGTGAATGGATGTAGCTTAAAGTTCTAGGCAGAAGTTCAACTTAACAGTCTCTGCTGAAACACTGGTATATTAAACAAGTGGTGAGAGAAGGCAAACCTCTAAATGGGTATTTGAGATCTGGTGGGGGATTGTTAGAATTAATGGGCTAGGCCCATAGCAATTTCTGAAATCTCAAAGCCCATGTGTAAAATGGCAAGTGGTGGTGCTAAGTTTAGTCCCACCTTGGAAGTTGAAGAAGAGTTGGACCTCTTTATATAGTGGGTTCTCTCCACTACTCTAAGTGGTGTGTGAGAAGAGAAAGGGAAAACCACACGCGCGCGCTCGCTCGCCTCGCCTCGCCGGGCCGGGCCGGGCCGGGCCGGGGCGTGGCGTGGCGTGGCGAGGCGAGGCGAGGCGAGGACGATTTAGGTTTTTGGGAAGCGCTGTGCGCGACTGCTCAAATTCGTCATCACGGGTCGTCTTCCCTCCAAGTCGGGCGGTGCTACTCATCGTTGTATTCATCACCGTCAGCAGCAGATCGTCGCCAACATCGTCATCAACACTGTCGCACCCATAATAGTTAACGATCAGTACGTCCAACATCCTCTGTTCATGTCTGTTTCTACAGCTATTGTTACGTGTTTGCTGCTGTTATGCATGTCTTGCTGTTCTTCTAGTTTGCTAGATTATTGCATGCTAGTATCTCTTCTAGTCATGAATTATTTACTGGAATTAATCATGAACTTGCCTAATATTCCAACAGTTAGCACACTCACAAAATTTTAAACAGGGTAAATCGTGGAAGAACTTTTGCTAAATGGGGTAAAAACGGATGAAATCTTGCTAAATGGTGTAATTAGTGCACAAAATGTTTAAATAGGGGGTAAAAACCGGATTCACTCTTTAATTTTTTTTGAAAAAATATGGTCGAATACTAATATGCTCACTTGTTTTTCTCTTGGCAAACATAAAACACACTGTGCAAAAACAAAGGTGGAAGAGTGGCGATCGATATGTACCGACACAACCTGCAAATTTCAGTGAAAATCTCTTTACTTGCACTACGGGAGAAAAAAAGTCATTGCATGCCCCCTACCGAATAAGAATGACCTAAAACACAAGTGTGATGATTTAATTTTTTGAAAAAAGATATGGTCGAATACTGATACGCTCACTTGTTTTTCTCTTGGCAAACATAAAACGCACTATGCAAAATAAAAAGGTGGAAGAGTGGCGAACGATATGTACCAACTCAAGCAAACTTCGGAGAGAAAATCTCTTTGCTTGCACTAGTAAACATGCCTGTGCGTTGCAACAAAAGAAAAAAAATCATTGCATGCTCCTATCAAATAAGAATGACCTAAAACACAAGTGTGATGATTTGATTTACATCCATCATTAATTATTTGCATAATGAAAAGTAATTAAAGTTTCAGTCTGACAATCTTTACAAATTTATCAAAAATGTCGCATTATTTAACTAGTGGCATTTGTTTAATGACTAATCCGTCGGCCAATTACGAGCAGCGGCAACCACAGGGCAGCTTGAAAAAGGAAAAATTTATTTTTGCCACTCTAGATTTAGCCAATTTTCCTTATGCCACTCTAGATTTTGACATTTCATTTTTACACTCTTAGTTTTTGACAACTATCACAATTACCATTCTTGTGGCAAAAGCAAAAAATCTAGAGAGGCAATTGTGATAATTGTCCAAAGCTAAGAGTGGCAAAAATGAAATACAATTATTTTGCTTTTGTCAAAAAATGGTAATTGTGATAATTGTCAAAAATTAAGAATAGCAAAAGTGAAATGTCATAATCTAGAATGGCATAAGTAAAATTGACAAAATCTAGAATGGCAAAAACAAAAATTTCCCGCTTGAAAAGGACCTTGAGCATGCTCGGAAAACCTCCTGGTATGCCGAGGCCCAAGAGGCGGCGGGTCGTCGAACCCATACTCGAAAAACTAACGAGTTTAATTAGCTCAAAGCGGAAAACGAACAACAATCGCTTGACATTGAGAAGCTAATGTCCCAGTTGGCCACTTCTGAGGAAGAGACCAGGCATGCTTCTGGATTTTTAGCGGGTAATTAATGTTTCCTAGAACAACCTCCAGCGATTTATTTTAACAATTCTTTATGATGTTATATGCAGCTGTCTTAGCTGGTCAGTTTGGCGACCCGTCCTTTCCTCCTTGAACGACCTCATGGTGCGTCTCAGCCGGAATATCCTATTCGCCGGATTTTGCGTCGAACTGTCCACCTTTGGCACAGACCAGGCGAACGAGCGATGACCTGAACCGGCCCATTACGCGTTTTCCGTCTTAGGAACCTTCTAGAGTTTTCCAGGTTGTTTTTTTTTTGTTTTAGGAACCTTCTAGAAGATTCAAAAAATGTTCCCATTCTCAAAAACTGTACATAAATTTCAGAAAAATGTTCATGTTTTCCAAACAATTTTCATAACTAAAAAAAATCCGTATATTCAAAAACTTAAAATTTTGTTTTCTTTTTTGAAAAATGTTCGGATTTCAAAAATTGTGCACGTTTTTAATTTTTTGTTTGTGTCATGTTTTTTTTATTTTTTCCTACAAAAATTTTTTTTGGTGTTTCTAAATTTGTTAATGTTTTGAAAAAATGTTCGCAATTGTCAAAAAGTTTCGCCGTTTGTAAATAATGTTCAGGCCTTTTTAAAATTGTTCATGGTTGCTTTAGTTTTTTAAATATGTTCAAAAATTAAAATTTTTGGTCAAGTTGAAAATAAATATTTTCCTTTGCAAAAATAGGAATCTGAAAATTGTTCATAATTTCCAAAAAAATCAATAAATGTTTCAAATCTGCTTCCATTGTCTTTTTTTAGGATCATCTGACTCCATTATCTGTTCTTAAACGTGTGTTCTAAGCATTTTGTTAACTGCCATCGTGCGCTCTAGTGGCTAGCTGCATGCAGGTAAAAGTGCCAGATCGCGTGTTCGAGTCCCACAGGCACCTCTTTTTCTCAGGGTTTGTGTGTCGTATTGTATTGCGTTCAACTTCGGTTGTACTGTGTCGACCCTGTCGTCGATCCCCCTATGCGGCGCGCGCTCCATTTGTCGGAATATGCGGCGTATAGCAGGTCCCGTCTCTGCGAGCTGCATCAGCAATCAAGAAAATCCATGGAGAAGGTTTTCCGGGCTTTATGGCCCGATGAGGCCCAGTCGAGGGACCTGGCCGAGCTCGCCCAACACCTGAAGTAAGGCAGGTGTCAGATTCAAACATAAAAGGTATCGGCCTACCGTGAAGGTACCCGAGAAGCCTGGCGATGACCAAGATGCACTATCGTCTTTTGAAGAGCGTGGAACTTGCCAGGGTCGGACCCAAAGGGCTTGATGGAAAAGAAATTTAAATCGACGGGAATCATGAGGTCTTCATGCTCCCTGCTCGGCTAACCGAGTAGGATTGTCGCCTCGACAAGCCCATAGATGGCCTCGAATAAATGTTGAAAATAGTTAATGTTGAACTCATGACTTTATATATCTATGTATGTTTATCATTTTGAAAGCTCAAATCCATACTCCGTTAACCATTCATTGGCTTCTACCTCCTCGGCCAAAGGACAAGGAGTGTTCCCACTATTGAACCGAGCTATCGGGTCATGTTTTCGGCGGAGAAGGCAATCCGGCCATGGGGTCAAAACGTGAGTCTTATGGAGAGTTATGTTATATTGTTTTTTAATGTAAGTCACATCTTGGGCGAAAAATGGTTCCTCTAACAGTCCTTTTGCCGGGGTGTCATGTTAGCCGATGTGTCGTTGTATGACATGATTTAAAATATCATTGACTTATAAAGAAGTAGGCTTCAAAAACCCTACACCACTACCTTTTGTTGAAAGGCCCTAAATTTTCACTTCCTTCATGCTGACCAATTATATTCTTGTGAATGCTAACTTTCGGCTTCACCCGTCTAAGGTACTTTATCAGGTTGATCCGAAAGTAATAATCGAGGTGCTCCCTTCACGCCCATAGTCGAATTGATCGGAAACGTAAAGTGTAAGCACAAGAGCCAGGCAACAAAGCTAAAAAAAAATCTCAAGTCAAATCGATGCATACACTACTAGAGAAAACCTTATCAGTAGCGCTGGTTTTTTAGCTACCAGTAGAGCACGTGGCCGTGCTACTGCTATGACACTGCAGCTATTTTTTAGCAGTAGTGCGTTTCTAAACCAGCGCTATAGCTAAAATACTTAGTACTAGCGCATCTTTCTTTACAAAGGCTACTACTATCTAAGTAGTAGTAGCGCTCCTATTTTTCTAGGCGCTACTACTATCAGGTAGTAGTAGCGCCCAGTTTGCTCCCCACACTACAACTAACTAAATAAAAATTAAAAATAAAAATAAAAGTCAGATTCAATATTCATGGATGCAAATCAAGACAAGTGCAGTGCAAATAAACTAAGTTCACAGAACCATCTCACAAACATTAACCACAATACCAAATTTAATATAACCACACCATCTCACAAACATTATAGGTACTCATATATAGTCAACATGCATGGATAGATCATAGTTGATAAGTCTACTAGGTAGTCATACTAGCATATATATGGTTCAATAGCCACACGCATATGTAGTTCTAGATGATATCAATGATGATCATCATCCTCAAGCCTTGGCAGTGGGTGTTCCTGATAGTAATTAGGATGGCCTGTCCAACAAGAAGATTCTTGCCAACGAGTAAGCTCTTCCACCCAACCAATTTTAAGTGTGTGCGGCCATCCATGTCCACGCCGTACGCACAGGTGGTGACCGAGCCCCTCGCGGTAACACGTATTTCAGCAGAGCCTTCTTCATCAGGCGTGATACCACAACTCACAGATAGGCTCTTTGGCAATTTCTGAATAAGAAAAACATATCAATTAATAAGTAGCTTCACACATTAATTGTACACTATCAAAAGATAGTACTACATTTCTACTAAGCATGAATTCTACTAATAAGTATATATGGATTCTACACTACTAACAGTTCTTTGGATTCTACACTTAGCATATATATCATTGGACTCTAGCTACACACTAATTAATTAAGCATGTCATCGGGCTCTATACACTAAAGCATATCATCGGCTAGCTTCTACACAACATATCATTGGACTCTACACTAAACATATCATCGGACTTTACACTAAATATAAAAATAAAGCATATCATCAAATTACTACAGTAAATGCAACATACCATGACATGCCGATCAACCATGGTACTTTTCAGGCGGGTCACGAATGGCACACCAACGAAGTCAGCACGTGGCGGAATTATGTCCCATTGGTTGCACACCTCCTCGCTCAGCCTCATTCTTTGAGCTAAGATGGCTTCATCAAGTGGGTCCTCATCATCCTCATCATCTTCCGCTTTGTTGACATAAATGACGGCCAGTTTGGGTCTTTCTGCTCTGAAGGAGAACCTAATCAACTAACCACCAGTGATATGCATGTGGGCGATGAAACGGACCCATCCATCTCCTCCCATATGCGTCATATTTCATCCTTTCTCGACCTCCATAGTGTAGGGGGCCCAGGAGCCTCAAAGGTCACAGTGTCTCCGGTCATCTTGTTGAATTCCAACTTCACATTGCATGGGACGATCTGTATAAAGAAAAACAAAATGACACTACAAGAAATATGTCAACTAGTGACCTTCTGTCAGTGACCCTGGAAGAATTGGTCATAGATCTATGACCATTTGAGACCAATTGGTCAAAAGCTGTTCGGGGGGCTCCAAACCCTAAACCATTGCGACCATTTTGGTCAGAAAGGTCGTAATTTCCTTATATGAAATGGTCATAAAGAAAAATAACTCTGGTCTGCTGCCTTATTTCTAGTTGTTAACGACCAATATAGATGGTTATAGCCTTGTAAATTGTGGTGGGTTGTGATGACTAGGCGCCATCTCATCAGTTTTGCCTATGTGTCATGTCCATGTGCTAATTTTTGCCATAGGTTGTGAAGCAACCTATATTTCTGTTATTCCAAAAATTCCCATAATTTTTTTGGATCATATCTTCATCAAATATGTCAAAAACCTTCCTTGCCTAGTTCAAAAATAAATCAACAATATTCATTTTCCTATTCTGTTCAGAGCAGCACTTTGTGAAGGAAGTGTTATTTATATATTATTGATTTCCCTAAAAATTTGTGAAGACATTCTTCTTAGTATACGATCCTCAGTCAAAACTCACGCCCATTTGCCATGTGCATTTCGCGTACCTCTAATCAAACACTTGGCTGCTAATTCATCTTTGAGTATAGTTCGGTCTCCTCATGAGAATCTTATGTTGTAATTTTATTCCTAGCACCTACCTGCGGAGTGCTTAACCCACTAGACATGCCTAGGCCGCCCAGAACGCATGGCAACGCCACGGTCCCAAGGTGACTAACCGGCGGGCATGCGAGCTTATGCACTCTAGAGTTGGGGCCCTCGGCCACCGTCCAAACCTCGATGTCTCGCCATAAAACCATGTATTTCTGATTAACTAGATACTTATTTACCTAGAAATGATTTTTGGAAAAAATAAGGACCAAACTATGAGGCAGCCGCAGTTCAAATTTGACCCGCTTCCAACTGAATCGGCGGGAATTTGTCTTTTTCACCAGAGGTGGATCAAAACTTTTGACACCCAACCATTTTGTCAATTGTGCATTAAATATGCCCTAGTATTTTATAAAATTGATTAGGTCCAATTTTGCAACAAATATTTGGTAGGTACTTCACAAAAAAAACTCATTTCGGGCATTCGAAAAATGGGAAAATGTATTTTTCGTGAAAATAAAATGAAAACTCCCTTAGGGAACATTATTTAGAATTCCAAGATGCACCCTTGTGCACATTATGAGATCATTTGAACAAACTATGCCATGAATGTGGCCATCAGATTGATCATTTGGCTTGAAAGCCATGAATCTTTACACCTGATAGCTCATCTCTGAGAACACTTTTTTATAATAATTTCCGTATTACAAGTTTATTATTTTTCCTGGAAACTTTCTCACATATAGTGACACAATTCGAAGGTTTTCCAATTTTTTGATTTTTTTTGAATTTTTTATGCCCGTTTCAAAATGCGATCAAAATGGCGGGCTTGACCGTTCCTACCTAGTGGTTGAATTTTGGAATTTTTTTGGCGTTTCTCTGATTAAATAGATACTTACGTACCTAGAAATGATTTTTGGAAAAAATAAAGACCAAACTATGAGGCAGCTGCAGGTCAAATTTGACCCGCTTCCAACTGAATCGGTGGGAATTTGTCTTTTTCACGAGAGGTGGATCAAAACTTTTTACACCCAACCATTTAGCCAATTGTGAACTAAATATGGCCTATTATTTTATAAAAATGATTTGGTCCAATATTGCAAGAAATATATGGTATGTCCTTCACAAAAAAAACTTATTTCGGGCACTCGGAAAATGGAAAATGTATTTTCCATGAACAGAAAATGAAAACTCCCTTAGGCAACATTGTTTGCCATCCCAAGATGCACCCTTATGCACAATATTAGATCATTTGAACAAACTATGCCATGAAAGTGGCCATAAGATTGATCATTTGACTTGAAAGCCATGCATCTTCACGCATGATAGCTCGTTTCTGAAAACACTTTTTAAAAATAATTTCCATATTACAAGTTCATTATTTTTCCTGGAAACTTGGTCACATATAATGACACAATGCGAAGATTTTCCAATTTTTGATTTTTTTTGAATTTTTTATGCCCGTTTCAAAATGCGGTCAAAACGACGGGCTTGACCGTTCCTAGGTTGTGGTTGAATCTTGGAATTGTGTTTATTTGATTAAATAGATACTTATGTACCTATAAATGATTTTTGACAAAAATTAAGAGCAAACTATGAGGCAGCCGTAGTTCAAATTTGACCCCCTTCCAACTGAATTGGCAGAAATTTGTCTTTTTTACGAGAGGTGGATAAAAGCTTTTGAAACCCAACCATTAGGTCAATTGTGCATTAAATATGTCCTAGTATTTTAGAAAATTTATTTGTTACAACATTGCAACAAATATTTGATAGGTCCTTCACAAAAAAACTCATTTTGGGCACTCGAAAAATAGAAATTTTTCATCCAAAGAAAATGAAAACTTCCTTAGGCAACATTGTTTGTCATTCCAATATGCACCCTTGTGCACAATATTAGATCATTTGAACAAACTATGTCATGAATGTGGCCATAAGATTGACCAGTTGGCTTGAAAGCCATGAATCTTCACACTTGATAGCTCGTTTCCGAGAACACTTCTTTAAAATAATTTTCGTATTACAAGTTTATAATTATTCCTGGTAACTTGGTCACATATAATGACGCAATGCGAAGGTTTTCCAATTATTTGATTATTTGAATTTTTTATGCCCATTTCAAAATGCGGTCAAAACGACGGGAATGACCATTCCTAGCTAGTGGTTGAATCTTGGAATTTTTTTCGTGTTTCTCTGATTAAATAGATACGTATGTACCTAGAAATGATTTTTGGAAAAATAAAGAGCAAACTACGAGGTAGCTACAGCTCAAATTTGACCCGCTTCCACCTGAATCGGCGGAAATTTGTCTTTTTCACGAGAGGTAGATCGAAACTTTTTACACCCAAGAATTTGGTCAATTGTGAACTAAATATGGCCTATTATTTTATAAAAATGATTTGGTCAAATATTGCAACAAATATATGGTAGGTCCTTAAAAAAAACTCATTTTGGGCAATCGAAAAATGGAAAATGAATTTTTCGTCCAAAGAAAATGAAAACTTCCTTAGGCAACATTGTTTGCTATCCCAAGATGCACCCTTGTGCACAATATTAGATCATTTGAACAAACTATGCCATGAATGTGGCCATAAGATTGATCATTTGGCTTGAAAGCCATGCATCTTCACACATGATAGCTCGTTTCTGAGAACACTTTTTAAAAATAATTACAATATTACAAGTTTATTATTTTTCCTGGAAACTTGGTCACATATAATGATACAATGCGAAGGTTTTCCAATTTTTTGATTTTTTTGAATTTTTATGCCTGTTTCAAAATACGGTCAACACGACGGGCATGACCGTTCCTAGCTAGTGGTTGAATCTTGGAAAACTTTTTGTTTTTCTATGATTAAATAGATACTTATGTACCTAGAAATGATTCTTGGAAAAAATAAAGAGCAAACTATGAGGCAGCCGCTGTTCAAATTTTACCCGCTTCCTGCTGAATCGGCGGAAATTTGTCTTTTTCACGAGAGGTGGATCAAATCTTTTGACACCCAACCGTTTGGTCAATTGTGCATTAAATATGTCCTATTATTTTATAAAAATGATTTGGTCCAATATTGCAACAAATACATGGTAGGTCCTTCAAAAAAAAACTCATTTTGGTCACTCGAAAAATAGAAAATGAAATTTTCGTCCAAAGAAAATGAAAACTTCCTTAGGCAACATTGTTTGCCAACCTAAGATGTAAACTTGCGCAAAATATCATATCATTTGAACAAATATTTGATAGGTCTTTAAAAAAACTCATTTTGAGCAGTGAAAAATGAAAAATGATTTTTTTTCGTGAAAACTTATCTTTGATCATGAGCAATTTAGATGGTCATAAGGTCTTCAAATTGTTTGCTGCGTTCTGATTGGTCCATGGGCATATCACGTGGATCATGGACATACACCGTCGGATGCTCGAGGATCCAATGGCAGTCATCAACCCTTCCACACCAACCCTAGCTTTGTCCTCGTGGTAATTATGCATCCACCCCCCCCTCGCCTCCTTTTTCCCACATCCATCCATCGATCCCATCGCCGCCGTCCATGGCCTCCCCCACGCCCTCCTGCTCTCGCCCCTCCCCTTCCCTCTGCCACACCCACAGCCACCACCCTCTCCCTCCCTCAGATCTCGATCCGCAGCCGCCCCCAAGCCCACCCCCACCTCCGCCCCAACCCCACTCCCACCATCGACGACCCTCACCGTAGACGAGGTCAAGCTCCTCCTCCCCTCTCCCTCCCATGGATCTCTCTCGCCCCTCTCGATCCCTCTCGAAGCTCCCGCATCACACCCTGCACCCTCCGCCTTATACTCCCAAACCCATGCCCGGATCAGATTCCTCGAATTCGATGTATCGATCGAAGCGGAGTGGGGCGGAGCGAGCTCGTTGGTGTTTGAGGCCGCAGACGGGCGGGTACCTGCTAGGTGCCATGCTCATGGTGCTCTTCAACGTCATCACCACCGACGAGGCCTACACCGCTGTAGACCATGTCCCAGCCACGCCACCCGGATGGATCCGTTCTTCCCGACGCGGCCGTCTGCGACGCGCACTGCTGCCACCCGGTGAAGCCTACCTCCATCAACGGTGACGCCAAGGCGCCTGACGGCGTCGAGATCCACCAGCGGAGGGGCAACGCGAACGGCAGGGTGACGACCAAGGAGGAGGACGAGTACTGCCGCTTCATGTTCAACTCGGCGGAGGGTGATGACCTGTACCTGGTTTTTGCCGTGGCCACTGCCCTGGCTCAGGTAATTTTCGCCCAGATTTGGGATGGAGAAGAGTAGCATACTGAGTTTAGGAAATCAATTAGGTGGCACTGGAATACTGAGTCTTGTATGTTTGTTGTACCATAGTTCTCAGCTTTAAAATTAGCAGTAGGATATCGGCTTGCAAGAATCTGATGCACCTAGTAGTACATAAAAATGTCTGTTGTTCAAGAATCTGATGTTCCCTAGCCAGACTCTTAGGTTTGAGCACATATTTTTTTTACTCGCTCCCGTCCTTGCGTGCCATCAACACAAGCTTTAGAACACCAGGAAAAATATTTGCATGTGAAGAAAACTTGAGTATGCTAGCACATACCGTGGCTCAAATGAGCAATAACAGACACATTATGAATGTTATTTTTCTTGCCCATCATTTCTGGGAGCTCCACTTGTGTGTAATTCACTATCTTGAATGTTTCTGAATATCACCTTGAATATAAGTTTATGTTTCAGAAGGTGCAAAGTAGTTAGAAATGATTGAGAACCCAGTAGGAAGAACTAAAACTAAATGTTTGACAGCCCAGTCAGGTTTCTTCTTGACGACTTCACTTTTGTTTTCCTCTAGCAGATGTTGCTCTAGAGCGGGAGATGGAGGGAGACCTCCTGCTCACAAACATGGGCGAGGTAAAATGCCTGTTACGGCATTGGATTTGTCGAGAATTTTAGTTCCAGATCCTATGCTTTTGTCATAGTTCATACATAAGCTTGTCTTATGCAATTCTTCTTGTTGTAGTTCTATTTTATGTGTTATTACCTGTTAGTACAAGACATCGAGTGCACGGCTACTAGTTTGCTTACTAGCTCTGTTCTATTGGGATATGTATATGTATGTGTGGATTTTAAGCATGGTTCGTGTATATGTGATAAGTGCATACCACTACAACTTCTCTTTGTCTGGTATTATAAGGCCATTTGATTGAATGCTTGAAAAGATGAGTCGCTAAAGTGAATGTGCTTCTAAGTCTCATGTAGTTTCAGAAACACATGCATTTATCTGCCATGCTTAGTTTTTCCTGATTATAAATTCCTCTGTAATTCTTAAAACTCTCCCATAGTTTTACAAACATATTGCATCGTCAGCCTGCATGTATCATCTGTATTCTTCTTTTGGTCCTTCTTTGGGTCCTGAGGATAAAGCTCCTCTGCATTGCTTAAAAGAATGGGAGTTTGTGAGGGATGTTCTCACGTATTACTGTTAGTGTCGTTCCTTTTCTGTCTTCTTTTGTCAGATTTTGTTTTTTGTAGTAATTTAAGTTCTGTTTTGTAGACCTGTTTGTTTGTGTTACTGTTTTGTTTGTCCGATGATAAAAAACCTGTTATTCATACCATCTTTCGAGAATGATTGGTCGCAGTGTGCCCATGCTGTCATTCTGCAATTATGAGGACAAACTGAACATCTTGACTGTAATTTTTCTGAATACTTCCAAACTTACATGTCATCTACTTTTTAGTTTTTTATTTTGTTGTTCACTATGTATAGAATATTGCTGGACAACGATGAAAACCGAATAAAACACACCATCTTTTTGGACACCTGATGACTGGACAAATATGTTCATATTTTTTTAAGTTGGTTTGATCTTTGTTCATAATTTTTTGGTCTAAAATCTTTCTCTATGAAGAGAGTACAAGCAGACGGGCAGTCTGAACTGATGCCATGTTGATATGTCTGCAACATCTGTGCTACCCTTGTGGCTGGCATCTGAGAGAAAAATTGTGCATTTTGTTCTTCTCATAAGTTACATTTTTTAAATACTTCTACTTTTTGTCATCTTTGCACTTAGCTTCTAGTATCCCTCTTTATTGCACTTGGTCTGAGGGGGATGTAGTGGGCGCGGATAGAGAAATGGTTTACTTACCAACCCTTTGCAGCGTTTGCCATTGCTCCTGGGTCAAATGGTCTAACCAATATTTTCTTGTTTAAATTTTTGCGCTGGCAAGTGATGATCAGATATCCCGCACTCTCAATGGAAAATTCCATGTGTGGACTAATAATCTCATCTTACTATCTGATGCCTTGCACTAAGCGCTATATTTGTCTTCCTTGTTATGCCATACAAGATTATCAAAACCAGGGGGCAAATGATGTTAAATATTATATGCTAAACACTGAATCTTTCATATGTTTACAAAACTCCGCTTATTACAAGACTCTGATGCGCAAGGAGTTCCGCAAGATGGCCAAGTCTTTCAAGAACCAGGTATTAACTCCAAAGTTTTGTACTTGAATTGCCCTTATGCTTGGCTTTAAAGTTACAACTGTAAGTCACGGCTTGTCTCTGCTTCCTCCTTGAGTTCAGAGTTGTGGCATGGCATGCTTAATTTTTTGGTGGACTTGTGTCCCTGATGATGATGCAACGTTGTTGCACTGCCAACCATCAGATGCAGTAGCTGCTCCTGCTTGCTACTCCGCCGCTGCCGCTCGTTGTTTTGCTACTGCTCCTGCTAGTTAGTCACTGCTGCTGCTCCTAAGCACTACTTGTAGATGCTGCTACTTGCCGCTGTTGATTCCTCCTACAGCCTGGCATCTGCCATTGTAACTTAATGCTGATGTAACATGCGAATCTATTGGTCATTCTTATTGTCTTTAAAGAAGTCAATGTACCTACCTCTATTTTGTGCTATGTTATTATCTTTGATCAGTATCAGTTGTGTCTCTTAGAGAGACACTCCTACCTTTTCTGACTTGAGTTGTTAACTATTGTTCCATACTTTTGTAGCTACAACAAAAAATCTTTGAATTTGGTACTGCATGAGTTTTTACTACTGCTTACACAGAGAGTATTTGCTACTACTAAAACTGCGATTTTGTATGCATTGCTACCTGATGAGTGCTTTCTTTGTAATATTTCACCTTGGCATGCATATGTTTGTTCGGTTTGAACTTTGCATGACATGATATAATTATTTCCAGTGTTTTTCTCAACTTATTTTCATTGATACTTGATATATACTTAGCTTGTACTTGAAGCTGTGGGTTAATGTGGTGATTTTCTTCTACTTGGATGCATTGGTACCCCCATAATCGAGCGCATGGATGCAATGGCAAGAAGATCATGGCTGTGCGCATCATCAAGCACACCACGGAGATAATCGACCTCCTCACCGATGGTAACTCAATCTAGATCATCACTTTATACTCTCCTACCTTTGTGATGTTAGTATGCTTCTGCTGACTATGCAATGTGACTTACAATTCCTAGTTGTGCATGCTTGGAAGTGCGTTATATCGACTAGAGGGGGGTGAATAGGCGATTTTTATGAATTCTTCACTGAGGATTTTGCGGGTGAGGAAATTCCTAAATGAAGAACTACTTGCAGCGGAATAAGTATTCAAAAGTAAACATAGCAGAACACACACATAGTCATCATGATGAAATGAAGACAAGCACAGAGTACAGAAAGCGTAAGCACATGATAGCACAAGATGAAGATGGACAGACTAAAGAAATTGAACTGAGGAAATTGAGAAAGTCTTCAGTCAAAGTCTTCAAACAGATATGAACAAGCACACAGCAACAGAGATGAGGAAATGAATGAGTTGAGGAAATAGAACCAGTAAACTCGGTGAAGACAATGATTTGGTAGACCAGTTCCAACTGATGTCTCAGTTGTACATCTAGTTGGAGCGGCTGAGTATTTGAACTCGAGAACACCCAGTCCCGGACACACAGTCCTCACCGTATTCTCCTTGAGCTAAAGTCACACAGACCTCGCCCAATCACTCGTGGTAAGTGTTCAGGTGACTTCCGGACCTTCACAAACTCGTTCACTCGGCGATCCAGAATTCCTCTTGGATGCTCTAGACCTTGACGCCTAACCGTCTGGAAGAAGCACAGTCTTCAAAGGAAACAAGCATCTGATCCACGCAGGATCAATCTCTTCAGTGATGCTCAATCACTTTGGGGTTTTGTAGGTTTGGGTTTGGGTTTTCCTCACTTGATGATTTTCACTCAAAGTCTTCGGAGGATGCGATGCTCTCAATTGACAAGTGTCAGTTTCTCTCGGAGCAGACAACCAACTAGTGGTTATAGGGAGTGGCTATTTATAGCCTAGGGAGCAGCCCGACATGATAAGACATAAATGTCCTTGTCTGATATGATCGTTAGGTGGGTAGATATTTGGGACAGCTCGCGCATAGCACAGCAACGGTCAGAATATTTGACTCTGAAATTCCTCAGGGCTATCATGTTCCTCACTATGTAGGCAATCCGCACTGGCGAATTCCTAACTCCTCGGTCAGAACAAATTCCTCAAAGACCAGAAGAACTTCGTCTCCTTTGAAGAATATGACTGAACTGTGTGAGATTTCCAATGGCTTCACTCAAGGGATTGGTAGGTGTAGGATTTTGAGTTGAGCATCACATGGAAATTTTTCCTTAGTATTTCCTCGAATTTCTTTAACAAAGACGGTGTTTCCTATGACTCAAGAAAGAGAAAATGAAACTATGAAATACAGAGTCTTCACGCTTCATGTTCCTCGAATGATTTCCAAGTCTTCAAGGTCACACCAATTTCTTCACTTTCAAAATCTTCAGAAAGTCTTCAGATATCCAAAGTCTTCAGTTGAAGAACTTCATTTTTAGGGGTCGACTTTCTCTATAAATATCAAACTCCTTATAGACTTATAGACCTGTGTACACTCACAAAGGCATCAGTCTCTTAACCTATAAGTCTTCAATACACCAAAATCACTAAGGGGCATTAGATGCACTTACAATCTCCCCCTTTTTGGTGATTGATGACAATATAGGTCAAGTTTTCAACAGGGATAAACATGTGAAGTGTAAATACTGATATTGAGGAATTTGATTGCATGATATAGAAAAACTCCCCCTGAAGATGTGCATAATGAGGAATTTGCTTTTGAAGCAATGCACACTTGAAGAGTATAATCATGGAGATCTCCCCCTATATCTTGTAATTCATACACACATTTGACATATAATATGAAGAATTTGAAATGCATGATGAAATATGGTGACTAATGTAATTCAGCATGCGTGCATTGACATTAATGAGGAATAAGCATGCATAAGAACTCAGCAAAAGTATCAGGCCACTATAGAGTTTAAGATTACAACTCGATCCAGAAAAGTCATCAAAAGAACGAGAGTTGTAACTTAGAAAAAAACGCCCATATAAGATAGACCCGCTTGAAGACTAACTCAAATTTGTCCCCCTTTTTCATGGAATGACCAAAAGGGTTGAAAATGAGGACTAACGCCCCTGAAGAATATCATGAAGATGGAGGAGCGCCAGCGTCATTGGGGTCTTGAGTCGATGTAGGGCCTGCTGTAGTGTCGTCCAAGTCTTCATACTCATCCGTGTCGCGTGATGAAGAATATGAACTGGCGACCAAGGGAGAAACCTTGATCTTCTTGAGCTTCTTTGGTGGAGGAGCAGACCAGTGAAAGTCTTCTTTGAAGCCCATTTGCTTCAGATCTTCTTCACCATACAGATGTGACAGAATTGCCTAGGTGCGATGAAAGACTTCATGGAGTTAGTAATGGTTTTTCTTCACTGCATTATGTGTAGAGGTCATGTTGTGAAGAATAGAGCCAAACTGACGCTTAAACCATTTGTGGTTTTGATCCCCCTTCTGGTGAAGACTTAGAAGAAGCTCACGGTCAGTCATCACACGAGGATCTGTAGCTTGAGGACTCGACTTGGGAGCATTCGCAGCAGAATCATGAGTGGCAGAGTCATCATTGGTGGAGTAAGATGCAGCTTTGCGGAACTGACCATCCAATGGGCAGATGCCTTCATCGATAATAGTTGGTGCTTTGCCCTTTTCTTCAGCTGAAGAATATGTCCGTTTGAGGACTTCAATCGGGGGCAAGTAGCTGTCATGGTTGAGAGTGTCAGCCTTGTATTAGAGTGAAGACCTTGTTCTGAGGAATCTCATGATCCATGGAGCATAAGGCTTCAGCTCAAACGGTGGAAGTGCAACATTTGCAAGAGTCCTCATAAATAAATCATGATAATTGATAGGGCTGCCATGCATTATATTGAATAGCATATTCTTCATCATCCCAACAATTTCTTCATCAGATGAGTCATGACCTTTGATGGGACTCATAGTCTTCGTAGAATGCGATAGATGGTTCTTGGCACGTACATCAATTCCTTCACGAGGAATTTGGTCCTTGGGGCTTGACCAGGATTCAGGGGCTTCATGAGCACTTGCATGTAATGAGCAGTGAGTTCAGGCTCATCGTATAGAAAAATGAGCTCCTTCAGGTGGAGGACTGAGTGGCAAGGCATGAAGCAATTCATAGGTTGGTGCCTTGTAGTGAGTGTTTTCGGTCATCTAGTCCAACACCCTAGAGTTGATGTCATTATCTTCACCAGTGATGTGCAACGTTGCATAGAACTAAAGAATAAGCTCTTCATTCCAATCCACTATGTCAGTGCAAAAGTTGAGCAGTCCTGCATCGTGAATCATACTGAGGACTGGTGTGAAGCAAGGCATTGATTCCATGTCCACGTGAGGAATATGCTGGTGGTCGAAGACTTTGTCCTTGTTGAAGAGTACTGAAGAATATAAGTTGGCCTGGCTGGCAGTCCAGAAACGATTCCTTCTAAGACGAGCATTGTCATATGGGTTGAATTCAGTGAAGAACACATGCTCGCCGAAGAAATCATCAGCCTTGAATTTTTGCTTCTTTGAGAAGGGATCCTTCGACTTGGGTTGAGGAGTGTCGGTTAACTGCATCACCACCTCAGGAATCGCAATCTCAGGTTCCTCATGCTGAGGAATTTCAGGCTCTTCTTCAGTTGCAGCCTGGGTCATCAATTCTTCATTTATAATTTCTACAACACTAGTGGCTAGAATTTCTTCATGGACAGACGAGGTTGCTTGAGGTTCTTCAGATCCCATTTGCACTTCAGTAGCAGTAGGGGACTGAGGAATTGCTTGAAGTGGAGTGAACATCGGATAGTTGGGGTGCTGACTTTCCCAAAAGTCATCATTCAGCACAGGTGTGGTACAGCCAATGTCCACGTCCTCATCTTCCATTTCTTCAACACCTGCCTCTTCAGCAGTAAACTGAGGCATAGGTGAGGAAACAACTGGGGTTGAAGGGATTTTGTCCACTTCAATTTCTTCATCCAACTGCTCTGTCGAAGCAGCAGAAGGAGTTTCTTCATCGGCTTCATCGGGAATCACATAATCTTCACCAAAAGGAACAAGGTCCTTTGATGGCAAGTAAGAGACAGGAACGGCATCAATTGGATTGTCAATTGAACTTGTCAAAGGCTTCATTTTCTTCGGAGCTGAAGAATCTGATGAAGCTGATGCCTTCCTCTTTTTCATCGCTGCACGCTCTGCAGCTTGGTATTCTTCGCATCTGATGCAGATGGAAGGATCAGAGTGGGTGTAGGTGCAGGAGGTGCAGAGGACTTTGGTTCAGTTTCTTCAGGCGCAACTGATGCAGTTGCCCTGACTTCTTCATTTTCTTCAAGCGCACCGCTAGTGGATGCCCTGGCAATTTCTTCAGCGGCTGGATTGAGGTCATCAGCCCTGGTACTCTCATTTTCTTCAGCAGCCTGACTATCATCAGTGGTGCTAGCATGTTCTTTAGTAGGCTGAGCAGATGCTTTAGCCTGAGGAACTTCAACGTGCACAGGTGCTGCAGCAGTAGAAGTGAGTTTCTTCGTCAAATTGACGAACCGAACCTTGGCTCCCTTCCAATCAGCATAGTACCGATTGAATTCATCACTCAGTTGCTTGATTTCAGTTTGCAACGCAATGAGTTGATCAGGAGTAAGAGTGAGGACATTGTCCTTAAGGAAGCGTTGTTTCTTGTATTGCGCTTTCTTCAGCCTCCTGCCTTCT
Source organism: Aegilops bicornis (assembly GCA_021605145.1). Lineage (NCBI taxonomy): Eukaryota > Viridiplantae > Streptophyta > Magnoliopsida > Poales > Poaceae > Aegilops > Aegilops bicornis. The sequence goes on from CM038670.1 coordinate 32,862,409, forward strand.
TCAAATTTCCACTTTTCTTCCTCAATGAAGGCAGTAAGAACATGACTTTTAACCAGGAGTGAGTTTCGTCTCCGGTAAAGGTGTGTTAGGGTCTTTGTGCCATAGGTCAATGAAATTGAGGATCAACTTTGGATCCAATAGCAGTGGCACATTACTGCCTTTGGCTCTAGCGGCCCTGGCTTGCATGTCTTTGATGATTTCGGCAAGTTCTTCATCATCAGCCTCATCGTCATCAGAGGGTACTTGGAAGGTGACCTGCTTCTTGTGAGGACTTGGTCGAATGCCTCGTCCAGCAGTGGCCTTTTTCTTCAGCAGAAGAATTTGGTGCAGCAGTGGAACTAGCAGATGCTCCAGAGGCAATTGAGATGCCAGTTGTCCTTTGGCACGTGGAGAGATGCACAGGTGCCGAGGATTTGGTCGGAGCAGCTGAAGACTTTGTCGAAGGAGCTGAGGACTGTGGAGGAGGAGGAGCAGACTGAGGAGTTGGTCGTGAGGGCTTTGAAGAGTCTGGCCTTGAGGGCATTGTTGAAGAGCTTGGCCGTGAGGGCATTGAAGAAGAAGCACTTGACTTATGCGCAGGCTTCTTAGGCATTGCCTTCCTAGGCTTACTAGCAGAGGCCTCAGCAGTGGTAGCAGCAGCAGCAGATTCTTCATTGAATTTCCTCACTGCTTCCTTTGCTTGTTTGGCCAGTTTGGCCTGGCGCCTTGCCCATTCACCAGGATAATCCTCGCCGCGCTTGAGGCTGGTGGGGTCTGCCAATTGGCCAGGTGCCAATGGTGGTCTTGGGCATGGAGGGTTGAGTGCGAATTTTTTCATGTACTTGGGACTAACATACCTGTACTCCCTCCATTCCCATGGCCATCTCCTCTCTATCCTTTTTATGCGCACCTTGTGCTGATTTTTGTCCTCCTTGCCAAATTTGGCCTCATCAGGAGTGCAGTAATCCTTGTATATGTCCTCAGGGATTTCGAAAGCAGTATTGACCTCAGGCCTCTTTTCTCCCTTCTGTGGCTTCTTATCAGGCATTTTCTTCAGCTGAGGAAAATGAACAACTGAAGTTTCTGAAGAGGTGTGCAACTTTTCTTCAAGGAAAGCTGCAAATGAGTTAAATTGATGAGAACCTAGAGATTCAGCAGCGGACATGAGTACCTATGAACAGAGTATAGTTGCGAGGAATTTGGAGAGGTCATATGCGTTCTCAGAAGGTTTTCAAAAAGAATAGGTTTGAGCAATTTGACCAGATGAGTCTTGAAGAATTTCACTAAGTGTTCTTAATCTTAGGTTCCAGAGTTGTATAGATTGAAAATCCACACAATTGAGGAATCTTGAAGGAAATCATCGCTTAGAGAAACGAATCAAGAGCAGATAACACGTGAGGTGTTTAGTGTGTGAAGATTTGAAGAATAACCACTTTTGAAGATTTTCAAGAAAAACACATGTCGTGGAATTGTCACGGCAGATGTCCTCATGCAAGGACTTAGTCATGGAGCCATCACAACTAGGAAGCTTAAAGGGGTTAATCGGGACAAAGGAAACGAGAGGTTTTATACTTGTTCGGCCCCTTGCGGAGAAGGAAAGCCTACATCTAGTTGGGTTGGTATTGCTTGATGTTTCGATGACCAGGGAGCGGAATACGCTATGCCCGGCTCTCGATGGGTTGTTTTCCTGCCCTAAGCCGCGAGCAGGTCGTCCCCTTATATACACGGGCGTACGCCCTGTGGCCTACAGAGTCCCGGCCGGCTTATAAACAATGTCCGGCTCGGTGACTAGTTAAATCTACCTTATGATACAAGTCATGCCATTATGTCGGTTTACTACAACGGGCCTTAAGTCGCCTGTGGGCCTTAGGCCCTTTATTGAACCGCCATCTTTATGCTTGGTCTTGGGCTTCTTTCTGGTGAATCTTCTTTGCATAACCCGGCCCCTCCTGGGCGGCTTACACAAATAGTTATATCCCCAACATTAGGCCCCAGATTGATTTGAACCTATTCATGTCAATCTTAAAATACCTTAAAACATAAATCTTCAGTCTTCTGATTGTGCGAAAAAGACTTTCTTTAACCCGCCATGATGTCATTTTTTGGATCCATATTAACCCGCCGTGATGTCATATTTTCTTAAATTCCTTTTTTGTTCCACCATATCCTCCAACGGATCTCTGTCTTTATTGACTGTTCCGAAAACCGAGGCGTCGGGGCCACTGGATAATAACTCTTATCTCCTCGTTTCCCGCGCCGTCTCAGTTATCCTCTCCTTATAAATAGGCGCGACCTAGGTCTCCCATTCTCACCCTTCCAGTCATCTTCTTCCTCTTGCCTTCTCTCAAGTTCCGCCGCCGCCGTCGTCGAGTTTCTTGTCTTCACCATCCCAGGCCGCTGCATCAACCTGAATCGGATCAGAAAACGTCGGCGAACTTCCGCAGCCCCTCCTGATCCGTAAGTTCCCTTCCCTTCCTTGCTTAGATCCGCATTAGAGCTTCCTCGAGTTCGTCGGAGTTCATCACCATTGGAGCCAAATCCTTGTTAGCTTTCCTCCTAGATACCTCTTCCGATCTGACAATGATATCATAGCCGCGGTAGTTGTTTTCGCACTTGTCTTGGATAAAAAACAGGTCCCTTCCTCTGTATAAAAGCCTCATTCGAGCCTATGAACACATCTGCATCAGTTTTTAGGTCTAGAAAACTTTCTTACCAGAACAGACCTTTGATCTCAAATTTTAGCAGAATATTATGAAACCTGTTTTTATCACCCGAAAAACTTCTTCTGTTAAATGCCCCAAAACATAACTGTCCAGGTGTCCGGTTTAAATGCATACCACTGATCTGTGAACCTTGCCTACTTCTCATATCTTTAAGATTTTTGAACTGCTCTTAATGCTTGTAGCGGCTTAAATATTGTTGCCCAGTTATCCTTACATCATTAGGCCCCTTCGTAAGCCGCTACCTTCATTAATTTGGATATTTTCTCCCGGGTTAAAATTTGAACCGGAACTTCTTATTTTGTAATAGGCCAACTGTTGTCATGGCATCTAAGGCGACCAAAGCTCCTCAGAATCCTGCAGAATCGGGTCCCATCCATAGTCACTAAGAGTAAATCGGGCTGAGTTTGTGAAGTCTTGCCATCTGCCAAAAAAAGGAGGTCATGTCTTATCGTGTTCCCGACCCATCTCAAGAAAAGCCTCAACCCAAAGAAGGGAGGTGATAGTTTTCACGGATCACATGAGCCGCGGATTTGCCCCTCCCGGCTCAAATATCTACATAGAAGTTTTGAATATCTTTGACATTATACAACAAGACATTGGACCCAATTACGTGTCAAATCTTTGCAATTTCCAAGTCTTCTGCGAGGTGTACCTGGGAGAGGAGCCAAGTCTGCTTTTGTTCAGAGAACTGTTTTACTTGAACCGGCAGAATGAACGTGCCAACGGGCCTAGTCTTGAGCTTGGCGGTATCTCGATCCAAATGACGGAGAGAGATCGCCTATTTCCTTACGCTGAGTTGCCGAGTCACCCAAAAGATTGGAACCAGACATGGTTCTACTGTCAGGACACTTCTTCGGCTGATGAGAAGCCTCTGCCCGGCTTTCGCGCCCTGCGCCTTGAGTCCAACCATCCGCTGGCGGATAAACTTACCGCCGTTGAACGTCTGCCTCTTAATCCCACCATCAAGAAGATTAAAGCTCTTTTGGGAAATGGTTTAAATGGCATCGATCTGGTCCGAGTGCAGGTCACTTGGCGAATACTCCCATTGAGCCGCCCCGCTTAATGTGTACTTATACAAAGCGAAAAGAACGACCCAATGCATCATAGTCCTGACGACCTACCAGATGATGTGGTGGATGCTACAACCCAGTCACTACTGAAGGAGGGCACTGTTATTAGCAATGCCTTCGGCTTACTTCCCTTCTGCAAAAAGAACCCGACCCCTGCAGTAAGTTTCTAATCTTAATAAATATTCCTTAACATATTTACCTCCTGCTTACAATTGGTCAAGTCCACAATTGACATAGACTGCTTGCAAGTGTCCTTGAAGTTCTGGATAAACCGGGCCTTTAGCTCTGCCCATGAACTGATGGAATTGGGAGGCAAACTTTTCAACCAAGACCGGGCCGTTCCATCTAACATCATGGTAAAATACTTAGCCATTGCTGCGTCGCTGACCTCCAATAGCTCCATGGCCATCTCGTAACTTTTGATCCATGTCCCAGGCTGTAAGTCGGCCGTATAATTCGGCACCTTTCGAGGTCCCTTAAAATCCTTGGGCAGACGTACGTCCCGCAGAGCCGACACCAAACAAGGGATACCACCGGTTCTAGTGGCCACTCCTGCTCCAACGGAAGTCGTCGGATACTCTGGGAGACCTTCATATGCCGTCTGTTGAGCCGTACTGAGCCGCCCGTTCTTCCTCCTGACGTATTCGATCCTGGACCGGGTTATAGCCAGCGGGCTGGTTACGACGCTGGGCATTGCTTGATAAAGCTTCTGACTCCATGTGCCTGCTGTAACTCGAGCTCCGGTTTTGACGAGGTGCGAGCCAAGGCTGAGGAGTTGAATGAATCATGTCCCTGCTGTAAGAATAGGTCTCCTGCTGCGCCAAGGCCGTCTGAATGAGATCTCTGACCCTCTGGGTCTCCACCGCCGTCGGGTCATCACCGTCCGCTGGAAGAGCTTCCAGACGCGCCGATGCTGCTATCAAGTTCTCCATGGGGTTGGAGAAGTGGCCCGGTGGTATTGGTATGTATCGGGGCGGGGCCATACTCCCGTGAGGAGGTGCCATCTCTCGGGGCTGAACCGGCCCTCCAGCTCCGGGTGTCATAAACTGATTGGCTTCGGGCGGGTTGCTGGGACCAGCTCCGGGTGTCGTAAAAGTTTTCGAGGATCATAAACCGGAGGCAGACAGGACTTGTTTTTCTGACGTCTCCTTCTCATGACCTCATTGGATGCATTCAGACTCATATTAAGCTGGAAAGCCTCTGACTGGAGTCGCTGCGCCCGTGCATCCAAAGCCGCCCGCTCCGTAGCTAACCTGGTGTCCTCAGCCGCCAAGGCCTCCTTGGCTAGGGCTATCTCCTCACGCACCTTTGCCACCTCCGCGTTATGTTCATCTGGATTTGCAGGAATAACCGTGGTGGTTAACAGGGCCGTCAACTTGTCCATAAGATCCATCAGCACCTGAGCCGGCGGGCGCACAGGGCCTCCTGCCCCGGCCGCTCCTGACCCGGACGTTATTGCTGTTGCAGCCGTCGAGTTTTGACCGGGTTGAGTACCAGCCATGAAGACTCCTGCCCAGCTCGGCGGTTCATAGAAATCCGGAATGCTAGAGTCGTCAGAACAACCCCCAAGCATGCCCTCTTGGACCTGATACAAAGAATCTGTTGAACCGGAGGACAAATCATCATCCGATGGGACGGCCATCTCTCCGCCATCTTTAGATCCTTCGGGAAGTTCCTCTCCATGGACACAGCCCACGAAGGCACGCTTCATGACGGGTTGAACTCGGGCGGGTTTCGCACGCTGAGCTGTCTCGACGAGGTCTGTGTTGTTGTCCGGCTCAGGGCCCGGCTCACCAATCCGGCCTATGAAGACATGGATTCCGCCAAAGCGGACCCGATACCCGTACTCAATTGAGTCGGCCTCGGGGCCCCAGCCTTCATTGTCGATGTAGATCTTGCTGCGACGACTCTTGGTCATCCGGCCCACTGCGTATCCCTTGAGCCCTTCGGAGCTGCCCTTCAAGAACTCAAATCCACCGTGTGCTGGCCCCACTGTTGGCGCCAACTGTCGTGGAATTGTCACGGCAGATGTCCTCGTGCAAGGACTTAGTCGTGGAGCCATCGCAATTAGGAAGCTTAAAGGGGTTAATCGGGACAAAGGACACGGGAGGTTTTATACTAGTTCGGCCCCCTTGCGGAGAAGGAAAGCCTACGTCTAGTTGGGTTGGTATTGCTTGATGTTTCAATGACCAGGGAGCGGAATACGCTATGCCCGGCTCTCGATGGGTTGTTTTTTCTCCCTAAGCCACCAGCAGGTCGTCCCCTTATATACACGGGCGTACGCCCTGTGGCTTACAGAGTCCCGGCCGGCTTATAAAAAATGTCCGGCTCAGTGACTAGTTAAATCTACCTTATAATACAAGTCATGCCATTATGGCGGTTTACTACAACCGGCCTTAAGTCGCATGTGGGCCTTAGGCCCTTTATTGAACCGCCATCGTCATGCTTGGTCTTGGGCTTCTTTCTAGTGAATCTTCTTTGCGTAACCCGGCCCCTCCTGGGCGGCTTACACAAATAGTTATATCCCCAACAACACTTGAATCAAAGAGGGCAGTAAAAGTAACTTTTAATTACCCCTTGATGAACAACACGACGAACTGGGAAGTGTAGCTGTGAAGTTCGTCAGTTCAAATCTTCCACGCCCTAACTCGGCAGAGGAAGACGGCTACGGCGGCGGCGGAGTGAAGAAATACACAACCGGCACGAGTACGACGGCGACGAGGTCGAGGCAGTGAAGCTCTTCCTCACCGGCGATGATGAAGTAGCGGCAGCGCTAGGGTTTGGGAAGATTGAGCGAGAGTGAGAGCGAGCGGAGTAAAAATGAAGTGAAGAAGAAGCAGGGGTATTTATAGTGGAAGTGAAAAACTGAACGCCCGAAGAATTCAGACGAACGTGCCTGTCAGTGTCAAAACCGGCGGATCTCGGGTAGGGGGTCCCGAACTGTGCGTCTAGGCGGATGGTAACAGGAGACAAGGGACACGATGTTTTTACCCAGGTTCGGGCCCTCTCGATGGAGGTAAAACCCTACTCCTACTTGATTAATACTGATGATATGGGTAGTACAATAGTTGATCTACCACGAGATCAGAGAGGCTAAACCCTAGAAGCTAGCCTATGGTATGATTGTTATTCGTCCTACGGACTAAACCTCTCGGGTTTATATAGACATCGGAGAGGGCTAGGGTTACACAGAGTCGGTTACAATGGGAGGAGATCTACATATCGTATCGCCAAGCTTGCCTTCCACGCCAAGGAAAGTCCTATCCGGACACGGGACGAAGTCTTCAATCTTGTATCTTCATAGTGCGGGAGTCCGGCCAAAGGTCATAGTCCGGCCATCTGGACACCCCCTAATCCAGGACTCCCTCAGTAGCCCTGTGCAGGCTTCAATGACGATTTAGTCCGGCAAGGCCAAGAAATTGTCTTCAGCATTGCAAGGCGGGTTCCTCCTCCGAATACTTCATAGAAGATGTTGAACACAAGGACAGTGTCTGGCTCTACAAAATAAGTTCCACATACCACCGTAGAGAGAATAATATTTGTACGAATCCAATCTGGTGACGTACTCCGTAGCGTGACATCATGATACAACCAATCCTTTATTCGAATCGTTTTACTGTCCCACCTCAGCGCGTGTAGCGAGGCGGTTTCCTTGGCACGTCTTGTCAAAGTAGATATCATGTCCCCTTATTCCGGGATTCTCATCAATATGGGCATGGGTAACCCAACCGCGCCATTAATCGTGGCGCTTGGGAGATAAGCGAGTTCTACTTGGCTGGTGGGGGCACATAATTTTGGCCGCCCATATAAGGGGAGAAGGATCCACCCTTTCCATCTACGCCTTCTTTCTCCCTTGCTTATCCATTTCCGTGCACTCGAGCTCCAGCGCCCAAGTCTGCACTTCCCACCTCAACCTTCTCCAACAATGTCCGGAGCGGGAGGTAGGTGGATGGCCTCCTCCGTCACGGAGAGGCACATCAAAAAGTTGAGGAAGGCCGGATACCTGTCTTACGACATTGCGCACCGGCTCCCAGATGAGGGGTAGCTCATCCCCACCCCCAGGCCCCGTGAGAGGGTGGTGTTCCTCCCCCATTTCCTCCGCGGACTGGGCTTCCCTCTTCACCCATTTGTCCGGGGACTCATGTTCTACTACGGCCTGGATTTCCACGATCTTGCCCCGAACTTCATCCTCAACATCTCGGCGTTTATCATCGTGTGCGAGGTCTTCCTCCGCATCAAACCCCACTTCGGCTTATGGCTAAAGACCTTCAACGTCAAGCCGAAGGTCGTGGGTGGCCGGCAAGCAGAATGTGGAGGCGCCATGGTGTGCAAGATGGCCAACGTCACATGGCTCGAGGGCGCCTTCGTGGAAACCATCAAAGGGTGGCAATCGGGGTGGTTCTACATCACCGAGCCGCGTGACCCTGAATGGGCAGCGGCCCTCGAATTTCGATCTGGCATCCCCACACGGCTCATCTCATGGAAAGAGACGGGCCTATCGTGGGGTAATTCGGCAGAGGTGACCGGACTCAAAACCTGCGTCAAAGACCTGATCGACAGGAAGGTTAAACTTGTCACTGTAGTCCAGGTCATGCTCTTCCGCCGGATCCTCCCGTGTCAACGACGGGCTTTTAATTTGTGGGAATCCGACCCGGCCCAGCACCAAACTTTGTCCAGGCTCTTCGACACAATGCACGAAGATGCCTGGAAGGTACTTCTCAAGAGCTCCGAGGTTCACGCTCCCATTACCGAGGATCACGGATTCTGCGCGAAGCGCTAAGCCAGCGCGGTAAGCTTAGTTTACCCATTACAGGGTACTTGTTTTTCATAGTTTGACTCTATGCGGGATCTAAACTCCCATTCCTTTAACAGGACTGGTAGAAGAAGGCCGGACAGATCGACTGTCCGGCTCCTTTGCTCGAAGGCCCAGCAGACGCCCGCTTGGCAAAGCTGCTGGTTCCGGCACCTCACGTGGTGCCGGATAAGAAGGCCAAGAAGAAGGCCACGGGGACTCGAAAGAGTTCCCGGCGCCTGGTGGTGTCAGATTCATCGCCCGACGACCCCGAAGCACACTCCGCCTCCGAGGACGAGGAGGAGGAAGAAGAAGCCTCTCCCCCTCCAGCGCGGGGAGGAAAGAAAAGGAAGGCCACCCCAACTGGGGAGGCCGGAGTGTCCTAGAAGGGGAAGACCCTTCTCCCGGAATACGCCACCGACACCGAAGACGGCGGAGAGGAGTGGCCATCCAGGGCCAAGCCCCTGGCAAAATCGTAAATATCCGGATACCAGAATAACTCATGGCGTTCCTTTATCAGTACCTTCTGACGCCGAATTTAATCATGCAGTCCGCCCAAGGCTCAGCTCGACGATTCGTCGAGCGGTTCCCTGGATTCGTCGGATGTGAATAGTGCTTCACTCCCGAGTGCTACCTCCCCTCGCCCTACGGACGATGCCGAGGTGGAGTTCCAAAAGGGGCTAAACCAGGAGGAGGTGGTCCTGGAGGCACCGCAAGGCGACCTCCTGGACTCCAGGCCCAAAGGGGATGAAGCCCCAGAGGGATCTAAGTCCGGCCCTGGGCCGCACACCGCTCCGGAACCTTCAGTGATTCCGGAGTCCCGCAGGCGGCCCCCTCGCAAGAAGGGCAAGCCTACGACACTGGCGGCCTCCGTCCAACCGGAGGCGCCAGACAATTTGCTGGAGGTGCTTAACGGCGCCTCCATCGACGAGGAGCACCGCACTGTTATGAGTGCGGTGATCCAGAAGGTTTAGTCCGCCAAGAGCGGGCTGACAGAAGCCTGTACCAGCCTTCTAACATGCTTCGAGGTATGTATTTAAAATATGTAAAAATGTTACCGCATAGACAGTAGCCCCTGATGCTCAGTTTGGTGTTCGGAAAGAAAAATCGGACTGAGGATCTAAAAAGATATACGCAGGAGTCTAACATAAATATGTCAATATGGGAATGTAGGCTGCGCTGCTGACCTCTGCTGCACTGACTGCGGAGGTCGATGCATTAAAGCAGAGCCTCGAACGGTCCGAGAACGAGCTCGGCCGTGCCAAGAAGCAGCTCGAGGACAGAGAAGGTAAGTAGTACCTTATGTAAGTATATAAAAAAAATACCTGGTTGCAAATAATGACAGGACCAACGTGAATGTTACAGGGGCCACAACCGAGGTGGCGACCCTGAAGGAAGCGTTGTCCAAGGCCGAAGACAATGCGGCCATGGAGCGCACCGAGCGAGAGAAACAAGAGGCGCGGGTGGCGGAGGTGCGGCAAGAGCTCGATGCTCTCGTGAAGAAACACGAGAGTTTAGAGCTTGACTCAAAGACGCGAGAGTCTGAGCTTGCCTCGGCACTTGAAAGCGCCAAGTCTGCCAAGGCCGAAGCCCAAAAATCCCTCCAGGAGATTGAGGCGATGAAAAAGATAGCGGCGGGTAAGGCATTCTTTATGCAAAGCAAGCATGTGAAATTGAATTAAGTGTTACTTACCCGAATCCGGAGCTCTCCAGGAGCATTCACAAATCTGCCCCGCAGTGTGTCCAACGCCGCCGCATTCTACCAAGCCGAAGAAGGGAGCTCGACGGAGAAGGTGTTGTGGTCCCAGTATGCTGAGGCCGGACGCCCGGTGCCCTTGAGCGACCAGCTGAAGCAGCTGGTCGAGCTCCATAAGGTGGCCGAACAGGCCATGAAGGGCCTTATAGGCCAGCTGTGGCCTGGGGAGGTCCTGCCTGAGAGCTACTTCGGGCTGGTGAGGCGGCTGGTGGATGCCTGTCCGCGGCTTGAAATCATCAAGTGCTCCGTATGCATCGAAGGCGCCCGTAGGGCTTTTTCCCGTGCTAAAGTGCACTGGGGTAAGCTGGATGCTGAGAAGCTGGTGACAGAAGGGCCACCGGAGGGGAAGGAGCATCGCAGGCCCGAGATGTATTATGAGGGCGTCCTGAAGGGTGCCCGCCTTGTGGCGAATGAATGTACCAGGGATGTAATTTTTGAGTAAACTCGCTCGTGTTTATCCTGTGCGCTGAAAACTTGTTCATATGCGCTAAGCAACGCTTTTTGAATTTAAAATATTACCTTATTTGTGGCCGTTTATTAAATCTAAGAGATGCAAGTCGTCGGCTTCTACCCCCATGCCACGAGTGTTGGGGTGTTCGGGATAAACCTGAGCGCTCTTGTTCCCATTCTTGGGTCCGTCAAGGGAGGCGCTCAGCAAAACGAACAAGGCAGTCGAACTTATAATGCTTTATCACTCTCACTTAGCCATAGAATTCTATAATTTTAAATTTTGGCGAAGCCCCTAGTATTCGGAAGACCGAGTTCGGGGCGCTATCCACACCTAGGCCGGATAAATCCAGCTCCTCGCTCTAAGCGGCATAAGTCTTTAGGGACTCAAGAAACCTCTCGAACATCGACCTGTCTCTCGCCCTATCATGACGGTCAATTTTAGCTTTCTCTACTGAGGTGTTAACGCAGCTCAACTGGGGCACAATCGCAGTAGTTCTCCCAGCGCTACCTTAGCCGATAGAGCGGAACGTAAGCTACCAAAACATGTGAGCCGGGCAAACCCAACTATTGACCCAAGACATGATTCGGAGCCGATGCATATAATGCTATAAGTTCGGGGTGCCGCACTCATGATAGTGTTCGGTCTTCTCACACCGTATTCTGGGGTACTTAAGCCCCTGGTGTATTGGCCGTACCAAAGTGTACAGTTGCATAATGTCATAATTGAACATATTTACATGAAAAATGAATGCAATAATAGACAAGAGCTATGTATTGTGTATTAAAGGGCTGCTATGAAAGCAGAACGATACAAATAGTGCGATAAGCAAGAGATGGGATTTTTTAACATGTCCCCCTCCAGGGGCAAGCTGCGAGACTTTAAGTAAGACAGGTATTTAGCTCGTTGTAGAGACCACCTGGACTTTCGATGTTGCTTGCTATCTCCCTGGCTGTTGCATCGTGTGTTCGGCGAGTGTACTGCCGGACAGGCCTTCCGAAGAGTGGAGTCCTGAAAGTAAGAAAAGAGAAATGATAAAATCGGGAGCCCCAAGTGCGGCTGAGCCGCGTTCTGGGCATGCCGTGGTTGTGCCCCTCCCCTTATGCCCATGGTATTTCCAGAGCGTAATTATGTACGCGTGGTACTAGTTTCGCAATCTCGCGAGGGCTGGGGTTGGGGCCGCACTGCTATACTTGCTCGGAACGTGCCAGACGGTCTTGTTGTAGGTTACTCCGGGCGCGCTTGACGGTGTCCGGATGTTTAATAGCCAGACTGGAGAATTGCCTTGAGAGGCTACTTTGTACTTCCGCCGCGAGGGCCGCCGTGTGCTCCTCTGTTCGAAAAGAGCGTTCGGTGTTTCCATTGACCGTAATGACTCCTCGAGGGCCTGGCATCTTGAGCTTGAGGTATGCGTAGTGCGGCACCGCATTGAACTTTGCAAATGCGGTTCGCCCGAGCAGGGCATGATAGCCACTGCGGAACGGGACTATATCGAAGATTAACTCCTCGCTTCGGAAATTATCCGGGGATCCGAAAACCACTTCGAGTGTAACTGAGCCTGTACAGCTGGCTTCTACACTTGGTATGACGCCCTTAAAGGTCGTCTATGTGGGTTTAATCGTTGAGGGATCTATGCCCATTTTTCGCACTGTATCCAAATAAAGCAGGTTCAGGCTGATGCCGCCGTCCACGAGGACTCTAGTGAGGTGAAATCCGTCAATGATTTGGTCTAGAATCAATGCGGCGAATCCACCGTGACGAATGCTAGTGGGGTGGTCCCTTCGATCAAAAGTGATCGGGCAGGAGGACCATGGGTTGAACTTTGGGGCGACTGGCTCCAACGCATATCGCCCTCGGCGCACGCTTCCGTTCCCTTTTGGGGATACGGGTTGCGTATATCATGTTCACCGTCCGCACTTGTGGGGGAAAGCCCTTCTGTCCTCTGTTGTTCGGCGGCCGGGGCTCCTCCTCGTCATTGCTATGCAGCCCCTTGTCTCTGTGTTCGGCATTTAACTTGCCTGACTGCTTGAACACCCAACAATCCCTGTTGGTGTGATTGGCTGGTTGTTCGGGGGTGCCGTGTATTTGGCACGAGCGGTCGAGTATTCGGTCCAAACTGGACGGGCCCGGAGTACTTCTTTTAAATGGCTTTTTCTGTTGACCGGGTTTAGAGCCTCTGAATCCGGCATTAACTGCCGTATCCTCAGTATTGACGCCATTAATGCGGCGCTTGTGCTTGTTGCGATGCGACCTACCATTGTTGTCCTTGGTATCCGAATTACCAAGGCTCTTGGTCATGTTATTGCTACGAGGTAGCCAGCTGTCTTCTCCCGCGCAAAAGCGGGTCATGAGTGTCGTGAGGGCTGCCATGGATTTCGGCTTTTCATGTCCTAGGTGCCGGGCAAGCCATTCGTCACGGATGTTATGTTTGAAGGCTGCAAGGGCCTCTGCGTCCGGACAGTCGACTATTTGATTTTTCTTGGTTAGGAACCGTGTCCAGAATTGTCTGGCCGATTCCTCTGGCTGCTGAATTATGTGGCTTAGGTCATCGGCGTCGGTGGTCGCATTACAAGTGCCCTGGAAGTTGTCAAGGAATGCGGATTCCAGGTCCTCCCAGCAACCAATTGACTCTACTGGCAAGCTGTTAAGCCAATGCCGAGCTTGTCCTTTAAGCTTGAGCGGGAGGTATTTGATAGCTTGTAGGTCATCGCCGCGGGCCATGTGGATATGAAGAAGATAATCCTCGATCCATACCGCAGGATCTGTTGTGCCATCATATGATTCGATGTTTACGGGTTTAAACCCTTCGGGGATTTGATGATCCATTACTTCATCTGTGAAGCATAGTGGGTGTTCGGCGCCTCTGTACTGGGCTATATCACGACGTAGCTCATGTGAGCTTTGCCTGCCGTGCTCAGCCTGGCCGTATTTGCCATATCCGGCGTGACAGTTATCGTCACGCGTTGTGGGGCGCCCACGCGATGCGTAAATCGATCTTGTTTGCCTGGCCTTGTCCTCTAATATGTCTCGCAGGTCTGGCGCGTTTCCCCGTGCCTTGGTACTTTTTGAGCGGCGCCGGGGTGCGGCTTGAATGGATGGCCGAGAGGCCTCTCTATCGCGGCCACGAGGTGGCCGGTCGGCCGCCTCATACGCTGGTGATGTAGGTTTAGTTGCTTCCTCCTCTAATTGGGGTAGCAGCCTGCGCTTTGGGTAGCTCTTGGAGGGGCGTTCGAGTTTGTACTCTTCGGCCGCTAGGACTTCAGTCCATCTGTCGGCTAGCAAGTCTTGGTCAGCTCTAAGTTGCTGCTGTTTTCTCTTGAGGCTGCTTGCCGTGGCCATGAGCCTGCGTTTGAAAAGCTCTTGTTCGACGGGGTCCTCAGGCACGACAAATTCGTCGTCGTCGAGGCTTGCTTCGTCTTCGGAGGGAGGCATGTAATTATTGTCCTCGACCTCTCTGTTTGCCGCTCTCTCATGAGGGCTGGCTTCTCCATCCTCCTGCGATGAATCCTGCTGGAGGGGGTTGTCTTCGGCACTGTCCGGGGTGTTATTGTCTCTGGTGCCGGAATCGCCGTTTTTGCTGTGGCGGGATTTAGAGCGGCGCCGCTGACGTCGGCGCTTAGGCTGCTTCTTGGAGGGGTCATCCTCCGTTTTTCCATCGCCGTTCCCTTCTATTAGGGTGTCCACCATGTATATGTCATATGACGAGGTGGCTTTCCAGTGCCCTATAGGCGTTGGTTCTTGGTCGTCTCCTTCATCGGCGTCCATACCGTCGATGTCTTCGGAGTTGAACTCGAGCATGTCGGTTAAATCATCGACAGTGGCTACGAAGTGGGTGGTGGGTGGGTTTCGAATTTCTTCATCGTCCGCATCCCAACCTTGCTGACCATAGTCCGGCCAGGGCTCTCCTGATAAAGAGAGAGACTTTAGTGAATTCAGGATGTCGCCAAAGGGCGAGTGCTGAAAGATGTCCGCGGCGGTGAACTCCATGACCGGAGCCAAATTGTGTTCGATCAGAAGGGGTGGGAAGATTCGGAGTCCGGAAAGGAGTCCGGCACCTTGGAGTCACGAGCTTCACAAAGGACAAGGCTGGTATTCGGCTCGATCGCCGTAGAGATTGCAGCCCCCGAGGCGGTGTCCAACCATCCGTCCCGACATGCAGAGGGCTCCGAGCTAAGGGTCGGAGAGGACACACTGGCGCCTTCGGGCACTGTTCGCCGGCAGAGCTAGATCATGCCCATCGTGACAGTGCGGCGCGCTCGGTTGTGGCTCGAATCCGTCGAAGATCAAGTCTCCGCGGATGTCAGCCGTGTAGTTCAAACTTCCAAATCTGACCTGATGGCCAGGGGCGTAGCTTTCGATCTGCTCCAGATGGCCAAGCGAATTGGCCCGCAGCGCAAAGCCGCCGAATACGAAGATCTGTCCGGGGAGAGAGGTCTCACCCTGGACCGCATCGTTGTTGATGATCGGAGAAGCCATCGGGCCTAAAGGTGACGACACAGAGGAACTCTCAATGAAAGCACCAATGTCGGTGTCAAAACCGGCGGATCTCGGGTAGGGGGTCCCGAACTGTGCGTCTAGGCGGATGGTAACAAGAGACAAGGGACACGATGTTTTTACCCAGGTTCGGGCCCTCTCGATGGAGGTAAAACCCTACTCCTGCTTGATTAATATTGATGATATGGGTAGTACAAGAGTTGATGTACCACGAGATCAGAGAGGCTAAACCCTAGAAGCTAGCCTATGGTATGATTGTTGTTCGTCCTACGGACTAAACCTCTCGGGTTTATATGGACACCAGAGAGGGCTAGGGTTACACAGAGTCGGTTACAATGGGAGGAGATCTACATATCGTATCGCCAAGCTTTCCTTCCACGCCAAGGAAAGTCCTATCCGGATACGGGACGAAGTCTTCAATCTTGTATCTTCATAGTCTGGCAGTCCGGCCAAAGGTCATAGTCCAGCCATCCGGACACCCCCTAATCCAGGACTCCCTCAGTGCCCCTGGCCCTTCTCATTCGCTTGACATGTGTCACCCACGTACTGTAAGATGGCGATCATGTAGGATCGTGGGTGAGTAGATAAGTATTGTCATGGGATGCGTAGCGGTTTGAGCGGCAAAGCCGAAAATTCAGATAAGATTAGTTTAAGTTTTGTTCACAATTTCTTCAGTTGTCAAGGACACAGTGAAGATTTTCAACGAGTTTCAATTAGAACGCACATGAAGAAATTGTGAACAGACTAGGTTGAGTGTAGCATAGATGGGAAGGGTCCGATCACATTCACTTAGCGGAAAAAATCAACTTGAAAAATTAGCAATAAGTGAATGCTGTAAAACCAATGAAGAAAAACGACGAAAGGAGTGAAGACGGAAGGAGTGAAGACATAAACTCATATATATATAAACCAATGAAGAAAAACGACGGAAGGAGTGAAGACAATGCAAGTTGAAGAATTTGAAAAACTGAGAAATTTCAAAAATTGAGGAAAAACTCAAATTGAAGATTTTCAACTTTTGGTGGTGGCATAATCGACCGTATAAGAAAGCTGACTTCAGACACCGCGTACAATTGTAGTAGAGCTTTGAGAGTCAATTTCTTCATTAATTTCTTCACACTTAGAGGGTTAGTCTTCATTGATTGAAGAAAAACGTTACTTTGTGTGTTGCGCATCCAAGTCATCAAGTCAGCATAAGTGTTAGGATGTATGTCCTTTTTCAAAGAAAATTCAAAGATTCTAGGATATTTAGCTCACACCTCAACTTGCTAAATCTCTTCTCATCCAAGGGCTTTGTGAAGATATCGGCTAGCTATTCTTCAGTCCGTACATGCTCGATGGAGATGACTCCCTTCAACACATGATCGCGAAGAAAATGATGACGAATCTGAATGTGCTTTGTCTTCGAGTGCTGAACTGGGCTGTGAGCAATCTTGATAGCGCTCTCGTTATCGCAGTAGAGAGGCACATTCTTCATGCTGATGCCATAGTCCTTGAGAGTTTGCTTCATCCATAGCAGTTGAGCACAACAAGAACCAGCAACAATGTACTCAGCCTCAGCTGTAGATAGTGATACGCAGTTCTGTTTCTTCGAGGACCAACAGACCAAAGATCGTCCGAGGAAATGACATGTGCTTGGGTTGACTTGCGGTCCACACGGTCACCAGCATAGTCAGAGTCTGAATATCCAACGAGATCAAAAGCCGAGCCCTTGGGATATCATAATCCAAGTGTTGGTGTGTGAGCTAGATATCGAAGAATATGCTTCACAGCCTTATGGTGTGATTCGTTCGGTGTAGCTTGAAATCGGGCACATATGCAAACACTAAGCATAATATCTAGCCTAGATGCACATAGGTACAATAAAGAGCCAATCATGGAGCGACATACCTTTTGATCGAAGTCTATACCATGTTCATCAGTGCACAGTTGGCCACTTGTGGGCATTGGAATTTTGACCCCTTTGCAGTCTTGCATGCCAAAATTCCTCAATACATTCTTGAGGTATTTCTCCTGAGATATGAATATGCCATTGCGTTGTTGACGAATTTGAAGACCTAAAAAGAATTTCAATTCTCCCATCATAGATATTTGATATTCTTCACTCATCATATAGGCAAATTCATCACTATAATGTTTGTCAGTATAGTCAAAGATAATATCATCAACATATATTTGGCACACAAACAATTCATCTTCATAAGATTTAGTGAAAAGAGTTGGGTCGAGTGAACCAGGTTTGAAGCCTTTCTTCATGATGAATTCCTTCAAAGTATCATACCACGCCCGAGGGGCTTGCTTGTGGCCATACAGGGCCTTGTTGAGTCTGAAGACTTTGTCAGGATGCTTTCGATCTTCAAAACCTGGTGGTTGAGCAACATATAGTTCTTCCTCAAGCTTACCATTGAGGAATGCACTTTTCACATCCATTTTATATAATGTGATATTATGATGGTTAGCATAAGCAAGTAATATGCGAATAGCCTCAAGTCTAGCAACAGGTGCAAAAGTTTCATCGAAATCAATTCCTTCAACCTGTGTGTAGCCTTGAGCTACAAGCTGTGCCTTATTCCTCACCACAAGGCCATTTTCATCTTGCTTGTTGCGGTAGATCCATTTTGTGCCAATGATGTTGTGCTTGCGAGGATCTGGACGATTGACCAGTTCCCAGACGTTGTTGAGCTCGAACTGATGTAATTCTTCTTGCATAGCTTGAATCCACTCAGGCTCCAGAAATGCTTCATCTACCTTAGTGGGCTCTGTGATAGAGACAAAAGCAAAGTGCCCACAAAAGTTAGATAAATGTGAAGATTTTGAGCGAGTGAGAGGACCTGGTGCTTCAATGTCATCAATGATCTTCTCGATTTGCACTTCGTTTGCAATGCGAGGATGAGCGGGTTATCTTTGAGGAATTTGATCCGCATTCCCTTCAGGAGCATTTTCCTCAGCACCATTTTCTTCAGGTGCGCCAACTCGGTGTTCATCACGATCTGGAATGAATTCTTCAGCAGATTCTTCAGTAGGAATGACATCCTCAGTAGCTTTGAACTTGATAGAATCCTCAGGTGCTGGTTCATCTATCACAGAAGGTAGGTGCTCTCTTTGCGAGCCATTAGTTTCATCGAACCACACATCTACAGTTTCAACAACTTTGTGAAGAACGATGTTGAAGACTCTGTAGGTGTGCGAGTCCTTTCCGTAACCAAGCATAAGACCTTCATGTGCTTTTGGTGAGAATTTGGAAGTGTGATGAGGATCTCTAATCCAACATTTAGCACCGAAGACTTTGAAATAACTCACATTGGGCTTTTTGTCAGTGAGGAGTTCATAAGCAGTTTTCTTGAAGAATTTGTGAAGATATACCATGTTGATGACGTGGCACGCAGTATCAATTGCATCAATCCAGAAACGATGCGACGTTTTGTATTCATCAAGCATAGTGCGAGCCATTTCAGCAAAGCTTCTGTTCTTGCGCTCCACGAGGCCATTCTGCTGAGGAGTATAACGAGCAGATAACTCATGAGTAATACCAAGTTCATCAAGATAGCCATCAAGATCAGAATTCTTGAACTCGGTCCCATTGTCAGTTCTGATGTGCTTGATCTTCACACTAAAGTTGGTTGAAGCCCTCGAGGAAAATCGTTTGAAGACTTCCTGCACATCATGTTTGTAAGTGACAATGTGCACCCATGTGTAATGAGAATAATCATCAACAATAACAAAGCCATATTGAGTTGCATCATTTAGAATTGCAGAATAATGATTAGGACCAAAGAGATCCATGTGAAGCAATTCAAATGGTCGAGTGGTGGTCATGATAGTCTTTGCTGGATGCTTGGCCTTTGTCATCTTTCCAGCTTCACAGGCTCCGCATAAGTGATCCTTGAGGAATTTGACATTCTCAATGCCAATGACATGCTTCTTCTTCGCAAGCGTGTGCAGATTCCTCATGCCAGCATGACCAAGTCATCGATGCCATAGCTAGCCTTCTGAAGCTTTTGCAAGTAAGCAGACAGCCGGTTGTGGTCCTGTAGAGAAATCAACGATGTACAAGTCTCCTCTCCTAAAGCCTTCGAAGACTTTGGAACGGTCTGCTTCCATGATCACAACACAACGATATTTTCCAAAGACAACAACCATATCGAGATCACAAAGCATTGAGACAGACATGAGGATGTGTGACGCCCGGATAACTAAGCTACAGTAACCCACTCCTAATGATGCCACATCACCTCAGTTACTGTTGTTAATCTCCCGATGACTCAATCCCATTCGAATTGAAATTTTAAAATAAGAACAAACAACAAAAGTTTTGAAACAATAAAACTAAAATGTTCGGGTTGTGCCAAATATTGCATACATAATTATGGCGAAGGAACCACACTATTATAAAATGCTTTAAAACTATGAGATGAATAAAAAAGTAGCAAAATCTATTATTTAAATACTTTAAATATTAAATAATTACAAAACTATTTTATTTTGGGTTAGCAAATTTATGAGGCAGTGTCATAATTAGTAACATCAATTTAGGTGCCACTTTGGTATTTTGTTATCACTAGAATAAATAGCACCTAAAAGTAATAGAATAAATAAAGGGTAAAAATAAAACAAAATGAACAAGGGCAGACCTCCGGGCCAACTAGGCCCCGGCTCCAGGCAGCAGGCCCACCCTGCAAACACCACTGGCCTATATGGCCTGCCTCGTCCAAACCTAACCCCTCCCGACGCCACTCTTCCCCTCCCACCGTTTTGGATCTAGATCGGGCGCCCCTCACCTCGCCTCACCGCTCGACATCGTCGGCGCCGCGCCGTCCTCGTCCCCAACGACCCCCCTCGCACTCCATCTCCTCCCCTGGATCTAGATCGGGGACGCAGCGCCCCGACCCCATTGCCGCTCTTCCTCGACCGCGTCCGAGGCCACCGCACCGCCAGACGCCGTCCGTCGCCGCCCGGAGCCCGCTTCCTCACTGAATTTCCTCCTCTGCTGCGTTGCGTCTTCCCCGACCTCCTCCCCGCGCCCCACTGCCCTTTCCCTACGGCCCCCGTGAGCCATCGCCTCCCCCTCTCCTCCTCCTGTCTCCCTAAGCGCCTTTTCGCGGCCTCGTGCCACGACGCTGCAGCCTGTTCCACGCTGCGCTGTTGCCAGCGAGCCTTCAGCCTCTGCTGCCGCCCGTCGCTGCACACCCTGGCCACCGTCCGCGCACGGACGTGTCCCCGCACCGCGGTCGCCGTGTTTGGCTCGTGCGTCGCGCACCCCTGGATCATCCATGCCACACACCCCGCCGCGCCTCTTCTCTTCCCCCCCCCCCCCCCGCGCTCACTGCTGCGAGCTGCGGCTACTGCCACCGGTAGCTCGTCCCGGCCATTCCCTACTCCCGCTTCAACCGCCCCACCACTGGTGCCGCCGTCACAAGACACCCCACGGCCTTTGCCGCTCGTGGCTTGCCTCAAGCGCCTAATCGGCGCTCAAACCGCCACAAGAGTCTGCCGATCGCGCGCCCGTTAGCCTCCCCCAATAGCCATTGAATATGGGGGCCCACGCCCCTGAAAAAGAAGTAAAAAAAGAATTAAAAATTAAATTATTATTTAAATTAAATTATTAATTAATTAACTTGATTAACTTTGATTAACTAACCTAATCACTTAGTTAAGCTAATTAACACCGATTAGCTAAGTCTATTAATGACAAATGGGACCAAGTGGTCAGTTTGACTAGTCAACAGTCAGAGTTGACCGCTGATGTCATGATGACATCATAAAACAATTTTCGAATTAAATTAATTCTGTTAA
Source organism: Aegilops bicornis (assembly GCA_021605145.1). Classification (NCBI taxonomy): domain Eukaryota; kingdom Viridiplantae; phylum Streptophyta; class Magnoliopsida; order Poales; family Poaceae; genus Aegilops; species Aegilops bicornis. The sequence continues at coordinate 32,883,464 of CM038670.1, forward strand.
TTTAGAAAATGATTAAAACTTTGAAAATTAATAATAAATAGTCCGTAACTCGGATGAAAATACTTTGTACATGAAAGTTGCTCAGAACAACGAGACGAATCCGGATACGCAACCCGTTCATCCGCCACACGTCCCTAGCATAGTGAACCTGCTACATTTCACCTCCGGTTCATTAGTCCAAAAACGCGAAACCCCGGGGATACTCTCTCGGATGTTTCCCCCCTTCGTCGGTATCACCTACTACCGCTTTAGGGCACATCTAGCACCGTGTATTGCCATGTTACGCTTTGTGATGCTTTGATTGCTTTGTTATTTATTGTGTCCCCCCTCCTTTACTTCTTTCCGTTAGACCCCGAGACTGCCAGCGACCCCAGTTCGACTACGGAGTTGACGACCCCTCCTTCTTGCCAGAGCAACCAGGCAAGCCCCCCCACCCTTGATCACCAGATATCACCTATTCTACCCTTTACTGCTTGCATTAGAGTAGTGTAGCATGTTACTGTTTCGATTGATCCTATTCTGTTGCATAGCCTGTCATTGTTGCTACAGTTGTTGATACCTTACCCGCAATCCTAAATGCTTAGTATAGGATGCTAGTTTATCATCATTGGCCGTACATTCTTTTCAGTCTGCCTTGCTATACTATCGGGCCGTGATCACTCGGGAGGTGATCACGGGTATATACAATACATACCTACATACTATACATATGATGACTAAAGTCAGATTGGCTCGTTGAGTACCCGCAAATGATTCCGATGTGGGGGCTGAAAGGACAGGTGGCTCCATCCCGGTAGAGGTGGTCCTGGGTTCCCAACGGCCCCCGACTGTTACTATGTGGCGGAGCGACAGGGCAGGTTGAGACCACCTAGGAGAGAGGTGAGCCTGGCCCTTGTCGGCGTCCGCGGTTACTTCAAAATAACACGCTTAACGAGATCTTGGTATTTGATCTTAGTTTGGCCACTGGCCTATACGCACTAACCAACTACGCGGGAAAGAAATGGGCACTCGACGTCGTGGTATCAGCCGAAGCCTTCGTGACGTCAGCGATTGAGCGGCGCGCGCCGGATTGGAACGTAAGCTTCTTTGTTGTATTAAGGGGTTAGTTACGCTTCTGCAGCGTTACATAGCGTGCAGGTGTGCAATGGGCGATGGGCCCAGACCCCTGCGCGCATAGGATTTAGACCGGCACACTACTACAAAAAGGGCTGTAGATGGAATGGCCACTAATGGCGCACCTGTCATGTGGTGCGCCATTACTATATTCTAATGGCGCACCATGCCTCGGTGCGTAATATATTACTAATGGCGCACCTGGTGTGTGGTGCGCCATTAGTAGTTTTGAAAAAGAAACATAAAAAAATTGTTACTAATGGCGCACCGTGGATGTGGTGCACCACTAGTAACAGAAAAAAAATTGGTTTTGATTTTTTTTCAAAAATTGATACGTAATATGACCCGGAAGTTTGAAATATTTTTCAAAATTTCATCATAGTCATGAACATGAACAAAGTCCTAGACATCACCAAGGTATAATAGGATTGATATGCTAGATATATATCAACAAGTGCCTGTGGAGTGAGCTGTTGCTGGTGTTGGATAGAACTCTGAAGTTAAGCGTGCTTGGGCTGGAGTAGTGTGAGGATGGGTGACCTTTCGGGAAGTTTGACCACGGAGTGCGATTTGACCTGAGATTAAGCATATTGACCCGAGATTAAGCCATAGTGAACCGAGATTAAAAAAAACGAAAAAAAATTGAAAAAAATTGAATTTTAAAAAAAAAATCTGAAAAAATATTGTTACTAATGGCGCACTTCTATGTGGTGCGCCATTAGTAGGCAAAACCGGTGCGCCATTAGTAGGCCTTTTTCTAGTAGTGGCATGCTGACCTCTCTGTTGTGCCTAGGTAGGGCTACGACGTGTTGATCTTCTGAGGCTGGGCATGACCCAGGAAAGTGTGTCCGGCCGAATGGGATCAAGCGTGTTGGGTTATGTGGTGCACCTCTGCAGGGAAGTTAATCTATTCGAATAACCGTGATCTTCAGTAACATGACGACTTGGAGTTGTACCTTGACCTTATGACAACTTGAACTGGATACTTAATAAAACACATCCAGACAAGTTCCAGAGACATCCCGGTGATCGTTGTCCCACAGGGCGACGAGGGGAGGATCGCCGGGTAGGATTATGCTATGCGATGCTACTTGGAGGACTTCAATCTATTCTCTTCTACATGCTGCAAGACGGAGGCTGCCAGAAGCGTAGTCTTCGATATGACTAGCTATCCCCCTCTTATTCTGGCATTCTGTAGTTCAATCCACTGATATGGCCTCCTTACACATATACCCATGCATATGTAGCGTCGCTCCTTGCTTGCGAGTACTTTGGATGAGTACTCACGGTTGCTTTGCTCCCTCTTTCCCCACGTTTCCTCTCCTTCCGGGATGCCGCAACCAGAGTTGGAGCCCAGGATCCAAACGCCACCGTCGATGACGACTACTACTCTGGAGGTGCCTACTACTACGTGCAGGCCGCTGACGATGACCAGCAGTAGTTTAGGAGGATCCTAGGTAGGAGGCATCCGCCTCTTTCGATCTGTATCCCAGTTTGCGCTAGCCATCTTATGGCAACTTGTTTACTTATGTCTGTACTCAGATATTGTTTCTTCCGCTGACTCGTCTATGATCGAGCACTTGTATTCGAGCCCTCGAGGCCCCTGGCTTGTATTATGTTGCTTGTATGACTTATTTTTTTTTTAGAGTTGTGTTGTGATATCTTCCCGTGAGTCCCTGATCTTCATCGTACACGTTTGCGTGCATGATTAGTGTATGATTGAATCGGGGGCGTCACAGGTTGTATCCTAAGGACTCGACAAGCATGACTTTGTCCATGTGTCGATCCTTTGAGATCGCAACCTTACCTAGACCCAATACCTGACTTTTGCCTTTGTCAGCGAAGATGATATGCTTCAGATATGACGCTGATAATGGAGCATCCATTAGTAGATTCTTGTCACCAGTCATGTGATTCGTACATCCAATATCGAGGACCCACTCATTTGCTTTGGGTTGATCATCCTGCAGATGAATTAGTGCAACTTACGAACTCATATACTTCATCAGTGAAGAATATGACATCAATATCATCAGATCAATTTCATCAAGCAATAGCACATATAAATCAGTACGAGGACGTGAGAAATTTAAGTTCATTTCTTCATGATTAGCCTGCGTCCTTTCAGGCAAATTCAGGTCTCCCGCAAATTAGACGTTTTGAGAACGTCTGGAGACCTGACCCTGCATAAGAGATTAGTTCTTTTTCTTCACCACCCACATCTAAAGGGGTGGCAAAGAATTCATCACTCTGCGAGCACTATATGAGAAAGGTGGCATAGAAGCCAGCCCGCTTTGTTTCACATGAGAGGGGTTAGGGTAAGCATATGAACAAGCAGAGAAATTCTTCGATGACTTATGAACATAATTATTTGAAGAATAATACTCGTATTCATAGCCCTTAGCTCTACCCTGCGAAACAGAGGGTTTAGCACGATGATGATCATGTGAGGATTTTGATCCTGTTGAGGAATTTGATCCACGTGAGGAATTTGGTCCATATGAGGACATGGATCCATATGAAGAATTAGGTTCATATGAAGAATTTGATCTGGGGTTCCTATTCTTCACAGGTGGTGTCATGAGGACATTCACTTGAAGACTTTCAAGACAACTTTTGGGAACCCAGATTTTCTTCATAGGGGAACCGTTCCTGAAGTTAGTGCCAACATATCTAGCAAATACTTCACCATTCTGATTTTTTAACAGTTTATAGTTGGAGTCAAATGACTCATCAGAAGAATGAGGAGATTCACATGTAAAGCCAGATAAATTGGATGGATCAACTGGAGGTCCCTTTGCAGCAACCCATGAGGTTTTAGGGTACTGCTCAGGCTTCCAATATGTTCCATCAGCATTGAGTTTTCTCTCAAAGGCAATACCCTCTTTCCTAGGGTTCCTGTCGAGGATCTTATTTTTAAGCACATCACACAAAATCTGATGCCCTTTGAGGCTTTTGTACATGCCTGTCGTGTACAATTCCTTCAGCCCTGCATCATCAGTGGTACTAGCAATGTCCTCAGATGAGGAATTAGTGATAGCAGAGATAGGTGAAGAATTTGTAACATTAGAATCATTTGAACATTGAGGTGATGAATTAGTAGATTCACGTTCAATGCATTTCAGACATGGAGGAACAAATTCTTCCTGAGTAGCACTGATTTGTTGTGCAAGCAATGAATCGCGCTCCTTCTGAAGATCTTCATAACTCACTCTTAGCTTCTCAAGATCTTGCTTTCTTTGAAGAAATTCATAAGAAAGCTTCTCATGATCAGATAAGAGAGTGTTATGATGACCTTGAAGGTTGTCAAACTTAGACTAAAGTCTCTGAAGATTTTTAGTTAAGTCTTTAGTGCGATCCATTTCTTCACCCAACATATAATCACTTTTGTCTAGCATGTTTTGAAGCTTTTCAATAGCCTTTTGTTGTTTCATAGCAATCTTAGCAAGTTTAGAGTAGTTGGGCTTGAGGTTTTCATCAGATTCATCCTCACTAGATTTAGAGGAGGGGCATTTAGTTACCTTGGCACCCTTTGCCATGAAGCAATAGGTGGGAGCATAGTCATCATTGCCTTCATCAGCATTGTTGGTGTTGCCATTTTCTTCAGAGTTGAAGATAGACTTGCTGACGAACGCGGTAGCAAGTGCTAGGCTTGCCACACCAGACTCGGACTCCTCGGATGCCTCCTCTTCCTCATGATCCTCAGATTCAGCCTCAGAGTCCATTTCCTTGCCAATGAATGCCCGAGCTTTCTTGGAGCTGCTCTTCTTGTGAGATGAAGATTTTGAGGATTTTGATGATGAAGACTTCGAAGATTTCTTCTTCTTCTTGGCATCATCAGAACTGTCATCCTTGTACTTCTTCTTCTTTAATTCCTTGTCCCACTGAGGACAATCTTGAATGTAGTGACCAGGTTTCTTGCATTTGTGGCATAGCCTCTTCTTGTTGTGACTGGATGAGGAATCATTGCTCCTTGAGGATTTTCCGAAGCGACCACGTCTTGAGAACTTCTGAAATTTCTTCACGAGCAGTGCTAGTTCCTGGCTCAGTTCTTCAAGATCACCAAGGCTGCTAGTATAGTCCTCTTCTTCAGACTCAGAGACTGCCTTGGCCTTCAGAGCACGTAGTTTGCCATAGCTTGAACCATAGAGATCTCTCTTCTCAGCAAGCTGGAACTCATGAGTGTTTAGCCTCTCGAGGATATCAGCGGGATCAACTGACTTGTAATCAGCACGCTCTTGAATCATCAGTGCCAGAGTGTCAAATGAGGAATCGAGTGATCTCAGCAATTTCTTCACCACCTCACGGTCTGATGTCAGTGGCGCCAAGCGCTTGAAGCTCATTTGAGATATCAGTGAGGCGATCGAACGTTTGTTGAACATTTTCATTAGCGAGTATTTTGAAGCGGTTGAAGAGATTGCGAAGAACGACAACACGGGAGTCACGTTGAGTTGAGACTCCTTCATTTACTTTGGAGAGCCTATCCCAGATAAGCTTAGTAGTTTCCAAAGCACTCACTCTACCATATTGTCCTTTGCTCAGATGGCCACATATGATGTTCTTCGCTTGAGAATCGAGTTGCTTGAATCTCTTCACGTAAGCAGCATTCAAGGAAGGTGTGACTGAGGGAACACCATTTTCCACAACGTACCAGAGATCGTTATCAATTGCCTCAAGATGCATTCGCATCTTATTCTTCCAGTAGGGGTAGTTCGTTCCATCGAAGGTAGGACACCCAGCAGAGACCTTAATCATACATGCGGTCGACATAACTAAAACTCCAGGTGGTTAAACCAAAATCACATAGAACAAGGGAGTACCTTGCTATAATACCAATTGAAAGTGCGTTATATCGACTAGAGGGGGGTGAATAGGCAATTTTTATGAATTCTTTACTAAGGAATTTGCGGGTTAGGAAATTCCTAAATGAAGAACTACTTGTAGCGGAATAAGTACTCAAAAGTAAACATAGTAGAACATACGCATAGTCATCATGATGAAATGAAGACAAGCACAGAGTACAGAAAGCGTAAGCATAGGATAACACAAGATGAAGATGGACAGACTGAAGAAATTGAACTAAGGAAATTGAGAAAGTCTTCACTCAAACTCTTCAAACAGATATGAACAAGCACACAACAACAGAGATGAGGAAATGAATGAGTTGAGGAAATAGAACTAGTAAGCTCGGTGAAGATAATGATTTGGTAGACCAGTTCCAACTGCTGTCTCAGTTGTACATCTGGTTGGAGCGGCTGAGTATTTAAAATCGAGGACACCCAGTCCCGGACACATAGTCCTCACCGTATTCTCCTTGAGCTAAAGTCACACAGACCTTGCCCAATCACTCGTGGTAAGTCTTCAGGTGACTTCCGGGCCTTCACAAACTCGGTCACTCGGCGATCCACAATTCCTCTTGGATGCTCTAGACCTTGACGCCTAACCGTCTGGAAGAAGCACAGTCTTCACAGGAAACAAGCATCGGATCCACGATGGATCAATCTCTTCAGTGATGCTCAATCACTTTGGGGTTTTCTAGGTTTGGGTTTGGGTTTTCCTCACTTGATAATTTTCACTCAAAGTTTTCGGAGGATGGGATGCTCTCAATTGACAAGTGTCAGTTTCTCTCGGAGCAGCCAACCAACTAGTGGTTATAGGGAGTGGCTATTTATAGCCTAGGGAGCAGCCCGACATGATAAGACATAAATGTCCTTGTCTGATATGACCGTTAGGTGGGTAGATATTTGGGACAGCTGGCGCATAGCACAGCAACGGTCGGAATATTTGTCTCTGAAATTCCTCAGGGCTATCATGTTCCTCACTATGTAGGCAATCCGACTTTGGCGAATTCTAACTCCTCGGTCAGAACAAATTCTCGGAGACCGGAAGAACTTCGTCTCATCCTTTGAAGAATATGACTGAACTGTGTGAGATTTCCAATGGCTTCACTCGAAGGGATTGGTAGGTGTAGGATTTTGAGTTGAGCATCACATGGAAATTTTTCCTTAGTATTTCCTCGACCCCCTTTAACAGTACGGTATTTCCTATGACTCAAGAAAGAGAAAATGAAACTATGAAATACAGAGTCTTCACGCTACATGTTCCTCGAATGATTGCCAAGTCTTCAAGGTCACACCAATTTCTTCACTTTCAAAATCTTCAGAAAGTCTTCAGATATCCAAAATCTTCAGTTGAAGAACTTCATTTTTAGTGGTCGAATTTCTCTCTAAATATCAAACTCCTTATAGACGTATAGACTTGTGTACACTCACAAACGCATCAGTCTCTTAACCTATAAGTCTTCAATACACCAAAATCACTAAGGGGCACTAGATGCACTTACAATGTTGTACACTGTTAACTGTAGTGTGGTACACTTCCTGGAGCATTGTAATGCCTTACCAAGTAGCAATTGCATGAAGATAGTCCACAACACAAAAACTATGTGTAATGGATCCATGACTTACAATCTGTGCGCGAATACCATGTGTAATGACTGTTATTTTTTGCATCGTCTGAACATTTTTTTGCTGCTGTATTGTTTCTCACTCATGATTGATCTACTGCTAGGTGAAGGTTTTGAAATGTTGAAGGAGGAGGACAATAGGAACTTCTGTGATGTCTTGTCATCTATTTTCTTTTCTTCGTTGTAGAATAGTTTTGTTTGGCACTTAATGGTTCCTTGGACATAAAGATATGTACTGCTAGAAAGAATGCATGTAAAGATATTTTGGGCTCCTACAATATTCCATGTTGCTTTTAAAATGTATCGGAACTAGGCTAGGCCCAAGATAACTTGTAGTGTGATGTGTTGTAATGTCAATGGCATAATAAAAGAAGTTGGATTGGATCAATTATTTCGCCCCAGCCCAAGATATACTGAACAATTATTTTTGAGGGGAAAACTTGAGAGGCCCAACAAAGAAATGGCCCAGAAAAAACAAGACAAAAAAAATCTGTCAAAAGGGATAGTCAAGGAAATTTAAAAGGCCGAATTACTAGGCCAGGCCCATGTAGCTAGCGAAAATTAGCAAAAAAATATATATTAAAAAGGCTGAATTAATGGGCTCGGACCATCTAAAGCATCGAAATGGACTGAGCTGATTCTAAGTAACGACCTTTTGAATTGGTCACAATTTTGCCACGTCGGATCCGACGTGGCCTGGGCAGACAGTCAGTGACCAAAACAAAAGGTCATGGGTTCAACGACCTTCTGTTTTGGTCGTAAACGTCTACGACCTTCTCACAGAGAAGGTCGTTAATTTTAGTTTACGACCCTCAGCTTTTGACCTTCTGTTTTTTGTCACAAAAAGGTCGCAAATGAAAAACATTGACCTTTCGGTGACCAATAGTCAAGGTCACAAGTTAACATATTTCTTGTAGTGTGATATATAAACAATGCATTAATGGCAATAACAATAAAAACAAAATAGTGGTTACAAGTTTCATATAATTTGTTACCGCCACATGAAGAAAACTCGACTGTAAGTAGATGCCGAACATCGTACCAGTTGCAAGGTTGCTGGCGCACCTTGACTTGCACAGTAGACATGATTGTGGTGGTGGTGGCGCCATTTTCCTAAAGCAATATGATTAAAGGATTAACGATTCACTTCACAGGAAAGAAAAATAGTAGCATGTGCTATTTTTGGTTCTTCTTAAGTTATATTTTCATAGTGGAACCCGATCCCAAAAAGTAAACATAAAGTTCTCAATTAACTTACTAACACCTTCTAGAATAGCAATGTTCAAAAAAGCGAAAAATAGGATTTGACAGATTTTGAATAATATACACAGAAAAATAGGAAACAACAGGTTCACACCATAGAGAATACACATCAGATTCACATGGCAAACAAAATAACAACTAAATTGTAGTTCAATTTAGACAGTCATAACCTAATAGAGATCATGTAACCCAAACAGAGCCTAATAATAAAATAAATGGCATATTTCCATTATTGCGCAAGCAGACAAGCAAAAGTAGTTCAAAAACTGCCAAATTCTGGTCAAAATTTTGCCCATGGAGTCGAGAGCATTTGTGGATTCAAATTACATATAACATTTGTACATGAACATGTACATCTAAACTTTTATTTTCCTTTTTTACATTTGCAAAAACCATTTTGAGTGTGTAAGAGCAAATGCTCCCTGGAGCCGAATTGGATATCTGGTTGCTACCATCCTTTAAAAAAAGTTCCTATAGCAAGATAAGACTACCTATAAAAGGGGCAATGCAAGTGTGCATGCTCTCTCAACTAACAACCCAAGTAATTACAATTAATTAAAAATCAAAGTACCAACACCTGAATGCCAGCACACTGCAAGTGCTCACTTGACTTAAGTGTCCACAAAAGCATATACGAACAACACTTCAAGAACAACACTTCAAGTGTGCATGCCAAATCCTAAGATCTAGTAACATATAAGATGATATGTGATACTAATTAATAGTTGGATCTAGAGATGCATATGTGATACTAATCCTATTAATCCATATCTGATACTAATTAACAGTAGGATAGTGGGCAGCAGGGGGAGTGGGGAGGCGGGCTGCGACAGCACGCGGGCGGCAACAGCACGCGGGCGGCAACAGATGGGGCGGCGAGAGGGGGGAGGAGCGTTGCGTAGTGGCGACGAGAGGGGGGAGGACGAGTGTTACCTGCGGCAGCGGTGGCGCGCGTGGTGGCTGGGGTGCGGCGGCGGCGGCGTCGTCGGCTGGCGTCGGGCGGAGGGAGAGGATCAATGTGAGACCGAGAGGGGTGCGCGGGAGGGGGGTCTTTTGTGTAGTAGTAGCGCTGCGTAGGGGCCAACACTACTGCTAAGCCCACTATTTGTAGCGCCCGTTCAAAGCAAACGCCACAACTAGGTGGGCTACCGTTTTTGCCCTGCGGCCTAAGCTAACAAACACTGCTGTTATTAAAAATACAAATAAAGTAAAAATGACGCCGCCGAGCAGCATTCCATGGGTGAGGCTCAAGATGATTTTCTCGGACATTTCGAATACGGTATGCTCATCCAATGAGCGCTCGGTCGATGCTGAAAGACTCGTCCACTATTAGGAAAAAGGGCTATAGATAGGATTGACACTGATGGCGCACCAGGGAAGCAGTGCGCCACTACTATATACTAATGGCGCACCGGTTTGTGATGCGCCATTAGGGCATCTCCAGCCGTTGGCCCCCCAGGGGGCGTCAAAAAGCGCCGTCTGGGGATGAGCCGACGCAAAAAATGGCCCTGGGGCGAGTCGGTCCCCAGCCGTCGGCCCCCAGGCGCGTATTAAAAAAACAAAAAAAACCGTTCGGCGAAGTTATGATAAAAACTAGTTAAATTTCGGCCAAACATGGCAAATTTCGGCGAAATTCGTCCAAACATTACATTAACCTAATCTAAAAAAAGAAAGGGGCTGAAGTCGTCGCCGCCGTCGCCGCCATCGTCGTCATCGGCCTTCTCCTCCTTGACGCGGGTGCCCTCTTTGGACCCCTGCCGGCGTCGCCTTGGCGAACAGGCGGCGTCGTCGTCGTCGTCATTTGTCGCATAAGACGACGACCCCGCCTTCCTCGCGGCCGCGTCGGCGCTCCTCGAAGCGGCGTAGGGCGGCGCACTGGCGCTCCTTCTCCTTCTCCCGGCGCGCCTTCTCCAACGCAATGGAGTCCTGGCGCGCCCATTAGAGGGCCGTGTCGTCGTCGTCGAACTCCGCCTTCACTGGCGCCAGCCCCGGCTCCGTCTTCACCGGCGCCAGCCCCGGCTCCGTCTTTGGCTTGACGAAGCGCGGAGGAGCCGACGAGGACGAGGCGCGCCGGTCGCCCTCATTGATGACGATGCCGGCGCTGCGAGTGCGCCGGCCGAGCGGCGTCTCCGCCGTGGGCTCGGCCTTGACGCCGAGCAGCGCCGGAGAGCCGGAGGAATGGGAAGAAGAGCGTGATGAGGAGGAAGAAGAGGAAGCGCCGAACCTCCTTGGCGCCCATGGCCCGACGCGTCGGTGCTGCACCGGGGCGGCCACCCTAGCCGGGGGGTACACCAACGGCGGGTCGTTGCCGCCCTCGAGGTACGTGAGCACGCCCTCGAGTGTGCGGCCGGGGACGCACCACCAGAGGTGGCGCCCCTCGCTGTTTTGCCTATCGCCGACCACCGCGCGCCGTTAGTGGGCGTAAGCGCTTCTTCTTGGCGGCGCTGGAAATACGCCGCCCAGGCCGCGTGGTTGTCGGTGGCGTACTGGGGGAGGGAGAGTTCGGCGTCGGTGAGGGACGAGCGCACGATCTCGACCTCCTAGGCGAAGTACTTCAGCTTCACCACGGCGTCGGGCAACGGGGGAATGGGCACTCCCCCGGCGCTGAGCCTCCATCCTGTTGGCCCGGCGCGCATGTCCGGTGGCGCCGGGATGTTCGCCTGGAACAGGAGCCAGGACTCCTGTTCGCGGAGCGAACGGTGGCCGAAGCCGTTGGCCGCCGCCTCGCCTCCGGGGAAGCGTTCTGCCATGGCGACGGCGGGGCTGGGCGGGCTTGGGAGAGGTAGAGGGAGGGGCTGGGCGGCAGCACTCGGGAGAGGCAGGGAGAGGGAGGGGCTGGACGGTGGCGAGGGGCGGGGCTGGTGTGGGCACAGGCCAGTGGAGGCCACCGGCTTTTATAGCCGGGCCGCGCCCGTGTGTACGCTGCGGCGAGGAGGAGGCGTCGGCGCCGTCCGTGAAGCGCCGCCGTGATCGAGAATCAATGGCAAGGCTGACGGCGGCAGCCTTGCCATTGATTCCTCGCGGAACCGAGGCCGTTGGGGAAGACGAGGCGCCGAGTCGATGACGGCTGGCCAGCGTCTTTTCGCGTAAAACAGCTTTCGCCCGGCGCCCGGGCACCCTCAGCGCGGGTTTGGGCTGGGTCCGCTGGCGCTGTTGCCCAAGCCCGAAAATCAGGCTCTGGGCGGCCCGGGCGTTTTTGAGCCGGCGAAAAAATCGCCTGGGGAGGCCTTCCTGGGGGCGCGGTGGAGATGCCCTTAGTGTGGAAGACACTAATGGCACACCATACAAAAGGTGCGCCACTGGTGATAATTTTTTTTTCATTTTTACATACATACTAATGGCGCACTCCTAGACTAGTGCGCCATTACTAGTTCTAACTAGTAATGGCGCACCGGCCTAGGAGTGCGCCATTAGTGTATGTTTTTTTTTGCAAAACTACTAATGGCGCACCGTGTCACAGTGCGCCATTACTAGTTTAAACTACTAATAGCGCACCGTGTCATAGTGCGCCATTAGTATATATATATATATGTGTGTGTATATATTATTTTTTTACTTTTCTGCAAAACTCTAATGGCGCACCACATGCAGGTGCGCCATTAGTAACCAGGGTTAATAATGGCGCATTTGCATGTGGTGCGTCATTAGTAATCTGGGACCCCAAGAAGATATTTTGGACAGCCCCACACCTATCCACTCACTTTCCCCACTTCATTCCCTCCACCTCCTTCTCCAAGCTTTGAGCTGCCTCCTCCTCCTCACCTCATTTCCACCATAGATTCATCAAAATTAAGTGGTGAAATTACCTTTTTTGATAGGTAAGGAAGGGGAAAGCTATCTTCATGATGTAGATCTACTTTTTCTCCCTAGCTCGCTTCCAACAACGTGCACATGCACTTTTTGTGGCCTAGCTAGATCTATGTATGTTTGTGGTGTTGCATGTGTTTGTGGTGTTGCATATATGTTTGTGTTTGCAGGTACGGTATTTGAAATGCGATAGTTGCCAATATTTTGCCAGAATGTTGATTCATTTCCGTTTAGTAGAATTTTGGCACTATGCATTCTTTTTGGTCCTATTTTTAGGAAGGTCATGCCAAATTTTTTCTTGGTTCTAAAATATCGTTTTGCTCTACCCGTGGCGACCATGGTCCGCACGATGACCGAACGCATCATGAATAGGTTTTGAGATCCATGAAGGCCGAGATGCTTCAAAAGAACGAGATGGAGATAAGATGTCCGTGTCGAAGATGCAAGCTGAAGAGCCTTATTGCGGACCCGGATTCCGGGCAGGTGCGGGACCACCTACTCTTGCGTGGTTTCATGGATGGGTATCGGTGGCAAGGTGATGAAGATGACTATGAAGTCGTCCATGGGGGCCGGGCAAGAAATGAGGAAGGGCAACAAGACAAGTACCACCCCGGCGAGGGCGGGCGAGAAGACGAAGAATCTCCAGGACATGATCGTGACGGTGATGCTGTACAGAGTCATCATGTAGAAGATGTCGTACATGATGATGAGGAAGATCAAGACAAAGGGCATGATCATGAAGATGAAGATGCCGGAGCAGACGACGATGGAGGCTGGGTGCAGGACCCTCATATTCAAGAGCTGCTTCTCAAGCAGACGGATAACGCAAGAGCTGCCGCCGAGAAAGCCAAGCTGGATCAACTGGAGATAGACGCGGTTACTCCATTGTATGAAGGATGCAGGCCGAGGATACCCGCTTTGAAAGTAACGCTCATGGCTCACGGAGATGAAGGTAAAACACAAAATGACCGGCGATGCTTCGGCGAGAACATGTCATTCGCACGAACGTCTTCCCAAGGGGAACAAGTGCCCGACCAGTTCGAGGAGGCGAAGAAAATCGTGTGTCCTCTGGATTTACCGCCGCGTGAAATACCATGTGTGCATGGACAATTGCATAATTTATCGACGAGCACGCGGAGTCTACCATATGTCCGGTGTGCGGCGTCACTCGATACAAGAAGAGGAAGAAAGCTCCTCGAAAATCGGTGTGGTACTTTCCGATCACTCCTCGTCTGCAGCGGTATTTCACGGACCCTAAGGTAGCAAAGCTCCTGCGTTGGCACGCGGATAGGGAGGAGAAGAAGCGGGAAGATGACGGAAATGATCCGGAGATAAATAAAAAAGACAAGATGCCGAGTCACCCTAAGGATGCGAGCCAGTGGCAAGAGTTGAACTTCGAATACCCAGAATTTGGGAAGGATCCAAGGAACATCGTGTTGGGCGCGAGCATCGATGGAGTCAATCCGTTTGGCAGCCAGAGAAGCACACATAGCACCTGGCCTGTGTTTGTGTAGATGTACAACCTTCCCGTTGTGCATGAAGAGGAAGTACATTCACATGAGTATGCTAATTGAAGGGCCGAAACAACCAGGGAACGACATCAATCTGTATCTGGGGCTGCTGAAGGAGGAGCTAGACACGCTGTGGAAAACGCCAGCCAATACGTGGGATGCCGTAGAGAAAGATTATTTCCCTATGAGAGCCGCACTGCTCATGACGGTGCACGACTATCTCGGTTACGGATATCTCGCAGGGCAGGTAGTCCACGGATTTACTGGATGCGTAAGGTGCATGGATGACACAACGTATCGCCAGCAAGATAGAGATCCCGGGTCTTCGAAAACCGTGTTCATGGGACATTGGAGGTGGTTTCGCAACGATGACCCGTGGAGGAAACGCAAGGATCTGTTCGATGGTGAAACCGAACCCCGAAAACGCCCGTGTACGAGGAGCAGCGAGGAAATAGACGAGCTGTTGAAAATTGGAAAGACGGCCCACCGCCGAAAGAAGCAAAAGGCGCCAGAGCCCAATGAAAGGCGCCAGAGTCATGCTGAAGGTATGGAAAACGAGGTCTGTTTTACGGGACTTGCCGTCTTGGAAGATCCACCGTGTGCCTCACAGCCTTGATGTCATGCATATCACGAAGAACGTGTAGAGTCTGCTTGGTACCCTTCTCAACATGCGGAGAGGACCAAAGATGGGCCGAAAGCAAGGGCAGACTTGAAATCAATGGGCATCAAGCAGGAGCTTCACGCTAATGATGATGATGATGATGATGATGATGATGATGATGATGATGATGATGATGATGATGATGATGATGATGATGATGAGGCGAAGCAGGACACAGAAAGTCGTCGCAAAGGCAAAAAGGCCAAGAAGACTGGAAATGACTACCCTCCCGCGTGCTTCACTCTAAGTCAGGAGGAGATCGAGCAGTTTTTCACCTGCCTCCTAGGAGTAAAACTTCCTTATGGTTGCGCGGGGAAGATAAGCAGATACCTAGACCCAAATAAGCGAAGTTCAGCGGGATGAAGTCTCACGACCGTCACATGCCGATGACGCAGATACTTCCACCAGTAATCTGTGGGATCATGGACGCGCACGTCCGTGAAATGCTATTTGGCCTATGCAACTTTTTCGACGTCATCTCTCGGAAGTCGATTGGCGTGAGGCAACTCAGAAGGCTACAGGAAGAGATCGTGGTGATACTATGCGAGCTTGAGACGTATTTCCCGCCCGCATTCTTTGACGTTATGGTGCATCTGCTGGTCCATATCGTGGAGGATATCATCCAACTCGGGCCGACGTTCCTGCACAGCATGATGCCGTTCGAAAGGATGAATGGTGTCATCAAAGGATACGTTCGCAACATGTCACGCCCAGAGGGAAGTATAGCTAGGGGCTTTCAATCAAGAGTGCATCTCCCATCGCACGAATTATCTAGGCATCGAGAACCCCGTTGGTCTGCCCGTCAACAAGCACCTCGGCAGGCTCGCTGGATGGGGTCACCGTGAGGGTCGCCGCGAAATGCATGTCGACTTCGAGGGTCGACTCGCCGACTTTGAAAGAGCAAACCTAGTCGCGCTACAACACATAGACGTGGTCGATCCTTGGGTGGTAGAGCACAAAACCTTTATTGAGAAGACGTACAATGATCGAGGCCAACAGAGGATGGACGGAGATATAATCAAAGAGCACAACTCATGTTTCACGCGTTGGTTCAAGCAGAAGATTAGCGTGCCCTTTACATGAGGATTCTTCCGCGGAAGAACAACTCATATTCGCCTTGTCACAGGGCGCCGAGCACAACCTGATGACCTATGAGGCGTACGATATCAACGGCTACACATTCTACACCGAGAACAAGGACATGAAGAGCGATGGTTATCAGAACTCCGGGGTAACGATGGAATCCTACACCGGCAACGACAAGGACAGATACTACGGAAGGATCGAGGAGATCTGGGAGCTGAGCTACGCTGGAGAGAAGGTCCCGATGTTCCGTGTCAGATGGGCCAAGAGCTTCCTAAAAGAAGACCGGTATTTCACCAGCATGGTTATACCCGAAGCCAAATCCAAGACCGCGGGCGCAAACGTCACCGCGAAAAATGAGCGATGGGTACTGGCTTCCCAAGTGGACCAATGCTTCTTCATTACTGACCCGCCAAAGCCCAGTCGTGTTGTCGTGAGGAGAGGCAAAAGGAAGATCATCGGAATGGATGGAGTAGCCAATGAGCCAGACTTCGACAAGTACGGCGACCCGAAGATCGAACATGACGACGACGATGAAGTAGCAGCACACACCACAAGAAGAAGCAGGACCACCCTACCTAAAGGACGTCCTTTCCAGAGAAGAACTCCATTTGCGAAAAAGAAGGGCAAGAAGATTGTGAACAGATAGCTAGCTAAGATCGATTGTGTTTAAATCGTAGTCTTGATTTCTCGATTGTATTTCATGGGCACTTTTTGATATCATGAATATTTTTAAATTTCATGGGCACTTTTTGAATTCATGAGGACACTTGATCTCGATCGCCCTACATCTCGATCTCGATTCCCCCTCCATCTCGATCTCGATCCCACCCGCACCCTCCCCAGCTAGCTCCACCGCCACCGACGACCCACCGCAACCCTCCCCCGCTCCACCGCCGCCGACGAACACCCGGCCCCCGCACCTCCCCGCTCCACCGCCAACGGGCACACCCCCGCACCTCCCCGCTCCACCGCTGGCCACGATGATATTTTCAAGTAACAAATTTGAACATATTTTTTAAAAAATTATTACTGTTTTATAAAAAAAATATTACTGTTATGATTTAGACAAGTTTGAACATATTTAAACACAAATAAATATCAAACAGGATTTAAAATGCATAAAAAAATATTGGGGAGCCTCGTGTTGTCGTGAGGAGAGGCAAAAGGAAGATCATCGGAATGGATGGAGTAGCCAATGAGCAAGACTTAGACAAGTACGGCGACCCAAAGATCGAACATGACGACGACGATGAAGTAGCAGCACACACCACAAGAAGAAGCAGGACCACCCTACCTAAAGGACGTCCTTTCCAGAGAAGAACTCCATTTGCGAAAAAGAAGGGCAAGAAGATTGTGAACAGATAGCTAGGTAAGATCGATTGTGTTTAAATCGTAGTCTTCATTTCTCGATTGTATTTCATGGGCACTTTTTGATATCATGAATATTTTTAAATTTCATGGGCACTTTTTGAATTCATGAGGACACTTGATCTCGATCGCCCTACATCTCGATCTCGATTCCCCCTCCATCTCGATCTCGATCCCACCCGCACCCTCCCCCGCTAGCTCCACCGCCACCGACGACCCATCGCAACCCTCCCCCGCTCCACTGCCGCCGACGAACACCCGGCCCCCCGCACCCTCCCCCGCTCCACCGCCGACGAGAACCCCCCGCACCCTCCCCCTCTCCACCGCCGCCGTCGATGATATTTTCAAGTAACAAATTTGAACATATTTTTAAAAATTATTTCTGTTTTTATAAAAAATATTACTGTTATGATTTAAACAAGTTTGAACATATTTAAACACAAATAAATATCAAACAGGATTTAAAATGCATAAAAAAAATATTGGGGAGCCTGGGAATCGAACCCAGGACCTCCTGGTGTGGTGCTGCGTACTGACCAGTCGGGCTAGTGGGCGGGTTCAGTTGTAGATAGGATTAGGTGGTATATAACCTGACAAGTCGGGCTAGATTAAATTAGTTATGGCGCACCCCTCGGTGGTGCGCCATTGCTATGGATGTACTTATGGCGCACCCCTGGCTGGTGCGCCATTGCTAAGCCTCCCCCACACTAAAATCCCCTATCTCTCACATTTCTCTCTAATCCCTCCCCTGCCTCGTCTCACCCGCGCCTGACCACCACCGCCCACCACTTCCCCCGTGCTCGCCGTCCCCGGCTGTGCTTGCTTCCCCCGCCGCACCCGACCACCTCCCTCACCGTCCCCCCTCCGCCCGCACCCGCGCCCTCGCCGTCCCCCTCCCCCCACGGCCCCGCCTGCATCAACCTCCCTCTCGAGCGCGACAGCTAGGGTTCCTAGCCGCCGCCGCTGGCCCGTCGCATGGCTGACCAGCCGAACCCTCCGCTGCCCGCCTCAGACAGGACCTCAGCAGCGCCTCCCCCATCAAGCAGCCGCTCCCACCAGTGGCGCCCCCCTCGAGGCAGGCGCTCCTGCCCAGAACGCTTGCCGCCCGAGCCTCGCCCGGCGACCAGTCCGTGAGGCAGGTAGCCACCACTCCTTCGTCCTTCCTCTCTCTTCCCTCATCCCCTCCTCCTTCCTCTTGCATCCTCTGTTCAATTTTTTTCCTGATTTTTTTAGTGGATGAGTACTTGATGTAGATTCGATACTGTGGGAATATAATGATAGTTATTTCTTGCTTGCTGCGTGATTTTTCCAGAGCATGCTCAAGTTTACATGTGAAAGGATTGTGCTTGATAGGTGTTTGTGATAATGCCTCTAAGGGCAAATGTTTACAAATTGTAGGTTGAATATTTTTCATGAGCAAATGTTTTGGTTTAAACATGTTAGCAAATTGTAGATTATGTTGTTTTATCTGCAATTTGAGAGAGCATGAGCTTTGTGTTGGTTATACTGGCCGAAATTGGTTAACAAATATCTTCCAGAGAGATCCCTGTTCTAGGATCTGAGCTCTCTCTTCTCTGAATTCAACTAAGGCATGAGGAACAAGGGGGGAGATAGCTATTAGATCCATGTCTTAGTAGTGGTAAACAATCGTGTAGGTCAATTTTGACTCTGATCTTGAACTACAGGGTTGCAATGTTTTGGCATCAACACTTGTAAGAAAAGAAAAAGCAGGAGAATGAAGATTATATTTAAAAATGGTATTAGTAGTGGTAAACAATCATATAATCCCTCCCAGGTAGTAACAATAACTTTATGCAGGAGAGTGAAAGAAGAAGCATAGGCTTAATTGAGTTGTGGAGTTCTTGTTACCTTGTTTGTCTGTCCTCGTTAGTTACATGTATCTCTCTGTTTGTGTTTCTGCGTAACAGGTTCGATCACGGTTGGAGAAAAATTGAGGCGTTTGTTGGCTCCAAGACAGTGATACAGGTATATACATGTGCTCTGCTTACTTGTTTGGTTTGCAATAGTGGTGAACCTCCTCCACCCCCACCCATTCCCCCCTCTGTCGCAGAAAATGAAAACATAAAGAGAGTGCCATTATATGGATGGCATATTTCCAGTTTTGGATCCAACCTCCGCACAAGTTGTAGCTCTGTAGCCGATTTTCTAACTACTGGCCATTCTGGAGCTGGTGTTTATCCACAATGATTTGGGCTAGCTCCATTTTGGTGGAGTCCGTCAAGACGGCCCAGTATGGTTGCAGTCTTGTAAACCCTAGCTACATAGTATTGTTTATATATATGGACATGTCTCTCAAGTTATGTAGCACATGCATTTCAAGTTCTTTGCTAGCCAACTTGGAATCCTTGATGGACCGTTTATTTTTTTCTACTGTGAAACTGTGTTTCGTGTAACATTTATATTCTTAAAAAATCTCGGATGCTGGTTGAGAATGAGTAACTTGTGTAAACACAAGTAGGACCTTTGGCTGCTTGTGCTATTGGTAGCAGGTAAATCTTGCTTCAGTCTTCTTACTTTGTGATGTGTCTGGGTTAAGCTCTAATTTCTCCCTGATCAATAATTATGGCCCTATTGTTTATTTCTAAACCTGAAATTACTGATGCATTAATTCATCTGTTAAAAACAACTCTCTCTCGTTTCCTCTGGGCACTTTTAGTTGTTCTTTGAAAATGAAAAACGAAGGTCATACCGATCCAAGTTGGTATTATTTTCCTCAATTTTAAGTGTTGAATGAACACATAAAGAGAGTGCTAAGTGATTTCAATATATCAAGTTTCAGAATAATATATAGGATTGTTGGTTTTTAACCTTGGTTGCCATTGTTTCTATTTGTAACGGTCTGAAGAGTGACTCATGCTGTTTGTGCTAACAATCTCTAAGTGAAAGCAACTAGTTGGAGTAGATTTGTGCACACAATACTCCTTCCAAGACAATTTGCTTCCAAGGAGTAGTTTCAGTTTGATTGCAAGGAGTAGTTTCAGTAAAGTTTCAGCATGGTTTCAGTATAGTTTCAGCATGGTTTCAGTTTGCTTCCAAGGAGTTGTTCTCTGTCTGGTCCAATTCTGAAGAAATAAAAAGTGAATAGTTTGTTTGTTCCCTGTGTGGTCACTCTATTTTTTGAGTACTGACATTAGTTATGTTTGTTAGCAGCAAGATATTTAAATGAAGCTTGTTCTTTTTCAACTGTTCAACTGATGCCATGAAACTGAATATAGTAGTTGAAAACCCTGTTTTCTTCCTGATCGTGAAAATTTGAAGTCCTGTTTGTGTTTTGGTTTTGTTGGTTGACAATTATGTTTAGTTTTTCAGTTCATGGGTGCTGTAAAATGTGCAGGTGGTGAGTTGAGGCTCAGCATATAGCTTGTTTGGACTAACCAAGAGGACGAGGTATGTTGCTTGCCCAAGCTAAGTGACACGTACGCGCCAAGTTTTCTGTTATATAATTACCTGTTAGTGCTTAGTTAAACTGCATGATACGGCCATAGCAGATGGATGGTACTAGGTGTTGTTTTGTTTCTTGCCAATGTATTCAGAGAGCAGATGTGCCACTGCAGATTTCTTTTCTTGAAGGCAGCTCACATAAGTTGAGCTACAAGTGAACAACTTGCTGATATTAGATCTGGAATGGAAGCTCACATAAGTTGTGCTGATTTTTGTCCATATGAAAGCAGAGGCACATTGTGGTGCTAGTTTGCTGGGTTTTGTCTCCGACCATCGTGTCGTGATGAATTTGCAGGTACCCCGAGAGGCCCTTGAGTTTGCCAGAATGTTGATTAACTTCCGTTCCGGCAAATTCGGGTACTCCATATGTCCTATTTTCAGCAAAGGTCATGCTGAAATTTTCCGTGAATTTTAGCATGACTTTGCTAAAAATAGGACATATGGGGTACCTGCGACTAATGCATGGGCCGGGGTATCTTAGTACTTAATTAAGTAGGATCAACTGCCCTTTATTCTTGCTGCATTAAACCATAGGTGGCAATAGAGCCAAGTGATTAGGCCCAACTTAGAATTCTCCTTAGCATCGATAAACCCTAGATGATAAACCCAACACAGGTGGCAATAGAGCCAAGTGATTAGGCCCAACCTAGGGTGCCTCAGCATCGATAAACCCTAAATGATGAAAACTTAACTTGGCTGCCCCGGATGCCTCGGTGTCGATGAGAACCTAAATGATGTACGCTTAGGCTTTTAGGGTGCCTCGGCGTCGACAAACCCTAAATGATGAAAGCTTAGGCTTTTAGGGTGCCTCAGCGTCGACAAACCCTAAATGATGAGACCATGATCTTGTTCCTTGACAATAACCAACTTTTTGACCAAACTTTTTTTCTATTTAGAGCGAAACATGGCCCACAACGATAAGGCCGGTGGTTCGGGCGGCAAGCAATTCTGGGAGTTGTCCCAGGAGATGGAGAAACAACCTCACCTCTATGAGGACGCCGTGGAAGACACCGATCCTGACTACACGACCCCTAGTGGCGTCGGGGATGACACCACTGATGGTGCCGCCGAGGATGCCACCACTGATGATGGCGGCGCACACAGAGATGGCAGCCAACCGAAGAAGCAAAGGAGGGACCGGCGCCCGAATGCGCTCCGCACCCTCAAGGAGGAATTCACTCAAGTGGACTCCGACGGGCATCCAACGGAGCCCAAACATATAGTCAAGGGGTACTCGCTTCAGCTCGGGTGCATTCTCCGGAGCACCGTCTCGATCAACACCGATAACCTTAGGCATAAGGACCACGGGAATTTGCGCAACCTTATTGCTTATGTATTGTCTGTTGTTTGGCTTGTGCATAGAGATGCCGTCGTATGTCGTGTACAACGGTAAGGTTCCCAGAGTCTACGACGACTGGGAGGAGTGTCGGAGACAGGTTCACCGTTTCAGCGGTAACAGTTACAAAGGGTACACCACTAGGGCGGAGGCCGAATCTAGATACGCCCGCTATCTAGCGGGAGAGAGGAGGGAGCGTTAGAGGAACCGGATGAAGACCAATTTGATCGCGATGATGCTCATCGTGATGACCACAGCTCTCTTCTATGTGATGGTAGTTTAGATGATCGATATCGACTTGTAATGTGAAGACAAACTCGATACTCGCGGTCTCGAGACTTGTAATGTTTTATCTTTGTTCGGTCTTTTGAATTCGGAGACTAATATGATGAATTGTATTCGGAGACTAATCTTCTATTGTATTCGATGAATCTGATGTTGTTGTGTGCTCCTGTCTATATTCTGTGCAATAATATATTTTGTAACCTGTGCAAAAATCAGAAAAGAAAAAAAAACCAAATATTCATACTAATGGCGCATCACCACCAGGTGCATCATTGGTATGCCAAAGGATACTAATGGCGCATCAACACAGAATGCGCCATTAGTATGACAAAGCACATGCTTACGTATGGCCCCCCGGAAGGCACACTAATGACGCATGGTGTTACATACTAATGGCGCACTGCTTGATGCGCCATTAGTATACCAGATACTAATGACGCACCAGTGGTGCGCCATTAGTAAGAAATACTAGTGGCGTGTTACTAATGGCGCACTGATAATGCGTTATTAGTAGGCAAAACCTGTGCGCCACTAGTAGGCCTTTTCCTAGTAGTGTTCCCACTTGGTCGATAATTTGTGCCATTTAGGCTTATCGGGATGTTGGCGTAAAACTAGGTCACTCACATTGAATGCCTTTGCTCGGACCTCCTTGTTTCGGTAACGTCGTGCTTACTGTTGATAAAAGGTCGATCGTGCTTGAGTGACATCACTTTCCTCATCGAGTGCGTCGAGGTCATCTCAGTGGCTTATCTCGGCTTTATGCTCCTTGTACGTGCGTACTCTAGGTGCATCATGGATGACATTGCTGGAAATATAGCCCCCGCTCCATATACCATAAAAAATGGAGTATAACATGTGCATCTATAATTTATTAGGAATGGTGCGTAAGCCCCATAGTACAAAGTCAAGCTCCTCAACCCATTTATAGTCAACCTTCTTTAAAGATCGAACCAAGCGCAGCTTGATGCCGCTAAATATTAAGCCTCTGGCCCATTCAACTCAGCAATTAGTTTGAAGGTGATATACAAAGGCGAAATCAAGCTTATTCCCTATTTCGTGCACCAATTTTTGACCTCCTGAGCCCGCTTAATATTAAGCCGCTGGCCTGTTCAACCCAACCATTAGTTTGAGCTTATGCCCTATTTAGTGCACCAATTTTTGACCTCCTGAGTGATAAATTTGGACCCATTATCCATGATGATGATGTGGGGTACACCGTAATGTGCAGCCGGAAATAAAATCAATGACTGGCCCAGCTTGAGCTGAGGCCTGCGGTTTCACCTCAATCCATTTTGTGAACTTGTCTACCATAACCAAGAGGTATCTCTTTTGATCAGATACTCCATGAAGAGGTCCGCCCATGTCTAGACCCTAGACCGTGAATGGCCAGGTGATCAGAATGGTTCATAGGGCCATGCATGGCATATGGCTTTGGTTGGCGAAGGATTGACATCCCATGCATTCATTTACTAGTTTCCTTGCCTCGCCTTGCTATAGGCCTGTAAAATCCAGCTCAGAAAGCCTGGCTTACTAAGGTCCGAAGCGTTGTGTGATGGTCGTACATGCCTGAGTGAATTTCCGAGAGGACCTCTTTTTCTTCTTCCTTGAAAATGCAACGCTGGAGCATGTGTGTGACACAGCGCTTGTATAGTTCGCCTTCACTGACTTTATATGCTTTGGATCGCTGAATGATTGATCGCGCATCTGTCTGATCCTTGGGCAGCTCCTTGGGTAGCAGGTATGCCAGAATGGGCTCGGCCCATGGTGCGATCACTACCATGATATTGTGTGATGAGGGGGTTTCTTCTATTGTCGAGCCCTCGCTTATCTCGTCGTCCGAATCTATGGCAGGTAGGGTGAGATCATCTCGTCGGTAGATTTTTTGATAGCCCCTGATGTCTGCTAGAACTACGTCGGTATTTCACCAAAGAGGAAAGGGTGATGAAGTATAGCGACCGTAGATATTTCCCTCAGTGATAAGACAAGGTTATCGAACCAGTAGGAGAACCTCCTCACACCACGTAAATGGCACCTGCACACAAATAACAAATACTCGCAACCCGGCGTGTTAAAGGGGTTGTCAATCCCTTTCGGGTACGGCGCCTCAAGATAGGCAAATAATGTCAGGTAAAAATGGTAGATAGGATAAATAGATCGCGGAACAAATAAATTGCAGCAAGGTATTTTTTGTATTTTCGGTTTAATAGATCTGAAAATAAAAATCAAAGGGAAATAGACCGCGAAGGAAAAAATGATGAAAAGAGACCCGGGGGCCGTATGTTTCACTAGTGGCTTCTCTCGAGAAAAATAGCAAACGGTGGGAAAATAATTACTGTTGGGTAATTGATAGAATTTCAAATAATCATGACGATATCCAGGCAATGTTCATTATATAGACATCACGTCCAAGATTAGTAGACCGACTCCTGCCTGCATCTAGTACTATTACTCCACACATCGACAGCTATCCAACATGCATCTAGTGTATTAAGTTCATGGAGAAATGGAGTAATGCAATAAGAATGATGACATGATGTAGACAAGATCTATTTATGTAGAAATAGACCCCATCTTGTTATCCCCGATAGTAAGGATACATACGTGTCGTTTCCCTTTCTGTCACTGGGATCAAACACTGTAAGATCGAACCCATCACAAAGCACCTCTTCCCATTGCAAGATAAATAGATCAAGTTGGCCAAACAAAACCAAAATATCGGAGAAGAAATACGAGGCTATAAGCAATCATGCATATAAGAGATCAAAGAAGACTCAAATAACTTTCATGAATAAAAACATAGATCTGATCATAAACTCAAATTTCAACGGATCCCAACAAACACACCGCAAAAGGACTTACATCATATGGATCTCCAAAAGACCATTGTATTGATAATCAAGAGAGAGAGGAAGCCATCTAGCTACTAACTACGGACCCGAAGGTCTACAAAGAACTACTCACGCATCATCAGAGAGGCACCAATGGAAGTGGTGAACCCCTCCATGATGGCGCCTAGATTGGATCTGGCATTTCTGGACTCTGCGGCAGCTGAAATTGATTTTCATCGACTCCCCTATGGTTTCTGGAATATTGGGGTATTTATAAAGAAAAGAGGTGGTTCAGGGGGCACCCGAGGTGGGCACAACCCACCTGGGCCCCCAGGCGGGCCCTGGTGGGTTGTGCTCCCCTCGGAGCACCCCCCCCCCCCCAGGTGCTTTCCTGGCCCACTGGATGTCTTCTGGCCCAAAATAATCCTCAAGAAGTTTCATTGTGTTTGGACTCCGTTTGATATTGATTTCCTGCAATGTAAAAAACATGTAGAAAACAACAACTGGCACTGGGCACTATGCCAATAGTTTAGTACCAAAAATGATATAAAATGACTATAAAATGATTGTAAAACATCCAAGAATGATAATATAACAGCATGGAACAATAAAAAATTATAGGTATGTTGGATAGATATCAAAACTCATCGACTCCTTCATGCCTCTACTAGATCAAGAGTCCGAGGGACGTCATCGAGCTGAATGCGTGCAGAACTCGGAGGTACCGTACGTTTGGTACTTGATCGGTTGATTCGACAAGACGTTCGACTACATCAACCGCGTTTAGTTAATACTTCCGCTTTCGGCCTACGAGGCTACATGGACACACTCTCCCCCTCTCGTTGCTATGCATCTCCTAGATAGATCTTGCATGAGCGTAGGAATTTTTTTTAAATTGCATGCTACATTTCCCAATAGTGGCATCCGAGCCAGGTCTATGCGTAGATGATATGCACGAGTTGAACACAAAGAGTTGTGGGTGGTGATCATCATACTGCTTACCACCAATATCTTATTTTGATTCGGCGGTATTGTTGGATGAAGCATCCCGGACCAACCTTACATGACCGCGTTCATGAGATCGGTTCCACTGACAGACATGCAACTAGTTTTGCATAAAGGTGGCTGGCGGGTGTCTGTTTCTCCAACTTTAGTTGAATTGGATTTGACTACTGCCGGTCCGTGTGAAGGTTAAAACAACAAACTTGATAAATCGCCGTTGTGGTTTTTGTGCCATAGGTATGTACGGTTCATGCTAGCAGCCACGTAAAACTTGCAACAAACAAAGTAGAGGACATCTAACTTGTTTTTGCAGGGCATGTTGTGATGTGATATGGTTAAAGCATGATGTGATATAAGATTGTTGTATGAGATGATCATGTTTTGTACAAGTTATCGGCAACTGGCTGGAGCCATATGGTTGTTGCTTTATTGTATGAAATACAAGCGCTATGTAATTGCTTTACTTTATCACTAAGCCGTAGCGATAGTCGTAGAAGCAATAGTTGGCGAGACCACCACGACGCAACGATGGAGATCAAGGTGTCAAGCCGGTGACGATGGAGATCATGACGTTGCTTCGATGATGGAGATCAAAAGCACAAGATGATGATGGCCATATCATGTCACATATTTTGAATGCATGTGATGTTTATCTTTTATGCATCTTATTTTGCTTAGTACGGCGGTATCATTATAAGATGATCCCTTACTAAATTTCAAGGTATAAGTGTTCTCCCCGAGTATGCACTGTTGCGAAAGTTCTTCGTGCTAAGACGCCACGTGATGATCGGGTGTGATAAGCTCCCACGCCGCCTTGCCATGTCACTGATGGTTTGGAAAACCATTCAAGGTGGCACTCGATCGTGTTTAGCGCCCATGCTGACAAGAACGTCCGCAACTTGATTGATGTCTTTAGGGACGTGGTCAAATTCTAGTCCCTCGAATTGGGCAAAAATGGTTATGCCGACATTATGATAAGCCTTCATTTTTGGGTCTTTCGCATCAAATTCTCCATTGATGTGACAGATTACGAGGTTGGAGTCTCCACGGACCTTGAGACATTGAATGCCCATGAAAACTGTTATCCGAAGTCTGTGTAACAGTGCTTCATGCTCCATTGCGTTGTTGGAGTCTATACATAATTTGAAGCGCTTATTTTATATTATCACCGGTTAGGGTGGTCAGAACTACCCGAGCTCCTATACGTCAGCGAGCATCTTGGATCCATCAAAGTACATTACCCAATGTGTGTATGTGATATGCTCTCGAGGGAGCTCGGCATCCGTCCACTCAGCCACTTCATGATCCTCCTTGTGGCGTCCCGGTTATTAATGATGTCGTTTAGCAGTACTTTTGAGGCAACGGTTATTGAACACTCTTGAAAATAGTGCCTTAGTTTCCAAGAAGCCATGAAGACTAACTATGCTATCTTCTGATAGTACCGATACCTAATTTTACACTGGGTAAGCACTTCGGAAACATGGTACACCAACCATTGTACACATAGCTTGTGGTCGTCGATGTTGCGTTCGAGGACATGGAAAACACTGATGACTTGATTGGTTGACAACATATATAGGAGCATCGGTTCACCATGGCTGGTAGCGGCAAAAATTGGGTTGGTGCTGAGGAGTGCCTTGATTTCTTCCATCACGGCACTGGCCTCGAATGTCCATTTGAAATTTTTATTTTTTTTCTTAAGCAATATGTATAGCAGGAGGGCCTTTTCTCCAAGTCGTGAGATAAACCGTCTCAAGGAGGCTATGCAACCTGTCGGGCATTGAACATGCTTAAGCTCTGTTGGCACCTCTAAGCGTGCCAATGCCTTGATCTTGTTGACGTTTGCTTTGATTCCTCGATGGGATATGATGAAGCCGAGCAGTTTGCCGGAGGGGGCGCCAAAGACGCATTTTTCCAGGTTTAACTTGATATTGTATGCTCGGGGTTTTTGAATTTTTCCCAAAGATCATCTGTAAATGTTTTAGACTATTTAGTTTTAACAACCACGTCATCCACATGGGCTTCGGCTGTTTTGTCGATCAATGGCTATAGCAGGTCTGAATCATTCGCTGGTAAGTAGCACCGATATTTTTTAGTCCAAAGGCATTTTTAGTAACCATTGTATTTTTCATGACTATTTAGTAAACATTGTCGATTGGTTGGATTCCTTTGTCTGTATCTGGTGATACCCCGAATAGGCATCGAGAAAACAGCCCAGATCATGCCTTGTCATGGCATTAACTATCCAGTCAATTCGAGGTAGCTGGAAAGGATCCTTTGGGCAAGACTTATTGACATCCTTGAAATCAATGTAGATGCGCCATGATTTGTCCTTCTTAAGTACCATGACCAGGTTTGCTATCCATTCTGAGTGTTGATTTCATGGATGAATCCGATTTTCTAATAATTTGGGCAGTTCTTCTCCCATTGCATGTCTTTCTGGTTCTTAGAATGAACGAAGTGCCTGTGTGATGGGTTTGAATCCCTCTACTATATTGAGGTTGTCTCTCTTGGGATTCCTGATATATCTAAAGGGTGTTAGGCAAAGAGCCTGAATTTCTCGAAGAAAAGCGCGCAAGGCTTCATCGAGCTCTGGGTCCAGTCGTGTGCTTGTTGGGGAACGCAGTAATTTCAAAAAGTTTCCTACGATCACGCAAGATCTATCTAGGTGATGCATAGCAACGAAGGGGATAGTGTGTCCACGTACCCTCGTAGACCGAAAGCGGAAGCGTTATGTAACGCGGTTGATGTAGTCGAATGTCTTCGTGATCCGACAGATCAAGTACCGAACGCACAGCACCTCCGCGATCTGCACCCGTTCAGCTCGGTGACATCCCTCATACTCTTGACCTAGTTGAGGCCGAGGGTGAGTTCCGTCAGCACGACGGCGTGGCGACGACGATGATGATGCTACCGGCGCAGGGCTTCGCCTAAGCTCTGCAACGGTATGATCGAGGTGTGTAAGTGTGGAGGGGTGCACCGCACACGGCTAAAAGATCAACTTGTGTGTCTATGGGGTGCCACCCTCCCCCGTATATAAAGGAGGACAGGAGCGTGCCGGTCGGCCACAAGGGGCGCACCCATGGGGGGGGGGGGGGGGTCCTACTCCAAGTAGGAGTAGGTTTCCCCCTTTTCCTAGTCCAACTAGGAGGAGAAGGAAGGAGAGGGAGAGGTAGAGGGAAAGAGGGGCCGCGCCCCCTCCCCTTGTCCTATTCGAACAACCCTTGGGGGGCGCCACCTCCTGGTGCGGCCCTCTCTCTCCCCTAAAGGCCCACTAAGACCCATTACTTCCCCGGGGGGGGGGGGGGGTTCCAGTAACCCTCCGACACTCTGGTATTATCCGAAACTTCTCCGGAATACTTCTGGTGTCCGAACATAGCCGTCCAATATATCAGTCTTATGTCTCGACCATTTCGGGACTCCTCGCCATGTCCGTGATCACATCCGGGACTCCGAACAACCTTCGGTACATCAAATCACATAAACTTATAATACTAATCTTCATGGAACGTTAAGCGTGCGGACCCTACGGGTTCGAGAAGTATGTAGACATGACAGAGACTCATCTCCGGTCAATAAAAAATAGAGGAACCTAGATGCTCATATTGGTTCCTACATATTCTACGAAGATCTTTATCGGTCAAACTGCATAACAACATACGTTGTTTCCTTTGTCATCGGTATGTTACTTGCCCAAGATTCAATCGTCGGTATCATCATACCTAGTTCAATCTCATTACTGACAAGTCTCTTTACTCGGTCTGTAATACTTCATCCCACAACTAACTCATTAGTCACAATGCTTGTAAGGCTTATAGTGATGAGTATTACTAAGAGGGCCCAGAGATACCTCTCCGAAACACGGAGTGACAAATCCTAATCTCGATCTATGCCAAGCCAACAAACACCTTCAGAGACACCTGTAGAGCACCTTTATAATCACCCTTTTATGTTGTGATGTTTGGTAGCACACAAAGTGTTCCTCCGGTATTCGGGAGTTGCATAATCTCATAGTCTGAGGAACTTGCATAAGTCATGAAGAAAGCAGTAGCAATGAAACTGTAACGATCATAATGCTAAGCTAACGGATTGGTCATGTCCATCACATCATTCTCCTAATGATGTGATCTCGTTCATCAAATGACAACACATGTCTATGGTTAGGAAACATAACCATGTTTGATTAACGAGCTAGTCAAGTAGAGGCATACTAGGGACAATATGTTTTGTCTATGTATTCACACATGTACTAAGTTTCCGGTTAATACAATTCTAGCATGAATAATAAACATTTATCATGAAAGAAGGAAATAAATAATAACTTTATTGTTGCCTCTAGGGCATATTTCCTTCAGTCTCCCACTTGCACTAGAGTCAATAATCTATATTACATAGTAATGATTCTAACACCCATGGAGCTTTGGTGCTGATCATGTTTTGCTCGTCAAAGAGGGTTAGTCAAAGGGTCTGCAACACTCAGATCCGTGTGTATCTTGCAAATCTCTGTGTTCCCCTCCGACACTTGATGACGGATGGAATTGAAGCATCTCTTGATGTGCTTGGTTCTCTTGTGAAATCTGGATTCCTTTGCCAAGGCAATTGCACCATTATTGTCACAAAAGATTTTCATTGGACCCGATGTACTAGGTATGAAACCTAGATCGGATATGAACTCCTTCATCGAAACTCCTTCATTTGTTGCTTCTGAAGCAGCAATGTACTCTGCTTTAGACGTAGATCCCGCTACGACGCTCTGCTTGGAACTGCACCAACTGACAGCTCCTCCATTCAATAAAAATACGTATCCGGTTTGAGACTTAGAGTCATCCGGATCAGTGTCAAAGCTTGCATCGACGTAACCGTTTACGACGAGCTCTATTTCACCTCCATAAACGAGAAACATATCCTTAGTCCTTTCAGGTATTTCAGGATGTTCTTGACCGCTGTCCAGTGCTCCACTCCGGGATTACTTTGGTACCTCCCTGCTATGTTTATAGCAAGGCACACATCAGGGGTGGTACACAGCATTGCATACATCATAGAACCTATGGCTGAAGCATAGGGAATGACTTTCATTTTCTCTCTATCTTCTGCAGTGGTCGGGATTTGAGTCTGACTCAACTTCACACCTTGTAATACAGGCAAGAACTCTTTCTTTGACTGATCCATGTTGAACTTCAAAATTTTATCAAGGTATGTGCTTTGTGAAAGTCCAATTAAGCGTCTTGCTCTATCTTTATAGATCTTGATGCATAATATGTAAGCAGCTTCACCAAGGTCATTCATGGTAAAACTCTTATTCAAGTATCCCTTTATGCTATCCAGAAATTATATATCATTTCCAATCAACAATATGTCATCCACATATAATATTAGAAATGCTACAGAGCTCCCACTCACTTTCTTGTAAATACATGCTTCTCCAAAAGTCTATATAAAACCATATGCTTTGATCACACTATCAAAGCGTTTATTCCAACTCCGAGAGGCTTGCACCAGTCCATAAATGAATTGCTGGAGCTTGCACACTTTGTTTGCACCTTTGGGATCGACAAAACCTTCTAGTTGCATCATATACAAATCTTCTTCCAGAAATCCATTCAGGAATGCAGTTTTGACATCCATCTGCCAAATTTCATAATCATAAAATGCGGCAGTTGCTAACTTGATTCAGACAGACTTAAGCATCGCTACAGGTGAGAAAGTCTCATCGTACTCAACTCCTTGAACTTGTCAAAAACCTTTCGCAACAAGTCGAGCTTTGTAAAGAGTAACATTACCGTCTACGTAGGTCTTCTTCTTAAAGATCCATTTATTTTTTATGGCTTGTAGATCATCGGGCAAGTCCACCAAAGTCCACACTTTGTTCTCATACATGGATCCCATCTCAGATTTCATGGCCTCAAGCTTTCGCGGAATCTGGGCTCATCATCACTTCCTCATAGTTCATAGGTTAACCATGGTCTAGTAACATGACTTTCAGAATAGGATTATCGTACCACTCAGGTGCGGATCTTACTCTGGAAGACCTACGAGGTTCGGTATTAACTTGATCTGAAGCTTCATGATCATCATCATTAGCTTCCTAACTAATTGGTGTAGAAATCACGGGAACTGATTTCTGTGATGAACTACTTTCCAATAAGGGAGAAGGTACAATTACCTCATCAAGTTCTACTTTCCTCCCACTCACTTCTTTCGAGAGAAACTCTTTCTCTAGAAAGGTTCCATTCTTAGTAACAAAGATCTTGCCTTCGGATCTGTGATAGAAGGTGTACCCAACAGTTTCCTTTGGGTATCCTATGAAGACGAAATTCTCCGATTTGGGTTCGAGCTTATCAGGTTGAAGCTTTTTCACTAAGCATTGCAGCCCCAAATTTTAAGAAACGACAACATTGGTTTCTTGCCAAACCACACTTCATAAGGCGTCGTCTCAATGGATTTTGATGGTGCCCTATTTAAAGTGAATGCAGTCGTCTCTAAAGCATAACCCCAAAATGATAGCAGTAAATCGGTAAGGCCTCTACCATTTGACGACCCTCGACCCTGGCGCTTCGCCCCCCCTTATGTCGAAGTTGTCGGGTAGGTGGTATATCGACAATGACATACCCGATAAAAAATAAGAAGAGGAAGAAGAAGAAGAAAAGAGAAGAAGAAGAAAGGAATAGAGAAGAAGATCGAAGAAAAAAAGAAAAAAAGAGGATTTCTATTTTTTTTTCTTCACCTCTATTACTTTCTTCTTCTCCTCTTTTTTTCTTTTCTTTTTTTTCGCTTCTTATTTATTTATCCTCCTCTTCCTCTCCTCTTCTTCTCTTTTCTTCTTCTCCTTCTTCCTCTTCTTATTTTCCTTTTTCCACTCCTTCTTTTTCTTATTCTTCCTCTTTTCTTCCTTTTCCTTATTTTACTTTTCCTCTAAACTAACATATGCACTAACCTAAAATCGATATCTACTAATTAACAACCTAAATAGAAAAACATCATATGAAAAAAAAAACATCATATGCACAAAAAACATCATATGAACCCTCACCCCCCCCCCCCTCATTTTTTTCTTTTTTTCCTCTTCTTATTTATTTATCCTCTAAAATGTAACTTTTTTTGGGGAACGTAGCAGAAATTCAAAATTTTCCTATGAGTCACCAAGATCTATCTATGGAGAGACTAGTAACGAGAGAGAGGGGGGTGCATCTACATACCCTTGTAGATTGCTAAGCAGAAGCGTTCAAGAGAACGGGGTTGAAGGAGTCGTACTCATCGTGATCCAAGTCACCGGAGATCCTAGTGCCGAACGGACGGCACCTCCGCGTTCAACACACGTACAGCCCGGTGACGTCTCCCACGCCTTGATCCAGCAAGGAGAGAGGGAGAGGTTGGGGAAGACTCCGTCCAGCAGCAACACAACGGCGTGGTGGTGGTGGAGTAGCATGGCAATCCTGCAGGGCTTCGCCAAGCACCGCGGGAGAGGAGGAGGGAGAGAGGTAGGGATGCGCCAGGGAGAGGTGAAACTCTTGTGTATGGCAGCCCCAAAACCTCAAGTATACATAGGGGAGAGGGAGGGGGCTGCGCCCCCTCTAGGGTTCCCACCCCAAGGGGTGCGGCAGCCCTGGATCCCATCTAGGGTGCGGCCAAAGGGGGGAGAGGGGGAAACTTGCCCCCCAAGTAAGGTGGGTGCACCCCCTCCCCAAATCCTAGGCGCCTTGGGCCCTTGTGGGGGGGCGCACCAGCCCACCTGGGGCTGGTCCCCTCCCACACTTGGCCCATGCAGCCCTCTGGGGCTGGTGGCCCGACTTGGTGGACCCCCGGGACCCTCCCGGTGGTCCAAGTACGTTACCGATAACACCCGAAACTTTTACGGTAACCAAAATAGGACTTCCCATATATAAATCTTAACCTCCGGACCATTCCGGAACTCCTCGTGACGTCCAGGATCTCATCCGGGACTCCGAACAACATTCGGTAACCACATACAAACTTCCTTTATAACCCTAGCGTCGCCAGACCTTAAGTGTGTAGACCCTACGGGTTCGGGAATCATGCAGACATGATCGAGACGTTCTCCGGTCAATAACCAACAGCGGGATCTGGATACCCATGTTGGCTCCCACATGTTCCACGATGATCTCATCGGATGAACCACGATGTCGAGGATTCGATCAATCTCGTATACAATTCCCTTTGTCTAGCGGTATTGTACTTGCCTCGAGACGTTCTCCGGTCAATAACCAACAGCGGGATCTGGATACCCATGCTGGCTCCCACATGTTCCACGATGATCTCATCGGATGAACCACGATGTCGAGGATTCGATCAATCTCGTATACAATTCCCTTTGTCTAGCGGTATTGTACTTGCCCGAGATTCTCGTATACAATCTCGTATGCTGATACCTTGTTCAATCTCGTTACCGGCAAGTCTCTTTACTCGTTCCGTAACACATCTTCCCGTGATCAACCCCTTGGTCACATTGTGCACATTATGATGATGGCCTACCGAGTGGGCCCAGAGATACCTCTCCGTCAACCGGAGTGACAAATCCTAGTCTCGATTCATACCAACCCAACAGACACTTTCGGAGATACCTGTAGTGCACCTTTATAGCCACCCGATTCGTTGTGAACTTTGGTACACCCAAAGCATTCCTACGGTACCGGGAGTTGCACAATCTCATGGTCTAAGGAAATGATACTTGACATTAGAAAAGCTTTAGCATACGAACTACACGATCTTTGTGCTAGGCTTAGGATTGGGTCTTGTCCACATCATCATTCTCCTAATGATGTGATCCCGTTATCAATGACATCCAATGTCCATGGTTAGGAAACCGTAACCATAATTAGAGGCTTACTAGGGACATGGTGTTGTCTATGTACCCACACATGTATCTGAGTTTCCTATCAATACAATTATAGCATGGATAATAAACGATTATCATGAACAAGGAAATATAATAATAATAACTAATTTATTATTGCCTCTAGGGCATATTTCCAACAATCTTCCACTTGCACTAGAGTCAATAATCTAGTTCACATCGCCATGTGATTAACACTGATAGGTCACATCGCCATGTGACCAACATCCAAAGAGTTTACTAGTGTCACTAAACTAGCTCACATCACCATGTGATTAAGACTCAATGAGTTCTGGGGTTTGATCATGTTTTTCTTGTGAGAGAGGTTTTAGTCAACGGGTCTGCAACATTCAGATCAGTATGTATTTCGCAAATCTCTAGTTCATATTGTAAATGCTGCTTCCACGCTCCATTTAGAGTTATTCCAAATGGTTGCTCCACTATACGTATCCGGTTTGCTACTAAGATTCATTCGGATAGGTGTTAAAGCTTGCATCGACGTAACCCTTTACGTCGAACTCTTTATCTCCTCCATAATTGAGAAACATGTCCTTATTCCTCTAAGAATAATTTTGACCACTATCTAGTGATCCACTCCTGGATCACCTTTGTACCCTCTTGCCAAACATGTGGCAAGGCACACATCAGGTGCGGTACTCAGCATGGCATACCGTATAGAGCCTATGACAAAAGCATAGGGGACGACCTTCGTCCTTTCTTTCTCTTCTGCCGTGGTCGAGTTTTAACTCTTAACTTCATGCCTTACAACTCAGGCAAGAACTCCTTCTTTGTCTGATCCATCTTGAACACCTTCAAGATCATGTCAAGGTATGTGCTCATTTGAAAGTACCATTAGCATTTTTGATCTATCCTCATAGATCTTGATGCTCAATGTTCAAGCAGCTTAATCCAGGTTTTCTATTGAAAAACACTTCTCAAATAACCCTATATGCTTTCCAAAAATTCTACATCATTTCTGATCAACAATATGTCATTCACATATACTTATCAGAAATTCTATAGTGCTCCCACTCACTTCTTTGGAAATACAAGTTTCTCATAAACTTTGTATAAACCCAAATCTTTGATCATCTCATCAAAGCGTACATTCCAACTCCGAGATTTTTACTCCAGCCCTTAGAAGGATTGCTGGAGCTTTGCATACTTGTTAGCGTCTTTCAGGATTGACAAAACCTTCTGGTTGTATCACGTACAACCTTTCCTCAAGGATAACGTCAAGGAAACAATGGTTTTTGACATCCTATCTGCAAGATTTCATAAATAATGCAGTAACTGCTAATCCAATTCCAACAGACTCTTAGCATCGCTACGAGTGAGAAAGTCTCATCGTAGTAAACTCCTTGAACTTGTCGGAAAACATCTTAACGACAAGTCGAGCTTTCTTAATGGTGATACTTACCATCATTGTCTGTCTTCCTTTTAAAATCCATCTGTACCCAATAGCCTTACGACATTCAAGTAGTTCTGTCAAAGTCTACACTTTGTTTTCATACATGGATCCTCTCTCAGATTTTATGGCCTCGAGCCATTCGTAGGAATCCGGGCCCACCATCGCTTCTTCATAGCTCATAGGTTCATTGTTGTCTAGCAACATGACCTCTAAGACAGGATTACCGTACCACTCTGAAGTAGTACGCATCTTTGTCGACCTACGAGGTTTGGTAGTGACTTGATCCGAAGTTTCATGATCACTATCATAAGCTTCTACTTCAATTGGTGTAGGCGCTACAGGAACAACTTCATGTGCCCTGCTACACACTAGTTGAAGTGATGGTTCAATAACCTCATCAAGTCTCCACCATCCTCCCACTCAATTCTTTCCTCGAGAAAGGACCCGTTTTAGAAACAATCTTTTGCTTCCGGGTCTGAATTAGGAGGTTTACCCAACTGTTTTTGGGTATCCTATGAAGATGTATTTATCCGCTTTGGGTTCGAGCTTATCAAGATGAAACTTTTTCACATAAGCGTCGCAGCCCCAAACTTTCAAGAAACGACAGCTTAGGTTTCTCTAAACCATAGTTCATACGGTGTCATCTCAACGGAATTACGTGGTGCCCTATTTAAAGTGAATGTGGTTGTCTCTAATGCCTAACCCATGAACAATAGTGGTAATTCGATAAGAGACATCGTGGTATGCCCCATATCCAATAGGGTGCATTTATGATGTTCGGACACACCATCACACTATGGTGTTCCAGGCGGTGTTATTTGTGAAACAATTTCCACAATGTCTTAATTGCATGCCAAAGCTCGTAACTCAGATACTCATCTCTATGATCATATCATAGACATTTTTTCCTCTTGTCACGAAGATCTTCAACTTCACTCTGAAATTACTTGAACCTTTCAATAATTCAGACTTGTGTTTCATCAAGTAAATATACAGTATCTACTCAAATCATCCGTGAAGTAAGAACGTAACGATATCCACTGCGTGCTTCGGCACTCATTGGACTGCACACATCAAAATGTATTACTTTCAACAAGTTGCTTTCTCGTTCCATTTTACTGAAAACGAGGCTTTCAGTCATCTTGCCCATGTGGTATGATTTGCACGTCTCAAGTGATTCAAAATCAAGTGAGTCCAAACGATCCATCTGCATGGAGTTTCTTCATGCGTATACACCAATAGACATGGTTCGCATGTCTCAAACTTTTCAAAACGAGTGAGTCCAAAGATCCATCAACATGGAGCTTCTTCATGCGTTTATACCAATATGACTTACATGGCGGTGCCACAAGTAAGTGGTACTATCATTACTATCTTATATCTTTTGGCATGAAAATGTGTATCACTACGATCGAGATTCAATAAACCATTCTTTTAGGTGCAAGACCATTGAAGGTTTTATTCAAATAAATAGAGTAACCATTATTCTCCTTAAATGAATAACAGTTTTGCGATAGACATAATCCAATCATGTCTATGCTCAATGCAAACACCAAATAACAATTATTTAGGTTTAACACCTATCTCGATGGTAGAGGGAGCGTGCGATGCTTGATCACATCAACCTTGGAAACACTTCCAACACACATAGTTATCTCACCTTTAGCTAGTCTCCGTTTATTCCGTAGCCTTTTACTTCGAGTTACTAACACTTAGCAATCGAACCGGTATCTCAATACCCTGGTGCTACTAGAAGTACTAGTAAAGTACACATTAATATAACGTATATCCAATATACTTCTGTCGACCTTGCATGCCTTCTTATCTACCAAGTATCTAGGGTGGTTCTGCTTCAGTGTCCGTTCCTCTCATCACAGAAGCACTTAGTTTCGGGTTTGGGTTCAACCTTGGGTTTCTTCACTAGAGCAGCAACTGATTTGCCGTTTCATGAAGTACCCCTTCTTGCCCTTGCCTTTCTTGAAACTAGTGGTTTCACTAACCATCAACAATTGATGCTCCTTCTTGATTTCTACTTTTGCGGTGTCAAACATCGCGAATATTTCAAGGATCATCATATCTATCCCTGATATGTTATAGTTCATCACGAAGCTCTAGTAGCTTGGTGGAAATGTCTTTGGAGAAACATCACTATCTCATTTGGAAGATTAACTCCCACTCGATTCAAGTGATTGTTGTACCCAGACAATCTGAGTACAAGCTCGACGATTGAGATCTTCTCCCTTAGTTTGTACGCTAGAAAACACATCGAAGGTCTCATACCTCTTGACATGGGCACGAGCCTGAAATCCCAATTTCACCTTTTGGAACATCATATGTTCTGCGACATTTCAAAAATGTCTTCGGTGCCTCAATTCTAAACCATTTAACATTACCGAACTATCAAGTAGTCATCAAAACGTGTATGTCAGATGTTCGCAACATCCACAGACAACGTTCGAGGTCCAGCACACCGAGCGGTGCATTAAGGACATAAGCCTTCTACTGTCCGCATAATTGCTACTGTCAACTTTCAACTATATTTTCTCTAGGAACATATCTAAAACAGTAGATCTAAAGCGCGAGCTATGACATAATTTGCAAAAGGGCTTTTGACTATGTTTAGGATAATTAAGTTCATCTTTTGAACTCCCACTCAGATAGACATCCCTCTAGTCATCTAAGTGATTACATGATCCGAGTCAACTAGGACGTGTCCGATCATCACGTGAGACGGACTAGTCATCATCGGTGAACATCTTCATGTTGATCGTATCTACAATACGACTCATGCTCGACCTTTCGGTCTCTTGTGTTCCAAGGCCATGTCTGTACATGCTAGGCTCGTCAAGTTAACCTAAGTGTTTCGTGTGTGTAAATCTGGCTTACACCCGTTGTATGTGAACGTAAGAATCTATCACACCCGATCATCACATGGTGCTTGAAGCAGCGAACTTTCGCATAGCAGTGCACAGTTAGGGGAACACTTTCTTGAAATTTTAATGAGGATCATCTTATTTACTACCGTCGTTCTAAGCAAATAAGATGCATAAACATGATAAACATCACATGCAATCAAAAAAGTGACATGATATGGCCAATATCATTTTGCTCCTTTTGATCTCCATCTTCGGGGCTCCACGATCATCATCGTCACCGGCATGACACCATGATCTCCATCATCATGATCTCCATCATCGTGTCTCCATGAAGTTGTCTCGCCAACTTATTACTTCTACTAATATGGCTACCGGTTAGCAATAAAGTAAAGTAATTACATTGCGTTGTTCAATGACACGCATGTCATACAATAAATAAAGACAACTCCTATGGCTCCTGCCGGTTGTCATACTCATCGACATGCAAGTCGTGATTCCTATTACAAGAACATGATCAATCTCATACATCACATATCATTCATCACATTCTTTTGGCCATATCACATCACATAGCATACCCTGCAAAAACAAGTTAGACGTCCTCTAATTGTTGTTTGCATGTTTTACGTAGCTGCTATGGGTTTCTAGCAAGAACGTTTCTTACCTACGCAAAAGCCACAACGTGATATGCCAATAGCTATTTACCCTTCATAAGGACCATTTTCATCAAATCCGATCCGACTAAATTGGGAGAGACTGGCACCCGCTAGCCACCTTATGCAACAAGTGCATGTCAGTCGGTGGAACCTGTTTCACGTAAGTGTACGTATAAGGTCGGTCTGGGCCGCTTCATCCCACAATACCGTCGAAACAAGATTGGACTAGTAACGGTAAGCATATTGAACAAAATCATCGACCACAACTACTTTGTGTTCTACTCGTGCAAAGAATCTACGCATAGACCTAGCTCATGATGCCACTCTTGGGGAACGTACTTTCAAAATTTTCCTACGAGTCACCAAGATCTATCTATGGAGAGACTAGCAACGAGAGAGAGGGTAGTGCATCTACATACCCTTGTAGATCGCTAAGTGGGAGCATTCAAGAGAACGGGGTTGAAGTAGTCGTACTCATCATGATCCAAATCACCGGAGATCCTAGTGTCGAATGGACGGCACCTCCACGTTCAACACACGTACAGCCCGGTGACATCTCCCACGCCTTGATCCAGCAAGGAGAGAGGGAGAGGTTGGGGAAGACTCCGTCCAGCAGCAGCACAACGGCGTGATGGTGGTGGAGGAGCGTGGCAATCCTGCAGGGCTTCGCCAAGCACCGCGGGAGAGGAGGAGGGAGAGAGGTAGGGCTGCGCCAGGGAGAGGTGAAACTCTTGTGTATGGCAGCCCCAAAACCTCAATTATATATAGGGGAGAGGGAGGGGGCTGCGCCCCCTCTAGGGTTCCCACCCCAAGGGGTGCGGCAGCCCTGGATTCCATCTAGGGTGCGGCCAAAGGGGGATACACTACAGGAAACAGGTAATTTGCCGTCTGTGGATCACAGACGGCAAAGACCTAATTCCAGACGGCAAACACTTTGCCGTCAAGAAGCAGACGACAAAGATAAATCGGCAAAGAATACTTTGCCGTCTGCTTTTTGTCGAGATGACGGCAAAGATTTTGCCGTCTGTCAATATGGTTTGCCGTCAGCAGACTAGCTAGACGGCAAAATATGCCAACAGACAGAACGGTCGGGTTGACGGACGGCGTCAAGTACTTTGCCGTCAGTTACGCTATGTCTTTGCTGTCTTCCTTGTATGCCCAGACGGCAAAGCAAAGATTTTTTAATAAAAAAATATATCTAATCTGTACACAATATCCATACACAATGCACATATGGACTGAAGAAACGTACGCGGTGAAGGAAACATACGAACAAGGAACTGCTTAAGTGCTTATACATATGCGATGGTTACACTTTACAAGAAGGACCTCCACATAGAAAAACAATAAATGAGTCCTTCTTTCTTGCAAGAAGAACCTTACAAAAAATTGTAAAAAAGCAATCGAGTCTTCGTCTTCTCCTGGGCAAGGCAGGGCCGGCGGTGTGGCTGGGGTGTGGCAGTGCTGACATGGCGAGGCAGGGAGGTCCGACGGGGTCACGGGCATCAGATCGGGCGATGGCTGCTCGACCTCGACCGGATCTACAGGGTCATGCGCGACGTCAGGAACTCGGGCGGCGGCAGCGTGAAGGACCTCCATGGCCAGCTCCTGCGAAAGAGAGAACTTCGTGTGAGAGGGAAATAAATGAGGAAAGGGAGAAGAGCTCGGACCGCGGTGTATGTGGCCGGCCGGTGGGAGTCCGTGGTCGATGGGCGGCGGACGCTTCTGGTGGAGGTGGCGACAGGAGGCGGCCTTGGCGGAGGCAGGGAGGCAGACCCAGCGCATGGGCGACAGGGCACCGGCCGGCCTGATGGAGGCGATGGGCGGCAGGCGGCAGCGAGGAGAGCTGGAGGCGGGGCCGACGCTGGAGGGGCACCGGGCCAGCACTGGCCGGATCCGAGGCGATGGAGGGCGGCTGGACGGGAGGCCGCTGGAGGCGGGCTGCCACGCCGGTGGCGGTGAAAGCGGGGCCGCTGCCTCCCTTTCGCCAGCGCCCGGCCATGGATGTGTGTTGGATGTGTTGTGTGGTGTGTAGTGTGCGTGGGTGGGTGGGGTGGGGCGTGGGTTAGTGGGTGGGTCGGTGGGCCTCGCTAGGTAGTGCGTGTGTCAGGATGGGTAGATGGGGCTGGTGGGTTTTGGATGGGCTGACACGTCATCGATCCGTGGGATCGATCCGCGTGATGTGCTTCTTCTTTGCCGTCTATGATTTTTATTACAGACGGCAAAGAGCATACTTTGCCGTCTGCAATAAAAAACACAGACGGCAAACATCTTTGCCATCTATAATTTTTTATTACAAACGGCAAAGTTTATATTTTGCCGTCGGTAATATAAAATGTAGACGGCAAAGATGTTTGCCGTCTGTATTTCTTCTTGCAGACGGCAAAGTGAGCTCTTCGCCGTCTGTGTTTTTTTTCGCAGACGGCAAAGTATATTTTACCATCAGTTTTTCTTTGCCGTCTATTGATGACGGCAAACCTTTTCTTTGCCGTCTTGCCCGATGAAAAGCTGACGGCAAAGCTGCCTACTGACGGCAAATTAGCTGTTTCCCGTAGTGAGAGGGGGAAACTTGCCCTCCCAAGTAAGGTGGGTGCGCCCCCTCCCCAAACCCTAGGCAACTTGGACCCTTGTGGGGGGGCGCACCAGCCCACCTGGGGCTGGTCCCCTCCCACACTTGGCCCATGCAGCCCTCTGGGGCCGGTGGCCCCACTTGGTGGACCCCCGGGACCCTCCCGGTGGTCCCGGTATGTTACCGATAACACCCGAAACTTTTCCGGTAACCAAAACAGGACTTCCCATATATAAATATTTACCTCCGGACCATTCCGGAACTCCTCGTGACGTCCGAGATCTCATCCGGGACTCCAAACAACATTCAGTAACCACATACAAACTTCCTTTATAACCCTAGCGTCATCGAACCTTAAGTGTGTAGACCCTACGGGTTCGGGAACCATGCAGACATGATCGAGACGTTCTCCGGTCAATAACCAACAGCGGGATCTGGATACCCATGTTGGCTCCCACATGTTCCACGATGACCTCATCGGATGAACCACGATGTCGAGGATTCGATCAATCCCGTATACAATTCCCTTTGCCTAGCGATATTGTACTTGCCCGAGATTCGATCGTCGGTATGCCGATACGTTGTTCAATATCGTTACCGGCAAGTCTCTTTACTTGTTCCGTAACACATCATCCTGTGATCAACCCCTTGGTCACATTGTGCACATTATGATGATGTCCTACCGAGTGGGCCCAGAGATACCTCTCCGTCAACCGGAGTGATAAATCCCAGTCTCGATTCGTGCCAACCCAACATACACTTTCAGAGATACCCATAGTGCACCTTTATAGCCACCCAGTTACGTTGTGACGTTTGGTGCACCCAAAGCATTCCTACGGTATCCGGGAGTTGCACAATCTCATGGTCTAAGGAAATGATACTTGACATTAGAAAAGCTTTAGCATACAAACTACACGATCTTTGTCCTAGGCTTAGGATTGGGTCTTGTCCATCACATCATTCTCCTAATGATGTGATCCCGTTATCAACGACATCCAATGTCCATGGTCAGGAAACCGTAACCATCTATTGATCAACGAGCTAGTCAATTAGAGGCTTACTAGGGACATGGTGTTGTCTATGTACCCACACATGTATCTGAGTTTCCTATCAATACAATTATAGCATGGATGCGATTATCATGAAGAAGGAAATATAATAATAATAACTAATTTATTATTGCCTCTAGGGCATATTTCCAACAACTTTTGCATAGACAAACTTTTTCTTCTTCTTACTTCTTCCTTCTCTTCCTTCTTCCTAAATATATAAAATGTTTCTAAAAATGAAACTAACATAAAATGCAGTAAATCAGAGAACATACATAGATGAAACTTTTCTAAAAATCTAACTTTTGCATATATGAACATATATATATATATATATATATATATATATATATATATATATATATATATATTTATAATAATGCGAAAGGCAAATCGTCATATATATGAACAAAAAATCTGAAAAAACAGGACATATAATCATATATACACGCATACATATAATCACAAATATACATA
This sequence comes from Aegilops bicornis, assembly GCA_021605145.1. NCBI lineage: Eukaryota > Viridiplantae > Streptophyta > Magnoliopsida > Poales > Poaceae > Aegilops > Aegilops bicornis. The sequence continues at coordinate 32,927,541 of CM038670.1, forward strand.
TAATCTGAAAACATCATATATATGAAAAAAAATGAGAGGAAGGACGGCCAGACCGAAGGCGGCGGTGTGTGGTCGGGGCAACGGCGACGGGGTCGCGGCAGGGGCGGCGCGCGTGGCGACGGCGACGGGTCGAGGCAGGGCGGCGACGCGGGCGACGGGCGACGGCGACGGTGTCGGGGCAGGGGCGGTGCGGCGATGGCGTCGGGGGCGAGCTTCGGCGATGAGGAGGAGGCCGGCGGCGGGCTCGGGGGCACGCATGACAAGGGCGTCGGGGCAGTGCTCGGGGAGGCGACGGCGCAGTCTGGTAGCCTGGCGGCGTCGATGTTGTCGCGGCGCTATCGGGGGGCAAATGGTCGATGAAACTGAAAATTTTTACAAGTCATGCTTATATACACAGAGTATTGGTCCCGGTTCGTGGCATCAACCGGCACTAATGACCCCCTTAATCCCGGTTGGTGCCACCGACCGGGACCAAAGGTCTCTTTTCAGCAACCCAAAGGGCGGGATGCAGAGGCCTTTGGTCCCGGTTGGTGGCACCAACCGAGACTAAAGGGGGAGCATTGATCCCGGTTGGTGCGTCGAACCGGGACCAATGCTACCCTTTAGTCCCGGTTGGTGGCACCAACCGGGATCAAAGACCTGTTGCTGCCCTCGTCGCGGCCAAATGTATAGTCCCACCTCGCTAGTTGAGAGGGGCTCGGAGTGGTTTATAAACCCCACTACCGCTGCCCTCTCGAGCTCCTCTTCATTGCATGCTTACAGACCTAATCTCTGTCACGCTGTGCTTGTGGGCCTGCTGCGGGCCTGAATCCTGGCCCATGGTTGGGTTTCTAGTCGTATTCAGGCCGTGGTGGCCCAGTAGGAAGCACTTTTTTTTAAAAAAAGTTGTTTTCTTTTTTGCTTTATTTTTTTATTTTTTTTATACTTACACCAAAATACTTACTAGTTTTTCATGTAATTCATTTTACTTTTAAGTAATAAAAATTATAAAATTTCTGTTAGTGCCATTTGTTTTCCAATTTGAATATTTGAGTTTTTTTAAATTTGTATGAACCACTAGTTTTTGAATAACTTTACTATAAAAATAGATTATTGAGTGATTCTTTTTCTTGCTATTTAATATTTCTGTTTTTTATGATAATTCTTTTTGCTATTGAAGTTGCTAACAAAAAAATTCTTTATGAAAATTCTTTTTTCTTTAATTGTTTTGAACAGAAAATACATTGATAATTTTAGTTGCATAAATTTTATATAATTTTAGTTTCAATAATACTAGAGGTTTATAAAAGTTTATTTTGCTTTTATTTATTTATTAAAGTTTATTTTGTTTCTACTTATTTATTATCTTTTCTTTTTTGCTTTTTTATTTATTTTATGAAAATTCTTTCTTTTTTGCTTTTATTATTTTATTTTGTTTCTACTTACTGTTGCTATTTTTATTTATTTTATTAAACTTTGTTTGTTTTACTTTATTAAAGTTTATTTTGTTTCTACTTATTTCTTTTCTTTTCTTTTTTGTTTTTTAATTTATTTTATGAAAATTCTTTATGCTTTTAATATTTTACGCACGAAAGCTCTCTCTCGTGGCCGGTTCATTGGTCCTGGTTCGTGTCTTTTATTTTATGAAAATTCTTTATGCTTTTAATATTTTACGCACGAAAGCTCTCTCTCGTGGCCGGTTCATTGGTCCTGGTTCGTGTCTTGAACCGGTACTAAAGATCAACCTCTGGTCCCGGTTCAAGGCACCAACTGGGACCAATGGTGGTGGGCCAGGAGCGAGGCCCATTGGTCCCGGTTCGTCCCACCAACCGGGACCAAAGGGGCCAGACAAACCGGGGCCAATGCCCCCACGACGCCTGGCAGGCCCCCTAGCCTCACGAATATGGACCAATGGGCCCATGGGTCCCGGTTCGTGACTGAACCGGGACTAATGGGCTTATCTGGCCCGAACGTATGTCATGTTTTCTACTAGTGTCATCTTATATAGGCACCGTGAGTATATAGGGTTACAAGTATGTCAGCAACATTTAGGGATAATGTGCCATCATTCAAATATGTCTTTGAGTATACGCAAGTCTTCGAAGGATTCCATCTTGATTACGACGGGGTCCAGAGGTACACAGCCCATTTTTCAACTAGCAGTGGGTCCTCGGCCGGCCCATAAATGGCAGGCCGATGTGGTGAGTACCCCCTAATCTAGGACACTGTCAACGGGTCTTTGTTAGAATCCAGCCAGTGCACCGATCCTTCCCATAGAGTACCACCATACTTAAAAAATCCTCTATTCATCATTCTTCTAATATCTCATCGATCAGATGTATAGCTGCACTATATAACCCTTTCAACTGTATACTCAGCTCGGAAGTGCAATACTAGTTAATCATTAGGACAGGCCTCATAGACACAAACCGATCTATCCTCTAAAAGACCAAGCCATCTTATTTTCTTTTCGCGGGGTTAAAGGAATTTCATTGCTCAAACAGGAGGAAGATCCTCCATACACAGATCAGGTACATTAGCAGGCCTTGACTTAAGTCACACTGCTGTCCTAGCTTCTACTCGACCAAACACAGCTAGTCTATGGCTGACTGAATTTTGAAGCCTACTAATATGAGCAATAGAAGTTTCCCTTTCACCGAGACGAGACTTGACTTCATTAATCATCGTCGCATGTTGCGATCTGTCATCCTTTCGCGCCTGTATAGAGTACACTGCACCCAAGCAATCCATCTCAACATCCACCTGAAGCGTCGACCATTGCATGGCCAAGTTCAGTCCCTCCAAACAAGCCGAGAGCTCAGCTTGCAGTGGACTAGCGCAATTGTGCAGGCTTCTACAGGCCGAGAAGATGATGGCGCCACTACTGTCCCGCAAGATCATACCTGCTCCAGCACCCCCAGTAGCTTCACAAAGTGAGCCATCAACATTCAGTTTGACACGACCTGGGGCAGGAGCCAGCCACCTGATCGGTGGAGATGTAGGACGCTCCACATGCGGTAGCGTATCCGGCCGGGATTCAGCACTAATCGCCATCTTGCCTTTTATAATGTCACCGGTTGGGCACCTCTGGATGGCAATGAGCGATGCCTCATAGCTCAACAAAAAATGGCAAGAAGCTTCCACTGGGGGCGGTTTCTTGTTGTGGACGATCTCGTTTCGGACGTGCCAGGAGCGCCATAGGACCATCAGGACACGCATGCGATCATGCGCGTTCAGAGGATGCAGCAGGTCGAACAGCCATTCAACACCCATCGGCCGCACAGTGTATAGGGCCGGCAAGTTCCAGCGCTTCTCCATGGCACGCCAAAGTTCCACCCCTCGAGGGCACCTGCAAGATAAATGGAACGTATCCTCTCGCTCCATCGCACACAACGGGCATGTATCGTAATCTCCAGTGTTTGAGTTTTTTTTGTTAGCCCAAGTGGCCAAAGAATTTGAAGCAATCTTCCACGCAATTATACGCACCTTGGGAGGAACAGGGCACCTCCAAATAAATGCCCAGACGGCACGTCGCCCGTCCGATGCCCTGCTCGCTGCGACTGAAGACGGCCAGAGACGCTCGTCGAGTGCGAGACGATAAGCGCTCGGTACTGAAAAAAGTGCCATTACGCTCGGCCGCCCATGCTATGAAGTCACCAGCTGGGCTTGGGGAAGCTCCGTAACATCCACATGCATGAAATACTTACGTAACAGCTCCACTTTCCAGTTTCCAAATTCATCAAGCAGTTGGCTCACTCTCCTCAGCCTACAGCGACCCTGTAGGGATATTGGTCCACGAGCCAGCGGATGGGGAATCCACTGGTCTCGCCAAATGCGGACCGAATCTCCATCACCAATTCGCCAGATTAATCCAGGAGTTCCAGGCCGTGGACAATGGACTGCCACGTTGTCGACGCGTTGCTGGAGAAGACGGTGTCCTCTAGGCGACCATCCGGGTAGTACCGGGCCCTTAAAACCCTGCTCCTTGGAAGCACCATATGATATATATATATATATATATATCCTTGCTCTTTACCTCTTTTGATTTCTTTGATATTGAGTGGTTGAACGTTATTTCCTTATATAGACTAAGCAGGACCACCCGGGCTGCAAATGGCCAGAGGCTGGCAAAAGTGGCAGGTGGCCAGACTTGGGCCCAGCCTTGTTCGGCTTGGGGGAGGACTTTCTGCCCAGCTACTCGCTCGGTTCCAGCCTGTGTGCATGGTTCGCATGAACGGTTCGCAGGAAACTTTTTTTTCCGTGACCATTTTTTAGTAGCATCGTAGTTAACATCTGACTCATCGGGACATAGGATCGTAACTATTTTCTAGACTAGTGTGTGCACTTGACTCATCGGGAAAAGCAAAGAATTTTTTTGCACTGGACACGCCGCTTCCCTCGCGTGATCAAGCATTTCGTACACGTGTCATAGAAATCGAAGCTGGTTATCACCGCTAACCTGGTCGCCTATGTGTTTGGTTCAGCGTTGTAAACACAAACGTAATCGGTATCAAGTAACGCTGGTAATGTAAAGGGAATGAGGTAAAACACAAACGTGTTTGGTTCATATAACCATATGGAATCGCACTGATCCCAGAGACGAACGGATTTTGGGCTGCCGCATGTTGCCTTTGTTGCAATGGACGCCGGCGAGAGGAAAACTCAACAACGTCGCAGGACAAGCGCATCAACAGAAGGCAGTAGGCTGACACCACGTCAACGCGATGCTGCACTAGCTGCGGCAAGGGTCGGACAGGTCCGTCTGGTTGGCGTCCGACAACAGTGGCAGTGGCGGCGGAGGCAGCCGGCCTGGACCTTAAGAAGAGAGCCGTGAGCTTGATCAGCTGAAGCATCTCCGCGCTTGTCCCCGGTGCAGCAGCCGTACCCGCAACGGCGGTGGAGGCCGGCGAGCTCACCTCCGCCTGCCGCGTCCCCACCGAGCATCCCGTAGCACAGCAGCAACAACAGGGGCCCGTGACGCAGGTAATGGTAGGCCACGGCGACGGCGAGCTAGAGAATAGAGGTGCTGCTCAAGGCGTCGGCCTGCCTATATCCTCAGGGCCACCGGGTCGAGTGTCGTGTACAAGTTCTTGCTCGCCGACGGCACCACGCTGGCCTTTCTGCGCATGGCGAGAGCGACGACGCCGATAAGCTCAAGAACTTCGAGGCGTAGCCACGTAGGTGCACGTCGTCGACTGATTCAGCCACCTCAAAATCCTCACCCATGACGAGAAGCTCTCACCCATGACTTAGCTGCCAGCAACCATGGCCGCTTGTGCCATTCGTACCAAACAAAGCTACACTACAAAGATCATTCGTACTCGGTCTCCTAATTGTCTCCATGTGGTATGGCAGTCTCCTAATTATGTCCATGTGCTTAACGTGTATTACTCGACCCCAAGCCTTTGACTGTCACGTGCATTTCTTGGTCTCGTGATACTCACCATGTTTGAAGTCAACCCATGCCCATCACGCGACGAAACAATTCATGCCACCCTTTTCACAGCACGCAATGCGCATCACTGCCACCACAGTCCCGTTTCTCGATTTTCGTTCCATGCTTATTAGCACGGACTTAGCACACCACCATAGTACATTCAGGGAAGGCATCTTCAAGCTTCACGCTTCAACTGCTCATTCATTCATACAAAATTGCCATTTAGGCCGCAGAGACAAACTATTGTGTTATACATTTTCCTTGTACAGCTATATGGCAACACGTAAATTTCTACTCAATGGCATGAAAAAAACAGGGGGTAAATGGCAAAAAAATCATGGCGACACAATTAGTATGAGCAAAGTAGCCTGCACTGCTGCTTCGCGCTCCGACAGCTCAATGGCGAGCTGGAGCGCTTTAGCGTTCTTGCACAGGAGTTGTCACTCGTCCGACTCCGCCGTCGTCAGGGAGCGGCGGAGGACCAACGCGAGGAGCGCACCTCGGAATCCACCGGCGCGTGCACTTGCCCCGCGCCGCGCCAAAGCCTGCCCGTCGCCGCGCTCTTCTTCGCCCATTGTCGCGCTCTTCTTCGCCCGTCTTCTTGTTTGAGCAGCCCGTGTCGGTGAGGGCACGAGCACCCAACAGTGGCTATGCCTGAGAAGGGGCTGAGCGGCGACGCGGCATACCTGGAGTGGAGCGGAGCGGGCGATGCGGGAGGGCCTGACAACCTCGCCCGCACTACGACGCTGGTGGAAGGGGGTGATGCGTAGGAGCGTTAGCTGTTGCCGCCCCAACAGGCGCAGAGCGATGCTGAGAGCGATCACATCCACGTCGAGCCGTCGCTGCCGGAGCTCAAGCTGCTGTGTCGGAATCCATAGATCGAATTCAGAAGAGAAGGGGACAGGGAGAGTGGGGTGGACTAAGTTGACTGAGGTTTGGGGTCGTCAGACGGGGATATTTTGTGGGGTCGCTGCGGTCCACCGTGGGACGGACTGACATGGCGGACGGCCACCTCATATCCACCCTACATTCGGGCTGGATACGAGAGGTGCCGGATAGCCTGGGTGTTTGGGGCCGGTCTGAGGTACCCTGGTGGCTCAGGGTTTTTTTTGACCAGTCAGTGCCCGGTCTACCCACGTGGGCGTTTGAGACCGGTATGAGGTGTCCGCTGCAGATGCTCTTATATTTCGCACACACCATACTTGTTTTTTGGAAGTATTATTCTGCAAAACCAGAACGCTTATCATTATTTTTGTAGCAACAGTAATGAGGGTGACCAAGTTACTAATGTTGGAGAGACCACTTATCTTCTAGTGCTCGGTCGGCTGGAGGAGGGAAATGAGATACAGATCGGGTTGGGTCACCTTCAAGCTTAAATAGCCAGATTTGGACCATCGGGCGATGCACCGGAGCGGCTACCTCACCGGACGTTGGGCAAAGACGTGTGTCCGCGCGGGACCCTCCGGTCAGTCCAACATGACGGGCACGTTTGAGCGTGTCCATACACTAGGAGGGTCACAACAGCGTGCGCCGGCCGCGCGCGGAAAATGATGACGGGAGGTGGCAACGAGGGGGGGTGCCAGACAACCCTGGCGCTTCGGCCATCTGTGGGGAGCCCAATTAGTGCTGTTTTTTGGTCCGGGCAGTGACTGGGCAGCCCACCCAAGCATTTGGAGTGAATTTGAGGGTTATGGTTGTAGATGTTGTTACATACAAGTGCACTGTTGTATGGCTTTGGCAAGCATGTTTTCTGGACATTGCAAATGCATCCCCGCCTAGCCTTTTCCACTCGACTCTTTTATACTGTGTGCGCGTTTATACAGATGATAAAGGATTAGGGAGAGAGTGGTAGATAGTTAGATAGCGATAGGACTGTTAGTGAGTGAGATAGCAGTATATAGTATCACCACATCATTAGATTAAAAGGGGACCTCCATTTTACATCGTTAGAGCCATGCATACCCTGCATGAGGGAACCCTATTTTTTGACTACGAGAACCTTTCTATACAGTGGATGCTGCACCCATCATCACCCCTTCTACACCGTGCAAGTTTTCTGAATGGCTATATTTGTGTTTTAATGACATGGTAGCCTTTAATTGCCTCCACAACCCATTTACAATATTTTTGAGTGGACCATTGTATGGCTTTGTCCAAGCACATTTTCTGAACCTTGAAATGGTGCCTCAGTCTGGCCTTTTCCGCTCACACTCTAACTCTTGTACGCCTTGTGAGTTTTGATCCGGATGGCAAAGGATTAGAGAGAGATAGTGATAGATCTAGAGAGCGAAGATTTGTTTGTGAGTGAGAGAGCGGTATAGTTTCATCACATCACTTAGATTGCACGGGAACCTACATTTTCAATGCCGGAACCATGCACACTCGTACTGGGGCACCCTCTTATGTGTGAACGAGAACCTTTCTATATAGTGGGCGTTGCACCTATCGCCATCCTACCACACCGTGCAAGGTTTTCGGGTGACGATGTTGTGTTGTAATGACTGGCGCATTCTAACTGCCTCCAAAACCCATTAACAAAACATGAGCACACCATTGTATGAATTCGCAAACACACGTTTTCCTAAACATTGCAACATCGCCCCCTCCTTCCCTATTCCACTCGCACTCTTAAATTTTTTATGTTGCATGCACCTTAGTCTAGATGATAAAGGATTAGAGAGAGAGGGTGTGTGATAAATGGATACATCTATACAGATAGGATTGTTATTGTCTGAGAGAGTGGTATCATATCACCACATTGTTTAGATTACACATGAACCTCAATTTTACATCGTCAGAACCATGCATACCCTGCATGAGGGCACCCTTTGTTTTAGTACGGGAACCTTTCGATACGGTGGACGACGTTGCAACCATCGCCACCCCTTCTACAACGTGCATGTTTTCCGAATGATGATATTTGCGTTGTAATGACATGGTAGTTTCTTGTTGCCTCCACAATCCATTTACAATAGTTTTTAGCAGACCATTGTATGGCTTTAGCCAAACACGTTTTCTGAACCATGAATAGGTGCCTCTTGCTGGCCTTTTTCACTCGTACTCCAACTATACACCACGTGAGCTTTGGTCTGGATGATAAATGATTAGAGAGAGAGGTAGTGATAGATAGATAGATAGATATGGAGAGAGAAGGTTTGTTTGTGAGTGAGAGAGTGGCATAGTTTCACCGCATTGCTTAGATTGCATAGGAACCTACATTTTTCATTGCCGGAACCATACCTACTTGCACGGGGGCACACTCTTATCTGTGAACTAGAACCTTTGTATGCGGTGGGGGATGATGTTGTGTTGTAATGACATGACACATTTTAATTGCCTTCAAAACCTATCAACAAAACAGGACCACACCGTTGTATGGATTCGCAAAAGCATGTTTTCCTAAACATTTCAATAACACTCCCTCCTGCGCTATTCTACTCGCACTCTTAATATTTTTATGTTGTGTGCGCGTCACTCTAGATGATAAAGGATAAGAGAGAGAAAGAGTGAGAGAGAGACAGAGAGAGAGATAAATAGATACATGTATATACTGCATGCGAGTGGTTACCCATCCTGTCATCCAAACAACAAGGTCCACCCAACCGCCCATCCCACCCCCTCTCTCTCCTCCTTCTCTTGTTCTCCCATGTTCATGCCACTGGGAATGCCGAGCGCCTCGCCGGCCTCCACCGCCGCTAGCCACTTCGCCTACTCCTCCTGTGGCGACACGGGCAGGGCAGTGGTGGGGACACGGCAGGCGAAGGAGAGCTCGCCGGCATCCACCGCCGCTGCGGGTACAGCTGCCGCACAGGGGACAAGTGAGGAGATGCTGCTGTTAACCAGCCCCAGCGGGCGGCTCGCTCCTCAGGTCGGTGCTAAAGGGCAAGATGTAAGAGGGCGGCATCATCACGTCCCTACACAACGTGGAGTCCGTCGGCGACGGGCTGCCTCACCGGGTGAATCAATAAGAATGTAATTTTTTGAATTTCAAACATAATTTATTTAGAAAGCGATCGTAAGATTACCTCGGGTGAAGAATAACTTATTCTGCACCCCGGTTGATGAATAGTAACACTATATATATATATATATATATATATATATATATATATATATATATATATATATATATATATATATATATATATATATATATATATATATATATATATGGCATCGTGGGGAAAGTGGCATCGGTCGGTTTCCAGTTCGGAGTCCGTTCTTCGGTTGAGCGAGATTTCTCTGTTCCTGTCCGGAAGCGATTCGGACCTGCATTCGTTAAAGCTTAAAATTGGTTTCTGCCCGGAAGCGATTCGGACCTGCATTCGTTAAAAGCTGAAAATGTGTTTCTGCCCGGAATGTCCGTTCGGAATAGGAAGCAAGCCCAACCACGGACTTGGGCCTCTTGGGGAGGAACGAGCCAGTTGTTGGTTTGTCAGCTAGATCCGGCACAGGACAAGGCTTTTGGAGCAACGGTGTCATGTCGTCTGAGGTCGACAGACCGGGGTGAGCTCGTCTAGCAAAACGGTCTCAGAGGCAAGTTATGCGAGTTTCTTGATGGGTTGATTGCCTGTCATAATAGATTGTACATGACAGGCAATCTCACAGGCGTTTAAGGACGCGTTAGCTTCCCGCGATACATGCGTGCGCGTAACGCACGTGTGTATGCGCGAGTGGTGCGTGCGGTCTAATCCCGCACGCGTATGTGTGCCCGTGCTATTTACGCACACGCGTACATGCATGTGCATCCGGGCGGATAGATCTCTCTACAGAGAGATCTATCTATGCGTGCATGCGTACACGGATTGTTATATACATAACTGCAGTTATGTATATATCAATCTATGCGGGCGTGTGCCTACGCGCATAGGCGCAGGAATAGATAAGCTCTTCATGCATGAAGAGCTTGTCTATCGTGCGCGCGCGAGGACAGGGGCCCTCTGCTTTCCATCTCACCTCCCGGGTCTCCGGAAAAAGCTTGCCAGAAACTTGACTCACTGAACACTGCACTTGATGGGTATCGAGTGCGTTGTTGCGTTGTCACTTTGGCAGGCCTTTTCCGCTTCCCGGTATGGAGCCGACGGTCCTTCAGGCATGCCCTTTCGGGCGGCTTGAGTTTAGCTCAAACCAACCAGTGCCCTGTGCCACTGATCGTGATACGCCTTTTTCTGATCCGGCAGATTACAGTTTTCGGAAATGGGATTAGCATAGGTGCCCAACTCAGAACAAGGTTGACGAGGAGTGACCGATCACTTGAGGGAACGATCGAGGAGACCGATCTCCCTTCCAGGAAAGCAACAGCAACTCCGGAACAAGGTCGATGAGTCGTGAAATCATGATTGATTGAACGACGAGGAAGACCGATCACGCAAAAACGGATGCATGCAGTTCGTTCACGGCTAGGAACTCAAATGATGTCCCTCGCTAGGCTATCGGTTGAGGTTTTAGGAAGCCAAGCATTAACGAGATCTTTGCTAAGCAACTTGGGCCTTGTGGTACCTCCTGTTTGCCACATGAAAACAAGTCCTCGATAGCTAGGGTCTCGGATAGGGGTCGCTTCATAGAGTGCGTAAAAGTGTTGTTTGGGAGCGGTCACCAATTGGGATGGGAATGGCTCAGCCCACATGCATCATTTGATGAAAGCACTCCAGTCCAGTCTCCTCCGATCAGTGGCTTGTCAACCACCGGACCGTAGCTCCTCACCAAATGCCCCTGCGTTGGGGCAACACAGCACATGACTAGTTCGCTCAAGGACCACACCCTCTCGAGAGCAGGATGCGGCCGAGATGGGCGCCAACCTAGACTTTCCTTGGGCTTGCCTTGCCCCAACATCTAAATAAAGGCGAGGCGCCCGAAAAGGAAGCAGTGGCGCCTTTTTTAAAGCTTAGCTTGTTAGGCGCAGCTTACTCACCCTACTCCCTTAGACAATGCAATGCTCTGAACACGAAAGTTTGCAGTTCAGCCCTCTTCTCCCATGCAGAGTCGCAGGCAGTGCCTCGGATAAAAGCACGGATGAGCCACATGCAGGGAAACTTGCACGTGTGGTTCTGGCCGGGGACCCCGGTATACTGTACTAATATGTGTAGGTCCCTGTAATTTGAGTGAGATTGTCATGGCGCAAAAGCGGATATGGTCCGGTATTCCCTTGTTCCCCGTATTGGTTATGTTCCTTATTCCTCGTCTAGCAGAAACTAATCGAGCTCCGTCTGATCTCCCAGAAGCGGAAGCTGAATTAGTTGCAGGCTATAATGTAGAATATGCGCGGGATGCGATCCTTAATAGTTCACTGTTGGTGGAAGCCAATGTCTCGGGGACTCATTCTGACTTAAACAAGGGGCGGGTCTTTACCAACTTCCAAATCCAAGATTTAGGGGAAAGAAGAGGGGCAGGGCACTCTTCATTCTTCATTCAAAACTCATGAATGTCGGGTCGGAGGTTTTTGCCTTGTTATCAAAAAGGGGAGTTGGGTAAAGCAAACTCCCTCCTTGGACGAGCACGGGGCTTAGTCAAGTAGAACCGGGTTGCGCTGCTTGATGCTCCGATCGAAAACAAATCAGTGGGGCCATGCCGGTACGACAGAATATGCGTTAGAAAGGTCAATCCCTCCCCCCTTTTTGATTTTTTTAATGAAAAACCGGGCCGAACTTCTAAAAAGCAGCCCACCCTCTTCCATAAAACAATATCGCGGCAACGTCGACCTAAGTGGATTTATTGGATCCTGGGGAACCATCACAAGTACGGCCGGCCTATAGAACGAGAATGTCATGTCGTCCAGCGGAGCTTAGAAGAAGGTGACTCGGAGCCTAAGGAAGGTGACTCGCGCAGACAGCTGACTCCTTTTCAATAGAAAGGAATAGCCAAACCTACCCAGCTGGCTGGTCAATCTCAGTGATCTTATCGGCTGGCAAAGCGGAGACGGACGACCACGGTCCCAACCTTACCAGCACCGTAGGTTTACTAATCAATGAAGCCCCTCAACCTACTATCTTTTCTTACAAACTCAACCAAGCCTAATCAAACCCCATGCTCACGACATGTTCTTGATATTGATTGAGTTGGAGGGAGTCAGAGACTACCACGGAATCCTTCCATAGTCACCTCGGTGACCTTCGTCACCAAAGCGTCACGACAGTTTCCAAGACCCCTCATAGAATCTCCAGTGGGGATCAGTCGGAGCACGTAGGAATGCCGACCACTACATAAGCCACGTCTGGCTGAGGCGAGCAGCAAGCGGGGGAGAGTATTTTGAAGTACAAGAACGTTGGGGTGGGACGCTAGTACTTAAACTAGGGTTGCTTCTTAGTGCTAATCTTGTGTTTTTCAGCAGTTAGTTATAGGGCGAGTGGGACCAGCTTTTAAATATGACACGGGGTAGTGGGACCAGATGTATCTCATGTCCATAGTAGGGCGAGTCCAACACGCGCTCAAGTCTCCCACATAATCTCATACCTGAAGAGACGTTCATCTTCCCGGCGTGGCCGTCGTCGATCACCCCCGTAAAGCTGGAGCAAGATAGGGCCGGGGTGGGGCGCAAGCAAGCGTTTTCAGGTTCCAGCCCATCCTCCCCACGTTTCCCCTCCAGCTCCTTCATGACCTCCTTGTCTTTCTCGAGAGCGAGAGGAGCAGCTTCAGTACGACGGGGATTCAGTAGCGCTACCTTGCCTTCCATTGAGACCCCCAAAATCCCGATTTCAAAGAAAGTATCTCTCGAGTTGCTTCGGTGCCTCTCTTGCTCTGGTTTCATCAGCTCATTACCTTTAAGCTAGAGTCTGCCATGGCGAGGTCTTATTCTTCAACATAATCCAGCGGTCCAGGTGCGGGCGAAAGCGGAAACTCTTCCGGATCTTGTTTATTTGTATTTGCTCATTTCCGATTATGCTTTATTTGTAGATAGCCTTGATGATAGGCTTCGACCTCGACTTCTCCGTTTCAAAGATCCAATGGTGGAATCATTACTCCTAGGCAGGCAAAAACGATTAATTTCTATTTCTCGTTATCGTGGAATTCGTCATCAAGATGGATTGCCCTTACGCAGTCAACGAACTCATACTAATGCAAGGACTGCTCGCAAGCAAATTCGGAAATGAAAAGAAGGCTACCGAAAGAACAAGCAACGGATTTCACGCTCATCCCTTGCTAAAGCGCATACGTTTTCTTGCTCCTTGGTACTTGTCTGATCAATCACACTGTTCATTAGTTCACTTGATTTTTCGTTCGATGTCTTGAACCGCTTACTAATCACGTATACGTATAGTAGGCCCCCTTCGCCACTCCATGTCTGGCCCGTCTTGGTCTCGCTCACTTCGCCCGCCTATTGTATCGGCTCGGCTTCGTCCGCCAACCGACAGCTTCTGCCTCTGACGGCTTCACTATCGCTCATGACTGGTAGTAGTTGTCTCTATGTAGTAGTCGGCCTGTGTTAAGCTTCGCTAGAAGCGACTAGTCGCTTCCCGAATGCCTCTTTCTTGTACTAATTAATGTGTATGGTCTAGTCTTTCCAATGCCTCCTTCTTTGCCGCCAACGCACGCTAGATGGAGAGTAAGCAAGCTACCTTGCTTGCATTGCATTCGTTAAACGGTAGCTTCTGCGCCCTTCCTGCCTGCTTCAATTGATGTGAATGATTGTGTCTTCGACATCAATTTCAGTCTGATTAGATATGTTATTGAAACAAATCTGTTTTGTCTCTGTTTTCTTTTCGGATGATGAGGATGAGCCAGCCGATCCTAACATATATATATATATATAATATATATATATATATATATATATATATATATATATATATATATATAAATATGAAACACCATGTTAATCTTTGAAGTAAGAAATTTCAGCCGTCCAATTAAGACATAATTGTTTATACCCATCGGATCAAAGAAGAGACCTTCTCCCCTATGCCACGCACGAGAGTCCTCCTTACCTTGGACTCTCCCTTATTCACTTGATGAAAAAAACAGGAGCCATATCTTTCTGTTTCATTTGGGGAAAAAAGGAAAGGAAAACTGATCGTGGTCTCCTCCTCGGTTAACGATTAGTCCTAGAAAGTTATCTACATATAACGTCTGTGTATTATCCTTGAAAAAAAAACCAGCAGTCCGTGTATTTCGAAAGAAGATTGCTTTAACCCAAGAGTCCATACATATTAAACTAGGAAACGTGCAATGTAGGATCGCCTACCAAATTAAAGTTCTTTTTTTTTCTGTAGACGTACTAATGTAGATACCCATGCATGCATGACACATCTAGATAAATATGGTGTGCGTACATGTACCTAGGTATGTGAACTATTTTTTCTCATGCAAAAATCACGATGCACACAATCACAAACACATATATTCTCCTCTGCTTGTACTATATCAATCATGTGTGTACTTAAATCTCACCTATATGTGTACTCCTGAATCTGTATGTGACATGTCTGAAGTAATTTTAGAAAATATTAAGAAAATCAGTGTAAGAAATTCTAAATCTGTGTGGCAAATACATGTAATAAAAATCCTAGAATATACTTAAAAACAAAATAGCTAAATTGTGCAAGTGCATCCAAGATCCATTGATTTCAGAAGTGAGGACATGTAGATCAAGTTTCATATTTAAGATATTTAAGGATAAATGCATGATAATGAGGAGTGTTTAATTAAGTAAAAAAATCTAATTTAGTAGTATCCCAAGAAAAGCATCGTTATTACTTTTCTTGATGACTCTGTTGGGATGCTAGAAGGATCAATTTCCAAAAAATGTGCACATAAATTTTGAAAGTCCTATAGGCCGACATTAATAATTTAGTGGAACTTTTAGAATAGAGAACGGCGGTCCTCTAGAAATTTACAGCTCAGTTTTAAAAAATTAAAGCAAACTTCTAAATTTTACTTTTTTATTTAAAATATATGGATGGTTTCTAGAACATTGCGGTCCAAGTGAAGAAAAAAGATTTGAACTGAAAACCCATAATATAAGAATTGTTGGAAAGACAAATAAGGCTACCAAAAGTTCAAAAATTATCTTCAAGAAGTTTAAGGATTTTCCAAACATTTTGAGAGTACAAGGATAATCTTGAACTGAGCAATGGCTCATGATGCGACATGGAGCTCGGCATGTTCAAGTGATGAACGCTTGACTGGTGGGGGTGTCGATGAGTTACATAGGTTTATATGTGTGCTTGCATATGACAAATGGATATAAAGGGGGAGCCTGTGCAGAGAGAGTGAAGAGGGAGGCAGTGTATAGAGAGTGAGCGACATAAATTTACTCCTATGAGATTGGTGGTACCTCACCTAAGTTTTCGTGGAATATTTTAATCATATGTACCATGCAGATGCCAACAATAATTGTGCCGGTAGTAACCAATTAAGAGAAAAATAAAAAAGGAATGATGTATTTAGCAATTAAAAAACACATCATTGGAGAACGGCGTTTTGGTGCCCGGGTGCATCTGCACCCGGTCAAAAAAAATTCGTAAAAAATTCAGAAAAATTCAAAAAATTCCAAAAAAAATTGGGTGGTAGACAATTTGATGCGTGAGGTACGTTCCAATTTTCAAAACATTTGGACTTCTGTGCAGCTCTCAGCAAAAAAGACAAATCAGACCAGAACAGTATATGAACAGTACACATTTTTACAGACCTCCTATTTGTCTTTTTTGCTGAGAGCTGCATAGAACTCCAAATGTTTTGAAAATTGGAGCGTACCTCACGCATCAAATTGTCCACCACCCAAATTGTTTTTGGAATTTTTTGAATTTTTCTAGTATTTATTTTGATTATTTTCGTGAGCGCAGGTGCAGATGAGCTCGGGCTCAGATTCGAATTTTCCATCAATGTATTCATTCTTTACAAAAGTTAGGAGCCATAAAATATATATAATGGTGTCACCCCTTTTTGTTGTGGCACAGTGCTTAATAAAATAATTTCAAAAATATAAGATGATCCACAATGCTACGAGTATATTCATAATAGGAAGTAGGGAAATATAATATGGTGTATGCTATGACAATAAGCATTGAATGATATTGGCAAATATGTTGTACTTCTGTTTGTAAAACATTCAAACAGAACAATGTTTATACAAATTTTCTATTTAAAATATCAATTCCGTTAAAATTTGCTAGCCCGTGCAGTAGCACGGGATGATGACTAGTTAAGGGCTTCAACACTCTCCTCACCCCATCCTTGTGAAATCTATCACAATCATCTTGTTTTCCAAATACCCATGCTATATTGATGAAGGCTCATCAGAAAACATGTCATGGACTATGTTGAGACACTCACAATGTAAATGGTAACTGCATGTCTGAAATCTAATTTTGCAAAGTTTGAAAGCATGCCAAAGTATGTTTTATGTACTAAATCACCAGTACAACACAACGCCTCTGCCTTGGAAGCTTCGAGATCTCGAGTTGCATCTTCAGTAGTATGTATTACAGGAGCTCTACTTTATAATTGTATAAGGAAGAGAGACTTGTAGTTGAGTCCCCAACACAAAGCCTCTTTGATTTTTTTTGACTATCATGTATGGAGCCCCAACAGACTTAAAGTCAACTTGAAATGTCGTTTGATTCTCTTTCTAGCAATTCCGGGGCACTCGATATTTCCTACATATTCTAGCACAAGTCGTGCTTAAATTCACAGAAAAATATGGCATGACATTTCCTAAATAGGACATATCGAGCGCCTGAAATTTGCCGAAATTGAAATAAATCAACACTCCGGCAAAACATAGGCCACTCGAATTTTCCCACATTCTCACATGAGCATGAACTGGTGCTCATTGGATTTCAATGGTTCAATATTGACAAAAACTAGTTCTATTAACCACTTATTATAAATAAGTTAGTTATATTAACCACTTGCTAAATAAACTATTTCTATTAAACACTTACTAAAAAAAGTAAAAAAACTACATTATACAAGAACAATGGAAAATAGTTTAGGGTTTAGGAGAGAGGAAGGGAGGTTGGGGTGGGAGGAGGGAGGAGGAGGACGAGGGACGAGAGAGGAGGAGGGAAGGAGGCGGTGGGAGGAGGGAGGAGGGGTGGGATGAGCGAGGAGAGAGGAGGCGGTGGGAGGAGGGCTGTCGGCGAAGGGCTTGGCCGGAGGAGGAGGGAGGAGGGAGGAGGGGGCGGCCGGAGGAGGAAAGAGGAAGGTGCGGTAGGGAGGAAGGGATCAGGAGAGGGACGGGGAGGGGAGGGAGGTGGAAGGAGGAGGGATGGAGGAACTACCTCAGTGAAGGAGGAGGAGGAGCGTCGGCGGCGGTGGGCGACGACGGTGGTCGGGGAACGGTGGCGGCGGCGGACGGTGGGGGGTGCAGGGGAGAGTGGGAGTGGAGTGGAGAGGAAGAGTGAGAGGCGGCCGGTTGGAGAAGATAGGATGGCTTTAGCAGTAGCGCGTGTTTGGATAAGGCGCTACTGCTAAACGACATAGCAGTAGCACGTTTAGGAAACATGCGCTACTGCTATACCTAGTCTTGCTGCAAGGTCGTGGATGTTGGAATCGCAGCCCTCTAGCAACCTCTCCTCTCACTCGAATGAAGGTGGAAGAAAAAGAATAGTGCACAAGGTTTTCCGGCCGGCGCACGAACGTTGCCACGGGCGCACGAACGCCCCAATTTTTTTCTTCTTTCCCATGGCTACATGGCTACACTCAGCTCTTACCGACGCCTCCAGTTGATCAGTACATGAGGTATTTATACATGGGCGCACACACACGACCCTCCCACCCCACCGGCCACTAACTCCACGAACACACACGCACTGAGCTAGCTACATGCACGGCAACAACCACCATGCACTCACCTCACGTAACAACCTGGACGCACTAATCACTAACCATATTTTCTACTGGAAACTCTCTAACAGCCACACACGACTTGACCAAGCTTCTAACCAACAATCATGCATGGCCCGGCTAACAAACTTATGCATGTCAAGATTATGTCTAACAGTGGCAATTGTAGTAGTAGCGTTGTTTCCTCCAGACGCGCTACTGCTATGTGGATATTAACAGTGCTGTTTGCTGTAGCGCGCTACTGCTAAGTAGCAGTAGCGCCGTTTTTTAAACCGCGCTGCTGGTAAGGTAATATTCTGTGTATAAGGTTTTTCCTAATAGTGAAGGCAATTTAAATAATCAAATCTAAAGTCATCCCAGGTGCTATGGCAGGGTCACTGTACTACAACACCACAGCTCGAGATCACAGTATTTCAACTATTATTGAAAGAATGCACAGATATGAATATTCATTGGCAAAAAATACAACTATAACATCACAAAATCTAAGACACTCGCAAATTCAGAAGCAGATCCTGCCAAAAACTATACAATTTAGGAGGGACGTTGCCAGGAACGAACTATCACTGGTGGAAAAACAGGCTTCCGTCCAGCCCCATAAGTCGCGAAGCTGTAGGAACCGCGACTAATAGGACCTTTAGTCGCGGTTCTGGAGGTGAACCGCGACCAAAGGCCTGGGCCCAGGCGCTCGGTGGCCAGCTGGTGCACGTGAGGGGGCTTTAGTCGCGGTTGGCCAGGACAACCGCGACTAAAGGCTTTTCGGGCACCTTTAGTCCTGATTTGCCAGGCCAACCGCAACTAAAGCCCCTCCCTATATATACCCATCCAGCAGCCAACACTTAGCCATTTGGAGCCATTCTCTTCACAAGTGGGTGTAGGTTTGCTTTTGGTTCCTCTTATGCACATAAGGTGTTTGATGAAATGCCCCAAGAGCATGAAACAAACATGACATGAAGTGTTGGAGCCACACTCTTCGATCATGTTAGCAACTTGATGAACCTTTGATGTGTCAATATGCATGTGTGTAGTTCATTGTTTAATTTATATTGTTTGTAGCTAGTTAGTTTAACAAATGCATGATGGTTAATTATATATTTTATATTATAATAATGCAGATGAATCGGCAATGGATGTACGGTAACCGACTCTCCGGCGAAGTTCACTACGGGTTTGAAAGATTTCCTCGTAGTGGCTAATCACGAACAAGCGGGGGGTTTTGTTATCTGTCCATGTGTTATCTGTAAGAATGAGAAGGGTTACTCTTCCTCAAGAGTTGTTCACATGCATCTGCTTGAAGGGTTTCATGCCAAGCTATAATTGTTGGACCAAGCATGGAGAAAGAGGGGTTATAATGGAAGAAGATGAAGAAGGGGATGATTTCATCGATGAAAGCTATCTTGCTCATTTCGGTGATACTTTCATGGAGGATGCTGAAGGTGAAGGGAAGGTGAAGAAGAGGCACGTGATGATCCCGTTGATGATCTTGGTCGGACCATTGCTGATGCACGGAGACGCTAAACTGAAAAGGAGAGGGAGAATTTGGATCGCATGTTAGAGGATCACAGAAAGGCGCTGTACCCCGGATGCGATGATGGTCTGAAAAAGCTGGGCTGCACTGCTGGATTTGCTGAAATGGAAGGCGAGGCAGGTGTAGCTGACTCGGCATTTGAAAACTTGCTGAAAATGTTGAAGAATATGTTTCCAAAGGATAACGAGTTGCCCGCCAAAGATCGTCTGAAGCAAAGAAGGTTATACGCCCTCTAGGTTTAGAGGTTACGAAGATACATGCATGCATCAACGATTGCATCCTCTACCGCGGTGAATACGAGAATTTGAATGAATGCCCGGTATGCACTTGCATTGCGTTATAAGATCAGAGGCGATGACCACGGTGACGATGTTGAGGGCGAAACCGGGAAGAGGGTTCCCGCCAAGGTGATGTGGTATGCTCCTATAATACCACGGTTGAAACGTCTGTTCAGGAACAAAGAGCATGCCAAGTTGTTGCGATGGCATAAAGAGGACCGTAAGTCGGACGGGGAGTTGCGACACACCGCAGATGGAACGCAATGGAGAAAGATCGACAGATGGTTCAAAGATTTTGCAGGTGGCGCAAGGAACATAAGATTTGCTCTAAGCACGGATGGCATGAATCCTTTTGGCGGCGAGAGCTCCAGCCATAGCACCTGGCCAGTGACTCTATGCAGCTACCACCTTCCGCCGTGGTTGTGCGTGAAGCGGAAGTTCCTGCTGATGCCAGTGCTCGTCCAAGGTCCGAAGCAACCCGGCAACGACATCGATGTGTACCTAAGGCCATTAGTTGATGAACTTTTACAGCTGTGGGGTGGTGTCCGTGTGGGATGAGCACAAACAAGAGGAATTTGACCTCTGACGTTGCTTTTCGTAACCATCAACGATTGGCCTGCTCTTAGTAACCTTCGGGACTGTCAAATAAGGGATACAATGCATGCACGCACTGCTTACATGAGACTGAAAGTGTACATTTGCCAAATTGTAAGAAGAACGTGTACCTTGGGCATCGTCGATTTCTTCCGAAAATTCATCCGAAGAAAGAAAGGCAAGCATTACAACGGCAAGGCAGATCACCGGCCGAAGCTGCGGAACGACCTGGTGCTGAGGTATTTGATATGGTCAAGGATTTGAAAGTCATCTTTGGAAAGGGTCTGGCGGACAATCAGTTCGAAGGAGCTGACGGGCACGCAGCCATGTGGAAGAAGAAATCTATATTCGGGAGCTAGAATATTGGAAAGTCCTAGATGTCCGCTCTGCAATCGGCGTGATGCACGTTCTGAAGAATATTTGCGTGAACCTCCTAAGCTTCTTGGGCGTGTATGGGAAGACAAATGATACAAAGGAAGCACGCCGGGACCAGCAACGTTTGAAAGACCACGATGACCGCCATCCGGAATGGTTTCAAGGTCGTGCCAGCTACGCTCGACCAAAGAAGAGAAGGTCATCTTTTTGAATGCCCGAGCAGTATGAAGGTTCCGTCTGGAATCTCGTCAAATATAAAGGGAATAAAAAACATGGCGGAGAAAAAGTTCCAAAACCTGAAGACTCACGACTGCAACGTGATTATGACGCAATTGCTTCCGATTGCTTTGAGGGGCCTCCTGCCGGAAAATGTTCGAGTAGCCATTGTGAAGCTATGTGCATTCCTCAATGCAATCTCTCGAAGGTAATCAATCCAGAAGTTCTACCACGGTTCTGAACGATGTGATCCAATGTCTTGTCGATTTCGAGTTGGTGTTCCGCCATCCTTCTTCAATATTATGACGCACCTCCTGGTTCACCTAGTCGAAGAGATTTTCGTTCTCGGTCCTGTATTTCTACACAATATGTTCCCCTTGAGAGGTTCATGGGAGTATTAAAGAAATATGTTCGTAACCGTGCTAGGCGGAAGGAAGCATCGCCAAGGGCTATGGAAATGAGGAGGTAATTGAGTTTTGTGTTGACTTTGTTCCTGACCTTAAGCCGATTGGTCTTCCTCGATCGCGGCACGAGGGGAGACTAAGTGGAAAAGGCACGATCGGAATGAAATCAACGATATGTATGGACGACCATTCTCTGACTGAAGCACACCACACTGTACTGACCAATTCCAGCTTGGTGGCTCCGTACTTTGAGAAACACAAGAATATTTTACGTTCTGACAACCCGGGGAAGCCTGAATCCTGGATTAGGAAGGCCCACATGGAGACTTTCGGCAGTTGGTTGAGAAAACATTTAATGAATGACAATGATGTTGTAGATCAGCTGTACATGTTGGCCAAGACACCATCTTCGACTATAACGACTTTCCAAGGGTACGAGATAAATGGGAATACATTTTACATGATCGCCCAAGATAAAAAGAGCACCAACCAAAACAGTGGTGTCCGCTTTGATGCAGCAACCGAGAATGGGCAAGAGGTCACATATTATGGTTACATAGAGGAGATATGGGAACTTGACTATGGACCCTCCTTTAAGGTCCCTTTGTTTTGGTGCAAATGGTTCAAGCTAACAGGAGGTGGGGTAAAGGTGGACCAGCAATACGGAATGACAATGGTGGATTTCAACAATCTTGGTTACCTTGACGAACCATTCGTCCTAGCGAAAGATGTCGCTCAGGTTTTCTATGTGAAGGACATGAGTAGCAAACCGAGGAAGCGGAAAGATAAGAAAAGCGATCAGTACATCATGCGATGATCCAAAAGCGCCACATTGTTCTTTCAGGGGAAAAGAAACATCGTGGGAGTGGAGGACAAGGCAGACATGTCAAGATTATCATATGTTTGCTGAAATTCCGCCCTTCAAAGTGAACACCGACCCAAGCATTAAGTTAAATGATGAGGATGCTCCATGGATACGGCACAATCGTAAGCAAGCAGGGACACAAGGGAAGAAATGATGTGTAATAATTTATTGTACCAAACTTTGTTGAATGGATCATGTGAATTATATTACCCGTGATGTGTTTGGTGTCCATTTTCGAATTTGAAAACTAATGGCACTAACAGAAAGTTTATAATTTTCTAAAACTAAAAAGCAAAAAGAATTAAAAAATAAAGCAAAAAACAACAAAAATAAATAATAATGCAGAAAACTAAAATAGCAACAATAAGTATTTTGTTGTAAGTAGAAACAAAATAAAATAAATAAAGCAACAAAGAAAACAAAAAAGTGTTTTCAAATTTGAAAACCAATGGCACTAACAGAAAGTTTATAATTTTCTAAAACTAAAAGCAAAAAGAATTAAAAAATAAAGCAAAAAACAACAAAAAATAAATAATAATGCAGAAAACTAAAATAGCAACAATAAGTATTTTGTTGTAAGTAGAAACAAAATAAAATAAATAAAGCAACAAAGAAAACAAAAAAGTGTTTTCAAATTTGAAAACTAATGGCACTAACAGAAAGTTTATAATTTTTCTAAAAATAAAAGCAAAAAGAATTAAAAAATAAAGCAAAAACAACAAAAATAAATAATAATGCAGAAAACAAAACAAAAAACTGGAAAAAATAGTGCCCCCATCTGGACCCCCACGGCTGAATACGACTAGAAACCCTACATGGGCCAGATTCAGCCCGCAGGAGGCCAAGTAGGCCCACGAGCCCATAGCTAGTAGCAGATTAGGCCGAAGCCTGCAGTTGAGAGGAGCTCGAGAGGGTGGGCGCAGCAGCGCTTATAAACCACTCCCGAGCTCTCTCAACTAGCAAGGTGGGACTAAACATTTGGGCGCGGGGCGCGGGGCAGCACAAGGCCTTTAGTCGCGGTTGGGCAGCCGACCATGACTAAAAACCTGCTAGTCATGGTCGCCTGCCCAACCGCGACTAAAGAGAAGGCGGATCGCAAAAAACCGCCAAACCCCTTTAGTCGCGGTTGGGCGAGGCGACCAGCGACTAAAGGCTACCTTTAATCGCGGTCCTCGTCGCCAACCGCGACTAAAAGCGAAAGCTATAAATACTGTTCCCGTTTCTCGTCTTCTCCGATTCCCTTTGTTAAATCGCGCCCTCGGCGCCCGCCCGTCGCCCTCGCCCTCGGCGCCGCCCGCCGTCGCCCGTCGCCCTCGGCGCGCCCGCCGTCGCCCTCGCCTGTAACCCCTCGCCGGCGCCTAGGGTTTCCGCCCTCGCCTCAGCCCTAGCCGCCCGCCTCCGACCTCCTCCCTCCCCGTCCCCTCTCCACCCCCGCCGTCGGCCCTCGTCCGCGCGGCCACCCACCTTCCCGATCCCCGCCGGCATGCCGTCGACCTCCGCCTCGTTCCCCTGACCCTCCACGCCGGAGAAATATCGCCTCCTGTCGCCCCCTTGGCCCCGGCCGGTCTTCCTCCCCGCCGCCGGCGATTAAATGCCCGACCCCTGCACCCTGCTCCCTCGCCGCCGTGAACAACTCCGCATCGGCCTCCCGAGCTCCTGCCCCCCCTCCTCCTTGATTTTTTATCATGTATTAAAAAATGTTAAACTCATATATGAAAATGTATAACGTGTATTTAAAAAATATTCTTGATACAAAAAAATGTAGAATGAAAACCAAAATAAAGAAAGAGGAAAATGAAAAACAATGAAATCTAAAAAGGAAACTAAAGGAAAAATGAAAATGAAAAATAAAAGCAAACAAACAAGCATAAAAAATAGAAAACTATGAATACCGACAAAGAAACAAAGAAAAACAAAAACTCATTTGAAAACTAATAAGTAGACAAAAACCAAAGGAAAAAAGAAGGAAAATTTGAAAAAAGGGAAAATGCATAAAAACCATGAAAGAAACAAAGAGAAACCAAAAGAAAACGAAAAAAACAAGATATAGCAACAAAAAAAGAATACCAAAAACCGAAGAAGAAAGAAAAACCAAACAAATCACAAAAAGAAACAAAAAAGCGAAGAAATAAAAACAACTCCGGCTTTCATCCTAAATTAGGAAGCGCCTCATTTAGTTCCACGACCCCAACAGTTGCGCAATGGCTAACAACACCCTCAACTACGGAGGCGACCTAGGATCATATCCTCGCATGCCCTATTTTTTTTCTTCCTTTTTCTCCCGTTTTAGTACTGCTACTGGGTCGACCCATTACTGTATTGTCTTCATGTGAGTGATCCTTCCATCTCGCCTCCCTCTCCGTGTCCTCGCCTCCCTCTCCGTGTGTGTTGTCCTCGCCTCCCTCTCCGTGTGTGTTGTCCTCGCCTCCCTCTCCGTGACGCCGTCGTCTGCCGCCCCGTCTCGCGCTCTACCGCGACACCCTCTCCCACCCCTTCCTCGCCGGCCCCCTCCTTTTGCCACCGCCCTTTCGCCACCGCCACCGCCACCGCCCCCCTTCTTCACTTAATTAATTTGTTTTTACTACATGTTTTCAGGACTGACATAATGGCGGACGATAGAGCTGACCCGATTATGGACAACTATGATCCGGACGGTGAAGCACATATGTTCGGCATCATAAACGGCGATATTCAATATGTGCCGACCGGAGAAGAAGAAGATGATATCTCTTCTTATCTGAACCTTGACGGTGAAGATGAAGGGCGCCGTCGACAAGAAGATGTCAAGAAAGCGTCGATAAACGCATTTATCTTCAAATGGAAGTAGCAACCACCTCCGGCGCCGAGGTATATATATACATTGAGCCTCGGTGATACAAACTAACTGATTTGAATAAATATGTGTGTACTAACGCTGCGACTCTCTTTCTTATTTTAGCCCTCGGCCGGATCGTCGAAACAATCGAGTACGTCGTCAAAGCGTGGCGCAACCAAGACGATGAAACAAGGAGAAACATGCACCATCGAGGTTGTCGACGGTGCAACCGGCAGGCCGCTGGAGCCCCGCAAGAACGCCACCAAGTTTGTCAGCCAATGCGGAGCCATTGTTAGAGACAACGTCTCGATCACCGTCCAGGAGTGGAATGAGCCAAAGAAGGCACGAATTGATGGTTTCACTTTTGTCGATAAGAGAACAAAAAAGATTGCTTCAAGAAGCTTATGGAACATTTCGTTCTACCTCCGGAATACAACAAATTCGATGAGGAGGGTAACAAGATTGAGGAAAACAAGGAGAGGAGGAGGCTAGTCAAACAGTTCGCTCTTCATAAGATGGCCGACGCATTCCGGAAATTCAAGCAAAATCTAGCCCGTGACTTTGTCAAGCAGAACAAGACTCGGATTTCAAAGGACAATATGAGAAACTGAAACATGATTGGCCAGAATTTGTGAAGCAAAAGAAATCGGAGCAGTTCATTGAAATATCGAAAAAATAAGGAAAATGCGGCTAAGAAGGAGTACAATCATGTTATGGGGCCAGGAGGGTATCGCATTTTGATGCCTAGGTTGGAGAAGATGGAGAACGAGATGAGGGCGCGAGGAATCCGTCCAGTGTGGAGGATGGGACCCAAGGGCCAATAGCTGGTGAAATGCGGGCATGGGGAACGCTGAACCCGGAGGCGAGGGAGTGTGTTTACCGGGGCAAATTAATTAAACCCACCCAAGCCCTTATTGACGCAATGAAGGATGCTCAACAGGGGAAGATCAAGTTCAACAGAGAGAACGACACGCTGACAAAAGCCCTCGGGAATCCTGAACACGGAGGATGTGTACGAGGCATGGGGCACATTCCGTGGAAAGTAGGGTTCCCCCAGGACGATGACCCGTCTGATTCTGAAGCCGTAAGAGAAAGATGGATCGGGAATCAGATGTTGTGGCGCGGTTGGCATCGGAAATGGATGTGATGAAGAAAACCATGAGTGTACTAGTAGCCGAAAGAGATGCAGCTCGGGTGCAGCATGAAGATCATCCAGCGGATCTCGGAAGCCAGCAGCGGAGAAGCAGCGTGGCTTCCACGGAGGCCCCACCGGCTGGTGCAGATGCACCGCCGATCGAAATTACTGCACCGGAGCCTCCGGTGGTCGAAATTACTGCACCGGAGCCTCTGGTGGTCGAAAGTACTGCACCGGAGCCTCCTCGCTACCCGTGGACGATATAAAGGAGATGAAAGAATGTCATCTGTATTATCCTATCGGGAACATGTCAATGAAGGTAGCCATCGGCAGTGCTTTACCATGTTTACCTGGAGCACTCCACCACAACAACCCCATTCAAGATGGCTATGCTCGTGTCACGGTGGAGGACATAGTCCAAGGGTTTGAGGACACGGAGATTGACATTGCTACACACGAAGGGGAGAAAAGACTTGGAGATGTCAAGCGCCATTTCATTCTATGGCAAAAGAAGTTTATCAAGTTTCGAGCGAGGCGCCAAGGACAACAAGTCCACCCCCTACGGTGGTGGTGGTGGCGGTGGCGGTGGTGGTGGTGGTGGTGGTGGTGGCGGTTCACCTACACCTCCGCCACGTCGGCCGACGCCGCCCCGATCCACAACGTCCGTGGTGATCAGCCGCCGCCCCGATCCTCGTCCGGCGGGTGATCGACGCCGCCCCAATCCACCTCCGACAAAGAAGCGAAGCAGTCCTGGATTATTAACCCGGACCCTTATGTACCTAAGACCACAAAGGTACCGGAGCCATCATCAAGCCTCTCCCCACAAGGCCTTGGGAACGTAGTGCCGAGGAAGTCGGCAGCGGCGCGGCTGCTCATTATGAGAAATGGAAGGCGGACTGCAAGAAGAAAAGAGAGCCCGAGCCCAAGCCGGTATATTACGATGAGCAAAAGAAGTGGGCTAAGTCATTTTGAGCACACCGTCCCAAGTCATGAAGAATCTGCTGACGACTATGCACGTGAACTTGAGGCAGGCACTCATGTTCAAGGAGAACAAAGAGGCGGAGAAGGCGAAAGTAAAAAAGCGGGAAACAAGTTGCCCAGCTCGGGGAACAAAGTAAACAATCGATTGCCCGCTTATAGTGGAAGCCCGGATGCCCCGAGATCATACAAGCTGCGACAGCACATGGATTGAGTAACGAAAAGTGCGAGAACAAGCGGCCAGCTTAGGTATTACTCTTCGTGAACTGTTAGGCCTTGATGAGGCGCCAGTGAAGGATGTAGTAATTACATATGTCAAGAATGGGCCTCTCGTCGAGCCTGCGCGAGGAAAGTGATCTACGACCAAATGAAAGGTCTGCTGAATTGGTACAAGGGTTACATAAAAAATAAAACGCCAAAGAATATATTTATGCGGAAGTTAGACATGAGCATCACTTCAAACATTACTATGTAACAATTGCACTGAGTGAATTGTTCCAGCTTTTCAATCTGCGCGAGCTCGACAAATCTATCATCAGTTGCTACGTTCTGTAAGTGATTTATTAATTTCTACCCCATCTCGTTCATATTGCCTGCACTATATATATATGTCCTAACTATATTGTTGTGTCCGCTATTATACATGCAGAATGAAGATTAAGGAATGCAGAGTAAGGAACATCCATGATGTTGGGTTCATTGACCCACACATCGTTAATGGATATGTGTTGGGCGTCACCCCACCGACGTGGGAGGCAGACCTGTGGCAGTTTCTTACAAAGCAGGAACTCAAAAGTGATATTCTATTTCCTTACCATTTTGGGTGAGTGTTTCTGTCTTGAGCACATTAATTCTCTTTTGTTTACTCCATGCATGGTATGTGGCGGCTAATCGATGAGTTATGCATGACGTCTTGTGCATGTATCGTGTCCGCAGGTTCCACCGGATTCTGCTAGTAATTAAAGTTAACACCTCAGAATGTCTCGTCCCACGACTCTCGAATATGGATCCAAAGCTTTGGGCCGACATGAGAAGAATGCTGCAGAAGTAATTATTTTCATTCATTTGCGCTCTATATCGATCGGCCTATTTCGTTTCATTTCCTAATATCAAGTAACTAATAACTCTCTTGTTCACTTAATTTTCTTTTGCCTCGTAGGGTTTGGAGACGGTTCGTAGATACAAAGGTCGGTGAATTCAAAAAGAGCTAGAATTCAAAATGTTAAAGCCTAAGAATGCTGGGGATATTCAGCCACCGGAGACCAATCTATGTGGATACTATGTTCGTGAGAGGATCCGGAGATACACCTCTGAGCGGGTTCCGAGTGATACCAATGCTCGGAGGAATAACCTCCGGATGATGCTTAGTCTAGAAGCTCGCTTCCGACCACTTCAAGAGGAACTAGCTGGATGGTTCAGCAGGGAAGTCCTCCATCCTAAAGGAGAACACTATTACGAGGACGTAGAACTTTATATGGATTAAATCATGTATGGAAACTTGTTCAAAATTGTATATGGTCATCCGATGATATTGAATATATATTGTATATTCCTCTTGAATTCTTTTTGGTTCTAATTTCAAATTTATTTGAGATTGTACATTCATATGCATGTATGTAGTACCGTAGAATATATGAAACTCCTTCAAAATTAAAATAAAGCACAAAAAAATAAAACAATACAAATTAAACAGAAAACAGGTTTAGGGGGGGGCTAAAACCCTAAACCTGTGGCGGCCTTTAGTCGCGGTTGGCGGAAGAACCGTGACTAAAGGTCCTCCGCCTTGACGGCCGCTTTGGCGCCCACGTGGGCCGGGCATTTAGTCGCGGTCCTTACGCAGCCGCGACTAAAGATGGGGGGCTTTAGTCGCGCTTATTTGGTCGCGGTTGCGCAACCGCGACTAATGGCAGTTGCGAACCGCGACCAAAGGCCTTTTTTCCACCAGTTTATCATAGCATAAAGATCTTTGCAGCAAAGTTTAATCTACTAATACCCAACATTCAAAAGCCTAGTTCATCCATAACGGAGTAGAGATCTTCATAAGAAATATTCATTTATACAGATCGGACAGCACCAACACAGTAAAACTAGATCTTCACAAGGAACGTTCATCTACACAGATCCGACATTCCGTACACCAGTACAACTTTGGCAGCAGGATTTATCATGCAAAGGGCTAGGATGTGTTAGCAGCAAGTCATGCCCGTGATGGCGGCGTCCGCATCGGGTGCACGGGCTCGCGTCGGGCGAGTCGGGCGCGGCCGGCTCCGTGGCGTAGGTGTTGTGTGCGTGTGTGGGTAGTGTTTTGGGCGCGCGTGTGCATGTACACTGGGACGCGTCGTAGTAGGCGTAGTCAGTTGACGACTTGGTCCGGGGAGAGCGAGGCGATCAGGGTGAGCTTGCCGCGGTACGTGCGTATGAGCGCGCGTGGTGGACGCGGCCAGGGCGGACCTGATCGTGGGCTCGCACAGGTGGAAGCGTGGGGATCGTGGACATGCTGGCCTGGGTATAAATCCCGTGTGGAGGTTGTTGTAGACTGGCGTGGTTGTAGCTCGAGTTGTTGCTTGAGGATATACACAGCCGTTGTTGCGGTTGGGGCGTTCGTGCGCCAGGAACACCACCGTGCCCTCTCATTCTGTCTGTTTTCTTCTTCCTTGGTTCAGTTTGTGCTAGAGCGAAGTGACAGAGAGATAGAGGTAGACTAGCGCAAGAGCTAGGGCATAGCCACGGTTCCAACAGGATGTCCATGTTATACTAACTTTCGCTCGGGGAGGGATGAGACCTTGCCAGCGATGAAGTAGCCGAACCCACCTACAGCGACATAGTCGATGGCTGCCCTCTACGAGGCATCCCCGTCACCGTCGCTGCTGCTGCTCGTCGTCGAGCCGCCGCGGCCTCCGCCAATCCTGCCTGCCAGATGTGGGGCGCCCTTGGGAAGAGGACGACCACGTCCTGCAGCGGGAGGTGGACGATGGCCTCCGAGGTTCGCACCGTCGCCGTCCTGGTGGCCGGAGACACGACATGCAGCGCTGTCACCGCAAACCCTAGGCAAGCCATGTGCGTGCCGCGGTCAGGCCAGCTCAACGGAGCGCCGTGCATCGACTCGAAGCATGCACGCGCGCGCCGGCGAGCAAGCCAGCCATAGTCGCTGAGGGAGACGCCTCTCTCTCTCTCTCTGGTGAGGCATGGTCGATCTGAATCAGGTTAGGGGGCGGACGGTGGTCGACCTGAATCGGGGGAGAGGATGAGAAGGGATCGATGGGAGTTAGGGTAGGGAGAGATGGTGAGGGAAGGGACGATGTCGGCAGTGGTGGGCGAGGAGGACGGCGAGGTCGGCGGTTGGTGGGAGTGGCGGGGAGAGGACTGGATCGAGAGGGGGCCGGGGACGGGGAGGAGGTGGCGGCGGCGGCGAGAAGATGGGGACGAGGGAGGAGGGGTGCGATGGGGGAGGGGTCGATGGGATCTGATCTAGGGTTTGGGCTGCGGGTGGGGGTATATATTTTTCTTTTCTTTTCTGTAGATAGATGGGTGAATGGATGTGGGATGGAGAGATGGATGGATGGATGGATGGGCACCATGTCATTGATCTGTGGGAAGAGTTCTGATTGGTTCAGAAAATCAGTGATTTAAAATAGTTTTCAAGTACTAAAAATAGAGGAATTTTGTGAAGTAGCTATCAAAAATATTTTGCAAAAGGGCACCACACAAATTTTCACTAAAGTTTGACCACATTTTATGGATAAGGACGAATTTGTGTGCATTTTTTATCTGTCTAGCTATTTTTAATCATTTTCCGAGTGACAAAAATGGTGTTTTTTTAAGAACCTACCAAATATTTGTTGCAAAATTAGACTCCATCAATTTTCTAAAATACTAGTCCATATTTGATATAGAAGTGACCAAATGGTTGGGTCTCAAAAGGTTTGATCCACCTCTCGTGAAAAAACAAATTTTCACCAATTTGGTTGGAAGCGGGTCAAATTTAAACTGTAGCTGCATCATAGTTTGCTCTTTATTTTTTCCAAAAATCATTCCTAGGTCATAAGTATCTATTTAATTAGAGAAACATTAAAACTTCTCCAATGTTCAACCACTATCTAGGAACGGTCATCCCACAGTTTTGACCGCATTTTGAAACGAGAATGAAAAATTCAAAAAATAAAAATAAAAAATTTGAAAACCTTCGCATTTTGTCAATATATGTGACCAAGTTACCAGGAAAAATAATAAACTTGCAATACAACAATTCTTAAAAAATAGTGTTATAAAAATGAGTTAGCATGTATAAAGATTCGTGGCTTTCAAGCCGAATTATCAATCTTATATCCACATTCATGGCATAGTTTATTAAAATAATCTAATATTGTGCACAAGGGTACATCTTAGAATGCCAAACAATGTTGCCTAAGGAAGTTTTCATTTTCTTTAGACGGGAAATTCATTTTCCAATTTTCGAGTGCCTAAAATGAGTTTTTTTGTGAAGGACCTACCATATATTTGTTGCAAAATTGGACCAAATCAATTTTCTAAAATATTATGACATATTTGATGTACAATTGACCAAATGGTTGGGTGTCAGAAGTCTTGATCCACCTCTCATGAAAAAGACAAATCTTCGCCGATTCAAGAGGCGGCGGGTCAAATTTGAACTGCAGGTGTCTCATAGTTTGCTTTTTATTTTTTCCAAAAATGAATTTTAGGTACATAAGTATATATTTAATTAGAGAAACACCTAAAAAATTCCAAGATTCAACCACTAGCTAGAAACGGTCATTCCCGACGTTTTGAGCCCATTTTGAAACGGGCATAAATTAAAAAAACAAAAATTTGGAAAACCTTCGCATTGTGTCATTATATGTGACCAACTTACCAGGAAAAATAATAAACTTGTAGTACGACAATTTTTTTGAAATTTGTTATCAGAAATGAGCTATCATGTATGAAGATTCATAGCTTTCAACCCAAATACTCAATTCTACGGCCACATTCATGGCATGATTTTTTTAAATGATTTAATATTGTGCACAAGGGTGCATCTTGGGATGGCAAACAATGTTGCCTAAGGAAGTTTTCATTTTCTTTGGATGAAAAATGCATTTTTTTTTCATTTTTCGACTGTCCTAAATGAATTTTTTTTCCTGAAGGACCTACCATATATTAGTTGCAAAATGGGACCAGGTCATTTTTATAATATATTAGTCCATATTTAATGTAAAATTGACAAAATGGTTGGGTGTCAAAAGTTTTTATATACCTCTGGTGAAAAATAATAATTTCAGCCGATTTAGTAGAAAGCGGGTCAAATTTGAACTGCAGCTGCCTCATACTTTGCTCTTTTATTTTTTTAAAAATCATTTGTAGGTAAATAAGTATCTATTTAATCATAAATACATGGTTTGGTAGTGATACATTGAGGCTCGGATGGTGGCCGAGGACCCCAACTCCAGAGCGTGTAAACTTGCATGCCTGACGTGTGGTCACCGCGTGATCATGGCGTTGCCACGCATTCTGGGCAGCCTAGGCATGTCTAGTGGGTTAGGCACTCCTCTGGTAGGTGTTAGGAAGAAGAAGGCAATAGAAGAATCTCAATATAAGACTGAACTAAGCTCAAATATGAATTAGCAGCCAAGTGTTTGATTAGTGGTAGGGAAAATGCACATGGCCAATGGGCGTGAGATTTGGCTGAGGATGATCATCTACTAAGGACACTTTCTTGGAAAATTTGCAGCTCAAATGGAGGAGCCTAGGTGTCACTTTCTTTGCAAAGTACCACAGTAGACAAAAATATGAATGTTGAAGCTGGAGTCAAATGAGTGAATAGATTGATCTGAAATTTGGAGGAGGATGATAATTTGGGCATATGAAGGCACTGTAAAAAATTCATACCATTTGGATAAATAAAAATGGTACTTCCTTCACAGTGCTCTCCACTGAACAGAAAATTGGGAAAAATGCTGAGGGAAATTGGCTAGAATAAATGAGCTAAAATTTGGTGGAGGGAGGTTCTACGGGTAGGGTCATGTCCTTGTAAATTTTCAGCAATTATAAATTAACATAAAATATAGTTTTTTCACAAACTAAAAATATTATCAAAAACAAAGATTGGATGATGAGCTCACATGGATTATTAGATGGGGCTCAATTTTTGTGCAGGGCTACGATTTGAGAATTTTTAAGATGTGGAAAAAATTCAGCTCATTAGGATATGCCTAGCTAGTACTTCCTTCACAATAGTTCTAGCTGAACAAAAACTTTGGAAATTTGCCGAGGAAGATTTACCAGGCAAATGAAGCTGATTGTTGTCATGAGGCAGTGATTTGGATATTAAAGTATGCCCAATTGTTTTGGGAATTTTGGGAATGATAAAAATATAGGCTTCTTCACAACCCAGGGCAAAAATTGGCACATAGACATGACACATAGGAAAAACTGATAAGGTGGCGCCTAGTCATAGAAATGCACCACTATTTAAAAGGCTATGATCATCTATATTGGTCGTTATCAGCTACAAATAAGGCAGGGGACTAGTGCTGTTTACTTTATGATCATTTCGTGTAAGGAAATTACGACCTTTCTGACCAAAATGGCCGTTATGGTTTAGGGTTTGGAGCCCCTCGAACAGCTTTTGACCAATTCCTCCAGAGTCACTGACAGAAGGTCACAAATTGACATATTTCTTGTAGTGTAAAACCGGCACATCTCGCGTCGGGGGTCCCAAGATGGCGGTCTTGGCTAGATGGTAACAGGAAGAAAGAAAGACACGAAGTTTACCCAGGTTCGGACCCTCTCTAAGAGGTAAAACCCTACGTCCTACTTCCGATTATATTGATTGTGATGGGGTACAAAGTACAACATGATCTACCCCGAGATTGTATGAATAAATTTAGTCTACCTCTACGGTCTAAATCTCTCAGCTTATATAGGCACCGGGAGTATATAGGATTACAAGTATGTCGGCTACATTAACATGCCGTTCATTCAAATATGTCTTGGAGTATACGCGAAGTCTTTGAAGGATTCCATCTTGATTACGACGTGGTCCAGACGTACACAACCCATTCTTCAACTATCGATGGGTCCTCGGTCGGCCCATAAGTGGCAGGCCGATGTGGTGAGTACCCCCTAATTCAGGACACAGCCAACGGGTCTTCGTTAGAATTCGGCCAATGCACCGATCCTTCCCATAGAGTACCACAATACTTTAAAAATCCTCTATTCAGTATTCTTCTAATATCTCATCTCTCAGATGTATAGCTGCATTATATAATCCTTTCAACTGTATACTCAGCTCGGAAGTGCAATACTAGTTAATCATTAGGACATGCCTCATAGACACAATTCGATCTATCCTCTAAAACACCAAGCCATTTTATAAGGGCGTCAACACTCTCCTCACTCCATCATTGTGAAATCTATCACAATCATCTTGTTATCCAAAGTATCCATGCTATATTGATGAAGGCTCATCAGAAAACATGTCATGGACTCTGTTGAGACACTCACAATGTAAATGGTAACCGCATGTCTGAAATCTACTTTTGCAAAGTTTGAAAGCATGCCAAAGTATGTTTTATGTACTAAATCACTAGTACAACACAATGCCTCTGCCTTGGAAGCTTAGAGATCTCGAGTTGCATCTTCAGTAGTATGTATTACAGGGAGCTCTACTTTATAATTGTATAAGGAAAAGAGACTTGTAGTTGAGTCCTCATCTTTTTTTCGTGAATACGCAAAACATGCATATCTTTTCACGATAGAAATAATTAGAATGGGTATAAAAATTGGGTACAACACATAACACAAATGCAAGGAAGTGCGAACATGATGCCCGATGCAGAGAAACAAGGGATGCTCGGCCCAGAACAGGGGAGACACACAGCTAAACCCACCAAGACCCAACAAGAGAGGCAGAGTGAACAACCAGTGTATTCAACATCGCCGAAGTCATCATCGTGGACACCGCAAACGAAGAAGATAGCACCATCATGAAGGAGAACGACACCGTTACTCCGTCGTCAACCGATTCGGAGAACCGGACCTATGGTTTCCCTTGAGCTTGAAGATGGTTGCAGATGAAGGCCATCACACCACCTTCAAGAAAGAAAAATAACACCCGTGAGTGACGCCACTCCCAAACAATAAAAGATTTAGACTTGAAGCTGCATGACAACATCATACAAGTACTACTATGTCCAGAAACTGTTTTGATATTTTTTTGTGCAACAGGAACATATATCAAACACGGTGATGCTTATTGTTAATTATATCATTTGAGAAATTTATGTTGCACCAAAAATTCTGAAACATTTTCTGCATGGAGTAATTATTGTATGATGTTGACCTCCAAAGTTTCAAGTTGAAATGCTTTCTTGTTTGGAGAAACAAAAGTGAGAATGCTTCAGCTCCTTTCTGACTCCTAAATTCTCCCTCAGATCCGTTGGGTGCTGGGAGCTAATTCCCAGGAAACTAATCTCAAAATGGAATCCTTGAGCATGCATGCGTGATGTTTAAAAATCATGGACGGATTTTCACTGGAAAAGTAACATGTCCTGCTCTTCAAATTCGCAGAGTACAGTAGTTTTATTGTTCTCATCTTTTCTATTGGACCTATCAAATCGGTTGACAGCAAACAGAGGAAACATGATCACTTCATATTCAACCGGCCGCTCTGTGATCTGGCAGTTAGCGATTAAATACGCCACCTGCATTTCAGATAAACAATAGTATTACACCACCGTAACTCTGCAATAGTATGCATCTAAACGAACATTTCTATTTGAACTGAATTAGGTACATGTCCGCCATCCCAACATGGCAAATCCAGTTGGGTGTACATTTCGGTTTTCAGTAATTGCCTAGCTAGTCCCCTAGGAAGAAGAAAATGGTTCATTTGGTTGTAGCAGGTGAAGTGTGTTTCAGTCAATTTTGTGTTGTAAATGTGTTAGGCATGCAATTCCCCTCCCTAACCTGAATTATCCCTGATGAAAATATACTGCACGCAGTCAAATCAAATGTGTTTTCAATGATCACTGGGGAACAAACCACCCAGCTGAAAATTTCATTGAACAAAGAGGCAAAACAGTAGGTTACTGACTGTTACAGGGCATGAAAAATAGGTCTAAAAGGCAGATGATGCAGCCAAGACTCGGCCGATCGTTGAATCACACCAGGGAAAAGACCCAAGATACACCACCAAGGAGCGGCTAGCCAGAGAGAAAGCTAAGCCAAAGCAACAAAACTTGGAACCCACGAGCCCAGGATCGATTTGCAGATGAGCAAGAGAAATGACACCTCCAAAGCAGGACGTTAGTTCCAAAGTTGCGAGCGATGAGCGACGGCGAAACCTTGGAGTTGTAGCTTCTTCAAATGTTCCAGAGCATGCTGGTCGCCGCCTTAGATGGAAGGCGAGGAGAGGGCAGACCAGAGGCTAAGGGTCTGTGAGCGCCAAGAAAGCATACCCGCGCATGTGCGAAGTTGAACATGAGGTGCTCTGGAGTCTCTACCGCCCCGCCGGTCATGGAAATGGGCCGCTCACGCCTGAACGACGAACGGTGAAAAGCAACAAAAAGAACTTGCATTTCGTGAGCGTGGCTGCGCCCAATCGCGAGGACGATGGCGTCGACCGCATGCCCCTCGATGGCCAGGCGGCACGGGAGCTAGGAGTCAAGTGTGGACTATGTAAGAGTTAATCTAGTTGTAGTATTAGGTGGTCACGTATTAGTCAACGAGTCCTAGTACTAGTCGTTTTAGTGTTCACATGAGTAAACCGGGCAAGTGCTTATACGAGTCCGGGTCTTCGACGTGTTGGTCGCCGACTCGGTCGACGACGTGTTGGACGGGGCAGCTGTATCCCTTTATATACTGGAGAAAATATACGAAAAGGTGCAAGTCGACGCACAGCAAAAAGTAGTTTTCTCTGTCTACAGTTTCGATCGCAAGTATCGCCGGCTACACACGTACGCCAGAATCCATTGAGCTGCCTGCTAGCTTGCTTGCTAGCTAGTTGTACGTGCGTGTATCTCCTGAAGGTTTTTAAGGGTTCAAAACCAACAGACTATGATGCAGGGGTCTCTCAAGTCTCAACCAGAACATGACGACGACAGTCAACGTGCGTGCGTTTTTGTATCACCACGGTAGACATGAAACTGTATAAACGCAAAAGCGAACTGTTTCTTGCTTCACTTGATTAGCACCGTGAGGAAACTGCATTTCCTTCACCTCTTGTTGTTCAAAGTTCAGTCAACTGATTCAGAAAACCCACCGATTCCCATGTGTCAAAAGGTTTGCACGACGGTGGTTGGATCATTGCTGTATTACCCCGTTGGTTCTCTCAATCTTCTTAGTTTCTATATCTCAGTGCGAATCACCTGGCAGGATGATCCATATTCCGTGAGCATATCTTAGTGATATAATGTCAGGCAGCCTCTATCTGTTCCTGTTCGTGCAGTGACAAGTGGACAGCAAAATTAGGGACTTGATCTGATTGATGCGCTTAAAGATGGATTCGTCCTGTCTTTTGTCTGTTACTTTATACTATTATGTGGCCGGTATGGATTTGTGAGAGAACGTAACTGTAGAGAGCAGGAATTAGAACACATGTCTTATTTTCTTTGCAGGGAAATTAAAAGGGAACGTCATTAGGAATATGATTACAGCCAACACTGACAAGCTGACATGCTTCGGAATAGAATGGAATTCCTGGACCTGAATGCAGCCATACCATGATTGTGCTTTTCTATAAGAAGATTTGTATATGCAGTTAGAAAAATCTGCTACAGAAGTAAACATGTGAAAAAGGGTGACAAGAGAAAGACCATGACTTGTATGTGCGGGCTGGAATTTTCCTCCTAGTCATAGTCATGCTAGGAACAACATCCATCTGTCTTTTTTCTTTTTCGGCGAAGAGGGAGATATATTGATTAATTATCAGGAATATGATTACAACCAGTAGTGACTCAAGGGCGAACTTCAGGATAGAATCGAATTCCTATTCCTGAATGCAGGCATAGTACAGTGATTGTGACCATGACTTGTATATGCGGGCTGGAATTTTCCTCCTAGTCATAGTCATGCATGGAACAATGTCCAACAGCACGTATAAGACAGGTGGCAGTTAGATGTAAGCACCCTTAAAGATCTGCACAAAGCACTTCTATGCTTACATATTCTAGAACCATCTCTTCAGTGTTCTTCTAATACCTCATTCTAAATTATGTGGGTGACTCCTCTCGATCGTATACTCATCTCATCGCAGACTCTCAAGTAAAGGACTCTTTTATACTAGCAGCAATGAAGTTCCACGCGATTCATCCTTGTGGAATGCTCATCTCACATCTTACATGCATGGCAACAATGCTAAATCGATGATGGTAGCCACGTCGCATGGACATGCCAAATTTCAATTGAGCTATTTATCATAACGGTTGCATGCTTGAAGATATTCCAAGGAGAAGACACCATGCGCCACCGAGGTGATCAGTGAAACTAGGAGTGACATGGAGCAATGGCATCTCGCCGGAGCAAAATGCCAAGCACCCTGTTTGGGGATCAAATGTGAGATATAGCCCGGAAGAAACAGATTAGAGGAGCTCTCCTCTCTCTAACATTTTGAGTACTAGCTCATGTTAGTAGTAGCCTCTTGGGTCATTTGACCAAACGTTTGTAATCTTCCTCTGCTAAATCAATTAAATTAAAAGCTAGTGATCACTCGATCTTTCAAAAAATAAAAAGATATTCCAAGGTTTTTCCGCTAGATAATGATACATAGTTGTATTAGTGTGAATTATATGGTTAGTACAAAGTATTACACTGCCACAACTCTGCAATAGTATGCATCTAAACGAACATCCCTATGTGAATTAGGTACACATTTGTAGTCTCAACGAGGCCCATCCGGTTGGGTCCACATTTCAATTCTCAGTAATTGCTTATCTAGTCCCTGTTTTGTGGTGTACATGTCTTAGGCATGCAGTTCCACTATCTAACCCGAATGATATTTTATGGCAATATACTGCACACATGCAAAAATGGATAATGACTCATGCTGATGTCAGAAGAAAAAACTGTTGGATAATGAGCAACTGTATTCTCAGGAGGGCCAAAGGCCAATACATATACAGGTGTGTGGTAAAATGCAAGAGACCCCTTATACAATGGGGATAAACCGAAAAGGGCTATACACATCTAACACCACCCCTCAAACTCATGGTGGGTCGACAACACTGAGTTTGGAGAGAAGAAAACTATGCTGCGCTCGAGTGTGTGCCTTCGTGAAGAAGTATGCCAACTATAACTCAGAGGGCACATAGTGAAGAGCGAGAGTCTGATCCTGCACAGCAGCACGCACAAAGTAGGCATCCACACTGATGTGCTTGGTGAGTTCATGCTTCACCGGGTCACGCGCAATGCTGATAGCACCAGTACTGTCTGACAATAAAGGAGTCAATGTAGTAGCAGACACACCAAAATCCTCAAGTAGCCATAACCAGATCACCTCAGCCGTCAGCATAGCCATGGCTCGCAATTCAGCCTCTGTACTCGAGCGAGAAACTGCGGTCTGTTTCTTTGTCTTCCAGGCAATAAGAGAGCCACCAAGAAAGACACAATAAGCAGACAGTGAGCGTCGATCAGAGGGATCACTAGCCCAGGTAGCATCAGAATAGGCCTGGAGCTCAAGAGAGCTGGAGCGGGGAAAGAAAAGGCGCTGAGAGATCGTGCCACGAAGATATCGTAGAACACGGAGGAGATGACTATAGTGGACAGAGGTGGGGGCTGAAACGAACTGACTCAGAATATGGACATGATAGGAGATGTCAGGACGCGTAACAGCAAGATAGACAAGACTGCCAACAAGGTGACGGTAGCGAGTGGGATTAGGAAGAGGGTCACCATAAGAGGCACGAAGCTGAACATTGAGCTCCATGTGAGTGACAACAGTACGCTCATCACTGAGAGCAGCGCGAGCAAGAAGATCCTGAATATATTTTTCTTGGGAGATGTAGAAGCCATCAGAGGTCGAGGAGATCTCAATCCCAAGAAAATAGCGAAGTGGACCAAGATCAGTCATGAGAAACTGGTCGCGAAGACGAGCCTTAACAAAGGCAATGTAATCAGAGTCGTCACCAGTGATGATCATGTCATCAACATAGAGAAGGAGAAGAGTCCAACCACGAGGAGACGTGTGAACAAACAATGCTGGATCATGATTACTGGGCAAGAAAACAGTGGCAGTCACAACAGAGGCAAAGCGCTCAAACCAGGCGCGAGGGGCCTGTTTGAGACCATATAGGGAGCGGCGAAGTCTACAGACCATACCATCAGGAGCATAGTACCCCGGTGGTGGCTGCATATAAACCTCCTCACGCAACTCACCATTGAGAAAAGTGTTCTGAACATCCAGTTGAAAGATGGACCACTGACGAACAGAAGCCACAGCAAGAAGAGTGCGGACAGTGGTCATGTGGGCCACAGGAGTGAATGTCTCATCATAATCGCGCCCCTGCTCCTGCTGAAACCACGGGCCACAAGACGAGCCTTGTAGCGCTCAAGATAACCATTGGAGCGAGTCTTAATCTTGTAGACCCACTTGCAGGTGATGGGACGGACACCGGAAGGAAGGGGAACCAGATCCCATGTGCCAGAGCGCTCAAGAGCAGCAAGCTCTTCGGCCATCGCAAGTTGCCATTCAGGCTGAGGCATGGCAGTCCGATAGGAAGTGGGTTCAGCAATAACAGAGAGACCGTACCGATCAGGGGAGTAGCGATCAGGTGGGGGGCGAGGCCGAGCACGGAGATTGTGAACCGGGGGAGGCGTGAGAGGTGCAGCAGAGGTGGAAGGCTCGTCAGAGGAGACATCTCAGTACGGGATCGACGAGTATAGTGGAGAGGAAACGGGGAGAGAGGACGACGGACTAGAGATGATGGTGGAGAGGTGGAGGAGGAGGATGGAGAAGACGGGGTCGGTGGTGAATGAGAAGGAATGAGAGGTGTCGGAGGAAGAGGTGACACAGGAGGCACGTAGCGGGGTGTATCGGGAAGGAGAAGGAAAGAAAGGTCATCGACAGAGAAACTCGAGGAAGAAGAACGTGGGTAGTAAGAACGAGACTCGTCAAAAGTCACATCACGCGAGATGCGCAAGCGACGACCTACAGGATCCCAACATCGATA
Organism: Aegilops bicornis; assembly: GCA_021605145.1. NCBI lineage: Eukaryota > Viridiplantae > Streptophyta > Magnoliopsida > Poales > Poaceae > Aegilops > Aegilops bicornis. The sequence continues at coordinate 32,969,093 of CM038670.1, forward strand.
GCCCTTGTGCTCATCGCTGTAGCCAAGGAAAACACACTCAACCGACTGAGCAGTCAGTTTGGTGCGTTCTCGGGGGGCAAGGAGAACATAGCACACACATCCAAACATACGAAGAGCTGATGTGACGCCCTCGATTCAATCGTACACTAATCATACACGCAAATGTGTACGATCAAGATCAAGGACTCACGGGAAGATATCACAACACAACTCTAGACACAAATTAAAATAATACAAGCTTTATGTTACAAGCCGAGGGCCTCGAGGGCTCGAATACATAAGCTCGAAAACACAAGAGTCGGCGGAAGCAAAAATATCTGAGCACAGACATGAGTTAGACAAGTTGCCTTAAGAAGACTAGCACAAAAGCAACAACGATCGAAAGGCAAGGCCTCCTGCACAGGAGCCTCCTAACTACTCCTGGTCGCCGGCGGTCTCCACGTAGTAGTAGGCATCGACGGTGGCATCTGGCTCCTGGGCTCCGACATCTGGTTGCATCAACCGGAAAGAGGAATAAAGGGGGAAAAGGGGAGCAAAGCAACTGTGAGTACTCATCCAAAGTACTCGCAAGCAATGATCTACACTACATATGCAACATTATCAAAGGAAGGCTATATATGTGGACTGGGCTGCAGAAATGCCAGAATAGAGAGAAGTCCTAGTCCTATCGAAGACTAGCATCTTCTGGAAACCACCATCTTGCAGCAAATAGGAGGGAGTAGAGTGGCATAAAGTAAAGTAGTAGTAGTGTTATCAACCTCGGCCGGAGATCCTTTCTCGACTCCCTGCGAGAAAGAAATCCCAGAGCCATACTATCCAGTTATCATCACAATCCAGTTCTCATCACCATCAAATTCTCATCACAAGTATCCAGTTCTAGTTGTATCGATCGGGATACAACTCCAAGTGTCCGTTACCATAGGACAGGCTATCGATAGATGTTTTCTTCCCTGCAGGGGTGCACCAACTTACCACCACGCTCGCTTAACTCCGGCCGGACACACTTTCCAGGGTCATGCCCGGCCTCGGCCAAACAATACGCCGCAACCCGACCTAGGCTTAATAGAGAGGCCAGCACGCCGGACTAAACCTATGCTCCCGGGGTCATGGGCCATCTCCCAGGAACTCCTGCACGCTATGCGTCTGTGCCGGTGAGCAGACCTAGCTACCTCCTTCAACAAGGCAGGTGCTTACGCAGTCCAACCCGATGCGCGCCGCTCAGTCGCTGACGTCTATTAAGCTTCGGCTGATGTATACGACGCAGAACGCCCATACTATGCCCACGTGATGGTTAGTGCTATCGGGCCGAGGCCCTCGGATCAAATATCCAAATCGTAGTGGATTAGGAACGCACGGTAACAAGCAGAGACTCACGAAAGATGTGACCCCGTTGCCCCGTCTCGAGGACTTGCGGCAAGGGCTAGGAATGCCCGGCCATGCCTCGTATATCTCGCGGGCACCCTCCATGTCAACCCGTCTCCACATCACTCGCAATTAAGCTCGCGCGGGTACCCCTCAGGGTCGACCCGTCTTTAGTAACATGGCTCAGTGTAAAGTCATAGTAATCATAGTAACTATGAGTCTAAACATCAAGGGGAAAGCCCGAGGAATCACCCCCGGTGAATTCCACTCGATGTAATCATCAAGGTGAACGTAAGAGGGTTCACCCTCGAGGTTCACACTTGAGGGGTTGCACGACAGAGTCGTATCAGAAGTGGTTAAAGAGGAAATCACCCTCGATGACCACGACCGAATAGCTACACTACAGGGTTAACATCAGGAGTACTGATGAGGACTCACCCTCGGTACTCGATAGTAACCTAGTATTGTCGAGCAACTAAGGGGAAAGTGATGTGCGGTGTCGGGCCTGGTCTTGATCCCATTGATCGGGTCTTCACTGATGAAGCAGGGGCAACAAGGACAAGGTGGGGGTCACTGATGGATCACTAACCAACCTATACTAAGCAGTTTAGGATAAGCAGGTAAGGTACAACAGCAGATACAAAAGCAGGCTATGCAACAGAATAGGAGCAAACAATAACAGTAGCAAAATCTAATGCAAGCATGAGAGAATGGAATGGGCGATATCGGGATGATCAAAGGGGGGGCTTGCCTGGTTGCTCTGGCAAGGGGGGGGGGTCGTCGTCGACGTAGTCGATCACAGGGGCAGCATCGGTCTCGGGGTCTACCGGAGAGAAGAGGGAGAAGAAACAGTAAATATAAAGCAAACATAGCATCACAAATCATTACATGGCAATACGCGGTGCTAGGGGTGAACTAACGCGGTACTACACGTTGCGGACGGAAGGGATAAACATCTAAGGATGAATACCCGGCGTTAGGCGGATTCCGGAGAGAGGAAAACAGAGGGAAAGTTCCATGTTCAACATGCTAGGGGCATGTGACAGATGAGCTGACCGCGTATTCGGATTCGTTGGATTTTTCTGAGCAACTTTCATGTAGAAAACATTTTCATCCGAGCCACGGATTATTTTATATGATGTTTGAAAGTTTTAACAATATTCTAAAATTATTTATATTAACAGAAACAGGAAAATGACGTCAGCATTGCGTGGGGATGACGTCAGCAGTCAACAGACTCGCTGACCAAGGTCAATCCGGGCCTGTGGGTCCAGTGGGACCCACATGTCAGCCTCTGTTAGTCTAACAGTAATTTAAACTAAACTAACAACCTAATTAGAGGGGTGGGCCCTAGGTATCAGTGACTAACTAATTACTAATTAGTTAACATATTAATTAACATTTTATTTATTTGTAAAACTTGTTTAATTAATGCGGGGCCCGCATGTCGCTGGCACTTGGTCGACAATAAGATGTTGACCGGGTCAACCCAAATAACGGGCTCGTGGGGCCCATCGGCAAGGACCTGTGGGTGGCCCTGTGTGTGCCACGTTAGCGTGGGTCGGCTGAACGCCGGCGACCGAAAACACGGCGGAGGCGCTCGGGACCTCGCCGGAAACGCGCCACAGAGGGCCGTTTCGAGCGCGGCCGGGCTCGTTCGGACGCGGGAGGAGCGGCGCATCCAACTGTGGCCTTAGCTCGGGCTGAGGCGGGCTGCAACGACGGCGGCTGCGAGCAGAGGCGGCGGCGGCGGCGGGCGATGGTGGATTCGGCGATGCAGGGCACGGGTCGGCGCGCGGAGAGGGCCTACGAAAGCAGCCGACGCCGCTGGCGTCCGATGGAGGTAGCGGAGGCTGCGGGGAGGTCCATGGGGACGACGGTGATGAGCGACGCGTCGGCCGGAGTCGGGCGCAGATGGATCCGGTGCAAGGGGACATGCGAGGAAAAGCAGAGGGCACTGGCGGCTTCACCGCGAGGCCCTCAAAGACGCGTGTTCAGCTTGGCTATTTAACGAAGCGGTGGCCATGGCGGCGATGGAAGCAGGGCGGCGGTGGCCTACGGGAGCTATGGCGACGGCGGTTACACGCATGGAAACGGAAGGGGCAGTGAGGGGTTACGCGCGGGAGCTCACCGTGGGGTCGTAGGGAAGTGGCAGTGAGCTCGGGGAGGGCATGAGGTTGCCGGAATCGGCGACGAACGCCGGCGATCCGAAGGTTGAAGACGAGCTCGTTCCGGTCGGAGTAGAGACGCTCGGCTCAATCCCGATGGCATAGGCGACGTAGACGATGACGAGGAAGATAGTGAGCTCCAGATCGAGGCGCGGGAGGCACGGTGGCCACGGAACCGGGCGGGGGACGGCGGCGACCGCGTTGGTGCTTCGATGGGGAACGAGGGGGAGAACTAGGAGGGATCTGGGGGGAGAGGAAAAATATCTGCGTGGGGAGGGGTGCTGACGAGGACGAGGTCGAGGGGGTTGGGCTCGTCCTTATCCTCGGCGTTGCCGCGGCGTGGGGCGGCGAGCCGGTTGGGCGGTGACCCGAACGCAGGCGCTCGATCGCCCGCACAGTGAAGACGAGCCTTGGGAGGGAGCTGGTCGGCTGGAGTCGGCCATGTGGGCCGAGGCCCAAGGGGGCGCGGTGGCCAGCTGGGCCAATCGGCCCAGTTGAGGGGGGGGGCTTTTCCCTTTTTTTTGAAACTTCTTTGCTTTCTTTTAAAAAAATCAAAAGGCAAAACAATTTTATAAAATACAAAGCTTGAACCTAAATTATTATTATAATTTAGACTAGTGCCAAAATTAGTTTGGTAGTTAACTAACTTAGCTTAGCATTTTTATAAAACAAAAAGGCATTTAAACAATGTTTTAACCATTGTTTTAATTAGCTTAGGGCATTTAAACACTTTACAAAAATGTTGGTTCACCACCAATATTGTCAAAAGGATATTTGCCACATGATGAACATTTTAGTTTTCATGTTTGAGCAATTTAGAATTTTGACTTTAATTTGAAGTTGAGATTTGGACTGGAATAGAATCAAAGTGAGATTAGCAACAGTAACAATGATGACTAGGCATCATTTAGAGGGGATTACTGTAGCATGATTCTCGGGGTGTTACAAATCTCCTCCACTACAAGAAATCTCGTCCCGAGATTTAAGTAGGGAAGTAAAGAGTAACTTCAGGAGAACTGACCCTTAACGGGTTAATTATCTCGTGAACAATTCAGGGAAAGAGGCAGAAGTATCTCTCGAGTTGAAACGTAATAAAACATCGAGAGCAAAGTATGAAGGTACAATAGAAAGTTTCAACCGAATGGACAAACGATTGATACCTGAACAGAGTGAGAGAAAGTTCAGAGCATCGGGAATAGATCATCTCTCGGAAGGTGGCTCGTGACATGATACGAAGCCAAATGCAAGAATATATCGGAATCAAAGATATACAGGAGAGTCATGTTTCGATCGTGTGGAACTGTGGGTTATGGGCCCACCATGTGGGTTAAAAAGCAGGAAGGCGCTAACATTTTGCATGGTCATGATAGCAAGGCAAATCAGAGGATAAGCTAGCAATTATGTTGACAACAACGTTGGTACCAAGGGCGAGGGTCGAAGAGAACCATTTTCCTGCTCGCATGGCGAGGCGGACCAATAGGCAAAGTTCTCGTCCATCGGTGACTACCAGAATGTCATCAACAATAGTAACAGGGTCTCATTGACAAGGTTGTACATCGGGGTGTTTTATAAGCATGGAATTATTTTTGCTTATATCATATAGATCACAAGAAGGTTAAACAAACCAATGGAAAGGAAAATGAAATTATCGGATTAATCAGACCAATGGAAAGAAAAATGTGTTTACACACCAGAATTGAGAGTATATCCTTCCCAAGGGGAAGCGGAGCAGGATATACATGATATAACAGCAAGTTCAAAAGCATTTAGATAAAGGGGGCGAGGAAAGAATCATGATATTACCCATACAATAGGGTATGGATAATCGATCAAGAAACATTTCGCAGCGTGCTTCCAATGTTCTTAATGATGTTCGGAGTACCACAGCCATGCTTCGGGATAGCATTGACATGATCATCAGGTAAAGATCGGATCTTGGGAACACAAAGGATCCATCAAGGATTTCTAGAACAGCTCATGCAATTTTATCAGGGAAAAGAAGGGGAGGTGGCCGATGGGTTTGGCATCAATCCATCGACATGTCAAAAGGGACGTATTTCCAAAATTATATGAACAAGTTTGTGTTGGAAGGAAGGCAAGAATGTTGTCGATGATAACACCAACCATCGAGGGGCAAGGATGGCAATTCTCATCATGAATTTGATTAATATTCTGGAAGAGCTCAGAATGTTGATAATGATCATGACACATTTGTCGAGAGATTACCTGAAGATGTAATCGATCAGCGATGACATCAAGTCAAAGGAATGATGAAGCAAGAGGTTATTGGAACCATCGGTACGACACAAACTCGAAACCGAGCTTGCTGTTCAAGGTGGAATGATAAGATGAGGAAGATCGACGTAAGCTTCGCTCATCGTTGAAAAGTTGTGCTCCAGGAATAAGGATCAGGTAGCACAGTTAAAATTGGCACGATAATGATATGCCCGATCAGGCTAGGAATGACTTGAGGGATTATTAACTCGTAAGCAACGAAAATCACTTAGAGTTATTGATTCGGAGTGCGGGATCGATTCACTCATCGGTGTTCTTGAGTGACTAATAAATCGTAACCTGTGGGAAATATGAAACCGGTGAGAAGCAATACTAGATGAAGACCCATAGGAAGCAACACGGTCTTTTGATATCCTTGAGATCTGGAGGGTAATAACCGAAGGAAGATCAAAATAGAGGTTGCGGAGATGTATTGATCTGCAGAAGGTGAGTACTTTGACTTGTCCGAGAAATGGGATCAAAGGGGAACACCATGGTCAGAACCACGGTTGCAAAGGATCAAATCCCAAATATAAGATGATCTTATACCATGGGGATAATTAATTTTAAGAGAAGCTTCCATGATAAGATCTACATCGGGTCCATGGGCATGAACACAAAGTTCAAGGTCGACTCCCACTTCTTCAATGCATATCATTTCATTTACTTCTCACTTTCGATGAAGTTGTAGTGTTGAAATGTTATCTGGCTAAACACCAGAAGAGTAAGACTCGTTAAAACTCTCGGGTTCAAACGGATTATGGGAAGCATAGGTTCAACCCATAGGGGAATCTTAGGAACCTATTCCACAAACTTCAGAAGTAAACAACACAAGCTTGAAAGCAGAGCATGGTTGACAAAAGGAGAGGATACAATTACCAAAGGCATTATGTATCTAGGAAAGAACTTCACGAGGTTCTTTGAATATGAAAGACATTGTCGGATAAAATCCAACAAAGGATCTGGCGGTCCACATAGGATCTGATGTGAGTATCAGTACTCAACTAGAAGAAGAAAGAATGCAAAGGCATCGAATTATAGATATAACTGGATAACTTCAAAGCTTGAATACAAAGGAATTACGATTTTCAAATCGGAAGATCCAAGCGAGAGGCTCGATCAAAAGATGAGTTAGTTTAATAGCCTTAGGGATACAATCGACAACAATTTGATTGGTCGATAAACAGCTCTTGGTCAAATGACTTCCAAGCCGGAAGGATGAATTCTATGATCCGACTGAGGATAAACAGCTCTTGATCATGTGACAGATGATCGGACCGCATATTCGGATTCGTTGGATTTTTCTGAGCAACTTTCATGTAGAAAACATTTTCATCCAAGCCACGGATTATTTTATATGATTTTTGAAAGTTTTAACAATATTCTGAAATTATTTATATTAATAGAAAAGGAAAATGACGTCAGCATTGCGTGGGGATGATGTCAGCAGTCAACAGACTCGCTGACCAGGGTCAATCCGGGCCTGTGGGTCCAGTGGGACCCACATGTCAGCCTCTGTTAGTCTAACAGTAATTTAAACTAAACTAACAACCTAATTAGAGGGGTGGGCCCTAGGTGTCAGTGACTAACTAATTACTAATTACTTAACAGATTAATTAACATTTTATTTATTTGTAAAACTTGTTTAATTAACACGGGGCCCGCATGTTAGTGGCACTTGGCTGCACAGTCAGTATGTTGACTGGGTCAACCCAGTCAACGGGCCGGGCCCATCGGCAAAGGACCTGTGGTGGCCCTGTGTGCCACGTTGGCAGTGGCCGGCGGCTGAGCGCCGGCGACCGAAAACACGGCGGAGGCGCTCGGGACCTCGCCGGAAACGCGCCACAGAGGGCCGTTTCGAGCGCGGCCGGGCTCGTTCGGACGTGGGAGGAGCGGCGCATCCAACTGTGGCCTTAGCTCGGGCTGAGGCGGGCTGCAACGACGGCGGCTGCGAGCAGAGGCGGCGGCGGCGGCGGGCGATGGTGGATTCGGCGATGCAGGGCACGGGTCGGTGCGCGGAGAGGGCCTACGAGCAGCTGACGCTCGCGCGCGTCCGATGGAGGTAGCGGGAGGCTGCGGGGAGGTCCATGGGGACGACGGTGATGAGCGACGCGCCGGCCGGAGTCGGGCGCAGATGGATCCGGTGCAAGGGGACATGCGAGAAAGCAGAGGGCATCGGGCGGCTTCACCGGCGAGGCCTCAAAGACGTGCTCGTGCTTGGCTAGCTCGGAACGAGCGGTGGCCATGGCGGCGATGGAGCAGGGCGGCGGTGGCCTACGGGAGCTATGGCGACGGCGGTTACACGCATGGAAACGGAAGGGGCAGTGAGGGGTTACGCGCGGGAGCTCACCGTGGGGTCGTAGGGAAGTGGCAGTGAGCTCGGGGAGGGCATGAGGTAGCCGGAATCGGCGATTTAACGCCGGCGATCCGAAGGTTGAAGACGAGCCTGCCCGGCCGGAGTAGAGGCGCTCGGCTCAATCCCGATGGCGTAGGCGACGTAGACGATGACGAGGAAGATGGTGAGCTCCAGATCGAGGCGCGGGAGGCACGGTGGCCACGGAACCGGGCGGGGGACGGCGGCAACCGCGTTCGTGCTTCGATGGGGAACGAGGGGGAGAACTAGGAGGGATCTGGGGGGAGAGGAAAAATATCTGTGCGGGGAGGGGTGCTGACGAGGACGAGGTCGAGGGGGTTGGGCTCGTCCTTATCCTCGTCGTTGCCACGGCGTGGGGCGGCGAGCCGGTCGGGCGGCGACCGCGGGCACGGGCGCTCGGTCGCCCGCACAGTGAAGACGACGCGGGAGGGGGAGCTGGTCGGCCTGGGTCGGCCATGTGGGCTGAGGCCCAAGGGGGGGCGCGGTGGCCAGCTGGGCCAATCGCCCCGATTGAGGGGGCTTTTCCTTTTTTTTGAAACTTCTTTGCTTTCTTTTAAAAAAATCAAAAGGCAAAACAATTTTATAAAATACAAAGCTTGAACCTAAATTATTATTATAATTTAGACTACTGCCAAAATTAGTTTGGTAGTTAACTAACTTAGCTTAGCATTTTTATAAAACAAAAAGGCATTTAAACAATGTTTTAACCATTGTTTTAATTAGCTTAGGGCATTTAAACACTTTACAAAAATGTTGGTTCACCACCAATATTGTCAAAAGGATATTTGCCACATGATGAACATTTTAGTTTTCATGTTTGAGCAATTTAGAATTTTGAATTTAATTTGAAGTTGAGATTTGGACTGGAATAGAATCAAAGTGAGATTAGCAACAGTAACAATGATGACTAGGCATCATTTAGAGGGGATTACTGTAGCATGATTCTCGGGGTGTTACAGCTGAGTAGTCAGGAGAGCAACCAGTGAGACACTCCATGGGAATACCATCCTGAAGAGCAGTCGATGGCTGAATGTTGATGAGATAGGTGGATGCGGAAACAACCTCAGCCCAAAAATGGGGTGGAAGGGAAGCAGCAATCATTAGCGCACGAGCCATCTCAAGCAAATGACGATGCTTGCGTTCGGCAACGCCATTCTGAGCATGAGCCCCAGGACATGAGAACTGGGCAAGAGTACCCTGTTCCGCTAGAAAACCACGCAACAGCTGAGAGATATACTCCCCAGCGGAGTCAGCACGAAAAGTACGAATGGACGTGGCAAACTGAGTGTGAACCATGGCAGCAAAACGTTTGTATATAGAGAGAACCTCGCTACGAGATTTCATGAAGTAGAGCCAAGTGTAGCATGAGAAATCATCAATAAACAAAACATAGTAGCGATGACCACCTTTCGAATCAAAGGGAGCAGGACCCCAGACATCAGAATGAACTAAGTCAAACGGATGCTGAGATACTGACTCACTAGTAGGATAAGGTAACTGAGTCTGTTTGCCAAGTCTGCAACCATTACAATGTAAGGAGACATCTCCAGATACAGACCCTAAGAGGCCCTGACGAACTAAAGAAGACAAGCGAGAGCCACAGATGTGACCAAGGCGATGATGCCACTACTGGAAGGACGCAGACGAGGCAGCAAGAGCATGGGAGCTGGCAGAAGTGGTGGCAGCGGAAGGAACACAAAGCCAGTCAACCTCCCAAAGGCCCTCTGACTCACGGCGCCGAGGGCCAGCACCAACCAAAGCCTTGGTGTGACGATCCTGAATGGAGCAAGAGTCGGTATCAAGAATGACACGACAACCAGAATCAGTAAGTTGGGCAGCGGAAAAGAGATTCATGGTAAGACGAGGAACATGTGAAACACTCGGAACAGAAAAGGACGGAGTGGAAATAATACCACGACTAGCAACAGGAAGAGATGTGCCATCGGCAGTAAGAACATTAATAGGAGAATCAAGAGGTCGGAGAGAAGACAGCGCGGAAGAATCAGAAGACATATGAAAGGAGGCTCCAGAATCTAGAACCCACGAGGATGTACCTGACTGTGTAGATGCCAGTGATGGTGAGGAAGAGGATGCAGTCACCGCAGCAGCGGAGCCAGTCGATGAGGAGCTCGAGGAAGCAAGAAGACGCTTGAGGCGAACAATGTCCTGGTCAGTGAGTGACGGAGTCGAGGAAGACACAGGGGTCCCACTGGAGGAGGAGCGCCTCTGGTCTCGCTTCTTCTGGCGACAATCAGACTCTGGGTGACCTGACCGGGAGCAATAACCACAGACGGTGTCACGGCGCGACGTGCCCTTCTCAACATAAGGAGAACGGCTCACCCCCCCTGGAGGAGTAGGCAGGAGCGGCAGAGCAGTGAGGCGAGCAGACGACACAGGAGCCCGGGCGGCCAACACGGACGGAACCTGAAGTAACCCAGTAGAGCGAAGGTGGATCTCCTCAGCCCGAAGCTTAGCAAGTATCTCTGAGAGAGGAACACGACCACGAGCAAGAAGGTGCGCCCGTCGGGGCTCAAACTTAGACCAGAGACGTGATAAGAACTCATGAACCCTCTGAAACTCCAGATCAGACCGAGTAGTCTGACAGCAATGGCATGTTCCACAAACGACTGTCCGAAGAGAGTCAAGCTGGCGCCAGATGGCAGAGCATTGTGAGTAGAAGTCATCAACAGAGGAATCACCTTGCTGAAGGGCGTGCTCCTGATGCACCACAGAGAGGTAGAGAGCATCACTAGAGGGCTGATAGCGCTGACAGAGGTAAGACCACATCGCTGCAATGGTGCCAAGTCCCATGAACTCTGAAGCAAACTGAGGAAGGACACTCAAAGGAGAACAAAGAAGAAGACGAGCATCATCATTGCACCACCGAGTGTAAGGCATGTGGCATCCCGATACGTAAAGAGCATCTGAATAAGCAGATACCTGTTGATCATAGGCATCAACCGCAACATCATCTAGGACCTTGGCGGCATCCCGGTCAGCCTGAGAAGCATCAGCAGCAAGGACTGGCGGCACGGGTGGAATTGGGGCCACGGGCGCAGCAGGACATGGCGGACAAGGGACCTCGCCAGACAGAACACCCCACAGAAGAAGTTCACGCATATGGATGCGCATGAAGCCCACAAACTCAGCATAGTTGGTGCCATCGAAGATCACCGAGCACCGAGGGACAGCGACAAAGCCGGAAGAAGACATGAGGAGCTCTCTTTTTTTTGGAGTCAATCACATCAGAGGGACCGATCCGGATCGTGGAGAACTCTCACAAGGCCAAAGAACCGAGCGAGGAATCGAAAGGGGATCGTGCGGAGGACCAGCCCGATCTGGATCGATGACCAATGGATCCAGAGGAGAGTGGGCGGGCGGGGGGGCGCCAAGGCAGAAAGACCTGCAGCCGGCCGGAGAAGAGGACAAGGGGGCCTGGGGCGGGCAAAGCAGCGCCCGCAGCCGGCCGGAGAAGCGGCCAGACCCGCGCGCCGGAGGGAGCCGGTGGCCGGGTAGTACAGGGAGCTAGCTCCTGGCAAGGCTTGAGCGGCGGCTGTTGCAGCAGGGCTCAGCCCATTCGGCACAGAGGAAGGCCGGAGACGGAAAGAAGGCAGTGTCGGGCCAGACCAGAGGGGAGGCGGCCGGAGATGACCGGAGACGGGGGCGACCGGACTAGGGACGGGGCGCACGAAGTTGCAGTGTGCGGGAGGAGGGGGCTAACCTAGCATCTGATACCATGTTGGATAATGAGCAACTGTATTCTCAGGAGGGCCAAAGGCCAATACATATACAGGTGTGTGGTAAAATGCAAGAGACCCCTTATACAATGGGAATAAACCGAAAAGGGCTATACACATCTAAGAAAAACATTATCACTCCTGCACTTGAATTCATCTAGAGCTCTGCCATCGCCAAGTCTGGACGAGGTGACATAACTGCAACTCTGCAATATAGTACCGTGCATCTGAACGTACATTTCCATCTGAAATATGTATACCTTGATTATGTAGTACATAGATTGTGAAATGTAGCTTCTCCTCGCACACATTGTTTTGCTTTCAGAAATATTTACGAATATCTCGGAGAGGTCAAATTTTTCTTCTCGATGGCATCTTCATGAAGTTTTTCTGCTGCGCCACTTAATTTTGTGCCGGTGAGCTACAGTGAGGGAGTTTGGTTACTGTGGCAGTTAATTACCGCTAACTATGTCTTGACATGAGGAATTGGATGCACAAGAAACTACAGATTGGTTGAAACAATTGTGACCTGTTCGGCCAAAAGGAAAAACAGAGGAAGTGTACTTGCCAAAAGGAAAAACAGAGCTCTTCTGAAGAACAGGAAAAACAGAGGAGGAGTTTTTTTTACAGAGGAAGAGTTCAATGAACGGAGCTTCACTGGGCTGGAATGACCTGTTCGGCCTGGAACCGTGGACATACGCTTCTCTACAGAACATACAGTGCTGGGCTGGGCTTGGCCCAATCGACTGTGCACGTCCTTTTACGGTCTGTCTATAAAGGCAAGCAGCCGCGGCTGCTTGCCCTGGCTTTGTTTCATCAGTCAATCTGTCAATGCAATGCAGCAATATGAATGCGTAAATCAGTAAATGCAGAGTGAAACTGCCTTTTATCTTTTACTTAATCAGCGCCGCAGAGAAACTGCATTTCCTGCCGGAGATACATCATCGGGGACTTGTATCTTCACCTGCGTTTACTTCAGACCTGAATATTATCGCCGAGCATGTAGCACCATCCACTGTATTAGTTACCATGGAGGATAAAACAACTGTTGCTTCTTTGATTCTTCTTCGTTTCTGTCTCAAGTATTTGTGATTTCTATGTACAGTCTGGAAGCAAATGGGTAGTTGGCAGGATAGAACCGAATTCCTGTTCCTGAATATAGACATAGTACAGTGACCGTGACCATGACTTGTATATGCGTGCTGGAATTTTCCCCCTAGTTATACTCATATGCAAGGAACAATGTCCAACAGCACGTATGAGACAGGTGGCAGTTACATGCAAGCAACCTTAAAGATCTGGACAAAGCATTTCTATGCTTACATATTCTAGAGCCATCTCTTCGGTGTTCTTCTAATACCTCATCTAAATTATGTGGGTGACTGCTCTCGATCGTATACTCATCTCATCGCAGAGTCGTGATATAGTTTATTCCCTTCAATAGATCTCAAGTAAAGGAGTCTTTTATACTAGCAGATACGAAGCTTCACACCATTCATGCTTGGGGAATGCTCATCTCACGTCCTGCATGGCAACAATGCTAAATCGATGAAGGTAGCCGCTTCATAGCATGCCAAATTTCAGTTAAACTAATTATCATAATGATTGCATGCTTGAAGATATTCTAAGGGTCATTTTTAGATAATGAGATGAAGTTGTGTTAGTGTGAATTATATGGTTAGTAAAAAGTATTACACTGCCGCAACTCTGCAATAGTATGCATCTAAACAAACATTCCTATCTGAATTAGGTACACATTTGCCGTCTCAATGTGGGCCATCCAAGTGGATGTAATTTTCGATTTTCAGCAATTGCTTAGCCATCCATATTTTGTGGTGTACCTCTCTTAGGCATGTGGTTCCACTGTCTAACCCGAACGATCCTTCATCCTTGATGTAAAAAAAGATTATGACTCATGCAGATGTCAGAAGGAAAAACATAATCACTCCTGCACTTGAATTCATCTAGAGCTCTGCCGTCGCCAAGTCTGGACGAGGTGACATTACACATGCTCTCTCGACCTGAACACGAAGTTAACCTGCGTGTGTGCGTTTTTTATGGCGTACAAGCGAGTTGTCTCCTTTTTCACTTGATCAGTGCCGTGGGGAAACCGCATCTCCTTCACCTCCTGCTGTTCAAAGTTTCTTCAAGAGATTCAGAGAACTCACCGATTCCTAAATATCCATAGGTTCGCACGAGGCTGGCACCTGGATCAGACGTGACTGAACCTCATGGCAGCCAACAAGCAACTGATACGGGGAAGAGGGAACATGTTGCGGCTGCACTGGAAATTATCGAGGAGGAGGACTGCTTCTTCTTTGATAGCTTTTCACGAGACCTGAATATATCCGGGAACATATGTCCCCCCAGCACGCAGCAAATTAGTTGGCAGGATGATCCATGAGCATATCTGATGAAGGGATATCATATCGGCCTGTATTTACTCCAGCAGTGAAAACAGGACAGAAACATTAGGGGTGTTGTCTGATTGATTGATGGGCTTAAATATGGATCTGTGAGCATACTTGGCACATAAACGCAACTGGGTAGATAGCAGGAATTAGTAATATACTCCCTCGGCCCCATAGCTTGCAAAAACGTCTTATATTATCGGATGGAGGTCACATAACCGCAACTCAGCAATATAGTACCGTGCATCTGAAGGTACATTTGCATCTGAAGTATGTACGGTAATTGTGAAATGTAGCTTCTCATCGCACACACTGTTTCACTTCCAGAAACATTTACCTGTATATTAAGAGAAGTGAAAATTTTCTTCTTGATGGCATCTTCATGAAGATTTTCTCCAGCGTCACTTAATTTTGTGCCGGTGACGGTGAGCTACAGTAATGGAGTTGTGCCATCAAGCTCAATTGCTGTGGCAGATAATTACCACTAACTATGTCTTAAAACTGCAGATTGGTTGAAACGATTTTCGCAACTTGCACAACTAGCTAGTGATAGTTCACTCAAAACAGAGGAAGTGTACTTGCCAAAAGGAAAAACAGAGCTCTCATGAAGAACAGGAAAAACAGAGGAAGAGTTTTTTTGACAGTCTCTTCATTCACTGCGGAGGGACTACATTTCCTGCTAGAGATACAGGGAGCCTGCTAGACATCATCGGGGATTCGGAGACTTTGCTTCTTCACCAGCTTTGCCTCAGAGCGTACCTGAATATTATCGCCGAGCATGCAGCACCAGGTTGCTGTATATATTACCATGGAGGATGAAAAACCCCTGCTGCTTCCTTGAATCTTCTTCGTTTCTATCTCAGGTTTTTGTGGGTTTTTTGTACAGTCACGAAGCAAATGGGTACCCCTAGTTGGCAGGCTGATGCATGACATATCTCTGAACTGGTTCGTGCAGTGAAAAGTGGACATAAAACAGGGGCGTGATCTGATGGGCTTAAAGATGGAGTAGGATTCGTATTCTGTCTTTTCCTCTATTATGTTATGTGTCGATACGGATTTTGTGTTCGCAGAAACGTAATCAGACCACAAAGGTGGAATTAATAAGTTTGTCTCTCCACTTGTTCTTGACCATCTTATATATATATATATTTACTAATTGAAAGCACCTTTAAAGCCTTCTCATTAATCCACATCATCGAAATTAATTAAACCGTTGGATTAGTTAATTAATGGCAGAGATAAAAAGAAAACTTACGTAACACAAATTGTCCCATAAAAAAGACTTCTGACACGTTCAACATTGGTGAATGAAACAAAACAACACCCACAAAAAAAAGAGAGAATGAAACAAAACAAAGGAAGATTCCATCGTTGCAATAAAAAAGATCGCGCCTCCTTCCATAAAAACTCTAGCGATGAAAAGGAAAAAAAAATAGATCCGTTTGATTAGCGCTGAAACTCCATTAACAAAATATTCTCCCGTGAAAAAAGGATATCTTCGTAACTGAAAAAAGCATCAATCGGTTCCTTGAAAAAAGGATATCCACGTTTGTAACTGACTTTTTTTCTTCCCTGGGCAGATATGCTGAACGCAATATGTGGTCCAGTGTGATAAGTTACAAAAAGCAAGTCCATAATGAGCGCTTTAGCATGTATCTGCACGCTAAGGAAAGGGAGTCCATGAATGCTACAATCTTTCCCTGCAAAAAAAAAACCGCTACAAGTCATACCTGATTTAAGTCCAACATGATAAGTTGAAAAAAAATCCATAACGAGCGCTTTAGTAAGTATTTGCATGCAGGTTTGAGAGTCCATCTACTATACAAGTTATACCACAAACGTGATTTACGTCCAACCCCTCAAAATAAAACATTATAAGTTCCTTTCTTAAAAGTCCAACATGATAGAATAAACACTACTTCTGCACGTACGTTTAGAGAAAAATGAGTCAACTACACAAAGGGTGTACAAAAAGAATACAAGGGCCGACAAAAAAAGGCAACGTCTGCTGGCATTTAATCGTGGTTCAAACAAAAAAGATATAAGGGGTTCCTCCTCTAACGGGAAGCGGAATTAATTCACCCATCAGATATTGCATCGTTGAGATCTTTTATATGCATGTATGTAGAAACAAATAATGGATACATAGAAATTGGTAGAGATTTGATGGAATTAGAGAGCACTACAATTTTTCTATGGAATTCAAATCAAAAATTTAGATTCGACAGTAAAAAATTTCGATCTTCTCAGTTTTCATGCCCAGTCACGGTGAAAGAAGGAGGTGCATCAATGGTTTGCCGATGCATAGCAAGTCAAACTCTGCCAGTTTCATTCTTCACTCACGTTTGTGTACAACACTGGCACGTGTTTCTCCAAAGGGCAGTCGTTTCCTCTACACATATGCATCGACGAGTATTTGGTCCGTCACTCACAAGGCCCGTCTTCGTCATTATTGCGGCCCCAAGAAACACAAGGAAAAAAACACCAACATAGATGTGTGCGTACTGCCAAAAAAGATTACATTTCTCTTGGCCTAGGGTGAAGACAAGAGTCAAAACAACTGGATTGGTTAGTGTTCTCTATACTTAGGATGAAGGTTTCCTCTTTTCGTGGATCTAGGACGAGTTCGATCCTTTGTTTGCAATCTAAGTCAAAAATAAATATTCGTTTGATGACCATTGAAACTTCATCAATAAAATATTTTTGGACCGAAACAAGAAAACTATTCATCAAAAAGCAAAAGGAAACACATATCTCCTTCGAAGAACAAGGAAAAACTTCTCCCTCGACTCCTATATATACATGGCCGCTGACTTCTCTCCTTCAATTCTCCTCTCCTATCTACGACCCCGGCCGCAGTTTTTCTCAACGAAGGGTATCCCCATCAACATCAAGTGCACTCGCCCACCCGCATGGCCACCGGCCAACCACAAAGGTGCCCAAAGCCAGGTGCTGCAAGGATGATGAGTGACCTCAAGGCGATGATTGATCTTCATCTTTGTCAGGATCGCCGCATTTCCCTTCCTATATCCACTGCCAGCTTCAAAGTGTACCCACGTTTCTCAAACAAAGGCCAACTATCAGATCCATCCTCTAACAATTCTCCATGGCTTAAAGTTCCAAGCAGACTACGATGTAACAATAATAATGGTCGATGCAGCGTAGGATGAGGTGTATCAATGGTGCTCTGAAGTTGATCATACTATTGTATGCAAACACTCTAATCACAAAATAGTCAAAGCAATATAGATTTGTTGTACGCTATGTCCAACCAATGTACGCATGCATATGTTATAATAATAATCTACATCAATATATTCATATTATCGTTTGACATTTCAATTTTCACAACATTTTTATATTTAATATTAAAATTGCTAGCCCGTGCAGGTGCACGGGTTGACGACTAGTAATTGTAAAACAAAGAGAGTGCATGATCCATGAAGGCACAAACCTCATACAACAACTTTGATGGCAGTGGCACCTCTCCAATTGTTTGGGGTTCAGCTGTTACTGTTAGACTTATGGCCATGCATCCTTCCCTTCCCGAGTCATTGTGATCCAGCTCAACTGATGTAAAAGGGGAATGGACCATTGTGCAAGACCCATCGTTCTTGACCAAGACGATGAGGACGAGATTGCGTTTGGTTCGGTGGATGTGGTAGAGGAAGAAAGGAAGAAGGCTACGACCCCCCGATGCTCGAAGAGCCTCCAAGGTCGCCGCGACTAGGATTAGGTGCTTGTAAACTAGTTTGACCCCAATCCCCACTCCCCTTGTAATCAGAAAATGATCGTAAGAACCTAAAATCCATCAGTGCAGAACCGATGGATTCGAGGGTTCATCGGCTATGTTTCCCCTAAACCAATCCCCAACCCCCAATGTGTTCAATCCCCTCCCTAATGCTCCAATCTTTTCCGCAAATCAAATCTGTCGCGACTCGAAACCAGTCAATCGAGAGACGATGTAAGGGCTTACCGCCATTGCCGATGCGCTGGTCAATTCGGTGCTCGCAATCGCCTAGGATCGTCTTGCAATCAGTCGCTCCGGTGCTTGCCGCCACCGGTGTGAGTGGGGAAGATGGAAGAGAGAGAGAGAGGTGAGGGAAGGAAGTTGGTGGTAATTTATGACGCGGCTTCAAGAGACAACGCAACGTCTCAAGGCCACATCCACGTGTGCAACCACCCATGCCCACGTGCCTCGGGTTGCATGGCTCAGGCCTGGCTCCGAAAAAATGGCCGATTCGGCTGTTCCTTTGGATACAGGCCCAGAGGTACTTTAAGTTCCGCGCGGCCAACTTTTTGATGCGACATGAGCAACCAAACAGGCCAAAAAATCCCGTGTGGGCTTGACTGGGCCTAATGCAGGCTACCAAACGTGGCCGTCATGTTTGACAATGTATCCGTGTCCATGCATCGTGTGTGTTGGTGTCTCTTAGCAACGCAATTATTTTCTGGCGCGGCTTGCCACCAGAGTGTTTCAGAAAACTAAAATCAACATCCACCTCAATGGCACTTTTAACTCCAGTGCCAAAGAGGGAAGTAGTAGGTTCCATTTTTGCACTTTTGCTACCCGAACCACTTACTACTTGTTCAGTGCCAAAGAGGGAGAGACACGCTAGCAACGGGCAAGTAAGGGGGTGGAATGAGAACGAAGCACGATATGTCTGTCATGTTTCCATAAAGGAAGGGTTTTGGTCCTACAAATATCCGAGTATTGCAGCCTCTGCCTCATAGGTGCACAACACATGCCGCACTCACGCATGTCCCTCGTGGGCGTTGTCATTGGAGGTTGCA
Organism: Aegilops bicornis; assembly: GCA_021605145.1. Lineage (NCBI taxonomy): Eukaryota > Viridiplantae > Streptophyta > Magnoliopsida > Poales > Poaceae > Aegilops > Aegilops bicornis. The sequence continues at coordinate 32,988,213 of CM038670.1, forward strand.
GGCAGGCCCTTGGTACCCGTAGACTAGTTTTTACTACTCAAAGAACTTCCCTATACAATGGTGCTTTCCAGTTCTTATCTGGAACTACCTTTAGAATTCACCCTATTCTTGATAATGAGAATCATGAGCGAAGCGAGAACTAGTAGGTCGCCACAAAGAGCAGCTCCCTTTCGCCTCCAAAATTCCTAATTCCACGCCTTGACCTAATTATTCCAACGCAATCAAGGGCTTGTGTAAAAATAGACACATCTAAAGACCGAAAGGGATTCCTCGGAATGAAAGCGAGATGATCAGATGATTGTTTGCAAAAGCCATGCATGGACGGGCTTCACTGGAAAGCTATATTTCCTCTCTTCGTTACAACTTCATAGAGCAGCATTTTTATGATCAACAAACATGGTTAAAAGGAGCTAGATCAGCTACGCCACCGTCTCTCCGCCTCTCCAAACATACAACATGATTTTCCCTCTAAATATATTGGCGGAGGGGTGAGGTGCTCGAACGCCACATGATGTATGAAGGCACTGCTCAGTCATCCAAAGAGCTAGTGTGGTTCAATTGTCAGAGATTGCCAGGGTCAAAAACTCCAAAAGACCTCTTTGAGACTCCGTTGTTAGAATCTATACGGTGCACCCATCCTTCCCAAAGAGTATCACTATACTTTAAAAATCCTCTATTCAGTTTTCTTCTAATATCTCATCTCTCGCATGTATAGCTACACTATATAAACCTTTCAACCGTATACTCAGCTCGGGAGTGCAATACTTGTTAATCATTGGGACGGGCCTCATACCACAATTGATCTATCCTCTCAAAATCAAGCCCTTTTATAAGGGTATCAACACCCTCTTCACCTCATCCTTGTGAGATATATCACAATCATCTTGTTTTCCAAAGTACCAATGTTATATCGATGAAGGCACATCAGAAAACAGGTGATGGACTACACTGAGACACTCAAAATGTAAATTATAACTGCATGTCTGAAATCTATTTTTGCAAAATTCGCAAAGCATGCCAAACGATGTTTGATGTATTGAATTACTAGTACAACACAACACCTCTGCTTTCGAGGCTTAGAGATCTCGAATTGCATCCTAAGTAGTATGTATTGGCTTAGAGATCTCGAGTTGCATCTTCAGTAGTATGTATTACGGGGAGCTCTACTTTGTAATGGTATTGTAGTTGAGCCCCCATGTAGATGCAACCCTTTATCTCGACCGTCAAATTTTGCATTGAACTTCGTGCAAAAAAAATCACTTTTTTGTTTCTCCTAGACAATAAAAGATTTGGATTTGAAGCTTTGCATGACAACATCACACAAGTACTACGTACAGAAAATGTTTTGATTTTTTTGGGTGCAATAGGAATATCTGAATGTTGATGCTTATTTGTAAATTATATAATGTTAGAAATCTCAAGTAGACTTATTGTAAATCTGAAACATTTTTTGCTCGGAGTAGTCCTTGTATGATGATGAGTTTCAAAGTTTGAAGTTCAAATGTTTTCTTGTTTGGGAGAAAGAAAAATGAGAATGTGTGAGCTCCTTTCTGGCTCCAAAATTCCCCCTTGGATCCCTTGGGTATTGGGAACTAATTCCCATGAAACTAAGATCAAAAGGGAATCCTTTGGCATGAATGTGGGATGCTGATTTGCAAAAATCATGGACATATTTCACTGGAAAAGTGATATTCTTCAACTCCACAGAGGATAGTAGTTTTATTGTTCTCAGTTTGATGGCTCTATATTTTATGCATTTTTAGAGCTCATTTATTGCATGTTCTATTCATATATTATGTCCCACTGAACCAAATATATGTCCATTATGCATGATTACCGGTTTTGCACTTTTCATTATTAGTATTGCACCTTTGTGGTTTTATTTAGTTTTCTTTGCTTTCTTGTGTCTACACGTGTTTTGGAGCAACATAGGACTAAGCATGATGAAAATACCAAGGACGAGTTCAATACGGAGGACTTCAAGTACCAGACTTGGACGTTTCGGAGAGTGGAAAAAGTGAATTTTCCAAATGTCACCAAATCAAGATCTAACACCATCGGCACGTCATCGCCAATTGCGTGAATCCAACGAACCTAAGTACATCAAATCGGAGTCAATATGAAGAAATGGCGAATGTTTTACTAGAGGGCTACAAAACAAAAGACGGTCAACCATACGACCACACGTGATCGTAATAGATGAAGACTGCTCCGAAAGTTGCCCTTTCAGACGGGATTCTTCAGATTTTGTACATGTTTGTTCCCACGCGATTCTTGGACAATAAGAAAGGATTTGGGAGAGAATAAGACTCACCTTGAGCCCTTGGATGACCACACTAACGAAGGACAAGCCGAGAGACGTCTTTATAAGCACCTCCAACCCTAGGCGCCTCTAACTCCATGCCATTCATCCATGAGTCACCATCGTGCACCTCCATTGCTGCTCCAAGACCACCTCCATAGAAATAAGAAGGGACAAGAAAAGATGAAGAAGAGGAGCCACCTCCACCACGCACACCGACCTTCGGGGTGGTGCGGTCTCCATCATCGGTGCTGCCACCATCACCTTCTCCACCGTTGGCGCCGCCACCATCGCTGTCGCCATGCCCCTCTCTTCCACCGGCTTGTAACTTTCCCTCTTCCTCTATGTTTTTTGAGTAGTTGTATTAGTTCTTGAGGATTTGGATGAACCCTTTCATGATTAGCACTTTATTCAATAAGTAATCCGATTATTCCCTATATATGTATTACATTCATTGTCTCATGGTGTTGTGAAGAGCGCTCGTGCCTCATTATCCCCTTGTGGACTTGAGGCAATTCATGTTTTTGTGAAGGTTGGTTGAGTAGGTAGGTTAGTAATAGGGCCCAACTCCCTTCGTTCCTGATCATTGCAACAGGGATTAACGGAGAATGCTAGAACTTAATGTCATGTCCACGGGGAAACCCTTAATCATCATTATGATAACCGGAGTGGGGACACGCGGTGGTGGCACGAGTGTACGCAGTAACATGAGTGGGGATGCGTACTTTATTGGATCTGCCCACGCGAGATCATATCAAGTAGAATTAGTGATACAAGTAAAAAGTCATGTCTATCATGTGTTGTCAGAATCGTACATGTGGTGATGACTCTCGATCCCTCGAAAACATTTAATACTCAACCACATTTTCACGTAGTTTAATCTATTTGATTTTTTGTTCATTATTTTCCCTTTTTATAGTTTACTTAAAACTCTCTTTTGATGTCTTTCTAGCAACCTACCAAAGTGGACTATTTCTGAACTTTGGGTTGGGTGCGTATGGAACTGCGTAAAGTGACAACGTAGTTGCGGGGTTTGTGGTACCATCCTATTCGCTTATGTGGGATTCAACACTTACTTATCACAAAAATGCTACAACAACCCTATGCACTTTTAGGACATCAATATTTATTCCATTGGACCTATCAAATCGGTTATCATGGAATAGAGAAAACATTATCTCTTCATATTTAATCGGGTGCTATGTGATCTGGCAGTTAGCGATTAAATGTGCCACCTGCATTCCAGATAAACAAAAGTATTACACTAGCGCACCTATGCAACAATACGCATCCAAACGAACATTTCTATCTGAATTAGGTACATAATCCGCTGAAAGTTGTTGCCGCCGCCGATCTGGTTGTAGTGGCCGCCGCCACTGCCACCATGCTGGTAGTGGCCTCCACCACCACCACCTTCGTTCTGATAGTGACCGCCGCCACCACCGTCACCGCTGCGGTACCCCCCACCACTGCCACCCTTGGATAAGTTTCGGTAGGGTTGGGGAGGGGCTGCCGCAACCTCGATATGTATGATTCGCAAAGGATTTAAAGGCGCCTGGACTGGTTCCTTGGAATATCTCCACTCTCTGGTCAAAATTGGAGATCATTCCAAGGAGTTCATCTATGGAGAGAGGGTTAGTGCGCACATCTATAGCGGATATACGAGGTTGGTACTCCATACATCTAAACCTTAGTGATGAAGGAAATCGGTTCCTCCTCGGTGATGGGTTTCCCTGCCACTGCTAGTTCATCAGAGAGCGCCCGCATCTTCCCAAAATAAGGAGCGGTGCTTTAGGAGCCTTTCTAGGCGTTGGAGAGAGATATACGTCCGTTGTCAGCTCGGGATATGGATTGGGCTCAAAACGTGTTTGCCAGGGAAGAACATATGGCATGGGATGTCTCTAGGGAAGCTAATTGCCATATGACTTCTTTGGAAAGGTTGTGGAGCAAGTATGCAATGATCTGTTGATCTTGTATGAGCCAGGGTATATAGGCAAGATTAGGAGCGGTTTTTGATCCTTCCCATGAGATGTTTTGGTAGTGATAGTTTTCAGTGGCTCGGCAATGGTTTGATCAATATACCCATATAGCCCTGCTCCCATGATCCGGGAACGAGCTTGGGCTCGCCAGAGGATATAATTGGTTCTTGTGAGAGGCTCGGAGATGGTATTGTCCAGGCCGGTGGAGATTGTTTGGCTAGACGAAGTAGACATGGCGAAGTAGGTGGTAGGATGGGAGGCTAGTGGATGTGAAGAAAAGAAAATCTCGACTGTACGTTGGAGGAGATGATCGCTAGATGTCAAATGTGTAAGCGTCTCTACCCTCCAACAGAGGGCCGCGTTTGTTTATATTTATTGGGGAGAGACCCATCTCTTGTAGGTTACATGGTGCGGCAGCATAGGCTAACCATAGGAGTTTTACAAGGGATATAGAGAGATAAAATAACTCTAACAAGAAGATCTCCTATCTATCCAACTACTCCAATAAACGTGGCATGTTACATGTTTAACATACTAGGCTGGAGCACTCATCCTGGCCAGGCTAGACCTCATCAGCCTTTTCGTTGTCGCAAGCTGAGGCAAGGCGCGACAGCGCCGGAGGACTGCATCCACCGGAGCCCCGTTTGTCTCGTTGTCATTCCTCTAGTCGGCCAGCTCTGCTCCTCTACGCGCCAATCCTCTCCTGCTGGAATTTCTCTGGACCCATCCCTTCAGTGTTCTTCCAATATCTCATCTAAATTATGCGGGTGGCTCCTTTTATCGTATAGTCATCTCATCGCATAGTCCGGATATAATTTAATCCCTTCAACGGGTGTCAAGTAAAGGACCCTTTTATACTAGCAGCAATGAAGCTTCACACCGTTCATCCTTATGGAATGATCATCTCACGTCCTGCATGACAACAATGTTAAATCGATAAAGGTAGCCGCATCATACAAACATGCCAAATTTCAGTTGAGCTAATTATCATAATTATTGCATGATTGAAGATATTCTAAGTTTTTGTTTAGATAATGAAACGAAGTTGTATTAGTGTGAATTATATGGTTGCTACAAAGTATTACACTGCTGAAATTCTGCAATAGTATGCATCTAAAGGAACATTCCTATCTGAATTAGGTACACATTTGCCATCTCAACGAGGCCAATCCGGTTGGGCGTAAATTTAGACTTTCAGTAATTGCTTAGCTAGTCCATGTGTTGTGGTGTACTCCCTTCGTTTCCAAATATAAGTCTTTCTACAAATTCCAACAAGTGACTACATACAGAGCAAAATAAGTGAATCTACACTCTAAAATATGTCTATATACATCCATATGTTGTAGTCCATTTAAAATGTCTAAAAGGACTTATATTTAGGAACGGAGGGAGTACATGTCTTAGGCATGCAGTTCCACTCTCTAACCCGAATGATCCATGATGGAAATATACTGCACGCATGCAAAATTGGATAATGACTCATGCAGATGTCAGAAGAAAAAACATTATCACTCATGCACTTGAATTCATCTAGAGCTCTGCCATCGCGAAGTTTGGATGAGATGACATGACACAGGCTCTCTCGGCCTGAACACGAAGTTAACATGCGTGCGTGCATGCGTTTTTTTTATCGTGCAAAAGCGAGCTGTCTCCTTTTTACTTCTACTTGATCGGTGCTGACTGACTGTTCTTGCTCGTCTTGGGCCTGCTCTAGTTTTTGTGCTGCTAACTAAGGGTCGAATTTCGTGACTTGATGAAGAGGAAGCCGGGTATCTTTGGTCTTGAAGAGTCAGGCCAATCCACCCGCTTGCTCCTGCCCAACTCAGTGTACCATAATGCGCCAGGACTCAACACTTTTCTTGCTTCAAGACCACCCTCTAGCCTTCATGTAAAATAGATGACAGAATTGTAGACAAGTAAGCTGAGGAACGATCAGTGCCGCGGGGAAAATGCATTTGCTTCATCTCCTGCTGTTTAAAGTTTCTTGAAAATATTCAGAGAACTCACCCATTCCTACATATCCATAGATTTGGATGAGGCTGGCACCTGGATCAGACGTGACTGAACCTCTTTCTTGGCAGCGAACATATGCCCCTCAGAACGCCAAGCAGCACCAGATTGCTGAAGTGATATCAATGCAAATTAGTAGTTGGCAGGATGATCCATGAGCATATCTGAAGCGATATCATATCAGCCTATTTTTGGCTCGTGCAGTGAAAAGTGGACAGAAAAATTAGGGGTGTGGTTCGATTGATGGGCTTAAATATGGATATGTGAGCACACTTGGCACATAAACGCAACTGGCAGAGAGCAGGAATTAATTATATAGTACTCCCTCCGTATCATAATGTAAGACATAAGTATCACATAGCGGCAACTCTGCAATATAGTACCATGCATCTGAACGTACATTATCATCTGAAATATGTACCTTGATTCTGTAGTACAGTAATAGTGAAATGTAGCTTTTCGTCGCACACATTGTTTTGCTTTGAGAAATATTAACGAGTATCTTCAGAGAGGTCAAAATTTTCATCTCGATGGCATCTTCACGAAGTTTTTCTGCAGCGTCACTTAATTTTGAGCCAGTGACCTACAGTGAGGGAGTTTGGTACCATCAAACTCAATTACTGAGGCAGATAATTACCGCTAAGTATGTCTTGACATGAGGAATTGGATGCACAAGAAACTAAAGATTGGTTGAAACGATTGTGACAACTTCTACAACTAGCTAGTGATGATTCCTTCAACACAGAGGAAATGTACTTGCTAAAAGGAAAAACAGAGCTCTCATGAAGAACAGGAAATTGGAAGAGTTCTTTTTTTTTTTTACAGAGGAAGAGTTCAATGAACGGAGCCTCACTGGGCTGGAATGACCTGTTCGGCCTGAACGTCATACGCTTCTCTACATAACATACAGTGCTGGGCTGGGCTGGGCTGCGCCCAGTCGACTGTGTCCGTCTTTTTACAGTCTGTCTATAAAAAGGGCTACTATTTGTTTCATCAGTCAATCTGGCAATGCAATGCAGTAATATGAATGCGTAAATCAGTAAATGCAAAGTGAAATTGCCTTTTATCTTTTACTTAATCAGCACCGCTTAGAAAGTGCATTTCCTGCTAGACATCATCGGGGACTTAGTGCATCTATAACCCATATCCGGCCCCTCAAACACATACGGATGCGTCCGCGCGCTGACCGGGCACGCCTCGTGTTTACCACTCTGTAACCACGTATCTCATATCTGGTGTCTTGTATCCATACTACACATGCAACGTTGATCTACTTTATGTGATCGAACGACGAAGAATAAAAATCGGCTGCAAAGGAACACAAGATTGGCTGCAAATGGACATTAACAAACTTCGGCACATAGAAAAGATCATAGTTCGTCGCCGGACAAGTTCTTAAACTTCTACAATTAAAATCGATATAAATGTTGAGAAGGGGGGATCACCACTTCCTCGTCGGGCCTTTGCCCTTCCGATCATCGGTGCAACTGTACGCGCAGCTGGTGGAGGGTCTTGGTCATCCGACGAGGAGGTGCAGTTGTCGCCATCATCGAAGCCGGAGTCGAAGAGGACGATGAACCCCTTCATCTGACGAACCGCCATGTCCTGCTCCCTCTTCAACCTGGCGACCCGAGCCTTCTCTGCCGCTGCCTCCTTCACTTTGCCCTAAGACTGCTCAATAGCAAGCTGGAGCGCCTTGGCGTTCTTCGTCGGAGGTGGCGAGCGCCCGTCTCCGCTGTCGTGAGGGACCGGCGTAGACCCATGCGAAGAGACGTGCGTCCTCGTTCGGGTCCGCCTCCGTCCCTCTCCTGTGCACGCTGCCTCTCGCGGCGGGCACCACACCCACCGCTGCCCGCGTGGAGGAGCGGCCGGCAGGGGAAGAAGACGGCGCAGGGGCGGTCCGGATTGCGTTGTCCTGGTGTCGCTGCGCGCGGGCCGGAAAGGTCCAGCTCCGGCGAGGGAGTTGCGGCGACCTTCCAGATCCAGAGCTGCCGCCGGTCTCCACCTTGGACCGTTCCAATGCAATGCGGAAGGCTATTTGAAAAAAGAGATACGCGTAGACGAGGCGGTTGGACTTCGCCTAGTGCATGGGCGGTGCTTCAGCGCCCTACGCGCAGCCTAGGTGGTAATATAGCTTTTACTATCAGGGTGTATTTATGATTATTATATGTATTTATCAGGTCCGGTTGGGTCGCTTTTTTTCTTTTGTCCGGATAGTCTACCGTGCGTTTGAGCCGGCTATGAGAGGCTTGGCTGTAGATGCGCTCACTTGCTTCCTCACCTGCTTTTGCTTCAGACCTTAATACTATCGCCGAGCATGCAGCACCATCTACCAGGTTACTGTATTAATTACCATGAGGATAAAACAACAACTGTTGCTTCTTTGAATCTTCTTCGTTTCTATCTCTAAGTATTTGTGGGTTCTCTTACAGTCTCGAAGCAAATTGGTAGTTGGCATGAGCGAATCTCTGAACGTATTCATGCAGTGAAAAGTGGACATAAAACAGGGGCGTGATCTGATGGGCTTAAAGATGGGGTGGGATTCGTATTCTTTCTTTTCCTCTATTATATTATGTGTCGATACGGATTTTGTGATCACAGAAACGTAATCAGATCACAAGGGGGAACAAATAAGTTTGTCTGTCCACAGTTCTTAAAGCTTTTTCTAGAAGAAGATCAGTTTATGGTGGGTCAGAAAATGTCTGGAAATGCTGACGAGAGGAAGAACATGGTTTGCAAGCATGTGCGACGCCGTGCAATCTCTCGCAGATGCTATATCTCGCTTATAGAAAGACTAATATACGTCTCGCTAAAGGTTTTATCCCTCATTTGTAGCTACTGGGCTGCCCTATTTTTGCCTTTTTTTCTCGTTTGCTGGTTTCGATCAAGTACGCTTGTTTCATTCGCTGGGTTTCATTCGATAGGTTTTCTTTTTTAATTTTATTGGTTTCTTCAATGATTTTTTATTTTTTCGCCGGTTTTGTTCATTTCTTTCTCATTTTTCATTTTTTTCCTTTTGACTTTGTTTTTTCACTCTTTCTCTTTTTTTCTTTGCTTTTTTTGTTTTTCTTCTGCTTTCCTGGTTTTTTATTGGTTTTAGCTATTGTTTGGTTTTCTTGGTTTCTATTTATTCCATTCTCGGTTTTGATTGGTTTTTTTGCTTTTGTTCTTAGTTTTCTATTTTTCTTTTGGTTTTCAATCTACATTTTTCATATACGTAACAAGATTTTTCTTATACACATTTAACATTTTTAAAATAGAAGTTTAATGTTTTTTAATACATGGCCAACATTTTTCTATACACATTTTAAATATTTTTCAAACACATGATTAACATATTTTAAATACATGGTCAAGTTTTCTCTATACAAATTTTAAACTTTTTTAAATGATTGATTAGCATTTTTTGAATAAAAATTAACATTTTTTAATACATGGTCACATTTTTTCTATACATTTTCTTAAAAAATCAAATGCTCGAGTAATAATTTTCAAATACAAAGTTAACATTTGAAATACATGGTCAACATTTTTTATGTACACATTTAACAATTTTCAAATGCTTTATTAAAAAAATTAATACATTATCTTTTTTCACTTTATTTACATATATTTAGCATTTATAAAATGCTTGATTAACATTCTTTGAATACAAAACAAGATTGATATTTTTCTAATACATGGTAAATATTTTTTCTATACACGTTTAACATTTTTCAAATGCTTGTTTATCATTTTTCAAATAGTTGCTTAAGATTTTTCAGATCCGTGGTCAACATTTTCTAAACATGATCACCTTTTTTTACACACATTGTATATTTTCTTATACATTTTTTGTATACATGAGAAACATTTTCTCAATACACATTTACATTTATTTCAAATGTTTGGTTAGTTTTTTTAATATTTCATGTACAGAAATTGTGATATATTTATCTTGAATATTTGGAGGTATAAACAAAAGTAAAAATAAATAAAAAACGTGATAAGAAAACAAGAGTTAAGGGGTGCCCCTTGCAAATATCAGACCCACCTTTGCAGGAGTTGACAATTGGCAAACACCTTGTGCGGCACTTGTCCCATCTTGGGAGTTTTTCTTTTTTTAATGGTAGATTTGTGTATTCAAAATGGTTTATCTTATAAAAGGTGCATCCATATTCCGAACCGTTTTCATCATTGGATTCATCTTGTCGAGATCTTTGAAACTAAGATCCCACGTTAATAGGTTTTAATGAACTTTTTTCCACACAAAAACCGGAAGAAACAAAACTGAGCCGATGTGCGGTGATTACGACGGTGGGTGATGCGCACCCCTGGCCCATGTGTGTGGCATGATGTCCATTTTTGTTTTCTCATTGATCTATTCATTTTGGTTTCTTTATTCTTTGTTGTTTTATTTTTTTATTTCTTGGAAAGGTGTTCAAGTTTAAAAAGAAATATTTAAAAAAATTATATAAATTTCAAAATACAAGTTCACAAAATTATCAAAAAAATCCATTTCCTATTTTTTTTACTCTGTCCTGGTTTTTTGTCTTTGTTTTTTTGTATTTCTTCTGCTTTATTCAATTCTTTCTTGGGTTTTACCGTTTCTTGGGTTTTTATTTGTTCCCTTCTCGGTTTTGATTTCTTTTGTGCTTTTCGTTCTTAGTTTTCGTTGTTTCTTTCTTGGTTTTCACAAAATTGTTTTCATATTTCCTTGGTTCTTTTGGTTTTCAAGCTACATTTTCCGTATATGTGAAGAACATTTTTGTAATACACATTTAACAATTTTCAAATACAAGTTTAACATTGTTTATAATACACGGCCAACAATTTTCTATACACATTTTAAATATTTTTCAAATGTTCGATTAACATTTTTAAAATACATGATTAACATGTTTTGTATACATGGTCAATATTTTTCTACAAACATTAACATTTGAAATACTTGATTAATTTTTTCAACTATAAATTTAACATTTTTTGTACAAGGCAACATTTTTCTATTCACGTTTTTCAAATGCTTGATTAACAATTTTCAAATACAAGGTTAAAATTTTATTAATACATCTTCAAATAAAATTCTATAGACATTTAACATTTTTAAAATGCTTTATTAAGATAAATTCTAGATTAGTTTTAAATACATGATAATCATTTTTCTATATATTTAACATTTTCTAAATTCTTAATGCACATTTTTTTATATACTGCCTCCTTCCCAAAATAAGTGTCTCAACTTTACTACGAAGTTGTACTAAGGTTAAGACACTTATTTTGGGATGGAGGGAGTACAATTTTAACATTTTTTGAATACAATACAAGATTGATCTTTTTTTAATACATGGTCAACAATTTTTTATAGACATTTATTATTTTTAGAATGCTTGTTCAACATTTTTCAAATACTTGGTTAGCAATTTTCAAATGCGTGATCAACATTTTTTTAAAACATGATCAACTTTTTTACGCACATTGTATATTTTTTGTATACATGAGAAACATTTTCTCAATGCACATGATAAAAAATCACATGCATGGCAAACATTTTTTTCAAATGTTTTATGTAAAAAATGTAATATACTTATCTTAAATATTTGGAAGTATAAATGAAAGTAAAAAAATAATAAACACGTGATAAAAAAGAAGGAAACAAGCCATGGCCTCCCGTGCCTGGGTCGGGCAACCAGCGCTCCCCTGACGCGAGGCTTCCCTACGTCTCGCTATATGAGAGACATAGGGGTGCCTGCTATCTCTTGCTCTGAGCGCTGTGGTTTCTGGGGCGATGAACCCTCGGGCATCCCTATGTATAAGGGAAATCACTAGTTAAGGGTACCCCTTGCAATGCCAGTCCCACATTCTCAGGTGTTGATAATTGGCGAACTACATGTGCGCCACTGCAGATTCATTATTGAAAATGTTTTATCTCTTAAATCGTGTATCATATCCTGAACTGTTACCACTATAGGATTTCTCAAGTCAAGATCTTTGAAACTAGATCCCCTATTCATAGGTTTTGACGAACTTTTTTCACAAAAAAACTGGCAGAAAAAAACGTAGCCGTTGTGCGAGGCATACAAATTTGGGTGATCCCGCTCCTAAACGCACACTTTTGGGTCCGCCCATGTGCCTGACGTGCTGCCCCTTTTTTTGTTTTTTCATTCATCTATTCTTTTTTTTCTTTGTTGTTTTAGTCTTTTACTTCTTTAAAAGATGTTAAAGATAAAAAAACAAATTTGCAAAATTTATCTAAATTTGAAAAGTTGCTCACAAAATTATATGGATTTTTCTGCATCATCCATTGCTTTTTCACTCTTTATCGGTTTTTCTTTGTTTTTTCTTCAGTTTTTTTGTTTTTCTTCTACTTTCTTCGTTTGTGTTAACTGGTTTTGGTGTTTCTTGGTTTTTATTTATTCCCTTCTCGGTTTTGATTTTTTTTTTCTTTTTGTTCTTAGTTTTCTTTCTTTGGTTTTCATCAAGTTATTGTTATATTTCTTTGTTTCCTTTCGTTTTCAGTCTCCATTTTTTGTACAGGTTTAGACATTTTTTAATATACATTTAATATTTTTGAAATACAAGTTTAAAAACATTTCAATACACTGAAAAAATATCTATACTTATTTTAAACATTTTTCAAATGCTTAATTAATATTCTTCATATACAAGATTAACACGTTTTGAATACATGGTCAATATTTTCTCTACACAAATTTTAAACATTTTCAAATGCTTGATTAACATTTTTCAAGAAAACATTAACATTTTTTAATACATGGTCAAGATTTTTGCTAAACACATTTTAATCATTTTGAAATACTCGATTAACAGTTTTGAAATACAAGGTTTACATTTTTTAGTACATGTTCAAAAAAATTCTATACACATTTAACATTTTTCAAATACTTTATTAACATTTTTGGAGTGCAATATTACTTTTTTAATACATGATCAACATTATTTTCATACAGATTTAACATGTTTCCAATGCTTGATTAACATTTTTCATATACAAGTTTAACATTTTTTTCAATACAATACAAGATTGATATCCTACGAATACATTATCAGCATTTTTTATAAACATTTAAAAATTTAATATAATTTATTAACATTTACAAATACTCGTTTAACATTTTTCAAATGCCTGATCAAAAAATTTAAATACATGATCAATTTTTTTACACACATTGTATATTTTGGTACATATTGTATATTTATTAAATACACGAGAAACATTTTCTCAATGCACATTTAGAGAAATTTAAATGCTTAGTTAACATTTTAAAAAATATTTAAATTTTTTTTGTAATATATTTATCTTGAATATTTGCAAGTATAAACGAAAGTAAAAAAACGTGATAACAAAAGAAAACGAGGCCATGGCCTCGCATGCCAGGGTCGTGCTATCTGGCGCTCCCCAGGCGTGAGACTTCCCTACATCTCACTACAAGAGAGACATAGGGGCGCCTGCTATCTCTTGCGCTAAGCGGTGTGGTTTCTAGCCGATGAACCATGGGGCACCCCTATGTAAAAGTGAAATCACTATTTAAGGGGTACCCCTTGCAAATGTAAGTCCCAACTTCTCAGGTGTTGACAATTGACGAAGTACATGTGTGCCTCTTGTCCCATCTTCGGAGTTTTCCTTTTTCTATCATAGAATCGTTTATTAAAAACATTATGTTTCTTAAATCGTGCATCTATATTTCAAACCATTTTCATTGTTGGATTTATCTCGTCGAGATCTTTGAAACTAGATCCCACGTTAATAGGTTTTGATGAACTTTTTTTAACAAAAAAAAAAACAGCAGAAAAAACCGAGCGGATGTGCGGGGCATACAATGCTGCTTGATGCGCACCCCCGTTCCCCTACGCACGCTTTTGGGTCAGCCCATGTGCGTGGCGTGGTTCCCCTTTTTTGTTTTTTCTTTCTGCTATTCTTTTTGTTTCTTTTTTAATCCTTCTTTAAAAGATGTTCTTGTTTACCAAAAAATAAATCAACTTAAAAAATAGCTAAATTTAGAAAATGTTCACAAAATTTTGAGAAATTCTCGGATATGAGAAAATCTTAATAAATTAGAAAAATGTCACTGGGTTAAAAAATATTAACTATTTTTTAGAAAAACAAAAAAAGTTCAAAATTTAAGATTTTTGACAAATTCAAATTATGGAAAAAAATAAAACATGTTTTCCCATGCTAAATATCTTCATGAATTCAAAAAATGTTCACAAATTCGAAATATTGTTCCGAATGTTCAAACAATTTAAAAATGTTCACGATTTCAAGAAATGTTCATGATTTTGAAAAGATGTTCACTTTTCCGAAAATGTTCAGGAATTTATAAAGATGTTCATTAATTCAAAAAAATGTTTGCGGATTTGTAAAAAATGTTCGGCGATTTGAAAAATGTTCACAATTTTAGAAGAAATGTTCGCAAATTTGAAACATGGCCGAAAAAGAAGAACTGGGAAAGGAGAAAAAAAGTAATACAGAACATTAAAATATTTTTGCAAATTAAAAAAATAAAAAAGAAGAAAGAAAAAGAGAAAAAAACAGAAAAAGGAAAAAAAGAAAATCAAAGAAAACCAGAAAAACCCGGTTCAGGGAAGGTCCTGGAACCTTCCCAAAACCGGTTGGGGGTGAAACCCCGGAATGGGCAGGCCCATTCAAACAACAGAGCACAAAGGGGGTATCCGCTACTCCCTTTGTCCGCGAATAAATGTACATCTAGCTTTTATCTTAAGTCAAAGTTTTAAAATTTGACCACCTTTATAAGGAAAAGTAGAAGCATTTATGGCACTAAATTAGTACCAGTAAATCAATTTCGAAATGTACTTTCATAATATACAAATTTGATGTCATATATGTAACTATTATTTTCTATAAAGTTGGTCAAAATTTTAAAATTTTGATTTAAAATAAAAGCTAGATGTATACTTATTCACGGACGGAGGGAGTACGTCACTTCGCAGCGACCTACACGCTAAATAGGAGCTGCGAGGAATCGCGTGGTCTCTTCCCGACGAAGCCAGGGCAAAAGCACAATGGGCTGCTAAAGGTTAGAAGATACTGAGCCGAACAACCAATTTGGGCCGGTAAGATATTCCCTTTTTACGGTGAATTTCGCCCAGTAAGCTGGCAAACATTTTGACCGATTTCACCACTCTGGACCCATGAAATGCACACACAAAAAAAAAAAACCTCTGAACCTGTGATTATAAAAGTGCTGCTTCCCACGCAGATCAATTTCAAAGTTTCATGTAAATATCCCGCAGCCAGTTAACAAACATATTCGGTAAACTGCGTTATGGATATGAATTTGAAGTAGCATGAATTATAGACCATGCAGTACAAGCAAACTGACCTACGTATAATAAGGTTTTACACGTACCCCGTTTCATATCTGGACAAGCGTTTGAAAAATGATTTGCAACTTTTAAAGTGAGCAAATAAATGAGAGAATATGCATAGATTTTACTCATCTCCGGTTTCACTTTGGAATCAGCACTCGGTTCCTCCTTTACAGCCCCCTAAAATATTCCTGGCCGCCTCTACACTGATCGATGCACTCCCGAAATGGGCATCTCTGACGACCAAAAAAGGGGCACCTGGGTGCATGCGGCCCATACCAAAGATAGTGGGTACACAACTACAAACAAACAATGACACAACTACAAACAAACAATGGCAAATCCTTCGTCACCTTTCCCCGCCGCTCTTGCACTCCTACAAAAAGAAATGTATCGACGGATGCTTTGGTTAAGTAAGTAAGTAGTCAAGGGGCCTACACGTCATCACAACTAAAGGAGAGGAGATCACGCAACGAATCCTTTTACTACTTCATAGCTAGCTTACCTTGTGTTCTTAACTAACTCGATATTTTTTGTGATCGATCTCTCCAATCCAACTCATGAAAGCAACCAAAAGCTCCTACTACAAATAAGCTTGCACTCCAAGGTCAATAAAGGGATGGAGAAAAGTTGCACCGGCCAAGAGAAGTTTCTATTTCTAGCTGGTAGCCACGTACTGTCTGAGGCGCCGCTAATGGGATAGCTACCTCGTGGTCATTAGGGTTTATGTTCTTATGGTGATGTAGATAGATTAATCAACACCGGCCACGTAACTTAAAAGATTATGGGTAGATAAGTCAAGTCGCCCACATGGTGCCCGCCCATACATGCGTGTCGGCCGGGTCTGCTACGGCAGGTAAATATTCCCGTCTAGCTAGAGAAGGAGTAGCTACAAAGTGTGCTACTGTATGTATTGTGATAATTGAGTTGTGTATGACTTTTTTAGATGAGGTTGTGCATGACTTAATTACCAACTTGACTCACCAAAGAAGTGTTTTACTTTACTAAAAGTTAGTAATAACATCATCTTTTCAGTGGTATAAAGTAGGAATACATAGTTAATAGTTTGTCTTCATTCCTTGAAAATCATTAATTTTAGCCGATCGATGGGCCAGGGTATTGTGAAAAAGGTACAGCATCCAATAAAATCGAAATTAATTACTGGGCCAGTCGCTACCACACATATATGCTTTGTCGGTAGGCTTGCAAAATCAACATCTATCAGATTCAGCCGTCACATCCGTCGTCATTGTTAGTTGTTGATCGAATATGGATTTGTTCACAAACGACGCCTAAAGCCGATTGGAACGGCGGTGCATATGCATGATCTCAACTTGGTGATGGAGCATCCTTTGATGGACCCACATACCTGCTCCATCCATCCAAACCTAGACCTGCATGGGAATCTAGCTAGCTCCCAAAGATTAAAGGAATGGGATATATTGACTGATTAGTGAACACAACATTAGAGCATCTCCAACAGCCAAGCTACCAAGACGAAAAATACGTTTGTTGCCACAAGGCTGGTTTATGAGCCACCAATACGGCCCAAAGAAATCACACATAATGCAATACAAGACGTTGCTTCCAAAGAATACAAGAAAATACAATACACAAGGCCGCACAAACCATATATACATTTCAAAGAAGAGGAGCAAAAATGATCAAACAAACGCGAATAAATCAACAATAAATAGTTCAATTTCGTAATCATTACAACTCAAACAAATAATGCAATAAACACAACAAATAGTTCATGAACAATACAATGTCGAATGCAGAAATCATCATGCTCTTTGTCGTGCATGCCATGCCCACCACTCTTCAATCAGATCATTCTGAAGTTCATTGTGCGTTGCGGGACGCCGAATGGCATGATAGAAGGCAATAAAACGGGCTATCCTTTCAGCCCTCCGTCGCACTCGCACGGGATGTCCCAAGAGCTCATACTGTGAGTAGTCTAAATCTTGGCCACGCTCATTCTCGATGATCATGTTGTGCATGATCACACAAGCGTGCATGATGTACCAAAGCATTTTTGATCCCAAAATCTAGCCGGTCCTCTCATAATAGCAATTTGGGCTTGCAAAATTCCAAATGCTCTCTTCACATCTTTTCTAGCCGCCGCCTGAGCATTGTGAAAATCAAGATTTTTCTTACCTTTCGGCTTTTTCAACGGCTTCACGAAGGTTTGCCACTTTGGATAGATGCCATCCGCTAGATAATAGCCATAGTTGTACGTACGGCCATTTGCTACAAACTGCACCGGTGGCAACTCACCGTTTGCAATCTTATTCATCAGTGGTGACCGGTTGACAACATTGATGTCATTCAAAGATCCAGACATTCCAAAGAATGCATGCCAAATCCAAGTCTCCTGATCGGCCACCGCTTCAAGGATTATAGCGGAACCCTTTTTTTTGGCCGTGGAATTGCCCATGCCATGCCTTTGGACAATTCTTCCAACTCCAATGCATGCAATCTATTGAGCCAAGCATGCCAGGAAAGCCGCGAGCTTTGTTCATCGCCAATAGCCTTGCGACGTCTTCAGCATTGGGAGATCTCAAATACTCCTCGCCAAACACTTGCACAATACCCACTGCAAATCGCTTGACACACATGATGGCTTGGCTCTCACCCGTAACCAAGTGATCATCAAAACCAAAATCAGCCGGTATACCGTATGCCAACATACGCAAAGCGGCTGTCACCTTCTGAAAGGTGCTATGCCCGAGCTCTCCGGCGGCATTCCTCCTTTGCTGAAAAAAGCGGTCATGGCTCGCTAGTTTCTCCGCAATGCGCTGAACAACTCGGTGCTCATCCTAAACCGCCATTTAAAATACGACTCGGGGTATGTGGGATTCTCCGCAAAATAATGCCTGATCAATCTGTTATGGGCATCGATCCTATCCCTCCAAATTTTCTGCCGACCCATAACCGAACCACCGTGCTTCGGTTTTTTTATATGCATAGCTAGGATCATTGCAAGATCCTACTCCTCTTCCATATCAAATTTCTTCTTTGGAAGAATCATACGACGAACACCTTGCGGGCGCGGCGCGGCAGCGAGCGCTCGGGCGCTGTTCCTCGGACGACGGAGATGCGCGAGCGCTGGCGGGACTAGGAGGGTATGGGGCGGAAGCGCGGCGGCACTTGGATAGGTCGGGGAAGCGCCTGAACGGTCGCCGGGCGCTGGCGTGGCGGCGCGGCCGGATGGGGAGGAAGTGCGAGCGAAGCGCCGAGTATGCCATGTGTTGTAGTGGGCGCTCAAATACACTGCTGCTGGAGTGTTTTCGATCAGCGCCGAACTTCAAGAGAAGGCGCCGTTGCTTGCCACATTGAGCGACCCCGCTGCTGGCGCGTGCTAAAACGGACCAATTTGCGGCGTGGCGCGATTTTAGCGCGGCTGTTGGAGATGCTCTTATTATCTTCCCATATCTATGGGTTTGCACCTAACAACACCTCCTTAGATACTTAGCAGACAACGTTGTAGTTCTTCAACGATATTTTTCTAAGCAATTCTTGACCAAAAGTTGATGGGTGACTTAAAGAACTAATGCATCGGACAAGTGTAGGACACTGCTAAGACACTTGCGGCGTCAAAAGAGGCAAGCTATGTATGCATGCATGACCTAACAACGGCCGTTTCCCTTTGTTTAACTACTACTAGCACTAACAATTAACCGCTTAACCCCCACATCAACCAAAAGATACTAAGTATATAATATCCATCGATCCAACAGTTCACCTAATGTTATTCCTATATTCACTCACCTAAATACCATTGTGCTTTAAGTTTCTGTTCAGATCGATGACAACTTCAATATAGTTTTCATAATCACTCGTCATTGAGACGCGAGGACATTGCGCCGTCGCCCTGGCCGCTATTATGTTATAGTGATGCTAATGATTGCCAAAGTGGCCGGTGTTGGATATGACACTGAGAAGAGATTGGCCTGCATAGTAATCGAAGAAAGATTCCTGATATGACATGTCTAAATTAACCATGCAAGAGTCATCAAGTCATCACTTTCTTGATTTGCATATCAAAACATATAAATGAGATGTACTTTCGCCAAAAGAAAGAATGCTTATATAGAAATTTGGCTTTGTTCAGCGAGTCTTCACGCGTCAACAAAGAAAATTATCCAAATGATGGAACAGCTTTTTGGGACTAAATAAACGCAAGTCCCAAATCATTCCCAATTAATTTGTTGCGAAGCTAAGTACAATAGTTTTGTATTCAAGCTGATGTAAGAACAACATCACAAATTAATAAATAGAGAATATAACCATGGTATATATTTCTTACAGACATAAACATTACTACAGACTACCCTGATTAATTATCCAGGTTCACTCTAAGATATAAAATAGCATCTGAGTCACCATATAATCTAAATTTTAAGTAAAAGTTACATATGGACAATAGAAGGGAAACAAGAAAAATCATGGAAATTTTTGGAACTTGGGAGTGGGCATACTATTTTGTAAATTGAAATAGAGCTGATGTTTTAAGAAGAGGCAAACCACCTCTAGTGGGAAGTCAAATAATATCACTAAAATAAATAAAACAATACAAACTTATTTTTTTCACAAAAGGTGGATTTAAGTAACTCAAAATGAAACATCCATGGGATAAAACACAAATGAGCACACACACCTGGTCTATGCATTGTTAGGAACATATGATTTACATAGCCAACACAAACTTCTTTGGAAAAGAAGAGGATTTGGTGCTTGTGTGGGCAGGTGTTTGGCAAAATAGCAATATTTCAAATTATTATAAAGCATGCTATTTGGATGATACCATGTGTTCAATATGCCATAGAAGTGTGGCGATATATTGGTTGATATGAATAGAAATAATATATGTTAACTAGATAATACTTATCTAATTTTGTAAAATGGCAATGATGTGTGTGTGTGTGTGTGTGTGTGTGTGTGTGTGTGTGTGTGTGTGTGATAACGATATAATGATATTTAAAATGTTAAATACACAAAAAAATATTAATTTCACAATTTTATCTTGATTCGTACCTCTACCTTCTCACTAATATGCTTCAGTTTTTCTTTATATGCTTATGTGCTTTCAACAAATCTGTAAATTGGTAATGATATCAAGCCATGAAAAATAAGAATTAAAAAGATATACACTTTTCTGAGAAGGACAACAAACAACAACATTGACAAAAGAGAAACTTAGTTTGGACTATACCTACCCTTGTCACATCAAAATGATTGCGACACCTTTTTTCCAAAATATTTCAATTCATGCCTTCATTTCATTGAATAAAATATACTCCTATAATACACTAGGTTTGTACTTATAGGGTTATTGTGCGCTAAGTTAATCTAGGTCACATTCTTTAATAACAGGTTAATTTAAGAACACATCCATGCATTATGAACTCGGTATTCGAAATATTTGATGGGTGTCAGATGGATAGTACACCCATTCCTCTTTGTCGATGTATATAGGATAGGTTAGACATATGCTAAGCTAAGCCTGTAGATACCTTTGCGTTGGACTAATCATGCATTACGAACCAAAATTTCAATGCGTATATGGTACATACACCCGTTCCTCTTTGGTGATAGCGACACAGGAAGCACTTCTTTTGAAGCTAGCAAAATATATATATGCATGTGTAGGTCCCCATCACATAGTGCCCAAAGTTAGATGGATCCAACCGCATCACATATATTCACATGGTTTTTTAGGCACACATATAATATGTGTTGATGTGACCCGTTTGGTGTTAATAATTAATCATACAGCTGCTTTGGTCTGAATCCGGCAGAACTACAGTGATTAGATTATTCGTGGAGACTATTCATTGCGAAGCTAATTTTTTAGCTTTTGCCGACGTACGGTTAACAAATGGTCCACCGTCCACGAGAGAGAATATAACCCACACAAAGCCGCTTTAAGACCGATCAATAGATTTTATATATGCACCTAAATGAGGATAGCAATTATAGACGTTGCCCCTTGTAGAAACTCCTGTAGATTAGTTTTTTAAAAAGCACGGCCGATGAAATGGGGAATTTCTGGCGAATTGGTTGGAATACTTTTTGATGAAATTCAAATGAAAATGAAAATAAATATATAAATTGTATTTGATTATATATTTTTGTAAATATATATAGAATAAAAGTAGTATTTCTCATGCATGTTGGGAGAAATATATTTAGAATGATTTAGGTTAGGATGTGTGCTTGTTGAGATAGAATATACTCCTAAATTGCAATTTTCATGCATGTAAGAGAAATAGTTGGTGGGGTGATGAGATGGCATATGTACATATGAAGAGAATCGAAATAGTGGGGATCAACTATTTAGAGATATAGGATTCATTTTATTATATCACCAACTATTTATTAAAATTGTTTTTTCTCTAGAGAGGCGGCCACACGGGCGACCATGAAACCCTAGCTGCCACCTGTCGCTTACCCCTCTCGCCGTTGCTAGGAGGGGAGAGAGGAAGGAGGTTCTGATCAAAGCGGACTGGTGTGGAGGCGTTGGAGGTTTGTTTTCCAATGGTAAAGGAGATGGGTGCTTGAGCGGTGGTCTTTGTCAGGCAGTGCGCTACCGCGGCGTTGGTAAATTGTACAACGGTCAGATGAATCTAGCACTGTGCTCTTCATCGATGGCGCGGCCTGGCTAGATCATCCGAGAAAAGGGCCTCAGTGCATGATTCTGGATGGCAGCAGGCTCGACACTAGGCTCTGATCTGTCGTACAACAACATGGGTGTTATTTTTTGTTTTTTAGCGAGTTTTCGTGTTTGATTTGGAGTAGCAAGGCAGCCGTGTTGCCCCATGGTAGGAATAATGTTCTCCCACCTAATCCCGTTCCGTTGGCATGCTTTGCACTGGAGGAGGGCGTGTGGACTCATGTCTTCGAGGGGTCTTCCTACATTGGGTCGATTTAGGTTTGCGATGGATCCGTCTGGATTCGGGCGGCTTTTGTGGTCATAGGAGCTTCTACAGACCCTTATCAATGTCTTTTTCTCGGAGAAGGTGATTTGCTTGGCTGATCGCTACCACTGGCGTCTCCTGGTTTGCATGAGTGACTTTTCGGCTGCCACTTCTACAAGCTCCTGGGTTTAAAAAAGTTCACTCCGCCGGGGCGGAGGCCCAGAAACAACAACGAGCTATGCTCACGGTGCGTTGCCAGTGATGCAGGAGGAAGATGACTTCGACCTCACCAAAATTTTGAATGTAATTTTCTTCTTTTGTAAATGTGTGTTTTCAAAGACCCATGATATTTAATATATTTATGCCTTTCCGCAAATTTTTTATTGCAGTCTGTTCCTTTGATCATGCAACTCATACGTTTTCATGTATCATACCAAATTTCTATTAAAAATATTGTTATTAGGTATTTCAGGTTGTGAAAGCCTTTGGGCAAGGCCTTTGGGCCCAAATGTAGAGCCAGAGCCCAACCGTGGACTTTGGGTTTGAGCCATTTGGCCAATCTACCCACACCTAAGGCCATCGGAGACTAGCCTTGGCTTAGCCTGAGGCGGCTGCGACATGGAGTCGATGTATGATATGAGGACGTAGGTTAATGATGTTAGGATTATGGTTAAAGGTGGCATTGCACAATTTGGTTCGAGGGATGTCCGGAGATGGTGGAAGAACAAGAGGTGGTGTCTGCGGTGACTGAGGGTGTAACACACCAGGGATGACTTCTCCACTGGGAGCCTGACAGCAGGCCTCCCAAGGGGCCGAGAAGGCCACCAAGGAGCTAGCGACAGAAGGGAGCTTGGAGGATCGGATAGATGTCTATCGATCATCTTGGCCCCCAAGTCATCATGACTGCGGCCAATATTTGATCTACCTCTTCTAAAACCCTAGCTCTCACCGTACGTATAGGTGGGCAGCTACGAGGCCCTCAATCCCATCGATTTCCGTAGACCTAGACTCTCGGTCGCAATACATCTCACATTGTAATCCCTCGCACGAGGTACATCCATCAAGAATACAAACACAAAGCATGACATAGGGTATTTCTCACCGAAGGTCCGAACCTGGGTAAACTGTGTGTGCGGGCTCCGTTCTCGTACTTTCCACCACGTTCGCTACCATACTGAGGGTATTGACGACTTCCGCTCTGTTAGTGACCGAAAATGGCGTTTGGAGTGACCACAACCGTGTATGCCTCATCCCTTTGCCCGGCTACATGGGAGTTTCATGCGTCGGTTAACTACAAGTAACTCTAGTAACAAATTACAGAGCTCTAGAAAATATGCTTTGTCTTAAGCCCAATTGAGGATAGTAAAACTGAACCTAATCTCAAGCCTCTTATGCCACTAGTGATATTAACCGTCATATTGTGTGTTTGTAGTTTTCTTGGCCGTCTGATCAAGGTGCTACACTTCTCGCTAACTAGACCACGAGTCCTAAAGGATGCTACTCTCACAGAAAATTCGGTCATATATGGTTCACTGGACCAGTTTCCCACGCGATGGTCTAGTGTAATGAAGCTCGTGAGAACCTCCTCTCTCTCTCTCTCTCTCTCTCTCTCTCTCTCTCTCTCTCTCTCTCTCTCTCTCTCTCTCTCCTCTTATCATGGTCGTACATTGCCCTTACCCTAGTGCATCGCCGCCCTTGATCTCGACTTTCAATGACAGCGCGTCGATCCCTCTCCTCTCAAGAGTTTACTGGGTCACCGTCGCCGCCATCATTCTCATGTCTACACAATGCCCTTCTTCACGTTATCATTTCCACTCCCCTCACCCCGCTCCTACTGATCCTTCTCCGCTCACAACCTAGGCATGTCTCCGTCGATATCATGGGATTTGGTTGGTGCTGGCCTGGAATGGATCTGTTTGGACCCGGTCTTTGTTTGGTTGTTTACATCTCTGATCCTTTCAATCTACGACTCTCTTTATCGGCGTTGATAGCCGATCTGATGCGCTGCTCCAAGAGGCCTTACCATAACAACTATGTCTGTTTACCACAACAAGGTTTGCCCAGCTCCATTAAGGAAGAGCAAATGACGTGTGGCGCGTCTTCGACTGGCTTCAGCGCTTGTAGTCCCTAGGTGGTCCATTGGTTGTAAATTTTGTTACCTCTGGTTCTCTCTGTACTGCCATGATTAATTACGAATAGATCAAAAATTTCTTCAAAGGAAAAAACCCTTCAAACTGACAATGACATATATACATTGGGGCATCTCCAAGGCCGACTCACAAACCTCCTGCAATCGTTTGGAACACGCTGTCCAGACCATGGAAGCCATCTAAAGCTGACCTGTATCGGTCCGCTGGGCGGTCCGAACGCGATTTCTCCTGCAATCCGGAGACAAAAGTGGTGGAGGTTTGCAGGAGTCTGGACCGCACCCAAGCCCGGTTCTGACCACCCTGGCCCACCAAAAACCCGCCACCCGCCCCTCCCGCGTTTTTCTACCGATGCACGCGCCGCTTACCGCGCCACATTCATGCCGGCCCAGAGCACACGGAGGCCGACATAGATGCCGCAATGTGACCGAAGGGAGGGACGGCGGCACTAATCAACGCGACCTCTCGGCAGCCGCCGCTTCAATGCAGACGCAGGTTCCCAAGGAACCAACTCCGTCCGCTGCGCCACATTGAAGCAGTTGATCGGCCCTTCGCATGGCCTGGCCGTGGCTATTTAAGCTGCGCTCCAGCGCCGTCCACATCGCATCCTCCTCCTCCTCCTCCTCCTCCTCCTCGCCCATCTCCCTCCACATCTCAGGCGATGGGCTAGTCCTGGACGTCGACGCCGGCAGGCGGTTCTCGGGAGGGATCTGGCGGCTCGTGGAGACGCCGCCTGAGAACTCCGGGTTCGTCCTCCTCGTCGGCTGGCGACGACTCGATGCGGGCGGAGATCGTCATCTCCTCCTCCGACGAGGAGGACCAGCAGTCGCCTCCGTAGTCCGCGCCAACGGTGCCGGGCCAGGTCTACATCGGCATCAACACGGAGTTCGATGAACAGGTGGAGCTGATGCTCCGTCACTCTGTTGTCCAGACCAATGACCCAGCACCGCCACCGGGGGTGCTCCTCCCAGTGAAGACGGAGCCGGCATCCCCTTCACGCTCTCCATCGCCGCGCAACCTCGGCATCCAAATCGGACTCTACGTCAGGGAAGAGTGTCCCTTGCCGCCGCCCCGGTGCGTCAAGGAGGAGTGGCTCTCACCACCGCAGCCGACGCCCCGGCGCGTTAAGGAAGAGTGTCGCTCGCCACCGCCCCGGCGCTTCGTCAAGGAGGAGCGCCGCTCGCCGCCGCCCCGGTGCATCAAGGAGGAGCGGCTTTCACCACCGCAGTCGTCGCCCCGGCGCGTTAAGGAGGAGTGTCGCTCACCACCGCCCCGACGCTTCGTCAAGGAGGAGCGCCGCTCGCCGCCGCCCCTGCCCAAGGCGCGCGGGTGCCTTGGGCACTACATCCGCAGCGGTGGCTCCTCGTCGTCGTCCCGAAGCGCCATGACGGCGCAAGATTACGCCGACCGGGAGCAGCACCGGTGGGACAGGCGCAACGCCGCGCGCCGATCCCAGTTTGCGAACTCCGACGTGCCTCCGCCACACATCATGGCGGACTTGGAGCTGGCGTACGCCTGGGCCCTGGACCACTCAGTCACGACGTCGGAAACGGCCAAGCGCCGTCTCCGCCGCCTCGATGGAGAGATGGCCAGGTACGGTGAGGAATGGTCCCTTGCCGAGATCGCCGCCGCCGCCAACGACGACTCTTCTAACGACCGCCGCCCTCTCCCCCAGCCCACATCCTTGATGGCTGCGGCTGCACTGCGCATGGCGCAGGAGGAGGTGGAGAGGATCATCCGCGAGCGTCAGGCGGCCACCGGGAACCCTGCCGTGATGCCACCACCTTCCGCCGCCCCAAACCCGACTCCGACGACTCCAACAGTGGGTCGGCCAACGATAACGGAGGAGGAGCCGCCGGCCATCCCGGCATGGCCTACGAGGTCACGGTGAAGTATAAGATATGATAGTTTAGGGTTTTAGTTATAGGTTTTTAGTTCACTGGGCAAAATATCGTCCGGTTTTATGTACAAATTATCCTACTTTCAATGAAATCCGCCGTGTTTATATCAAATTCGTTATGTTTGATTGAATTTCATCTAGTTGGTTCGAGTTGTTGTGAAAATGTATGCAGCTGCGGTTGAATGTCTGCCTCCCGCATCCGTGTCCGCGGACTGGTCCCCGTGTCCTCGGACGGATAGGGGAGGTTTTTTGCGGGTCGCTGTTGGAGATGCCCTTAAGGTTCTTTCCCTAATTTTTGGATGCCATGCCAGCAATAGGTCAGCTATGCATTCCGTGCGATATTACCGGCACCTCATTCATTTACCACTTCCCAATTGAATAAATAAAAGCACTTTCCCTCCTACCCCGCAAAGAAAAGCTCTTTCCTCGTAGTATCACGTATGACGGCCATTAAAAATCCCAGTCAAAGAGGACAAGAGGGGAAACAAAATCCAATCCCCTTGTGTGCTCGTCACTTGAGCATCTCGGTCGTCGGTGACGGACGTGTGATCTTCACGCATCAGCCTGCCGAAGATCTGCCGGCGCTCTGTCGTCTGCGCCTTCTTTTGCCCACCCCCCGTGACGCATCATCTGATCATCCTCTTCCAACCTTGATGACACGCGGGGCCCACCTGGCAGTCGCCTCACGGGGCGTCGTCGCTCGCTGCATCTGTGCACTGCAGCTGCACCTCCGAACGTACTACGTGGCAGGCAGCGGCAGCGCAATGCCACCATGCCATGCCATGCCAGGACAATGGCGACATTGACCGGTCAACCCTGACATGGCCTACCCGGCCGGGGATCGCGCAGAGCAAGCGACTTGTTTAGTCGTCTCATGAGAGTGGGGAAAGATGTGGGCGTGGCGTGGCGACAAGGGGAAGATCCGGCCGTGCGGCCAAGAATACAGTAGTATGATTCAGGTGCATACGTTTTTCTCCCCCCGAAATCATGGCCACCACTTGCGCCGCAGCAACCAAGCAAGCAAACCAGCTGCGCACAAGGTCTCAAATCTATTATGAGGTGGAGAATTCAGAGATCCGCTTTTGAATTTGTTGCGTACTCGGGCATGACTGATTTATCATGTCCACATGGCTTGTTAATCACAACTCACAAATCAAGATCAGCTGCTGGATCTTCTGCTAGGTGCTACGCACAACAGATCTTCCAAAGTCTTAGCGTCTGAATGGGCTAGCGCAGGGCGGTGGCGTCGTTGGGTGTCGTGGTGGCATCGACAGACGGCCGGACGGACAAGGATGATGCGTATCTCTCTCCTAAAGACGGGTCAGCGGTTCGATGATGATGACGACTTCTAAAACGTGTGCATCTGGTATACGCTTTAGGTCTGCTGCACCGGTTGTTGGTTCCGATACGTATGGCAATTTTCCCTGTGGAGACGGGTATCCGCGGGGATTTACCCGCTAAGAAGCGGTGATGGGGGTCAAAATCCCCCCATGGGTATAACGTGGCGGGTACCCAAGAAGCAACCGGGGCGGGGATGGGAGGCAGACTGGCTCCATGGAGCCTCCATGGATGCCCGGGACTCCACCTGTCAGTGAAACAGACCACCAAGTATATACACAACAAACCCTAAACCCGCTCGGCCGCTCCACCTCTCCAGTCGCAGTCGCCTCCTCTCCCAACTCGTAGCCGCCTCCTCTGGCCTCTCCCCATTCCCCCGATCCATCCCCAGATCGACCACCACCGGTGGCGGGCGGCACCGGCTGGCGCAGTGACTCATGCAACCACCCCTTTGCCCCTTCTGTCACGGCGCCTCTGGTCCCGCCGCCCTCCTCGTGACCCCGCCTCGCTACGCCTCGCGACCTCGTCTCCTCCTCTTTCCCCTCAAGGCAGGCGCCCAGGCAAGGTGACCGAGATTCCACGACGGCGACGATGGCGAGCGACGGCTGGGCAAGAAGCTGACCGCGACGGCGATAATGGCGACGACGACGACCGGCAACTCGCATCCTCTTCCTCCACCTCAAGCAAATCTGCATCGACCCGAGACCATCAAGGTGAGCAGCTCACCGGCGACACCCCCATTGACCCGAGATCTGTTGAATGTGTTCTTGTAGTTGTTTGTTTCATTTTATGCTTCCGCAATACCTAGAAATACATACCCACCTTGTTGCTAGTACTACAGAGACACGAACTGGGCTGTTTCCATGCTGCCAAGTACCTCCTGCAGGCCTAGTTTATTCCTAATGTGCCTTGACCATAGATTAATGGCTTCCATATATTGTAAATCACTAAATCATTTTCTGAATATCATTTGGTAGTGTGGTAGATTTGCAATGGCATCAGGTTCAGCTGAATATGTAGAGCAAGATAAGCCACCTCGTGTGAAGAGAAAGACCACATCTGTGGTTTGGAATGAGTTCAATAGGGTTCTTGTTGAGGAAAAATGGAAGGCTGAATGTGTATGGTGTCACGGGCTATTTTGTGGAGAACCGAAGTATGGAACCTCACATCTGCATGCTCATTTAGCAAGATGTGCTTCTAGGCAGGCCAATGGTAACTTGCCATCCTCAACCATCATCTTATTCTTTAAACTTAAGTAATGTTTCCACTTGCCAATGGTAACTTACTAATGTTTCCACTTGTCTAATGTTCAGGTTGAGGAATTGTCGACTTACTACATGCCTACACGGAGCAGTGAAGAATGAAGAATAGAAGTCTTAGATATTTGATGTTGTGGGATGTGTGCGCTTTGTTATGTTTGCCATGCTTGCTTTTGTTAAGTGTTAAGGATAGGAACTTTCAGTCCTGTGATCCATTTGCTGAAACTTGATGTTTATCAATTATATGAAAAACTTATCTAAATATTGTTATGCTTCCTGATTATTGTGATTATTGCTGAAACTTGATGTTTATCAATTATATGACAAACTTATCTGAATATTATATTGCTTCCTGGTTATTGTGATTATTGTTGAAACTTGATGTTTATCAATTATATGACGAACTTATCTATATATTGTATTGCTTCCTGGTTATTGTGATGATTGTTGAAACTTGATGCTCATAAATTATATGACAAACTTATCTAAATATTGTAATTCTTCCTGATTATTGTGATGCTTTTATATTTATTCTAGCAGTCCACATATCCTTTTTATTCCTGATTATTGTGTTGCTTATCTATGTCAAACTTCTCTAAAAATGTTGTTGTGTGCCTTTGTTTTAGGACTGCTTGTTTGGATCAACAATGGCATCAAGTCCAACACAATCAGATGCAAGTGCAGCGGCTGCGAATGGAGATACACCAGCCTCAAGTGCAACTCCCACTCCAACGCCAACTTCTAGTGCCAATACAACGCCAGCTGAATCTGTTGACTTGGAGGTGCCATCTCAAACAGCAAGAGCAGCTGAACCGCAGGATGCACACAAGTTGGCTGGTGTGAAGAGAAAGCTCAAGTCTAAGGTGTGGGATGAAGTTGAGAGGGTTTTTTCAGTGGAAAAAGGAAGGCATAATGTCAGTGGTGCCATAATAAGCTGGGAGGAGAAACAAAGGATGGAACATCACATCTTCACGTGCATTTGGCAACATGTCGTGCTAGGCAGACCACAAAAGCCAGGAAGCAAGCCAAGCTGAAACTGACCAAGGCGGAGGATGGGAAAGTGAATGTGGAGAATTACATATTTGATCAAGAACTATGTAGGAAAGAACTTGCTCTGATGATATGTTGTCATGGGTACCCACTTGCTATGGTAGATCATGTAGGTTTTAGGAAGTTTTGTGCTATGTTGCAGCCTATGTTCAAGGTTGTGTGTAGGAATACCATCAGGAAAGATATTCTTGAAATGCATGAAGGACAAAGAGATAAGTTGATCAAGTACTTTGCAAACTTCAAGAATAGAGTTGCTGTGACTTCGGATATGTGGACTGTTGGTCATCAAAAGAGAGGATACATGGCTGTAACAGGTCATTACATTGACGGCTCTTGGAATCTAAAGTCATTCGTTTTGAGGTACAATATTGTTGCTCCTATCTTACTGTTGGGGAACGTAGCAGAAATTCAAAATTTTCCTACGTGTCACCAAGATCTATCTATGGAGAAACCAGCAACGAGGGGAAGGAGAGTGCATCTACATACCCTTGTAGATCGCTAAGCGAAAGCGTTCAAGAGAACGGGGTTGATGAAGTCGCACTGCCGTGATCCAAATCACCGATGATCCTAGTGCGAGCAGACGACACCTCCGCTGTTCAACACACGTACAGCCCGGGACGTCTCCTCCTTCTTGATCCAGCAAGGGAGAGGAGAAGTTGAGGAAAACTCCGGCAAAGACGGCGTGGTGGTGATGGAGCTCGTGGTTCTCCGTGAGCTTCGCTAAGCACTACGGAGGAGGAGGAAGTGTTGGAGGAGGGAGGGGCTGCGTCAGGGGAAGGGTGCGGCTGCCCTCTCTCTCCCTCACTATATATAGGGGTAAGTGGGGTGGAGGAGGCGCCCTAGGGTTCCCTAGGGGAGGGGCGGCGGCCACCGGGGAAACCCTAGATGGGTTTGGGCGCCCCCACCCCCTAGGAAACTTCCCCCCCAAGCCGGGAAGGGGCTGCCCTAGGGAGGCGCCCCCACCTCTCCCGGTTACGTGAGAGGGCTGGGAGGCGCACCACCCCTTAGTGGGCTGGTTTGCCCCTCCGCTTGGCCCATGAGGCCCTCCAACACTTGCCGGGGCTCCCGAAACACCTTTCGGTCATGCTGGCCATAGCCTGGTACCCCCGGAACACTTACGGACTCCAATACCCTTCGTCCAATATATCAATCTTCACCGCCGGACCATTACGGAACTCCTCGTGATGTCCGGGATCACATCCGGGACTCCGAACAACCTTCGGTAACCACATACTATTTCCCATAACAACTCTAGCGTCACCGAGTGTGTAGACCCTACGGGTTCAGGAACCATGCAGACATGACAGAGATGTTCTCCGGTCAATAACCAACAGCGGGATCTGGATACCCATGTTGGCTCCCACATGTTCCACGATGATCTCATCGGATGAACCACGATGTCGAGGATTCAATCAATCCCGTATTCAATTCCCTTTGTCTAGCGGTATTGTACTTGCACGAGATTCGATCGTCGGTATCCCGATACCTTGTTCAATCTTGTTACCGGCAAGTCTCTTTACTCGTTCCGTAACACATCATCCCGTGATCAACCCCTTGGTCACATTGTGCACATTATGATGATGTCCTACCGAGTGGGCCCAGAGATACCTCTCTGTCAACCGGAGTGACAAATCCCAGTCTCGATTCGTGCCAACCCAACAGATACTTTCGGAGATACCTGTAATGAACCTTTATAGCCACCCAGTTACATTGTGACGTTTTGTACACCCAAAGCATTCCTACGGTATCCGGGAGTTGCACAATCTCATGGTCTAAGGAAATGATACTTGACATTAGAAAAGCTTTAACATACGAACTACGATCTTTGTGCTAGGCTTAGGATTGGGTCTTGTCCATCACATCATTCTCCTAATGATGTGATCCCGTTATCAATGACATCCAATGTCCATGGTCAGGAAATCGTAACCATCTATTGATTAACGAGCTAGTCAACTAGAGGCTTACTAGGGACATGGTGTTGTCTATGTACCCACACATGTATCTAAGTTTCCTTTCAATAAAATTATAGCATGGATAATAAACGATTATCATGAACAAGGAAATATACTAATAAATAATTTATTATTGCCTCTAGGGCATATTTCCAACAGTCTCCCACTTGCACTAGAGTCAATAATCTAGTTCACATCATCATGTGATTAACACTAATAGGTCACATCGCCATGTGACCAACATCCAAAGATTTTACTAGTGTCTGTAAACTAGTTCACATCATCATGTGATTAAGACTCAATGAGTTCTGAGGTTTGATCATGTTTTGCTTGTGAGAGAGGTTTTAGTCAACGGGTCTGAACCTTGCAGATCCGTGTGTGCTTTGCAAATTTCTAGGTCATATTGTAAACGCTGCTTCCACGCCTCCACTTGGAGCTATTCCAAATGGTTGCTCCACTATACGTATCCGGTTTGCTACTCAGAGTCACTTTCGGATAGGTGTTAAAGCTTGCACCGACATAACCCTTTACGCCCGAACTCTTTATCACCTCC
Source organism: Aegilops bicornis (assembly GCA_021605145.1). Classification (NCBI taxonomy): domain Eukaryota; kingdom Viridiplantae; phylum Streptophyta; class Magnoliopsida; order Poales; family Poaceae; genus Aegilops; species Aegilops bicornis. The sequence continues at coordinate 33,020,956 of CM038670.1, forward strand.
ATAATCGAGAAACATGTCCTTATTTACTCCAAGGACAATTTTGACCGCTATCCAATGATCCATTCCTGGATCATTCTTGTACCCCTTGATCGACTCATGGCAAGGCACACTTCCGCAAGCGGTACACATCATAGCATACCGTAGAGCCTACGCCTAAGGCATAGGGACGACCTTCGTCCTTTCTCTCTGCTCGCCGTGGTCGAGCTTTAAGTCTTAACTTCATACCTTACATCTCGTGCAAGAACTCCTTCTTTGATCGATCCATCTTGAACACCTTCAAGATCATGTCAAGGTATATGCTCATTTGAAAGTACCATTAAGCGGTTTTGATCTATCCCTATAGATCTTGATGCTCAATGTTCAAGTAGCTTAATACAAGTTTTCACTTGAAAAACACTTTTCAAATAACCCTATATGCTTTCCAGAAATTCTACATCATTTCTGATCAACAATATGTCAACAACATATACTCATCAAAAATTCTATAGTGCCCCCACTCACTTCTTTGGAAATACAAGTTTCTCATAAACTTTGTATAAACCCAAAATCTTTGATCATCTTATCAAAGAGTATATTCCAACTCCGAGATGCTTACTCCGGTCCATGGAAGGATCATCGAGCTAGCATACCTTTCAACATCCTTAGGATCGACAAAACCTTTACGATTGTATCTCATACAACCTTTCCTTACGGAACCGGTAAGGAAACTCGTTTTGACATCCATCTGCTAGATTTCATAAATGCAGCTAATGCTAACATGATTCCGACGGACTTAAGCATCGCTACGGATGAGAAAATCTCATCGTAGTCAACTTGTGAAAAACTCTTTGCCACAAGTCGAGCTTCATAGACGGTGACATTACCGTCCACGTCCGTCTTCTTCTTAAAAATCCATTTATCTCAATAGCTTGCCGATCATCGGGCAATTCCACCAAACTCCATGCTTTGTTCTGATACATGGATCCTATCTCGGATTTCATGGCCTCTAACCATTTGTCGGAATATGGGCCCACCATCGCTTCTCCATAGCTTGTAAGTTCATTGTTGTCTAGCAACATGACCTTCAAGACAGGATTACTGTACCACTCAAGCAAAGACGCATCCTTGTCACCCTAAAAGGTAATGCAATCGACTTGATCCTAAGTTTCATGATCACTATCATAAGCTTCTACTTCAATTGGTGTAGGTGCCACAGAACAACTTCACGTGCCTGCTACACACTAGTTGTAGTGACGGTTCAATAACCATATCAAGTCTCCACCATCCTCCCACTCAACTTTTCGAGACAAACTTTTCCTCGAGAAAGGACCTGATTCAAGAAACAATCCCTATTGCTTTCGGATCTGAATTAGGAGGTATACCCAACTGTTTTGGGTGTCCTATGAAGATGCATTTTATCCGCTTTGGGTTCGAGCTTATCAACCTGAAACTTTTTCACATAAGCGCCGCAACCCCAAACTTTTAAGAAACGACAACTTAGGTTTCTCCAAACCATAGTTCAAACAGGTCGCCTCAACGGAATTACGTGGTGCCCTATTAAAGTGAGTGCGGTTGTCTCTAATGCCTAACCCATGAACGATAGTGGTAATTCGATAAGAGATATCATGGTACGCACCATATCTAATAGGGTGCAACTATGATGTTCGGACACACCGTCACACTATGGTGTTCCAGGCGGTATTAATTGTGAAACAATTTCCACTATGTCTTAATAGCGTGCCAAAGCTCGTAACTCAGATACTCATCTCTATGATCATATCATAGACATTTTATCCCCTTGTCACGATGATCTTTAACTTCACTCTGAAATTACTTGAACCATTCAATAATTCAGACTTGTGTTTCATCAAGTAAATATACTCAGTATCAACTCAAATCATCTGTGAAGTAAGAACATAACAATATCCATCGTGCCTCAAAGATTCATTGGACTGCACACATCAAAATGTATTACTTCCAACAAGTTGCTTTCTTGTTCCATTTCACTGAAAAACGAGGCTTTCACCATCTTGCCCATGTGGTATGATTTGCATGTCTCAAGTGATTCAAAATCAAGTGAGTCCAAGCGGTCCATTTGCATGGAGTTTCTTCATGCATATACACCAATAGACATGGTTCGCATGTCTCAAACTTTTCAAAACGAGTGAGTCCAAAGATCCATCAACATGGAGCTTCTTCATGCGTTCTATACCAATATGACTCAAATGGCGAGTGCCACAAGAAGGTGGTACTATCATTACTATCTTATATCTTTTGGCATGAAAATGTGTATCACTACGATCGAGATTCAATAAACCATTCCTTTAGGTGCAAGACCATTGAAGGTATTATTCAAATAAATAGAGTAACCATTATTCTCCTTAAATGAATAACCGTATTGTGATAGAAATAATCCAATCATGTCTATGCTCAACGCAATCACCAAATGACAATTATTCTGGTTTAATACTAATCTTGATGGTAGAGGGAGCGTGCGATGTTTGATCAAATCAAACTTGGAAACACTTCCAACACATATCGTCAGCTCACCTTTAGCTAGTCTCCGTTTATTCCGTAGCTCTTTTATTTCGAGTTACTAACACTTAGCAACCGAAACGGTATCTTAATACCCTGGTGCTACTAGGAGTACTACTAAAGTACACATTAACATAATGTATATCCAATATACTTCTATCGACCTTGCCAGCCTTCTCATCTACCAAGTATCTAGGGTAATTCTGCTCCAGTGGCTGTTCCCCTTATTACAGAAGCACTTAGTCTCGGGTTTGGGTTCAACCTTGGGTTTCTTCACTAGAGCAGCAACTGATTTGCCGTTTCATGGTGTATCCCTTCTTGCCCTTGCCCTTCTTGAAACTAGTGGTTTCACCAACCATCAACAATTGATGCTCCTTCTTGATTTCTACTTTCATGTGTCAAACATCGTGAATACCTCAAGGATCATCATATCTATCCCTGATATGTTATAGTTCATCACGAAGCTCTAGCAGCTTGGTGGCAATGACTTTGGAGAAACATCACTATCTCATCTGGAAAATCAACTCCCACTCGATTCAAGAAAATCATCGGAGGTCTTATACCTTTTGACGTGGGCACAAGCCTGAAATCCCAATTTCAGCCCTCGAAACATCTTATATGTTTCGAGAAACGTCTTTGGTGCCCATACTCTAAACCATTTAACTGAACTATCACGTAGTTATCAAAACGTGTATGTCTGATGTTCGCAACATCCAGAGACGACGTTTGGGGTTCAAAGACACCGAGCGGTGCATTAAGGACATAAGCTTTCTCGCCCGCATAATCGCCATCACAACTTTCAACTATATTTTCTCTAGGAACATATCTAAACAGTGGAACTAAAGCGCGAGCTTACGATATAATTTGCAAAGATCTTTTGACTATGTTCAGGATAATTAAGTTCATCTCATGAACTCCCACTCGATAGACATCCCTCTAGTCATCTAAGTGATTACATGATCCGAGTCAACTAGGCCGTGTCCCATCATCACGTGAGACGGACTAGTCATCATCGGTGAACATCTTCATGTTGATCGTATCTACTATACGACTCATGCTTGACCTTTCGGTCTCTTGTGTTCCGAGGCCATGTCTGCATACATGCTAGGCTCGTCAAGTCAACTTAAGTGTTTCGTGTGTAAATCTGGCTTACACCCGTTGTATGTGAACGTAAGAATCTGTCACACCCGATCATCACGTGGTGCTTGAAACGACGAACTTTCATAGCAGTTGCGGCAGTTAGGGGAACACTTTCTTGAAATTTTAATGAGGGATCATCTTATTTACTACCGTTGCTCTAAGCAAATAAGATGTATAATCATGATAAACATCACATGCAATCAAATAGTGACATGATATGGCCAATATCATATTGCTCCTTTTGATCTCCATCTTCGGGGCTCCATGATCATCATCGTCACCGGCATGACACCATGATCTCCATCATCATGATCTCCATCATCGTGTCTCCATGAAGTTGTCTCGCCAACTTATTACTTCTACTACTATGGCTACCGCTTAGCAATAAAGTAAAGTAATTACATGGCGTTGTTCAATGACACGCAGGTCATACAATAAATAAAGACAACTCCTATGGCTCCTGCCGGTTGTCATACTCATCGACATGCAAGTCGTGATTCCTATTACAAGAACATGATCAATCTCATACATCACATATCATTCATCACATTCTTCTTGGCCATATCACATCACATAGCATACCCTACAAAAACAAGTTAGACGTCCTCTAATTGTTGTTTGCATGTTTTACGTGGCTGCTATGGGTTTCTAGCAAGAACGTTTCTTACCTACGCAAAAACCACAACGTGATATGCCAATTGCTATTTACCCTTCATAAGGACCCTTTTCATCGAATCCGTTCCGACTAAAGTGGGAGACACTGGCACCCGCTAGCCACCTTATGCACCAAGTGCATGTCAGTCGGTGGAACCTGTCTCACGTAAGTGTACGTGTAAGTTCGGTCCGGGCCGCTTCATCCCACAATACCGTCGAAACAAGATTGGACTAGTAACGGTAAGCATATTGAACAAAATCAACGCCCACAACTACTTTGTGTTCTACTCGTGCAAAGAATCTACGCAATAGACCTAGCTCATGATGCCACTTTGTTGGGGAACGAGCAGAAATTCAAAATTTTCCTACGTGTCACCAAGATCTATCTATGGAGAAACCAGCAACGAGGGGAAGGAGAGTGCATCTACATACCCTTGTAGATCGCTAAGCGGAAGCGTCCAAGAGAACGGGGTTGATGGAGTCGTACTCGTCGTGATCCGAATCACCGATGATACTAGCGCCGAACGGACGGCACCTCCGCGTTCAACACACGTACAGCCCGGGGATGTCTCCTCCTTCTTGATCCAGCAAGGGGAGAGTAGAAGTTGAGGGAAAACTCCGACAGCACGATGACGTGGTGGTGATGGAGCTCGTGGTTCTTCGGCAGAGCTTCGCTAAGCACTACGGAGGAGGACGAAGTGTTGGAGGAGGGAGGGGCTGCGTCAGGGGAAGGGTGCGGCTGCCCTCTCTCTCCCTCACTGTATATAGGGGTAAGGGGGTGGAGGAGGCGCCCTAGGGTTCCCTAGGGGAGGGGCGGCGGCCACAGGGGAAACCCTAGATGGGTTTGGGTGCCCCCACCCCTAGGAAACTTGCCCCCCAAGCCGGGAAGGGGGCTGCCCTAGGGAGGCGCCCCACCTCTCCTGGTTACGTGAGAGGGGCTGGGAGGCGCACCACCCCTTAGTGGGCTGGTTTGCCCTTCCCTTTGGCCCATGAGGCCCTCCAACACTTGCCGGACTCCCGAGACACCTTTCACCATCTCGGCCATAGCCTGGTACCCCCGGAACACTTCCGGACTCCAATACCCTTCGTCCAATATATCGTTCTTCACCGCCGGACCATTCCGGAACTCCTCGTGACGTCCGGGATCACATCCGGGACCCCGAACAACCTTAGGTAACCACATACTATTTCCCATAACAACTCTAGCGTCACCGAACCTTAAGTGTGTAGACCCTACGGGTTCGGGAACCATGCAGACATGATCGAGATGTTCTCCGGTCAATAACCAACAGCGGGATCTGGATACCCACGTTGGCTCCCACATGTTCCACGATGATCTCATCGGATGAACCACGATGTCGAGGATTATATCAATCCCGTATTCAATTCCCTTTGTCTAGCGGTATTGTACTTGCCCGAGATTCGATCGTCGGTATCCCGATACCTTGTTCAATCTCGTTACCGACAAGTCTCTTTACTCGTTCCGTAACACATCATCCCGTGATCAACCCCTTGGTCACATTGTGCACATTATGATGATGTCCTACCGAGTGGGCCCATACATATCTCTCCGTCAACCGGAGTGACAAATCCCAGTCTCGATTCGTGCCAACCCAACAGATACTTTCGGAGATACCTGTAATGAACCTTTATAGCAACCCAGTTACATTGTGACGTTTGGTACACCCAAAGCATTCCTACGGTATCCCGGAGTTGCACAATCTCATGGTCTAAGGAAATGATACTTGACATTAGAAAAGGTTTAGCATACGAACTACGATCTTTGTGCTAGGCTTAGGATTGGGTCTTGTCCATCACATCATTCTCCTAATGATGTGATCCCGTTATCAATGACATCCAATGTCCATGGTCAGGAAACCGTAGCCGTCTATTGATTAACGAGCTAGTCAACTAGAGGCTTACTAGGGACATGGTGTTGTCTATGTACCCACACATGTATCTGAGTTTCCTTTCAATAAAATTATAGCATGGATAATAAACGATTATCATGAACAAGGAAATATACTAATAACTAATTTATTATTGCCTCTAGGGCATATTTCCAACACTTACTAAACGGCTGAATATGGGTTCATTATTCATGCTTACTAACCCAATAATTTATAATTTTACAGGTTTGTATTTGTACCAGCACCACGTACAATGAAGGAAATATGCCCTAGAGGCAATAATAAAGTTATTATTTATTTCCTCATATCATGATAAATGTTTATTATTCATTCTAGAATTGTATTAACCGGAAACATGATACATGTGTGAATACATAGACAAACTTAATGTCACTAGTATGCCTCTACTTGACTAGCTCATTAATCAAAGATGGTTATCTTTCCTAACCATAGACATGTGTTGTCATTTGATTAACGGGATCACATCATTAGGAGAATGATGTGATTGACTTGACGCATTCTGTTAGCTTAGCACTTGATCGTTTAGTATGTTGCTATTCCTTTCTTCATGACTTATACAAGTTCCTATAACTATGAGATTATGCAACTCCCGTTTACCGGAGGAACACTTTGTGTGCTACCAAATGTCACAACGTAACTGGGTGATTATAAAGGAGCTCTATAGGTGTCTCCAAAGGTACATGTTGAGTTGTTGTATTTCGAGATTAGGTTTTGTCACTCCGATTGTCGGAGAGGTATCTCTGGGCCCTCTCGGTAATGCACATCACTATAAGCCTTGCAAGCAATGTAGCTAATGAGTTAGTTGCGAAATGATGCATTACGTAACGAGTAAAGAGACTTGCCGGTAACGAGATTGAGCTAGGTATTGAGATACCGACGATCGAATCTCGGGCAAGTAACATACCGATGACAAATGGAACAACGTATGTTGTTATGCGGTTTGACCGATAAAGATCTTCGTAGAATATGTAGGAGCCAATATTAGCATCCAGGTTCCACTATTGGTTATTGACCCGAAATGGTTCTCGGTCATGTCTACATAGTTCTCGAACCCGTAGGGTCCGCACGCTTAAGGTTTCGATGACAGTTATATTATGAGTTTATGAGTTTTGATGTACCGAAGTTTGTTCGGAGTCCCGGATGTGATTACGGACATGACGAAGAGTCTCGAAATGGCCGAGACATGAAGATTGATATATTGGAAGCCTATATTTGGATGTCGGAAGTGTTCCGGGTGAAATCGGGATTTTACCAGAGTACCGGGAGGTTACCGGAACCCCCCGGGGGCTTATTAGGCCTACATGGGCCTTAGTGGAGAAGAGGAGAGGAGGCAAGGGCTGGGCCGCGCGCTCCCCCCCCCTAGTCTGAATACGACAAGGAGAGGGGGACGACGCCCCCCCTTTCCTTCCTCTCTCCCTCCTCCTTCCCCCTTCTCCTAGTCCAACAAGGAAAGGAGGGAGTCCTACTCCCGGTGGGAGTAGGACTCCCCTTGGCGCGCCCCTCCTTGGCTGGCCACCCCTCCCCCTTGGCTCCTTTATATATGGGGGCAGGGGGGCACCTCTAGACACAACAATTGATCTATTGATCTCTTAGCCGTGTGCGGTGCCCCCCTCCACTATAGTCCTCGATAATATTGTACCGGTGCTTAGGCGAAGCCCTGCGACGGTAGAACATCAAGATCGTCACCATGCCGTCGTGCTGGCAGAACTCTTCCCCGACATTCTGCTGGATCGGAGTACGGGGATCGTCATCGAGCTGAACGTGTGCTAGAACTCGGAGGTGCCGTAGTTTCGGTGCTTGATCGGTCGGGCCGTGAAGACGTACGACTACATCAACCGCGTTGTTCTAACGCTTCCGCTTTCGATCGAGGGTACATGGACAACACTCTCCCCTCTCGTTGCTATGCATCACCATGATCTTGCGTGTGCGTAGGATTTTTTTTGAAATTACTACGTTCCCCAACATACAGCTGAAGTGCTTTGTGATGTTCTACATGAAGTTCTGGTGGAGTATCATCTTGAGAGAAAGATATCAACCATTACTCTTGATAATTGCACAACCAATGACAAGGCAGCGGAAGATCTCCTAGATAAGTTAGACTCCTCCTCTCTCATGCTAGGTGGTAAACTGTTGCATATGCGGTGTTGTGCTCACATACTAAATCTGATTGTGAATGATGGGCTTGCTGTTTTGGGGGATGGTATTGAGAGGGCGAGGGATAGTGTGGGGTTTTTGTCAGCAACTCCAAAAAGACATGAGAAGTTCGAAAAAACTTGTCACTTGATGAACATTGAGTACTCTAAGAGGTTGAACCTTGATTGCAAAACTAGGTGGAACTCCACATACATAATGCTTAGTATTGTTGTGTTGTATAGGGATGTTTTTTATCGTCTTAGTCTGCGTGAAAGGCTTTTTACTTGCTGTCCAACAACCGCTGTCCAACAAACTTGTCAATATTTTATGATGTCACCACCTTATGGTCAGGAACTAGTTATGTTACAGCAAATATGTTCTTCTCTAAGGTTTGTGGTATTCAGTTAGCAATTCGCAAATGGACTACACCTGATTATGGGTTGTTGCAAGATATGTCTAATGAGATGAAAAAGAAGTATGAACTGATGCAACAAATGTCCGAGGAGATGAAAAAGAAGTTTCAGAAGTATTGGGAGGATATCCATGGTCTGATGGCTATTACCACCGTTCTTGACCCTAGATACAAACTCCATATGGTGCAGGATTTGTACGGCCCTCTCTATGGACCTGAGGCTGCAATTCAGGAGGTTGCGCGTGTGAAGCAATTGCTCCGAGAATTGTTGGTTGAATACCAAGATGCGTCTTATGCGGGAACATCAAGTGCTGCTAGTGCTTCACAGCCCACTGCTTCAGCTTCACAGGATGAAGTTTTTGACATATTTGAACGGTACATGTCTTCCCAGCCTACAACTTCATATTTGTTGGTTCATAAAGAGCTAGACATGTATTTAGAAGAGGAAACTTTGCGAAGAACACCTGACTTTGATATCATCAATTGATGGAAGTTTGGAGGGATAAAATATCCCACTCTAGAGCTTATTGCTCATGACATCTTGCCTATTCCGGTCACAATGGTAGCATCAGAATCTGCATTCTCTACAAGTGGTAGAATCCTTAGCCTTCACCGCAGTAGGCTTGCACCAAAGATGGTTGAAGCTATAATGTGTATGCAAGCTTGGTCTAATGTTGACATGCTAGGTAATACAATTCAAATGTTGCTCTTTTGCTCATATTTTACTGCTGGTTTGTTGTTGCTACAGTGCTTTTCTTTGCTTAGATAATTTACTAGAATATGTACCTAAATCAGTTACACTACTGCCATCTAAATTTACATGGTTTGCAATTTTAGGTGAGAAAAATTCATCACTCCCTACTGAGTTTCAAACTTGTCTTGACGATGAGGACGAACCAATGGTAACTTGATATTCTCAACTCTCATCTTATATCTTGATTTCATTTGCATCTTTCTAAACCATCTTGTACTATTTCCATAATCAGGATGAGGAACTCCCCACTTGCAATAACTATTAGGCTTGCTCCTTGCCTCCATGGAGTCAAGAATGTGAAGAAAATGGAGGACCAAAAAGCTACTGGGATGGGCTCTTCAGGTCTTCAGTTCCTTTATTGTGCTTACCATGCTTGTGCTAAGAATTACAACTTTCAGCTTGTGATCGTATTAAGTATTGTCGTTTGTGCCAACCGTACTTTTAGTTTATCAATAATGTGGTCAGACTTGAGTTGAGATGATTGAATCTATCAAAACTATTGTGTTCAGACTTGAAACGATTGAATCTGTCAAAATTATTGTGGTTTGTGCTGGTAATTTTCTATTTTTTTGCTTCTGTAATGGATAATTGGTGTCAAAATTATTGTGGTTTGTGCTACCAATGTACTGCTGTTTTGATGCTGTAATGGATGATTGAATTTACCAAAAATTATTGTGGTTTCTGCTGCTAATTTATTATTGTTTGGCTATTGTTGGTCTCCATGGAGATCCCCATGGGATCGGGTACCCGTTGTTAGCGGGGATGGGGACTGCCCCCCCCACCCCCCCCTAGTCCCTATTGCCATCTTGAATGACGACACCGGTTTTAGATATGGAGAGTGAGAGAACTCCACAGTATCGAGTTTTTAGGTGTGAGTGGCGGCTTCCGGTGGTTTGATGTATGCCCTTGTCAGACCTTTGTTGAAAAATCAATAAAAATGGTTGTATGAATCCATTGATGTAGAGGCTGGGAGTCTTAGCCTCCTTTTCTAAGAAAATATAGAGAATAGAACAGTTGCTGGATGAATGATCGGCTTGGGCATAGGGGTTGGCTAAAGTGCGGGTTGACGGTTCTGTCCCCTAGGAAGTTTTCTAAATTCACTAAGGGCATTTAACAACTAGATGCAACAAATCTGACCCCCTCATATGCCCGTCGACAGTGACCGGCCCCATCTTAAATACTCCATCTATTTAGAATTCTTGACGCAACGACGTTTCTGCAACAACAACAAAAAACCTCCCCAAACTCCCGACACAACCCGCATTCGTAGCCGTCTCAAGTCATCACCTTGTGCTCTCGACACAGCCGCGTGGACGCCAGAGCTCCGTCGAGTAGCTTCCCTGCTCTCCCGTGCGTCCTCCTCCGCCGCCGCATTTTCCTCCTCTGCCGCTCCCTCCTACCTCGCGAACCTCCCCTGCCTCCTGCAAGCCCGCTTCCACCCTAAAAATCCATTCTTCTTCCTCGGTGGCCTTCTACGGTGTTCGTCGGCTCTGATAAGGCTCCGATAAGTCCTTACACTCTGCCACATCCCATCCTATCTTCCTCACCCCATCCTCTCTCCCTCGCAGATCCACCATGAAGCACTGCAGCTCGCTCTCCCGCTGGGACAGCCTGCTCCGCCCTGTGCCCGCCATGGAGGACGTCGCTCCACTCATGCTCCAACCTGAAGCTATCATTGGTTACTCCATCTATGATCAATCTCTTAATGTTCTTTCTCTGCTGCATCTATGCAATTGCGTTGATAAACTGAATGTCGATAACACAATATGGAGATGTGAGTTGTTTCAGCTATCAAAACTCGGTTTCTTTGGATGTCCAAAGGTTCTTTGAACATATAAAAAAACTAGGTTGACAGAGTTGGATGTTGTGAGATTTTTCAGCTAAAACATTAGTTGAACATCCAGGAATGCTACTGTTGTCGAGATGTTATTGCACATGTTCTTATGGTTGAAATTCTTACACAAGTTTTGAATATTGTTACTGCTGTCAAAACTAACTGAACATACTCAAGCTTTCTTATGGTTTGTATTTCTCATGTTCTTCAGCTTGTTCCATTGCTATCCTTGATATTGGTGAGAATATAGAGCTAAGCTATATATTCCATTCACTGAAACCATTGTGAATTTTGATAGTGTTGCATCTATCTCAAATGTTTGCAGTACACTAGACTCTATTTATGAATTCTTAGATAATGAAAAGATCAAGCTAAGAGTAATACTCCACTGAACATGTAAAATAATATCATGAAATGTTCACGTTTTTTGCTCTCTAAATTGTGTCTTTATTTTGTTTGCACCTGTTCTTATATGCATACTTCATGTACCAGAGGGAGTACGCTAGAGTGGCATTAGCCAAAGCCCAGTGAAGCTCAAGTCATCAACTCATGAAGTAAATTCCTGATTGCAACTAGTATACATAAGTGTTAGGAATATTGCTTGTCCAAACAGTGTGTAGAAATTATAGGGCCATGAGAATAAATGCTTTCAACTAAGGAGATTATTATTGGACTAAGTCTTCTAGATCATCATCTTGTGCTCATTTTTAAAATTTGTGGAGTAATTTTAATTTTCATACTGAGAATTGTACTATTGATGAGACTAAGATCCAAGTAATTCAAATCAAGAGCTGTCCCAGTCTCTTCGACAAGATGAGTATTGAAACAAACCAATAATTTTATCGGATCCTTTACACTTTGCCATGGCATCTTATTGGATCATTTAAATATGAGTATTGAAACAAACAAATAATTAAACAAAACAAGAGGAGTATTTTCAGCATTGAATTGAAACAAACTAATAAGATGAATGTATTCAAATTATTCAACTTAACCAAAATAATTCCAATAAACCAAATTAATCCAAATATTCAAATAAATTTAATAAATCTAAATAATTCATAAAGTCAAATAATTCCAATAATTTTGAATAGTTCCAACTAATTCGGATAGATTCAATAAATCAAATAATTAAAAAATGAAAATAATTCAAATGATTATGGAAAAAATATCCAATAATCCAATACACAAGACATACACATGACATACACAAGGCATACACAAGACATACACTTCCATTCCCTTTCCTTTTCTTTCTTTTCCTCTCTTTAGCTACTTCTTCCCTTCCCTTTCCTTGTCCTATTGCACTTCTTGTTTAATGGCCTTGGTCTCAGCACTAGCTGAGTCCTGGAAGATGCTCCAAATATTTTCCCTTCCATCATTCTGACGATGGTCCTTGTGCAAGTGTGGCATCTTGTATTTATTTCCTACTTTGTCTTTCATAACTTCAACCACAACCGATTGCAATGTGACAAAGCTTTTAAACAACTTGTGGGCCTCGTAGTTCTCAAAATTGTCACATCCTAGATTTTTAACAAATTTGTTATGTTACAATTACATAGGAAAATAAAAAATTCTAGTAAACCTTATGCTTGTTTTCCTGTAGCTCAAATTGAGCATAGGAACTGTTTGATTGTTTGATTTGTTGATAGAATGTTTGTCTAGTAAGGTTGAAGGCCCTACAACATTACACTACTAGGGAAAAGCCTATACACAGAGGTATAGCAGTTGCGCTAGTTAAAATAGGGCGCTACTGCTAATTTGTAGTAGCGCGTTCATGCAAAGCGCGGTATAGCTCAAACGTTAGTAGTAGCGCATGTCCGGAAACAAGCGCTACCACTGTAATTCCCACGGCTTAGCCGATAGGCTACACATAGTAGTAGCAATCCATATAGAACCGCGCTACCGCTACTTCCTTTGTAGCGGCGCGTTTTCTTCTAAACTCGCTACTGCTAGAGGATATAAAACTAACTTTAAAGCAGATAGAAAGGTAATTGAAAATGAAAGAAATAGAATAAGGTGAAAGGAAAAAAATAAAATGTGAAGAAAAATAAATGAAAAAGGGGAAAAAAGAGAAAGGAGTAGCGATGGCGTGTATACGAACGCTGTAGCTAAAGTAGCGATGGCCGCGCTTTGAACGCAGCCATCGCTACTTCTAGTCTTAACCGCCACTTGGCTCAAAATTTGGCTAAGTCCTCCATTCCCCTTTCCCCTACTCCTCTGTCACGCCGCCCGAGCCTGCCCTCACCGCCGCCGACCTGAACCTCGGCCGCCGCCACGCGCCCGCTCTCGACCTCACCGTCAGCCGCCCTCGACCTCACCGTCGCCGCCTCGACCTCACTGCCGCCCAAGCCTGCCCAGCACCGCCGCCTCCCGATCCCGAGCCCGCCTCGCCGCCCTACCTCTCCGGCCGAGCACCTCCCCGCCACCGCCTCTCCCTCTCTGTAAGCCCCCACCCCTCCCCACCCCTTTCTCTCGCTTAATTAGTTAGTACTAGATGTTTTTATTATTAGTTAATGTTAATTTTGGGTTCATAGATAATGATTTTTAGTAGTTGAACTAGTTTAGTTTTAGTTGAACTAGTTTAGATTTAGTTGAACTAGGTTAGTTTTAGTTGAACTAGTTTAGTAAGTAAATTAATAAACTAGTTGAACTAGTTGAATTAAATGAACTAATGTATTTTTAGTAAGTAAACTAATAAACTAGTTGAACTAGTTTAGTTTTAGTTGAACTAGTTTAGTAAGTAAATTAATATAACTAGTTGAACTACTTTATTTTTAGAAAGAACTAGTTTTTTTCTACTTATAGTAAGTTTATATTTAGTAAGAACTAGTTGAATAATAGAAATAGTTGAACATGTCATATTTGTTGTTATTTTTTTAGTTTAAGCAATTATTCGGGATGTATTAGTGATAACTTATAGGGTTTTTGCTTTTGCAGAAATCAAGGAGCCCCTCCATCATCCCCGCCGTCGTCCCCGTCACCGACCCCCTCCGACCTCGAGGTGAGACCTGCCAAATCTCCATGTATATCTTGTGTTGCTCATATAGCATATATGGTTTCCCAAGTGGCCGATCATGTTCAGGTTACACCTACGAGTGGCCTATGTTTTGCCGGAGTGTTGATTAATTTCCGTTCCGGCAAATTTCAGGCGCTCGATATGGTCTTTTTTAGCAAAGGTCATGCCGGATTTTTCCGTGAATTCTGGCATGACTTGTGCTAGAATATGTAAAAGTTTAATCTTTGAATTATGAATGTAGGAAATGTCGTACTCGGACGACGATAGTCTCCCAGGGGAGTGGAGCTGGTGCCACGACGATCAAGGTATGTGCATCAGGTTCGTTGAGCTGGACGAAAATCGGCGCTTCAACATTAAGCTCGAGGAGACATTCGATGTTGAAACGGTATGAAACAATGACAAGTGTTTTTTTTTCGTAATTAAGCATGACTTCAACTATTTCAGCGTCTAATTTTCATCTTTTACAATTCGACTAGCTTATCCCATGCCATGCAAGACGCTATGTCTTGGAGAGGATGGGTTTTGAAGACCATGAAAATTTTGAAACAAAGAAAATACACCTAAGGACCCATCATGATATGGATTTTGAAGTAAATCTGTGCAATGCTCGGAGCATAACCCATTTTGGTTGCCAAAATTGGGAAGCACTTTGCAAAATGTATGGTTTTTATGAGGGTATGATTGTCACCATGGATCTCGGTGATCCTGACATTGAGCAAGACAATATGGACATTTGGGTCCTTGTTGATACGCTTCCGATTCTACTGCATTGTGAGTTTCTCAAACATAGTTATTAACTAATTTATATTGTTTATTTCAAAATAGTTGACAGCTTATTTCCATTGACAACTTATTTTGATTCTTAAAAGAATGTGCGGAAGATGGTAGACAAAACCCACTGCACTGATGGCTCCGAATTAACTTATAAGGAGAAAAGTCATCTGATCGCTTATTGTACTTATCTTGAGGATTACAATTCCTATTATCAAACTCCTCCAAATTATGGTGAATACGTGCCACTAGTGCACGTGTTGAACCACGGTAACTTCTATGGAGATACCCTGGTAAGATTTTTTACTATTACGACATCCGTGCATCTTTTGCATACTTCTAAAACTAGTACATCATTGCTAACCACGAAGTTATTACTATGTTTTTCAACAGAAAATCCCGATGGATTGTGTGCCTCATCTGATGTATCCGAATGGTCGCCTTAGAGTTCTGAACATACTACCAGGTCAATCTAGGGAGCTCACCTGTGCATATCGGATTTCTAAAACCGGTGATCACATGCTCATCAAAGAATGGAAAAAATGTTTGGACATTCACAAGGAGGTTCTTGGAAGTAACATTAAGCGAAAGGCAAGAATTAGAGACAGGATAATCTCCATTCTCCATAATGGAGAGTCAGGGGCTATCTTATTTTTTGCTATTTTACCTTAGAGAATGTAGTAGGTCCTAAGAGAATGTAGTAGGTCCTATGAGGTACAATATGTTTATTATGTGGTACAATGTGTTAGAATTGATGACGAGGATTACTTGTGATTACGACTAGTGACCAATTTGCTATGTGATGTCATTGATGAAAACGATGATCTTGAGGAGGTGTTATATGCCAATGATGTATTATGATGATAAGTTGTTAATGATATGATGATGATGATATTCATTATATCATTGGGTGAAAGAACCGCGGATTAGTTTCAAGTGGATGGACATCCACTTGAAACTAGTCCATAGTTATTTCACCCCGTGATGTAATAACTCATTATGATGTAAAAACAATCTCTAAATTCCTGTTGTATGAAAACTTGTGTAAAGGTGTATGAATACAACGTGAAATAAAAAAGAAATAAAATACGAAATAATAGTAGTAGCGCGGGCAGGGAGAAGCGCTACTACTAATTACCAGTAGTGCTCCTCTAAGAAATCGCTACTACTAAGTCGATTTAGTAGTAGCGTGGGTCGAGGCACGCTACTGCTAAGCTTTAGTTGTAGCACCGTATCAGTAGCGCCCCTGCTCGCGCTACTGATAGGGCTAAAACCCTCGCTGCTGCTAGGCTTTTCCCTAGTAGTGTTAGGTTGGAAACAAAGACCTCTAGAACAAACCCAAGCTAAAGAAAACGAGAAGCTAAACAAAACCCTAAGGAGTTAAACACAAAATAAATGCTAAAAGGAAATAAATAAATAAATATTCAAACTGCTGTGAAGATGGGTCAAGAGAAAGTCAAGTTAAAGAAATACAGAAGAAAAATATTTTGGAAAATAGAATATCATCAAAGAAATACAAAAAAGCCTATATTAAAAGTACAAAAAAACATTTGAACAAAGTGCGCTAATAAAATGTCCTTACAGTCACAAATATTCAGAAATGAATATAGGGCAATTTTGTAAATTGAAGAAAAATAAAATTAAAAATAAAATGGAAATATTAGAAGGAAATAGAGAAATAGAAAAGGAAAAGACCTAACTACGTGGCCCTACTAGCCGGGCCGGCCCAACCGACGCACGCTTAGCCACAACCCAGCTAATGCACGATCTCCGTCTCCCTCCCCTCTCTCCTACTAACTAGTGGACCCCACTAGTCAGGTCCACCCCTAACTTCCCGCACGCCCCAAGATCCCTGCAACCGTCGGGCATTCCCGTGACGCGGACGTTGCCCTTGAATCTCGATGCACGCCCAGAGCCGTGATCCCCTCTATTTAATCATTGGCGCATCGCCTCTCAAACCCCTCTGCCTCCCGACGAAGAGAACCGCCAGGCTGCTCGAATTTGAGCTCAAACTACCACGACCGCAGCCACTGATACGTATCCATCGTATCTACTTTTCCTAACTTTTTGCTCTTCTTTTGGACTCTAATTTGCATGATTTGAATGAAACTAACCTGGACTGATGTTGTTTTCAGCAGAACTACCATGGTGTTGTTTTTTTGTGCAAAAATAAAAGTTCACGGATTTGGACAAAACTTTTTGGAGAATTATTTCAGAATTTATAATAAATTATGAAGCCAAGACCCAGTGGAAGGGGGCAGGTGCCCACAAGACACCAGGGCAGGCCCACCCCATCTCGCGCCCCTAGTGGGTTGTGGGGCCCTCGGGGCTCCGCTGATCCTAATCCTGACTCTGTAAAATCCTATATTTGGAGAAAAATACAGGAGATGAAGTTTCATTGCATTTCACAATAAGGAGCCGTCGCCACCTCCTGTTCTTTATTGGGAGGCCAGATCTGGAGCCCGTTCGGGGCTCCGGAGAGGGGAATCTTCGTTCTTCATCATCACCAACCCTCCTTCGTAACCAGTTCCATGATGCTCCCCACCGGGAGTGGGTAATTCCTTCGTAGGCTCACTGGTCGGTGAGGAGTTGGATGAAATTCATCATGTAATCAAGTTCGTTTTGTTAGGGCTTGATCCCTAGCATCCACTATGTTTTGAGATTGATGTTGCTATGAGTTTGCTATGCTTAATGCTTGTCACTAGGGCCCGAATGCCATGATTTCAGATTTGAACCGTTTATGTTTTCACCATCATATCTATGTTCTAGATCCGATCTTGCAAGTCATAGGCACCTGCTACGTGTTATGATCTGTAAACCCCAGGGTGAGAGTATTTGGGATACTTTCCGGTGACGACCGTAGTTTGAGGAGTTCATGTATTCACTATGTGTTAATGCTTTGTTCCATTTCTCTATTAAAATGAGGCCTTAATATCCCTTAGTTTCCTTATGGACCCCACTACAACGGGAGGGTAGGACAAAAGATGTCATGCAAGTTCTTTTCAATAAGCATGTATGACTATTTACGGAATACATGCCTACATTATATTTATGAACTGGAGATAGTTCTATGTCGCCCTAGGTTATGACTATTATATGATGAATATTATCCGACGAATTCACCGATCCAATGCCTACAAGTTTCCCACATATTGTTCTCGCTAAGTTACTATTGCTATTGCTACTGTTACAACTGCTACAAAACTGTTACTGTTACTATTGCTATTGGTACCACTGCTATCAAAACTATCATATTACTGTGTTACTGATCACCTTGCTGCAAATATTTAATCTCCAGGTGTGGTTGAATTGACAAATCAACTGTTAATATTTATAAATATTCTTTGGCTCCCCTCGTGTCGAATCAATAAATTTGGCTTGAATACTCTACCCTCGAAAACTATTGTGATCCCGATACTTGTGGGTTATCAAGGCCTTTTTCTGGTTCCGTTTCCGGGGAGCATAGCTATATTTGTTGAGTTACTTGGGATTTTATCTATTTATCACTATGAATAATCTAAAGTATACTAAAACCAAGATCGTTCCCTCTAGGACGAGGGGAGTTAAGGAACTGCCATCACACTCTGCACTTGATTCACCTTCTGTTTTGAGTAAACTTGTAACACGACCACATGCTATTAATCCTGATATGTTGCAAGTTATTGATGATGATTCTTATGCTATGGATGATTCTTATGAGGATGCTAGTACCTTGCTTGATGATAATGTGCCACTAGGTGAATTTCTTGATTAACAACTTGCTAGAGCTAAAGATATTGAGAATGCTGAAACTCATGAAGTTCTTGAAACTAAAAATCTTGAAACACCTATAGACCTAGCTCTCCTAGATTTGGAATTCCTAAAATACCTGAGGGTTATGTTATGGATGAGGAAATAGCTAGAGACTTTCTTGCTTGCAATGATAGGGAAGTTCTTAAGAAATTATTATGCAAAATGAAAGAAAAATCTTTGAATGCTAGAATGAAATGTGATCCTAAGTTTGCTACTTCACCTATCTTTGTTAGTGATAAGGATCATGAATTCTCTGTCAAACCAGAGTTAATTACTTTGGTTGAATCTGATCCTTTCCATGGCCATGAAACTGAAACTGTTGTGGCACATCTTACTAAACTGAATGATATAGCCACCCTTTTTGCTCATGATGAGAAAAATTGCTACTATTATATTCTCAAGTTATTTCCGTTCTCATTAAAGAGTGATGCTAAGATATGGTATATCTTGCTCCTGGTTGTGTGTGTAGTCCCCAGGATATAATTTATTACTATTCTGAGAAATATTTTCCTGCTCATAAGAAACAAGCTGCCTTACAGGAAATCACTGGTGCGCGTCGGTCCTAAACAAACGGTTTAAAACCCCTTTCCGCGACGGCATTTGGAACCGTCGCCAAGTGAGTGTGGGCGATAGGGGGGTCCTTCCCACACGACCCAGAAATAGTCGGGGATATGCCCCCTTGGCACACATGCTCGACAAAATGAGGTTGTGTGTGACCGGCGAGCGCTCATATATGGAAATACATATAATAGAGCTAAAAAATACGATTATACGGCGAAATTGTTTCCGATCGCAAGTACATCCCACACAGTCAGTCCATAGTCGCTCCAAGGAAAACATTTTCGTTCACAGGTACATAACACACAATTTTTCCCGTCAAATCGTTTGTGATAGCGTTGTCGTTGCACACGATATTAATAATTCTATCGTTTGCGTTATTGAATGCATCACACATGGTGCGTAGAAGAAACTGTGTGGCAAAGGCTGTCCATCACACACACTTCTTATGTGGTAAATGTTTGCGCAAGGTGGCCTAACACAAACAGTTTTCAAGAGAAAGTCGTGTGTGCAGTGGAGATGGATTGCACACGTAGTGGATCCTAGAAACGTTTCTGAGCTCCACGTATGTTGCAGATGTTTTTCTTTCGCAAACCGTGTGCAGTGTAATCCCTAATTAAACCCTACTTTAAAAATCACATGTTTTGAATTTGAAAGTAGGCAATCACTTATTTCATATCCAACCATGTTTATTACAAATATAGGTTCAACCACGAATCCATAATTCGATGCACAGGTACATATACTGAAGAACTACAGAAGCACCAAGTAAAGAATGGTCCACAGTTGTACTAAAGACTGTAAAGAGAGAGGCGAAAGACATTCTGGTATCCGGACGCCCGAAGATTTGTGATGTGCTTCTCCTTGACGGTGGAAGCCACCCACTTGCCTCCTGCTCCGGACATGTTTAGTTGTGTGGGGGAGACTTGGGCTTGGGCGCTGGAGCTTGAGGGGGCGAGAATGGGCAAAGAAGGAAGAGGGCGTGGGTAAAAATGAGGAAATCTTATCCCTTTATAGAGGAGACGAAAGCGGTGCGCCTCCCCCACTTGCCCGTTGGTTATCGCTTGCTTCCCAAGCGCCACGATTGATAATGTGGTGGGATTACCCATACCCGTATTGATGAGAATCCCGTGATAAGGGGCACGATCTCTGCTTTGACAAGACGTGTCAAGGAAACCGCCTCGCAATATGCGCTGTGGCTGGCTGTGGAAAGAACGGTTCGAATAATGACCCGACCGTAATGACACGTCGTGTTGCTTAAAAGGTTGTCAGCAGATTGCATTTGTGAAACATCATTCTCTCTACGGTTGAAAGGATCGATATGGTTGACTAGAGGGGGGGGTGAATAGGAAACTAACAATTTTTAAGCTTTTCTTTATCAACTTAAATCTTGCAACGAAATAGGTTGTCTAGATATGCAACTATGTGAACAACCTATATGATGCAATGACAACTAGCACACAAGCAAGCAATAGATACAACACAAGTAAGCTTGCAAAAGTAAAGGCACGAAATAACCAAGAGTGGAGCCGTTGGAGACGAGGATGTGTTACTGAAGTTCCTTCCGTTTAAAGGGAAGTACGTCTCCGTTAGAGCGGTGTGGAGGCACAATGCTCCCCAAGAAGCCACTAGGGCCACCGTAATCTCCTCACGCCCTCACACAATGCGAGATGCCGTGATTCCACTATTGGTGCCCTTGAAGGCGGTGACCGAACCTTTACAAACAAGGTTGGGGCAATATCCACAACACTTGGAGGCTCCCAACAACACCACGAAGCTTCACCACAATGGAGTATGGCTTCGAGGTGACCTCAACCGTCTAGGGTGCTCAAATACCCAAGAGTAACAAGATCCGCCAGGGATTAGTGGGGGAATCGAATATCTCTTGGTGGAAGTGTATATAGGGCCCTTGTCACCCAATCCCGAGCAAATCAACAAGTTTGATTGGCTAGGGAGAGAGATCGGGCGAAAATGGAGCTTGGAGTAACAATGGAGCTTACAGGTGAAAAAGGTAGTCAACTATAGGTAGGAGACACCCCTTTTATAGTCATGGAAGAGATCCAACCATTATCCACATTTTCAGCCTACGACATGCGGTACTACCGCTCCAGGAGCGCGGTACTACATCAAGAAGGCCATGATACTACCGTGGAGGACCACGGTACTTCGCATGACAGAAGAGAGGTCGGGACTAGCTTTGAGTGCAAGATACTACCGCTTGCGCGGTACTACCGCTCCCCCTTGCGGTACTACCGCAAGGCAGGAAAGTCAAAGCCTACGAAGAGCGCGGATGAAATAAAATACATCCGTGCCTACTTCCGCTGAAAATGAAACAGTGCAGAAACTCCGACGCGGTACTACCGTGCACGAGGCGCGGTACTACCGTTGAGGCGCGGATGTAAAAAATTACATCCGCTCCTACTGCCGGGACGCAACGGTACTAGGTATGAGGGCCACGGTATTACGACTCCAGGGGAGCGGTACTACCGTGGCCACCTGCGGTACTACCATGCATGACGTGCGGTACTACCGTGTGGGCGCGGATGTAAAAAAATTACATCCGCCCCTACTACCGTACCGGAGCAGTACTAGGCATGGGAGCTACGGTACTAAGGCTCCAGAGGAGCGGTACTACCGTGACCCCCAACGGTACTACCGCAGGTGCTTGCGGTACTACCGCTCCATAGAGCAGTACTACCGCAAGTACAGCAGTTGCCGTCAGATTAAGCACAACTAGGATAACGGAGAGACGCTCCAAAGTGCAACGGAAAGGAAGGACATGTGTACCTGTTGATTCCACCCGAACCTTTCCGACGCGGACCCCCTCTTAATAGTACGACTCTCCTACGACTCAAATCCACCAAAGGGAAACGTAGAACAACACCGTCTTCAATAGTCTTCGAGGGGCACCGAATCGTCTCGTGCCTAGTGATGAAGCGTCTGAGAAACTCAAGGCACACGATTAGTCCGCAAAAGCATTGCCATCAATCACCAAAACACCTAAGGGATAGATATGCCCTTACAATCTCCCCTTTTTTGGTGGATTGATGACAATACGGGATTTGCACATAGATGAGATAATATAGGGCAAAGGCAAAACCCCACCTCTCTAGAATATAGAAGGGCTCCCCCTAGATGTGTGCAATATAGATAGATGCTTTGGACTGCATAGCACACAAGCTAGGATCAACACTCCAACTATATTTTAGAGACGGGCATGAAGACTAACATCTATGCAGAGCATAGCATAAAGGAAGCACAATATATCACGAGCTTGCTAAGATAGATAGAGTGCATATGTCTTACACCATGAAGTAAAGAAACCCAAAGCAACTGAAACGAGGTTCAAACGAGAAAGCAGCAAACACACGCACCGAACACGAATGGACACACGACTCGCAAATCCCTACACTCTCTCCCCCTTTGGCATCGAGACGCCAAAAAGGCAGAGAGGACACCTACACACAAGAGGTGGCTCAAGCAGGGAACTCATCCCAACCCTCTCCGTCGGACTCCTCGGCAGCAGGGAACTCTGAGAAGGCCTAGCAGCACGGCCCTCAGCAACATCCTCGGCGCCAGCATCCTCCTCATCAACAGCAGCCCTAGCAGCAGACGCTTCAGCACGAGTAGTAGTGTTGGCCCAGTTGGGCTTGACACGGAGATAGATGGGATCATGGCGAATCCAGTCTGGAGCAAGGAACTCCTCACCAGGGAGCATCTTCTCCCAAGCCTTCGAGATCAGCAGAAACAGATAGGGCCCATAGATAGGCACCTTGCGGTTGAACACCGCAAACCGAAGCTCACACCACATGATGTGTGAAACATCAAGTGGTTGAGTCTGAGACAAACGAGCCTCCTCGCAAATGAGCATCATATCCACCATATAGGCATGAACCTTGTCCTTGTCACCAATGCGAGGGAACAAGGAGTTGCGGAAGATGCGATACATGATATCCAGAGTTGAGCACAAACCCTGTCTTGCCATTGGGAAGCGCCTTCTCAACATAGTATGGCTGAAGCTTGTCCTTGTTGGCAGACTCAGAATTTGCATGGGGGCGAACACCCACGGGAGTGTTGAGCCCATCATCAGGAACCTGGAGCAAATCCATGAACTCCTTCCGTAGCTTGATCGACTTATGGCCATTGGTCATCCAGGTCATCCTCCGCTCCTCATCAGAGTGAAAGTATACTGAGGCAAAGAACTGACAAATAAGCTTAGGGTCATAGTCAAGGTGAAAGGATATCACATGCTCAATACCAAACTGCTCCACCAAGTCCAGAGCCTCTCCAAAGTACTCACGGAACTTGTCCTTCCTCATGTGATGCATTTCAATCCATTTCACATCCACGTAGGTATTCTGCTTGTTTTTTATGACATCCAGATAGATGAGAGTTCCAAAACAGCTCACAACCTTTGACAGAAGAACGAGGGTTCACATACGGGTGGAGTTGCCTGAGACGGACGTACTCAGATTGGGGTATCTCGTCCATGCCCTTAGCGGGCTCCTTGTTCTTGCTAGCTGATGTCTTGACATGGCGCTTGGGGGCAGAGGAGCCCTCTGGTGCTTCACCTAGGTTGCGCAGACATTTGGAGCCAGTGTCACGACTGGGATTGGAACGGCGAGAGCCACCACCTAAGACACAAGCGCAAAACACCAACGAAACGCAAAGAGGATCAATGCGAAGACCACGGCAAAGCACAAGAAACACATAGAAAGTATACGTGAAAGTTGCCATGAGATAGATGTGAGCCACGGTAGTACTGCCAGAGCCTGCGGTACTAAAATATTAGTACCGCTCCAGGTCGCGGTAGTACCGTGCGAGGTCACGGTAGTACCGTGATTGGAGCGGTAGTAAAGTTTTAGTGCTGCAGTGAGCGCGGTAGTACCGCGCCAGACGGGCGGTAGTACCGCATCGTGTCAGATCCAAACGTCAGTTCAAATCTGAAAAGAACCGCGAAACCACGGCGGCTCTACGGTGATCAAATCTAGCACAGGACAAAAAAAACAAGTATAATTCCTACGCAAGGCTACTCTCCTTCATCCTACTCTTGCATAGAAATAGCCTAAGAATTTCTAGAACACACAAGTCTCCCCCAAAAACCTAGAGGCAAAGAACTCAACAAAACGAGAATAGGTTGGGCAAAAACCTTAGTCCATAGCAAGAGCACGTGGTGGGGAAAGATCCCACCGGACGGAATCACGGGAGGGCAGCCGGAGGAGGAGATCCGGCGACGAACGCCGGCTCCTTTCTTGAGCGTGGGAGAGAGAGAGACAACATGGGGGGGGGGACTGTGAATGGGTATGGGGGAGTTAGAACTCCCCCTTCCCGTCCTTATCCCCACGCGCCCATGCCGGCGCGGTAGTACCGCATATCATCGCGGTAGTACCGCTCGGGCGGAAGTACTGCACCATAGCGGTAGTACCGCTCACCCAGGCGGCAGTAAAAAGTTACTGCCGCGTGGGGGCGGTAGTACCGTGCTCCCCACACGCGGTAGTACCGTGGCTGGCTGCGGTAGTACCGTAGCTGGCCGCCGTAGTACCGTGAGCTCAAGAAAAAGCAGGTTTCAACACGAGAAGAAGGTCTTTGCAAGGAAACTTTTCACACAAAGGATACCACAGGAACACGCACAAACCAAAGGTAGAAAGACAACAAGAAACCACCATGCGACACAACCGCTCAAAAGGAGAGGGCGGTGGCCGGAGCCACCTATGTTTGAGTTAGATGGTATGGCACCACGAAGAATTATCCTTGGGCCCATGACCAAAACTCGTCTTTGAAGCACAAGTACCATAAAAAATGGGTAATGTGAAAGAGTTGATCTATTTATGCATAATGGGGGGAGGGAAAGTTCATTGAGAGAACAACACTACCCCTATGTCCATGCCTACACCTAAACTAGACAACAAGTTGAGTGTGGTGAGGGGTGCAAGGGTTCAAGTCACATTGCTTGAATCAATGATACTTAGCTCATGCCTTAACTCGAGAAATCTTGCTTCATCCAAGGGCTTCGTGAAAATATCTGCAAGGTTATCATGAGTGTTGACATACTTGAGCTCGATCTCCCCTCGCCTAATGTGATCCCGGATGAAGTGATATCGAATCTCAATATGCTTCGTCTTGAAGTGTTGCACCGGGTTGAGAGAAATCTTGATGGCACTTTCATTATCACACCAAAGAGGCACTTTGTCACAAGTGACACCGTACTCCTTTAAAGTTTGCCTCATCCATAAGAGTTGTGCCCAACTACTACCGGCCGCCACATATTCCGCTTCAGTGGACGAGAGAGCACACCACTTTGCTTCTTAGAAGACCAACTCACCAAAGAGCAACCAAGAAATTGGCACCCTGTGGAGTTGGACTTCCTATCGACTTTGTCTCCCGCCCAATCGGAATTCGTATATCCTTCAAGCTTGAAGTTTGCCCCTCTTGGATACCATAAGCCAAAGTTTGGGGTAAGAGCCCAATATCGAAAGATTCACTTGACCGCCACATAGTGACTTTCCTTCGGTGCGGCTTGAAACCGTGCACACATTCCCACACTCAACATGATATCCGGTCTAGATGCACAAAGGTAAAGCAAGTAGCCAATCATGGAGCGATATACCTTTTGATCCACCGCTTTACCATTGGGATCAATGTCAAGTTGGCACTTGGTAGGCATTGGAGTAGAAGCCGGCTTGACATCACTTAGCTTGAATCTTTTAGCATGTCTTGAGTATATTTGGCTTGGTTGATGAAGGTTCCTTCTCTTCTTTGTTTGATATCAAAACCAAGGAAGAACTTCAACTCTCCCATCGAAGACATCTTGAACTTGGAGGTCATGAGAGCGGCAAATTCCTCATTGAAAGCTTTGTTAGGGGAACCAAATATAATATCATCAACATATAGTTGGCATACAAACAACTCCCCTTTGACCTTATTAGTAAAAAGAGTGGGATCGATTTGCCCCACCTCAAATCCACAATCTTGTAACAACTCGGTAAGGTGGTCATACCACACACGTGGGGCTTGTTTAAGGCCACAGAGTGCCTTATCAAGTTGATGCACATGATCCGGGAAGTAGGGGTCCTCGAACCCGGGGGGTTGCTTGACATAGACCAACTCATTAATAGGACCATTAAGAAAAGCACTTTTCACATCCATTTGTTGCAACTTAAAGTTGTGATGGGAAGCATAAGCAACCAACAAACGAATGGATTCAAGGCGAGCAATAGGAGCAAAGGTTTCACTATAGTCGATACCCTCGACTTGGGAGTAGCCTTGTGCTACCAATCTTGCCTTGTTGCGAATGATGTTCCCATGAACACCTTGCTTGTTCTTGAAAATCCACTTGGTTCCAATTATGCTAGGTTCCCCGATGGCCTTGGCACCAATCTCCACACCTTGTTGTACTCGAAGTTGTTGAGTTCTTCATGCATGGCATTGAGCCAATCTGAGTCTTCGAGCGCCTCATAGACCTTTTGGGGTTCAACACAAGAGACAAACGCATGATGTTCACAATAGTTTGCCAATTGTCTACGAGTGCTTACCCCCTTTCTTAGGCTTCCAACCACATTCTCCATGAGATGGCCTTTGGTGGTGAGTTTGGAAGCAATCTTCACGGCATGACGCTCTAATTCCTCCTCGGATGTGGAAGGAGGAGGGTTAACTTGATAATCTTGAGCGCCGTCTTGAGCTTGATCTTGATCTTGAGCTTGGTCATGAACTTGAACTTGCTCGAGGGGAAGAACTTGACCTTGGGCATCATTTGGAGGTTCACCACCATCTTGAGATTGATCTTTCCCTTGATCTAGTTCACGAGGTTGAGGGCCTTCACTTTGTTCTTCGGAAGCGTGTGGGTCTTGAGTAGGTGATGGCTCCACTTGAGTGGAGCATTGTCCTTCTCCTTCGACCACAAGGGGTTCCTGAATGGGTAGAATATGACCAATACCCATTCTTCTTATGGCTTGTTGAGGAATCTCATCACCTACATCACAAGTACCACTTTGCTCCACTTGGGAGCCGTTATTTTCGTCAAACTCCATGCTACACGTCTCCTCAGTGAGTCCGGTGGACTTGTTGAGAACACGGTAAGCATGAGAGTTTGTAGCATAACCAACAAATATGCCCTCATAAGCTCTAGCCTCAAATTTAGACAAACGAACACCTTTCTTGAGAATGAAACACTAACACCCGAACACCTGGAAGTACTTGAGATTGGGCTTGTTTCCGGTGAGTATCTCATAAGGAGTCTTCTTCAAGCCTTTGCGGAGATAGAGCCTATTGGATGCATGACATGCGGTGTTGATGGCTTCGGCCCAAAAGTTGTATGGAGACTTGAACTCCGCCATCATGGTCCTTGCCGCATCCATCAACGTCCGGTTCTTCCTCTCCACAACACCATTTTGTTGAGGGGTATATGGTGCAGAATATTGATGCTTGATCCCCTCATCACTAAGAAACTCATCCAAGGTGTAGTTCTTGAACTCGGTGCCGTTGTCACTTCTTATTGTCAAGATCTTTGCATTATGTTGCTGTTGAGCTTCATTTGCAAAGTCGATGACGGTTTGTTGAGTCTCACTCTTCCTCTTGAAGAAGTATACCCAAGTGTATCTTGAATAATCATCCACAATCACCAAGCAATACTTTCTACCTCCAAGACTATCAAATGATGGAGGCCCAAAGAGGTCCATGTGCAGGAGCTCCAAGGGTCTCTTCGAGTAGATGATAGTCGGGAGGGTGAGCCGTCTCATGAAGCTTTCCTTCGATACAAGCACTGCAAGCACGATCTTTGGCAAAACTAACATTTATTAGTCCACGGACATGGTCCCCCTTGAGAAGACTTTGCAAAGATCTCATATTGACGTGAGCTAAACGGCGATGCCAAAGCCATCCCACATCAACTTTAGCCATTAGGCATGTCGCGGTCTTAGTGGGTTGCTCAAAAGTTAATCACATAGAGACCGTTTCTCGACATGCCCAACAAAGGCTACTTTAAGAGTCTTGCTCCACAAGAGGGCCACGGTATCAATATCAAAGAAGGTGGAAAAGCCCATGAGTGCAAGTTGACGAACGGAAAGTAAATTGAGCATAAGGGACTCAACAAGCATGACTTTCTCGATCGTTAGATCATGAGAAATGACAACCTTGCCAAGACCCAATACCTTAGAATGCGAGGCATCACCCCACTCGACATTGGTGGGCATAAATGGGATCTTTTGCACGTCCACCACCAAGTCCTTGCTCCCGGTCATATGATTTGTTGCTCCACTATCGAGCAACTATGATCCCCCACCGGAAGCAAACACCTACAAGAGATCAATGCTTGGTTTTAGGTACCCATTTAGTAATGGGTCCTTTGATGTTAGTAACAAGGGTCTTAGGAACCCAAATAGACCATTCAATGTACTCATAAGAAGAACCAACAAATTTAGCATAAACATGTCCATCGCTAGCACGGCACAACACATAAGAGGGGTTAAAGTCGCCGGCTTTATTGGGAGAGATGGCTTTGCCCCTTTTGCCATGACCACTCTTCGCATTGTTCTTCTTCTCCTTAAGAGCACCCTCTCCCTCTTTCACAAAAGTTTGCTTAAGCGGGGGAGGTCGTTTGGTCTTGTTGTTCTTCTTCTCGTTCTTCTTCTTGTTTTTGGACTTGGGTGAGAACCCAACTCCCTCCTTGCCCACAACTTCCTTTTGATTGCTCAAAAGGTCATTAGGTTCTTCTCACCTTGTATGCATGACACAAGAACTTTCTCGAGTTGTTCCTTCAACTTGGCATTCTCCTCCACAAGATGCACATGCTCACAACATGGGTTAGTAGCATTTGCATTATCAATTAAGACCATGTGAGGAAATGTGGCCTTTTCCTTGAGTTAGCTTAACTTGGAGTTGAGCATGAGACTCCTTGAGGTTTGCATGAGCACCATTCAAGACCTTATGGGCCTTGTCAAGTACATCAAACTCCTCCTTGAGTCTAGCATGATCAACCCCAAGTTTAGCCTTCTCGGAAGTTAGCACACGAGACACAACAAGAGCATGATCAAGATCCTTCTAGGAAGTCATCGTTGCGTGACTCCTCAAGAGCCAAACGATGCCCACGCTCTTCCTCAAGAGCATTAGAGAGATCCAATATCTCATCGGCATAGTCATGACTATGACCTTCCATCTTAGAGATGGTTTATTCGTGAGCCTCGATCAAGTCATTGGCTTCACCAAGTTGTTCCAAGAGAGCAACGAAGTGATTGTTGGATTTGCCCTTGAGCTTACTCATGAAGGACTCAAATTCATTTACCTCCTCATTAGACCCCTTACCATCATCAAAGCCAACGGTCAAAGAAGGATTAGGAATAATGGTGGTTTTGATGTTGGGGATTACCTTGTTGGTGGCTTTAGCCATGAGGCACTTGGCGGTGATGTTCTCGTTGCGTGAGTCGAAGAGAGACACCCGAGGAGTTGTGGCAATGGCAACGGATGCCATAGCCATTGCTTCACTATCTTCATCATCATCGTCATCCCCACGGTATTCTTCTTGAACCACCAACCCGCGAGTAGGAGTCTTCTTGGTGAAGTTGTTCTTGTTGGGGAAGGACTTGGCTTTGTCTTTTCGGATGAACTTGCCGCCATTGTCTTCCCGCTTCTCGTAAGGACAGTCCGCAACGAAATGGCTCACATTGCCACAGTTGAAACAAGTTCTAACTCGTTGCTTGCCCTTGAGGCCACTTGAGTTGTTCTTGTTGAAGTTGGGTCTTGTATTCTTCTTGCTCCAAAATTGTCTTGAGGCAAGACCAATGGTCTCATGATAATCATATTTCGTGTCTTCGGGGTTGCTCTCCTCATCTTCTTCTTCTTCCTCTTCTTCCACACTAACCTTGGCCTTCAAGGCAAGGTTGGGCTTCTTTGCCCTTTGGGAACGGAGCACCGCATTGTTGGCGGTCTTGTCCAAAATGCTCATTGCAACGAACTCATCCAACACTTCACTCGAGGTCATGGAGTGAAAGTCCGGTCTTTGACGAATGACGAAGGACATGGCCTTGTTGTAGGGCATCATGGCCTTGAGGAACTTGCGCTTGATCCAATTGTCATCCGTGTCCTTGCTCCTATGATCTCGTAGTGAGACCGCGAGTTTGGTCACTCTTCGAAAGAGCTCACGGGGTTCTTCATCTTCTTTCATTGCAAACTCATCGGCTTCATCTTGTACCACTTCATAGTTGGAGCGTTGAATGCTAGCACTTCCTCAATAGAGAGACACAACGCATTGCCACGCGTCTTTGGCCATGGCATGAGGTCGAAGGTGAGGGAGATCTTCGGGAAGGATTGCATCTTGGATGATGAAGACAACACTCTCATTGAATTGATTGTCCACGGCTTCTCGAGGGGTGAAGTTGTTTGGGTCATGCGGATAGAAACCTTCTTCAATGATTCTCCAAAGGTTAGTATTCACATGTTTTAAATGGCGCTTGAAACGATACACCCAAGAAACAAAATCCTCATTTTTCACAATCTTAGGAGGAGGATCGACATGATTTAAATGAGTCGAGGGAATCGACCCTCCATAAATTGGAGGTTCCACATGGGCAAAGATCTCGTTGCCATTTCTACCACTAATAGAAGGACTCTTTTCACTGTTAGCTTCCCCCTTGTCGGAGGTAGCATCCGTCACCTTGTTAGTGGGATCACCCACTTTCATCGGCGAGGTGGACAGTTTAAGCCCTTCAAGAAATTTAGTAAGCATGCTTTCAACCTTGGTCGTCATAGAGTCTTTCAATGTGTCTAGAGCCACATTGAATTCCTCACGAGAGACCGAGGTTCCCCCATCGGCCGTAGACGAGATAGGATTCACACCGGAGTGCTCCTCCGCACCGTCTGTGGTGTCAACCATACTCTTCGGACGGTAAAGTCCTTAATAAAGAGACGAGGCTCTGATACCAATTGAAAGGATCGATATGGTTGACTAGAGGGGGGGGGGGTGAATAGGCAACTAACAATTTTTAAGCTTTTCTTTGTCAACTTAAATCTTGCAACGAAATAGGTTGTCTAGATATGCAACTATGTGAACAACCTATATGATGCAATGACAACTAGCACACAAGCAAGTAATAGATACAACACAAGTAAGCTTGCAAAAGTAAAGGCATGAAATAACCAAGAGTGGAGCCGTTGGAGACGAGGATGTGTTACCGAAGTTCCTTCCGTTTAAAGGGAAGTACGTCTCCGTTAGAGCGGTGTGGAGGCACAATGCTCCCCAAGAAGCCACTAGGGCCACCGTAATCTCCTCACGCACTCACACAATGCAAGATGTCGTGATTCCACTATTGGTGCCCTTGAAGGCGGCATCGAACCTTTACAAACAAGGTTGGGGCAATCTCCACAACACTTGGAGGCTCCCAACAACACCACGAAGCTTCACCACAATGGAGTATGGCTTCGAGGTGAACACAACCGTCTATGGTGCTCAAACAGCCAAGAGTAACAAGATCCGCTAGGGATTAGTGGGGGAATCAAATATCTCTTGGTGGAAGTGTAGATCGGGCCCTTGTCACCCAATCCCGAGCAAATCAACAAGTTTGATTGGCTAGGGAGAGAGATCGGCGAAAATGGAGCTTGGAGCAACAATGGAGCTTAGAGGTGAAAGAGGTAGTCAACTAGAGGTAGGAGACGCCCCTTTTATAGTCATGGAAGAGATCCAACCGTTATACACAAGTTCAGCCTGCGACATGCGGTACTACCGCAAGGCCACGCGGTACTACCGTGGAGGACCACGGTACTTCCGCGGCAGCAGCAGAGGCCGGGACTAGCCTGACTGAGTGCAGTACTACCGCTTGCGCGGTACTACCGCTCCCCCTTGCGGTACTACCGCAAGGCAGGAAAGTCAAAGCCTACGAAGAGCGTGGATAAAATAAAATACATCCGTGCCTACTTCCGCTGAAAATGAAACAGTGCAAAAACTCCGACGCGGTACTACCGCGCACGAG
Organism: Aegilops bicornis; assembly: GCA_021605145.1. Lineage (NCBI taxonomy): Eukaryota > Viridiplantae > Streptophyta > Magnoliopsida > Poales > Poaceae > Aegilops > Aegilops bicornis. The sequence continues at coordinate 33,053,424 of CM038670.1, forward strand.
GCGCGGTACTACCGTTGAGGCGCGGATGTCAAAAATTACATCCGCTCCTACTGCAGCGACGCAGCGGTACTAGGTATGAGGGCCACGGTATTACGACTCCAGGGGAGCGGTACTACTGTGGCCACCCGCGGTACTACCGCGCATGACGTGAGGTACTACCGTGTGGGCGCGGATGTAAAAAAATTACATCCGCCCCTACTACCGTAACGGAGCAGCACTAGCCCTGGGACCTACGGTACTAAGGCTCCAGAGGAGCGGTACTACCGTGACCCCCAGCGGTACTATCAAGAGTGCTTATGTACTACTGCTCCATAGAGCAGTACTACCGCAAGTACAGCAGTAGCCGTCAGATTAAGCACAACTAGGATAACGGAGAGACGCTCCAAAGTGCAACGGAAAGGAAGGACATGTGTACGTGTTGATTCCATCCGAAACTTTTCGACGCGGACCCCCTCTTAATAGTACGGCTCTCCTACGACTCAAATCCACCAAAGAGAAACCTAGAACAACACCGTCTTCAATAGTCTTCGAGGGGCACCGAATCGTCTCGTGCCTAGTGATGAAGCGTCTAAGAAACTCAAGGCACACGATTAGTCCGCAAAAGCATTGTCATCAATGACCAAAACACCTAAGGGATAGATATGCCCTTACAACGGTGGCATGTGAAGATCATCTTGTGGATCCGGACACGGTTTAAGTGTTCGACAATTACCTTGGAGTATTCGGAGGAGGAACCCGCCTTGCAATGCCGAAGACAAGACTGCGCACCGAACTCATCGTCATTGAAGCCTGGTTCAGGGGCTACTGAGGGAGTCCTGGATTAGTGGGTATCCAGACAGCCGGACTATGTACAACGTCCGGACTATTGAAGCGTGAAGATACAAGACTCAAGACTTTGGCCCGTGTCCGGATGGGACTTTCCTTGGCGTGGAAGGCAAGCTTGGCGATCCGGATATTATATTTTCTTCCTTGTAACCGACTCCATGTAAACCCTAGCCCTTCCCGGTGTCTATATAAACCGGAGAGGTTGGTCCTTAGGAGGCCGATCACAACTACAATCATACCATCATAGGCTAGCTCTTAGGGTTTAGCCTCTACGATCTCGTGGTAGATCTACTCTTGTACTGCCCATATCATCAATATTAATCAAGCAGGAAGTAGGGTTTTACCTCCATTGAGAGGTCCCGAACCTGGGTAAACATCTGTGTCCCTTTCTTCCTGTTACCATCAGCCTTGACGCACAGATCGGGACCCCCTACCCGAGATCCGCCGGTTTTGACACCGACACTGGGTTGTCTCCCTGGCAGCTTTCTTTAAAGCCATTAAGCTAGATATTTAGTGCTCAAGTAATGAATCCACCCGGATCCCAAGGTATATCAAAGCCAATTTTAATTAACAATGATTTGTAATTTAGTAGTGAGCACAAAGTAATATATATCAAGCAATGACGAAGTCTAACTCTCTTCCTATGCATTGGCATGTCATAAAAGAACAATTCATGCACACAAAGTAAAGGCCAATGCATAGTATAAGCAGTTTCTTGCAATTCCATCATGTGGGAAACATAGAGAGGTAGAGATATAGTTCCTCTCTCATAATAACTGCAAGTAGGAGCAGCAAGCACATGCATATTATATCTATCAAAATCATCATGTGCAACGGTAAAAGGCGACCCATCAATATAATCCTTAATAAGTGCAAACTTCTTCGATATAGTATATTCGGGAGAATTCAAAAAGATAATAGGACTATCATGCGTGGGTGCAATAGCAACAATTTCATGTTTAACATAAGGAACTATAGCAAGTCCATCTCCATAAGCATAATTCATATTGGCATCTTGGCCACAAGCATAGCAAGCATCATCAAAAAGGGATATTTCAAAGGAATTCAAGGGATCATAATAGTCATCATAGCAACCATCCTTCGGTAAGCACGAAGGGGAATTAAACAATGTATGAATTGAAGAGTTACTCTCATTAGAAGGTAGGCACGGGTGATCAATCCGCTCTTCCACCTTTTGTTCTTCGCTCTCCTCCTCATCTTTTTCATCCAATGAGCTCACAGTTTCATCAATTTCTTCTTCCATAGCTTCCTGCAAAATATTAGTCTCTTCTCGGACAGCGGAGTAGTTCTCAATATATGGTTTAACATAAGGATTAGAAGCATAATTATCATAGCAATATTTAAGTATGGCAAAAATTTCAGATTCATAAAGAGTAGCACCATATTTTTCAATCAAAGAAGCAAATTCGCAAGCACCTTTAAAAGCAACAAATTCTTCAATTTGTTGAACATCATAGTAATTATAAACACCCTTAGCATACGAGGATAAGATTCCATTATCAATAAACTCACATTGGTAGGGAAGGTGTTTCTTAGGGTTTTCAGAACAACAAGTAAAATCTTAATAATAGCATAAATTACAAGAATAGCATTGCAAACGTTGAATTTGATCCCATAGTAGTTTCCCTTTTTCAGATATACGGTGTCGCACATAACAAGCATGCTCATCTAAAGATTTGCCCTCAACTAAGCTAGTTGGGGTTTCAGCACGAGCACAAAGGAATCGAAGATGATCCGAGTAAAAAGCTTTAGTAGTGTGATAGATTTTGAGTGGTTCTTCAACCATTGGAGCAGTAGGTACAACTATTTTTTGGTATTTTGCGTTTCCTACCCATAACTAAAGATAGAACAACTAAGAACAACAAATAAAAATTACTTTGTGATAAAGCAAACAAGCACACACGAGAATATTCACCCCACGCTATTGCTCGACGGCAACGGCGCCAGAAAAAGGTCTTGATAACCCACAAGTATAGGGGATCGAAACAGTTTTCTATAAGTAAGAGTGTCGAACCCAACGAGGAGCTAAAGGTAGAACAAATATTCCCTCAAGTTCTATCGACCACCGATACAACTCTACGTGCACTTGACGTTCGCTTTACCTAGAACAAGTATGAAACTAGAAGTACTTTGTAGGTGTTTTTGGATAGGCTTGCAAGAAAGTAAAGAACACGTAAATAAAATTAGGGGCTGTTTAGATAAAAACACAACTAAAGTAAATATGGCGAGTGTGGAAAAGTGGTGGTAGGAGTTTTGGAATTGTCCCTAAGCAATTGACTATGTTACTAGACCGGTAATCACTATTGCAATTCTATTTGAGGGAGAGGCATAAGCTAACATACTTTCTCTACTTGGATCATATGCACTTATGATTGGAACTCTAGCAAGCATCCGCAACTACTAAAGATCATTAAGGTAAAACCCAACCATAGCATTAGAGTATCAAGTCCCCTTTATCCCATACGCAAATAACCTACTTACTCGGGTCTGTGCTTCTGTCACTCACGCCACCCACCATAAGCAAATCATAAACATATTGCAATCCCTACAGCGGGAATCCCTCACGCTTGCGCGACACAGAGGGCACAATAGGACTGCACCAATAATAAAACATGCAACTCAAACCAATAATAGCAATTCATCAATCACCGGTAGGACAATGAAAATCTACTCAGACATCATAGGAGGGCAACACATCATTGGAAAATAATATGAAGCATGAAGCACCATGTTCAAGTAGAGGGTACAGCGGGTTGCGGGAGAGTGGACCACTGTAGATAGAGGGGGGAAGGTGATGGAGATGTTGGTGAAGATGACGGTGGTGTTGGTGAAGATCGCGGTGATGATGATGGCCCCCGGCAGCGCTCCGGCACCACCGGAAGCAAGGGGGAGAGAGGCCCCCTTCTTCTTCTTCTTCCTTGACCTCCTCCCTAGATGGGAGAAGGGTTTCCCCTCTGGTCCTTGGCTCCCATGGCTTGGGAGGGGCGAGAGCCCCTCCAAGATTGGATCTATCTCTCTGTCTCTCTCTGTTTCTGCGTTCTCCTCTGGCTTTGTTTCACCATTTCGTGTATATATGGAGATCCGTAACTCCGATTGGCCTGAAACCTTCGCCGTGATTTTTTTCCGAATATTAGCTTTCTTGCGGCAAAAGAAGAGCGTTAATCGCCTTACGGTGGGGTCACGAGGGTAGGGGAGCGCCCTACCTCGTGCCCACCTCGGACACCCGTTTGCGTTCATTTTCCTTCCAGATTTTCCATATTTTCCAAAAATAAGTCCGTCCGTCTTTATCCCGTTTGGACTCCGTTTGATATGGATATTCTGCGAAACCAAAAACATGCAAATGACAGAACCGCACCGGCAATCGGATCAATATGTTAGTCCCAAAAATAATATAAAAAGTTGCCAAAAAGTATATGAAAGTTGAATAATATTGGCATGGAACAATCAAAAATTTAGATACGATGGAGACGTATCATAATGCGTGCACGACTCTAGACCAACCCCTTGTGATGGTTGCCCGTCCATCCTTCACTATCTTCATTAGGACTTCTCGATGCTCATTGTAGTCTGGATGAAATACTTTAACGTTCATTGTGTGTCCGCCAATCATGTGCTTTGCGAGGTAATCTTGAGTGAACTGCTTCGGGAACCACTGGGAACCAAAAAGATTCAGACATTGTTGTCAAACAACTCATTATGGGCAGTAAAAAGAGAAGGCTGCAGGGTTTTTAATAACAATCTTCATCCCTTTCCTCACTTGATGCTGGTTCATGAATATCTCATTACCCCATACGCAGAAAGGGTCGAAGTGTGGATCTTTGGCAATGATAATGTACCTAAAAGCACCAAGTTAATATTAGAAGCTAAACAACAATTGAAAAATGATGTAGTACAACACTCCATTCATCCCATTATGTAAGATTTTATTACATGTATATCTAGACATCATCAGAACATTAAGGTAACACTCTTCCTTGTTGCTATGTTGCCTGAGATTGCATATTTAGTCATTCAGTACAATGCATGTTGCTAAACAACAATTGAAAAACGAAAAGGCATGTTGACTGCAATATCCTTAACAACAGCCAAATATCGTAATTCATAGTGGTATTGTTGAAACTGTTATTGATGAAATTGAACAGCACGGCAAAAAGTTGCACACATAGAGCATCACATTGTGAAGAACTGAAATAAACAAGTCATAAGGACATCTCTAGGCGATCCTTAAAAAGTTAAAGGACTAAAACCCTTAGTGGATATATATATATATATATATATATATATATATATATATATATATATATATATATATATATACTCCAGCAACTTTTGGCGTTTTATAGTCGATCCCTAAACTTAAGCATCGAAACTTCAATTTGATCAAGTTCAAAGCAGGTTTTGCATAACCGAACATAAAACATAAATTTAAACTAAGCTAAACTACTTTCGGTCGAAGTAGAGGTCGAGCCAATCCTTCCTCGTCATGTACGATGTGCCGCGGGACGGTTCCGGGCAGTACCGTCGTCGGGGTCATTGGGGGAAGGCACTCCTCCACTCATCGATGTCGATCTCCTTGTCCACGGGGCCCACCTCGACGCCCTCCGCGCTGTCGTCGCCACCGCCTTCGACCTTGTCATCAGAGGAGAGCGCGATAACCTGGCCGCCCTCTGTGCCGCTGTCCTCGCCGCCTTCGACCTCGTCATCGGAGGAGAGCATGATAACCTCGCCGCCCTCCATGCCGGCAAAGATCGCCCGCTCCGCCTCCATGAGCTCCGCGTGCTGCCAGCGGAGCTCTTGCATGTAGGCCTTGTTGACCGTGTGGAAGCTACCGAGCCACCGGCGAGTGTGGGTCTCTCGATCTGTAATCTCAGCAACCCACGTCCCCCACCACTGCTGTCGGACCCCGAGCTAGGACTTCGTCGGCTGCCGGGTCCGAGGGAGGATGGGGAAGTCCTCGAACCGGCATAGGGGCACGGCAGCGGGCGGATCAGGGGACCGACGATGGCGGATCGGGCCCGCGGAGGACGACGGGGACACCTCGGTGGCCACCTCGCCGGCGTCGGGTGAAAAGACCGCGATAAACCTCTTTTTGGCCATTGGCTCCTCGAGCTCCCCGGCACACGGGTAGAGGTTGAGGATGGAGGCGCCGGCGATGGCGGCGACCTACCAATGGTTTCGAGGGTTGTGTGTGTCTGTGTGAGCGGAGGTTTTGGGGTGTGTGTGGAGGGGGGGCAAGGTTGTGTTTGAGGAAATACTATGGCAAATGAAAATTTTACTAGGCGGGAGTAACAAGGCGGGGCTAGTGAAAATTTGAATCAAGGGCGAGCAGATATTTTTGAGATTGCGAGGGATGCAGAGGTGGGAGTAAAATGCCGGGGCTACTGAAAATTTGAATCAAGGGACTGAAGCAAAGCAGGAGTAACAGACATCGCACACGGTCCGCACATATTAATCGTGTGCAATCAAACATTAATACCTTCCATGCGCAGATATTTTCGAGATTGCGAGGGATGCAGAGGCGGGAGTTTTTGGGGAGTGAGCTAGTGTGCTTGACACGCCGGCTGTGGACTGTAGCCGACGCACCTTCTCGCGTAAGCCAAATTCGTACTATACACCAACGGTGCTCCAAGATATTTTGTGCTGCATCTCACACGGTTGGTGATAATAAACTATGTGGGATCTACTTGATTTGAATTAAAAAATGGGGTCACGGCGGCAATGGACGCTGTTTGAATTGCTGGACCTTTTATCTCCAGTGAACATGCAACTATGTGTGTGTCGTAAAAGAATTGGAATTATTCAGGGTTCGTTTGGAAATTTTATACATTAAACTGGTTTTCTAGCCATTTCACATGCACAATTCAAAATTAAACTACATGCACATGCTCCAACGCACCAAAGTTGGTTGAAAAATCACATGTGTGTCCTTGGGTGAATTTCTAGGTCCCATGCAAGAGATGGGAATGAATTTCAAACACCATGGCACTGTTGATTGCCGGCAAAACATTGAGATACCTGGTTTTTAAGTTCTAGTAAATCCAAAACTCGTCTGAAATTCATGAAACTTGGCATGCTATCATGGAGCGGCATCATCATGCCGTGGTCAAAATTTTGTCCCATTTGGGGCAGGTTTGGGTATAAGCTTCTCACAAACCAGAGCTTCTCACAACAAGCATGACACTTTCGATAGGGAACGTACCACCTTTGGGGACGGGACGATATCCATTGCCTCTTATTGCTTTCATAAAAGTTCTAGTGTCAACATAGAACAACAGGAGTGTTATGTTTATTCTTGGAATTTTTCGGGATTCATTTGGCCTTTTTTATACATTAACTGGGTTTTCTAGGCATTTTATGTGCATAATTCAAAAATTGAACTAGAAGCACATGCTCCAATGCACCAAAGTTGGTTGAAAAATCACATGTGTGTCCTTGGGTGATTTTCTAGGTCCCATGCAATAGATGGGAATGAAATTCAAACACCCTGGCACTGCTGATTGCCGGCAAAATGTTGAGATGCCTGGTTTTTAAATTCTAGTAAATCCAAAACTCGTCTGAAATTCATGAAAGTTGGCATGCTATCATGGAGCGGCATCAACATTCCATGGTAAAAAAATTGTCCCATTTGGGGCAGGTTCGGGTATAAGCTTCTCACAAACCAAAGCTTCTCACAACAAGCATGATGGTTTCGATAGGGAACGTCCCACCTTTGGGGACGAAACGATATCCATTGCCTCTTATTGCTTTCAAATTTTTTCTCGAGTCAACATAGAACAACAGGAGTGTTGTGTCAATTTTTGGGATTTTTCGGGGTTCGTTTGGACATTTTTATGCATTAACTGAGTTTTCTAGGCATTTTATGTGCATAAATCACATTTGAACTACATGCACATGCTCCAGTGCATATAAATTGGTTAAAAAATCACATGTGTGTCCTTGGGTGCGTGCTTAGGTCCCATGCAAGATACGAAAATGAATTTCAAACACCAGGGCACTGTTGATTGCGGGCAAAACGTTGAGATACCTGGTTTTTAAATTTTGGTAAATCCAAAAGTCGTCTAAAATTCATGAAACTTGACATGCTATCATGGAGCGGCATCAACGTGCCATGGTGAAAATTTTGTCCCATTTGGGACAGGTTTGGGTATAAGCTTCTCACAAACCAGAGCTTCTCACAACAAGCATGATGGTTTCGATAGGGAACGTACCACATTTGGGGACGGGACGATATCCGTTGCCTCTTATTGCTTTCAAAAAAAATAGTGTCAACATAGAGCAACAGGAGTGTTGTGTTTAATCTTGGAATTTTTCGGGGTTCGTTTGGCCTTTTTTATACATTAACTGGGTTTTCTAGGCATTTTATGTGCATAATTCAAATTTGAACTATAAGAACATGCTCCAATGCACCAAAGTTGGTTGAAATTTCACATGTGTGTCCTTGGGTGAATTTCTAGGTCCCATGCAAGAGATGGGAATGAAATTCAAATACCAGGGCACTGTTGATTGCCGGCAAAACGTTGAGATGCGTGGTTTTTAAATTCTAGTGAATCCAAAACTCGTCTGAAATTCATGAAACTTTGCATGCTATCATGGAGCAGCATCAACATGTCGTGGTACAAAATTTGTCCCATTTGGGGCAGGTTCGGGTATAAGCTTCTCACAAACCAGAGCTTCTCATAACAAGCATGATGGTTTCGATAGGGAACGTACCACCTTTGGGGACAGGGCAGTATCCGTTGCCTCTTATTGCTTTCAAAAAAGTTCTAGTGTCAACAAAAGAACAACAGGAGTGTTCTGTTTAATCTTGGAATTTTTCGGGGTTCGTTTGACCTTTTTTATACATTAATTGGGTTTTCTAGGCATTTTATGTGCATAATTCAAATTTCAACTACAAGCACATGCTCCAATGCACCAAAGTTGGTTGAAAAATCACATGTGTGTCCTTGGGTGATTTTCTAGGTCCCATGCAATAGATGGGAATGAAATTCAAACACCAGGGCACTGTTGATTGCTGGCAAAACGTTGAGATGCATGGTTTTTAAATTCTAGTGAATCCAAAACTCGTCTGAAATTCATGAAACTTGGCATGCTATCATGGAGCGGCATCAACATGCCATGGTAAAAAAATTCTCCCATTTGGGGCAGGTTCGGGTATAAGCTTCTCACAACAAGCATGATGGTTTCGATAGGGAACGCCCCACCTTTGGCGACAAAACGATATCCATTGCCTCTTATTGCTTTCAAAAATTTTCTAGTGTCAACATAGAACAACATGAGTGTTGTGTCAATTTTTGTGATTTTTCGGGGTTCGTTTGGACATTTTTATGCATTAACTGGGTTTTCTACGCATTTTATGTGCATAATTCAAATTTGAACTACAAGCACATGCTCCAATGCACTAAAGTTGGTTGAGAAATCTAATATGTGTCCTTGGGTGAATTTCTAAGTCCCATGGAAGAGATGAGAATGAAATTCAAACACCAGGGCACTGTTGATTGCCGGCAAAACGTTGAGATGCCTGGTTTTTATATTCTAGTAAATCCAAAACTCGTCAGAAATTCATGAAACTTGGCATGCTATCTTGGAGCGGCATCAACATGGCGTGGTAAAAAAATTGTCCCATTCGGGGCAGGTTCGGGTATATGCTTCTCACAAACCAGAGCTTCTCACAACAAGCATGATGGTTTCGGAAGGGAACGTCCCACCTTCGGGGACGAAACGATATCCATTTCCTCTTATTGCTTTATAAAAATTTCTCGTGTCAAGATAGAACAAGAGGAGTGTTGTGTCAATTTTTGTGATTATTAGGGGTTCGTTTGGACATTTTATGCATTAACTGAGTTTTCAATGCATTTATGTGCATAATTCAAATTTGAACTACATGCACACGCTCCAGTGCATATAAATTTGTTGAAAATCCAAATCTGTGTCCTTGGGTGCATGCAAGAAATGGGAGTGAATTTCAAACACCAGTGCGCCGTTGATTGCCGGCAAAACGTTGAGATACTTTGTTTTTAAATTATAGTAAATCTAAAACCCATCTGAAATTCATGAAACATGGCTCGCTCCCGTTGGTCTATATTAATGGCGCCGCCGAGCGGCCGCACCCCCCCATCCTCGCCACACACACAATTCCTCTCTCTCCGCCCGCATCCTTGACGCCGCTTTGAGTCCTCAAAGACGTCAGTGTACGAGGATGCCGCCGAAGCGCCCCATCGGAGGGAGTGGCGACACCGGGGCTACTAAAGCACCAAAGCACGGCGTGAATATGGAGGCAGAGGTTTCGGTCCTCACTGACGAGGTGGAGAACGAGGCTGCCAACAAGCACAGGCGGGTCGAGAAAGATGATAACCCACAAGTATAGGGGATCGCAACAGTTTTCGAGGGTAGAGTATTCAACCCAAATTTATTGATTTGACACAAGGGGAGCCAAATAATATTCTCAAGTGTTAGCAGTTGAGTTGTCAATTCAAGCACACCTGGATAATTTAATATCTGTAGCAAAGTATTTAGTAGCAAAGTAGAATGGAAGTAACGGTAACGGTGGCAAAAGTAACAGTAGCAGTTTTGTAGTAATTGTAACAGTGGCAACGGTAAAGTAACTAAGCAAAGATCAATATGTGAAAAGCTCGTAGGCATTGGATCGGTGATGGATAATTATGTCGGATGCGATTATTCATGCAACAGTTATAACATAGGGTGACGCAGAACTAGCTCCAATTCATCAATGTAATGTAGGCATGTATTCCGAATACAGTCATACGTGCTTATGGGAAAGAACTTGCATGACATTGATACGTCTCCAACGTATCTATTATTTTTTATTGTTCCATGCTATTATATATTCTGTTTTGGATGTTTAATGGGCTTTATTATACACTTTCATATTATTTTTGGGACTAACCTATTAACCGGAGGCCCAGCCTAAATTGCTGTTTTTCTGCCTATTTCAGTGTTTCGAAGGAAAAGAATATCAAACGGAGTCCAAACGGAATGAAACCTTTGGGAACGTGATTTTTGGAACAAACGTGATCCAGAGGACTTGGAGTGGACGTCAAGCAATCAACGAGGAGGCCACGAGGCAGGGGGTGCGCTTACCCCTGGGCGCGCCCTCCACCCTCGTGGGCCCCTCGTAGCTCTCCTGACCGACCTCCTTCACCTATATATACTCATATACCCTAGAAACATCATATACGGAGCCAAAACCCTATTTCCACCGCCGCAACCTTCTGTACCCGTGAGATCCCATCTTGGGGCCTTTTTCAAGGCGCTCAAGGGGGGCATTGATCACGGAGGGCTTCTACATCAACACCATAGCCTCTCCAATGATGTGTGAGTAGTTTACCTCAGACCTTCGGGTCCATAGTTATTAGCCAGATGGCTTCTTGCCTCTCTTTGGATCTCAATACAAAGTTCGCCTCGATTCTCTTGGAGATCTATTTGATGTAACTCTTCTTTTGCGGTGTGTTTGTCGAGATCCGATGAATTGTGGGTTTATGATCAAGATTATCTATGAACAATATTTAAATCTCCTCTAAATTCTTTTATGTATGATTGGTTATCTTTGCAAGTCTCTTCGAATTTATCAGTTTGGTTTGGCCTACTAGATTGATCTTTCTTGCAATGGGAGAAGTGCTTAGCTTTGGGTTCAATCTTGCGGTGCTCGATCCCTGTGACAGTTGGGGAAACGACACGTATTGTATTTTTGCCATCGAGGATAAAAAGATGGGGTTTATATCATATTGCATGAGTTTATCCCTCTACATCATGTCATCTTGCTTAAAGCGTTACTCCGTTCTTATGAACTTAATACTCTAGATGCATGCTGGATAGCGGTCGATGTGTGGAGTAATAGTAGTTGATGCAGGCAGGAGTCGGTCTACTTGTCACGGACGTGATGCCTATATACATGATCATACCTAGATATTCTCATAACTATGCTCAGTTCTATCAATTGCTGGACTATAATTCGTTTACCCACCATAATACTTATGCTATCTTGAGAGAAGCCACTAGTGAAACCTATGGCCCCCGGGTCTATTTACCATCATATTAATCTCCCGTCAACAAGCTATTTCTTTCGCCGTTTATTTTGCTTTCTTTACTTTTAGTCTTTATCATAAAAATACCAAAAATATTATCTTATCATCTCTATCAGATCTCACTTTTGCAAGTGACCTTGAAGGGATTGACAACCCCTTTATCGCGTTGGTTGCAAGGATCTTATTTGTTTGTGTAGGTGCGTGGGACTTGACCGTGGCCTCCTGCTGGATTGATACCTTGGTTCACAAAAACTGAGGGAAATACTTACACTACTTTACCGCATCACTCTTTCCTCTTCAAGGGAAAACCAACGCAGTGCTCAAGAGGTAGCAGACATCTTTTGTCCTACCCTCCCGTGGCAGCGGGGTCCTACTGGAAACTAAGGGATATTAAGGCCTCCTTTTAATAGAGTACCGGACCAAAGCATTAACACATAGTGAATACATGAACTCCTCAAACTACGGTCATCACCGGGAGTGGTCCCGATTATTGTCACTTCGGGTTGTCGGACCATCACACATAGTAGGGGACTAATGACTTGCAAGATAGGATCAAGAACTCACATATATTCATGAAAACATAATAGGTTCAGATCTGAAATCATGGCACTCGGGCCCTAGTGACAAGCATTAAGCATAGCAAAGTCATAGCAACATCAATATCAGAACATAGTGGATACTAGGGATCAAACCCTAACAAAGCTGACTTGATTACATGGTAAATCTCATCCAACCCATCACCGTCCAGCAAGCCTACGATGGAATTACTCACGCACGGCGGTGAGCATCATGAAATTGGTGATGGAGGATGGTTGATGATGACGATGGCGACGGATTCCCCTCTCCGGAGCCCTGAACAGACTCCAGATCAGCCCTCCCGAGAGAGTTTAGGGCTTGGCGGCAGCTCCGTATCGTAAAACGTAATGAATCCTTCTCTCTGATTTTTTTCTCCCCGAACGTGAATATATAGAGTTGGAGTTGAGGTCGGTGGAGCACCAGGGGGCCCACGAGGCAGGGGGCGCGCCCAGGGGGGTAGGCGCGCCCCCACCCTCGTGGACAGGGTGTGGGCCCCTGGCCTTGATTCTTTCGCCAGTATTTTTTATTAATTCTAAAAATATTCTCTGTGAAGTTTCAGGTCATTCTGAGAACTTTTCTTCCTGCACAAAAATAACTCATGGCAATTCTGCTAAAAACGGCGTCAGTCCGGGTTAGTTCCACTAGTCATCAACCCGTGCTTCTGCACGGGCTAGTTTAATCTCCACCAAATTGAGTAGACTATTATAAAATTGTATTAGAAAAATGGTCTGTAATGGTTCCGTAGTTACCTATTGGAAAATAAAAGTAGTTGAATTCTTTGAATTAGCTATTTCATATTAAACACTTTAAGTGTACACATATATGGTTACCGTGTTACAACTAACGACCCATGAATTTTAATTTATAAGCAGTAAGTTCAACCAATTTTCATCTTTGTATTAAATTCTTAGATTGGTCGTTTGATAGCTACCAATAACTCTTGTAAATTGTAACCATAAAGGTACATGTATTCTATCCATAATCACGTGTCAAAACTGACTTAGTTTTGTCTTTTTGAGTGGAACTGACATAGTTGTAGTATATGCATACGTGGGCTATCCATAACGTTTAAAAAAATGCAGCGTACATATACATGACAGACTTAACTAATGCCATTGGTACAGGTATGTTCATCTAAGATCTAATAGTCGTAGTTCCTTTTCGAAAACAGAAATAAGGCGCACATAGTTCTATCTTGTCATCGTTAATTGAGTTGTAATTTGAAGTGATCGACCTGCGTTTAAGTGAAGTTTGTAGGTTTGTTTTTGCTGCACTTAGAATTTTAAAAGAATGGCCTACGTTGCAAAATAATTTTATTCATAATAATATCTTACATTGAAATTTATATTTGAGTGCAATTATATTCCACATGTAGCAGTTAACATTTTTCGAAAAAGGGTGCTTTTTATTGACTCATACTGTAGTATCGAGCGATACAATCAAATGAGTACACACCCGGATATAGCAGTTAACATAGACGGGTGTTGAAGAAGCATTGCATTTGATTAACAGTACCTTTCCGTGTTCAGCTGATGTCCTTATGAAAATCTTACCACCAATTCTGTAGCGGCATATGGTTCCTACTTCCAACGGAAAACACAATTTTCGACCCAAAAATAGAACAAAAGACCGCAGAAAATAATAGCTCATTGGGAAGAATATGGATTGATTGGATTCTGATCCTTTTTGTAGTCCAACTACTAAGGTAGCTACGCATGAACCATATCATTGTTTTCAGAGCTTTTGCCTAAAGAGTAAAACACGACACCACAACAGTTAAACCCAGAGGCCTGAAGTATTTGATTTACATAAGCGACGCAGACAAGCAATTTAGATGGAGTACACCAGCATGATCCTTTCTAGAGCAAACAACATGTTAGACAAACACAGAACAGAAGGGTGATTGTTTCTGCTCACGAAAACAAATTAATCCAGAAACGAAGTGAAAGAAGATGCGTACCTCCTTGATGAAGAAAATCATTAATCCAAGAGCCATCGGTTCTTTCCGCATTCCTTAGTGTTGGTGATCATTACAAAAGGGCATTCACATATTTTGGCGCATACGATCGTAACTTTCTACCACGATACAATAAAAGGAATATTTTATCATGAAAACTAACCTTACCATGGTTTTGAGACTTGTGCATCAGCTGTTAACTCAATCTGTCCCTTGCGCCAAAATCCTGGCCTCCAAAGTTCACCACATGCCTACACCATAGCGACTTCCGCAAGCCGCCGTGCCGCTTCCATGGAGAAGAAAAATGAGGAAAAATTGAAGGAATGAACTGAGGGAAGTTTTCCTTAATAAAGTCTGCGTCATACAATCTATCCTTAAAGAGGACCTTCCTATAACAGAGATAACTAAGAATGCATAAAAATAGTAAACCAAGGTATCACACTTCAGGTAGCAAATTGCTTCTGCTGAAATCATCAACTGCCACTGCAAAGGCATGGTTATCTGTTTCCTGGTGCCACATCTGATTGTAGTTACCAAACACAATTAAAAAGTTACAAACCAAGAATCAAACATAAACAAACATAGGCACAAAATGTATTCTATTTACATGGTTTATCTGTACAAATCCATGGTTGTTGTGTAATTAAGAACAAATCTTTCATGAGGCAGATTTATCATGGGCTTCCGATAGTTGAAGATGTGTCTTAAGGTAATGACCTATGTTGGTTTGTGCCATTTGCTAGGGTTGAGTGTGCGGTCGAAGCTATATCCTGATCGCTACTTAATGGCTAAGGATAGAAGAAAGGTTTTCACTGAATAAATACATTCTTATTTCCTTTTGGCTGATAGATACTAACATTTGACTCAGTGATGGGCATAAATTGTGATTTTGCAAGAGAATAACATAAGAATATTAGAAGAAAGGTTATGAACAGTTATTGGTGGACAAATAGAATATCCCGGAAGAACTAATCATTATGAAAACAGAGGACTATCAGTGTAGTAGAAAACTTCTGATGTCCAGATGTAATGTTAGATACTCAAAAGAACTAATTAAGACCATCAAATTTTGTGTAGAATAGAGGGCTATCAAAAGTAATATTTAAGACTACAGTTGTGCAGATATACCTATTGCATTAGGAAATTTTGGAAATCACATAACAAAAAACACCATCACTTCCATTAACAAAATTCAAATATGAAGAATGAGCTCCATACTGATAAAATCCACATGACATACGTACAAACCTGCATGTTACTCCTATGCAAGGCATCAAACTTGAACACCACAGCCTGCAAATATACAATAAACTGAGAATATGATTTTCACATTACAGGCCACTTTCAGCAGGATGCAAAACTTCAAACCTGAACAGACGAGAGCAGAAAATAAACAGCGAATATAATTTCCACATTACAGGCCACCAATCTGAAACTTTGAACATAATTGGGACTAAAGAAGAAGTTGACACAGTTGTTCATGGATGCACTTGATTGATGATTTTTTCCCATTGTTCCAGCTGCTTCATGGCCAAGAACACCACAATATGAAATCACAGCCTGTCAGTCGCAGCCAATACAATTCCACATGCCTCCTCATGGGTCACATATCCGGCCCACGCAGAGCATGCTAGATAGAGTGAGGAGGGAGTCCATCAGGCTATGCTATATGGTAGTTGTATTGGAGGAGCTCAAGAATACGCCTGTGGGACAGGTGGACCTCGAAGAGGGGTGGCAGCTATACATGGCGGAGGAGAGCTATGGAAAGTGTGACGGATAAAAATTTCGGTCAACCTATTGGTGATTATATTACATACAAAGAACAAAATACTCCACCTATCAGAGATTAGATAACTATAATCAAATTGGAAAAGGAGGGGCCTGGGAGATGATCCTCCTCTTTGAGATCAGAAACTCAGATGAGACGATGGAGCTGCAGCTAATTTTTGGTAGGAGAACATAGCTTCTATATCAAACCCTCATGCTTCAGGTGAGACGATGGAGTAGCCTGATGCATAGAAAAGTTAGAAAGAGGCGTTTAAGGAGGGGTATGATTTTAGCGAGGAGAAGGGCAGAGGAAGACTCCTCTTTTTCTTTTTTCTTTTTTTTTGAAATGACTCCTCTTTTTCTTGACCCTACGTAGGACTCCTCTTTTTTTCCTCTTTTTCTCTAGTTGGACGTGGGGACTCCTTGAGGTAATGATGTATGGTTAGATTGGCATTACCCAGGATATCGAATGGTTATTATTTGTTTTTACAGGATTAAACGTGGAGCCTTTAATGGTGCTTCCAATTAGTAAATATAAGATATAAGATGTCTCTTTATCCTTAGATGTCAACGAATGTGAGGAAATAGACAATATAGTAGGCATGCTACATGGACATATGTTCCGAAAGTGATTTTATTATATAGTTGGCACTACAATACATGCTAATGTATTACAGTAGTTCACCAAAATAAGTTATGTATAAACGTGTAACCTACTTTGTTTGTTTTTGTCTCATTAGTAACTTATCTGGTACACTAATCTACAAGTTCAAACTTTCAGGAAGCTATGGAAAAAATGATTGAACATCCACAACCACCTGAAGGTGGCGAGGCTACCACAGGCACAATGTCACCTCTTGCTGCAGTGCATCAGTATCTCTCCACTAACTGTGCAAAAAGCACCTTCCTGCGTAATTCTGGGTTGGTTGTCAAGGTAACCACGTCCAAATTGCCCTCTTGAACAAAATCTTCCTGCTAAGCAGTGATATATCTGGGCTCCGCATGTAAGTCCAATCCCTAATGGACATCGTTTTGGAAACAAGAATAGTGGTTGACAAATGTCGTCAAGATATGAATGGTTTTGAAACCTGACTATCAGACATTAGCTTCGTTGTTCAAGAGCAATGGCGGAAAAAGGTGAAGATCGTGCTACTCCATCAGATTCTACAGCCTGAAACATTAGCACTCAGGTCAAATGATATGTGCTTCTATACATCTGAGGGTGCTTTTATCTGCAAGGACTGTAAACTTTATGCCAACAAGCCTTTTGTTGTGATACAGCATTTATGCTGCTGCCAAAGGCTGCAATAACTATGACACTATTTTTGTATAGTGTAGGTTTATCTTAGTAATGTATTCAGCCGAAAGCTTCGTAGGAACCCAGCATGCCAACATTCGTCGGGCCCATTCCAATTGGGCTAAAAACGATTATGGGCCGAAATTTGCATGTAGCCCACTAAAAATATCTGGGCCTAAATCAGCATAAGATTTCATATTTTTCTGGTAGGCATGTGCTCATAGTGGGCCTTTAATAGGCCTAAACATAATTTGGGCCCTCAGTAACAATAGGTTGTTTACAGGTGTAAATATCTCGAGCCCACAAAAAACATGGGCCTTTAAAAGACCGGAAGTGAGATTGGGCCCATTGACGATGTAGATCTTTCACAGGCCGAAATTTGGATGGGCCGTAAATGCGCCGACCTAATACATGGGCCTTTAACAAACCGGAAGTTCGGTCGGGCTAGATTATCGTCATTTTTATATGGGTCGTTAATGGGCCTGATGTGACGTTGGCCCACATATGGCCCATGGATTTTGTCCGACGTTAACAGGCCGAAAATCACAATAGGCCGAAAGTGGCCCAAATCTATGGCGGGCTACTAACAGGACGAATGTCAGACATGGCCGAATATGACCCAAATCATTCACGGTCGTTTACGGGCTGAAAGTTTCAATGGCCTTTAACAGGCTGGAAATACACCGGGCTGTAATTCGGCCCATATACTTAGCGGACTGTTAACGGGCAAGAAGTGATCATGGGCCGCGATGATGACAAGTTTAGGATAGGCCGTTGACGGGCCGATTTGACACTAGCCGTACGGGCCTTAACTGAGAATGTTGGGCCTTTATCTAGGCCGGCCCATTATGGTCCGCAAAATCTCGCGGGCCTTTAGCTGGGCCGGCCCATTATGGCACGCAAAATCTCGTGGGCCTTTAGCTGGGCCGGCCCTTTATGATACGAAAAATCTCGTGGGCCTTTTGCTGGGCTGGCCCATTATGGACCGCAAAATCTTGTGGGCCTTTAGTTGGGCCAGCCCATTTAAACTTTATGGGCCACTTTTGGGCCGGTCCACGTGTCAGCATATCATAGGCGCATCTCGCCCATTGGATGAGTGACACATGTGCCAACGCGGAGCTGACACGTGTTTCCGTCAGCCAATCAGAATTTTACACATGGAAAATCCCAATTGGTCCTGGCTGTTAACGGGTTACGGATCCAAAACCTGACCCGATAGCTTAACGGTGTTCCGTTACGGTGGATGCCACGTGTCGGTCACCCTTGATGAAAACACTTCTGTGACGCGCGATTTATCATCATGGAAGTGGACACTTCCGTGATGAAAATTTTGGTAATGTCATGGAACACTTCTACGACATCACAGGTATGACTATCTTGATTCTGTCATAAATTTGTCATGGATGTACATGCATGACAGAAAACGTGACCTACTGTGACAAATACGTATCATCACAGAAGTGTCTTTTTTTGTAGTGAACATAAACATAATTATGAACATCGAGATAAATAATATCATCTATTATTGCCTCTAGGGCATATCTCCTACACTATACCATATCATTTCTACAATTTATATTGAGCAATATAAGCCATAGAAAGTAGAAAATAAGCAAACTGTGCATTGAAAACAGAATCTGTCAGAAACAGAACAGTCTGTAATGATCTAAACAGCAATCACACTTCTGCTACTCCAAAAATTCTGAAAAATTAGGACAACCTAGGCAATTTGTATATCAATCTTGTGTAAAAGTTTTAGATCAAAAGCATGCTTCTGTGATTTTTTAAAATTCGGTCAATGAGCACAAAAGTTTCCGTTCTTCAGCAAGATCAAGTCAACTATCACCATAGATCATCCCAAAGGTCTTATTTGGCACTTTATTGAAAAAAAAGCTATAAAACATTATTAATACAGTAGCATAATCATGACAACACACAAAAATTGTAAGGATGATTATTGGGTTGTCTCCCAAAAAGTGCTATTGTTTAATGCCCCTACCTATGCATGTTATTTTAATGATACTCTTCCAAGCCCAATTTCAATGATAGTCTTATTCATACTCCAAAAGATATAAGTGAAATTCATGGAGCATTCTGCATTAATATAGATTTACCAATATCCAAGATCAAAATATATAAGTGAAGCACAGGAAGCATTCTATAAAGCCATACTCAAAAGATTTAAGTGAAGCACGAAGAGCATTCTATAAAGCCATACTCAAAAAATTAAGTGAAGCACAAAGAGCATTCTATAAAGCCATACTCAAAAGATTTAAGTGAAGCGCATGAAGCATTCTATAAATAAATGAAGGACTATCTCATACTAGCATGGTGCATAAAGGAAAATAAAGGAAAAATAAACTCAAAAGACACATATCATGTGAACAAAACAAAAACCGAGGTATACCGATAATTGTTGAGGAATAAACATGGGATGCCAACCGGGGCATCCCAAAACTTAGATGCTTGAGTATCCTTGAAATATTTATTTGGGGTGCCTTGGGCACCCCCAAGCTTGAACTCTTGCCTTTCCTTATTCTTCTCATATCGATAACTCCTCGATCTTCGAACACTTCATCCACACCAAACTTAACAAAAAAACCTTGTGAGATCCATTAGTATAATGAAGCAAATCAATACTTTTAGATACTGTTGTGAACTCATTCCAATTTCATATTAGCATTATATCTACTATATTTCAACTTCACCATGGCTCATACCCCTCGATTAAACCCATAGATTCATCAAAATAAGCGAACAACACATAGAAAACAGAATTTGTCAAAAACAGGACAATCTGTAGCAATCTGGAAACTTCTTATACTTCTGTAACTCCAAAAATTCTAAAGCATATGGACAAAATAAAATTTTTGTATAGAAGTACTGTGTAAACATTTCAGAAACTTTTGACGTTCCAGTAAAAAATGTAAATTCATGCACTATAGCCAAAGTTTCTGTTTTTGCACCACTCATAGCAAACAAGCACTCTAATCATCCTAAAACCAAAACTTCACACATTATTTTTATAATACAATGGATATATACAAGTGGATAATTATTTTTGAGGAACTTCCATGAAAAATTCTACATTGTTTCCATGAGCATGAACACATGTGTTCAAGGTCGACCCTCACTTCTCTAATGCATAACCTTCCAATCACTTCTCTTTTTGAAAAAAACAATTAGGCATAAGAGGCAAGTAATTTTTTGTATTTTGGATTCTTTAAAAAAAATCGTTTGTTTCACCCACAACTAAAGGAAACAAAAAGGGAAAACAAAATCTACTTAGTGAAGAAAGCAAACAAAGCTCACACGAGAATATCAACCCCATGCTATTGCTGCCCGGCAACGGAGCCAGAAAAGAGCTTGATAATCCCCAAGTGCAAGGAATCATCATAGCAATTTCCAAAGGTGGAAGTGATCAGTATGGAGTGTCGAACCCACAAGGAGCTAAAGGTAAGATCAATATTCTCTCAAGTCCTATTTGTCACTGATACGACTCTACGTACACTGAACGTTTGCTTTCATCTAGAAACGAGAAATAAAACTACGTTGTGGGCATGAAGAGGATAGCTTTGCATGATGTCATAGAACTAAAACACATAAATAGGTGATGGTAACATAAAGTTAGAATATATTAGTATATATTACAAATAGCAAATGTGGAATAATGATGGGTCGGTGTGCGGAATTTTCCTAGGCAATTGTTAACAAGATCGGTAATCATTATTGAAATTTCATATGAGGGAGAGGCATAAGCTAGCATACTTTCTCTACTTGGATCATACGCACTTATGATTGGAACTCTAGCAAGCATCCGCAACTACTAAAGATCATTAAGGTAAAACCCAACCATAGCATTAAAGTATCAAGTCCCCTTTATCCCATACGCAACAACCCCCTTACTCGGGTTTAAGCTTTTGTCACTCAAGCAACCCACTATAAGAGAATCATGAACATATTGAAACACCCTATACCCGAAATCCTTCTCGTGTGCGCAGCACAGAAGACACCATAGGACAGCCCCGAAATAAAACATACAACTCCAACCAATCTAGATCATCAATCAACCCAAAAGACAAAAGAAACTACTCAAAACATCATTGGATCATAATATGTGGCATAAACACCATGTTCAAGTAGGGAATTACAGCGGGGTGCGGGAGAGTGGACCGCGTAAAATAGATGAGGAAGGTTATGAAGATGGTGATGTTGATGAAGATGATCATCATGGCGATGGTTCCCCAGCGGCACTCCGGCGCCACCGAGAGAGCGGGGACAGAGTTTCCCCCTTGTGCTTTCTCCTCCATGGCCTCTCGCCTAGATTGGGAGAGGTTCTCCCTCTAGTCCTTAGCCTCCACGGTGATGATGGCCCCCTCCGGGTTCCTCCTCAATGGACTTCGTTCATGATGGCCCCCTCCGGCAGGGTGCCGGAGGGGGCCTAGATTGATTTTTCGTGGCTACAGAGGCTTGCGGCGGTGGAACTTTCGATCTAGGTTTCTTTTTGGGGGTTTTGGTATTTATAGGAATTTGCGGCGTCGATCTCACATCAAGGGGGTCCACGAGATGGCGGCAAGACAGGAGCACCCTCCCGGGGGGTAGGGCGCAGCCCCTACCTTGTCGTTGCCTCGGGACTCTTGTGGCCCAACATTGATGCCTCGGTGGTCTCTTTTGGTCCATAAAAAAATCACCGTAAATTTTCAGCCCATTCTGAGAAATTTTATTTCTGCACAAAAAATGACACCATGGTAGTTCTGTTGAAACAACGTCAGTCCAGGTTAGTTCTAATCAAATCATACCAAAATCAAATAAAATTGTTGTAAACATGGCATGAATACTTCATAAATTATAGATGCGTTGGAGACGTATAAATCTTCAGGAAGTTTTCCTCTAAAAACAATGCCAAGGGAGTCATTGGGGAATCATCAGACAATGACCTCAACACTCCGAGAATGAGGGAGGTGCGGCCGTGCGAATGGCCACATATTGCCTTCATCGAGCAGGTCGGGTTCCATCAAGATTTTGCCCAATTCGTTGCAAATGTTGGGATGGCCGACTTCCTCGCAGCTGAGTGTGACCAACACCACCTCCTTACAAATTCCTTTGTGCGAAATATTCATTTTCTGAGTAGGAACAATCCTCCTGAGGTGCGTTAATTTACATGCTGAAACCCGTCAGATACCGCTCACTGACTTTTGTGACATATGTTTGATCCCATCTGATGGGGAATTAAGGGAGCCTAGACCGGCAGAGTTTGGGGACTTCCTCCTCACTTTGACAGTGGGGGTGACAGAGGCGTGTCGAACGCCACTCCCACTAGTTTGCATTTTCCTTCTGTGCATTATTTTGCTTTATCCATCGCGAAGTGTTTAACTACTAGGGAGAAGATCAGTGCACTCAGTGCCCCCGAGCTCACCATTTTGCGCCGTACACTACACAATGATCACACCTTTAGCCTAGGGCTATTATTGCACACCGCCTGCACCTCAACAGAACTAAGGGAAAAATCCATGGTGGTATTCATGCCACTCGCCTAGTGATAAGTCTCCAAAGTATCTCTAATTGTTTATTGTTCCATGTTGTTATATTAGTCATAAAGAACTCACATACTTATTGCAAAAATCTAAAAGTTATCAAAGCAAGGTATTACGCACATGCTCCTAGGGGGATATATTGGTAGGAAAAGACCATCGCTCGTCCCCGACCGCCACTCATAAGGAAGACAATCAATAAATAAATCATGATCCAACTTCATCACATAACGGTTCACCATACGTGCATGCTACGGGAATCACAACTTTAACACAAGTATCTCTCAAATTCACAACTAATCCACTATCATGACTCTAATATCACCATCTTCATATCTCAAAACAATCATAAGGAATCAAACTTCTCATAGTATTCAATGCACTTTATATGAAAGTTTTTATTATATCCCTCTTGGATGCCCATCATATTAGGACTAAATTCATAACCTAAGAAAATTACCATGCTGTTCTAAAAGAATCTCAAAATAATATAAGTGAAGCATGAGAGTACACCTATTTATTCAAAATAAAACACCGCCGTGCTCTAAAAAGATATAAGTGGAGCACTAGAGCAAATGACAAACTAATCCAAAAGATATAAGTGAAGATCAATGAGTAGTCGAATAATTGTGCAACTATGTGAAGACTCTCTAACATTTAAGAATTTAAGATCTTGTAATATTATTAAAAATAATAAAAATAAAATAAAATAAATTGACGCTCCAAGCAAAACACATATCATGTGGTGAATAAAAATATAGCTCCAAGTAAAGTTACCGATAGACGAAGACGAAAGAGGGGATGCCATCCGGGGCATCCCCAAGCTTAGGCTCCTGGTTGTCCTTAAATATTACCTTGGGGTGCGTTGGGCATCACCAATCTTAGGCTCTTGCCACTCCTTTTTCCATAGTCCATCGAATCTTTACCCAAAACTTGAAAACTTCACAACACAAAACTCAACAGAAAACTCGTAAGCTCCGTTAGTATAAGAAAATAAAACCACCACTTAGGTACTGTTATGAACTCATTCTAAATTCATATTGGTGTAATATCTACTGTATCCCAACTTCTCAATGGCTCATACCCTCCGATACTACTCATAGATTCATCAAAATAAGCAAACAACACATAGAAAACAGAATCTGTCAAAAACAGAACAGTCTTTAGTAATCTCTAACTTTCGAATACTTCTGTAACTCCAAAAATTCTGAAATAAATTGGTGAACGTGAGGAATTTGCCTATTAATCTTCTCCAAAAATAATCAACTCAAAAGCACTCTTCTGTAAAAAACAATGGCAGCTAATCTCGTGAGCGCAAAGTTTCTGTTTTTTACAGCAAGATCACATCAACTTTCACCCAAGTCTTCCCAAAGGTTCTGCTTGGCACTTTATTAAAACAAAAGATATAAAACATGATTACTACAGTATCTTAATCATGTGGACACACAAAAACAGTAAGGGTAAATATTGGGTTGTCTCCCAACAAGCGCTTTTCTTTGATGCCTTTTTAGCTAGGCATGACGATTTCAATGATGTTCACATAAAAGATAAGAATTGAAACACAAAGAGAGCAACATGAAGAATTTGACTAGCACATTTAATTTAAGTCTAACCCACTTCCTATGCATAGGGATTTTGTGAGCAAACAACTTATGGGAACAAGAAACAACTAGCATAGGAAGGAAAAACAAGCAAATTTTCAAGATTTTCAACACATAGAGAGGAAACTTGATATTATTGCAATTCCTACAAGCATATATTCCTCCCTCATAATAAATTACACTAGCATAATGAATTAATTCAACAATATAACCATCACATAAAACATTCTTTTCATGATCTACATGCATAGAAATTTTACTACACTCCACATAAGCAAAATTCTTCTCATTCGGAATAGTGGGAGTTGATACGTCTCCAACGTATCTATAATTCATGAAGTATTCATGCTATTACATTATCCATTTTGGATGTTTATGGGCTTTATTAAACACTTTTATATTACTTTTGGGACTAACCTATTAACCCAGAGCCCAAAGGCGAAGTTCTGCTTTTTCCCTTGTTCCAGTGTTTCGAAGATAAGGGATATCAAACGGAGTCGAAACGGAATGAAACCTTCTGGAGAAGTTATTTTTGGAAGGAAAGCAACCAGGGAGACTAGGAGTCCATGTCAAGAAAGCAACAAGGAAGGCACGAGGCAGGGGCGCGCCCATCCCCCTGGGCGCGCCCTCCACCCTCGTGGGCCCCTCGTGGCTCCCCTGACGTACTTCTTCCTCCTATATATACCAATATACCCTCAAACCATCGAGGAACATAATAGATAAGGAGTTCCGCCGCCGCAAGCCTCTGTAGCCACCAAAAACCAATCGGGACCCTGTTCCAGCACCCTGCCGGAGGGGGGAACCCTCACCGGTGGCCATCTTCATCATCCCGGCGCTCTCCATGACGAGGAGGGAGTAGTTCACCCTCGGGGCTGAGGGTATGTACCAGTAGCTATGTGTTTGATCTCTCTCTCACGTGTTCTTGATTTGGCACGATCTTGATGTATCGCGAGCTTTGCTATTATAGTTGGATCTTATGTTGCTTCACCCCCTCTACTCTCTTGTAATGGATTGAGTTTTTCCTTTGAAGTAATCTTATCGGATTGAGTCTTTAATAATTTAAGAACACTTGATGTATGTCTTGCCGTGCGTATCTGTGGTGACAATGGGATATCACGTGATTCACTTGATGTATGTTTTGGTGATCAACTTGCGGGTT
This sequence comes from Aegilops bicornis, assembly GCA_021605145.1. Classification (NCBI taxonomy): domain Eukaryota; kingdom Viridiplantae; phylum Streptophyta; class Magnoliopsida; order Poales; family Poaceae; genus Aegilops; species Aegilops bicornis. Next base: position 33,079,200 of record CM038670.1, read on the forward strand.
CCGCCCATGAACCTATGCATAGGGGTTGGCACGTTTCGTCTTGATTCTCCGGTAGAAACTTTGGGGCACTCTTTGAGGTTCTATGTGTTGGTTGAATAGATGAATCTGAGATTTTGTGATGCATATCGTGTAATCATACCCCACGGATACTTGAGGTGACATTGGAGTATCTAGGTGACATTAGGGTTTTGGTTGATTTGTGTCTTAAGGTGTTATTCTAGTACGAACTCTAGGGCTGTTTGTGACACTTATAGGAATAGCCCAACAGATTGATTGGACAGAATAACTTTGAGGTGGTTTCGCACCCTACCATAATCTCTTCGTTTGTTCTCCACTATTAGTGACTTTGGAGTGACTCTTTGTTGCATGTTGAGGGATAGTTATATGATCCAATTATGTTATTATTATTAAGAGAACTTGCACTAGTGAAAGTATGAACCCTAGGCCTTGTTTCAACGCATTGCAATACCGTTTAGGCTCACTTTTCTCGCTTGTTACTTTGCTGTTTTATATTTTCAGATTACAAAAACCTCTATCTACCATCCATATTGCACTTGTATCACCATCTCTTCGCCGAACTAGTGCACCTATACAATATACCATTGTATTGGGTGTGTTGGGGACACAAGAGACTCTTTGTTATTTGGTTGCAGGGTTGTTTGAGAGAGACCATCTTCATCCTACGCCTCCCACGGATTGATAAACCTTAGGTCATCCACTTGAGGGAAATTTGCTACTGTCCTACAAACCTCTGCACTTGGAGGCCCAACAACGTCTACAAGAAGAAGGTTGCGTAGTAGACATCAAGCTCTTTTCTAGCAGGTGCACAAGTTTGATCAATGATAATTTCAATCACCTTTTCTAGCATCATTATCTAACAGTAGCTCAACTCATAGAACTTTGCATGATCAAGTAACAAACTATTCACATGTTAAAGTATAGATCATAAACTTTCTTGAAAACTAACAAACCGTGTTATTAGTCATCAAACAATTACAATTCATCTTATTGTCAGGAAGAGTCTATGTCAGAGCTTTGGTTCAGCAAACTTCACATACTCAACTATCATTTAGTCTTCCATGATTGCAACCACTCAAAGCATATTTTTAGAACAAATAGTATTCATTGAACACAGAGAAAGATAGGGGCTTAATGTTTCGCCTCCCAACCTTTTACCTCAAGGGTAATGTCAACAGTAATAATACATGCTCAAATATATTTGAATGGCCATATATGCTTAGATCTTTCCATCACATGATGCTTGCCAACTAAAGAGTAGGTTGGAATGAGAAGGAATACTACTGACTCTTGCATAAAAGTAAAAGATAGGCCCTTCACAGAGGGAAGCAGGGATTTGCAGAGGTGCCAGAGCTCGAAGCAAAAACAGAGATGAAAATAATTTTGAGAGGTATGCTTTCATTGTCAACATAACGACCAAGAGTTCCCAATATCTTCCATACTAGATACATCATAGGCGGTTCCCACGCAGAAAGGTAAATATTTTACTCCCCCTCCACCAACGATCACACTCCGTGGCTTGTCCGAAACAACGGGTGCCGTCCAACTTTCAACAATCCTGGGGGAGTTTTGTTTAAATTATTTGTGAATTTGTTTTTGATCTTTTGATCATAGGACTGGGCATCCCAGTTACCAGCCATTTTCTCATGAATGGTGAGCGAAGTCCACTCATCGTGAGAATAACCCACCTAGCATGGAAGATACTGGTAGCCCCTAGTCGCTACATGAGCGATTCGGGCATACAAAACAGATTATTATTTGAAGGTTTAGAGTTTGGCACATGCAAATTTACTTGGAACGGCAGGTAAATACCACATATAGGCAGATATGGTGGACACTCATGGAAGAAACTTGGTTCAAGGATTTTGGATGCACAAGCAGTATTCCCGCTTAGTACAGATATTTTGGCTAGCAAAGGATTCTAAATAGCAAGCACCACATGTTAGAGGATCCATAACAATATAACTTCTATACAAATATACCCAAGCATAACTCATTATGTTGTCTTCCTTGCCCAACTTCAACTAATTTGCTCAGGTTTGAAAATAATTAATGGGGCTCACAATCATAGAAGATGTCCAAGATAGTATATTTATATGTGAAATCTCTCTTCCTTCAATATTCTTTCATGAACTGTTTGAGTGACCAATACAATGTTTGCTAACCTTAAAAAAAATTACCACCTCTACTTCTTATATGTGAAGTCATTACTCCCCATAAGATAAACATAAGAAGCATATATAATTTCAGATTTATGACATTCAAATCATTCAACCATTTACTCGTAGGATATAAGTGAAGCACACGAGTAAATGACAAACTACTCCAAAAAGATATAAGTGAAGATCAATGAGTAGTTAAATAATTATTTAGCTATGTGAAGACTCTCTCTCATTTAAGAATTTCAGATCTTGGTAACTTATTCAAACATCAAGCAAATCTAAAGAAAATAAAATGACGCTCCAAGCAAAACACATATCATGTGGTGAATAAAAATATAGCTCCAAGTAATGTTACCGATGAACGAAGACGAAAGAGGGGATGCCATCCGGGGCATCCCCAAGCATAGGATATTGGTTGTCCTTGAATATTACCTTGGGGTGCCTTGGGCATCCCCAAGATTAGGCTCTTGCCACTCCTTATTACATATTCCATTGAATCTTTACCCAAAACTTGAAAACTTCACAACACAAAACTTAACAGAAGATCTCGTGAGCTCCATTAGCGAAAGAAAACAAAACACCACTTCAAGGTACCATAATGAACTCATTCTTTATTTATATTGGTGTAATATCTACTGTATTCCAACTTCCCTATGGTTCATACCCTCCTATACTACTCATAGATTCATCAAAATAAGCAAACAACACATAGAAAACAGAATCTGTCAAAAACAGAACAGTCTGTAGTAATCTGTAACTAACACAAACTTCTGCAACTCCAAAAATTCTACCAAAATAGGAAGACCTAGATAATTTGTTTATTTGTCTACTGAAATTGTAATCAGTATTTTATCACGTTCTGGTGATTTTTAACAAATGTTTTCGTGAACAGAAAGTTTCTGGAATTTTCACCAAGATCAAATAACTACCATCCAAGAAGATCCTATAGGTCTTACTTGGCACAAACACTAATTAAAACATAAAACCACATCTAACCAGAGGCTAGATGGATTATCTATTCCTAAACAGAACCAAAAAGCAAGAAACTGAAATATAGTTGGGTTGCCTCCCAACAAGCGCTAACGTTTAACGCCCCTAGCTAGGCATGATGATTTCAATGATGCTCACATAAAAGATAAGAATTGAAACATAAAGAGAGCATCATGAAGAATATGACTAGAACATTTAAGTCTAACCCACTTCCTATGCATAGGAATTTTGTGAGCAGACAACTTATGGGAACAATAATCAACTAGCATAGGAAGGTAAAACAAGCATAACTTCAAGATTTTAAGCACATAGAGAGGAAACTTGATATTATTGCAATTCCTACAAGCATATATTACTCCCTCATAATAATTTTCAGTAGCATCATGAATGAATTCAACCATATAACCATGAAATAAAGAACTATTTTCATGATGCACAAGCATAGAAATTTTATTACTCTCCACATAAGCAAATTTCTTCTCATGAATAGTAGTGGGAGCAAACTCAACAAAATAACTATCATGGGAAGCCTAATCCAATTGAAAATTAAAATCATGATGAAAAGTTCCATGGTTATCATTGTTCTTAACAGCATACATGTCATCACAATAATCATCATAATAGCAACTTTGTTATCATAATCAATTGGAACCTCTTCCGAAATAGTGGATTCATCACTAAATAAAGTCATGACCTCTCCAAATCCACTTTCATCAATATAATCTTCATAAATAGGAGGCATGCTTTCATCATAATAAATTTGCTCATCAAAACTTGGGGGACAAAAAATATCATCTTCATCAAACATAGCTTCCCCAAGCTTGTGGCTTTGCATATCATTAGCACCATGGATATTCAAGGAATTCATACTGACAACATTGCAATCTTGCTCATCATACAAATATTTAGTGCCAAACATTCTATAGAATTCTTCTTCTAGTACTTGAGCACATATTTATTTTCCATCATACTCACGAAAGATATTAAAAATATGAAGCGTATGAGGCAAACTCAATTCCATTTTTTTATAGTTTTATTTTATAAACTAACTAGTGATAAAGCAAGAAACAAAAAGATTCGATTGCGAGATCTAAAGATATACCTTCAAGCACTCACCTACCCGGCAACGGCGCCAGAAAAGAGCTTAGTTGACGGGGTGTGAGTGCCACTTACCTAGCCTCCCCGGCAATGGCACCAGAAAAGAGCTTGATGTCTACTACGCAACCTTATTCTTGTAGACATTGTTGGGCCTCCAAATACAAAGGTTTCTAGAACAGTAGCAAATTTCGCTCAAGTGGATGACCCAAGGTTTATCAATCCGTGGGAGGCGTAGGATGAAGATGGTCTCTCTCAAACAACCCTGCAACCAAATAACAAAGAGTCTCTTGTGTCCCCAACACACCCAATACAATCTTAAATTTTATAGGCGCACTAGTTCGGCGAAGAGATGGTGATACAAGTGCAATATGGATGGTAGAAGAGGTTTTTGTAATCTTAAAATATAAAAACAGCAAGGTAAGTAATGATAAAAGTGAGCGTAAACGGTATTGCAGTGCTAGGAAACAAGGCCTAGGGTTCATACTTTCACTAGTGCAAGTTCTATCAACAATAATAACATAATTGGATCATATAACTATCCCTCAACATGCAACAAAGAGTCACTCCAAAGTCACTAATAGCGGAGAACGAATGAAGAGATTATGGTAGGGTACGAAACCACCTCAAAGTTATTCTTTTCGATCAAGTGTCACAAACAGCCCTAGAGTTCGTAGTAAAATAACACCTTAAGACACACATCAACCAAAACCCTAATGTCACCTAGATACTCCAATGTCACCTCAAGTATCTGTGGGTATAATTATACGATATGCATCACACAATCTCAGATTCACCTATTCAACCAACACATAGAACCTCAAAGAGTGCCCCAAAGTTTCTACCGGAGAGTCAAGACGAAAACGTGAGCCAACCCCTATGCATAGGTTCATGGGCGGAACCCGCAAGTTGATCACCAAACCATACATCAGGTGAATCAATAGAATAACCTATTGTCACCACGGTTATCCCACGCAAGACATACATCAAGTATTCTCGAATCATTAAAGACTCGATCCGATAAGATAACTTCAAAGGGAAAACTCAATCCATTACTAGAGAGTAGAGGGGGAGAAACATCATAAGATCCAACTACAATAGCAAAGCTCGTGATACATCAAGATCGTATCACCTCAAGAACACGAGAGAGAGAGAGAGAGAGAGAGATCAAACACATAGCTCTTTGGTGCATACCCTCAGCCCCGAGGGTGAACTACTCCCTCCTCGTCATGGAGAGCGCCGGGATGATGAAGATGGCCACCGGTGAGGGATCCCCCCTCCGGCAGGGTGCTGGAACAGGGTCCCGATTGGTTTTTGGTGGCTACAGAGGCTTGCGGCGGCGGAACTCCCGATCTCTTCTGTTCCCCGAAGGTTTTAGGGTATATTGGTATATATAGGAGGAAGAAATATGTCGGGGGAGCCACGAGGGGCCCACGAGGGTGGAGGGAGCGCTCAGGGGGGTGGGCGTGCCCCCTGCCTCGTGCCTTCCTCGTTGATTCCCTGACGTGCACTCCAAGTCCCCTGGATTGCTTCCGTTCAAAAATAACTTTTCCGAAGGTTTCATTCCGTTTGGACTCCGTTTGATATTCCTTTTCTACGAAACACTGAAACAAGGGAAAAACAGAAACTGGCACTGGGCTCTGGGTTAGTAAGTTAGTCCCAAAAATAATATAAAATTGCATAGTAAAGCCCATTAAACATCCAAGATGGATAATATAATAGCATGACTACTTCATAAATTATAGATACGTTGGAGACGTATCAAGGGTGAACTACTCCCTCCTCGTCATGGAGAGCGCCGGGATGATGAAGATGGCCACCGGTGATGGATCCCCCCTCCGGCAGGGAGCCAGAACAGGGTCCCGATTGGTTTTTGGTGGCCACAGAGGCTTGTGGCGGCGGAACTCCTGATCTAGGTTTCTTTTCGGGTGTTTTTGTATTTATAGGAATTTTTGGCGTCGGGGACAAGTCGGGGGGGGGGGGGGGGTCTCCGAGTCATCCATGAGATAGGGGGCGCGCCCAGGGGGGTAGGGCGCGCCCTCTACCCTCGTGGATGGCTCGGGACTCTTCTAACCCAACTCTTTTACTCCGAGGGCTTCTTTTGGTCCATAAAAACTCATCAAAAATTGGCACGTCAATTGGACTCCGTTTGGTATTCCTTTTCAGTAAAACTCAAAAACAAGGAAAAAACAGAAACTAGCACTGGGCTCTAGGTTAATAGCTTAGTCCCAAAAATCATATAAAACAGCATATAAATGCATATAAAACATCCAAGATGGATAATATAATAGCATGGAACAATCAAAAATTATAGATACATTGGAGACGTATCATTGATCCCAGTGACAGAAGGGGAACCGACACGTATGTATCTTTGCTACTAAGGATAAAACGATGGGGTCTATCTCTACATACATAGATCTTGTCTACATCATGTTATCATTCTTATTAAATTACTCCATTTCTCCATGAACTTAATACACTAGATGCATGCTGGATAGCAGTCGATGTGTTGAGTAATAGTAGTAGATGCAGGCAGGAGTCGGTCTACAAATCTTGGACGTGATGCCTATATAATGATCATTGCCTGGATGTTGTCTTGATTATTTGAAGTTCTATCAATTTCCCAACAGTAATTTGTTCACCCACTGTTTGCTATTTTTCTCGAGAGAAGCCACTAGTGAAACCTACGGCCCCCGTGTCTCTTCCTCATATATTTGCCTTTGCGATCTACTTTTCCTTTGCATTTATTTTTAGATCTATTAAACCATAAATACAATAAATACTTTGCTGCACTTTATTTTATTTGTGATCTATTTATTCAATCTATTACAACTTTATCCCGTCCACGCGCCAATTTCTGGCGCCGTTATCCGAAAGGGATTGACAACCCCTTTAACACGTCGGGTTGCGAGTGGTTGTTATTTGTGTGCAGGGGCTATTTATGTTGTGTTGCTTGGTTCTCCTACTGGTTCAATAACCTTGGTTTCATCACTGAGGGAAATACCTACCATCGTTGTGTTGCATTATCCCTTCCTCTTTGGGGAAATACCGACGTAGTCCTAGCCGACATCAAAAGGAATTTCTGGAGCCGTTGCCGGAGAGGATCTTCAACATATACCAGGTTCCTAATCACAAATGTCATCTCCTCGCAATTTACATTATTTTCTATTTGCCTCTCATTTTCCTCTCCCCTACTTCACAAAAATTTGTCGTTTTATTCGCCCCTCTTTTCCCGTTCGCCGTTTTCTTGCCGGATTTGTCTTTTAGTGCAATCTTGTTGTGTGGTCATCATGACTCAAGAGAACACCAAGTTATGTAATTTCTCAAATACCAACAACAATGATTTTATCGGCACTCCGATTTCTCCTCCCGCTACTAGTGCGGAGTCTTGTGATAATAATGCTGCTTTGCTGAATCTTGTTATGAAAGATCAATTTTCCGGTACTCCTAATGAGGATGTCGCGTCCCATCTTAATACCTTCGTGGAATTATGTGATATGCCAAAGAAAAAAGATGTGGACAATGATGTGGTGAAGATGAAACTATTTCCGTTTTCTTTGCGTGATTCTACAAAAATTTGGCTCTCTTCTTTGCCTCGCAATAGTATGATTCTTGGAATAAGTGCAAAGATGCTTTTATCACTAAGTATTATCCGCCCGCAAAAATTATTTCCCTTAGAACCCAGATCATGAATTTCAAGCAACTTGAACATGAGCATGTTGCACAATCTTGGGAAAGGATGAAAATGATGCTAAGGAATTGCCCCACTCATGGGTTAAATCTTTGGATGATCATACAAAAAATTTATGCAGGATTGAATTTTGTTTCCTGTAATCTTTTAGATTCCGCCGCGGGTGGTACTTGTATGGAAATTACTTTGGGTGAAGCCACCAAATTACTTGATAATATTAGGCAAATTATTTGCAATGGCATACCGAAAGAGCTCCTACTAGTAAAAAAGTTAATTCGGTTGAAGAAATTTCTTCTTTGAGTGAAAAAGTTGATGCTCTTATGAAATTGGTTGCTAGTAAAAGTGCTCCTATTGATTTTAATGATATGCCTTTGTCTACTTTGATAGAGAAAAATAGTGATGCCATAGATGTAAATTTTATTTCTCAAAATAATTTCAACAACAATGCTTATAGAGGTAATTTTAATCCTAGGCCTTTTCCTAGTAATTCCTCTAATAATTATGGCAATTCCTATGGAAATCAATCTTAAAATAATAATAGGAACACCTCTTATCTTGAGAATAATATTAAAGAATTTATCAACACGCAAAAAGTTTTCAACACTTCCATAGAAGAAAAGTTGAGTAAGATTGATGTGGAATAATATTAAAGAATTTCTCATGATGTGGAAAACCTCAAGATGAAAATGTTTGTGCCTAAGGTTGATTAATCAATTAAAGATCTTTATGTTTCTATGGACGAAAGTAAGAAAAGAACCGCTATGCTTAGAGCTAAAAATGAATTTTTAGAAAAAGCCTTTTCTAGTGATTACTTTCGCAAAAGTGATGAAGATCTTAAAATGATTGGTGTTTCTTCTATTGATTCCTTGTTTAGTAAAGTTAAGATTGATGAAAAAGGGCTGGAGAAGAGTCAACCTTAGCTAGAAGGCGTACCGATAATTCAGAGGGTGAAAATCTTGTTGAGAAAACTGATGAAAGTGGGTTTGAAGAGGTCAAAACTTTAGCTAGTGATGTGCCCACTCTTTTGGATTACAAAGACTTTAATTATGATATTTCCTCTTTGATTGATTGTATTTCTTTGTTGCAATCCATGATAAATTTACCCCATTCCTATGAACAAAATAAAGCTTTTACTAAACATATTGTTGATGCTATGATGAAAGCTTTTGAAGAAAAAATGGAATTAGAAGTCTCAATTCCTAGAAAGTTGCGTGATGAATGGGAACCTACTATCAAAGTCAAGATTAAAAATTATGAGTGTTTTGCTTTGGGTGACTTGGGTGCTAGTGTTTCTACAATCCCGAAATCTTTATGTGATGTGCTTGGTCTTACCGATCTTGAAGAATGCTCTTTAAATTTGCACTTGGCGGATTCTACTATTAAAAAGCCTATGGGAACAATTAATGATGTTCTTATTTTTGCAAATAGGAATTATGTGCCCATAGATTTTATTGTTCTTGATATTGATTGCAATCCGTCTTGTCCAATTATTCTTGGTAGACCGTTTTTATGCACTATCGGTGCTATGATTGATATGAAAGAAGGCAATATTAAATTCCAATTTCTTTTGAGGAAGGGTATGGAACACTTTCCTAGAACAAGAATTAGGCCAATTTATGAATCAATCATGAGAGCATCTTATGGATCTCGAAACAAAGATGACAAAACTTAGATCCTTGCTTTATGCCTAGCTAAGGGCGTAAAACTATAGCACTTGTTGGGAGGCAACCCAATGAATAAAATTTATTTTTGCTTTTTGCTTTCTACTCTTGAGTGTTTACACAATTATGCTTCTGTTATGATTGTGTTTTTTGTGTTTCAATTAGTGTTTGTGCCAAGTAAAGTCTTTAGGATCTTCTTGGGTGATAGTAGTTTGATCTTACTGAAAACAGAAACTTTTGTGCTCACGAAAACAATTCTTATTTTTAACCAAAGCATGATAAAATACCAAAAAATTCAGTAGATTAATATACAAATTACCAAGGTCGTCCTAATGTTTTAGAATTTTTGGATATCCAGAAGTATTCGAACAAATCAGATTGCTACAGACTGTTCTGTTTTGGCAGATTCTGTTTTCTTTGCGTTGTGTGCTTATTTTGATGGCTCTATGGTTTTCTTTGATGAGTTTTTGCCATAGAAAAGTTGAAATACAGTATATATAATGCAAAAATAAAATATGAATTGGTTTGATACAGTACTTATAGTAGTGATTTATTTTTCTTACACTAACGGCTCTCACGAAGGTTTTGTTGAGTTTTGTGTGATTGAAGTTTTCAAGTTTTGGGTTATCTCACGATGGATGAAGGAATAAGGAGTAAGAAGAGCCTAAGCTTGGGGATGCCCCGGCATCCCAAGCTATTATCCAAAAATGAGCAAACAACTAAGCTTGGGGATGCCCCCGAGTGGCATCCCCTCTTTCTTCTAACGACCATCGGTATTTTACTAGAAGCTATATTTTTATTCGTCACATACTATGTGTTTTGCTTGGAACGTCTTGTATGATATGAGTCTTTGCTTGTTTTATTTCTTGTTTTAAGTCTTGATTCCTTACTGGACACACCTATTTGAGAGAGCCAAAATTATGCCATGACTTGTTAGAATTGCTCTTTATGCTTCACTTAAATCTTTTATGAGCTATGGACTTGCTCTAGTGCTTCACTTATACCTTTTTTAGAACGGTGTGCTTTAGTATTTTTGAAGAAATGCTCTCTTGCTTCACTTAGATTTACTTGAGAGTTAATAAAATTTTCAAGAAAGTCTCTCTTGCTTCACTTAAATTAATTTGAGAGAAAGAAAAAATTATGCTCATGATCTTGACTTATATTTGTTTGAGCTTGTCAAAAGCAACATATGAAAATTAGTTCCAAAGTGATAGATATCCAAGAAGGATACAATAAAAACTTTCACGGAGATCATTGGACAAAATAAACTTGATTCTTAGCCATAGTTTTGAGATATGATGATGTGATATGTGAGCTATGTTGATGAGTAATTATGCTTTAGTAAGAATATTGGTGTTAAGGTTTGTGAATCCATATGCAAGCACGAAAGTCAATAATTATGCAATGAAGTTATATCCTACTTGAGGTGCATTATTCAATGTTAATTATGCTTAATGGTTGCTTATGAGATTATTCGTTTCTTGGTTGGTCGCTTCTCAATCTTTTGCTAGCCTTCATTTTGCACTAAGTATGATCTCTACTTGTGCATTCAAAAACCTTTAAACCAGTTTTGCCACATGATAACACTATATCTACCTATATGCGGTATTCTTTTGCCATTCTAAGCAAATTTATATGTGTCATCTCTAATTTTCAAAATAAACTTCTCTTTTGTGTGTTCGTTCCGCTCACGGAGCGGTGATGGGTGGCTAATATTTTCCATGCTAGATGTGTTATTCTCACGATGAGTGTTTATTCACTTGTCATTGCACGAGAGTAAGGCAAAGGTATTAGGGTTGCCCAGTCCCGAAATTGAAAATGAATTTACTTTATGTTGTCAAATAATAAATTCCTTGGAAAGTGTTGTATGGAGGGCAACCGTGGATACGGCTAGCCATGGAAAGTGAAAGTATGGTTGAAAAAGGAATAAACTTTATTTTCTGTTTGGGAACCGCCTTTGATATATCTAGCATGGAAAGTGTTGGGAACTCTAAGTCATTTTCATTGGTGGGAAGGATACACCTCCCAAAATGTTTTTTACCTCTAAATTTTTCGCTTTGAGCTCTGGCACCTCTACAAATCCCTACTTCCCTCTGTGAAGGGCCTTTCTTTTACTTTATGCAATTTTTATTTTTGAATTTGAGTCTCCATCTTCTCTAATAAAAGCGCCAACTAGGAGGCAACATGATCGCACTTGAGTATTGGGTGCAGTTAATATGCGAGTGTGTTTCATGAATGGATCAATGGTTGAGCATGATGGGCTAGGGATAACTTATTTTAGCGTTGATATTTTGAAAGACATGGTTGCTTGTTGATATGCTTGAGTATTTAAATTATCATGTCAAAACTAGACTATTGCTTTGAATCACATAAAAGTCCAAATGTTCGTGCTATAAAGGAAAGATTATGATATGACATGTTAGGCAGCACTCCACATCAAAAAATCTGTTTTTATCACTTACCTACTCGAGGACGAGTAGGAGTTAAGCTTGGGGATGCTGATACGTCTCCAACGTATCTATAATTTTTTTATTGTTCCATGCTATTATATTATCAATCTTGGATGTTTTATAATCATTTCATAGTCATTTTATATCATTTTTTGGTACTAACCTATTGACATAGTGCCAAGTGCTAGTTGATGTTTTCTGCATGTTTTTTACATCGCAGGAAATCAATACCAAACGGAGTCCAAATGCAACGAAACTTCACGGAGAATTTTTTGGACGGAAGATACCTAATGGGCCTGGCTGCGCACAGGGGGTGCTCAGGAGAGCACAACCCACTCACGCCAAGAGGCCGAACGCATACAGTGGGTTGTGCCCACCTCGGGTGCCCAGGACCACCTCTTTGCTCTATAAATACCCCACTCGTCCCAAAACCCTAGGGGAGTCGATGAAATATTGATCTAGCCGCCGCAAAGTCCAGAACCACCAGATCCAATCTAGACACCATCTCGGATGGGGTTCACCACCTCCATTGGTGCCTCTCCGATGCTGCGTGAGTAGTTCTTTGTAGACCTTCGGGTCCGTAGTTAGTAGCTAGATGGCTTCTTCTCTCTTGCTGAATTCTCGATACAATGGTCTCTTGGAGATCCATCATGTGGATCTCGAAGAGACCATTGTATTGAGAATCAAACGAGAGAGAGGAAGCCATCTAGCTACTAAGTACGGACCCGTAGGTCTACAAAAGACTACTCACGCATCATCGGAGAGGCACCAATGGACATGATGAACCCCTCCGTGGTGGTGTCTAGATTGGATCTGGTTGTTCTGGTCTCTGCGGCGGTTGGAATTGATATTCGTCGACTCCCCTAGGGTTTCTGGAATATTGGGGTATTTATAGAGCAAAGAGTCGGTTCAGGGGGCACCCGAGGTGGGCACAACCCACCAGGGCGCGCCTGGGCCTCCACGGCACCCTGGTGGGTTGTGCTCCCCTCAAAGCACCCCGGGGCGCTTCTCCAGCCCACTAGATGTCTTCTGGTCCAAAAAATCCACAAAAAAGTTTCACTGCGTTTGGACTCCGTTTGGTGTTGATTTCCTGCGATGTAAAAAACATGCAGAAAATAGCAACTGGCACTTGGCACTATGTCAATAGGTTAGTACCAAAAAAATGACCATAAAATGATTATAAAACATCCAAGAATGATAATATAACAACATGTAACAATAAAAAATTATAAATACGTTAAGGTTCAAAATATATGATAGATATGTTGGAGACGTATCAACTGTCTAGGCTGAAAGGGATTGTACAAGTTCAAAGTTGAGTAGCTTCGATGTGTAAGCGTGAATCAATATGGGCTCTGTCATGACCAAGTAAGTTGTGGGTACCTCCCTGGCATGGCCAGCAAATGTAGTTAGTGGTAGGTTGGACTGGGTCTGCCATTGGAAGAGGGCTACTACTTCCAAAAATATTGTCTCGATCTACCTAGATACTTCACAATAGAAGTTTAGTAGTATGAGGGTGTGATCTGGAATCATGGGTAAAGTACACAAAGCTCTACATAGTGTATAAGACTGATCAGGATTAGCCATATCCAAGCTAAGGACAACTTTGAGAAACTCCTCTGAGAATTGTTAGGTTGATCTCATCACCCCTTCTAATTAAATTTTGATGGGTTGAACCAATGGGGAGTATGGACCAACTCACATGCCTGACGTGATATGATATATCTTCGATATATCTATATTTTTTTTATTGTCTCATGCTATTATATTATCAATCTTTAATACTTTATATGCCATTTTATATCATTTTTGGCAAAACTAACCTATTAACCTAGTGCCTAGTATCAGTTGCTGTTTTTTGGATGTTTTTGGTTTTACACAAAATCCTTATCAAACGGAGTCCAAACACTACGAAACTTTTTGATGAGCTTTTCTGGACCAGGAGGGAACCTAGAAGCTTCGAGGGAGGACCAGAAGCTAGACGACGAGACGACAAGGGAACACGGCACGCCCTGATGTCTTGTGGGCCCCTCGTGGCTCCGTCTGACCTAATTTCAGCGCTATAAATTCCCAAATATTCCAAAACCAACAGAGGAAGCCCCGAAACAATTCTTCCCCTGCCGCAAGCCTCTGTTCTTTTGCGATCCCATCTGGAGGCCTTTCCTGGTGATCTGCCAAAGGGGGAATTAAGCTAACTCGTAGACCTCGGGATCTCGAGTATAGGGGGATGCCCTTTGTAGAAAAGGAACCCAATACTTCCCATACCAAGGATAAGGTTTCGAGCATATGGTCGGAAGGGTCGACTGTGAAAGGAGACCCGATAATTTATAAGCTTCGGATTTGAGAGAGAGCTGATAGCAGAAGAACTCACCTATCAAGCCAAAGACATCGAGTCAAACATTGTTCCGAGGATGGAGTTGTCATTCTCGGCTTCGAAAGCAAGTTCAGGGGCTAATGATAGTGTCCTGGACTAGGTGGTACTAAGCTAGACAACCCACAGTCCATTGGCCGAGCTTACGGCCCGCCAATCTTCACAAGGAAGGACTCCATAAGATATGAACCTCGGCGTGATCAAGATGGAAACCTCTGAATACTTGGCGTGTACTTCAAGGATAGCTCGCTAGCCCGAGTGATTGGCAACCGACCATATGTATACCCTAGGTACCCCCGGTGTGTATATAAGCCGTGGGGTTTAGTATTAAGGGACACAATTACCAACCTTAGGGTTTCGAACACAACATACGACCTCGAGATATATCATCTTGTACTTGATACTCCATCGCATCAATATAATCAAGAAGGACGTAGGGTTTTACCTCTTCGAGAGGGCCCGAAACTGGATAAACATTGCCTCCCGTTTGCCTCCTGTTACCATCGTTCCTAGATTACCAGCTTGGGACCCCCTACCTGAGATCCATGGTTTTAGCACCGGCACTGTTAGCATATTGTCGACAGCGAGAGTCATCGATTGTCAAACCTTGTACAAAGCTACTTCATGCCGCCAGTGAACTGAATCAAAGCAACACTCGAGGGAAGCATAGCAAGAACATCAAACCCTCACATCCACATGTCATCTAGATCAAAACTTGCATCTTCTCATAGAACCGCTCATGATGCCACTGTTGGAAACGTAGTAGAAAACAAAAAAAAGTCTCCCTACGAACTTCCAGGAACAATATGAAGATGCATAAACGGTTTGGATCACGATCGTTACCGACTCCGAAGTGCCGCGGAAGTAGACGTGTCGGTGTAGATCGTACTTGGAGTGCCTTGAACCGTATATGAAAGATATCACGAACCAACCACGAACGATCCCTCGAAAAGAGGACCGAAAGCACAACCTCTACTTGCTTGCAAGCGTACGGTCTTCACGACCCGGCAGCACTTCGCCGTCCAGAGCTAATCATCGCCGAAGAATTAGAGGAAGGAGATTAGAACCACACTGGGCTTCTAGTTATGAGGATTAGAGGATCTAGGTCAAGCTCTAATTGATCAACTAGGATCAACTAGATCTAGAACTAGAAGATTAGAGGAGGCTCCAAAATTTGTGTATCCCAAAGGGCAAAATCCTCTAGTATATATAGGTTTGAGGAGAGAGGAGGGGGCTGCCACCAAGGAGGGAAAGTCCCTCCTTGGTGCGCCGGCCAATGAAGGGGGGAGGAATCCTCATTCCACTCCAATTCGGCCTCCCCACTTAGAAAAGTGGGGACCCTTCACTGTTGGGCCATGGTGGCCCAATGTTCCTTCCATCTCTTGGCCTTAAAGGCCCGTTGATATTAAATTAAATATAAAAGCCTTCTAACAATTGCTAGAGCCTTTTATTATTAATTTAACATCTCCGGAAACATTTTTTCTATATATTACTTATCGATAATACCTGATATTGCACAATAAACTCCGAAACCCTTCCGGTGACCCCGAAATGCTTCTGGTTCCTCTCGAAACTATTACGAATATTAATAAAAAAATCCAAAAATAAATCCTCGATACTCTCGTCCTACTAACACTCAGCAGATCGTGATTACCTTAAGCTTGTGACCCCGTAGGTTCGGTAAACCATAGACATGAACGAAACTCCTTCATTCAATGACTGATAGCGGAACTGTGAACGTCGATATCGATCCCTATGATAACATGAATGACATTCGAGTGAACTTTTGGTTATCATGTTATGTTCCCTTTGCTTCGCGATACTTTACAAAACCCGAGGTGAGATATATTGGTATCCTCTTGAGTTATATACATGCTCACTATACCGGTCTCCTCATTACCGGTTTTGTTCTTCTTTCTTGTTGACATGATCCAGCATCCCCGTGACGTTGTCACCTGTGTCTGGCTAGACGATGACGGGTGTCGTCACACCGAGAGGGCTCTAAGAATATCTCTCCATCGTCGAAGGAGAAAATTCCACTCTTGAGCTATCGTGTCCCTTGTAAAGCTTTCTGACGAACCTGCAAGTTGTTGTTATGATCATGGTGTTACAGATGCCATTTGAGCAACCCAAAAGCTCATCGTACGGCAAGAAGTGACTACGATACTCTCATGGTCTAAGGAACTAAACGCACGTTAACACTCTGTGTTATAGCAATTGACTTATGATGATATTATCTCAAAGTATAACAAACAAGTTTGGGTCGATTCAATATGATCGTCTTCTAACATCATACTCTCAATGTTGTTTTGAGACTAGCGTTACTCTTAACGATATCTCAGGATCCGGAAAACGTGATCACGAACAACACTTGAGCTAGTCTTAGAGGCGAGACTAGGAATCTTATTTTACCGTTTTATTGTTCTACACGTGCATATGAATTTTTCACTGAATCGCATATTCCAGGATCATAGCAGTTATAACATAAAATATAAGCTCTTAATCATGAACATATAAATATAATAATACTATATTATTGCCTCTAGGGCATACTTCCAACAGTACCAGGTTTCTAAGATAACTATGTAAGAAATCAAGACGAGATCCACGCACAAGCACAAGGTTGTAAGTACAACTCCTCATACCCATGCATATTTCCGTACAATTGTTTACCAAAAAAGGTTACTTAAAAGGTCCAGGAAACTGAAGCATTTTCTGAGAACAATAACTTTCTTAAATCTTTGTGAAGAGCACATCCTCCTGTGGGTTTGATACGGAGAGTCACTCCTTGGGGAAAAGGTAGGGGACTATCAGCAATCTGACACCGGATCACAAAGGGTCATCAGGGGCATGTGAAGCACTTGTCCACCGCCTCTACCACTTTTTTGTCACAATGACTACATATATTCTCAAAACCCTTCGTGCTATTTGTCGCATTTTTTTCTGTAGCCTTCTAGACACGA
Source organism: Aegilops bicornis (assembly GCA_021605145.1). Taxonomy (NCBI): domain Eukaryota; kingdom Viridiplantae; phylum Streptophyta; class Magnoliopsida; order Poales; family Poaceae; genus Aegilops; species Aegilops bicornis. Next base: position 33,096,604 of record CM038670.1, read on the forward strand.
CCCAAGACGATCCAATTTGGAGTCTTTTTTGGTACTCTGCCAGAGGAAGAGACCACCACCGGCATCTTCTTCATTGACATTGCGACTCACATGATGATGTGTGAGTAGTCCTCCTTGACTATGGGTCAACAGCAATGGTCATGTGGCATCTTCTCTCCCCGTTCTTGAATACCCAGATCACATGAGCTGTAGAACATGATTATAACCTATCTCATGTAACCTTTGACGTGTTTGTTGCCGAAGACACTGTCACCAGGATACTTCACTTATAAAGACTAAATCCAACTAATGCAAATTCTCCCAATTTTTTTATCTAAACTACGAGTGAGTAAACTACTTGAACAGAAAGAAAATATGCATCTATAGATTATACAAAGGCACCATTCGAAATTTCTACTGGGCCGTTTGTTTGGCGCACCCACTGTTACAAACTAGTGGACTAATATGCATTCAACGAGGCCCAATGGGTCTCTTGATGCTTACATCCTGGGCCACTTGGGGCACTGTTAATACATTTGGTGGATCAGTTTCATCAGAAAGGGCCTTTGGTTGTTTTGAACCATTTTTTAGTACCATGCCACTAGAAAATATCTCCTGCTAGGAAAAGAAAACGTTACTCCATGTGTAGACGTGTAGTAATACTGGCACCAACCACCGGGGTAGGTCCATTTCTTCCTCTTGTTCTCGTAGCTTTCATTGTACTCTTGTCGTGGGTCCATATATACCTGTCCAACTCCAGCGACCCCAAAAATCGCAAGCTTTCGACTGGTTGTAGAAAGCCCCGCAGATCCTCTTTGATTGCGATTTGAATGCACCGCACCATATGCATGCTCGTGCACCCTCTCAAAAGATGGTCAAATGAGCCCAAAAAATCACATGGACAAATGATGGCAATGTATATTTGGCACGGAAAAAGGAGTTCACCGCGATCTCACATGCCCCAAACGGGAAGCACTCAGAGCCGGGGCTCGGATACTCCTGTTATGGAATGATGATTCCACCATTAGGCCAGGAGGAGGAGGAGGAGAAGGAGGAGAGCGGTGAGTACAAGCAAAAAGCCAAATGAAACCTGCCATCTCTGAACCGCACAACGCATGATGGCTTTTCCATGCCACCATCCTGCACCCGCCCAGGCTTTCCAAATACTTAATAGGTTTCCCGTCTCTGACTGATCCACTAGTTCTTACCTATCCCTCGCAAAAAGGTGGTCTTTTTCAGCTTAAGCCTTTAAAGATCATCACAGTGCTGCTGGCCGGGGCTACTAGCTGAGCTGAGCTGAGCTGAGTGCATGCACTGCGTGCAGGCCTCTGATGTATCAATGACACTCCCACCAATCCGTAGATTATTATGTACTGCTCGTACTACTGCTGCATTATTACCAGCTCAGCTCAGCTCAGCTCCTGGATCGATGCTGGGTTTCGCGCTGTGCAACTTGTGGGTATGATAATGGGCTTAAGCCTTGGTTTTTGGCTTAGCGAGTGCGCGGATCAGACAAGTCAGTTGGTGAGACAGTCTTTCTGCACTGCACTGTACATGCTTGACTGCTTTGTTTTTGGCGGTGCTCATGATTTCCTCCTTGATGGAACACAAAAGGGACGATGAATACTATGCGGCTGCGATGCTATTTTTAGCTCGTGCATACATGCATACATCTAGGGCCTGTTTGATTAATAGAATTTTGAAAGCAGAGAAATAGGAAAAGTATAAGATTGGAGTGGCATGCATGCCCGATTGAATCCTATAGGATTTGTAAGAAGTGTATGATGCCACACGAAAAATAAATAAAATTGTAAAACGAGATTGGAGTGGGTGTTATATTTCCTATGAAATGTAGTCTCCGTCCCAAAATAAGTGTCTTCAGTTTAATACAACTTTTACAAATGTTAGTACAAAATACATTAGTACAAAGTTGAGATACTTAGTTTGAGACGGATGGAGTATAAAAGATTACATAGGAAAAAATCATGTGGGATCCAGCCCTATGAATCAGAGGACCAATGTAGGAAAAATTCCCAAGGATTTCAATCCTCCTAAAATCTTGTAGAATTCCTTTTAATCAAAGGAGCCCTTATTTTTGTTTACATGTAATGCAAGCGTGTTAGACGGCCTAGTAATAAATTTCCAATCTGCAAAGACCTCCTACATTCGATAGATTGGATACTGAAAATTGTCGCGGAAAATGCTGGATTGCGAATTCACAATAGCGGTTGATCTAAGGCCGTGGAGGAGGGGGGCGGCCACCTATTCCTTTTTGGCGACGACGATGACGAAGATGAAATAATACGCTACCCTTGAAGCTATGGTGATGGTGGAAGAAACATGGTTAGGAAGGAGAAAGTGGTGGCAGCGATTTTTAACTGTAAATTCAAAATTCAAGCTACGCACAAAAATTGTTGTAAATCAGTAACAATTTAGTGACAAATCTGGTTAAGTTTCCATTAAACTTAATATACAATTCAATAGAAACATATCATTTTACTTTCAAGTGCAAGGAGAGGGAAAATAAATTAGACGACAGAGAAAAGAGGGAGGAATCTGACATTGCACTACTTATTAGGACCAAACCAGGGTAAAATCCGCGAATTGAGAAATAGAGGGACGAGGGGGGACCTTCAAACGGTTTCTAGAATTCATCTGATAAACTAAACCAAAACGTTCACCGGCAACCGTAACGACCCTTGCGTGATAGAAGCCGACGCCATAAAATCTAGATCGTCAACAGCCGCCTCCTTCCCCTCTCGCCACAGCCAGAGTGCACAGTCGGGAAAAGCCCACCCTACGCTGACACCGGCAGGGAGGTCCTACTTTTGGATGGTGACATGTTGAACAGATTTGGCGGGGAAAGAGCATCTTTGTCCGGTGACAAGATGGCGGCATTGCCCTAGTTAGAAATAATGTCCTCCATGCCCTATCCTCGTCCCATCGGTGCGCTTAGCGATGGTGGAGGCATGTCTCCGACAGATCTTCTTGGATCTGATAGGTTTTGGCCTTCGGTGGATCCGTCTGGATTCTGTCGTTGTTCATAGTGTTTGGAGTATCTAGAGGCTCTTTTCGATGCCTTCTTCTCTTGGGCAACGATTTGCTACGCATATAGCAAGTGTCAGCGTCTTCTGGTCTACATCGACATCTTCCCCGCCGTTGCTTCTACAATCTCTTGAGTTCAAACAGGCTTGCTCTACTGAGGCAAAGGCTTAGAAGCGGCATTGAACTTTGCTGACGCCACACCGTCGATGGATGCAAGACAAATAAGATTTCTGCTCCCCTAGGAATTAATTTTTCTTTTCTTTTCTCTATAAAAGTGTGTTAGTAAAGAATTGTGATACTTAATATATGGCCTTAGGACCTTCAACAAACAAAAACAAAACCAAAACCAAAACAAAGTATAAAGGTTGCTCTGTGACAAAATGGATTTCCGTCCGCGCACTCCATGTTTGAATTGTGTTTATTTTCCTTTTCTTAGGGAAGGAATGTGTGTTTTTTCTTACACTTGTGGACTGGTTCCACCACCAAAATCCTAATCATCTGGGTTACACTCAGTTCGCAGATGAAATATGTCTTGATAACTAGCTTACCTATAGTTTCTCTTGCAGCTATATGTGTTTCATGACACCGGTATCGTGGATGTGTTGCGACAGATTTCGTCCGGCTTTTTACTAATTAAATGAAAGAACTTTATTTTAATTAACCTAGTGAATCAGTTCAACTTTAGTTTAAAAAATAAAATTAGTACTTCAATGCTAGCTAGTTTATTAAGCACTATCTCCGTCTCAAAAAATATAAGACGTTTTTTAAACTAACATATAAACACATATTATATTTTGACAAGGAGGTTCAAACAATTGCTCAACTGCCGGACCGCTAACAGCCATGAACGGACGTGGTCGTGCTGAGAGACGAGCAGTGAACCCGTGTGCCGAAGGAATTGTGCGTGACCGTTGTCCACGCAATGTGCAAGTGCAACTCGTACCAAGGGCACCTAACCGCTTAGGGTTTCGCGTGCCTCCCGTCGACGTCGCCACCTAACTACCTCATCTCCTGTGGTCTTAGGGTCATGGAGGTGTGATGGATCTCGGCCCTTGCAGGCGGAAGAGCTCCGTTTTTAGATGATTTTTTTTTGTTTTGTTAGGGTTTGTGTCCTGCTTAGAGAGACGAGGCAGAGGCGGCGGCTAACTGAAGATGTAATATGATTCTTCTCGCCTAGCCCTCGTCTCAGTGGTGCTTCTAGCGTCATCGAAAGACGTGTGAAGATTTATCTCCGGCAGATCTTATGGATTCGGTCAGCGTTTCTCTTCGCTGAATCCAAGTGGAGTTGGTCTTCTTTTGTCTTTGTTCATGTGTCAACGGGTTGGACCCTTTCAATCTACACGTCTCTTCATCGGTAACGGTTGCTGTTCTGGTGTACCGGTCCTGTGGGGCCTTAGAACGACAACTTCCCGATTGTCCACTACAGCAAGGTTTGCCCGACTCCGATGAGGGAGGGCGACGACGGCGGCACGTCTTCAGCTCGCTTCAATGCATGTAGTCGTCGTTAGGTGGTCTATGAATCTGGATGTATCTTTTAATTCTAGTGTTCTATGTGCTATCTTGACAGTTGATGAATAAATCAGAAGTTTGCCTCGCAATACTTTTTTTTTTTTGCAAGTGCAACATCAACAAAAACCCTCCTTTTTTTTGGGTTTTCCACTACTTCTAATAACCAAAGAAAAAAAGGAAAGAAAGAAAAAGAAAAACCCTTTTTCCGTCGGCAGCCGTTTCAGTTGACGAGCAAGACGCAAACCGTGCAGTAACCATGGATCTGAATCCATCGCACATTGTTCCTTGTCCCACGGACATCGCCCACGGTACCTTAATTAGGAAGCGTCCATAGAATCTGTACGTGGCATCTGGACAGGAAACATAAGACTGGTTAGTAGATGGGAGAGGGCCCCTGGCCGAGGCCCGACGTGCATGCTTTTAGGCGGGGCCTTGGACCGCTCCACGCGCACCCGCGCCTGGTCACCGCGCCCCGCAACAGCGCTGTGACGGAGACGGCTTTTTGAACTGGCGTGAGAGCGAAGGCTCGAGACAAGGGGAAACGACCACCCTCCCAGGTGGTTTCATTTTCCTAAACCTAGGTGGTCACCATCGAATTGGGGTCAACATCGACATGATGCGCATTTGGTCTGCTCCGGAATCTCGAATGGCTGGTCACGCTTGTGTTGCGCTTTGCGGGCTCATGCGTACGTCTTTGAATGTTTGTGTGAATTTTATCTTGGGTCTCCTTTCGTGCTCACTGACATTATTTTTGGAAGTTGCAACGCATTAATCTATTTTTTAAATACATTGATCTTAGGGTTGCAAAATATAATATCATTGGCATTTAGGAAGTTGAACGGAAGCCCTTCCTAGTTGAAGTTCTTCACCTCGCTAGCCTGCCAGTGGCATTGTTGGTCTGATGTCTTGCCACGCGGGGTCTACTACACTACCTGAGCTCTGTGGTCTGCGACCAGTCCTGAGAGACCATGGCGCACGCCTTAACCATTTGCCCTTTTGTGCGCCCTTTGACACGAGGAGCTCTCATGGATCTGATCGACAGCGAGGACCCTGTTGGTTGTTGTCGACGCGTCTTTTGTAGGTCGGCGGCAACATTCCATCACCTTAGGTCCTGCTAACGAGAGGAAGGGTACCTTGACGGTGATCAAGCTCTCGACTTGGTGGATTGTTAGACTGTATATGTATACGTAGACTTGTTTATACGTAGATTTGTGTATACACCTTGTATTTGTACCCTTTGGTACTTATATATAATGAGATAGCCGCACCCCCTAAAGGTGTCGAGCAGTTGCCCAATATTCTGATTTAACATGGTATCAGACTAGGGTTTCTTTGTGTCTTCCGCTGCACCTCTTCGCGCCGCCGATCGCCGCCGCCGCCTCGCACGCGATGGCCTCCTCCAACCCCGCCGCCGCCTCGGCTGTCTCCATCGCCGTCGTGCCGATCGCCCCCTCGTCGCCCTTCCTTGCGTCGCCCCGCTTTCGCCACAACTGGCTGGCGGCCGTCATTGCCGGCGGACCTTCCATGAGCCCTCTGGTGGCAGGCGGGCGGGGAGGCGAGCGGGCAGGGCCATCTGCAGCCGCCGATCGCCGCCAGCGGCGCCACTTCCTCGACCATCGCCTTCGCGCCGCCGCCTCTTCGCGGCCCTGCACCGGCTGCCTATGGGATGGCTCCCCCTCAACCCTACGGAGCCCCTCCGCTCTACGGCGCCCCTCATCCATATGGCACGCCCCAGCCCTACGCCCCGTGGTACGGCGCCCCTGCATCAACCTACGGCGCCGCGCCGCCGTTGCCCCCTGCCTGGCCGGGATCACCCTACGGGTCGGCGCCTCCGTCGTCTCAGGTGGCTTCGTCGCCCTATGGGGCGGCTTACGGTGCTGCGCCCGCCGTGTCCTCGGCGCTTGCTCCTCATGCTGATGTGCAGAACATGGGCCTTCATGCGGGTTATGCTCCGGCGCCATCGTTGTTCTACTTCTCGCATCTCCTTCCGGTGAAGCTTACACCGGACAACTACTTGTCCTGGCGGGCGCAGGTGCTACCCCTCCTACGGAGTCGCTACTTGGAGGGCTACGTTGATGGCTCCATCCCTTGTCCGCCGCTGTATCATCCGGCTCATCATGTGTGGGTGGCTCAAGACCAGGCGATACTTTCAGCCATTCAGTCCTCGCTCACTCCGAGCGTATCTTCGCTTGTCATCTTCGCCGCGACATCTCGGGAGCCTTGGTCTGCGCTTCACAGCAGTTTTGCCTCTCAGTCTCAGGCGCGTGCTCACTCTATCCGCACTGAGTTGGGGGAGACCAAGCTTGATGGCCTCACTATTACGGAGTACTTCAACAAGATGTCCGGTCTTGCCGATACGTTGGCCTCAATTGGCCAGCCCCTTGGAGATGAGGATTTCACCACTCATGTGCTCAATGGCCTCGATGACGACTATGATAATCTTATTGAGAACGTCCATGGTCGCGAGACGCCTCTCCCGCCACGGGAACTATACGCGCGTCTCCTTGGTCGCGAGCAGCGCATAAAGCGCGTCGGTCTACTCCGAGCTTTGCCTCTGCTAACGCCGCGACCCGTGGCAAATCACAGAAGCTGTCGCTCCCTGCCAAGCCGGCGGCTCCATCTCAGACTCCGCGGGGCACCGCGCCATCCATCACAGGCGGATCACGACCGGTGGCTTGCTGCCCCAGTTGCGGCACTCAGCAGGCCTGTCAACTGTGTGGGATTGAGCGCCACATAGCCTCTCGCTGTCATCGCCGCTACAAGCAAGATTCCCTTGGCCTAGGCAACAATGGCAAGGGGAATGAAAAACAGGCGGCCGCTGCAGTAGTGATTCATGAGCACGGACGTACTCCATCCTGCTCGATTGATCCTACATGGTACATGGACACGGGAGCTACAAACCACCTCCCAACGACATGTGCAAGCTTTCCGTTCAGGAGTCATATCGCGGCCATGATCAGGTGCACACCGCCAATGGAGCAGGTATGTGCATCTCCCATGTTGGTCAGGCATCCCTTCTTGCACACAATTCACGAAAACTGCATCTTTCTAATATTCTTCGTATTCCCACTGCTTCGCGTAGTTTGTTGTCTGTTCCACAACTTACTCGTGACAATAATGTCCTTGCTGAATTTCATCCTTTTCGTTTCTTTATCAAGGATCGGGACACGAGGGCCGTTCTGCTTAGCGGTCGTCTTCGCCGTGGCTTGTATGCACTTGACGCGCCGACCGCACCTCCCATGCAGTTTTCTCCTCAGGCGTTCAGTGGTGTTCGTGTCTCACCTACACATTGGCACGCGCAACTTGGTCATCCTGCTGCTCCCATAGTCCATCATGTGTTGCATCGTCATGAGCTACCAGTTGTGTCAAATAAAACTGCTGAAACTATTTGTGATGCTGTCGGCCAGGGCAAGAGTCACCAACTCCCGTTTTCAGAGTCTAGTCGTGTTGTGAAACATCCTCTTGAACTTCTGTTTTCCGATGTATGGGGTCATGCCCAAACGTCTGTCAGTGGCCACAATTATTATGTCAGTTTCGTTGATGCTTACAGTCAGTTTACTTGGCTTTATCTTATTAAGAAAAAATCTGATGTGTTTGATGTGTTTATATAGTTTCAAGCACATGTTGAGCGTCTCCTTTGCCAGAAAATTACTCTTGCCCTCATACACATCAGCAGAATGGGACTGCCGAACGTAAGCATCGTCATCTCGTAGAAACTGGCATTACTTTATTAGCTCATGCCTCGGTACCTTTTAGGTTCTGGAGTGATGCTTTCTCCACTGCCTGTTTTTTGATCAATAGGCTGCCCTCATGACTACTGAATATGAAAACTCCACTTGAACTCTTGCTCAATGAAATCCCAGACTACACCTTTCTCAAAGTCTTCGGGTGTGCATGTTGGCCTCATTTGCGTCCGTATAATAAACATAAGCTAGAGTTTCGGTCGAAAAAGTGCGTTTTTCTTGGGTATAGTTCCCTTCACAAAGGGTACAAATGCCTACATGTTCCCACCAATCGCGTTTACATTTCTCGTGACGTTGTATTTGATGAGAATGTGTTTCCCTTTCATGCACTTCCAAATACCTCTATCACTCCTATGCCAGACGCTTCTTCTACCACACCTACGCCTGATTAATTTGTGGATGTTGCAAATGCTCCTGTGTTGCTTCCTAACCATGCTGCAGGTGATGGACGTGGTGCTCGCCTTGAGCTTCTTGAGGAACAGGCACCGGCGCACGCTCCGAATCCGGAGGATGATCGCATGCATGAGGCATGCATACCGGGCGGTACCCAGCAACCCGCGGGAGCTGCGCCCGCAGCCGCCTCGCGGGCATCGCCCGAGCCTGCTTCACAGGAGGTTTCTCCAGGGCCGGCCACGCCGGGCTCGCGCGCGCCGGCTTCGGATCCTGATGGGCCGGCCTCGCCGGGCTCAAAACCGCCCGCCTCTCCAGCGCCAAGTGGCTCTGGCGTGGGCCTGGGCGACTCGGCCTTGCTGGGCTCCACACCGCCCGCCTCTCCAGCGCCAAGTGGCTCTGGCGTGAGCCTTAGCGACTCGGCGTCGCCTCTTTCATCGTCTGCATCAAGCCCTGTGTAGCAACCACAGCCTGCTGCTCCTCGACATCGCACACGCAGCCAGACAGGTGTCTTTCAGCCTAAGATCCGAACCGATGGGACTGTAGCGTGGCTCGCCGTGTGCATGGCTCATGCTGCTGAGGATCCCACAGCTGAGCCTCGCCATTTTCAGGCTGCACTAGGCATTCCTCACTAGCGTGCCGCGATGGAACAGGAGTTTCAAGCGTTGCTGAAGAACGACACCTGGCAGCTTGTTCCCCCAGTATCTGGGGTCAATTTCATTGACTCTAAGTGGGTGTTTAAAGTTAAAAGACATGCTGATGGCTCCATCGAGCGTTACAAAGCAAGGCTAGTGGCTAAGGGTTTCAAACAGAGGTATGGTCTTGACTATGAAGACACGTTCAATCCAGTTATCAAGCCCACTACCATTCGTTTGCTGTTGTCCCTTGTTGTTACTCGAGGATGGTTTCTCCGTCAGCTTGATGTGCAGAACGCTTTTTTGCATGGACTCCTGGAGGAGGAGGTTTATATGCGTCAGCCGCCAGGGTTTGTGGATCCTGCACGTCCTCATCATCTCTGTCGTCTTTTTAAGGCGCTCTATGGGCTTAAGCAGGCTCCCCGTGCCTGGCACACACGTCTTGGCTCGGTTTTGCGGGCGCTTGGGTTTATTCCCTCCACTGCTGACGCATCGCTGTTTCTTCTTCAGCGTCCTGAGGTTACGATGTACTTACTGGTCTATGTTGATGATATCATCCACATCAGTTCCTCAGATGTTGCGGCAGATCGTCTTGTGGCTGCGTTGAGTGGTGATTTTGCTGTCAAGGATCTAGGTGCTCTGCACTTCTTCCTTGGTCTGGAGGTTTCACGTTCTTCTGCTGGAGTAACTCTTACTCAGAAGAAGTATTCTCTGGATTTGTTGCGTCGTGCTGGTATGATGAAGCGTAAACCTGCCACTACTCCTATATACGCCAGCGATCGGGTTATGCGCTTTTGATGGAGACCCTCTCTCACCTGATGATGCCACTGAGTACCGCAGTCTTGTTGGAGGCCTGGAGTATCTTACTATCACCAGACCAGATGTCTCTTATGCAGTCAATCGTGTCTGTCAGTTTCTTCATGCACCCACAACATCTCATTGGTCAGCTGTGAAGCGTATCCTGCGTTATATATGTCTCACTGCATCTTATGGTTTGCTCCTCCAACATGCGCCGTCTTATGAGATCTCAGCCTTTTCCGATGCAGACTGGGCTGGTAGTCCTGACGACCGCCGATCCACGGGGGGGGGGGGGGGTATGCAGTATTTCTTGGCTCTAACTTGATCGCTTGGAATGCTCACAAGCAGGCTACAGTATCTCGCAACAGCACGAAAGCCGAGTACAAAGCAGTTGCTGATGCGACGACTGAGATCATTTGGGTTCAGTGTTTGTTGAGAGAGTTGCAAGTCCCTTCGGCTCATTCTCCAGTGCTTTGGTGTGATAACATTGGTGCTACATACTTGTCATCTAATCCAGTGTTTCATGCTCGGACGAAACACATTGAGGTTGACTATCACTTCATTCGAGAACGTGTTGCCTGAAGTCGCTTAGCATCAAGTTCATATCATCAAAGGATCAACTTGCTGACATCTTCACGAAGCCTCTTCCACAACCACAGTTTGTAGGCCGCAGGCGCAATCTTAACTTAGTTTGTACTTCAGGTCACAGTTAAGGTTGAGGGAGGGTGTTAGACTGTATATGTTGTTGGGGAACGTAGCAGAAATTCAAAACTTTCCTACGTGTCACCAAGATCTATCTATGGAGAAACTAGCAACGAGGGAAGGAGAGTGCATCTACATACCCTTGTAGATCGCTAAGCGGAAGCGTTCAAGTGAACGGGGTTGATGGAGTCGTACTCGTCGTGATTCAAATCACCGATGATCCTAGTGCCAAACGGACGGTACCTCCGCGTTCAACACACGTACAGCCCGGTGACGTCTCCCGTGCCTTGATCCAGCAAGGATAGAGGGAGAGGTTGAGGAAGACTCCATCCAGCAGCAGCACAACGGCATGGTGGTGATGGAGGAGCGTGGCAATCCCGCAGGGCTTCGGCAAGCACCAAGGGAGAGGAGGAGGAGAAGAACTTGGGAGAGAGGGAGGGGCTGCACCAAAGGCAAAAGGTGTGTTTGAGAGGCCCTCCTACCCCACTATATATAGGGATCCCAAGGGGGTGCGCCAGCCCCTAGGAGATCCAATCTCCAAGGGGGCGGCGGCCAGGGGAGGAGTCCTTCCCCCCAAAGGCACCTAGGAGGTGCCTTCCCCTTATGGGAATCTTCCTTTAGGGTTTCCCCTTCACCCTAGGCGCATGGGCCCTAAGGGAAGTGGCGCCCCAGCCCACTTTGGGCTGGATCCTTCTCACCTCAGCCCATGGGACCCTCCGGGATAGGTGGCCCCACCGGTGGACCCCGGGACCTTCCGGTGGTCCCGTACAATACCGATGACCCCGAAACTTGTCCCGATGGTCAAACAGGACTTCCTATATATAAATCTTTACCTCCGGACCATTCCGGAACTCCTCATGACGTCCGGATCTCATCCGGACTCGAACAACATTCGGTAACCACATACAAGCTTCCGTTATAACCCTAGCGCCATCGAACCTTAAGTGTGTAGACCCTACGGGTTCGGGAACCATGTATACATGACCGAGACGTTCTCTGGTCAATAACCAATAGCGGGATCTGGATACCCATGTTGGCTCCCACATGTTCCACGATGATATCATCGGATGAACCACGATGTCAAGTAATCAATCAATAACGTATTCAATTACCTTTGTCTAGCTGTATTGTAATTGCACGAGATTCGATCTTCGGGATACAGATACCTTTTTCAATCTCGTTACGGCAAGTCTCTTTACTCGTTCCGTAACACATCATCCCGTGATCAACCCCTTGGTCACATTGTGCACATTATGATGATGTCCTACCGAGTGGGCCCAGAGATACCTCTCCGTTTACACGGAGTGACAAATCCGATCTCGATTCGTGCCAACCCAACAGATACTTTCGGAGATACCGTAATGCACCTTTATAGCCACCCGATTACGTTGTGACGTTTGGTACACCCAAAGCATTCCTACGGTATCCGGAGTTGCACAATCTCATGGTCTAAGGAAAAGATACTTGACATTAGAAAAGCTTTAGCATACGAACTACGATCTTTGTGCTAGGCTTAGGATTGGGTCTTGTCCATCACATCATTCTCCTAATGATGTGATCCCGTTATCAATGACATCCAATGTCCATGGTTAGGAAACCGTAACCATCTATTGATCAACGAGCTAGCCAATAGAGGCTTGCTAGGGACATGGTGTTGTCTATGTATCCACACATGTATTTGAGTTTCCTATCAATACAATTATAGCATGGATAATAAACGATTATCATGAACAAGGAAATATAATAATAATAACTAATTTATTATTGCCTCTAGGGCATATGTCCAACAGTCTCCCACTTGCACTAGAGTCAATAATCTAGTTCATATCGCCATGTGATTAACACTGATATGTCACATCGCCATGTGACTAACACCCAAAGAGTTTACTAGTGTCTGTAAACTAGTTCACATCATCATGTGATTTAGACTCAATGAGTTACGAGGTTTGATCATGATTTGCTTGTGAGAGAGGTTTTAGTCAATGGGTTTTAGTCAACGGGTCTGAACCTTTCAGATCCGTGTGTGCTTTGCAAATTTCTAGGTCATATTATAAATGTTGCTTCCACGCTCCACTTGAAGCTATTCCAAATGGTTGCTCCACTATATGTATCCAGTTTGCTACTCAGAGTCACTCGGATAGGTGTTAAAGCTTGCATCGACGTAACGCTTTACGCCGAACTCTTTATCACCTCCATAATCGAGAAACATGTCCTTATTTACTCCAAGGACAATTTTGACCGCTGTCCAATGATCCATTCCTGGATCATTCTTGTACCCCTAGTGACTCATGGCATGGCACACTTCCGGTGCGGTACACAAGATAGCATACTTGTAGAGCCTATGTCTAAGGCATAGGGACGATCTTAAATCCTTTCTCTATTACTGCCGTGGTCGAGCTTTAAGTCTTAACTTCATACCTTACATCTCGTGCAAGAACTCCTTCTTTGACTGATCCATCTTGAACACCTTCAAGATCATGTCAAGGTACATGCTCATTTGAAAGTATTATTAAACATTTTGATCTATCTTATAGATCTTTGATGCTTATTGTTCAAGTAGCCTAATCCAGGTTTTCTATTGAAAAACACTTTTCAAACATCCCTATATGCTTTCTAGAAATTCTACATCATTTCTGATCATCAATATGTCAACAACATATTGTTATCAGAAATTCTATAGTGCTCCCACTCACTTCTTTGGAAATACAAGTTTCTCATAAACTTTGTATAAACCCAAAATCTTTGATCATCTCATCAAAGCGCACATTCCAACTCCGAGATGCTTACTCCGGTCCTTAGAAGGATCATTGGAGCCGCATACCTTTTAGCATCCTTAGGATCGACAAAAACTTTACGATTGTATCACATACAACCTTTCCTTACGAAGACCGGTAAGGAAACTCGTTTTGACATCCATCCGCCAGATTTCATAAATGCAGCTAATGCTAACATGATTCCGACGGACTTAAGCATCGCTACGGATGAGAAAATCTCATCGTAGTCAACTCCTTGAACTTGTGAAAAACTCTTCGCCACAAGTCGAGCTTCATAGACGGTGACATTACCGTCCACGTCCGTCTTCTTCTTAAAGATCCATTCATCTCAATGGCTTGCCGCTCATCGGGCAAGTCCACCAAATTCCATGCTTTTGTTATGATACATGGATCCTATCTCAGATTTCATGGCTTCTAACCATTTGTCGGAATTTGGGCCCACCATCGCTTCCCCATAGCTCGTAGGTTTATCAACACAGGATCACCGTACCACTCAAGCAAGACGCTGGCGTCCTTGTCGCCCCACGAGGTTCGGTAGTGACTTGATCCAAGCTTCATGATCACTATCATAAGCTTCCACTTCAATTGGTGTAGGTGCCACGGGAACAACTTCATGTGCCCTGCTACACACTAGTTGAAGTGATGGTTCAATAACCTCATCAAGTCTCCACCATCCTCCCACTCAACTTTCCGAGACAAACTTTTCCTCGAGAAACGACTCGATTCAAGAAACAATCCCTATTGCTTTCGGATCTGAATTAGGAGGTATACCCAACTGTTTTGGGTGTCCTATGAAGATGCATTTTATCCGCTTTGGGTTCGAGCTTATCAACCTGAAACTTTTTCACATAAGCGTCGCAGCCCCAAACCTTTAAGAAATGACAGCTTAGGTTTCTCTAAACCATAGTTCATACGGTGTCATCTCAACGGAATTACGTGGTGCCCTATTAAAGTGAGTGCGGTTGTCTCTAATGCCTAACCCATGAACGATAGTGGTAATTCGATAAGAGATATCATAGTGCGCACCATATCCAATAGGGTGCAACTATGATGTTCGGACACACCATCACACTATGGTGTTCCAGCGGTATTAATTGTGAAACAATTTGCACAATGTCTTAATTGAGTGCCAAAACTTCGTAACTCAGATATTCATCTCTATGATCATATCATAGACATTCTATCCTCTTGTCACGAAGATCTTAAACTTCACTCTGAAATTACTTGAACCATTCAATAATTCAGACTTGTGTTTCATCAAGTAAATATACTCAACATCTACCGAATCATCTGTGAAGTAAGAACATAACGATATTCCTTTGCATGCCTCAAAGACTCATTGGACTGCACACATCAAAATGTGTTACTTCCAACAAGTTGCTATCTTGCTCCATCTTACTGAAACCGAGGCTTTTCAGTCATCTTGTCCATGTGGTATGATTTGCATATCTCAAGTGATTCAAAATCAAGTGAGTCTAAACGATCCATCTGCATGGAGTTTCTTCATGCGTATGCACCAATAGACATGGTTCGCATGTCTCAAACTTTTAAAACGAGTGAGTCCAAAGATCCATCAACATGGAGCTTCTTCATGCGTTTTACACCAATATGACTTATATGGCAGTGCCACAAGTAAGTGGTACTATCATTACTATCTTATACTTTTGGCATGAAAATGTGTATCACTACGATCGAGATTCAATAAACCATTTCTTTAGGTGCAAGGCCATTGAAGGTATTATTCAAATAAACAGAGTAACCATTATTCTCCTTAAATGAATAACCGTGTTGCGATAGACATAATCCAATCATGTATATGCTCAACGCAAACACCAAATAACAATTATTTAGGTTTAACACCAATCTCGATGGTAGAGGGAGCGGGCGATGCTTGATCACATCAACCTTGGAAACACTTCCAACACATATCGTCGACTCACCTTTAGCTAGTCTCCGCTTATTCCGTAGCCTTTTATTTCGAGTTACTAACACTTAGCAACCGAACCGGTATCTAATACCCTGGTGCTACTAGGAGTACTAGTAAAGTACACATTAACATAATGTATATCCAATATACTTCTATCGACCTTGCCAGCCTTCTTATCTACCAAGTATCTAGGGTAATTCTGCTCCAGTGGTTGTTCCCCTTATTACAGAAGCACTTAGTCTCGGGTTTGGGTTCGACCTTGGGTTTCTTCACTGGAGCAGCAACTGATTTGCCGTTTCATGAAGTGTCCCTTCTTGCCCTTGCCCTTCTTGAAACTAGTGGTTTCACCAACCATCAACAATTGATGCTCCTTCTTGATTTCTACTTTCGCGGTGTCAAACATCGTGAATACCTCAAGGATCATCATATCTATCCCTGATATGTTATAGTTCATCACGAAGCTCTAGCAGCCTGGTGGCAATGACTTTGAAGAAACATCACTATCTCATCCGGAAGATCAACTCCCACTCGATTCAAGTGATTGTTGCACTCAGACAATCTGAGCACAAGCTCAACGATTGAGCTTTTCTCCCTTAGTTTGCAGGCTAAGAAAATCGTCGGAGGTCTTATACCTTTTGACGCGGGCACGAGCCTGAAATCCCAATTTCAGCCCTTGAAACATCTCATATGTTCCGCGATGTTTCGAAAACATCTTTGGTGCCTCTACTCTAAACCGTTCAACTGAACTATCACGTAGTTATCAAAACGTCTATGTCCGATGTTCGCAACATCCACAGACGACGTTTGGGGTTCAGCACACTGAGCGGTGCATTAAGGACATAAGCTTTCTCCGATCGCATAATTGCTACTTTCAACTTTCAACTATATTTTCTCTAGGAACATATCTAAACAGTGGAACTAAAGCGCGAGCTTACGACATAATTTGCAAAAGGTCTTTTGACTATGTTCAAGATAATTAAGTTCATCTTATGAACTCCCACTCAGATAGACATCCCTCTGGTCATCTAAGTGATTACATGATCCGAGTCAACTAAGCCGTGTCCGATCATCACGTGAGACGGACTAGTCATCATCGGTGAACATCTTCATGTTGATCGTATCTACTATACGACTCATGCTCGACCTTCGGTCTCTGTGTTCCCGAGGCCATGTCCGTACATGCTAGGCTCGTCAAGTTAACCCCAAGTGTTTTTGCTGTGTAAATCTGTCTTACACCCGTTGTATGTGAACGTAAGAATCCATCACACCCGATCATCACGTGGTGCTTAGAAGCTTACTTAACAGAAAGTAACGGTGCACTACGGGGAGAACACTTCTTGAAATTTGTGTAAGGGATCATCTTATTTACTACCGTCGTTCTAAGTAAACAAGATGCATAAACATAGTAAACATCACATGCAATTATATAGTAGTGACATGATATGGCCAATATCATATAGCTCCATTGATCTCCATCTTCGGGGCTCCATGATCATCATCGTCACCGGCATGACACCATGATCTCCATCATCGTGTCTCCATGAAGTTGTCTCGCCAACTTATTACTTCTACTACTATGGCTACCGGTTAGCAATAAAGTAAAGTAATTACATGGCGTTGTTTAATGACACGCAGGCCATACAATAAATAAAGACAACTCCTACGGCTCCTGCCGGTTGTCATACTCATCGACATGCAAGTCGTGAATCCTATTACAAGAACATGATCAATCTCATACATCACATATCATTCATCACATTCTTCTTGGCCATATCACATCACATAGCATACCCTGCAAAAACAAGTTAGACATCCTCTAATTGTTGTTTGCATGTTTTACGTGGCTGCTATGGGTTTCTAGCAAGAACGCTTCTTACCTCACGCAAAACCACAACGTGATATGCCAATTGCTATTTACCCTTCATAAGGACCCTTTTCATCGAATCCGTTCCGACTAAAGTGGGAGGCGGCACCCGCTAGCCACCTTATGCACCAAGTGCATGTCGGCCGGTGGAACCTGTCTCACGTAAGAGTACGTGTAAGGTCGGTCCGGCCGCTTCATCCCACAATACCGTCGAAACAAGATTGGACTAGTAATGGTAAGCATATTGAACAAAATCAACGCCCACAACTACTTTGTGTTCTACTCGTGCAAAAAATCTACGCAATAGACCTAGCTCATGATGCCCTTTGTTGGGGAACGTGGCGTAAATTCAAAATTTTCCTACGTGTCACCAAGATCTATCTATGGAGAAACTAGCAACGAGGGAAGGAGAGTGCATCTACATACCCTTGTAGATCGCTAAGCGGAAGCGTTCAAGTGAACGGGGTTGATGGAGTCGTACTCGTCGTGATTCAAATCACCGATGATCCTAGTGCCGAGCAGACGGCACCTCCGCGTTCAACACACGTACAGCCCGGTGACGTCTCCCATGCCTTGATCCAGCAAGGATAGAGGGAGAGGTTGAGGAAGACTCCATCCAGCAGCAGCACAACGGCATGGTGGTGATGGAGGAGCGTGGCAATCCCGCAGGGCTTCGCCAAGCACCAAGGGAGAGGAGGAGGAGGAGAACTTGGGAGAGAGGGAGGGGCTGCACCAAAGGCAAAAGGTGTGTTTGAGAGGCCCTCCTACCCCACTATATATAGGGATCCCAGGGGTGCGCCAGCCCCTAGGAGATCCAATCTCCAAGGGGGCGGCGGAGGAGGAGTCCTTCCCCCAAGGCACCTAGGAGGTGCCTTCCCTTATGGGAATCTTCCTTTAGGGTTTCCCCTTCACCCTAGGCGCATGGGCCCTAAGGGAAGTGGCGCCCCAGCCCACTTTGGGCTGGTTCCCTTCTCACCTCAGCCCATGGGACCCTCCAGGATAGGTGGCCCCACCCGGTGGACCCCCGGGACCCTTCCGGTGGTCCCGGTACAATACCGATGACCCCGAAACTTGTCCCGATGGCCGAAACAGGACTTCCTATATATAAATCTTTACCTCCGGACCATTCCAGAACTCCTCGCGACGTCCGGGATCTCATCCGGACTCCGAACAACATTCGGTAACCACATACAAGCTTCTGTTATAACCCTAGCGTCATCGAACCTTAAGTGTGTAGACCCTACGGGTTCGGTAACCATGCAGACATGACCGAGACGTTCTTCGGTCAATAACCAACAGCGGGATCTGGATACCCATGTTGGCTCCCACATGTTCCACGATGATATCATCAGATGAACCACGATGTCAAGGACTCAATCAATCCCGTATTCAATTCCCTTTGTCTAGCGGTATTGTACTTGCACGAGATTCGAGCGTCGGTATGCCGATAACTTGTTCAATCTCGTTACAGGCAAGTCTCTTTCATCGTTCCGTAACACATCATCCGTGATCAACCCCTTGGTCACATTGTGCACATTATGATGATGTCCTACCGAGTGGGCCCAGATATACCTCTCCTTTTACACGGGTGACAAATCCCGATCTCGATTCGTGCCAACCCAACAGATACTTTCGGAGATACCTGTAATGCACCTTTATAGCCACCCGATTACGTTGTGACGCTTTGGTACACCCAAAGCATTCCTACGGTATCCGGGAGTTGCACAATCTCATGGTCTAAGGAAAAGATACTTGACATTAGAAAAGCTTTAGCATACGAACTACGATCTTTGTGCTAGGCTTAGGATTGGGTCTTGTCCATCACATCATTCTCCTAATGATGTGATCCCGTTATCAATGACATCCAATGTCCATGGTTAGGAAACCGTAACCATCTATTGATCAACGAGCTAGCCAATAGAGGCTTGCTAGGGACATGGTGTTGTCTATGTATCCACACATGTATTTGAGTTTCCTATCAATACAATTATAGCATGGATAATAAACGATTATCATGAACAAGGAAATATAATAATAATAACTAATTTATTATTGCCTCTAGGGCATATTTCCAACATATGTATACGTAGACTTGTTTATACATAGACTTGTGTATACACCTTGTACTTGTACCCTTTGGTACTTATATATAATGAGATAGCCGCACCCCCCTAAGGGTGTCGAGCAGTTGCCCAATATTCTGGTTTAACATGGATTGGGAAGCATCGCAACGTGGTCATCTTTGACTCCACGCCATCCAATATCACTGGCCTCCTCGACACGGACAACGACAAGGACGAGGCCAGATAGTGCGTGAAGGAGGGAGTATATGCATCGAGAGCCCTATTGCTTTTTTCGAAGAAGTTGAAACGGAGTCCCATCCCCGTGTAACCTCTACATCGCAAGCTACAGAGAGATCTACTTCATGCAACAACAACTACGACACGATGAAGTGTCGGGAAGCCTAGTATTCATGTGATGTCTCTATCAAAGAATGTGACTCGTGTCTTCCTCGCTAGATTCGACCAACAAGGCTAAGCCTTGGATTTTCATTGTGGCAACATGTATGGGAGCCCCACAACAATGCATTTAGGAAGGGAACCCTGCAGAATGACATTGTTGTTGGATCCAGATACCAACGCCTAGATGTTCACCCAGGATAGTCGATACAGAAGATGTCAATTGTGATCCCAAGAAACCTCATCAATGGGTCCAACCCATGACTCGACAACTATATCATGTCTCGAACTGTCACCTCCCAGGCAAATTACCGTCGACCCCTCACCACCAGCACTTTACAAATTCACCTAGCGGATCACACTGGCTATCAAAATGATACCACCAAAACAATGGATGATGCCGATGAACGGAGATGCTTGAGCAACTAACGAAACACCTTTATCTAAGGGCCTCAGAAGTAGAACCATGAGACTACAATCAAACATGAAGGGATAGACCATCACACATAGTGCCTGATGCACACATGCAAAGACAACATGTCACTATCACCCTCTGTCAAAGTCGTCAGACTGTCGTGACCTTCACAAACTTCTGTTGGATCCTAAAATGGCAGGATGTTCCCCTATCAAGAAGTGGCGCGCCATCTTGGATTTGGTAGTTGAAAGGATCAGTATAGTTGACTAGAGGGGGGGTGAATAGGCAACTAACAATTTTTAGCTTTTCTTTAGCAATTTCAACTTTGCATCAAAGTAGGTTGTCTAGATATGCAACTAGGTGAGCAACCTATATGATGCGATAACAACAAGCACACAAGCAAGCAAGAGATGCAACACAAAATAAGCTTGCACAAGTAAAGATGAGAGATAACCAAAAGGGGAACCGATGGAGACGGGGATGTGTTACCGAAGTTCCTTCCTTTTGAAGGGAAGTACGTCTCCGTCAGAGCGGTGTGGAGGCACAATGCTCCCCAATAAGCCATTAGGACCACCGTATTCTCCTCACACCCTCACACAATGCGACATGTCGTGATTCCACTATTGGTGCCCTTGGAGGCAGCAACCGAACCTTTACAAACAAGGTTGGGGCAATCTCCACAACTGAATTGGAGGCTCCCAACAACACCACGAAGCTTCACCACAATGGACTATGGCTCCGAGGTGACCTCAACCGTCTAGGGTGCTCAAACACTCAAGAGTAACAAGATCCGCAAGGGATTAGTGGGGGGGATCAAATTTCTCTTGGTGGAAGTGTAGATCGGGGCCTTCTCAACCAATCCCGAGCAAATCAACAAGTTTGATTGGCTAGGGAGAGAGATCAGGGCGAAAATGGAGCTTGGAGCAATAATGGAGCTTTGGGGGAAGAGGTAAGTCAACTTTGGAGAAGAAGACCTCCTTTTATAGTGGGGGAACAATCCAACCGTTACCCCCCAAAACAGCCCCGCAGAGGGCGGTACTACCGCAGGGGCCAACGATACTACCGCTCCCCCTCGCGATACTGCCGTGCAGTCTGGGAGGGCTAGAACCTGTGGATGAATCGGACCCAGCGCGGTAGTACCGCTAGGCCCAGCGGTACTACCGCTCCCCCTCGCGATACTGCCGTGCAGTCTGGGAGGGCTAGAACCTGTGGATGAATCGGACCCAGCGCGGTACTACCGCGGTGGTAGGGCAGTACTACCGCTCACGAGCGGTAGTACCGCATCTATTGCCGCTGCTTAGTGCCGCACAATCCGACACGAGAGGCGACCCCCTCGAGTCGAGGCGGTAGGAGCCCGGTACCGCAGTGGTACTACGGCTGAGGACCCCCATGCGGTACTACCGCTGCAGAGCGGTACTGCCGCCTGTGGCTCTTGAGCGGTACTACCGCTGGGGACTGCGGTACTACCGCTGGGACCAAAACATGCACATAGGAAGGAAATGAAATCTCCATCGAAGCGGTAAGGCTCAGAGGGTGCAAAGAGGATGTGTACGTGTTGATTCCACCCAAGCCTTACCAAAGCGGATCCATTCTTGATAGTACGGTGACTCCTACGAAACATGTCCACCAAAATAGAAACGGAAGAGCTACACCGTCTTTGATTAGAACTCCGAGGGGTAGGAATCGTCCCGTGCCAAAGGATGAATCTCTGAAATGCTCAAAGCACATGATTAGTCCGCAAACGTGTTGTCATCAATCACCAAAAGCACATAGAGAGAGATATGCCTTAACAATCTCCCCCTTTTTGGTGGATTGATGACAACCAGGGATTTGCACAAAGATAGGACAGGAAAGCAAAGATAAACTCAGAGCTACACAATGTAGACGGGCTCCCCCTGAATGTGTGCACCTAATTAGAGGTGCCTTTGGAATGCAAGGTACACATATTAGGATCAACACTCCCCCTACATTTTATAGTCCAACAACCTAAGCAGATGGGAATGAGTGAGCAGGGTATATAACAGGATAAGCATGCAACTCACAAATTACCAAAGTACTTGATGGACATAGATAATAATGAATAAGGTAGCATATGTCTCACACCATATGAACTGGAACTAGGTCTCACAGTCACAAAACCAAACAAAGCAAACGACGAGAGAAAAGACACAACTTGGCAACAACAAACCATAAAGACACACTCGCAACTCGGCAACAACATAAATCCCTAGACTCTCTCCCCCTTTGGCATCGAGGCACCAAAAAGGCAAAGAGCGTTGCTACGGGTCCAGGTGACAGCAAACTGAGGATCTCGAGCATCACATCCCAGCGGGATCGTCTGCACCATCGTCATTGGTAGGAAACTGCTCGGTGTCTGAATCAGTCCACGGGAAGTGCTGCTGAACCCACTCCTCCTCATCAGTGATCCTTCCCTCAGATCTGCTGGCAATAGTTGCACCCAACTGACACATGAGCTCCTTATGACGGCTTCGGGCCTTCTTCTCAAAGACATGAGACATGTACTGGCCATGAGACTCCATGCAGAAAAGTTTCTTCATCTTGCGCTTGATCTTCTTTGCCCAAGAGGGCTCCACTCCAAAGGGCTCATAGTCCTCATCATCATCGGCCTCAGCCTCGCCCTCGGTCTCCATGTCAGCAGTTGTAGATGGACATCCAGACTTAGGAGCCGGGGTGTCCCAGTTATCCTTCTTCCTCAGACACTTGATCTCACGAGAAACCAACTCTCCAGTTTCTAGCACAACCTTAGGATAGACGTGTGCCCAAGCCTTCTCAGTGAGCAACATGATAAACGGACCATATATCGGGCACTTGCGCTCAGAAACGGCAGAGAGAAGTTCAGACCACATGACATGGGAAATGTCCAGGGACTCGCCAGTGTTTGCATCCTTCTCATGCTGGCAGAAGAGAAGCATGTCCACGAGATAGGAGTGGACCATATCCAGATTCCCTATACGAGGGAAGAGACTCTCGCGGAAAACGCGATGAAGGATGTCCAGAAAGGCAGGCAATTAATAGGTCTCCTTCTCAGTCACGAGGTGAATCTTCACATACAGTAGGGCCAGAGGGATTGCTTGTGAGTGGAGGTTGCTTTGCGGTGAGGGCGGAAGCCGACTGGAGTCTCAAGCCCGTGATCTTCCACCCAAGTAACTCCATGAAGGCCTTCCACTTGACAGAAAGCAACTTCCCATTTGTCATCCAAGTCAGAGTCCTTTCTTCATCAGTCGCCAGATGGGCAGTGGCATAGAACTGAGCCACGAAATCAGCATCAAAGTCCTTGTTGAACTGCATGATTATGAGAATGTTCAGCTGAGAGCACATCTGAAGGGCTTCGCCAAAGTACTAAGGGTCCTTCTCCATAGCATCGGTGTCGATGGAACGCACATCAACATAGAGATTCTTCTTAGCCTTGATCACATCAAAGTAGATGGCAAACCGAAAGCGGTTCCAGAACGGGCGGTTGACCAAAGTGGGTTCTTGGTCTTCCGCATAGGGGTTGCGGCGATGCCTTTCCCAGAATTCCTTGGCAGTCATCTCAGTCACAGTATTGCCCCTCGGCTTCAGCTTGTTGGCAGGCTTCTTCTGGAGTTCAGGCGAAGGTTGAACACTTGAGGAAGCACACGCTGTCTCAGAGGTGCGGTAGCGGTTTGACGTTGAACGTCTGCGGTTGACACGGCGGACATGCTGCTCAGGATGTTCATCACCTGAAACCAAACACACGAGCAAAATAAACAACACGAAATAAAGAGCACAAGCCTCCAAAACAAAACAACATGGATCAAAAAGTGGTAGGAAAATGATGGAATTGGGCATCCAGCGGTAGTACCGCAACCCAGAAGCGGCAGTACCGCGCCAGATGAGTGCTAGTACCGCTCTAGACGGGGAACGGCGGTTCCCTACTGCCGTGGGCAGATCCGACACTACCGGTGATGCCAAATTCAAAAATAAACCTACCAAATATCAATCCACAAGGTCTAGATGCCATCTCCAACCTACTCAAGCCTTGACTTAGCCAAAAATTGAGAAAAGCAATGCCTATTGCCCCTAACAACTAGATGTGAAATCTAGGCAAAAAGAGAACGGGAAAGGGGGCAATACCGGCATCCATGGCAAGAGGACGCGGTGGGGATTGATTCCACCGAAGGAACTGGAGAGGGACGGCACGAAGATGGCGGCCTGCCCAAGCCCTCCTACGGCAAGACGTCGCTGGAGCGATGATGAACACGAGCGGGTGGACCGAATGGGTATGGGGGAGTAAGACAACTCCCCTTGCCCCAACATAACCCCCCACGCCCGCCCCGGAGGGGTAGTGCCGCTATGGTGGGCTGTAGTACCGCTTGATGATCATCAGCGCTAGTACCGCGCAATCAGCGGTAGTACCACTCAGCCGCAAAAGGACTGGCCCAAAAAGGCTTAGCTCAAGAAAAAGAGGACGACTAGAAACGAGAGCAAACACATAAGCAAACCAAACAAAATAAGACGAGAAACACACTCCTCTCCAAGAGAGGGCGGTGGCCGAGGCCACCTATGTTTGAGTCCGAAGGTATGGCACCGCGAAGATTTTAACCTTGGGCCCATGACCAAAACTCATCTTTGAAGCACAAGTACCATAAAAAATAGCTAATGTGAAATAGTTTGATTAGTTTATGCATAATGGGGGGAGGGAAAGTTCATTGAGAGAACAACACTCCCCCTATGTCCATGCCTACACCTAGACAAGAAAGCATGATGAGTATGGTGGGGTGTGCAAGGGTTCAAACCACATTGCTCGAATCAATGATATTTAGCTCATGCCTTAACTCGTGAAGTCTTGCTTCATCCAAGGGCTTCGTGAAAATATCTGCAAGGTTATCATGAGAGTTGACGTACATGAGCTTGATCTCCCTTCACCTAATGTGATCCCGGATGAAGTGATATTGTATCTCAATATGCTTCATCTTGAAGCGTTGCATCAGGTTGAGAGAGATCTTGATGGCACTTTCATTGTCACACCAAAGAGGCACTTCGTCACAAGTGACACCGTAATCCTTCAAAGTTTGCCTCATCCATTGGAGTTGAGCACAACAACTACCGACAGCCACATACTCCGCTTCGGTGGACGAGAGAGATATAGAACTTTGCTTCTTAGAAGAACAACTCACTAAAGAGCAACCAAGCAATTAGCACCCTCCGGAGGTGGACTTCCTATCCACTTTGTCTCCCGCCCAATCTGAATCTGTATAGCCCAAAAGATCAAAGTTGGCTCCTCTTGGGTACCATAAGCCAAAGTTTGGGGTATGAGCCAAATATCGAAAGATTCGCTTGACCGCCACAAAGTGGCTTTCCTTAGGTGCGGCTTGAAACTGTGCACAAATTCCCACACTCAACATGATATCCGGTCTAGATGCACAAAGGTAAAGCAAGGATCCAATCATGGAGCGATATACCTTTTGATCCACCGCTTTACCATTGGGATCAATGTCAAGTTGGCATTTGACGGGCATTGGAGTGGAGGTCGGCTTGACATCACTTAGCTTGAATCTCTTGAGCATGTCTTGAGTATATTTGGCTTGGTTGATGAAGGTTCCTTCTCTTCTTTGCTTGATTTCGAACCCGAGAAAGAACTTCAACTCTCCCATCATAAACATCTTGAACTTTGAGGTCATGAGAGCGGCAAATTCTTCATTGAAAGCTTTGTTAGGGGAACCAAAAATAATATCATCAACATATAGTTGGCACACAAACAACTCCCCTTTGACCTTCTTAGTAAAAAGAGTGGGGTCAATTTTCCCGATTTCGAACCCACGATCTTGTAACAACTCCGTAAGATGCTCATACCACGCACATGGGGCTTGTTTAAGGCCATAGAGCACCTTATTGAGTTGGTACACATGATTGGGGAAATAGGGATCCCCGAACCCCGGGGGTTGTTTGACATACACCAACTCATTAATGGGACCATTAAGAAAAGCACTCTTCACATCCATTTGTTGCAACTTGAAGTTATGATGAGAAGCATAAGCAATCAACAAACGAATAGATTCAAGGCGAGCAACGGGAGCAAAGGTTTCACCATAGTCGATGCCCTCGACTTGGGAGTAGCCTTGTGCCACCAAACGAGCCTTGTTGCGAACAATGATCCCATGAGCATCTTGCTTGTTCTTGAATATCCACTTGGTTCCAATGACATTATGATTCCCGGTCGGCCTTGGTACTAAATTCCACACTTGGTTGTGCTCGAAGTTGTTGAGTTCTTCATGCATGGCATTGAGCCAATCCGGGTCCTCGAGCGCCTCATAGACCTTTTGGGGTTCGACACAAGAAACAAACGTGTGATGTTCACAATAGTTTGTTAATTGTCTACGAGTGCTTACCCCCTTTCTTAGGCTTCCAACCACATTCTCCATGAGATGGCCTTTGGTAGTGAGCTTGGAAGCAATCTTCGCGGCACGACGCTCTAATTCCTCCTTGGATGTGAAAAGAGGAGGGGTAACTTGATCATCTTGAGCGTCGTCTTCAGCTTGTTCTTGATCTTGAGCTTGCTCTTGATCTTGAACTTGCTCAAATGGAAGAACTTGACCTTGGGCATCATTTGGTGGTTCACGACCATCTTGAGGTTGATCTTTCCCTTGATCTTGTTCATGGGGCTGAGGGCCTTCACTTTGTTCTTCGGAAGCATGTGGGTCTTGGGTTGGTGAAGGCTCCACTTGAGTGGAGCATTGTCCTTCTCCTTCGGCCACAAGGGGTTCCTCAATGGGTAGGATATGACCAACACCCATTCTTCTTATGGCTTGGGGAGTAATTTCATCACCTACATCACAAGTACCACTTTGCTCCACTTGGGAGACGTTATTCTCGTCAAACTCTACGCTACACGTCTCCTCAATGAGTCCGGTGGACTTGTTGAGGATACAGTAAGCATGAGAGTTTGTAGCATAACTAACAAATATGCCCTCATGAGCTCTAGCCTCAAATTTAGACAAACGAACACCTTTCTTGAGAATGAAACACTTACACCCGAACACCTGGAAGTACTTGAGGTTGGGGCTTGTTACCGGCGAGTATTTCATACGGAGTCTTGTTCAAGCCTTTGCGGAGATAGAGCCGATTTGATGCATGACATGTTGTGTTGATGGTTTCAGCCCAAAAGTTGTAAGGAGACTTGAACTCCGCCATCATGGTCCTTGCCGCATCCATCAACGTCCCGTTCTTCCTCTCCGCTACACCATTTTGTTGAGGGGTGTAAGGTGCAGCATATTGATGCTTGATCCCCTCATCACTAAGAAACTCATCCAAGGTGTAGTTCTTGAACTCGGTGCCGTTGTCACTCCTTATTATCAAGATCTTTGCATCATGTTGATGTTGAGCTTCATTTGCAAAGTCGATGACGGTTTGTTGAGTCTCGCTCTTCCTCTTGAAGAAATATACCCAAGTATATCTTGAATAGTCATCCACGATCACCAAGCAATACTTTATACCCCCAAGACTATCAAAGGATGGAGGCCCAAAGAGATCCATGTGAAGGAGATCCAAGGGTCTCTTCAAGTAGATGATAGTCGTGGGAGGGTGAGCCTTCTCATGCAGCTTTCCTTCTATACAAGCACTTCAAGCACAATCTTTGGCAAAACTAACATTTGTTAGTCCACGGACATGGTCCCCCTTTAGAAGACTTTGCAAAGATCTCATATTGACGTGGGCTAAACGTCAATGCCAAAGCCATCCCACATCAGCTTTAGCCATTAGGCATGTCGCGGTGTTAGTGAGTCGCTCAGAAAAGTTAATCACATAAAGACCGTTCTTGACATGCCCAACAAAGGCTACTTTAAGAGTCTTGCTCCACAAGAGGGTCATGTATCAATATCAAAGAAAGTGGCAAAGCCCATGAGTGCAAGTTGATGAACGGAAAGTAGATTGTAAGCAAGGGACTCAACAAGCATGACTTTCTCGATCGTGAGATCATGAGAAATGACAACCTTGCCAAGACCCAATACCTTAGAAGACGAGGCATCACCCCACTCGACGTTGGTGGGCATAGATGGAATCTTTTTCACATCCACCACCAAGTCCTTGCTTCCAGTCATATGATTTGTGGCTCCACTATCGAGCAACCATAATCCTCCACCAGAAGCAAACACCTACAAGAGATCAATGCTTGGTTTCAGGTACCCATTGAGTAATGGGTCCTTTGATGTTAGTAACAAGGGTCTTGGGAACCCAAATAGACCATTCAATGTACTCATAAGGAGAACCAACAAATTTAGTATAAACATGCCCGTCACTAGCACGGCACAACACATAAGAAGGGTTAAAGTCGCCGGCTTTGTTGGAAGGGATGGCATTGCCCTTTTTGACGTTGCCATCGTTTACATTGTTCTTCTTCTCCTTAGAAGTACCCTCTCCCTCCTTCACAAAGGTTTGCTTGAGAGGGGGAGGTCGTTTGGTCTTGTCATTCTTGTTATTGGACTTGGGTGCGAACCCAACTCCCTCCTTAGAAACAACTTCCTTTTGATTGCTCAAAAGGTCATTGAGATTCTTCTCACCTTCTATACACAACACAAGGCCATTCTTAAGTTGCTCCTTCAACTTGGCATTTTCCTCCACAAGATGCACATGCTCACAGCACGGGTTAGTAGCATTTGCGTTATCAATTAAGACCATATGAGGAAATGTGGCTTTCTCCTTGGTTAGCTTCACTTGGAGTTGATCATGAGACTCCTTGAGGCTAGCATGATCACCCTTCAAGGCCTTGTGAGCCTTGTCAAGTGAATCAAACTCCTCTTTGAGTCTAGCAAGGTCAACCCCAAGTTTAGCCTTCTCGGAGTTTAGCACACGAGAGACAACAAGAGCATGATCAAGATCTTTCTTTAATTTAGCATGGTCATCGCTGTGTGAATCCTCAAGAGCCAAACGATGCCCACACTCTTCCTCAAGAGCATTAGAGAGATCCGATATCTCATCGGCATAGTCACGACTACGACCTTCCATCTTAGAGATGGTTTCTTCATGAGCCTCGATCATGTCATTGGCTTCACCAAGTTGTTCCAAGAGTGCAACGAAGTGCTTCTTGGATTTGCCCTTGAGTTTACTCATAAAAGACTCAAATTCATTTATCTATTCATTAGACCCCTCATTTTCATCAATGCAATCTGTCAAGGAGGGGTTAGTAATGATGGTAGTTTTAATGTTGGGGGTTACCTTGTTGGTGGCTTTGGCCATGAGGCATTTGGCGGTGATGTTCTCGTTGGGTGAATCGAAGAGACACACCCGTGGAGTGGTGGCAATGGCAACGGAGGCCATGGCCATGACTTCACTCTCTTCATCATCATTATCATCCTCATTGTATTCTTCTTGTGCCACCAACCCTTTGGAAGGAGTCCTCTTGGTGAAGTTGTTCTTGTTGGGGAAATACTTGGCTTTGTCTTTTTGAATGAGCTTGCCACCATTGTCTTCCCGCTTCTCATAAGGGAAATCCACAACAAAGTGACTCACATTGCCACAATTGTAACATGTTCTCACACGTTGCTTGCCCTTGAAGCAACTTGAGTTGTTCTTGTTGAAGTTGGGCCTTGTGTTCTTCTTGCTCCAAAATTGCCTTGAAGCAAGAGCCATGTGCTCATGATAATCATATTTTGTATCTTCGGGGTTGCTCTCCTCATCTTCCTCTTCTTCCTCTTCTTCCATAATAACCTTGGCCTTCAAGGCAAGGTTGGACTTCTTTGCTCTTTGAGAACGCAACACCGCGTTGTCGGCGGTCTTGTCCAAGATCCTCATTGCCACGAACTCATCCAACACTTCATTTGAGGTCAAGGAGTGGAAGTCCGGTCTTTGACGGATGATGGAGGACATGGCCTTGTGGAAGGGCATCATGGCCTTGAGGAACTTGCGCTTGATCCAATTGTCATCCATGTCCTTGCTCCCATGATCTCGGAGTGAGACCGCGAGTTTGGTTACTCTCCGAAAGAGCTCACGAGGTTCTTCATCTTCTTTCATTGCAAACTCATCGGCTTCATCTTGCGCCACTTCATAGTTGGAACGTTGAATGCTTGCGCTTCCCCTGTAGAGAGAAACAACACAATGCCATGCGTCTTTGGCCATGGCGAAGGGTCGAAGATAAGGGAGATCTCAGAGGGGAATTGCATTTTGGATGATGAAGAGAGCATTCTCATTGAATTGATTATCCACGGCTTCTCTAGGGGTGAAGTTGCTTCGGTCATGTGGATAGAAACCTTCTTCAATGATTCTCCAAAGATTAGTATTCACATGATTTAAATGACGCTTGAAGCGGTAAACCCAAGAATCAAAGTCCTCATTTTTCACAATCTTAGGAGGAGGGCTGGCATGATTTAAATGAGTAGAGGGAATTGGTCCTCCATAAATTGGAGGTTCCACATGGGCAAAGATGCCGGTGCCATTTCTACCACTAGTAGAAGGACCCTTTTCACTAGTAGCTTCCCCCTTGTCGGAGTTAGTCCGTCACCTCGTTAGTGGGATCACCCACTTTCATCGGTGAGGTAGATAGCTTAAGTCCTTCTAAGAATTTATTAAACATGCTTTCAACCTCGGTCGTCATGGAGATTTTCAATGTGTCCAAAGCCACATTGAATTCCTCACGAGAGACGCGGATCCCCCATCGGCTTTAGACGAGCTCGGATTCACACCGGAGTGCTCCTCCCCACCGTCTACGGTGTCAACCATACTCTTCAGACGGCAAAGTCCTTAATAAAGAGACGAGGCCCTGATACCAATTGAAAGGATCGGTATAGTTGACTAGAGGGGGGGTGAATAGGCAACTAACAATTTTTAGCTTTTCTTTACCAATTTCAACTTTGCATCAAAGTAGGTTGTCTAGATATGCAACTAGGTGAGCAACCTATATGATGCGATAACAACAAGCACACAAGCAAGCAAGAGATCCAACACAAAATAAGCTTGCACAAATAAAGGTGAGAGATAACCAAAAGGGGAACCGACGGAGACGAGGATGTGTTACCGAAGTTCCTTCCTATTGAAGGGAAGTACGTCTCCGTTAGAGCGGTGTGGAGGCACAATGCTCCCCAAGCAGCCACTAGGGCCACCGTATTCTCCTCACGCCCTCACACAATGCGAAATGCCGTGATTCCATTATTGGTGCCCTTGGAGGCGGCAACCGAACCTTTACAAAAAAGGTTGGGGCAATCTCCACAACTGAATTAGAGGCTCCCAACGACACCACGAAGCTTCACCATAATGGATTATAGCTCTGAGGTGACCTCAACCGTCTAGGGTGCTCAAACACCCAAGAGTAACAAGATCCGCAAGGGATTAGTGGGGGGAATCAAATTTCTCTTGGTGAAAGTGTAGATTGGCTAGGGAGAGAGATCGGGCGAAAATGGAGCTTGGAGCAATAATGGAGCTTTGGGGGAAGAGGTAAGTCAACTTTGGAGAAGAAGACCTCCTTTTATAGTGGGGGAACAATCCAACCGTTACCCCCCAAAACAGCCCCGCAGAGGGCGGTACTACCCGCAGGGGCCAACGGTACTACCGCTGGGCCCAGCGGTACTACCGCTCCCCCTCGTAATACCGTCGTGCAGTCTGGGAGGGCTAGAACCTGTGGATGAATCGGACCCAGCGCGGTACTACCACGGTGGTAGGGCGGTACTACCGCTCACGAGCGGTAGTACCGCGTCTATTGCCGCTGCTTAGTGCCGCACAATCCGACACTAGAGGCGACCCCCTCGAGTCGAGGCGGTAGGAGCCCGGTACCGCAGCGGTACTACGACTGAGGACCCCCAAGCGATACTACCACTGTGGCTCTTGAGCGGTACTTCCACTGGGCACCGCGGTACTACCGTTGGGACCAAAACATGCACATAGGAAGGAAATGAAGGCTCCATCGAAGCGGGAAGGCTCAGAGGGTGCAAAGAGGATGTGTACGTGTTGATTCCACCCAAGCCTTGCCAAAGCGGATCCCCTCTTGATAGTACGGTGACTCCTACGAAACATGTCCACCAAAACAGAAATGAAAGAGCTACACCGTCTTTGATTAGAACTTCGAGGGGTAGGAATCGTCTCGTGCCAAAGGATGAATCTCTGAAATGCTCAAAGCACACGATTTAGTCCACAAACGTGTTGTCATCAATCACCAAAACAACATAGAGAGAGATATGCCTTAACAGTAACCCACCTTCATGTTGCCACACTTCCCACCTCACATAGTCAAGAAAGACACTAATGAGGACAAGCAGAGGATGAAGGTTTAACGCCGCCTTGCCGGTTGTGATTGCCGACATGAGACCCTCTCTCTCAATCGCCTGACTTGAGGGAGAATAAGATAGAGACAGAAGTAGGAGGGGAATTAGGATTTCTTTCCTCTCATCAACGATGTGTGTTCTGTTAGAGCTCACAACACTTATGGCTCCCACACCACCTTTGGGTCACATGCCCACTAACCCGAGGCATACGTGTCCACAACATTATCACACACACACACACACACACACACACACACACACACACACACACACACACACACACACAACTACGCCATCTGACCATGTCCAATGTGCCATGTTGTCCATGACACTGCCCCCTTGAGAAGCACTTGCTTGCCCCCAAACTTCCCATGCAGCAAGGTTGGACCACCAGATCAATACCTAAGCAATGGTTGTATTACCTCATTCGACCAAAGGTTTGTCCAAGATGCGCTCCGGCTTAGTATGAGAGTCATCTAAGGATGGGAGCTCGGGAAAATCCACATAGGCTGGAGTATAATCTAGCCGAAATTCTTTAAGCTAGGAGACATGGAAAATAGGGTGTCTAAGACTACCATCAGGAAGATCAGGGAGATATGACAACTCATCAACACGTTCCAAGATTTTGTATGGCTCAAAGAACTATTAGATGAGCATAGGTTATGATTGTTGACAACAGACGCCTGTGCATATGTTTGTAGTTTGAGCAGAATGCATCACCCACTCGGAATTGTCGTTCAATTTGTTCTTTATCGGAAGAAACTTTCGTGCGATCTTGAGCTGCCTCCAGGTTTTTCTTTAATGGCTGCAGCTGAGCAGTGCGTTCAGCAAGTACACCCGACATAGGATAAGTTGAATCTGATTCTGGACCTAGCATCATGCCAAGATTGGGATCATGGTCATATTACACCTTTAAAGGGGAGCAGTTCAGAGTTGACTGAAAATGATGAATTGTACCAGAACTCCGCGAGGGGCAGCCATCGACACCACTGCTTGGGTGAGTCTTGAATCATACAACCGAGGGAGATCTCCAAACATTATTTCACCTCCTCGATGTGCCCATTTGTTTTGCAGGTGATAAGAAGTGGTAAAATTGAGCTTTGTACCAAGAGAAGAAAAAGGCGTATCGAGAAATTGCTTGTGGAAATGTTGTTACAATCCAAGATAATGTTAAGAGGCATACCATGGAGCTTGACAAACACAAGGGACACTTGTTGAGCAATTTATGGGTGTCCAAGAGGAATACAATGGGCGTACTTGGTGAAGCGATCAACGATGACCAAAATCACATTGTAGCCATCAGAGAGGGGCAGACCCTCAACGAAATCCATCTTGATATCCTGCCATGCCCCCTTTAGTATGGGAAATGGTTGAATAAGCTCCGCTGGATGGGAATTTAGATGCTTTGCATTTTGGCATACCTCACACTGATGGACCAAATCGGCATCCGCCGCCTTTAGCCCTGACCATGCGAATAAGCGTTTAATGCGCTTATAGGTAGCACGAATGCTTGAATGTCCTCTGATTGCATTGAATGCTCGATTGCGCTTATAAGCCATCGTCGCCTTGAGCTGATGTTTCCCCCATCGTCGCTCCCAACACTCACACGGTCTGCAGTGAAGGCTTGAAAGGTGTCGTGGTATATTGGTGTTACTACTCCAAGCCAAGCCAACCAAGGCAGAATTGATGGGGATCACGACAAGATCCAGCAGAATCGAACGCCTGGTTCCCCAACCTTTCCTATGATTTCACAAGACCAAAGCCGAGAGGGATCAAAAACACTCACACCCCACTGTTCCCATGAATCCCCGAATCTGATACCAAGTGTAAAGCCCCCTTGCCGGTGTGATTGCGGACATGAGGCCCTCTCTCTCTCTCTCTCGATTGCCAGACTTGATGAAGAAGAAGAATAAGACATGGACAAAAGTAGGGGGAATTAGGATATATTTCCTCTCATCAACAGTGTCTGGTCTATTATAGCTCACAACTGCCACACCACTTTGGCTCTCAGTCCCACTCTCCAAAGGCATACACACCCAAATAAAAACTATCACACACACAACTACACCACTTGACAATGGCTAATCTTCCTCGTCGTCCGTGACAGATGGATAGTCTCCACCACATTATGTGTCATGAAGGGACACCGCCCCGACAAATGACGACGTGAGAGAAAGCGACATGTTGCCGTTGGTGAATGCAAAACCTAAATCGACCATCGACGCATGTGGGTTCCAAAAAAGGGAAGCCAAAGTTTGTGCAATTTGTCCTTTTCTTAGCAGGCATCTTGATTTTAATTGAACTTTGGATCGATGGCTGATTAGATCTAAGTTGTTCAATCTTGTTAGTTGCTTTATCTTAGTGAAGTTGCTCTATCTTACTGATTCAATAATATATTGTGTTCACTCAATTATGTTTTGTTCTTGCGGTTTCCCGTTTAAAGCAATGTCGCTTTAGGTACATATCCTGTATTGATACCACCCTAAGGGCATCTCCAAAGGGGACCCTCAAACCGCCTGCAACCGTCCGGACAGGAGGTTCGGATGGGTTTTACAATCCAACGCGGCCTTGTATCCGTCCGCCGGCCGGTCTTGAAGTTCTTTTTCCTGCAAACCGAAAGAAAACTAGGTGGCTTCACGGAAGTCCAGACAGCAGCCACACAGGACTCTGACATCCCCGGCCCACCCCAAACCTCTCATGAAACCCACGTATCCATCATTCCCTCTTTCTCTGCATCCATTTTCTCTCTCACTGACGCCACCGCTCCTCCACCCAGTCGCCCGCCATACCCTTTTCGGAGCTCTGCGACCTACACCAGTACACCTGGACTCCATGCCACTTGTCCTCAGGTGTTTCTTGAACCAAACACACATCTAAGTTGGTCAAACTTGCCTAACCTTAGGTGTGGCAACCTTTGGCAAACTTAGTCTCAAACCAAACAGCCCCTTAATTGAGCATATGTGGGCGGTTAAAGGGGACAACTAGCACATATGAATTCAAATTTGAACTACTTTAAATTGAAAACTTTGTTGGATTGTAATGTTTCTATTAGAACTACTGCCGTATTTGTACATTTTTAGATAAACTACGATTTCATATGCGGTTATTTTGAGCTTGCAGACTTTAAAAAAAAGGTGAATGTTTGCGGCTAGTTTTGGATGACCGGCTCCCGCATCAGTGTCCACAGAACGGATACGGTGTCTGATTTGAGGGTCGGATACCCTAACCATGACCCCTATTCCGTCTTTAGAACTCATCAGCAAGTCTCTCAAAGCAGCTTTCATGGACATGATTGCTATCATTTTTTTAAAGCCATAGCTTTTATTCATTATTTTGCAAAAGCATCGATGTGGTAAACTTGTAAGAGCCTCTTCGAATCAAAAGATTTTTGTATAAACAAAAAATAAGGTTTTCAATCCTTGGAACTTTTTCTTCAGATGGTTCCTCAATTCATAGGATAGAAACATTTCCTAAGAATTATTTTTACATTATATTTCGTAAAAGAGTTTGCATCCACTCATAAAGAAGCCGTCGTTATTTTGTATTTGTGCAATCAAATACTTCCTTTGTAAACAAACATAAAATGTTTTAGAGACTTGGGAGTATGTACATACATAGACTTTGGTGCAGATTCCAATCAGTAGGATTTGTGTGGACACGACATTTCCAACGCTCGTCTTTTTCAGTTCTTGTCCTACTTAACTGTTCTCTTATTACATTACATTAAAGTAACAATGCATGCAACTACCCCTAGCTCTAGGTGTGTTGTTGCAGATGATGAGAAACAAATAATCGCCACAAGCCCAGAGCCCAAGTGGGTTCCTAGTCCTTGAAACCGAGCATAATGGCCCCCATGTGTTCATCCATCTAGGTAGCTAGAAAGAGCTCCTCATCCCTGCTCTGCAGCCCTAATAATACGACGTAATAATAATGAAATGACACATCTCGCGGCACCCCTCTGGATCTCCCTAAACGGCCATAATCACCATCCCCTGCCCTGCGCGCATCTTAAATAGGGTTTTGAATTTAGGGAGGCGAGGGAGAGCGAGTGTCGTCCCTTTTCACCTTTGGCCATTGCCACTGCTGCTGCCGCTTGATTTCTTGGCCTGCTTCCATCTTTATCCACGTCGTCGTCGTGGGTACTACTGTAGTACAGTACTCGGAAAGGGGGCTCCGGAGACACCACGTCCATCCACACATCTCTGCTGTCCATGCGTCAAATTGGAGTGAGCGGGTGACAAGACCCAAAGGCGAAAAATACCCGACGCAATGGTTGCTGTACGCCGTCAGGGCCGGGACAGACAGCCAGTCCAAGACGGAGAAAAAGCGTGCGCCCCGTAGGCCCCCCGCCCCGATTCCATCATCGTATGCCTCCCCCAAGTGCTACGCACCACATGTACAAAAATACTATAGCCCACATGTACGACTCGCCACAGCGCGGCTCCTCCTTTCCTTTAAAAAAAATACTACTGCAGAGTTACTACGGCAGGGCAGCAGCTGTGCTGCGCTGTTGGGTGTGATGGTGCAAGTCATGGCGCGGCAGGGACGACTACCACCCCAATTCAAGTACGTACGGATACTGGAGTCAGTCGAGGGGCAAGCAAATAATAAAAGGGTGGATTAAACTGCTCCCTCCCTTCCTCTCTCCCTCTCTCTGCTGTCTTGTCCTGCCTTTTACCCTCCATCGCTGGCTTTACACGTCCGCTTTCATTCTATTCTTGTTTATTTCGTTCGCTTGCAGCAAATAAAGCGCGTCCCCGTACGTATACCACCACTTGTCACCCTGCTCGCAAGCTTTTCCCCCCCTAATGCACCGTGCCATGTCTCCCACTCATTACCATGCCATACCATACCAGCGTTTGTTAGTTAGTCAGTACCAGTAAGTAATAAATAAATAAATGAACGGATCCAGCAAAGACAATGGATTCAACCAACTTATTATCTACTGTACTCACTACACGTTGGATACCGGTTACCACCAGGTTGTGCCACAGCTGGGCGAGTGAAGGGGGTGCAGCTGCCGGCGGTACATGCATGCCACGCGCAAGCACGCTGGTCGTCAGTAATCAAGGGCTGGAGCTGGAGCTAATTAACTGCGCTCGCTGGCAACGCACTAGCCTCGGTTCGGTGGCGCGCGGTGCGCTGTGCCTGCGCGTACGCCGGTCCGGCGGCACGGCCTCGCGAGCTCGCTCGCTCGCTGCCACGGCCTGCAAATTACTACCACCTCCGCTACAGAGAGAGAGAGAGAGAATGCGACGGGTGATCTGCAAAACTGCGAATTTAGGCCGCGGCAGGCATGTGCGGCCAGGAAAAAGAGCTTGGCCATACGGGACAAGGGCCATGTGTGCTCCTTCTCCTTCTACCGACGGTGGGGATGGTATCTGACTGTTATCACCCATTGAACAGCCTGTACGATGCAGGCTTTTTACACTCATGGAACTGCCCCCCCCCGTTGGCATTGCCCAGCCACGCGCAAGTACGTACGTACGTACCTACCTACGCATGCACACACCGAATTTAATCCGCCGCAGCCAGTGACAAGGAAAATCACACTGTGTCAACAGTAGTGCATTTAGATTGGATTTCGTCCGCGTACTATTCACAATTCGGATTTATCTTTGTACGTATTATTTCTCGAGCGTGGATCAAACTCCGACCTACGGTTCCCGGCACGGTGGATGCGTCCCACCTGTAGCTAAGTCTTCAGTTTACCAGCCTGCTTTTTTACTTCCCCATCCCGAATTACTTGTCGCAGAAATCTATTTCCGCGGAAAGAGTAATGCAGGACAAGGGGAGTATTTGTGTAATCTTGAGATGTGCCCATGTTTGTAGGTAGCAGCGTGAAATCACATTTGAGACTCAGAAAACAAACCGAATTTTCCCGTTAGAATTACGAAACAAGGATGCGCCGGAGGTAACTAATTTGATCAAATTTCAATTCAAAGCCCAATCCATTTTTCTAAAAGAAAAAAACACATTGCTAAAACCTAACCAATTATAGTGCCAAACATGTACCCCTACAAAGTTATACTGGAGCTACGATAATTAATTTGGATCGAAGGGGGTACTACTCTTACATTGTTAAGAAATTGGTCTCAATTCTCTCAACATGCAAAGTATCCACCCCAGTGCCCTATTAAGCAATGGATTTAAGTATTCTCTCCCACTAAGCCATGCAAAATCTGCCACATAAGCGAGTCCTGCATTTAATTTATAAAATATAATTATTTTTGCATTAGTCTATGCATGTAACGTGGCCACATCATATATTCAAGTTAGTCATCCTTCACATTTATGTTTGAAATGATATTTTTAACTGTAATTCAAAAGTTTTTATTCTATTTTTAGACCCATAAGCTTTAATTGATTTTCAATCTTATACATGTTTTTTATTAGATTTAGTTATTTTTGTTAACTACTTGCACTTCTTTTAAAGAAGTTACCGCAGCAGCACGCGGGGAGAGAAGTTGGATGGTAAATTCTACAGTAAAGTGGGTGTACAAGTGTCGAAATTTTGAAGAAAAAGATGAATCAATGTGATATGTCCTGCGTGTTGTGTTGGTGATTAGCACGGAGAGCACATTATTAAGACAACAAGTAAACAACGAATATGTTCTCGCGTACGTACTGTACTACACACACACACACGCGCAGGTCCTTGCCTGTGCCTCCCTCACCTTCTCGCACCTTTAATTTTCGAAAACAAACGCTGGCTTTGGCTGGCTTAAGAGGACGACGTTGACAGTTGAGAGGGGGGAACCGATGAGAGAGGACAACAGTGGCTTTCATTGGAAAGATGAAAACATACGCACGCATAGGTGGGGGGGAACAAGCCACAATGCATGAAAATGCCATGCATGCGTGCTGCAAGGAACACACTCTGCTGCGCGGCCTCAGATGCCCATGCCCTGTTGACTCGAGTGCAAGGGCCAAGGCCGCCAGGCCAAAGGACGGCTTTAACCCGTGCCCTCTGCGGTGAAAAACCCTCCGGGGAAGAAAATGTTTGGTCCTCTCCCCCGTCCACGCCCATCACCCTACTGTGCGTGCCCCCTCTTACATACATACATGCATATCTGTCTACACCTCCCGCTCGACCCGGCTCACCTACAAAATTTACTTCTTCAATCAAATTACATAAGGAAGGAAAAACCTTATCATCTGACATTTGCATGTTTCGGGTTTCCCTTCCGGCTTATAGGGGGCAGGCAGTCCACCCAAAAGCTCAAAGGAAGACATTGACCGGGCCGCGGAAAACCGGAGAACCCCATCATTCGTCCGAAATCCCAAGCTAATATCAGTAGTACGTATCACAGAAGGCAAGGCATGGTGGTGGACGTGTCTGGCCTCATAGCCTCTACTGTGACAAGCAAAGTAGCGTCCGGGCGTGATGGTCCACGGTTGGTCCGGCTCGGCTGCTGGAATAAGGGGGGAACGAACGAACTGGTGATAGATCCTTCCTTCCTTCCCTCCTTCCTTCCCGGTGGCCACACATACACGAAGATCCAGCACCATCAGTCGGCATTGGGCAAGCCTAGGACGTACACACACACACGCACCACCCCGCCCTATGTATCTACTATCAATGTAGACGTATCTACAATGATGCTATTCAAGGGAAGGTAATAAATGGGGGCCGTGGCGGTGTAGAGAGGGGTTTTAGCAGGGGTGTGAGTGTGGCAGGCGCAACCATACCGGTCGTAGTCATGCCAGTAGTGGCAGTAGTAGGAGCGCCATCCTCACCACCTCGCTGATGAAGCCATGAGCGAGCTTCGGGTAGCTGCCACCGCTACTGCTCGTAGGTGCAGGGGTTGTGGCAAGGGGAGAAGCTGGGTGGTAGTAGAGGCAGGTGTAGCTGCTGCTGCCGTTGCCACCGGGGAGGAGGAGGAGGACTGGGAGGGGAGGACAAATGTACCGTGGCGGCCACTGTTGCGACGTAGGTATGCGTGTGCGTGAGAGAGAGAGAGAGAGACCCACATGACAGTAGTCCCACTACGGGCGGGGCGACCGTGGCCAATGTAGCAGAAAGAAAAGAAAAGGGAGGGAGCGGCTTTTGGTTTTCGAACCGGTTCCATACACACTGGACAAGACGGTACGCAACAAAAGAGGGAGAAATGCTATGCCCTGTTGGTTCGGTTCGGTTCCGTCCCGTCCCGTTCCAATAGAAAATTAGGAGTAGAAAAGAAATGCGTGACCGATGCGGCTCTGCTGCCCCTCCCCTGGCAGCTGAGTGGGATGACCGACCGACCGACCTCCCTCGCCGGCGGCCTACCTAGCCAGCCTACCCAGCTATAGCCGCCGCCCGCCGCCCGCCGCGGCAGCCGCCGGCGGCATGGGAGTGAGTGAGTGAGATGAAACGAGCTCGTGAGGACGGGAGGGAGGAGAATGTAGCAGCGTCAATCAATCTCGAAGGATTCAAAGTCAAACGCCAGAATTAATTCGTCGTCGTCGGAGGGTGCAATGGAGAACACAGAAACGGGGAGAGAGAGAGAGAGAGAGGTGGATGGAGGGGAAAGTTACCTACCCACCCCTGGACGGACGGAGGGAGGGGACGCGACGCATTTTCTTATCGATTCATTTCGTTTCAGGCGGGCCCCGCTTTTACCTGATGTTGGACGCAGCCGCTTGGTTTTGTACACATACATACGTACTGCACGTACTCCTACGCTACGCTGCAAGCGAGATCAGTAGGCAGCGACTCCGGGGATCCTGCTTTTGGGGGCCGAATCGGTTCACCGCCCCAATCATGACCGACCTACGCGACGCGGGGCGTATATATTTGCGCTCGTACCACATCCATCCATCCGTCCATCGCTGCCACGCTCCATAATAATTTACCCAATAATTAATTTATAAAGCGCGAGGCCAAAAAGGCAGAAAAAGAAAGACCCCCATGTCACCAATTTATTTTTCTATTTTTTATTTATGCTCCATATGGGGTTGATTGGTTCTTAAACAATCCACGCCACATTCCCGCTGCTCGTCGCCAGCAGGAGGAGGAGGAGGAGCAGTGCTGAGTGCTGACTACTCTACTACTCTAGTATTGGCAGCAGAGAGAGAGAGGTGAGGTGTGACGATTTCTCCAAGTGCAACTTTGACCATGACCCATCGGTTTCTATTATCATATATATACACTGCACACTGCTTAAGAAAAGGCACTGCTGCCACTATAGAGTACACAACATTTCACACTTAATCTAGTGGGGTCAAATTCTCCCTTGACATAAAATTTTCTGCATTGACGTTCAAGCTTAAGATTGTCTGGCTTGACTCTCCAGCAAGTGTATGTTACTATACTTCACAATGAGGGACTGCTGATGAGCCAACCATATAGTATATATGTGTGTACCAAAGCGGCATAGGGGCAAATGATCATCCAATTGTATTGTAGTATAAATGGCACTCCACTAGGTAGTAGTATTATTTGCACAATAGCTAACACACACACGCACTCCCCCTGCTCACTCATCTTGCCACTTGCTGATTCTGAATTTGATTTCCAAGTAGTTCGTTCAGGATCCAGCAGCAGGGTATGACAAGGGATGAGCCATTTATTAATTAACCACACTTGACAAGCAAATTAAGACCGATGACCGGGTGCAGCATATCTCCATCTCTCATGCCCCTACCCCCTACCCAATCAAAACAAGAGGAGGGGAGCAAGAACTAGCAACATGGGGGGCACAAGCAAAAAAAGAATCTAGCAATTCCTAGAGAGATCAAATTCTAAGGATGCTAACATCAAATGCACAAAGAGGCCAAGGAAATTAAGCAGCAGCAGAAGCAAGGAAGGAAGGAATGGAGGGAATGGAATGGGATGGAATGCTACACTGAGGAGGAGGAGGGATCCACATTGCCAGTCTCGGTTAGCATGTCGTCGTCCCCTTCTGTCAGCAGCTCCACGTCCTTGTCGTCGT
The DNA here is from genome assembly GCA_021605145.1 of Aegilops bicornis. Classification (NCBI taxonomy): domain Eukaryota; kingdom Viridiplantae; phylum Streptophyta; class Magnoliopsida; order Poales; family Poaceae; genus Aegilops; species Aegilops bicornis. Next base: position 33,138,985 of record CM038670.1, read on the forward strand.
CGTTTGAGAAATCCCTCCTCTCCAGCTTCGAGTTCGCCGCGATGAATACCAGCCGGTGCGCCCGGCCAATGCTGCCGGCCGAGCTGCCCGGCGCGGTGAGCCACCGCGTCATCGACGGCGTGCATTTGAACCCCTTGGCGGTTGCATGGAGGAAGATGAGCCTGACGGCCACTTTGCCAAGTGACTTGAACTCGCTGAGGCATGTCTCCCAAACAAGCCGGCTGCTCTGCTTGTTGGCTATCTTCATCTTCCCCGTCGACGGGTCTGGCTGCCGGACCTGCACCGCCTGCGCGTACAATGGGTCGAGCCCCTCGGACCGCCATTTCATCAGCTCCATCAGCGCGAGGTGCGCCTCCTCCGGCGACACCAGCCTCGTGATCAGCCTGTCCACGTCCTTCTCCTGCTCTGGCGTCAAGTAGTTGAACGGTGGAAGGTACCTCCTGCCGGCGTCCTTGATCAGATACAATGGGTCCAGTATGAATGCCGCTGACCACGCCGGGTGGTAGTTCTTCCTGAACCTCCTCTCGACCACATTCATGGCAGTGGCCTCTTCTACGCTGAATTTCCGGCACCAGCCTCTGACCTTGCCACGCAGGTCCTCCCAGAGCGGCAGGCATTGCCCCACCAGGGGCCTCTCGGTCTCCATCTCCTTCACCAAGTCCATGATCATCTTCACAACCGAATGCGTCGCCTCGACCTCGGTCCAGAACGCCACATTCTGCACCATGGCCGCGATCTCCCTCGCGGCAGGGTCGTCGATGCAGACCACCTTGTAGGACTCCTCAAGCACGGCGAGCTGGAGCGGCCGCGCCGAGGTCAGGATGCTCTCCAGCATCACGAACGCGGCGGCAAATTCCCCGCCATTATACGGCGGAGCGGCAATGGGGAGGAGGAAGGCGTGCCCGTGCTCCTGGACTTGGTGCTTGTGCAGCAGCGCGCGCACGGAGGCCGTGGTGTTGAAGTAGCTGGCGATCTTGGCGCAATTTGACGCAGCGTTGTTGAAGAGCGGGAGCTCCCGCGCCATGTCGCTTACCAAGCGGGACAGGCCATGGACTTGGCAGGTCAGGTTCACCATCCAATGGTGCTTGGTCTCGAGATCACGCAGAGTCTTGGAGCCGAAGCGGTCGGCGACGATGCCGGCGCAATGCCGAATGTCGCCGGAGGAGGCGGAGACGGACGATGCCGCGTCCAGGAACAGCTCCTGGGCGTAGTCGGGGGACGCCGATGCCGGCGCGGGCATGGGCACGGCGCGGTGGAACACGGACGTGTCGTTGGGGAGGTTGACGGAGAGGGTGATCACCTGCTCGCGCAGCCCGTCGGCCGCGAGCTGGAAGAACCGCGCCTCCCGGAAGCGCGCGGCGGCGTCGGCGCGGGCCTCGGCGAAGCGCGCGTCCAGGCGCGCGCCGGCGAGGTCGGCCCGCGATATCTCCGGCAGCCCGACCTGGCGCAGGAAGTTCTTCAGCTTGGGGTGCTCGACGGCGGAGAGGGACGCGCTGCCGGACGACTCGAGGAACCAGTCGGCGAGCAGCGAGAGCGCGGCCTCGGCCTGCGGCCGCGGCAGCATCGCGCCCGGCGACGCGGAGGGCGACTTGAGGCGCTTGACGCTGTCCTCCAGCATGGCGAGCGGGGCGAGGTCGCCCCGGCCGCCGGAGAGCAGCTGCCTGGGCGCGGGCATCCCGGGCGGGGTGGGCGGCGTCGGGGAGTACCCGGCCGGGTCGGCGACCAAGACGTGGTGCTGGTGCGAGGCGCCCTCGACGGACGCGTAGGCCGCGGCGAGCGCGTGGCGCTTCCGGCCGCCGCCGCCGGTGGAGTGGCGGCGCTGCGACGCGGACGAGGACGACGGGGGGATGGAGGAGATGGGCACGATCGATGACGCGGGGGACGAGACGGCGACGAGCTGCAACTGCTGATGCTGATTCTGCGGCGGGGGCGGGGGCGGCGGCGGCGGCGGCGGCGCGCCCTGCGCCGCCGCGAAATTAGGGCAGGCCCCGCGCTTGAGGTGCTCGGTGGCGGTGCGGGAGGGGTTGGAGGCGGAGAAGGTGGCGGCGCAGAGCGCGCATCGGAGGCGGGCGGCCTTGGGGGGCGCCCCGGAGGCCGGCGGCGGCACGAGGACGGGCTCCAGGTGGCCCCAGTACCAGGCGCCCTTGCCCTTGAGCGCCTTGGCCCGCACCTGCATCAGCGCCTCGTAGCGCTTCCTGGCGGCGGCCTCCTCGGGCCCCATTGCGCCGGGCTCCGCCATCGCCACCGGCGCCAGCGCGGGCGCGGGCGCGGGCTGCGGCGCCGACGATCCCGAGGCGGCGGCGGCGTCGCCCTCCTCCGGCGCCGACATGGGCGGGCGCGTCAGGTGGAGGTTTTCAGGGGGTTTCGGGCGCCCGTTTCGCTCTCCTTTCCAACTATCACCCGAGGCCGAGACCGAGACCCAGCGGAGGGCTGGCCGCGTCAAGAGAGAAGTGGTGCGCCGTATTTTTCACCCCCCACCCCCCTTTTTTTCTGCCCCCGATTTTATCTCGGCCCCCGCGTAGCCCGACTAGTATATCCTCAGCGCTCGCTCTCTCCTCCCACAAGAAGAGAAGGCCCTCCAAAAACAAACACAGAGGGAGGGTCCGTCCGTCTCAGGAGGAGCTCCTCATTCTCTCTCTATTTATCTTGGATCCCCGAGCCCGGCAATACTTGTATCTAAATCTTGGGAGCTGAGACTGGGAGGCAGCAAACATATAGAGAGGCCAAGCCAACATAAAGGTCTCTCTCTCCTTAAGTAAGTGAGAGGGGCACTGTTTCCCTCCACCTCTCACTGCCTATGTGGAGCAGTGGCGCCACGCTTTCTCTGTTCTGCGTTCGTGTTTGTGTTTGTGTACACGACGCACGCAGGGGAGGAGAGAGAGAGGGGGGTGAATTTGATTTTGGGGGGGTGAATTGTTTTGGGCGGTCTTTGGTAGGGGTTGACTGGAGGAGCCCGAGGGGAAGGGAGGGGGGAGAGACTGCAAGAGGAATGCTCTGATATAATGCCACTGTGCGCTTTATGGTACAATGCCAATAATAATAATAAAAGGTAAGGGGATTGGTACGGGCGACTTGTGCTGCTGCCACTGTGGCCTCTCTCTGCTGCGTCGGCAATTATTGCGGTGGAACAGTTGGGGCCCCGCCCCCACCCCCGACCCTTCTCTTTTCTTTCTTTCTCCCTTCACCACGTTCACAGAGCACAGGTGGCGCAGCCCGGGATTGTACGTTCACATACATACGCTGACATGACATGATATGTTGTATCTCCTTAAACATTTTCAATCAGCTCCTACTGTCACTGCTTAAGTAGGTTCGTTCAAGCAGAGATTAACTTGGTGCTAGTACTGTGCTGTCTTCTCTTCTTTTGGATCAGGACAAGTTGCAAGGTTGGAAAATTCAGCAGACAAGGAAATCTCTCCATGCCACTTTCCGTTTATTTGTTTGTTGGGTTATAATGCAAAATGCAATTTATACTTTAGACCAGGTGGAGTATAATAAGACTGTAATTCCTGAAAGCCTGAACGCTTGTATACATATGCCCGTGTAACCGGTGGTCCATCTGGGGCTTGGAACTCAATATAGCAAGCCGTATCCCCGCCTAAATTATTTTCCAGCTGCTTAACCGTCTGCTGTGCTGTCGGATCATATGCGGTTAGACATACTCGGAACAACTGCTTACCGGCTCTACCTAGCATGATGGCCTAATTTCTAATTGCACATAAGGGTAGTCTACCCCGGTACAGTCTACACGGATGCTTATCTAATTAACTATACATATCAATTATACAGTAGTGATTTTTCTCAGCAGAAACTGTTGAGAGACACTTGTGCTTGTCCTATATACATGTACATGTTTGTATTAGGTGTAGTTGCCCCATTTGTTTCCAAATATATATGCTGTAATTATGATCATTGCTGTGGACGATACCATCCTGGTAAGTGCTATATCTGGACACCCCATGACGTGAATACAGTTGTCTCACACCAATTGTTTTTCTACATGGTATCAGCCTCTCTCAATCCCCTAGCCGCGCCGCACCCCCTCCCACGCCGTGCTGCACCCTACCGAAGCCGCCACAGCTGCCATCTCCTCTGGCCGCCGCAAAAAAGACCAGCTGCATTGTACGTGGAACGCATGGTGGTGAAATGTCGTGTACCTGAGTAAGTAATTAGTGCCGAAAACAAGTATGCACAAGATACTTACCTTGTTAACTTGGATTGGGACCCGACACGTGACAGCTTACACTGCCCTGGATACCATTTACCAGTTTAGAAGTATACTATGGGCAAGCATGTAATGCGACCACTCTCTTATGTGTTTGTGTGGTGCTACCGACAAAGAGAGAGAGAGAGAGAGAGAGAGAGAGAGAGAGAGAGAGAGAGGCGAAAGGGAGCGACCGGAAATATCCCCAGATCCCACCGGCGAGGGCGCGCATCCCTACCACCTCCGCTCGCTCCGGCGACGGGAGGAGGTGGGGATCCCGTTCCTTTGCTTCCGACCTGTAGATAGGGTAGTGGTAGTTCCCGGTGGCGTCGGTTTGGTGAGGGGTTTTTCGCCGTTATGCCCTCTCCTTGCCGGCGCTGGTGGTGTTGGCATGTGAATGGCGTGCCTGTGACCGGGCAAGGCCCCGCACCAATTATCCTTCTACATGGTATCAGCCTCTCTCGATCCCCTGGCCGCGCCACACCACCTCCCACGCCGTGCTGCACCTACCCTGGCCGCCACTACTACCATCTCCTCTGGACTCCACAAAAAAGACCAGCTGCATTGTACATGGCACGCATCCTGGTGAAAATGTCGTGTACCCGAGTAAGTAATTAGTGTCGAGAACAAGTATGCACAAGATACTTACCTTGTTAACTTGGATTGGGACCCGACGCATAACAGCTTACACTTCCCTGGATACCATTTATCAGTTTCGAAGTATACTATGGGCAAGCATATAATGCGGTCACTCACTTATTTGTTCTTGTGGTGCTACCGACAAAGAGAGAGGGGCGGAAAGGAGCGACCAAAAATATCCCCACATCCCACCAGTGTGAGGGGCGGATCCCTGCCTCCTCGGCTCGCTCCAGTGGCAGGAGGAGGCGGGGATCCCGTTCCTCTGCTTCCGGCGTGTAGATAGGGTAGTGGTAGTTCCCGGAGGCGTCGATTTGGTGAGGTTTATTTCGCCGTTCTGGCTAAATAAATCCACTGTTTCTGCCCTCTCCTTGCCGGCGCTGGTGGTGCTGGCATGTGAACGGCGTGCCTCTGAATTCTTGGCTCCTTAGGCGGGTCTGCGAGGCGGCTTTGGAGACCCTGCCATGTGAGTACCTTTGTCCCCTTCCCCTTCGTCGTGACGTGCTCAAGTTTCCGAAGTCGGTTTTGGTGGTGCTGTACCGTTGTTTCAGCCGCTCTCTGGTGTGCTAGTCTTACGAGACTGAAGATGGAGACTTCCCGTCCTCCAACAATCCGACTGCGAATCCAAGGTTGATGTTGGCTCCGGGAGGGAGTGGCAGCGGCGGCGCGCCCTTATCTCGCACTGGTGTTTGTGCTGATTCGGCACCCTAGGGACTTTTGTGTAATTTCCTTTCTTTGTGGGGTGTGTTGCACCACCGCTTTAATTTCAATATGGATCTGAGGTCCTAATCGCAAAAAAGAAAGAAGATTACACAGCTGAAATTCAGTAAAAAAAAAACCGACACAATATGCTAGTAGTACCAAGTCTACCATGCAACCAAGTTTCGAATCATCGTCACATTGAGTGAGGGAAAACCCGGTGACATAAAGGACCGTTTGTATCGTGAATAGTTGCAATCAACAAACAGTTGTACGTAGAAACTGAGCCACTGTTCATGGCTAGGTTTGTCTCAACTTTTCTAGTGTAGATCGAGCCATGTGTTTTACTCGACTTCTTGTAATCATCACATCGTGTAGACGCGATACCGTATGCCCGAGCCCCCCCTCCCGATCCGCTGTCGGTAACCCAGCTAGCGGCGCGATGCTAATGGTACGCCAGGGGTAATCACACACGGGAATTAAGGTACGATCGCACTGTGTGGCCCTGTCAGACAGTGCATATAAGAAAACGAAGGCTGTCGCGGCTCGGCTCAGCTCCTGTTTGGGACCGGGGCTTGTGCGCCACACAAGGCGATTACTGAAGATCCATGTGCATTATTAACCTCGCCCTATCTTTTCACGAATAATGCTTGCCTGGCCAGTGTACTAGTACCATTACCTAATCTGCATAATCTTTTGATTTGAGTTTACTCGCTAACCCGCGGTGAAGAGTCAAGCTCGGCCATCGACCGAGTTAGTAGTAAAGTAATGATCTAAACGCTCTTATATTTCTTTACGGAGCGAGTAGCAGGCAAAAAAAAAGTACAGATGGTGTAGTAGCAGCAGAGGTCTCTACCTAAATTCTCCCAACTAATTAAGTACTCCTACTCCGAAAAGTCCATCTACTAGTAGCAGTACTGGTGTTGCTACAAGCAGTACTCCTACTCCACCCGCTGTTTGTAGTACTAACTGTGCAATAATTGCCCGGCCATCGGGTCATATATACAGAATAATCAACAGTGTAAAGCTTAGGGGATCGTACGCTTAGTTTAATCATCGTTTTGAAACAATGCCATTATGCTCTGAGGCCGAGGCGGCCAGCCATGATGTAGTTAATCAGTCGGGGTACGCATATGCATATGCATATGCATGATCGATCAACAGGAACAGGCGTTGCAGCCTTGCAGGCATGGCATGGCATGGCATGCCTGTGGTACGTACGTACGTACGCCGGGGGCGTGGTGCGGTGGTCGCGCTCTGCAGGGCGCACTACCCTGCGTCGTCGTCCGGCCCGTCGGACCCAAACCAGCACGGCCACGCTGGCCGACTCACTATACCGTTGATGCTCTGTGTATGTAAGTAAAACAACCGTGTAGATAAGAACATCTCCAACGCTCACCCGTAATCCGAACACCGCATCAGTCGACAGGGCGGATCAGTCCACAGACACGGATACATGAGCTGGCTATCCAAGTACATTTCATACGGCTTTAAACTAGCCGGACAAATAGCATGCAAATCGGACGAGTTTTCATATAAACCGGACGAAATTCATTATATTCCGAACATATTTTAACTAAACTAGTCAACGAGCGGCCGCGGCGTATCTCCACCCGACGACATGTCTTCCCTATGTCCGGCAGCCCGGTCATCGAACTGCCGGGAAACCTGAAGGGATATGCTTCAGCGACACGGGAAGAATAACTTCCTCCGCATTGGTGAACCACATATCAGGGTTGGTTTTTGGGCGGGTGAAGACAATAGCCATGGTTCATGCTCCTGCTCATCGGGCAAGACACCGGCTGTGTAACCCAGCGATGTGGTGGCGGTGGCCTTCGTCGGACCCAAGCGGCGACGACCTCCCATGATCTACCGGTGGGTTTGCCGGCAAGCTAGCTTGTATCGAGCTGGCCCGCCGGGCAACCCAAGCAGCTGCAATGCCGGAGAACTCCTTCTTCTATTTGCGGGAGGCCATGGCGGGCGTTGTACAAGGAGAAGAGAGAGAGAGCGGAGATGAGGTGTCGTTTTTTACCGACGCCTGGACATGTTTATGTGGATGTCAGGAGCCAGCCATAGTGGTGTTTAATGCTGGCCGACACAGGAACGGACATGTGGCGCTCGGGCCGTCGGAGTAGGTTCCTCGGCACACACGCCAGTTTAATGGAGGTAGGCGAGCAGCTCAATCTCGTTCAATGCAGAGAGAAGGCGTCCGCAACGGGCGAGCAGCGGCCTGCGAGGCGTTTCAATGCCGGCTCCAGTGAGCGGTCGCGTCGCTCTGCGTCTTCATGAATACAGGCAGCTGGCTTCAGGCGGGAACGCGCGGAGGCGCGGAAGAGGGGTTTTTGGTGCGTCCGGATAGTCAGACAAGGGCGTGTCAGCGATCCGGATGCCCGCAAAGGCGAGAAAAAATGCGTTCGGACCGCCGAACGAACCTATGCAGGACCGCGTTGGATGTCAAACACGTCCGGAACGGGGTCGTGGGAGATGCCCTAGGATTGTATACGTACTAGTAAATTATAAAACTGTAAGTAGTGTATTATTGAGCGGAGGCAGAGTCGGTAGGAGTACATGGCATAAAGCGAGAACTGCTGCTAAGCTAGCTAAGGCCTACACTACGTACGCACGTAGGCTATACGCTGCGGCAGAGGGGCCGACGGGAAATGATTGTACGTAGCCCCTGTCACTTTACACGTAGAATGAGATGATGGATTAGGTAGGGTGTTTTTCCTCCCCTCCTCTCCTCTCCTCTCTGCGTGTGCGTGCGTGCGTGCGTATGTCTTTCTGTCTGTCTCTCCGTGGAGGAGAGAGGAGCAGATCACTGGCGTATCCATCGATTGATTGATTGATATGTGTGTATATATGGCTCAAAGTCTTAAAGCGGGACGGAATAGTCTTTGCCCCAGAGTGGTATCCGTACGCTCCCCTGATGGCGAAGTATATTTTTGGCTTTGCTTTCTTTCTTGTACAGTATTAGGTAGTACTACAAAAAATAGTCAGCAGATCGTAACCGACAGGTATATATACTGCCGAAAACGATTAAAGCGTCGCACCCGGGATTTGATTAGTACTAGTGTAATCAGGATCCGGCTGCTGATTATCGCACGCTTTCTGTCCGATTTCCTCTTCGGAGATTATTTGGGCGGCTTTTTTTTTGCGAAAAAACTTCCAATCTATTCATCTCCAATCATGGCAGTACAACGAACACCAGAAATAAAAATTACATTCAGATCCGTAGACCACCTAGCGACGATTACAAGCACTGAAGCGAGCCGAAGGCGCGCCGCCGTCATCACCCCTCCATCGCCGGTTGGGAAGTAGTCGTGCTAAGGCCCCATAGGACCAGTGCACCAGAACAACAACCGCCGCCGATGAAGAATAAGGTAGGTTAGAAGGATTCAACCCGAAGACACATGAACGTAGATTTAACAACGCATTTAGATCCGAGCAAATCCACCAAAGATAGATCCACCGGAGACACACCTCCACACGCCCACCAACGATGCTAGATGCACCAAGGAACGGGGCTAGGCGGGAGACCTTTATTCCATCTTCAGTAGCCGCCCGTCTCGCCTTCCCGAGCATGACACAAACCCTAACAAGACAGAAAAACGATCGAAAATCTGGAGCCCTCCCGCCGCCCTTGGCAGATCCATCACGCCCTATGGCCCTAAGGCCACCGGAGACGAGGCGGACTACGGCAAGGCCAAGTAGAGGCGTAAACCCTAGCTTTCTTTCTTGGAGGAGGAGGAACAGGTCCGGATAAGTGCTGGTTCACGGTAGTTTGTTTCGCTATCACATAGTCATCAACGGCCTCTCCGCTACCTCCTGTTGGCTCCTTCCCCTCTCTTTCGCCCCTCGCCTCCGGGCAGAGGGTTTGAACAAGACTTGATCATGGGCAGCCCGGCCCGACGGCTCCGGCTCGAAAGCCCGGCGTCTAGGGCCGGATGCAGGCTCGGCATTTTCGCCCGAAGATCGGTCCCAAAGCCCGAGAAAGGTTTGAAATGGCAACAAAAATATTTTGCTTGAAAAATAAAGTATAACTTATTAAGTGTAACTTATTATTTTGGAAAAGTTACCTAGCGAACGTCAGGTAAGAAGGATTTCACAGCGACCCCCCTCCCCAGCCAACCGCCACACGGATCTCAGTGCAGTATCGACGCCACATCGGATTCAAAACTGGTTCGCTATGAGGGTAAAACCCAGCGAATGGTCTACTCTTCCAAATACGCCCACCCGACTGCGTAGTGGCATGATCTTGCACATTGAGGACCCTGGTTCGAATTCAAGGAGCTCCTTTGTGCCTTCTTTTTCAACCATGATGGCATTTTCTTCCCAAAATTAGCATGACAGTTTATAATTTTTCCAAATTTTGTAACATAGCATTTTAAAACATGTTTTTATAAATTAGCATGGCAGTTTTATAAATATTAAGAGATTGCATTTTTTGTCTATTAAGAGATGACATTTTTTAATTATTAAGAGATGGCATTTTCATATTAAGAGATGCCATTTTTATTGATATGGCATTTATTATTATTAATATATGCCATTTTATTAAAAGAGGGCATTTTTTAATTAAGAGATAACATTTTCATACAAAGCGATGGCATTTTTATTATTAAGAGATGGCATTTTTTGCGTATTGATGGCCTTTTTTATGGATTTTGCACAATTGTTCAATAAATCAAATATATATATTTCATGGCATATTGTTAAATTAACATGGCATTTTTCTAAAAGTAGCATGACATTGTGTTAAAGTAGCTTGTAAACTGGCCCTTTGGGCCAATGGGGGTCGCCCTGCCCCCCTCCCCCCTCACCCTGGCGAACGATCGGGAAGGGGTGGTTCATTCGCTGGGAGTAGCCTCCCCTAGCGATCTAATCCGTTCGATCCACCCCTCCTCCACAGCAAGTGATCGCCGAATATTGTCGTCCTATTATTTTTATACCGTGAAAAGGGATATTTTTTTTGAGGCAAATGGATATTTTTAATTGATTAATAGCGTTGTTCATGTGTTTCGGGCCGGCATCGGGCTTGAGCTTTTTACTTCATGCCGGGTTCGAAACTTGGTCCAGGCCGGGGTATGATTAGGTTTCGTTTGAACCAACTCGCCACAAATTAATTCCCCCACATGTGGGTCCCCTCTAACTCTCCGTTTAGTAACCAGATTCATGTCTATTTCTGAGAGGAGGCAAGATGCTACTTGTCTTTTTTCCAATAATATCTGAATTATGCTAATTACAAATGAGGGAATATACGTAGGATAGTTCATTTTGATTATAAGTCAAAACTGATGCGCCTGTTGGTAGGGTTTAGACTGATGCTTATTTTGCTGTGTACCTTGGCTAGCTGCCTGGGCTGTGGTTGTGTTCCATTTTTTGTGCTGATAATCCTTGCCCCGTGTGGCATCTTTACGCTGAAGGATGTTCTATCGTTCCAATTTGTTTGAGCTTTATATCCTGCTCGTTTTTTTAGTTTGAACTTTGTAAAACTTTGTGGCGGTTTCTTTGGTGAAAATCGACAAGGAGGCTCGTTGTTTCAAAAGACGTTGTTTCAAAAGAAAGTCATAATTGACGTAGTTTGACTAACCAAATTTATCCTTGGACTGTAAATCTCTTACGCAATATTTTGCCAATGGTTACAAAACTATAATCATTCTAAATTGCTTTTGAATACGAATTTAATGGTGTCCAATTTGTGCAACACAAGTCATTATTATTATTATTATTATTATTTGTTTTTTTACCCGGGAACACAAGTCATACTATTGGACTAACTGCTGGCCAAAGCAGGAATCTAGAGTCAAACTACGCCTTATTATATTTTGAAATGAAAATACTAAGTAAAAAAACGTGAGAGCATTCTCATACCTTATAAAATATGAGTATATGGTTAGACTAATTGGTCGGTTATATTCTCTTCCATCGCTATCTCCATGCACGCTTGATTTTCGATTCTGTCATTGACGTATACAGTATATAATAGGTACTCCCTATGTAAACTAACATAAGAGTGTTTAGATCACTAAACTAGTGATCTAAATGCTTTTATATTAGTTTACGGAGGGAGTACAACATGACGACTTGTCAAAAAATTGACACCCAGATGTTTTGCTTCTACCAGTTTTTTTACCAGTTGAGTTATTCATGGATAGTTTCGTTCCTGGTGCCTGCTCATGTTCATGGTCCAAGTTTTGTTTGAGGCATGTTCATGGGCCAAGTGACATCCGGAACAGGAGTACGCGTGGGTTCTGTACCCGTAAGCAAACTTCGCTGCTGTTAAATTGGGCCTAGCCCAAATTTGTGAAATGGGCCCAGAAGGATTAGCGTTCAATGCTGTGTCTTCGTTCAATGCAAATATGCAATGCACAGTGTCCCGTAAAAAAATGCAATGCACAGTGAGCCGAACAAAACATCTCTCTCTCATCCCTAAAACCACTCTCTCTCTCTCTCTCTCAACGTGGCATATGAGTACTTCGTAGAAGCGTATGCAGAAGCTACAAAAAGGCTATCAGAAAGAAAGAAAACATTGAGTTCTACACGCCATCATGATTCGACGAATGGTAAATGGCATATCTGTACTAGGTCGTTAGGCTTTGTCCCTTGATTCGTTTTGCTCATTCTATTCAGATTAAAGTATCTGTCCCTGTAATAATAAAGTACATAAGGTTTTACCTGCAAAAAGAGTACATAAAGTTTCTCTTTCTCCATGGAAGTTGATAATGTGTTCTAGCACAAATGCATATTATATTTCTCAACATTTTTCACCATTTAAGTTTGGTATTTTCGGTGAACACTATATCAACGTTTCTCTTCATTCCTTTTTGCAAGTAGCCTCATAATGGACTTGTACCGTGTTGGTTATAGAGTTACTCAGTTGCACTGGAGGCAAGGGACTGGTATAATTTGTGGGATATATGTGTGTTAATGCTTTAATACGGCAGAGCCATCGAGGGACGGTAATTTATTTGGTGGAAGCGAACGCACAATGGATCGAAATGATGAGGTTTTGGATTAATATATATGTATTATGTCCGTGATAAGTAGACCGTTAAACTTACTAACGTCTACTACTAGTACTCCACTCCAAGACCGCTATCCAGCATGCATTTTAAAATATTATGTTCATCACAAACGGAGTAATGCATTAAGCAAGATGACGTAATGTAGGAATAATAAGATCAAACAATATGTTCAAACCCAGTCATTTTATCCTTAGTAGAAACAATACTATACGTCGTGCCTTGCAACTCCTGCTGTCACAGAGAAAAGACACTGCAAGATTGAACCTACTACTATGCCCTAGTCCCATTGAAGATCTAATCATTAACTTGGCCAAATAAAACTCATAGATCAGAAAGCATACATAGCTATAAAATTACACAATCGTATGAAAAGACTCAAATAATATCAATGACTAATTTGATCATAAACCCAACAAACGCACCACACAAGTTTATATCGGATTGATCTCAGACGAGACCATTGTATTGCAGATCGAGAGAGAGAGAGAGAGAGAGAGAGAGAGAGAGAGAGAGAGAGAGAGAGAGATAGATAGAGAGAGAGAGAGAGAGAGAGAGCCATCTACGTACTACTATGGACCCGTAGGTCCTATGGGAACTATTCCCTCATCTCCGGTGAGCTCCTCCTCCCTCCTCTCCTCCCATCCCCTCATGGTTTCTCCTTCCTCCTCTCCGATGCTCCGGTGAACTCCTCTCCGACGACCTCCTCCTCCTCTCCGGCGATGTAGGCGAGCGCCTCTGCGGTCACCTCCTCCTCCTCCTCCTCTTCTCCGGTGAACTCCTCTCCGGCAAAAGAACACGGCAAAAGAACGTACACGATCCAAAAACGGGAACAAAATTTGAAATAATATCGTGCAAAAAAAAGAGCAAAAAAAAAAACGAGCAAAAAATGGGCAAAAAAATCGCGATCCAGATCCAAATTCAAAATTCAAAAATAGCAATGGCGACGGTGGGGTTAGGCAGTGCGCCACTACTATTTTCCCGCCTTCAAAATTCAAAAATACTAATGGCGCACCGTGGCCTATACTAATGGCGCACCAGTGGCCTATACTAATGGCGCACCGTGGCCTATACTAATGACGCACCAGTGGGGCGCCATTAATATACGAGATACTAATGGCGCACCACTGGTGCGCCATTAGTAAAAAATACTAGTGGCGTGATACTAATGGCGCACCAGTAGTGCGCCATTAGTAGGCAAAACTGGTGCGCCATTAGTAGGCCTTTTCCTAGTAGTGACATCATCATGAAGGCATCAAGGTTGATGAAGGTTGGCTCCCTAGTTGTCTCCCCCTACTGCAGAGTACCGACGAAGGCCTCCAGATGGGATCGCTTAAGAATAGTGGCTTGCACAGCGAAAGAATTGTTTTGGGTATCACTTCGGGGATTTCTGAATATTAAGGAATTTATAGGCCAGGAATTTGGGCAATCGGAGCCACGAGGGGGCCACAAGGCACCTGGGCACGCCCTACCCCCAGGGCGGGCCCCTTGCCCTGTGGCTCCCTGATGCATCGCCTGGTCTCCTCCCGAAGCTTTCAGGGTCTCTTTATGTCCAAAATAATTATCAAAAAGTTTCGTCGTGTCTGGACTTCGGTTGGTATAGATTCCTGGAAAACAGAAAACATGCAGACAACAGGAGCTCGCACTAGGCACTGAGTTGTCCATAAAAACAATATAAAATGACATATAAAGTATACAAACGTGATATACAATAGCATGAAAAAATATAGATACACTGGAGAGAAGCAAAGGCCTACTGAGAATTATAGGAGCAATGGGATCTTCAGGAATCTCAACTATAACAAGATCAATCCTGAGTTGGATGCTGAAACCGATGCCAAAACCTGAAAAGGACACTGTTAGTAACCTCGGATGAAATCGATCCCCTAATCGGCTTTGTCAATCCGATTAGGGTCTCGGGGGCTACTGTGTATCCGCACTCATATTTTTTATCGTTCCTCACTAATATCCCCAAGTAAGATCTTTTGAATCTAACTCAGGGATCGGGGGCTTGTTGTCGCCTGAAACCACGTCAGTATTTCCCCAAAGAGGAAGGGATGGTGCAGTACAGTGATGGTAGGTATTTCCCTCAGTTGTGAAACCAAGGTATCAATCCAGTAGGAGAACCAAGCAACACTATGTAAACGGTACCTACACACAAAGAACAAATACTTGCAACCCGACGCGTATGAGGGGTTGTCAATCCCTCTTCGGGTAACGGCGCCAGAAATTGTCAAGTTGACGGGATAATTTTTGTGGTAGATTGGATAAATAGATCTCGATAAAATGCGAAATAAAATAAATAATAAAAAGTGCAGCAAGGCATTTTTGGGTTTTTGGAATAATAGATCTGAAAACAAAAGCGAATAAAAATAGATGTCAAAGCAAATATGATAAAGAACAGGGGCCGTAGATTTCTCTAGTGGCTTCTCTCAAGAAATAGCACATGGTGGGTAAACAAATTATTGTTGGGCAATTTATAGAAAATCGAAAAATTATGATGATATCCAAGGCAATGATCAATATATAGGCATCATGTCCAAGATTAGTAGACCGACTCCTGCCTGCATCTCTACTACTATTACTCCACACATCGACCGCTATCCAGCATGCATCTAGTGTATTAAGTTCATGGAGAAACTGAGTAATGCAATAAGAACAAACCCATCACAAATGCGTGTCTTGCTGCCCCTTCTGTCACTGGGAAAGAACACCGCAAGATCGAACCCATGACAAATCACCTCGTTCCATGGCATGAAAAATCGATCTAGTTGGCCTAACTAAACCAAAGATTCGAAGAAGAAATACGAGGCTATAAATAATCATGCATAATTGCATATAAGAGATCCAAATAAGACTCAAATAATATTCACGGATATAGATCTGATCATAAAATTAAAGTTCATCGGATCCCAACAAACACACCGCAAAAAGAGTTACATCAGATAGATCTCCAAGTGACCATTATATTGAGAATCAAGAGAGAGAGAGAGAGAGAGAGAGAGAGAGAGAGGAAGCCATCTAGCTACTGCCTACGGACCCGTAGGTCTATGGTGAACTACTCACGCATCATCGGAGAGGCACTAATGAGGATGATGAACCCCTCCGTGATGGTGTCTAGATTGGATCTCGTGGTTCTAGAATTTGTGGCTACTGGATTGTGTTTCGTTGACTCCCTCGGGTTTTTGGAATATTTGGGGATTTATAGGGTGAAGAGGTGGTGCTGGAGGTCACCGAGGGGGCCACAACCCTTCTGGGCGCGCCTAGGCCTCCTGGCGCGTCCTGGTGGGTCGTGCCCATCTCAGGCCTCCCCTCCGGTACTTCTTTGGCCCATTGGGTGTCTTCTGGTTCAGAAAAATTCTCCAAAAGGTTTCACTGTGTTTGGACTCCGTTTGGTACTCATATTCTGCGAAGTAAAAAACATGTAAAAAACAACAACTGGCACTTGGCACTATGTCAATAGGTTAGTCCTAAAAAATGATATAAAGTTGCTATAAAATGATTGTAAAATATCCAAGAATGATAATAGCATGGAACAATAAAAAAAATTATAGATACGTTGGAGACGTATCAGCATCCCCAAGCTTAATTCCTGCTCGTCCTCGAGTAGGTAAATGATAAAAATAGAATTTTTGAAGTGGAATGCTACCTAACATGTCCATCACATATTCTTTTCTTCTATAATATGGACATTCGGACTTTTATATGGTTCAAAGCAATAGTCTACTTTTGACATGAAAATTTCAATACTCAAGCATATCAACAAGCAACCATGTCCTTCATAATATCAACACTAAATAAAGTTATCCCTAGCCCGTCATGTTCATTCATTGATCCATTCATGAAACACACTCGCATATTAGCTACATCCAATGCTCATGTACGATCATAGTGCCCCTTAGTTGGTGCTTTATAAGAGAAGATGGAGACTGAAATAAAAATAAAAATTGCATAAAGTAAATAGATAGGCCCTTCGCAAAGGGAAGTAGGGATTTGTAGATGTGCGAGAGCTCAAAGAAAAAATTGAGAGATAATTTTTTTTGAGAGGCATACTTTTCCCGTCAACGAAAACGACCGAGGAATTCCCAACACTTTCCATGCTAGATATATCATAGGCGGTTCCCAAACATAAAACAAAGTTTATTCCTTTTTCCACCATTCTTTCACAATCCATGGCTAGACGTATCCATGGGTGCCTTCCATACCAACACTTTCCAAGAAATTTATTATTTGACAACATAAAGTAAATTTCTTTTTCATTTCGGGACTGGGCATCCCTATTACCGCCGTACTCTCGTGTAATGACAAGTGAATAAAAAATCATCTTGAGAATAACAAATCTAGCATGGAAAATATTGGCCACCCCCTGCCGCTTCATGAGAGGTACGGGCAAGCAAAAAGGAAATTTATTTTGAAAATTAGAGATGGCACATACAAATTTTCTTAGAATGACATGGACATACCGATATAGGTAGGTATGATGGACTCATATGGCAGAACTGGTTTAAGGATTTTGGATGCACAAGTAGTAATCCTACTTAGTACAAGTGGATGCTAGCAAATAGATTGAGAGGCAACCAACCAAGAAAAGAAAAATCACATAAGCGAGCATTAAGCATAAATAACACCGAATAATGCACCATAAGTAGGATGTAATTTCATTGCATAACTATTGACTTTCATTCTTGCATAGGGAATCACAAACCTTAACACCAATATTCTTACTAAAGCATAATTACTCACCCACATGACTCACATATCACTATCATCATATCTCAAAACTATTACAAAGATTCAAGTTTATTTTGTCCAATGATCTCATGAAAGTTTCTATTATATCCCTCTTTAATATCTATCACTTTAGGACTAATTTCATATATTGCAATTGCTTTTGACAAGCTCAAACAAATTTGAAGTGAAGAACATGATCATAAAATTTTTCGTCTCCCAAAATAATTTAAGTGAAGCATGAGAAAATTTCTTTAAAAATTTAGTAACTCTCAAATAAATCTAAGTGAAGCATGAAAGCATTTCTTCAAAAAAAATTAAAGCACGCCATGCTCAAAAAGATATAAGTGAAGCACTAGAGCAATTCCATACCTAATTTTTTTAAGTGAAGCATAAAGAGCAATTCTAACAAATCATAGCATAATTTTGACTCTCTCAAATAGGTGTGTCTAGCAAGGATATATGACACAAACTAAAAGGCAAAACAAGCAAAGACTCATATAATACAAGACGCTCCAAGCAAAACTCATTATATGTGACGAATAAAAATATAGCTCCAAGTGAAATACCGATGGTGAAAGTGCAACTAATACCTGGGTGGTTTTGGTAATTCTTAACAACATATAGCTCATTGAACTAATATTCTTTCAAGATAATCATTTCAGAAAGCTCAATGATTGGCATGGCATGGACTAAGAGATGTGGACCCCTCAAAATGCTAAGGACAAATATTGGCAACAACTCAAGACTCTACATTTTCATTTTAGTGATCCAAGATCACATTGAGTCCATAGGAAAAGCCAATACCATTAAAAGGGAATGAGGTGTTGCTTAATGGCTTGCTTGCTCAAAATGCTTAGTGATATGCTCCAAAAGCCCTCAATCACTTTCTCTATACCACATATGTCCTAAACCTAAAGTCAAACGGCCCTACCGATTTGATCTATCCGACGCCACCGAGTTCACTTGACATAGCCACTGCCAGAAATCCTAATCAGTTCGGTCTCACCGGTAGGGATCTCGGTCTCACCGAGATGGGATTGCAAACTCTCTGTTTCCCTTCGCAATGTTTCAGTCTCACTGAAATGAGCAATCGGTCCCACCGAGTTCGCAGTGCAAACTCTCTGTTTCCTTTTCGTAATGTTTCGGTCTCGCCGAAATGAGCGATCGGTCCCACCGAGTTTGCTTGGCCAAGTCTCGGTTTGCTTATTACTAAAATCGGTCTCACCGAGTTCATGTGACCAGTCTCGCCGAGATGAGGTTTCGCCCTAACCCTAGCGCATTTGTCCCACCGAGTTGATCATGTCGGTCCCACCGAAAAGCCTAACGTTCACATTTTGAACCAGGCTGGTCTCACTGAGTTTCACTATTCGATTCCACTGAGTTTGGTAAATTGTGTGTAACAGTTAGATTTTGTGTGGAGGCTATATATACCCCTCCACTCCCTCTCCATTTGAGAGAGAGCCTACGTTTCCAACATTCATTTTCTGAGAGAGAACCACCTACTCATGTGTTGAGACCAAGACATTCCAATCCAACCACAAGAATCTTGATCTCTAGTCTTCCCCAAGTTGCTTTCCACTCAAATCATCTTTCCACCATAGCCAAATCTGTGAGAGAGAGTCGAGTTTTGGGGAGACTATCATTTGAAGCACAAGAGCAAGGAGTTCATCATCAACACACCATCTATTACCTTTTGGAGAGTGGTGTTTGTTAGATTGGTTAGGTGTCACTTGGGAGCCTCCATCAAGATTGTGGAGTTGAACCAAGGAGTTTGTAAGGGCAAGGAGATCGCCTACTTCGTGAAGATCTACCCAAGTGAGGCAAGTCCTTCGTGGGCGATGGCCACGGTGGGATAGAAAAGGTTGCTTCTTCGTGGACCCTTCAATGGGTGGATCCCTCCATGGACTCGCGCAACCGTTACCCTTCATGGGTTGAAGTCTCCATCAACGTGGATGTACGATAGCACCACCTATCGGAACCACGCCAAAAATCTCCGTGTCTACATTACGTTTGCTCCCTCCAAACTCCCCCCCTTTACCTTCATATGCAAAGATTTACATTCTGCCGATATACTCTTAGAATTGTATGTGTAGGTTGATTGCTTGACTTGTGTTAAGTTGCTAAAATCCGCCAAGACTTAAAATTGGGAAAAGGCTAGATTTTTATTTGGTCAAGTAGTCTAATCATCCCTCCTCTAGACATACTTTTGATCCTACAAGTGGTATCAGAGCTTTGGTCCCCATTTGCCTTGATTTCCATAGCTTTGGTGATCATAGCCTTGGTTTCACAACCTAGGAGAGTATGTCGTCTAGCGAGGAAAATTACCACTGTAGAGGTTCTTACTTTGATGGTACTAATTTTGCTAGTTGAAAGCATAATATGAAAATGCATATTATTGGACATAACTCCGCCGTTTGGGCTATTGTGTGTATTGGCTTGCAAGGTGAATTCTTCGATGGAAGGGAACCAATCGTGAAACAACCGCCGAAGAATTGAAGATGTTGCAATACAATGCTCAAGCTTGCGATATCCTCTTCAACGGATTGTGCCCCAAAGAATTCAACAAAATCAGCCGTCTTGAGAATGCAAAGGAAATTTGGGATACTTTGATTGATATGCACGAAGGTACCGACCCCGTCAAGGAATCCAAATTGGATGTGCTTCAAAGTCAACTTGACAAGTTCAGAATGAAGGATGGTGAAGGTGTCGCTGAAATGTACTCTATGCTTGCTCTCATCACAAATGAGATTGCCGGCTTAGGAAGTGAAGAGATGACCGACAGATTCATCATCAAGAACATCCTAAGAGCCTTGGATGGAAAATATGACACCGTGTGCACATTGATCCAAATGATGCCCAATTACAAACATCTCAATCCAACGGAAGTCATTGGTAGAATTGTTGCTCAAGAAATGTCACTTAAGTATAAAGAAGAGCTTCACAACAAGTCTAGTGGCGCTTACAAAGCTTCATGTGATGCTCCTACATCATCAAGTGAGAAACAAGTCTTCAATGATGAACTGAGCCTAATGGTGAAGAACTTCAACAAGTTCTAGCTACAAGAGTAGAAGCAAAGAAAGAAGTTCCAAGTCAAGGTCCTACAATGAAAAAAGATCTTCTACTCATGATCGCAATTGATACAATTTTGGAAGACCCGAACACTACTCAAGTGAGTGTACGACTCCCTACGAAAGAAGAGAAGACTCACCTAAAAGGAGAAGTAGAAGAGAAGAATCACCTCCAAGAGAGAGAAGGAGTAGAGATGATCGTTATGAACTAAGAACCTCTCGCAGAAGCAAGGATTCGAAAAGGAAGGACAAGTCATCAAGGAGCTATAGAAAATGAAGACATCAAGCTCACGTTGGTGAATGGGTATCCGGTTCCGACTCCGACAACCACTCTGAGAGAAGTTATCACTCTGAATCCCAATATACTCAAGATGAAGGTGTTGCCGGTCTAGCACTTGTGTCAACCAACTCCTACGACATATTTGATTCACCAAATGAAGGAATTGGAGGATGCTTCATGGCTAAAGGCCCAAAGGTATCACATCCCGAGTATGTTGATTTCAATAGTGATGAAGATGATTTGCTAGGTGATGATGATTTACTTGTTGACAACTCTAGTGATGAAAACTATCATGAACTTGCTATTAATCATGCAAATCAAGATGAAACGAATGACAATGATAAGAAGGAGATTGAGCGTCTAACTAAAGAAGTAAACACTCTTAAGTTAGCTCATGAAACTACTTTAGAAGATCATCGAGAACTTTTAAAAACTCATGAGAAGCTATGCTTCGAGAAGCTCAACCTAGAGCAAGAGCATGGGTTCTTAAAGTCCATCAATGATGATCTTCAGAAGAAAAGTTCTTCTTACATTGCCAAGCGTTTACTCTTGTCTACTTACATGCCACAAGTTAAATCTAGCAACAAGAGTAAGCAAGATTCTTCTTCTAGTAGTAACAATAATCATACAAAATCCAATATTGTTGCTTCTAGTACTTCTCTTGATTCCACTAATGATTCTCTTAGCCAAGTTACACTTGAGCAAGAAAATAAGTTATTGAAGGGAATTATAGATAAAGGTGTTTACAAGAGCCTTGCCGGAAGTAAGCAATTTGAGGAAATTGTACGCAAGCAAGGGAGGCACTGGAAGAATCAAGGTGTTGGTTCTGAACGAAAGTTCAATGCCAATGGAGTCGAATGGGCAGAAGATCACACTACAAAAAAATAAACTTCCGTGATGATACGTGTTTGTCACAGTAGGTCACGTTTTCTGTCATGCATGTACATCCATGACAAATTTATGACAGAATCAAGATAGTCATACCTGTGGTGTCGTAGAAGTGTTCCATGACATTACCAAAATTATCATCATGGAAGTGTCCACTTCCATGACGATAAATCGCGCGTCACAGAAGTGCTTTCGTTAAGGGTGACCGACACGTGGCATCCACCGTAATGGAACGCCGTTAAGCTATCGGGTCCGGTTTTGGATCCGATAACCCGTTAACAGCCCGGACCAATGGGGATTTTCCACGTGTAAAATCATCATTGGCCGGAGGAAACACGTGTTGCCTCACCGTTGGGACAGATGTCATCCACTCATTGGACAGGAGGCGCCTATGATAGGTCGACACGTGGCACGACCCAACAGTGGCCCATTCCGGTGAAAAAGGCCGGCCCAGTAAAAATTAGCAGGCCGGCCCATATAAGGCCTACTTGTGTCAGGTCCATTTAAGCCCACGACCCATACGAGATGTGCCAATTCGGCCCGTCAATGGCCCGTTAAAGATTTGACACCATTGCAGCCCATCGTCAGTTCAAGCCCGTTAACAGCCCGCTATATATTTGGGCTCAATATCGGCCCGATGAGATTTCGGCCTGTTAACGGCCCATTCAGTGCATGGGCCAATTTTCACGATGTACATCTTTCGGCCTTTTAGCGACCCATTTAAATATTTGGCTAATTTCCAGCCCGGTGTGTCTTTGAGCCTGTTGACGGCCCATAAATCAGTTGGGCCATTTGTAGTCGGACCTGAGTTTCGCCCTTTTAGCGACCCATTTAAGTGTTGGGCCAATATCCGTCCCGGTGTGTCTTTCATCCTGGTGACGGCCCATATATTTGTTGGGCCATTTGTAGTCAGACCTGAGTTTTGGCCTTTTAGCGACCCATTTAAGTATTGGGCCAATTCCCGGCCCTGTGTGCCTTTCAGCCTATTAACGGACCATAAATGAGTTGGGCCATTTGTAGTCGGACCTGAGTTTTGGCCTTTTAACGGCCCATGCCCTTCATGGTCCAATACCAGCCCGGTTTCTCTTTCGGCCTGCTAAAGGCCCACAACACAGTTGGGCCATTTACAATACGACCTGACTTTCGGCCTCTTAGCGGCCCATGCTCTTCATGGTCCAGTACAAGCCCGCTGTCTCTTTCGGCCTGCTAAAGGCCCACAGTATAGTTGGGCCATATGTAGCCCGAACTTAGTAACGACCCGTGAAATCAATTGGGCCCACCTGTTGCCCGCTTTGATGTCAGCCTGTTAACGACCCGGGAGTTAAGAGGGCCGACCATTAACTTTCGACCTGGTAACGACCCATTAACTTAATGGGCCCACTAAAGTTCGTACATGTCTTTAGGCCAAATTAGATAATTTGAGCCCATTACGACGAGCAATTATGCACAGGACCAAAACCGATCAAGCAAAGGTATGGCATACAGGGAAAAACGTTGCACATCCAGCATATATTACAGGAAATTACATCCACTCGGCAATCAAAGGTTGATGCCGGTGCAAATAAATGAATAGAACCTAACGATCTACAACGTCACAATCTGCAACCTCAGCACGGATGACGCCCATAAGCATGTGGGAAAGTTCTTGCTGCTTTGCTACACTGTCTTTGAAAACATTGACCAGTTGTTGTGTCGCACGACTCTGCACCTCTGATTCCTCCACCATTTCCATCATTCCTTCAGCCATTAATTGGTTCAAAAACATACATGTTTTCCGTTGCATTCGAGACAGAGGATACTGAACAGATTCAGATGGCGATTTTGGCAAGCTTGTATTATTGATAGTGGAGAGTGTCTCGACCACTGCATCATAACATAAATTAGGAGGGGAACCAAACAGATTAATCATGAGTTATTGGCATATTACCTGGCCTAGATTTATTGGAAAGAAACAATGGGGTTGCCTTGCTGTTTTCAGAGTTTGTCTTCTTATCTTCAGCAGCCTGCACCAAATTAAGACACTAGCATTGCTATCATTGGCCAAGTCAGATAATAGGAAAGCAACATTGGCACAACGAACGTTTGGGCAACTAGCCAACACCAAATTAACACAATATGGCACAACTATCATCAGCCAGGTAAGGTAATACGAAAGCAACATTGACACAATGAATGAATGGGCAACCAGAGCAGCACTACAATTCAGTAATGTGCATGATATGAGATAGTACACTCATGCAGCTCAGTATGCAAAACTACCAGGCAGTTTTCTTTACAAAAATCAACATTGGCGCCTTTAACATTTTGCTACAACTAATTTTAGATTAGAAAAAGGTTGGATTCACGCCGATTAACAAAACTAGTCGTCAACTCGTGCATCTGCACGGTCTAGAAATTGTTCTATCATAACATTATTAGGCAATATCATATAATATTTATCATAGAGATTTTTAAGGAGAGCCGACCAAACACTTTATAATTTATATTATGGTAGAATTTAATGGATGTGTGAAGTTTTATACTAAAATATTGATTATAGTAATCAAAAGTGATAGAAAGTGTCAAACCATATATAATTGAAATGATGTTCAGTTTGCATCCAAACATTAGAAATATGTTGATGTAGATTTGAGTATTTTGATACTTTTAGACTAAAATCTGACATAGAAGATTACCTTTCAATGACTTTGACAACTACAATTGATTTTGACAAATAATATCGATATTTTTTGGACACATACAATGGGAGTAAAGATATCCTAATATGATTTATTTGAGGAACCTTTCTTGCTAAAGTAATAAAATTAATGTGCACACTTGGATCACCGACTAAAGTAGGAACATTTTGGTAACATAGAATATCCCGATTAGAAACACCCCTAAAATTACAGTTTATGTTCATACATAATTTTTCTATATGCATGTCAATTTCTGTATATTTTCCTTGTTACGTTACAATCAGGTGATTTCACAAATTAACTTAATATATTACGGATCTTCATTCTGTAAGGTGGGATTTTTTTTCGATTAGGCATTGAATCTTTTTTTTAGTTTGACTCTTTTTTTGAGGTAGTGACTCCCTCTTTTTATAACATGTTGCTTGAGGAATAATTATTTGTACGTGACCTTTTTCATTTGTTCCAGAGAACATGTATGTATGTTTTTTTTCCAGCACAATGGGAGAAGAGACGTGGATTTTGTATTGGTTGAAACTTAGCGTGTGTGTATAGGACTCTGTACCTTTTTCTTGCAGGCGACTATGTGTGTACGTGCTGATTTATCCTTTCCTTAAATTTCTTGTACCTATGTTGCAAAAAAAAGTATGTATCTTTTTTTTTCATCACAATGGGAGAAGGCTTGTGGATTTTTCTATTGGTTGAAACTTAGCGTGGGTGTTAAGGACACTTTGATGTACATGTACGTGCTGTCTTTTCCATCAAAAAAATTGTACGTACCTCTAATGGATTTTGTCCATTAAATTTTAAATCTAATGGCTACGTTAATCTTGCTAATGTGGATTAACATGAAGACTCCAAAGGTGCCTTCAATTAGTAAATATAAGATACATGCTGATGTAAAAATATAGTGATATACAACAGGTACTTACATCAGCATTGGAGCACATAGAATTCCCGCAAGATATTTTCCTAGAATATACAATGCCAATGAAGGAAATCTTCTACCATTTAACCTTATTTTCTAAAAGAGAGACGGGTAAGAAACATGTAGAAAATATGATCAGAATGCTATAAAAACATGATGCAAGGATACGCACACACTTCTAAGAATGGAGTTGACATTCTTTTGCTGGACTGGAGCGGACTAGTTCTTTGGCCACTGGAATCTTCTTATTATCAGTGGGAGTTGGGTTTCTCTGTGCTGGAGCAGTATCTATGAAAAATGGAGTTGGTTTATTATCTCCTGGCATTTGGATCTTTTGCAAAGACCTGGTTTGTAACCCTTCAGATTCTAACATAGCCGTCTTCCCCTTGCATGCCTTATATAGAAGAATGGTGCTTCAATTATAAAACATGCTACATCAGAGATGGAATAGGTACTGAAGAATAGAAAGGCATGACATATTGACATGTATTCCCTCCATCCGGAAATAAATGGATGGGTCTAGGTGTATTTCAGTTCTAGATACATCCAGTTTTATCCATTTCTGCGACATGTAATCCGGACGGAGGGAGTATGATGTAAGAGCTAGGGATACGACAGGACAACACAGTAAAAAAACACTGAAAACCCACTACAGAACCAAAGTAATCAAACCCACTGATATGAGATAGTACACTCATGCAGCTCAGGATGCAAAACTACCAGGCAGTTTTCCTTACAAAAATCAACATTGTGGCCTTTAATCATACATTTTGCTACAAGTAAATTTAGATCAGATAAAGGTTGGATTCACGCCAATTAACAAAATACATGCTGATGTAAAAAGATAGTGACATACAACAGGTACTTACATCTGCATTGGAGTATAGAGAATTCCTGCAAGAATCTTTCCTCACAGACGATACTAGTGCAGAAATTCTTCTATCTGTTAAGCTTATTTTCTAAAAGAGAGATGGGTAAGAAACATGTAGAAAATATGATCAGCATTCTATAAAATTTCATGATGCAAGGATACGCACACGCTTCTTAGTATGGAGTTGACATATTTTTGCTGGACTAGAGCGGACTAGTTCTTTGGCCACTGGAATCTGCTTATTATCGATGAGGAGTTGGGTTCTCCGTCTGGAGCAGTATCTATAAAAACTGGAGTTGGTTTATTATCTCTTGGCGTTTGGATCTTTTGCAAAGACCTGGTTTGTAACCCTTCAGATTCTAACATACTCGTCTTCCCCTTGCATGCCTTGTATAGAAGAATGGTGCTTCAATTATAAAACATGCTACATCAGAGAGATGGACTAGGTCTTGAAGAATAGAAAGGCATGACATATTGACATGTATTCCTCCATCCGGAAAAAATGGATGGGTCTAGGCGTATTTCAGTTCTAGATACATCCTTTTTTATCCATTTTGGCAACATGTAATCCGGACGGAGGGAGTATGGTGTAAGAGCTAGGGATACGACAGGACAACACGGTAAAAAAAACTAGTTGAATGTAAAACTGTATGCTAGCGGAATACGTACAGCAAAAAACTAAGGCAACATACACGTGTATGATTGGGAAACTAAGATGGCATTGCAACAGAGCACTAGAACAACACTTCAATGTAAAAAAACATGGTATGGTAGACAGATGAAGTACATACTGATGAATAACAATGCATAAGATATTCAGAACCATGATGTCCAAATTAAGCAGATGGCATTGCGATAGAGAAAGGACCTTGTGGGGTGAAGAGGATTCAACATCTTTCTGCAGGTCTTCTGAAGAACTGCCTTTACATGTTCCATCATATTGGGTATCATTGACATCAAGTTTATTGGCCTTTACATTGCTCCGTGAGGTTCTTGTGGATATATCAGTGTGTGCAATTATATCTGACATGCATGGAAGACAACTAGTAGTTAGATTTATGTAATGAGTTCCTGTAGGAGACGACATAAATAGTAGGACTAGGGTTAACTAGCAGCAACAGATCTCAAAAACTAAAGGGAGACCACAGATGAAAGCTACAGAATATGTATCGTTTGTACTCGAGATTAACTAGATGGCACACAAAAGTATTAAAGAGCAACATAGGTAATACTAGAAGTGGTATAATACTATAATCACCAGCCCGTGGGATAGAATTGGTTGATGGATGATAATTATGGAACATCGTTACCTAAAGATCAAGTGTCTTACCTGAACTATGGAACAACATTAACTCCTGAACAAGACCCGTAAGAGATCAGCATGAATATACAGTGAAATGTGATAATCTATTTTCCATGCTTAGATGAATAACAAAGCCATAAATGTTGCACACAAGTAAGATGAGGGTACAACCTATCTGGCCGCCATCCATAGGAGTGAGCATCATGTGCTGACTTGTCGATGGCCCTGCAGTTGTTGTGTCTGTCCATGTCGGGCACACGCATTCGATGCAGGGAGCTGTTGAGTGGGGACTATAGCTCCCTTCTGGTGTATGATTCCCTTGTTGGAGCAGCTGCGGTGAGTCAGAAGACGGTGTGGCTGAAGATGCAGATAACGCATAATGTTAAGAATGACACATCTCTTTGATCTGAAGAAATACACTAAGAGATCAACAACAAGGTACGAGAGTGGTCGCACGTCTGTTGACTGAGACTAAATTGCGGTCACACGATTTTATTTTATTTTGGTACTGTCCGATCTACGCCGGATGGCTTGATGGCCGTCTTGTTCCTCCCGGCTGGCACTGTTAGGATTCTTCCCCGAAGAGCCAGTGACCAACGGCAGAGCAGCTTGCCTCCGCCGTCCGTGGCCCTGGCCCAAACCCCGCTCCCCGCCCCACCGCACTGCCGTGGTTGCGCCGCCCCCGGGCCAATCCACAAAGACTCCCCGTCATCCAGATCCGGCGGCAGTACCTTGAACCCACGCAACTCTAAGATAGCCATCTAAGCGCTGCTTCCGCGGCGAACTTGCGGCCCCGCACCCTTACGTTAGACACCAGCCAACCGGCAGCCTAGGAGCTCCGCCGCCTCGAGGGGTGCTGCTTCCCATTGGGAATCGATTGGCCAATAATAAAAATTTAGACAACTGACGCCTAAATAAAGTGATTTGAGATGAGGGTGCGACCTATCTGGCGGCATGGTGAAGTAGGCAGGTCCAGCTGCCGAGTAGGTGAGGTCGGCGCGGTTGCGGTGGCCACCGGCGGCAGGGAAATAGCAATGTCGCGACGGTCGACGGCTACAGGGAAGTAGCGCCGGGACTCTGGACGGATCCGAAGTTGGAGCCGCTCTGGCGCCGTGAACAACGGCGGGGGTGAATCGGCTCCGGTACGGTTCATGCGTCCGTCGTCGAGGTAGCTCCAGCAGCACGGAGTAAGAGGCACACGGCCCAGTGCACCGCGGCAAATGGACAGCGTCTCCGGCATTAGGGAGGAGGGTGGCTGTGAAATTGGTGCGGTGGGGGGCGCCATGGAGGAGGGGCTGAGGTTTCGTGGCTCTGGAGAAGGGAGCTTCCGGGGAGAAGGTGATTTGGCGCCCACGAGGTATGAATGGGGGGGGGGATTGGGAGGGGAGTGGAACCATGTTTTACTGGACGCATTTGTCCGAAATGTGAGGGGGAGTTACAGTTCTACCCCTGCCTTTAGGCTTCTCGGCTTGGGTCTGTGTACTGAGGGTCGGGGATAGTAGAGTAACTTTGCTTCTCCCCAAATAGTGGGCGGGAGCGATTTCAGGCGAGGAGGGCATGTTCTGAAATATAGTGGGCGCGAGCGATTTCGGGCGAGGAGAGCGTGTTTTGCCGACCATGGTTTATGAGTTATTCGGCACATGTCATTTCGACCGAGGAGAAGGCGCGCTTGGATGAAGTTACGAACCTAACCTCGATGCACAACGGGCCAATTAATGCGTCTCCACATAGGACGGTAATTTCACGTCTCCCATTTATTTGCTTGGGCGAATTCCACCGAGAAGAGGATGTTTGATGGTTCATTCAAAATTTGGGAGAACGAGCATCCACGTTTACCTTACCAAGTCGATTCGAATCAAATTTAGAAATATTAGCTTGCCACTTCTTTTTTAGATGGAGAGATGATGCTCGGGAGTAATGTGTTTTTACATGCTCGTTGCTAGCGATTTACTATATGACAAATAGTTGACCCACTAAAAAACGGGAATCAAACCCAAAATGAAATATCTCGATTCAATGAAATAGCTCGCTCACCAGGTCATAATAGTGAACTAAATCCAAAATTGAACACCTCAATCGAATAGCATGTTGTACAGTATTATAGTACTCCATGAACATGTCGAAGTCAAATTAATGACCTCGTTTGATATACACATATATCCGTTCATGTGTGGATTGTAGACAACATGTTCTCTAATTTAAATATTTGAATGCAAGTTTATATCGAAACATGGCTTATATCAGTCTTTGATGCATAAAACGTGACCTCCCCCTCTCCCGGACTCCTGCTCTCTCTCTCTCGCCGACTACATTCAATTCTGTCGCACGCATCCAACACAAAAACCTTGTTGGTCCTCTCTCTTTCTCTCCATCTCTCTCTCTTTGCGGGGGGGCGTGGGGGGGGGGGGGGTCTTTCTAGTTCGCATGCATATATACTCCATCGATAGGTCTCTCTCGCACACTATGTATGATTCTCTAGTCCAAGCTAGATATCTTGGGTGCACTCATCGTACGCACACCAATTCCTTGGCTCATTGCCCGTAACTCTCTCACACACCATTCTGTCGTCTAGGAGCTCTCCCCCCCTCTCTCAAACTCTCCATTTACCTGGGTCACACATACACATGCATATCTCACTCGCACTCGATAGGCCCATCTAAAACTCTATCTCTCTCCCTCGTTCTCTCTCCATCTCACACGCACACACACACAATCTCATGCCTAGCAAGCCAAGTATGATGGTCTCTCACTCAATTGTAGGCAAACGCAGTCCCCCCTATATGTATATGATTAGCTAATCTTAGTCTTCATCACAAACATGTGCATGGTCTATCTCGATTTCTCTCGGGGCATCTTTCTATCGCGCACGCACCTCCCTCGATATCCCACCCATATATTCCCCTCACGATCTTGAGGGGGTCTCTCTATCACAAACACACCCTCTCGCCCTCCCCATGCGTCCATGTTCTCCATGTGTCCCTCTCGACCTTTGTTCCTTGTTGGCCAGACCTCTATTGGACATGTGCTATAGGGGTGTCTCTCTCGACTGCAAACAATCACACACTAGCTATCTTCGTGTATCTCCTCGCCTCGCTTTTCTATCTCGGAGATGCATGCGTGATATGTTCGCCAAAGAAACGAAAAAACACATTCTCTCTCTAATTTATCGTTTGTTGTCACTTTCTCTTTCACACACATACTCTTTTTGCACACTTACTCATTCTCCTTCACACGCACTTGATCCCTCTCGACTTAGGCACTCTCCTCTGTCCATAGCATATTGATTTATTGAAAATTCAAACATCACAAAGTTTGACCATGTACGTGGAGAAAAACAATTACATCTGGAATGGCAAACATATATAATTAGATTCACCATGAGATGTAGTTTCGTATGATGTATCTTTGGTATTGAAGATATAAATAACATTTGTGTAAACCTGATCAAAGTTTCCAAAGTTTGACTTCTAAAAAAATTACATGCACTGCATTATCGAGCGAATGGAATATCTCTTTCCCCCTCTCAGCTATCTGACGCACCACTCAGCCTTATCGGGGCTCCTCAATCTCTCTCAAACTTTATATCTCCCTGGTTCACACATACACATGTCTCGCTCGCGCTATACATATAGACCCATCCAACGTTAACACTCTCCGCCCTTGTTCTCTCTCTATGTGACACGCACCCCCCTAATAAGTACCATAATCCCTCACTCCATCATAGGCGCAAGCACTCCCCCTAAGTATGATTATCTCTCACTAGCCTTCAGGAACACACGTATTGTCTCCTTCCATCCATACGTCTATCTCGATATCTCTCGGGGTATCTTCTATCGCGCACACACCTTGTCACTCGATCTCCCACCCATGTAGTCTGATAATCCCCAAGTGCAGGGAATCATCGTAGCAATTTCCAAAGGTGCAAGTGATAAGTATGGAGTGTCGAACCCACAAGGAGCTAAAGGTAAGATCAATATTCTCTCAAGTCCTATTCGCCATCGATACGACTCTACGTACACCGAATGTTTGCTTCCAACTAGAAACGAGAAATAAACTACGTTGTGGGTATGAAGAGGATAACTTTGCATGATATCGGAGAGCTAAAATATAAAAGTAGGTGCTGTTATCATAAAGTTAGAATATATTACTAAATATTATAAATAGCGAGTGTGGAATAATGGTGGATCGGTGTGTGGAATTGTCCTAGGCAATTGTTAACAAGACCGGTAATCACTATTGCAGTTTCATATGAGGGAGAGGCATAAGCTAACATACTTTCTCTACTTGGATCATATGCACTTATGATTGGAACTCTAGCAAGCATCCGCAACTACTAAAGATCATTAAGGTAAAACCCAACCATAGCATTAAAGCATCAAGTCCTCTTTTATCCCATACGCAACAACCCCTTACTCGGGTTTGTGTTTCAATCACTCACGCAACCCACTATAAGCGAATCATAAACGTATTGCAACACCCTACAGCAGGAATCCCTCACGCTTGCGCGACACGGAGGGCACCATAGGACAACATCAAAGTAAAACATACAACTCATACCAATCTAGATTATCAATCAACCAAAAGACAAAAGATATCTACTCAAAACATCATAGGATGACAACACATCATTGGATCATAATATGTGGCATAAAGCACCATGTTCAAGTAGGGATTACAGCGGGGTGCAGGAGAGTGAACCGCGTAAAAGAGATGAGGATGGTGATGATGATGGTGATGTTGATGAAGACGATCACCGCGGTGATGATTCCCCTCTCAATGGCACTCCGGTGCCACCAAGAGAGAGGAGGAGAGGTTCTCCCCCTTGTGCTTCCTCCTCCATGGCCTCCCCCCTAGATGGGGAAAGGTTCTCCCTCTGATCCTTGGACTTCATGGCGATGATGGCCTCTCCGGGATACTCCTCCATGGCCACCGGTGATGATGGCCCCCTAAGGCAGGGTGCCGGAGAGGTCCTAGATTGATTTCTCGTGGCTACAGAGGCTTCTGGCGGTGGAACTCCCGATCTAGGTTAATTTTCCTAGGTTTCTGTATTTATAGGAATTTTTGGCGTCGGTTTCACGTCAAGGAGGTGCCCGAGCTGTCCACGAGGCAGGCCCACGCCCCCACCCTTGTGGGCTGCTCGGGACTCCTCTGGCCCAACTCCGATGCTCCGTGGTCTTCTTTTGGTCCATAAAAAATCATCAAAAATTGGCACGTCAATTGGACTCCGTTTGGTATTCCTTTTCTGCAAAACTCAAAAACAAGGAGAAAACAGAAACTGGCAGTGGGCTCTAGGTAAATAGGTTAGTCCCAAAAATCTTATAAAATAGCATATAAATGCATATAAAACATCTAAGAAGGATAATATAATAGCATCAATACTTCATAAATTATAGATACGTTGGAGACGTATCGGCATCCCAAGCTTAATTCCTGCTCGTCCTCGAGTAGGTAAATGATAAAAGAAATAATTTATGAAGTGTGAATGTTAGTAGGTGCACAAGTTTGATCAATGATAATTTCAATCACCTTTTCTAGCATCATTATATGTCACAACAGTAGCTCATCTCATAAAACTTTTCATGATCAAGTAACAAGCAATTCACATGTTAAAGTATAGATCATAAACTTTCTTGAAAAACTAACAAACATTGCTCTTAGTCATCAAACAATTGCAATTCATCTTATTTTCAAGAAGGTTCTATCTCAGAGCTTTGATTTAGCAAACTCCACATACTCAACTATCATTTAATCTTTCACAATTGCTAACACTCACGCGATATTTATGGGTTCAAAGTTTTAATCAGACACAGAGAAAGATAGGGGCTTATAGATTCTCCTCCCAACCTTTTACCTCAAGGTTAATGTCAACAATAACAGTTCATGATGCCTTACATCCAATTGGATATATATATATATATATCAGAATATTTCCAACACAATGTGCTTGCCAAAGGATAAAATGTAAAAAGGAAAGGTGAAAAATCACCATGACTCTTGCATAAGGGTAAGAGATAAAAGTAAAAGATAGGCCCTTCACAGAGGAAAGCAAAGGTTGCCATGCGCTTTCAGGGTTGGATGCACAAAATCTTAATGCGAAAGAATGTCACTTTATATTGCCACTTGTGATATGGACCTTTATTATGCTGTCCGTCGCTTTTATTTCTTCCACATCACAAGATCATATAAAGCTTATTTCCTCCACACTAATCAATCATACATATTTAGAGAGCAATTTTTATTGCTTGCACCGATGACAACTTACTTGAAGGATCTTACTCAATCCATAGGTAGGTATGGTGGACTCTCATGGTAAAACCGGGTTTAAGGGTATTTGGAAGCACAAGTAGCATCTCTGCTTAGTGCAAAGAATTTGTCTAGCATGAGGGGGAAAGGAAAGCTCAACGTGTTGGGCGATCCATGACAATATACTTTATTTCAGATATAAGAAAACATAACCTATTACGTTGTCTTCCTTGTCCAACATCAACCTTTTAGCATGTCATATTTTAATGAGTGCTCACAATTACAAAAGATGTCCAAGATAGTATATTTATATGTGAAATCCTCTTCCTTCAATATTCTTTCATGAATTGTTCAAGTGACCAATTCTACGTTTGCTAACTTTCAATAAGTTTACTACCTATACTTATTATGTGTGAAGTCATTACTCCCCATGTTATAAGCATATGAAACAAATATAAATTTAGGTTTATGACATTCAATTTATTCAACCATTTACTCATAGGATATACGTGAAGCACATGAGTAAATGACAAACTACTCCAAAAGATATAAGGGAAGAACACTGAGTAGTCAAATAATTAACTAGCCATGGGAGGATTCTTTTTCATTCAATATTTCAGATCCAGTAATTTTATTCAAACAGAAAGTAAAATTGAAAATATTCTCCAAGCAAAACACATATCATGTGACGAATAAAAATATAGCTCCGAGTAAGGTATACCGATAGTTTTGAAGACGAAAGAGGGGATGCCTTCCGGGGCATCCCCAAGCTTAGGTACTTGAGTCTTCCTTGAATATTACCTTGGGGTGCCTTGGGCATCCCCAAGCTTAGGTCTTTCCACTCCTTATTCTCCTCATATCGATATCTCACCCAAAGCTTGAAAACTTCAATCACACAAAACTTAACAAAACTTCGTGAGATAGGTTAGTATGATAAAGAGTAAACCATCCACTTTGGTACTGTCTAAGACAAGGTTCATAATTGTTCCCACACAATTTCTACTGTACCATATCATTTCTACAATTTATATTGAGAAATGTAAGTCATAGAAATTAGAAAACCAGGAAACTATGCAATGAAAACAGAATCTGTCAGAAACAGAACAGTCTGTAATGATCTGAACATAAACCATACTTATGCTACTCCAAAAATTATGAAATAAATTGGTGGACGTGAGGAATTTGTCTATTAATCTTCTGCAAAAAGAATCAACTCAAAAGCACTCTCTGTAAAAAATGACAGCTAATCTCGTGAGCGCAAAGTTTCTGTTTTTTACAGCAAGATCACATTAACTTTCACCCAAGTCTTCCCAAAGGTCTTACTTGGCACTTTATTGAAACAAAAGCTATTAAACATTATTACTACAGTAGATTAATCATGTAGACACACAAAAACAGTAAGAGTAAATATTGGGTTGTCTCCCAACAAGCGCTTTTCTTTAATGCCTTTTAGCTAGGCATGATGATTTCAACGATGCTCACATAAAAGATAAGAATTGAAACATAAAGAGAGCATCATGAAGAATATGACTAGCACAATTGATTCTAACCAACTTCCTATGCCTAGGGATTTTGTGAGCACACAACTTATGGGAACAAGAATCAACTAGCATAGGGAGGCAAAACAAATATAACTTCAAAACTTTAAGCACATAGAGAGGAAACTTGATATTATTGCAACTCCTACAAGCATGTATTCCTCCCGCATAGAAATTTTCAGTAGCATCATGAATAGCAACTTTGTTCTCATAATCAATTGGAACCTCTTCCGAAATAGTGGAATCATTACTAGCTAAAGTTGACACTCTTCCAAATCCACTTTCATAAATATCACACTAAGATTCAGCACCCTCCAAAATAGTGGGATCACTAATTCCTAAAGTTGACACTCTTCCAAACCCACTTTAAATGATAGTATTATTCATACTCCAAAAGATATAAGTGAAGTTCATGGAGCATTCTACAATTAATATAGACTAACCAAGCTCAAAATGTATAAGTGAAGCACATGAAGCATTCTATAAAACCATACTCAAAAGATTTAAGTGAATCACAAAGAGCAATTCTATAAGATCATTCTTAAAAGATATAAGTGAAGCACATGAAGTATTCTATAAATTGATCAAGGGACATCTCATACTAGCATGGTTCTTAAAGAAAAAATAAAAACACAAAGGACACAAATCATGTGAACAAAACAAAAACCAAGGTATACCGATATTTGTTGAAGAAGAAAGATGGGATGCCAACCGAGGCATCCCCAAGCTTAGATGCTTGAGTATCCTTTGAAATATTTACTTGGGGTGCCTTGGGAATCCCCAAGCTTGAACTCTTGCCTCTCTTTATTCTTCTCATATTGATAGCTCCTCGATCTTCGAACACTTCATCCACACAAAACTTTAACAAAAACTCTGTGAGATCCGTTAGTGTAATAAAGCAAATCACTACCTTTAGGTACTGTAATGAACTCATTCCTTATTTATATTAGTATTAAACCTACTGTATTCCAACTTCCCTATGGTTCATACCCCCCGATACTAGCCATAGGTTCATCGAAATAAGCAAACAACACACGCAAAACAGAATCTGTTAAAAACAGAACAGTCTGTAGTAATATGGAAGTTTTGTAAACTTCTGTAACTCCTAAAATTATGAAATAAATTTGACAATTTTTACAGAAGTAATGTGCAAAAAGTTTCAGACCCATTTGACTTTCCAGCAAAAAATGTAAATTCATGCACTAAGCCAAATTTTCTGTTTTTGTTCTGCACATAGTAAACAAGCAATCTAATCATCATAAAACCAAAGCTTGGCACATTATTTTTATAATACAATGAATATATACAAGGGGATAATTATTTACAGAGAAACTTCCATGAAAAATTCTACATTGTTTCCGTGAGCATGACCAGAAGTGCTCAAGGTCGACCCTCACTTCTTCAATGCATCACTTTCCAATCACTTCTCTTTTTGAAAAACTTTTTAGGCATGAGAGGCAAGTATTTTTTTTTGTATTTTCATTCTTTTAAATTTTTTTGTATGTTTCACCCACAACTAAACAGAAACAAAAATTAAAAACAAAATCTAGTTAGTGAAGAAAGCAAACAAGCACACACGAAAATATCAACCCCACGCTATTGCTCCCGACAACGGCGCCAGAAAGAGCTTGATAATCCCCAAGTCCAGGGAATCATCATAGCAATTTCCAAAGGTGGAAGTGATAAGTATGGAGTGTCGAACCGACAAGGAGCTAAAGGTAAGATCAATATTCTCTCAAGTCCTATCCGCCATCGACATTTAATTTCACGACAATCGAATGTTTGCTTCCAACGAGAAACGAGAAATAAACTACGTTGTGGTTATGAAGAGGATAACTTTGCATGATATCGGAGAGCTAAAATATAAAAGTAGGTGTTGTTATCATAAAGTTAGAATATATTACTAAATATTATAAATAGCGAGTGTGGAATAATGGTGGATCGATTGTGCGGAATTGTCCTAGGCAATTGTTAACAAGACCGTAATCACTATTGCAGTTTCATACGAGGGAGAGGCATAAGCTAACATACTTTCTCTACTTGGATCATATGCACTTATGATTGGAACTCTAGCAAGCATCCGCAACTACTAAAGATCATTAAGGTAAAACCCAACCATAGCATTAAAGCGTCAAGTCCTCTATTATACCATACGCAACAACCCCCTTACTCGGGTTTGTGTTTCAGTCACTCACGCAACCCACTATAAGCGAATCATAAACATATTGCAACACCCTACAGCAGGAATCCCTCACGCTTGCACGACATGGAGGGCACCATACGACAACACCAAAGTAAAACATACAACTCATACCAATCTAGATTATGAATCAACCGAAAGACAAAAGATATCTACTCAAAACATCATAGGATGGCAACACATCATTGCATCATAATATGTGGCATAAAGCACCATGTTCAAGTAGGGATTACAACGGGGTGCGGGAGAGTGGACCGCGCAGAAGAGATGAGGATGGTGATGATGATGGTGATGTTGATGAAGACGATCACCGCGGTGATGATTCCCCTCTCAATGGCACTCCGGTGCCACCAAGAGAGAGGAGGATAGGTTCTCCCCCTTGTGCTTCCTCCTCCATGGCCTCTCCGGGATACTCCTCCATGGCCACCGGTGATGATGGCCCCCTCCGGCAGGATGCCGGAGAGGGCCTAGATTGATTTCTCGTGGCTACAAAGGCTTCTGGCGGCAGAACTCCCGATCTAGGTTAATTTTCCGAGGTTTCTGTATTTATAGGAATTTTTGGCGTTGGTTTCACGTCAAGGAGGTGCCCGATCTGTCTATGAGGCTGGCCCACGCGCCCAGGGGGGTGGGTGCGCCCCCACCCTCGTAGGGCAGCTCGGGACTCCTGTGGCCCAACGCTGATGCTCCGTGGTCTTCTTTTGGTCCATAAAAATCATCAAAAATTGGCACGTCAATTGGACTCCGTTTGGTATTCCTTTTCTGCAAAACTCAAAAACAAGGAGAAAACAGAAACTGGCACTGGGCTCTAGGTTAATAGGTTAGTCCCAAAAATCATATAAAATAGCATATAAATGCATATAAAACATCTAAGAATGATAATATAATAGCATCAATACTTCGTAAATTATAGATACGTTGGAGACGTATCATAGTCCCATCACGATCTCCAGGGGATCTCTCTATGACAAACATACACTCTCTCCTCCCCATGTCATTTTCTCCGTACGTCTCTCTCGACCTCTCTCCCTTGTTTGTCAGACCCCTCTTGGCCATGTGCTAGGGGTCTTGCTCTCTCGGTTGCAAACAACCACACACTATCTCCTCACCTTGCTTCCGTTGTTGAAGATGCATGTGTGATATGTTTGCATAAGACACACATGTTTTTTCTCGACTTTTACCGAGTGTTGTCCATGTCTCTTTCACACACGCACACACACTTTTTTCGCTCACTCTTTCTATTTCACTCTCTCTCTCTCTCTCTCGCTCTCTCTAGTTAGGGACTCTCTCACGTCCATAAGCATATGGATGTTTTGAAAAGTCAAACCTCAGAAAAGTTTGACCAGGTATATGTGGAATAAAACATTTACATCTGGAAAGATCATTAGATTCATCACAACATGTACTTACTTCATACTATCATTTATCTTTGGTGTTGTAGATATAAGTAATTTCTTTATAAACTTGGTCAAAGTTTCAAAAGTTTGACTTTAAAAAAAATGTTGGAACTACATTATCGAACGGAGGGAGTAGCTCTCTCTCTGCTATCTCTCACGGGCCTCCCCTTTCACACGAACACTCTATACCGATGGATTATACGCTCACTGTGTCAGCGTATAGCTCCGTATATTGTTTAGTTGAACAGTCAACCAGTCCACATGCTGCCTTGTCAGCTCGTGTTCTGCATCTTCGTGTGCTGGACCATGTGGCAGTGGGTGAAAATAAGTAAACTAGAGGCCCATGTGACACGCGCTGAAGTAAACAAAGTTGAAACCACTCGGGGTAGCACCCCGCACGCTAGTAAATTGAGGGCGCATTGAGGACACGCTTCTTCCGCGTGGAGGACGCACTCGCGCACAATTCACCACCGCGCGGCGGCATGCATGAAGGACGACTTCGCGACACCCAACACACAACACACACCAGGCTGCGTGTACCAAGGCGTCACCGCCGGTTGAGATGGACGGCGAGGAAGCCAACAAGCGGAGGCGGCTCGAGCCAAACCGCATCCGGCGAGCCTGGACTTCATTAGCAGCCTCACCGACGACATGCTTCTCATCATCATCGGCCTCCTCCCGACCAAATCTGCCGTGCAGACCGCCCTGCTCTCACAACGGCGGCGCCCCCTCTGGCGCCGCGTCCCCCTCAACCTCACCGTCGACACAGAGGAACTCTCAATGAAAGCACCAATGTCGGTGTCAAAACCGGCGGATCTCGGGTAGGGGGTCCTGAACTGTGCGTCTAGGCGGATGGTAACAGGAGACAAGGGACACGATGTTTTTACCCAGGTTCGGGCCCTCTCGATGGAGGTAATACCCTACTCCTGCTTGATTAATATTGATGATATGGGTAGTACAAGAGTAGATCTACCACGAGATCAAGGAGGCTAAACCCTAGAAGCTAGCCTATGGTATGATTGTTCTACGGACTAAACCCTCCGTTTTATATAGACACCAGATAGGTTAGGGTTACACAGAGTCGGTTACAATGGTAGGAGATCTACATATCCGCATCGCCAAGCTTGCCTTCCACGCCAAGGAAAGTCCCATCCGGACACGGGACGAAGTCTTCAATCTTGTATCTTCATAGTCTTGGAGTCCGTCCGTGATGATAGTTCGGCCATCCGGACACCCCCTAGTCCAGGACTCCCTCAATAGCCCCTGAACCAGGCTTCAATGACGACGAGTCCGGCGCGCATATTGTCTTCGGCATTGCAAGGCGGGTTCCTCCCCCGAATACTTCATAGAAGGTTTTGAACACCAGGATAGTGTCCGGCTCTGCAAAACAAGTTCCACATAGCACCGTAGAGAGAATAACTTTTGCACAGATCTGCTGACGTATTCCGCAGCGTGACATCACACCACGGCCAGGCCTTCACATGGATCGTTTTTTACTGTTCCACCTCAGCGCGTTTAGCGAGGCGGTTTCCTTGGCACGTCTTATCAAAGCATAGATCGTGCCCCCTTATTCCGGGATTCTCATCAATACAGACGTGGGTAACCCATCCGCGCCATTGATTACGGCGCTTGGGAGATAAGCTAGTTTTACCAGGCTGGTGGGGGATGCATAGCTCCGTCTGTCCATATAAGGGGATAAGGATCCACCTTTTCACCTACGCCTTCTTCCTCCTTTGCTCATCCATTTTCAAGACTCGAGCTCCAAATACTAAGTCCACACACCCCACCTCAACCTTCTCCAACTATGTCCGGAGCGGGAGGCAGGTGGATGGCCTCCTCCATCACGGAGGGGCACATCACAAAGCTGCGGGAGGCCGGATACTTGTTCAGCAACATCGCGCACCGCCTGCCCGACGCGGGGCAGCTCATTCCAACCCCAGCCCCATGAGAGGGTGGTGTTTCTCCCCACTTCCTCCATGGACTAGGTTTTCCACTTCACCCATTTTTCCGGGGCTCATGTTCTTCACGGCCTGGACTTCCACGACCTGGCCCCAAATTTCATCCTCAACATCTCGGCGTTCATCGTCAGGTGCGAGGCCTTCCTTCGCATCCAGCCCCACTTCGCTTATGGCTGAAGATCTTCAATGTCAGGC
Organism: Aegilops bicornis; assembly: GCA_021605145.1. Lineage (NCBI taxonomy): Eukaryota > Viridiplantae > Streptophyta > Magnoliopsida > Poales > Poaceae > Aegilops > Aegilops bicornis. The sequence continues at coordinate 33,179,818 of CM038670.1, forward strand.
CGAAGGTAGTGGGCGTCATTGCCGGAGGCGCGGAGGCGCCATGGTTGGCAAGATGGCCAAAGTCCTATGGCTCGAGGGCTCCTTCGTGGAGACAATAAAGGGATGGCAATCGGGGTGGTTCTATATCACCGAGCCGCGCAACTCCAAATGGGCGGCGGCCCCCGAATTCAGATCTGGCTTCCCCACACGGCTCTCGTCATGGAAAGAGATGGGCCTGACATGGGGGAATTCGGACGAGCTATCCGGACTCCAAACATGCGTCCGAAACCTGGTGGACAAGAATCTCAGGCTTGTCAACGTAATCCAGGTGATGCTCATCCGCCGGATTCTCCCATGCCAACAATAGGCCTTCAAATTATGGGAGTTCGATCCGGCACAGCACCCAACTCTGAAAAGGCTCTTCGACACTACGTACGAAGATGCCTGGAAGGTTCTGTTCAAGGGCGCCGAGGCTCCCGCATCCGCTACCGAAGATCGCGGATTCAGCTCGCAGCGTCAAGCCAGCGAGGTGACTAATTTTACCCTTTATGGGACTTTTTTCATAGATTGACTCTATGTGGATCTAAAACTCCCTAACCTTTAACAGGACTGGCTGAAGACGTCCGGACAGGTTAACTGTCCGGCCCCTTTGCCAGAAGACCCAGCGGACGCCCGATTGACAGGGCTGCTGGCTCCGGTACCTCACGTGGTGCCGGAGAAGAAGGCCAAGAAGGAGGCAACGGAACTCAAGGAGCTCCCGACGCTCGGTCTTTGTCGGTCTGAAGCGTAATCCTCTCCACGAGAACGAGGAGGAGGAAAGAAGTCTCTCCCCGGTGAGAGGAGAGGAAAAGGAAGGCCGCCTAACCGGGAGGCCGGAGGGTCCAAGAAGGAAGGACCCTTCCTCCGGACTTCTCCACCAACGTCGACAACGACGAGGAGGAGTGGCCAACAAGGGCCAAGCCTGGCGTAGATCGTAAGTGTCCGGATACCCATGGCTTTTTCATTGCATAGTGTTCTCTAATGCCGAACAATTATGCAGCCCGCCCAAGGCGAGTTCGCCGCTTGCCGAGCGGGTCCTCGGGTTCGCCGGAAATGGAGAGTACTTCACTTCGGCCGCCGCCGCCTCGCCTCACGCTGCGGACGACGCCGAGGTGGGGCCCCAAGGGGGGCCTGGTCAAGAGGAGGTGGCACAGGAGGCGCCGCAAGGCGACCTCCCGGACTCCAGGCGCGTGGGGGGCGAGATCCCCAGGGGCTATAAGCCCGACCCTTGTCCGGACTCCATAAAGGAACCTTCAGCGGCTCCGTAGTCCGACAAGCGGCCCCTTCGTAAGAAGGGTAAGACGCCGGTGTACTCCGTCCAACCGGAGGCACCGGATAACTTACTGGAGGCTCTTAACAGCGCCTCCATCGAGGAGGAGCACCGCACTGTTATGAGTGCGGTGATCCGACAGATTCGATCCGCCAAGAGCGGGCTGACTGAAGCGTACCAGCCTTCTAACAGGCTTTGAGGTAAGTTTAGAATATGTAAAAATATTACCGCATAGATAGTAGCCTCGATGCTTAGTTCGGTGTTCGGAAAGAAAAGCCGGACTAAGGATCTAAAAAGATATACGCAGGAGTCTAACATAAGTATGTCAATATGGGAATGCAAAGGCCGCTGACCTTTGCAAGACCGATCATGCGGAGGTCAATGCATTGAAGCAGAGCCTCGAGCGGTCCGAGAACGAGCTCGTCCTTGCCAAGAAGCAGCTCGAGGACAAGGAAGGTAAGTAATACCTTATTAAAGAGATACCTTATAGAAAGGTTTTGGTTGCAAAAAATAACAGGAATAACGTGGGTACTGCAGGGGCCACAAACGAGGTGGCAACCACGAAGGAAGCGTGTCCATGGCCAAAACAAAGCGGCCATGAGCTTAATCGAGCGAGAGAAGGGGAGGCGCAGCTGGCGGAGGTACGGCAAGAGCTCCGGCTCGTGGAAAAACACGAGGGTTTGGAGCGTGACTCAAGACCCGAGAGTCTCGAGCTTGCTTCGCTCTTGAGAGTGCCAAAGCTGCTAAGGCCGAGGCCCAAAAAGCCCTCCAGAAATTGAGGCAATAAAGAAGATCGCGGCGGGTAAGGCATTCTTTATGCAGAGCAAGAATGTGAAAGTGAATTACCTATTACTTACCCGGATTTGGAGCTCTCCAGGAGCATTCGCAGATCTGCCTCGTAGTGTATCGAATGCTGCCGCGTTCTACCGCGCCAAGGAGGGGAGCTTGACGGAGAAGGTGTTCTGGTCTCAGTATGCTGAGGCCGAACAACGGTGCCCCTGAGCGACCAGCTGAAGCAGCTGGTCGAGCTCCACAAGGTCGCCGAACAGGCCATGAAGGGCCTTATAGTTCGGCTGTGGCCATTGGAAGCCATGCCTGGGAGCTACTTCGCTTAGTGCAGCGGTGGTGGACGCCTTTGTCCATGGATTGAAGTCATCAAGCGCTCCGTCTGCATTGAAGGTGCCCGTTGGGCCCTTGCCCGTGCTAAAGTGCACCGGGCAAGCTGGATGCGGAGAAGCTTGTAACGGACGGGCCACCGATGGGCAAGGAGCATCGCACGCCGAAATGTACTATGAGGGCCTCTCAAGGGTGCCCGCCAGATAAGCGGATGAGTGCTCCAAAGATGTAATTTTGAATAGACTCGCATGTGTTATCCTCAGACGCTGAAAACTTGTTCATATGCGCTAAGCAACGCTTGTTAATTTAAAATATTACCTTACATGCGGCCGTTTATCAAATTTGAGAGATGGCAAGTCGTTGGCTTCAACCCCCATGCCACGAGTGCTGGGGTGTTCGGGATAAACTTGAGCGCTCTTGTTCCCATTCTTGGGTCCATCGAGGGAGGCGTTCAACGCAACGAACAAGGCAACCGTACTTATAATGCTTGAACACTCCCACTTAGCCATAGAATTCTATAATTTTAAATTTCGGTGAAGCCCCTAGTATTCGGAAGACCGAGTTCGGGGCGCTATCCACGCCTTGGCCGGACAATTCCGGTTCCTCGCTCTAAGCGGCATAAGTCTTTAGGGACCGAAAAACCTCTTGAACAGCGATCGCTCTCGCCCTATCATGACGGTCAGTTTTAGCTTTGTCCATCGAGGTGCTCCACCCAGCTCAAGCTGGGCACAATCGCATAGTGGTTCTCCGTGCTACCTTAGCCGATATAACGGAACGTAAGGTACCAAAACACGGGAGCCGGGCAAACCCAACTATTGACCCAAGACATGATTCGGAGCCGATGCATATAATGCTATAAGTTCGGGGTGCCGCACTTGTGAAAGTGTTCGGACTTATCACACCATAATTTTGGGGTACTTAAGCCCCTGGTGTATTGGCCGTACCAAAGTGTACGGTGTGCAACATGTCATGAAATGAACATATATATAGATAAAGAAGGGAGTGCAATAATAGGCAAAAGCTATGTATTGTTTATTCAAAAAGGTACTGCAATGAAGGCAGAACGATACAAATAGTGCGATAAGCAAGGGATGGGACAATCTAACATGTCCCCCTCCAGGGTAAGCTGCGGGATGGTATGTAAAACATGTATAATGCTCGTAATAGAGACCACTGAACACTCGGCGTAGCTATCCGCTTCCTGGCTGTTGCATCGTGAGTTCGGCGATTCTAGTGCTGGTCGGGACTTCGGAAGCGTAGTCCCGAAAGTAAGAAAAGGAAGAAAAAGAAAAAGAAAAGAATGGCACAATCGGGAGCCCCTGGTGCGGTTGAGCCACATTCCGGGCGTGCCGTGGTCGTGCCCCTCCCCTTATGCCCATGGTATCTCCAGAGCATAGTTATGTACGCGTAGTACTGGCTTCGCAATTTCGCGAGGGCTGGGGTTGGGGCCGGATCGCTACTCGTGCTTCAATCGTGCCAGGCGGTCTTGTTGTAGGTTACTCCGGGCGCGCTTGACAGTGTCCGGACGCTTAGTGTCCGGACTTGAGAATTGCTGTGAGAGGTTGCTTTGCACCTCCGCTGCGAGGGCCGCCATGTGCTCCTCCGTTCGGAGAGAGCGTTCGGTGTTTCCATTGACCGTGATTACTCCTCGAGGGCCTGGCATCTTGAGCTTGAGGTATGCGTAGTGCGGCACCGCATTGAACTTTGCAAATGCGGTTCGCCCGAGCAGTGCATGATAGCCGCTGCAGAACGGGACGATGTCGAAGATTAACTCTTCGCTTTGGAAGTTATCCGGGGATCCGAAGACCACTTCGAGTGTAATCGAACTCGCATAATTGGCCTCTACACCCGGTATGACACCTTTAAAGGTCGTCTTTGTAGGTTTAATCCTTGAGGGGTCTATGCCCATTTTGCGCACTTTATCCTGATAAAGCAGGTTCAGGCTGCTACCGCCGTCCATCAGGACTCTGGTGAGGTGAAATCCGTCAATAATTGGGTCAAGAACCAATGCGGCAAAACCGCCATGACGGATGCTAGTGGGTTGGTCCCTTAGATCGAAGGTGATCGAGCAGGAAGACCATGGGTTGAACTTCGGGGCGACTGGCTCCATCGCATAGACGTCCCTTAGTGCACGCTTCCGCTCCCTTTTGGGTATATGGGTTGCGTATATCATGTTCACCGTCCACACTTGTGTGGGAAAACCCTTCATCCTCTATTGTTCGTGGCCGGGCTCTTCCTCGTCATCGCTATGCAACCCCTTGTCGTTGAGTTCGGCACTTAACTCGCCTGCTTGCTTGAACACCCAACAATCCCTGTTGGTGTGGTTGGCTGGTTTTTCGGGGGTGCCATGTATCTGGCACAAGCGATCGAGTATTCGGTCCAAGTTGGACGGGCCTCAGGTATTTCTTTTGAATGGCTTTTTCCGCTGACCGGGTTTAGAGCCTTCGAATCCGGCATTGACCGCCAGATCTTCCGCATTATCGCCGTTAATGCGGCGCTTGTTCTTGTTGCGACGCGACCTGCCGTTGCTGTCCTTGGTATCCGAACTATCAGGATGTTTGGCCAAGTTGTTGCTTCTAGCTAGCCAGTTGTCCTCTCCCGCAGAAAAGCGGGTCATGAGTGTTGTGAGGGCTGCCATGGATTTCGGCTTTTCCTGTCCTAGGTGCCGGGCAAGCCACTCGTCGCGGATGTTATGTTTGAAGGCTGCAAGGGCCTCTGCATCCAGACGATCAACAATTTGATTTTTCTTTGTTAGGAATCGTGTCCGAATTGTCCGGCGGATTCTTACTGGCTGCTGAATTATATGGCTGAGGTCATCGGCGTCGGTGGTCGCACATATGTGCCCTGGAAGTTATCAAGGAATGCGGCTTCCAGGTCCTCCCAACAACCAATTGATTATGCTGGCAAGCTGTTGAGCCAATGCCGAGCTGGTCCTTTAAGTTTGAGTGGGAGGTATTTGATGGCATTTAGATCATCACCGCGGGCCATGTGGATATGGAGGAGATAATCCTCGATCTAGACCGCGGGATCTGTGGTACCATCGTATGATTCGATGTTTACGGGTTTGAAGCCCTCGGGGATTTGATGATCCATTACTTCATCTGTGAAGCATAGTGGGTGTGCGGCGCCTCTGTATTGGGCTATATCACGACGTAGCTCATATGAGCTTTGTCTACTGTGTTCGGCCCGGTCGGTTTCGCTGTATTCGGCGTGACGGTTATCATCAAGTGTCGTGGGGCGCCCACGCGATTCGTAGATCGATCTTGTATGTTTTGCCTTATCCTCCAATATATCTCGCAAGTCCGGCGCGTTTTCCCGTGCCTTGGTACTTTTTGAGCGGCGTCGGGGTGTGGCTTGAGCAGAGGGCGAGAGGCTTCTGTCATGACCACGGGTGGACGGTCTGCCATGTCGTGCGCTAGTGACTTGGGTGCTTCCTCTTCTGATCGAGGCAACGGCCTGCGTTTGGGGTAGCTTTTAGAGGGGCGTTCGAGTTCATACTCTTCGACTGCAAGGACTTCAGTCCATCTGTCAGCTAGCAGGTCTTGGTCAGCTCTAAGCTGTTGTTGCTTTTTCTTGAGGCTGCTTGCCGTGGCCATAAGCCTGCGTTTGAAACGCTCCTGTTCGGCGGGATCCTCAGGCACGACAAATTAAGTAAATCGTCGAGGCTTGCCTCATCTTCGGAGGGAGGCACATAATTATCGCCCTCTACCTCTTTCTTTACGCAGACCGTCGTGCGGACTTGCTTTGTCCCTCCTCCCGCTTGAGTCCTGCTGGAGGGGTTGTCTTAAACCGTCCGGTGTTATTATCTCCGTGCGGAATCACCGTTTTCTTTGTGGCGGGATTTAGAGCGGCGCCACCGATGTCGGCGCTCGGTTGCTTCTTGGAGGTCATCCTCCGTTGTTCCATCGCCGTTCCCATCTTTTGGGATGTCCACCATGTATATGTCGTATGACGAGGTGGCCTTCTAGTGCCCCGTAGAGGCGCTGGGTCTTGGTTGTCTCGGCATCGTCGTCCATACCGTCGATGTCTTCGGAGTCGAAGTCGAGCATGTCGGTTAAATCATCAACAGTGGCTACAAAGTGGGTGGTGGGTGGGCGTTGAATTTCTTCGTCGTCCATATCCCAACCTTCCTGTCCGTAGTCCGGCCAGGGCTCTCCGGATAAAGAGAGATACTTTAGTGAATTCAGGATGTCGCCAAAGGGCGAGTGCTGAAAGATGTCTGTGGCCCTGAACTCCATGACCGGCGCCCAATCGGATTCAATTGGCGGCGCGGAGGGTTCGGAGTCCGGAGAGGAGTCCGGCACCGGGGTCAAGGACTTCGCAGCGACAGGGATGGAGTTCGCTCAATCGCCAGAGAGATAGTAGCCCTCGAGGCGCGTCCAACCACTCGTCCTCGATCGGGAAATCTGGCTCCGGATTAAGGGTCGGAGCGGATGTCAGTGCGGCCTCGAGCCTTTGCTCCGGCAGAGCTAGATCATACCCATCGGGACAATGCGGCACGCCGGTACGTGGCTCAAATCCGTCGAAGAACAAGTCTCCGCGGACATCGGCCGTATAGTTCAAACTTCCAAATCTGACCTGATGGCTGGGGGCGAAGCTTTCGATCCGCTCCAGATGGCTGCTTAATTGCCCGCAGCAGTAAAGCCGCCGAATATTTAAGATCTGTCCGGGAGAAAAGTCTCACCTGGACCGCGTCGTTGTTGATGATCGAAGGAGCCATCGGGCCTATAGGTGACGACACGTAGGAACTCTCAATGAAAGCACCAATGTCGGTGTCAAAACCAGCGGATCTCGGGTAGGGGGTCCCGAATCGTGCGCCTAGGCGGATGGTAACAGGAGACAAGGGACACGATGTTTTACCCAGGTTCGGGCCCTCTCGATGGAGGTAATACCCTACCCCGCTTGATTAATATTGATGATATGGGTAGTACAAGAGTAGATCTACCACGAGATCAAGGAGGCTAAACCCTAGAAGCTAGCCTATGGTATGATTGTTGTTCGTCCTACGGACTAAAACCCTCCGGTTTATATAGACACCGGATAGGTTAGGGTTACACAGACTTGGTTACAATGGTAGGAGATCTACATATCCGCATCGCCAAGCTTGCCTTCCATGCCAAGGAAAGTCCCATCCGTACAAGGGACGAAGTCTTCAATCTTGTATCTTCATAGTCTTGGAGTCCGGCCGTGATGATAGTTCGGCTATCCGGACACCCCCTAGTCCAGGACTCCCTCAGTGTCCTTTCCCAGTGACAGTAGGGGCAGCAAGGCACGTATTGTATTGTTGCCATCGAGGATAACAAGATGGTTCTTTTTTATCATATTGCATGAATTTATCCCTCTACATCATGTCTATTGCTCTCTGTTTTCATGAACTTTATACTCTAGATGCATGCTGGATAGCGGTCGATGAGTGGAGTAATAGTAGTAGATGCAGGTAGGAGTCGGTCTACTTGTGTCGGACGTGATGCCTATATACATGATCATACCTAGATATTCTCATAACTATGCTCAATTCTGTCAATTGCTCAACAGTAATTCGTTCACCCACAGTAAAGTATTTATGCTCTTGAGAGAAGCCACTAGTGAAACCTATGGCCCCCGGGTCTATGTTCATCATAGTAATCTTCCAACACTTAGTTATTTCTGTTGCTTTTTTACTTTGCTTTTATTTTACTTTGCATCTTTATCGTAAAAATACCAAAAATATTATCCTATCATATCTATCAGATCTCACTCTTGTAAGTGACCGTGAAGGGATTGACAACCCCTTATCTCGTTGCTTGCGAGGATTTATTTGTATTGTGCATGTGCGAGGGACTCGCGCGTAGCCTCCTTCTGGATTGATACCTTGGTTCTCAAAAACCGAGGGAAATACTTACGCTACTTTGCTGCATCACCCATTCCTCTTCAAGGGAAAACCAACGCAGTGCTCAAGAGGTAGCAGGCCGTAGTCTGGAAGATCCTTTCATCGCACCCTGGGCCAGCCAGATGCCTTGACATCCGCATGTTCAGTACCAACTGCAAGGTCCAACCCAAGTTCAACGAGTGGTTCTTATCCCCTACCCTAGATTAGCTCGAGGAGCTCAGCTTGGAAGCTGGACGATGTCGCTCTATACCGCCGTCCGCGCTCCGCCTCCCGCCAATGTTGCGCCGCGCCAGCTTCAGCTCCTGCTATCTTCCCCAGATTAATGCCGCGCCCACCCTTCTTCTCCCTCAACTCAAGCAGCTCGACCTCTTCGACGTTGTCATCTCGAAGAAGGTTATGGAGCACCTGCTCCAGAGCTGTACTACGCTCGAGTACCTTCGTCTTGAGCAGATCCACAAGTTCATTAGCCTCCACGTCGCCTCGACGAATCTCCGATGGATTTATGTGTCTTGCTGGCCCTGCAACAAGACATCAATTGGGAAGAGATCACTCCAGCTGTTCCACGTTATGGTCATTGAGAATGCACCTTTCCTTGAGAGATTGCTTGTATCGGATCTAGAAGGTCCAACAAAAATTTGGGTCATTGACGCGCCGAAATTGACAGCGTTGGTGCACTCGTCTACCAAATTCTCCGAACTCTTTATTGGATCCGTAATCGCTCAGGTACAACACTCATCTTCTTCTCCGTCTTCTTGAAATTCACATTTTTAAATTTCTTCTTGATGTATTTACGACCGTCTTCCAGAAAATGATTCCCACAAGATTGACCTAGTCTATGCGCACAGTGAAGATCTTGGCAATAAAATCTATCGGCCCCAATCTGGATCAAGTTGTTGGATTCCTTACATGCTTTCCATGCACGGAGAAGCTACTCATCGAGGTGAAACTTCTTTACTATTAGTAAACGGTAATCACAACGTAGCTCAACTTTTTCGTAATTTTCCCAAATTACGATGACAAGTGTAGTGTTCAAAACTGCATCTACGCACTGCACCGAGAGAAATGTTTTTAGTATTTTTTCTCACGTGATCACCTGCATCCTTTTTTTTGTTGTACTACTATAGTAGCCTAGGCTAGTCATAGTGGAAAGTAACTTAGACTACTCCAGTAACTCTATGGTTACCCTAAGAGCAAGTACTACCTCCGTCCTGGTTTACTCTTCCTATTTTGAAGTATCAAAATTTGACCATAGATTTAACTGACAAAACGTTAATGCATGACACTAAGAACTACTCCCTCCATTCCTTTATATAAGGTGTATTTGTTTTTTGATAAAATTCCAAAATGTAAGGTGCATTTCTTCTTATTCCTCATAATTCTCTTCTTAGCCCTCCAGAAAAAGGAAAGTATCTCTCTCGTGATTATCTATATCTCTCCTTGTAGAAAAAGAAGGAAACTAGGATTACATGTATCTCTTACTTTCCTCGACTAACTGGTTTACTTGCCACTAACCAATAAATTTACCAAGGGTAATTTCGTCCTAACACATCTATAATTATGTGCCTTGGTCACCGTGCCGAAAATAATACACCTTAGATAAAGGAACGGAGGGAGTATATCGTTGGATTCATATTTGAACATAATTTCAAATGGTGTAATTTTTAGTGACATGCATTGGCATTTTCTTACATAAATATATGGTCAAAATTTTATACTAAATAAGAGGTAGTACAAAAGTGGGCTATAACGGCCCTCCACTATGTAGGCCAAAACACGTGCCAAATTCACTTGTGATGCATTTGGCATCGATGCCCCTCTATTGCTCACCTGGTGCCCCAATCTGGATCACCTACTTTGCTCCGATGCCAAATTAACTCACACAATGAAAAAACACTTGCGTGGGAGAGAGAGAGGACTAAGGCAATAAAAAAACACTTGTTTGGGAGAGTGAGAGGCTGGTGTAGTTGTTTTGATTGATTTGTTTATACATGTGGGTCTGTGTGCACAGCGGTGCCAACTCTCTCACATCGCGAGAGAAGTGCCAAAATCTTTTGATTTGACATCGATGCGTATTATGGCATCGGCCACATAGTGGAAGGCAACAAATGCCCAAGCTCTTCACATACTCCTAGGTAAATGAGAGGAAAGAGAAAGAGAGAGAGAGAGAGAGAGAGAGAGAGAGAGTGAAAAAATATTACTAGCCAGCCAACCCTATCGTATGAGCGAATGATATTGGTACCTCTTGATGACACGACAATCTTATACAGCCAGCTGCTCTAATATTTTCTCTTCTTTGACAGATAAAAAAAGACCCGAAAGTGAAAAAATGTGCTGCACTATAACAATCTCATCGAATGCCTTGATCTCCATCTTACAGAAATTGATTTGATCGACTACCGAGGCAGCACATCTGAGATTAAATTGGCCAGGTTCTTTGTTCTGGAAGCAAGTGTGCTCAAGGTAATGAGGTTTGGTGTTCTCTGGCGCAACAATGAATGGCGTTCTCATCACCGCAAGCGTCTAAGCCTAAATGACAAAGTCTCTGCAAAAGCTGAATTTGTTTTTTAAACATCAAGCGGCCAGAGACTCGAAAACTTATTTGCCCATTAGTGACTTGTCAGGGCGGTGGATTTTAGTTTGTACGATAATGCTGCATCCATATAAAGTAACGAAAGTTCTTACGTAAACTTCCTAGTAATTCCCTCTTCGTAGGTGCAGCATTACTCCTAACATTTGTAATATTAGTTTGAAACTTGTAATATTGCCGTGTTCTATTCCTGCATTTTCAAAATCCTACGAATCAAACAGGTCCTGAGTTGGTGATGATGTTGTGCCTGCCTCTTTCACCAATAGCCGCCGGATCTAGATCTGACGCATACAAACCAAACTTCTCCAGTTTTGCAAAAAGATGCCCGCACTTGTTCCCTATTTACAAACAACTCCTTGTCTCTTACAATCAGCCTTATCTCCTCCCCACCACATCTAGAAGGCCATGGAAAAATCTGGCGCGATGGCCACTGCCGGCGCCGTCCACCCCCCAATCTTGGTGTTCCGTGCAATGCACGGGCATCTACGCACGGGAAATTATGTCGAACACGGCTAGTTGTAAGCAGGCTAGGTCTACAGCCATGATGACAGTGACTGCCGACGGTGAGGCTAACTATGGTATGCTGAACACGGTGCCTATACTCAGGTGTCATCTCCGGCGTAGGGTCTTGTCACTTCACTGTGAGGAGCAGCACGTAATAATTTGACCAACGGGTAGTACAGTGCTACTACATTGGTAGTACTACTACTACTAGTACCGGTACCATCGTCTGGATTTAGTAGTACTACCACGTCCATCTGGATTTAGTATTTGACTAGCAATATCTAGTAATGCATGTCACAAAATGTACTACTCCCTCTGTAAATAAATACATGGTGTATTGTTTTATTCCTATCGGCGAGATAACTTAATGTCTTTTTGCTACTTAATAGGATTACATGCAATGAACTAACCACTGCATGTGTTGTTTGGTAGTCTCAAGTCATTGAAAGCATGTACGGGCACGGAGGGGGACGTAGCTTCATTGACTTACCGCACCTGCCTTTGGGTGTATGTGACACATGGGCTCAATGGGTGGCTGGCCAACCTGTCATACAACCAAAGGCAGGTGTAGTAGAGGGGCGAGGAGTAGATGGCCAACACGCACGTGAATTCAACACAGTTTGCACTTCTCATTACTCTAGGGAAAATCCTACGCACCTACGAAATCCTATGCACCAGTCCAACCTACGAAATAGAGTGATCACTCCAATCGCAAGATCAGTTGACTAGAAGCTAGACCCATGGATGCGATGAGCGCGAGCATCAGCCGGCTGTGCCAGATGGTCCACGATGCTGGCCTGCGGCCCGGCACCAAGGAACGTCTCCAGGTAGTGCTTGAGGCCGCCAGGGCGAGGGGCCGCTTGGACGACAGCTTCGTCTCCTTGTTCGACGAGGTCCTCGTCGGCTTCCTTGACAAGTTCACCATCATCAAGAAGCTCGCGGACGACCTTGACGTACGCCTCCAGCCCACGCGCCCAGGCTCTGCGATGCCTGCCACCCCCAGCGGCCTCTATGGTGACAACCTCTTCGACGCACTGGTGGCCCTGCGACTGCCCGCCGTCGCGCCGGAGAATGTCCACCTTGAGGTCGCGCTCGCTGCGCAGCGCCTGGTGCAGCAAGACACCATCGACATAATCAACCGCGTCTATGCGCAAATCGTCCACAAGGACTACTACATGCAAGAGGAGGACGATAGGGCGCTAGCCTTCTTGGACCGCAGGGCAACCTTGGACGGCATTGTTCAGAAGCACGTTGAGCTTGCCGCCAACCGCCGCTGCTCCTCACACGTCGGTTGGTGACCCGGTGCACTAGGGCGTGAGGATGTCGTTGATGGATCCGTATGTATCTTTATCTTTCCGTCAAATCCAGGTAGTAGTATATGGTACTACTAGTAATTATCTTACCTTCCACATCAACTTCATAATTTCCTATGTACTCCATGCATGAACCGCGCCAGAACCAAACTTCTCATTACTTTAGGGAAAATCGTTATTTCTATCTATCGGTCGCGCCATGGAGCAGAACCAAATTTTACAAGTTACAAGTTCAAAAGGAAAAGCCTGCCGTGTTCGCGTCGCACCCCCACACGGTTGGTCTAGCACGCTGCTCAAGGGGGAATGTGTGCTGTGTTGCATTTTCACTTACAAGTGGGACCGTAGTTGAGCAAACCGACTATCGGCAAACCCCCACCCCGCCCACCGCGCGATGGCTGAGAAAACAGGAGGGAGAAGAGATGGCTGTAGCACGGACTCCAAGAAAATTGGTGTCAGATGGGACTCGTGTGGGTGGCGTGTGCCGTACTGCTAGACATGAATGCTAGTTATGGCCCATGCCACCCCACTATATTGAGGTGCTGGTTATGTAGAACAAATTTCCTAGAGTCCATGCTCAACCCTCCTCTATCTCTCTTCTCAGCCAGCCAGCAGACGCGCGGAGCCCATCGTCTGTTTGCTCATATGTGGTCCCACATGTCAGTGAAAACGCAAGAGGACCCACTTAACCTCCACATCTTTCACCTCGACATGCTGGTGATGAAAAACAAATCCAATAAAGATCTTGGTGGCGCTTTTGGAGTTACTCAAGAGTAGTAAGATTCTATTTACAGTTTAACCCAAGATGCACATCACGTGGCTTCAACTACCACTCTATTTTCTTGCATGACACGACCTGGATGCTGTCCCACGTGTCGGCAAAAGGAGGAAGAACTCGACCAAATCTTCGGTTGTGCTCTCGGATTAGACTAGTTGTGCTAACTTAAAATTTATTGTGTAGAATGGATGCAAGTTTTGGTATTGAGAAGAAGAGTAGAACGATATATTGATAGAGCGCAATTTAGTAGATGTTCTAGCACTTTTAGCTAGCATAGAGGCTAGAGATGAGACTAGTGCACTTGTTGATAGAATAGAGGCTAGACACATCTAGTTCTTTACACTCGAGGAAGAAAGAAGCACATAGGATCGAGCCTCCGCAGATTAACAATGAATGTATTGAGAAGGCACTAATCCAACTTACAGGAGCAGTTATGGAAGTTGGATATCTTCGAAAATGTATTCTTGTGGTTCTTGTTTTTCTAGTCAAAATTTTGGTGATGTATTTCCATGTACCAAAAAATCAATGATGAAAAAAATATATGTGTTTGCAAAAAAAATGTACGCGGCCGGGATGCGTCCGCGCGTTTGGCGCACAGCCACCGCATCCGAGAAATGGCACGGACACGACCCCATTGCCCTACCCAAACGGACAAAATCCGGGCAAAACGGAGGTTCGTTTGGGGTCGTGCGTTGGAGTTGGCCTTACAAGTGGTACCGCAGTTGACGAAAACGACTATCGGCAAACCCCCACCTCGCTCGCCGCGCGATGGATGAGTTAGAGAAGCGACGAGGTTGAAGAGATTGCTGTAGCACGGACTCCAAGAAATATGGTGTCAGATGGAAGTCGTGCTGGTACTCCTGGACGTGAATGCTTGTTCTGGCCCATGCCACCCTACAACTCCTACTACTACTTATGTCGAGGATTCGAGGTGCTTGTTACGTACAGCGAACACATTAACATATGGCCCACCTCACACTGTGGCCAAATTTCCTGGAGTCCGTGCTAGGTTAAAAAGTGTTCTTTGTGATGATGGGTGGCTGGTCTCAAGTCTAAAACTTGTTGTATTACGTACGTAGACGTAGAGATAGTGCAGCATGTGAAGCTAGTACAAATAGTGTACTATTGTTGATTGGCCTCATCCGATAACCTGTTGCAATGCACGTACAATTATGTATTCAGAATTTTTTTTGCCTCGTCGCAGCACCCACTCAAAGAAGCGACTCGAAAGCCATTCATAAATTTAGTAAGTTTATCATAGGCATATAATTTTATTACATACAACAGGTCATCAACCCACAACGGCAACGAGGATACATTATAAATACTAAAGTTTTCATGACACAAAAAATAACAAGCAATGAAATGAACTTCAACTCAACTAATCCTTGGCGTTGGAAACGCTTGCTTTGAACCACAAGAGATTATCTGGGACGAGCCAGCTACTGTCAATCTCGAGACCAACGCAGGGTTGATCTCCAGGCTGAAGCGGCCTACTATATCACGACCAGGGTAGGGAACCACCGCAATGTCCGACGTATAGATACAGTTGCTTCTCATAAATGGTAGTAACGTTGTGTCAACAGCAGTTGGATCGCCTTTCACCATCATTGGATAGTTTTGTCCAAGGAAGAGCGAGTTTGCTCCAAGACTATCAATACTGTACCAGGGAGAAGGTGTTGGCGCTAGCACACTAGTATCCACCCTGAATACCATGCAACGGGTGTTGGAATAGGTCCGTAGAGTGCGACCATGGGAGACAACACCTGCTCCCTAAGTAGTAACATCAGCAGTGGGCTGTATACAGACAAGAAGTGGTGATCCATTGGAATTAGTTGCCAGCCGCCAGTGAGCATATGGACCCTACTCGTCCTCATGCTCATGATCATCACCATCGTCATCTCCCCCTTGGTTATAAAAAATTTCAAGTATAGGTGGTGGAATGTTCACAGGACCTTGGAAACACAAGAAGAAGGTTAATTAGTAGAGAAGGGAAACTTGCTAACTCGCATGCATGTGGATGGAACAATTATAATTATGGTGGAAGACAAATGTACCGAAACTACGAGGATCCCATGCAAAAACAAAGGCTACACAGTGGTGGCAGCAAACACAAGACCCTCGTATTCAATTGCATCACAAAGACACATCCGTGTATAGAAACTGATTTTTGAGCAATATCCATCCAGTCGAACCATGAAGGACGGCAACAAACTTGTCAAAGATAGAAACAACTTGATAGTTCTTGTAATTCCAAGAGCGGTTGGGAACTCGAGAAATTGCTATCTTCCATAGACGACAGTCACCATGATCATATTTGAACGTACGTAGATCATCTGTGTGCTCAACCTCAGGGCACTCGGAGATTTTTGGAAGTGGAATCCGCTGACGAGTGTACACATTCACAAGTTCCCACTCGCAATTGTACCCAATATAAACAACCCAATCTCCATTTGCGCCTGCCCAAGCCTTGCCCTCAAGCGATGGCATCTTAACATCATACGTATCATTATCAAGTGGCGTCAACTTGCACAAGGCGAGGCTTCCCTCATCCCCGCGCCAGTCAGCAGGGTCACGGCGAA
Organism: Aegilops bicornis; assembly: GCA_021605145.1. NCBI lineage: Eukaryota > Viridiplantae > Streptophyta > Magnoliopsida > Poales > Poaceae > Aegilops > Aegilops bicornis. The sequence goes on from CM038670.1 coordinate 33,195,852, forward strand.
GAAGATAGGGGAGATCAAACTACTCCTGGACCCTTGGGTTCCTTGTAATGATGTTATTAGTTGAGTCGAGAATGTTCTTGAACGAACCTGCCATGCTAGCCGAGGTGATGACGTCACACCGATCAGTGAGTTCCCCCACCACGTCATCTTTCAGATCGGGGCAAGAATAATGGGGTCATTTCCGGCTTGTTCCCTCCATGGACAAGACGATCGAACAATGGCAGAAGGAAGGGTGAAGGCAAATGGAGGAGGGAGGAAGAGCGTGCGACAACAGTTCCAAATCAAGAGGGAAAGGCGAAGAATCGGTGGACGGTTGCCAGTTTTCCACGGTACACGAAGAGGCGCCCCGGCCTACACGTTCTTTTGGAAATTGTACAAAAGGACTCGCCGTCGTCTCACTGACATGTTGGAACTGGACCACATGTCAACGAAATGTGGTGCGTAATTTCTCGTGCAAAATGCGATCTGGCCGCGTTGGCCCGAGGTGCTGCATTAGTTATCGACCTTTATTTTTTTTAAAATACAATCTGAGTGGATAGCTCCTGTGGTCATCACACGTGAGCGGATATATAGGTGGGCTAGGTGGGCAGGAGGTAAGTGCCAAAAGAGTTGATCTAGAAAAAATAGTTGATCCAATGCTTGATTTTGTTTGGATTTTCCAACTATGACCATTGGATAGAGTGAATCAATGGCTTACGTTCAAAGTTATTCTCATACTATAGAATGGTATAGGAGCGTGGAGAGATTTGGTTGATTTTATATCGCCGAATAATATAAAATATTATGAGTGCAGACACTCCACCCCGAGGTTTGTTGCTCCTTCTCGGTCGTCGGGAATCTATGTTCTTCCACTCTTTCGTTTAAGACATGAGCGTTGTTCATCCTTTTGCCGACACGCGGGACATCTATATGCCTCCATTTTACAAAATAATACTATATGCCTCCATGACACGCGGGACATCTAGCATCAAGGTGGCGTGTCATGCAAGAAAATGGAGATATGCAGTGCGTAAGTGAGTCGTGCACTTTGATGGCACCTAGTACTACGCAATTTTTTTTCTCCTTGATGGCACGTGAATAGTGCATGTACTCAATGACAGAGCACAGGATGGTAGCCATGGACATGGTCGGCCCTTTTTGAAGAGAGTACTAATAAATAACTTTGATGTGTCCCGTCAACTCACAGAACGACGAGAAGCTTGCTTACTACGCCTTCTCCCTCGCCAACGCGTGTGCGGTGGCTTGCAGCACGAGGAGAAACTTTTGCTTACAAGCGGTGGACGTGCAGCAGTGTTGGGGAACGTAGTAATTTCAAAATTTTCCTACGCACACACAGGACCATGGTGATGGCATAGCAACGAGAAGGGAGAGTGTTGTCTACGTACCCTCGTAGACCAAAGCGGAAGCGATCACAACGTAGAGGAAGTAGTCGTACGTTCTCCTCGCGATCCTGCCGATCCCAAAGGTGCGATACTCCGGCACCTCCGAGTCGATGATGACGAGAGGAAGTAGTCGACGTTCTCCTCGCGATCCAGCCGATCCCAGCGCCGTTACTCCGGCGCCTCCAAGTTCTTGGCACACGTTCAGCTCGATGACGCTCCTCGGGCTCCGATCCAGCAAAGCTCCTGGGAGAGGGAGTTCCGTCAGCACGACGGTGTGGTGACGATCTTGATGTTTCACCGACGCAGGGCTTCGCCTAAGCACCGCTACGATATGACCGAGGTGGAATATGGTGGAGGGGCACCACACGTCTAAGGAACGATCTCAAGGATCAACTTGTGTGTCCTAGGGTGCCCCCCACCCCCGTATATAAAGGAGGGAGGGAGGAGGTGGCCGGCCACAAGGGGGGCGCACCATGGGGAGGGGGAAACCTACTCCAAGTAGGTTTCCTTCTCTTTTCCTTATCTTATTTGGAGGGGGAAGGAAGGAGTACTAGTATTAGGAAGTAGTACTAGTAGTAGGAATAGGAAGAGGGGAAGGAGAAAGGAAAGGGGCTGGCCCCTCCCCAATTCGGATTGGGCTTGGGGGCGCCCCTCCCTTGTTCCTTCTCCCTTCCTCCTACATGGGCCCAATAAGGCCCATATACCTCCGGGGGTTCCGTAACCTCCGGAGCTCCAAACTTCTCCGGAACCTTTCCGGTGTCCAAATATATCCGTCCAATATATTAATCTTTATGTCTCGACCATTTCGAGACTCCTCGTCATGTCCGTGATCATATCCGAGACTCCGAACAACCTTCGGTACATCAAAATACACAAACTCATAATATAACCGCCATCGAAACCTTAAGCGTGCGGACCCTACGGTTCGAGAACAATGTAGACATGACCGAGACACATCTCCGGTCAATAACCAATAGCGGGACCTGGATGCCCATATTGGTTCCTACATTTTCTACGAAGATCTTTATCGGTCAGACCGCATAACAACATACGTTGTTCCTTTTGTCATCGGTATGTTACTTGCCCGAGATTCGATTGTCGGTATCCAATACCTAGTTCAATCTCGTTACTGGCAAGTCTCTTTACTCGTTCCGTAATACATCATCTCACAACTAACTCATTAGTTGCAATGCTTGCAAGGCTTATGTGATGTGTATTACCGAGAAGGCCCAGAGATACCTCTCCGACAATCGGAGTGACAAAACCTAATCTCGAAATACGCCAACCCAACAAGTACCTTTGGAGACACCTGTAGTACTCCTTTTTGATCACCCGATTACGTTAGGACGTTTGGTAGTACCCAAAGTGTTCCTCCGTAAACGGGAGTTGCATAATCTCATAGTTATAGGAACATGTATAAGTCATGAAGAAAGCAATAGCAATATACTAAACGATCAAGTGCTAAGCTAACGGAATGGGTCATGTCAATCACATCATTCTTCTAATGAGGTGATCCCATTAATCAAATGACAACACATGTCTTATGGTTTAGAAAACATAACCATCTTTGATTAATGAGCTAGTCTAGTAGAGGCTTACTAGTGACTTATCTATTTGTCTATGTATTCACACATGTATTATGTTTCCGGTTAATACAATTCTAGCATGAATAATAAACATTTATCATGATATAAGGAAATAAATAATAACTTTATTATTGCCTCTAGGGCATATTTCCTTCAGTCTCCCACTTGCACTAGAGTCAATAATCTAGATTACTCAATAATGATTCTAACACCCATGGAGTCTTGGTGCTGATCATGTTTTGCTCGTGGAAGAGGCTTAGTCAACGGGTCTGCAACGTTCAGATCCGTATGTATTTTGCAAATCTCTATGTCTCCCACTTGGACTTGGTCCCGAATGGAATTGAAGCGTCTCTTGATATGCTTGGTCCTCTTGTGAAATCTGGATTCCTTTGCCAAGGCAATTGCACCAAGATTGTCACGGAAGATCTTCATTGGTCCCGATGCACTAGGTATAACACCTAGATCGGAAATGAACTCTTTCATCCAGACTCCTTCATTTGCTGCTTCAAGCAGCTATGTACTCCGCTTCACATGTAGATCCCGCCACGACGCTTTGTTTAGAACTGCACCAACCGACAGCTCCATCGCTTAACAAAAACACGTATCCGGTTTGTGATTTAGAATCGTCCGGATCGAGTGTCAAAGCTTCGCATCGACGTAACCATTTACGACTAGCTCTTTGTCACCTCCATATACGAGAAACATATCCTTAGTCCTTTTCGTATTTCAGGATGTTCTTGACCGCTGTCCGATGATCCACTCTGGATTACTTTGGTACCTTTCCTGCCAAGCTTACAGCTAAGCATACGTCAGTCCGGTACACAACATTGCATACATGATAGAGCCTATGGCTGAAGCATAGGGAACATCTTTCATTTTCTCTCTATCTTCTGCGTGGTCGGGCATTGAGTCCGACTCAATCTCACACCTTGTATGTCTGGTAAAAACCTTTCTTTGCACGATCCATTTTGAACTTCTTCAAAACTTTATCAAGGTATGTGCTTTGTGAAAGTCCAATTAAGCGTCTTGATCTATCTCTATAGATCTTGATGCCCAATATGTAAGCAGCTTCACCAAGGTCTTTCATCGAAAAACTCTTGTTCAAGTATCCCTTTATGCTATCCAGAAATTCTATATCATTTCCGATCAGTAATATGTCATCTACATATAATATCGTAAATGCTACTGAGCTCCCACTCACTTTCTTGTAAATACAGGCTTCTCCAAAAGTGCAGATAAACCCAAATACTTTGATCACACTATCAAAGCGTTTATTCCAACTCCGAGATGCTTGCACCAGTCCATAAATGGATCGCTGGAGCTTGCACACTTTGTTAGCTCCCTTTGGATCGATAAAACCTTGGTTGCATCATATACAACTCTTCTTCCGTAAACCCATTCAGGAATGCGGTCTTTACATCCATTTGCCAAATTTCATAATCATAAAATGCGGCAATTGCTAACATGATTCGGACAGACTTAAGCATCGCTACGGGTGAGAAGGTCTCATCGTAGTCAATCCCTTGAACTTGTCGAAACCCCTTTGCGACAAGTCGAGCTTTGTAGACGGCAATATTACCGTCGCGGTCTTCTTCTTGAAGATCCACTTGTTTTCTATTGCTTGCCGACCCTCGGGCAAGTCAACCAAAGTCCACACTTTGTTTTCATACATGGATCCCATCTCAGATTTCATGGCCTCAAGCCATTTTATGGAATCTGGGCTCACCATCGCTTCTTCATAGTTCGTAGGTTCATCATGATCTAGTAGCATGACTTCCGAACAGGATTGCCGTACCACTGCAGTGCGGATTTTATTCTCGTTGATCTACGAGGTTCAGTAGTAACTTGATCTGAAGTTTCATGATCAACATCATCAACTTCCTCACTATTTGGTGTAGATCTCGCTGAAACTGGTTTACGTGATAAACTACTTTCAAATAAGGGAGAAGGTACATTACCTCATCAAGTTCTACTTTCCTCCCACTCACTTCTTTCGAGAGAAACTCCTTCTCTAGAAAGGATCCATTCTTAGCAACAAATGTCTTGCCTTCGGATCTGTGATAGAAGGTGTACCCAACTGTCTCCTTTGGGTATCCTATGAAGATACATTTCTCCGATTTAGGTTCGAGCTTATCAGGTTGAAGCTTTTTCACATAAGCATCGCATCCCCAAACTTTAAGAGCGACAACTTTGGTTTCTTGCTAAACCACGATTCATAAGGTGTCGTCTCAACGGATTTTGACGGTGTTCTATTCAGGTGAATGCGGCCGTCTCAAGAGCATAACCCCAAAACGATAGCGGTAAATCTGTAAGAGACATCATAGATCGCACCATATCTAGTAAAGTGCGATTACGACGTTCGGACACACCATTGCGCTGTGGTGTTCCGGTGGCGTGAGTTGCGAAACTATTCCGCATTGTTTCAAATGTAGACCAAACTTCGTAACTCAAATATTCGCCTCCATGATCAGATCGTAGAAACTTTATTTTCTTATTACGATGATTTTCAACTTCACTCTGAAATTCTTTGAACTTTTCAAATGTTTCAGACTTATGTTTCATTAAGAAGATATACCCATATCCGCTTAAATCATCTGTGAAGGTGAGAAAATAACGATATCCGCCACGAGCCTCAACATTCATTGGACCACATACATCTGTATGTATGATTTCCAACAAAACTCATGCTCTCTCAAAAGTACCGGAGAACGGGGTTTTAGTCATCTTGCCCATGAGGCACGGTTCGCAATTGCCAAGTGATTCATAATCAAGTGACTCCAAAAGTCCATCAAGATGGAGTTTCTTCATGCGCTTTATCTTGATATGACCTAAACGGCAATGCCACAAATAAGTCGCACTATCATTATCAACTCTGCATCTTTTGGTTTCAACATTATGAATATGTGTATCACTACTATCGAGATTCATTAAAATAGACCACTCTTCAAGGGTGCATGACCATAAAAGATATTATTCATATAAATAGAACAACCTTTATTCTCTGATTTAAATGAATAACCGTCTCGCATCAAACAAGATCCAGATATAATGTTCATGCTTAACGCTGGCACCAAATAACAATTATTTAGGTCTAAAACTAATCCCGAAGGTAGATGTAGAGGTAGCGTGCCGACCGCGATCACATCGACTTTGGAACCATTTCCCACGCGCATCGTCACCTCGTCCTTTGCCAGTGTTCGCTTAATCCGTAGTCCCGTTTCGAGTTGCAAATATTAGCAATGTAACCGATTATCAAATACCCAGGTGCTACTGCGAGCTCTAGTAAGGTAGACAATAACATGTATATCACATATACCTTTGTTCACCTTGCCATCCTTCTTATCCGCCAAATACTTGGGGCAGTTCCGCTTCCAAAGGACGGTCGCTTGCGGTAGAAGCACTTTCGATTTCAGGTTTAGGTCCAGACTTGGGTTTCTTCCCTTGAGCAGCAACTTGTTTGCTGTTCTTCTTGAAGTTCCCCTTCTTCTTCCCTTTGCCCTTTTTCTTGAAACTAGTGGTCTTGTTGACCATCAACACTTGATGCTCTTTCTTGATTTCTACCTCCGCTTTTAGCATTGCGAAGAGCTCAGAATTGTCTTAGTCATCCCTTGCATATTATAGTTCATCACGAAGCTCTTGTAGCTTGGTGGCGGTGATTGGAGAATTACATCAATGACACTATCATCCGGAAGATTAACTCCCAGCTGAATTAAGTGATTATTATACCCGGACATTTTGAGTATGTGCTCACCGATGTAACTGTTCTCCTCCATCTTGCAGCTATAGAACTTATTGGAGACTTCATATCTCTCAATCCGGGCATTTGCTTGAAATATTAACTTCAACTCTTGGAACATCTCATATGCTCCATGACGCTCAAAACGTCGTTGAAGACCCGGTTCTAAGCCGTAAAGCATGGCACACTGAACTATAGAGTAGTCATCGACTTTGCTCGCCAGACGTTCACAACTTCGGTGTTGCTCTGCAGCAGTTCGGCACCCAGCGGTGCTTCCGGGATGTAATTCTTATGTGCTGCAATGAGGATAATCCTCAAGTTACGGACCCAGTCCGTGTAATTGCTACCATCATCTTTCAACTTTGCTTTCTCAAGGAACGCATTAAAATTCAACGGAACAACAGCACGAGCCATCTATCTACAATAAACATAGACAATCAAAATACTATCAGGTACTAAGTTCATGATAAATTTAAGTTTTTAATTAATCATATTTCTAAAGAACTCCCACTTAGACAGACATCTCTCTAGTCATCTAAGTGATCACGTGATCCAAATCAACTAAACCATAACCGATCATCACGTGAGATGGAGTAGTTTTCAATGGTGAACATCTTATTTTTATAATATATAATATATGATTCACGCCGACCTTTCGGTCTCCGTGTTCCGAGGCCATATCTGCATATGCTAGGCTCGTCAAGTATAACTCGAGTATTCTGCGTGTGCAAAACTGGCTTGCACCCGTTGTAGATGGACGAGAGCTTATCACACCCGATCATCACGTGGTGTCTCGACACGACGAACTTTGGCAACGGTGCATACTCGGGAGAACACTACTTGATAATTTTAATGAGAGATCATCTTAAAATGCTACCGTCAATCAAAGCAAAATAAGATGCATAAAGGATAAACATCACATGCAATCAATATAAGTGATATGATATGGCCATCATCATCTTGTGCTTGTGATCTCCATCTCGAAGCACCGTCATGATCACCATCGTCACACCGCGCGACACCTTGATCTCCATCGTAGCATTGTTGTCGTTACGCCATCTATTGCTTCTACGACTATCGCTACCGCTTAGTGATAAAGTAAAGCAATTACAGGCGTTGCATTTCATACAATAAGCGACAACCATATGGCTTCGCAGATTGCCGATAACTTCGGTTACAAAACATGATCATCTCATACAATAAAATATAGCATCACGTCTTGACCATATCACATCACAACATGCCCTGCAAAAACAAGTTAGACGTCCTCTACTTTGTTGTTGCAAGTTTTACGTGGCTGCTACGGGCTGAGCAAGAACCGTTCTTACCTACGCATTAAAACCACAACGATACTTCGTCAAATAGACTCCGTTTAACCTTCTCAAGGACCGGGCGTAGCCACACTCAGTTCAACTAAAGTGAGAGAGACAGACACCCGCCAGCCACCTTTAAGCACGAGTGCTCGTAACGGTGAAACCAGTCTCGGCGTAAAGCGTCTGCGTAATGTCGGTCCGGGCCGCTTCATCTCACAATACCGCTGAACCAAAGTATGACATGCTGGTAGGCAGTATGACTTGTATCGCCCACAACTCACTTGTGTTCTACTCGTGCATATGACATCAACGCATACAACCTGGCTCTGATACCACTGTTGGGGAACGTAGTAATTTCAAAATTTTCCTACGCACACACAGGACCATGGTGATGGCATAGCAACGAGAAGGGAGAGTGTTGTCTACGTACCCTCGTAGACCAAAGCGGAAGCGATCACAACGTAGAGGAAGTAGTCAGACGTTCTCCTCGCGATCCTGCCGATCCGGCCGAGCGATACTCGGCACCTCCGAGTCGATGATGACGTAGAGGAAGTAGTCGACGTTCTCCTCGCGATCCGGCCGATCCCAGCGCCGTTACTCCGGCGCCTCGAGTTCTTGGCACACGCTCAGCTCGATGACGCTCCTCGGGCTCCGATCCAGCAAAGCTCCGGGAGAGGGAGTTCACAAGACGACGGTGTGGTGACGATCTTGATGTTTCACCGACGCAGGGCTTCGCCTAAGCACCGCAACGATATGACCGAGGTGGAATATGGTGGAGGGGGGGCACCGCACACGGCTAAGGAACGATCTCAAGGATCAACTTGTGTGTTCTAGGGTGCCCCCCCACCCCCGTATATAAAGGAGGGAGGGAGGAGGTGGCCGGCCACAAGGGGGCGCACCATAGGGAGGAAACCTACTCCAAGTAGGTTTCCCTCTCTTCCTTATCTTATTTGGAGGGGGAAGGAAGGAGTACTAGTATTAGGAAGTAGTACTAGTAGTAGGAATAGGAAGAGGGGAAGGAGAAAGGAAAGGGGGCCGGCCCCTCCCCAATTCGGATTGGGCTTGGGGGCGCCCTCCCTTGTTCCTTCTCCCTTCCTCCTACATGGGCCCAATAAGGCCCATATACCTCCCGGGGGTTCCGTAACCTCCTGAGCTCCAAACTTCTCCGGAACCTTTCCGGTGTCCAAATATATCCGTCCAATATATTAATCTTTATGTCTCGACCATTTCGAGACTCCTCGTCATGTCCGTGATCATATCCGGGACTCGAACAACCTTCGGTACATCAAAATACACAAACTCATAATATAACCGTCATCGAAACCTTAAGCGTGCGGACCCTACGGTTCGAGAACAATGTAGACATGACCGAGACACATCTCCGTCAATAACCAATAAGCGGGACCTGGATGCCCATATTGGTTCCTACATTTTCTACGAAGATCTTTATCGGTCAGACCGCATAACAACATACGTTGTTCCTTTTGTCATCGGTATGTTACTTGCCCGAGATTCGATCGTCGGTATCCAATACCTAGTTCAATCTCGTTAATGGCAAGTCTCTTTACTCGTTCCGTAATACATCATCTCACAACTAACTCATTAGTTGCAATGCTTGCAAGGCTTATGTGATGTGTATTACCGAGAAGGCCAGAGATACCTCTCCAGACAATCGGAGTGACAAAACCTAATCTCGAAATACGCCAACCCAACAAGTACCTTTGGAGACACCTGTAGTACTCCTTTATGATCACCCGATTACGTTGTGACGTTTGGTAGTACCAAAGTGTTCCTCCGTAAACGGGAGTTGCATAATCTCATAGTTATAGGAACATGTATAAGTCATGAAGAAAGCAATAGCAATATACTAAACGATCAAGTGCTAAGCTAATGGAATGGGTCATGTCAATCACATCATTCTTCTAATGAGGTGATCCCATTAATCAAATGACAACACATGTCTTATGGTTTAGGAAACATAACCATCTTTGATTAATGAGCTAGTCTAGTAGAGGCTTACTAGTGACTTATCTGTTTGTCTATGTATTCACACATGTATTATGTTTCCGGTTAATACAATTCTAGCATGAATAATAAACATTTATCATGATATAAGGAAATAAATAATAACTTTATTATTGCCTCTAGGGCATATTTCCTTCAAGCAGTTCATTTGGTGTCAGATTGCCAAAAGTACTACTGTAGTACCATCATTATTGTTCGACTTCCGGAAGAGGAGAAGAGCCAAGCGCAAGGTCACCTACTAACCTAGTACAGTACTACTATAGCCAAAGCTGGTCCACCTTTTTAGAGCATGGTTAATTAATATAGGCGGCTCTTGCAGCGGCACATCATTTAGAGCAAGTACTCTCTTCGTAGGAACAAAGGAAGTGAAACAAAAGTTGGTGTGGATGCTAGATTGCCAATTAAAACATGATTGCATAGGAAAAAAATCCTATAGCATTCTTACCTATGAATAAAACGACCAATGTAGGAAAATTATGAGGGGGGTCTCTCCAACAACATTCCTTGGCTCGCACCTAGCATCATGGTGGTCGAACTTGGAGTCATTCATCTGGTACACGTGGCATCTCAGATCTGGACACAAGGTGACGCGACCTCTCACCTCCTCCGCCATTTGAAGCGGCGCGCTGGTGGAGGGCTAGCATACTCCAATATTAGGTTGGCTCTATGTGATGTGGCAACTTCATATACTAACCGGATGCTGGCTATACTACTACGGTACTCACACTCCAAGAAGTGACTCGAAAACCATTCATAAATTGAGTCTATGACATGCATTTGCAAATGTACCATTCATTACATACAACAAGTCATCAACAACAACGACAACAAGGATACATGTTGGATTATAGATTATTTCCAACAAAACATTCTAGCAAATACTAAGTTTTCATCACACAACAAATAACAACCAATGAAATGAACTTTAACTCAACCAATCCTCGGCGTTGGAAACGCTTGCTTTGAACCATAGGTGCTTTGGGAAGGGCCAGCTATTGTCAATATCGAGAGCAACGCAGGACCGATCATCCAGGCTGAAGCGGCATATATCAGGAGCAGGGTAGGGAACCACCGAAATGTCCAAGGTATAGATACAGTTGCTTCTTATAAATGGTAGCAACGTTGTGTCAACAGCAGCTGGATCGCCTTTCACCATCATTGGATAGTTTGGTCCAAGGAAGAGCAAGTTTTCTCCAAGACTATCAACACTGAACCAGGGAGAAGGTGTTGGTGCTAGCACACTAGTATCCATCCTGAATACCATTCAACGGATGTTGGAATAGGTCCGGAGAGGGCGACCATGGGAGACAACACCTGCTTCCTCAGTAGTAACAGTCTGAGTGCACTGTATACAAACAAGAAGAGGTGATCCATCGGAATTAGTTGCCAGGCGCCACTGAGTATATAAGTTCTGCTCCTCCTCATGCTCGTGATCATCACCATCATCATCTCCCCCTTGCTTATAATTTTTTTCAAGTATAGGTGGTGGAATGTTCACAGGACCTTGGAAACACAAGAAGAATTTTATTTAGTAAAGGGAAACTTGCTAACCCGCATGCATGTGGATGAAACAATTATAATTACGGTGGAAGACAAATGTACGAAACTACGAGGATACCATGCAAAAAACGATGCCACAGTGGTGGCAGCAAACACAAGATCCTCGTATTCAATTGCATCACAGTACTCATCCGTGTGCAGAAACTGATTTTTGAGCAATATCCATGGACGACAAACCGTGGAATGAGTTAGGTTGGCAACAAGCTTGTCGAAGATAGAAACAACTTCATAGTTCTTGTAATTCCAAGACCGGTTGGGAACTCGACAAATTGCTTCAGTAGACGATAGTCACCATGATCGTATTTGAACGTATGTAGATCATCTATGTGCTCAACCTCAGGGCACTATGAGATATTTTGGAAGTGGAATCCACTGACGAGTGTACACATTCACAAGTTCCCACTCGCAATTGTACCCAATATAAACAATCCAATCTCCATTTGCAACAGCCCAGGCCTTACCCTTAAGCGATGGCATCTTGACATCACACGTATCATTATCAAGCGACATCAACTTGCACAAGGCGAGGCCTGATACGTCTCCAACGTATCTATAATTTGTGAAGTATTCATGCTATTATATTATCCATCTTGGATGTTTTATGGGCTTTATTATGCACTTTTATATTACTTTTGGGACTAACCTATTGACCCAGAGCCCAGTGCCAGTTTCTATTTTTTCCCTTGTTTCAGTGTTCCGTAGAAAAGGAATATCAACAGAGTCCAAACGGAATGAAACCTTCGCAAAAGTTATTTTTGGAAAGAAAGCAGTAAGGGAGACTTGGAGCGCACGTAAGGGGATCAACGAGGAAAGCACGTGGCAGGGGGCGCACCCACCCCCCTGGGCGCGCCCTCCACCCTCATGGGCCCCTCGTGGTGCACCTATACAATTTACCATTGTATTAGGTGTGTTGGGGACACAAGAGACTCTTTGTTATTTGGTTGCAGGGTTGTTTGAGAGAGACCTTCTTCAACCTACGCGTCCCATGGATTGATAAACCTTAGGTCATCCACTTGAGGGAAATTTGCTACTGTCCTACAAACCTCTGCACTTGGAGGCCCAACAACGTCTACAAGAAGAAGGTTGTGTAGTAGACATCAGGCTATTTTTCTGGCGCCGTTCTTGGGGAGGCTAGATGGCGGCACTCACACCCCGTCAACTAAGCTCTTTTCTGGCGCCATTGCCGGGGAGGTGAGTGCTTGAAGGTATATCTTTATATCTTGCAATCGAATCTTTTTTTCTTGTTTTAGCACTAGTTTAGTCTATAAAAGAAAACTACAAAAAAAATGGAATTGAGTTTGTCTCATATGCTTCGTCTTTTTAATATCTTTCGTGTGTATGCTGGAAAGGAAAATCATGCGAAAGTGTTAGAAGAAGAATGTATTAAAATGTTTGGCACTAAATCTTTGATGATGAGCATGATTGCAATGTTGTTATTATGAACTCCTTGGATATCCATAGTACTAATGATGATTGCACTAGTTATGATGAAAATGTTTCCTATAAGCATGTCAATTTTTGTGGAGTGCATTGGGTTTGCAAGTTCACATCAAATAGAGAAGATAGATATTGCAAGAGGCATAATCATTTAGAAACTAAATTGTTGCAAGAAATGCTAGATGTTTGTGCTGAAAATTTAAATTTTCTTGGCCATACTTGTGAACTTTGTAAGGAACGTGGTCATTTAACTATCCGATGCAAATTGTTTCATGATCTAATCGTGTCCAAAAATTGTGATGACTTGATTTCCCTTGCACATTATAATGAACTTAGTTTGCTTATGGGCTAACAAGAAATGAAACGTATGACTAATTATCTTCCAGAATTTGCCCGTTATAAACTTCTTAAATTTGATCTAGAGGAAATTTATATGTATTGTGCGGTGAATTGCATTGAAAATCCTTGTATTGCCAATTACATAAAGAAAAAGAAAAAAATAGAAGATGAAAGGAATACTAATGAAAGGGAAGAGACTTCCCAATAGCCTCCTATTATTTCTTATGATGAATCAGGTAACGAGGAGGAGCCTTCTATTCAACCAATTTCATTAAGGAGATACAAAAAGAGGATTGAACCCACACATGGTGTGGTGAAGAAGAACAAAATAAAAAGGAAGAGAGGTAAAAAGATATCTCTCCCAAATAATGTTGCTCCTATTATTGTTGTGCCTCATGAAAATGAATCAAAAATAATTGTGGAAGATGATGCACTTGATGATGATCTCGTTATACCTATTGCTTGTTGTGATGATTATGATTGGGAAGATAATTATACTCCTTATGATCTTGAAAATCTTTTTGGCACTTGCTTGGAAGAATATGATAATTGCTATACTATTGGTGCTATCCATACTATTAATGATGAGAGTGATTATGCTTATGATATGAAAAGGCCCAAGCTTGGGGAAGCTATGTTTGATGAGAATGACATATTTGAGAATATATTTGCTGCAATTAATGTTTGTCCCAAGCTTGGGGATGCTACGTTTAATGAAGATGATATTTTTAGTCTCCCAAGTTTTGATAATAAATTTATAATAATGATAGCATGCCTCCTACTTATGATGATTATATTGATGAAAGTGGGTTTGGAAGAGTGTCAACTCTAGGAAGTAGTGATCCCACAATATTGGAGGATGTTGAATCTTATTGTGATAATTATGAAAGTGGATTTGGAGAGGTCATGACTTTATTTAGTGATGATTCCACTATCTTGGAAGAGGTTTCAATCGATTATGATGAGAACAAAGTTGCTACTTATGATGATTATTGTGATGAAACTTATGCTATAAAAAGTAGTGATGATTATATTTATAAAACTTGTCATGATTATGATTACCCTTTTTCTGAAAATTACTCTCTTAATGTGGAAACAATTTATAGTATTCAAATCTCTTATGATACCCCCACTATTCCGAATGAGAAGAATTTTGCTTATGTGGAGAGTAATAAAAATTCTATGCTTGTAGATCATGAAAAGAATGCTTTAGGTGCTGGTTATATTGTTGAATTCATTCATGATTCTACTGAAAATTATTATGAGAGAGGATCATATGCTTCTACATATTGCAATAATATCAAGTTTCCTCTCTATGTGCTTAAAATCTTGAAGTTATGCTTGTTTTACCTTCCTATGCAAGTTGATTCTTGTTCCCAAAAGTTTTTTGATCACAAAATCCCTATGCATAGGAAGTGGGTTATACTTAAATGTGCTATTCATATTCTTGATGATGCTCTCTTTATGTTTCAATTCTTATCTTTTATGTGAGCATCATTGAAATCATCATGCCTAGCTAGGGGCGTTAAACGTTAGCGCTTGTTGGGAGGCAACCCAATTTTATTTTAGTTTCTTGATTTTTGGTTCTGTTTAAATAATCCATCTAACTTCTGTTTAGATGTGGTTTTGTGTTTTAATTAGTGTTTGTGCCAAGTAGAACCTTTGGGAAGACTTGGGTGAAGTCTTTATGATCATGCTGTAAAAAACAGAAACTTTAGCGCTCACGAGATTAGCTTCAACTTTTTACTGGAAAATGATATTTAGTTGATTATTTTTGCAGATTATTACTAGACAAATTCCTCAGGTCCACAAATTTATTTTAGAATTTTTGGAGTTCCAGAAGTTTGCGTTAGTTACATATTACTAGAGACTGTTCTGTTTTGACAGATTCTGTTTTTCGTGAGTTGTTTGCTTATTTTGATGACTCTATGGCTAGTAAAATAGTTTGTAAACCATAGATAAGTTGGAATACAGTAGGTTTAACACCAATATAAATAAATAATGAGTTCATTACAGTACCATGAAGTGGTGTTTTGTTTTCTTTCGCTAACGGAGACTCACGAGATTTTCATTAAGTTTTGTGTTGTGAAGTTTTCAAGTTTTGGGTAAAGATTCGATGGACTATGAAATAAGGAGTGGCAAGAGCCTAAGCTTGGGGATGCCCAAGGCACCCCAAGGTAATATTCAAGGATAACCAAGAGCCTAAGCTTGGGGATGCCCCGGAAGGCATCCCTCTTTAAATCTTCGTTCATCGGTAACTTTACTTGGAGCTATATTTTTATTCACCACATGATATGCGTTTTGCTTGGAGCATCATTTTATTTTCTTTAGCCTTTCTTGATGTTTGAATAAAATACCAAGATCTGAAATTCTTAAATTATAGAGAGTCTTCACATAGCTACATAATTATGTAACTACTCATTAATCTTGACTTATATCTTTTTGGAGTAGTTTGTCATTTACTCGTGTGCTTCACTTATATCCTATGAGTAAATGGTTGAATGATTTGAATATCATAAATCTGAAATTATATATGTTTCATATGCTTATCCCATGGGGAGTAATGACTTTACATATAAGAAGTAGAGGTGGTAAATTTATTGAAGGTTAGCAAACATTGTATTGGTCACTTGAACAATTCATGAAAGAATATTGAAGGAAGATAGATTTCACATATAAATATATTATCTTGGACATATTCTATGATTGTGAGCCCCGTTAACTATTTTCAAACCTGAGCAAATTAGTTGAAGTTGGACAAGGAAGAAAACATAATGAGTTATGCTTGGGTATATTTGTATAGAAGTTATATTGTTATGGATCCTCTAAATGTGGTGCTTGCTATTTAGAATCCTTTGCTAGCCAAAATATCTGTACTAAGCGGGAATACTGCTTGTGCATCCAAATTCCTTGAACCAATTTTCTTCCATGAGTGTCCATCATATCTACCTATATGCGGTATTTACCTGCCGTTCCAAGTAAATTTGCATGTGCCAAACTCTAAACCTTCAAATAATAATATGTTTTGTGTGCCCGAATCGCTCATGTAGCGACTAGGGGCTGTCAGTATCTTCCATGCTAGGTGGGTTATTCTCACAATGAGTGGACTCCGCTCATCATTCACGAGAAAATGGCTGGTAACTGGGATGCCCAGTCCTATGATAAAAAAACCAAAAAAAATTTCGCAAATAATTTAAACAAACTCCCCCAGGAATGTTGATAGTTGGACGGCACCCGTTGTTTCGGACAAGCCATGGAGTGTGAATGTTGGTGGAGGGAGAGTAAATACTTTACCTTTCTGCGTGGGAACCGCCTATAATGTATCTAGTATGGAAGATATTGGGAACTCTTGGTCGTTATGTTGACAATGAAAGCATACATCTCAAAATTATTTTCATCTCTTTTTTTGCTTCGAGCTCTGGCACCTCTGCAAATCCCTGCTTCCCTCTGTGAAGGGCCAATATTTTACTTCTATGCAAGAGTCAGTAGTATTCCTTCTCATTCCAACCTACTCTTTTGTTGGCAAGCATCATGTGATGGAATGATCTAAGCATATATGGCCATTCAAATATATTTCGGCATGAATTATTACTGTTGACATTACCCTTGAGGTAAAAGGTTGGGAGGCGAAACATTAAGCCCCTATCTTTCTCTGTGTTCGCTGAATACTATTTGTTCTAAAAATATGCTTTGAGTGGTAGCAATCATGGAAGACTAAATGATAGTTGAGTATGTGGAGTTTGCTAAATCAAAGCTCTGACATAGACTCTTCCTGAAAATAAGATGAATTGTAATTGTTTGATAACTAATAACACGGTTTGTTAGTTTTCAAGAAAGTTTATGATCTATACTTTAACATGTGAATTGTTTGTTACTTGATCATAAAAAGTTCAACGAGGAAGGCACGGGGCAGGGGGGCGCGCCCACCCCCCTGGGCGTGCCCTCCACCCTCGTGGGACCCTCGTGGCTCCCTTGACGCATTTCTTCCTCCTATATATACCAATATATCCTAATACCTTCGGGGAACATGATAGATCGGGAGTTCCGCCGCCGCAAGCCTCTATAGCCACCAAAAACCAATCGGGACCCTGTTCCGGCACCCTGCCGGATTGGGGGAACCCTCACCGGTGGCCATATTCATCATCCCGGCGCTCTCCATGACGAGGAGGGAGTAGTTCACCCTCGGGGATGAGGGTATGTACCAGTAGCTATGTTTTTGATCTCTCTCTCTCTCTCTCGTGTTCTCGAGGTGATTCGATCTTGATGTATGGCGAGCTTTGCTATTATAGTTGGATCTTATGTGGCTTCTCCCCATCTACTCTCTTGTAATGGACTGAGTATTGCCTTTGAAGTAATCTTATCGGATTGAGTCTTTAATGATTTGAGAACACTTGATGTATGTCTTGACGTGCGTATCTGTGGTGACAATGGGATATCACGTGATTCACTTGATGTATGCTTTGGTGATCAACTTGCGGGTTCCGCCCATGAACCTATGCATAGGGGTTGGCACACGTTTTCGTCTTGATTCTCCGGTAGAAACTTTGGGGCACTCTTTGAGGTTCTATGTGTTGGTTGAATAGATGAATATGAGATTGTGTGATGCATATCGTATAATCATACCCACAGATACTTGAGGTGACATTGGAGTATCTAGGTGACATTAGGGTTTTGGTTGATGTGTGTCTTAAGGTGTTATTTTACTACGAACTCTAGGGCTGTTTGAGACACTTATAGGAATAGCCCAATGGATTGATCGGAAAGAATAACTTTGAGGTGGTTTCGTACCCTACCATAATCTCTTCGTTTGTTCTCCGCTATTAGTGACTTTGGAGTGACTCTTTGTTGCAAGTTGAGGGATATTTATATGATCCAATTATGTTATTATTGTTGAGAGAACTTGCACTAGTGAAAGTATGAACCCTAGGCCTTGTTTCCTAGAATTGCAATACCGTTTATGCTCACTTTTACCAGTTATTACCTTGCTGTTTTTATATTTTCAGATTACAAAAACCTATATCTACCATCCATATTGCAATTGTATCACCATCTCTTCGCCGATATAGTGCACCTATACAATTTACCATTGTATTGGGTGTGTTTGGGACACAAGAGACTCTTTGTTATTTGGTTGCTGGGTTGTTTGAGAGAGACCATCTTCAACCTACGCCTCCCACGGATTGATAAACCTTAGGTAATCCACTTGAGGGAAACTCCTACAAACCTCTGCACTTGGAGGCCCAGCAACGTCTACAAGAAGAAGGTTGTGTAGTAGACATCAAGGCCTCCGTCATCCGCGCCCATGCGAGCAGGCTTATAGCAAAGAAGATAAGGGAGATCAAACCGCTCCCAGACTCTTGGGTTCCTTGTAATGATGTTATTAGTTGAGTCGAGAATGGGCTTGAACGAACCTGCCATGCTAGCCGAGGTGATGACGTCACACCGATCAATGAGTTCCTCCACCACGTTATCTTTCATATCAGGGCAAGAATAATGGGGTCGTTTCCAGCTTGTTCCCACCATGAAGAAGACGATCGAACAATGGCAGAAGGAAGGGTGAAGGCAAATGGAGGAGGGAGGAAGAGCGTGCGACAACAGTTCCAAATTGAGAGGGAAAGGCGAAGAGTCGGTGGACGGTTGCCAGTTTGCCACGGTACACGAAGAGGCGCCCCGACCTACACATCCTTTCGGAAATTGTACAAAAGCACTCGCAGTCGTCTCACTGACATGTTGGAACGGGACCACATTTCAACAAAACATGGTGCGTAATTTTTCGTGCAAAATGTGATCTGGCCGCGTTGGCTCGAAGTGCCGCATTATTTCTTGACTTTATTTTTTAATGGCGTGCCGTTCAGTTTTGAAGCATGACTAACTGGTACTGTTTGTAGAGAAAATATAAACTACTCTACCACTACTCCACCTCTAGTACTAGTAGTATAAAAAAGATATATAGGCTGGAGCTTCAGAGCTTTCTTGCTAAGGGCAACCCACTTGCTTCTCACACTATCACCCTCTCTTCAGATCTAAAAAAGACGGCCTCTCTCTCCCTCCTCACCGGTGGTCACAGATCCGCCGGGGAAGAAAAGTACATGCAACGTTGACGCACTCGTCGTCGGCGAGTGAGGTCACACACTGACGACAAGGCCGTCCTCTGAGACCTAGCGCCCGCGCGGAATGGCCTCCGTCCCCAAGCTCGCTGCCGTAGTGCGTGTGGAGGACGACGACCACGAGCGAAGCCACTTCCTGCCGACCCTGAGGTATGCTACCTCTTTTCGAACCATACCCTTGTTCTATTGCCCCATCTGCCAAGTCGCTGCATGTGGATCTTTTTCCACTCCACCATCTTCCCAATTTCCTGTCCTCTGCTATGCTGGTCACGCAGATGAAAACCTTAATTTGCACTATTAAAGGAAACCCTACTTCATGCAGACTAAGTCATGTCTGGGTTGAATAAGGAAAGGAAGGGAGGCTGTATTGTCCAAGAGGGTAGGCATCAAACCCGCATCTAGGATGAAAAGGGGAAAACCAGTAGCTAAGGAATGAATCTCGCGTCGCTTCGTTGAAGAAGGGTAGAAAGGCATGACAACGCAATAGTGAATGACCAGGTTGATCGGTTTGTTGTCCACACATAGGAAAAATGTGGCTAAAGAGAACAAAAATGTGACGTAATCCACATATGCTGCCTGGATATTTGTTGCTCTGGGAAACCATACCTCCCTCACCACTCTATGCGTCCGTGGTGGTACATCGTACTGGTGTGCCCACTGTCCGAATGGGCCTAGCATGTCCCTTAAACCAAACACATCCTTATTGTCACTTTTTTGCTGTTAGTATAACGCCAGCAGTCAAGTCAAGCAATGCTACTACTAAAGTGATGCAAAATTTAACTAATGCCGCAATCAGGTGGCCTTTGTTTGGGCTACATCTTCTGATTCTCAGATTCTAGGGTCCTAAAATCAGAAGCTCAAACAAACACGTCAGATTCCCGTATAGCTTTCTAGAATCCGATTCCAAAATGAACTACCAGTGAAGGGAATCCGGAAGCAGCAATTTTGATGATTCGGCCAATTCCGCAGCTTCCTACAAAACAAAGCGATTCGTTTTGTCCGTGGGCCGGGTCAACGAGAACCCCTCGTCTCGTCTCCCTCCCATGGCGACTGCGATGGCGACAACCGCGACGAAGTAGGCGCGCCTGCTGCTGCTGGAGGATCAGGCGAAGCGCGGCGGCGCGGCCTGGGAGTACCTCGCCCGCAGGCTCCGCACACGTGGCCCCGCCCCCATCCTCTGCATCGGCCTCGCCTGCAGGCTCTTCGCTCGGCCCGCCCCATCTTCCGGCCACCGTGCTCTGCCTCCACCGCCACCTTCACCAGCCCCATCGGCTCCAGCACGGGCGGATCTGACGCCACCACGGCCGTCCCTCCCTGTATTTCGGCCAGCGAGCCGCGTCTCTGCTGCTGCCCACGAGCATCGCCAACGACGCGCCGCCCCCGATCTCCGCCTATGCCAGCCTCGTTGGCTCCAGGACCGGCGGATCCGGTGCCTCCACGTCTGCCCGTCCGTATTCCGGCCACAAAACCCCACCTCCACTGCTCGAGCTTCGACCCCAATATCTGCTCTGTTCTTGGCATTGGGTAAACAAACAGTACATTCGGGGCTGCAACTGTTTCAAATTTATAGGGCAAACAAACAGGCTGCTTCAGATTTCCAGAATCTGCAGCTGCAGCTCATTTTCAGAATCCAAGCCGAAGTTGATTTTCAAGAATCCGTAGCCCAAACAAAGGGGGCCTCAGTCTAATGCCACCGATATTTTTTTTGATGAAAAGGCAGGGCGCTCTACAAGAGCCATTGGGGTTAGAGATAGATCAGAAGTACACCAGTTTGTTTCTAGGGGGCGCTCTACAAGAGCCATTGCACGCTTACGCCCAGCGTCAACCCAGTCCTTTGCTTCGACTTGAATCTTCAGAAACAGTTGTGTGGGGTGACAAGAAATATTTCTGAATATTCTATCATTTCTTTATTTCCAGAGGTTCCACCAAACCAGGGCCAAAATTGATCTCCAAGATTTCGCTCTTTCCTTTCCCATGGAAGCATTTGTTCGCTGCCACCAGCTAACTAGGGAATCGTCGTGAACTGCCGCCATAGCCGGGCTCATGTTTAGCTTGCAGAGTGTCAGGTGCCAAACGCCCTTCGCAAAAGAGCAAGAAGTAAGCAGGTGGGAAGCAGTTTCAGGCTCTTGTAGACATAGCAGACACAGCGGATTATGGGGCCACCCTCGCTTAGCAAGGTTATCCACCATTAGACATCGATCTTGAGAAGCCAGCCAGACGAAGAACTGACATTTGGGAGGGGCATCCGAGCTCCAGGCCAGCTTCGCATAAGGTGGCCTATTGTTGGCAATAAGAGTGGCAGCGTACGCCGAGCTGGAGAAAAACTGACTATCGTTTGTCCATCTCCAGGTTAGTGAATAATCTTGAGCCAGAGTGAGTTGGATCGGCTGCAACTCATTCCGAAGGTTCACGAATTGCGCGATGGCCTCTTGAGTTAACCACCGATAAATTTAAGCAATGCCATTTAATGTCACTGGATTATTTCAGGGTTAGCTGCTGATTGTGGATGTATTAAAGATTTTCAAGCTAAGGCATTCTAATGCTGTTGCACAACCAGTATACCAACGATCAAACTTCTTACTACCTTCAGATTTTGCACTGCTAATGCTTATAGATTACATACCTCACTTTCATGAGATAAGTTAATTTTTTTGTACAGTGTCACCAAAATGCCAAGGCGCTGATGTCATTTTATTGTGGTTAAACTGCACAAAAAATTATGAAGACAAGAGGAAAGGTGAAGAGTGGGCACCTCCTCCTCCGGCTGTTCTCTTCATACTTTCGATCAAGTTTTTATGTTTGATCGATTATGGTGGTACATGGTTAATGGTCCCCCCGAGTTCGAAATGATATTTACCTTGGTGGTACATGGTTTGCAATTTTTTTATACTGTCATTAGTTAATAATGCTAGTTACCTTCAGACTTTTGTATTTGGTTTAATGCTCATGCACAGCTAGTATACCAATGCTGAAATTTGTTACCTTCACATTTTGTATTGTTAATTCTTATAGAAATCTTCCAGTGCTAGAGTTTATTGAAATCTGTTCAGTAAAACCATTGTACTGTACCCTATAATAAAATAACTACTCTACTGTTGCACTAGCCACTGGATTAGTGTATATTTGTAGTATTCGAATGATGTTGCATTAGCGTATGGACATAAATAAATTGTGGCAAGCTTTCCCAGATATGTGCTCAAGAAAACTACTACATGTTTTTTTCTAAATACTAGACGTTTGGGTACTTTAAATTGAACCGCGAAAATGTCTTATATTAAGGAACAGAGGGTGTAGAGTTCACTCAAATTATCCCGGTAAAGCTAGTCACACCTTTGTTAAAATTAATGTTCATTATGTTATCGGAGGAGGTTTGTAAGTTTGTCTCTAATGCATGTTGACCACATACCTGACATCGTGATGTAATGTTAAGTCATTTCCTTTTGTTACAGTGTCACTTAATTGTCAAGGCGGTGATGGCATTTTATTTTAGTTGAACTACACAAAATATGCTTAAAAGAAGAGGAAAGGTCAGGAATCGATCATTCTTTCACAAAGAACTATATATGCCTTTCTGACATCAGCCGTTGTTGCCTTATTTATTCCTTCAAACAGGTGGTTAGAAATAGTCTTGCTACCTTTTCCCATTAAGAAATTGGAATGCTTATATTTGTGAGTCTATGCTTCAACTAGTGCCACTTTTATAGTAATCACACTTTCAATATCTATGCAAACAGGGATGCTTGATTTTAGTGGAACTGCACAAAAAGTCCAACTGGTTCAACATTAGGAGCATGTTTTGTTCTAAACCTTTATATCCAATTGGTGGCACTATGAGATGTTCATTAAGAAGGTACATGGTTTGCTACTATCTTGCTATTCTTTTTGTATTGTCATTAGATAGTAATACTAGTGGTTTGCATGTGAATTTATTGGCAGGGTGGACCTACATTGGAGGTGCAGGACAGGATTCAGTGACTGGATGCTCAATTTCGGTTGTATCGATTTCACCTCTTCCATCAGTACGAACATGGATATCCTTGGTCTGATGAAGAATATGCGCTATATTTCTGCTCCGAACAAGCAAATCAATTCATTATGAAATTGTCTAGGGCAAAACATGACTGTATCAAATTGTCCAGAGCAAAACATGACAGATGCTAAGCGGAAGAGACATGTTTAAACCGAAAATACAAGGTGGGGTATATGTTTACTAGCTGCTTGATATTTGTGCAGACAGAGATGTCTGCCCGTTGCTATTTGGCAAACACACAAAGTGACTGCAATTTTGGTTGAACTGCACAAGAGAATAGTATAGTCACGACATGCAGTGCCATTTGAAAATAGACACAGAAAGATTGGATAGTCACTTCATGGCTGTAGAAAAGTAGTACTGCACAATTTATTGGCCAACACTAAGTGCTTCATTGCTTTGGTCTGATTATACAATGGGCATCATTTTGCCTAAGTTAAAGTTTGTATTCTGAAAATAGTCTCGCCGTGTGATCGAGAGAAGACCAAATCATATTGCAGTGGATGTTCCTCCATCATGTGTGGTTCATTCTCATGGTTCCAGCTATTGGTGAAACCACTTACATTTGTAAGAGGAATTGTAGACTTCACAAACAAATTTGTCTTTCAAATTGCATCTTGAATGTTGGCCAAGAGAAGCATCCATGTTAGTAGGAAGAACATATGTTTTTTCTAGATCTTTGCTTTTGGAGCTACATATTTGTATATGATCTTTGAATCATTGAGATGCATTAACATGTTGATCTTATGTATGGGAATCGTACTAGTTGGTTTTAGTTGTAGCTGATCTTTGCTTTTGGAGCTACATATTTGTATATGATTTGTGAATCATTGAGATGCATTAACAGTTCCTTATATCTGTTCGCTCAGTATTTACAATTTACTGATCGAGCACTAGCTAGCGTACTAATGTGCTCCTGGCAGTTTTAGTTGCGACGCCAGGTCTGAAGTGGCAGTTTTTTGAATAAAAATGCCTACCTATAAAGAAACTGACAAGCTTCTCTAAAGAAAATGCCATGCGAATCAGAAGAAACTGCCAGCGAAAACGTTCGTAAATGCCTTATCTCCCAGCTAAAGTTCATCAACTAATGCCCTCGGCTACGACTCGTTGCTTGCTGCTCCGCGTACTGGCTGCTAGTGATTTTGAGTGCCTGCATGCAGCCGGCCATAGTTAAGGCAGCTAACTGATGCAAAAAAGATGCGCTTTAATTCTTGCAGGCCTTCTAAATCCGTGGAATCATATTGACAAGGAGGGAGATGATTCGAGTGCACTCCTTTGACCGTCATGCCGGCGTGCGACCGAGCACGGACGGGATGGGACGGGACGGCATAGTCAGAATTTCAGTTTCTCTAGTTTTCCACGGCAAGCTGGCGCGTGAAGCCATGCCTGCTTAATTATGCATTGAATTCCGATGACCGTCGCGCTAGCTTCCGCCTATAAGTACTGTTTCCCGACCTTCTATGGTAGCACCGTGACCCAACTCGCCCTATCCTCATAAGCCCCCACCGGCCCGACGTCGCTCGCCATTTATCCTCGCTCTCGCCACATCCGCCATGCCCCCGCCCGTCCGCGATAAGCGAGACCGGAGGCGGTCACCGCTGGAACTAGAGTTCGGTTTTTCACCGGAAGGCAAATGGAGGGAGGAGGCGTTCTATCGGTCCTTAGATGGCAATGCGGAGATCGAGGACTTGTTGGAGCGCGACCGCCTGGCGGAGGAGCAGGAGTTGTTGGAGCGCGACCGCTTGGCGGGGGAGCAGCGTATCACCGATTTGCACCGCCAGCGGGACATGGAGCAACAGTGCATCGACGCTCTGAGTCGCGAGCAGAACACCCGCAACTGGGCCGACTATGTGGAGGCTGGTGCCCAGCAAATGGCCCTGGAGGCTGTCGGGCACGCACGCGTTCACGACGCTGATTTTTACTAACAGCTCGTCAAGTGGGTTTCCCACTTAGAAGCTTCGGTGGACCACGTCGGCATGGAAAGGGCCAACTCGCAAGAACGCGCTTCTATCGCACCTCCAGCAAGTCTCGAGGCGGCGGAGGACGCCCGGTGCCGGCGTTTAGCGTGTACCGTAGATGGCGGCCGGCAAAGTCTAGTTAGCTAAGAGTAAGTTAGTACTTGTACGCTACTAGAGTATTAGTGGGAGTAGATAGTTAACTTGGCTATGATGGTTGTCAACGTGGAAGTTCACTACTCTATATGTGGATCAGACCTGTTAGTTTGCTCTGAATGTTGAACTTTCCGTTTGAACGTATGGAATGGGCTGTTATTTTTTTAAATGGGTTGTATTTGTCCTCCACGGCTTTAGAGGCTGACTTGTGGGCCTACCAAGTTGACACGTGCACAATCAGGAGATGATTGTATGTGGAGAGAACGACAGCAGGGACCCGCCAAGGTCATGGCAGTACGCAAGCAAGTGCCTCCTTATTTCAAGCCAATAAAAAAATGGCTCCTCCTAATGGATTTCTGACATCTGGGTCGCATGCCATTGTCAACGTAGTCAATAAACGAGAGAATTGCACAACGAGCGGCTGACACCAGGGACCCAGCAGCTCGCCCAATTATTTTTGCTTTGGGTTAATTTGATAAATGCCACTCCAAATCTGCTGTTTCTGAGAAATGCCACTGCAATTTCCAAACTTTGAAAAATGCAATTTCATGCCATTTCCAGTGGCATTTTCGAAGTCTGGAGTGGTGTTTTTCAAAGTTTGCAAATTGCAGTGGCGTTTTCCGAAGTTTGCAAAAATTGCAGTGGCATTTTTCAAAGTTTGAAAATTGCAGTGGCATTTTTATGAATCGCCATAATTGGAGTGGCATTTATCTAATTTGTTTTTGAGACGGAAGCAGGGTGTCAACTGGGCTGTGCGGGGTACTCTGGCCTGCCTAGACAACCTTCTCTTTTATGTTTACCACAGACCAGCCTAGTAATTTTTTCTTTCTAAAAATGGCTAGCCCAGTTTTTTTGTGATTTGCCAAGTAAGTCGCTTTGTCAGGCCTGTTGGGCTGCAAATCTTTCAAGACGAGAAGAGCTTCATTCGGCTGGACGAGAAAATGGCTTATCAGTAATGAGAAATGGGTTGTACGTTTTTAAAAGACATCAAATCGGCAATTAGTTTCAAATTTATTTTTTTCATTTCAAGATTTTAAATTGCATTAATTTTTATGCGTGGACAATTTGTTGGATTTTATATTGATATACATTTATTTTTAAAATCAGTTTCAATGTGACTCGAAATTTCGCGATTCAAAACAGTTCGGACCGCATCGAAATATGCAAAATTTCTTACAATTTTTTAACCGTGGCCACAATATGGGCTGTAATGCTAACAAAAAGAATACGGGCTCCAAAAAAAAACCTTAAGAATTAGCAAATGGGCTGTAAATTATTAGAAATAATGGCAGATGGGTCGTATGCTGTTTTCCACAGATTTGAGGCTTTCCTAAGAAAAGGTTGATGCACAGCAAAGGATCGTTGGATGTCCATCCAACGGCCGTCGTGCTTCTTCAATCTCTGCTCTTCCTGCTCCAGCCGCTCAAACAAGCGCCGGCGGGACTGCCTGCTCCCTCCTCCCCTCGGCCGGCTGTGTTGCCGCGCAGGCCTCACCGCCCCATCGTACTCCCACCGCTGGCCTAGCCATCCCTCTAGTCACCCACACCTACTGTTATTCTCCGGCGACGGCAGACGAACCAGTAAACCCTCGTACAGTCGTACTCCCCTCTACGTGGGAAACAACTGCCGAGTCTTCCTTGCCTCCGTGTCGTTCCCTTCCCAGGCCTCACCGTCGTCCACCACCCTGGTGCTCTCGGCGCGGCCTGGTCAACGTGGTCAATGACCGACATGCATCTGAAGTGGACTGTATGCGGAGAGGCTGACAGCGGGGTCCACGGCCGAATGCAAGGAAATGCCTCCTGATTACGCGCAAAATAATGATTCCTCCACCTGACATCTGGGACCCACCGAAAGGTTCTCTGTATTTCGCGAAAAAAACGTTACCGCGGCTGACAGCTCGGACCCACCAGCTATATCTTCGCACGCAAGTAAGTGCATACTTATTACACAAAAAAAATGAATACTCCCCCTGCTAGATGGGACCCAATATAGTGGCAGGCTGACTTGTGGGCCTACTAAGTTGACGGGGACGGAGGGCTTTGTCAACTTAGTCAATATGCACGATTCTAGCTCCAGTGACCGTACGATGTCCATCCAACGGCCGTACGTAGTGCTTCTTCAACCTCTGGTCTTCTTGCTCCAGCCGCCCAAACCAGTGCCGGTCGTGCCTCGTGCTCCTGCCTCCCATGGCCGGCTGCGAAGCGGCGGAGGCCTCACCGCCCCTACTACTCCCACCGCTGGCCAGGCCATCCCTCTATTCACCCACAGCCCCTGTTATTCTGCGGCGACGGTAGCCTCACACCGCAGCGAACCAGTGAACCCTCATACTCCTCTACGCATGGGCATCCACTGCTCCGTCTTCCCTGGCTCTGCGTCGTCCCCTTCCTAGGCCTCGCCGTCGTCCACCGCCCTGGTGCTCTCGGCGCGGCGTGGTCAACGTGGTCAAGGAACGACTTCCATCGGAAGAGTACTGTACGTGGAGAGGCTGACAGCTGGGTCCACGGCAGCCGCAAGGAAGTGCCTCCTTATTACGCGGAAAATAATTATTCCTCCACCTGACAGCAGGGACCAACTGGACGGGCCATCGTATTTCGCGAAAAAAATGTTTCCCCCTTGACTGCTGGGACCCACCGGATGGGCTATCGTATTTCACGGAAAAAACGTCCCCCCCGCTGTCAGCTCGGATCCACCGGAAGTGCCGCCTTATTACGCATAAAAAAATGAATACTCCCCCTACTAGTTGGGACCCACCTTGGTGGGTGGGTGACTTGTGGGCCTACTAAGTTGACAGGGACAGAGTGCTTTGTCAACTTAGTCAATATAAACGATTCTAGCTCCAGTGACCGTACGATGTCCATCCAACGGCCGTAGTGCTTCTTCAACCTCTGGTCTTCTTGCTCCAGCCGCCCAAAGCAGCGCCGGTCGTGCCGCATGCCCCTGCCTCCCGTGGCCGGCTATGCTACCGCGGAGGCCTCACCGCCCCCTACTATTCCCACCGCTGGCAAGGCCCTGCGGCAACGGTAGCCTCACACCGCAGCCGAACCTGTGAACCCTCGTACTCCTCTCCGCGCGGGCTTCCACTGCCGCGTCTTCCCCGGCTCCACGTCGTCCCCTTCCTAGGCCTCGCCGTTGTCCACCGCCCTGGTGCTCTCGACGCGGCGTGGTCAAGGAACGACTTCCATCAGAAGAGTACTTTACGTGGAGAGGCTGACAGCTGGGTCCACGGCCACAGCAAGGAAGTGCCTCCTTATTACGTGCAAAATAATTATTCCTCCACCTGACAGCTGGGACCCACCGGACGGGCCACCGTATTTCGTGACAAATACGTTTCCCCCTGACTGCTGGGACCCACCAGCTACATCTTCGCACGCAAGGAAGTGCGTCCGGGAAAAAAAATGATTCGCCCCGATCATTGGGACTTGTCTTTGGGCGCCACGGTCAAACGGGGTCCTGTTCATCCGGAGGGGTGTGGCGTGCCGCAAAACGGGACTCCACGGGATACTGTTCATCTCCACCGTCGACCCCCTCCAGCCTCGACGGGCTACTGTTCATCCACCGTCGACCTCCTCCAGCCTCCACCTGCGACTGTTCATCCATGCGCTCCTGTTCATCCAGCCTCCACCGTGCGCTACTCCACTAGTTACTGTTCAATCAGCCCTCTCCACGTGCTCCTGTTGTACCACCCCTCCATGGGCTACTGTTCATCCAGCCCTCCTGTGACACCCCTGATTCGACGGTACACTAATCATGCACGCAAATGTGTATGACCAAGATCAGGGACTCACGGGAAGATATCACAACACAACTCTAGACACGAATAAAATAATACAAGCTTTATATTACAAGCCAGGGGCCTCGAGGGCTCGAATACAATCTCGATGCACAAGAGTGAGCGGAAGCAACAATATCTGAGTACAGACAGAAGTTAGACAAGGATGCCTTAAGAAGGCTAGCACAAACATCAACGCTCGAAGAGGCAAGGCCTCCTGCCTAGGACCTCCTAACTACTCCTGGTCGTCGGCGGTCTCCATGTAGTAGTATCCGTCGGCGGTGACATCTGGCTCCAGGGAACCACCATCTGGTTGCAACAACCGGAAAGAAGAAAGAAGGTTGGAAAGGAGTAGCAAAGTAACCGTGAGTACTCATCCAAAGTAATCGCAAGCATCAGATCTATACTAAGTATGCATTGGTATCAACTGGAAGGGCTGTATCTGTGAACTGAACTGCAGAATGCCAGAATAGGGGGAAGGACTAGCCTATCGAAGACTAGCATATTCAAGCAGCTCCAAGCATCTTGCAACATGTAGAAGAGTAAAGAATAGCAGTTTCTATTTATCAAGCATGTTGTAACAACAATGCCCAGAGATCCTTCCTCGACTCCCTGCGAGAAAGCAATCCCGGAGCCACATAACTTAAGTATCCATTTCTAGTTGTATTAGATCAAGATATAAGTCTGAACGTCCATTACCGTGGACACGATATTCGAATAAAGATCTTCCCTGCAGAGGTGTACCAAATTTTCCAACACGCTCGATCACTCTGGCCGGACACACTTTTCTGGGTCAATGTCCGGCCTCGGAAGATCAACACGTCGCAGCCCGACCAAGGCTCAGCAGAGAGGTCCCCGCCGGTCTACATCCTAAGCACTCCGGGGTCTGGGCCCATCGCCCGTTGCACTCCGGGTCGTTGCGAGCAGGGCGGACCAGGCTCCACCACTACAGGATGGTGCCGGCCCAGCCGTGCCGCAATGCTGAACTGGACGTCTGACAAAGCTTCGGCTGATACTGCGACGTCGAGGCCCATAACTATTCTCGCGTGGTGGTTAGTGCGTAAAGGCCAAAGGCCAACTCAGAACAAATACCCAAACCATAGTGTATTATTAGCTTGCGGAGACGAGCAGAGACTCACGATAATGTGACCCCGTCGCCCCGTCTCGAGGAAATACGGCAAGGGCAAGCCCAGCCCACTCGAGGGCTGCCTGACTTCCTGGCCGTGCCTCGTAACCATCTTGCGGGTGCTCTCCGGGCCCGCCCGACTTTCCCAAAGGTCTCAAGTAATTTCAAGGTATCCGTGTGTCCAAACATCAAGGGGAAAACCCAAGGAATCACCCTCGGAGGATTCCACTCAATGTAATCATCAAGGTGAACGTAAGAGGGACCACCCTCGAGGTTCACACTTGAGGTGTTGAACGACAGAGCTGTATCGGGAATGGTGAAAGAGGAACTACCCTTGATGACCACACCGAATAGCTACACTACAGAATTATCATCAGGAGTGCGTTATGAGGGATCACCCTCGGCACTCGATAGTAGCTCTGCAGAGTCGAGCAACAAAAGGGGCGTGAGGTGATGTGAGGTGTCGGGCTCTGGTGATCCATCACGTTGATCGAGTCATCGAAGATGAAGCAGGGGAAACAAGGACAAGTGGGGGTCACTGATGGATCACTAACCAACCTATACTAAGCAGTTTCGGAGAAGCAGGCAGGTAACAATAGCAGGTACAAAAGCAGGCTATGCATAAGAATAGGAGCAATCAATAGCAGTAGCAAAATCTAATGCAAGCATGAGAGAATGGAATGGGCGATATCGGGATGATCAAAGGGGGGGCTTGCCTGGTTGCTCTGGCAAGGAGGGGTCATCGTCGACGTAGTCGATCACAGGGGCATCAGCAGCGATCTCGGGGTCTACCGAAGAGAAGAGGGGGAAGAAACAGTAAATATAATGCAAATAAATGCAACATAGATGCATGACGACAGTAACACGTGGGGCTAGGGGTGTTCTATCGCGGTGCTACATGATACCGGTGAAGGGGAATAACATCCGGAAAGTTTTTCCGGAGTTAGGCATTTTCGGAAAGATGAAAAGGAGGGGGAAAGTTGCATGTTTACTATGCTAGGGATGTGTGGCGGATGAACAGAGAGCGTATTCCGATTCGTCATATTTTTCTGAGAAAATTTCATGTATAAAACTTTTTCATCCGAGCTACGGTTTAATTTCTATGAATTTTCAAAGTTTTATTAATATTCTGCAATTTATGTTAATTCGAATTAAATAGCTAAAATGCTAAGCGCTCCCAGCACAGCGTACACAAAAGGGCACATAGTGGCTGACAGGTGGGCAGGGGGTCCTAGTTGACCAGTCAACGTTTAACTGGTCAACAGGGGGTGGGCCCCCTTGTCATAGGCTCATCTAACTAATTAAATTTTGACGCCCGGATAATTAAGCTATAGTAATCCTCTGCTAATGATGCCACGTCATCACATTACTGTTGCTAATCCTCACTTGATTTAAATCTTATTTCAAATTCAAGTTCAAACTGAAGTCCAAAAATTCAATTTCTCAAACATGCAAACTAATATGTTCAAAGTGCGGCGAAGTTTCCATAACCAACCATGGTGCTGACTCAATTTTTTTTTTGTAAAGTGTTTTCATGCCCTATAATAATTAAAACAGGTGCTTAACTCAATTGTTAAATGTTTTTAAATACTAAACAAATATAAAACTAATTGAGTAATGTGCCAAATAGTTTAGGTCAGTAGCCTAAATATAAACACTAATTTAGGTGAAGTTTAGAGAATTGCTAAAGCTAAAATAAATTGATCATAGGATATGAAAATAATAAACAGAAAAACAGAAAACAGAAAAGGTTAAAGTTAAAATAAGCTTTAGCAATTTTGGAAATTTCTTCGAAACCCTTCACCCACGCTTGTCCAGCTCTGCCGACTCGAGGTCTCCGAATCGTCTTCTCCATCGCCAGCGACTTCCTGCCGTTGGTCTCCGCCGCCTTCAACGGAATCTTCGCCGCCGTTGTCACTGTAGCGAGTTCACCACCGATTTAGGGTATGAACTCGACCCCTGTGTACAATCTTTACCTCTAATTGCTGCACATAGGTCAATGCCATGAATCTTACCACGTTTGAGATACTTCTATCCAATCAAAAACTCCTTTAGATTAGTTTTGATTCGAAAACTTAGGGTTAGGTTTCTGCCTAATTCATCTCGGACCAACCGAGTTGTAGAAATCGGTCTCACCGATTTGGCCCAGGCCATTGCACTTGTGATTTTCGGTATGACCGAAACTTACATGTCGGTGTGACTGAGTTCGATTCTCAGTGAAACCCTAGCAATCTCGGAGTCACCGAACTGGTTCTATGTTTGACCGATTTCACTAGTTTAGACTCTAATATTGCTTCGGTGTCACCGAGTTTAAAAAATCGGTAGCTCCGAAATGACTTCGGTACAAAACTAAAACTAAGTTTTTGACTCATTTTTTTTGCAAAATCTCTGCACCTTGTGATGCTCATCCACTCTGTCTTAACTATAACTATTCACAGGGTCAGCTTTTAGCTTTCAGCCATGTCAGACAACAGTGAGAGCCAAAACAGGTCTGAGGAACAGGTTAACTTAAGTGAGGGCACTAGTCCCTCAAGTAGTTATGATGAGGGTAGCAGAAGCACCCCAAGCAACTTGCCAAAAGCTGCAACCAGGACAAGAAGGAAGAGAAACTCAGGATCATATGATGAAGATTTTGTTGTTGATGAAGAGGTCACTTCAAAGAAAATGGTTGTCAAGAAAGAGTTTGGCACAACAGCTACAACCAAGCCTGGGTTGCACAAGAAAGCTCCTGCCAACAGAGTGCCAATGTCCAAAGCCAGAGCCTCAACACAGGAAACCATTGAGTTCACTCTTGAACCAAAGGAGGCTGGTGAGGGCAAGAAGTGAATGGAAAGGGTCAAGAAGACCATGGCCAAGGTGATTGGCAGATCCTCTATGATGAGAGACCCATATGAGAATGAGGAAGAGGATGAAGAAGATGCTGCACCATCTCCCAAAGATCAGAAGCTGATGGGGGATGCCATCAAGTCAGGGGCTGCTCCATCAAAGCCCAAGCCTGCCCCCAAGGCTGCTGCTGCACAAGCTTCTAAGGCTGCAGCACCCAAGAGATCTACCAGGAACATACCGGCTGCTGAGAAGAAGAAGGCCCCAGTGCCTGAAGTGGAAGAAGAAGAAGCCCAAGTGCTCAGATATCTCAAGCCCAAGATCCCAAACCATGATGATACACATCCCGTGGCTGAGAATATGAAGGTAAGGAAGGATGAAGGTCTTAGATTATGGGGACAGTCAGATCCCTATGCCACAAGAAGAAGGACTACTGTAGACTACATGTTTCATACTAAGGAACAACCTGATTTCTATGAGACTGTCCTCCTGGACAAGAAGCCCATTGTTTGTGATATGAAATGGATGGATTGGAAGTACATTGACAACAATGAAGATAATTTCCCTGGAGTTCATGAGAGCTTCAGAATGAATGGAGTTGATACTTTTGTTGGTCAGAAACTGACAAAATGGAATGATGAGTTGATCATGCAGTTCTATTCCACAGCTCACTTCTACCCAGATGGCAAGATTATCTTGATGACTGAGGGTACTAGAGGTACCAATCTTCCATTGCTAAGTGGGCAAAGCTGATAAATGCTTCAGAAGAGGCAGATGATGATACTGATGTGTATGCCAAGCCCAAAAAAGATCACAACTCTATGGCACACATGTACAAGGAAATTCCAGATGATGCCTTGGAAACACAGAAGTTTGGTTCAATGTATTACCTTCTGTCAGGGCTGCCAACAATCAACACCATCCTCAGGCACACTCTGTTGCCCAAATCTGGAGATCACAGGATGATCAGAGGGCGCTCCATCAAATTGCTACACATGTTTGATGTGCCAGAGAAATTCAAAGTGACGAGTTTGATTGTTGAGACTGTTAAGAGAACTGCAGCTGACCAGAAGAGATCATGTGACTATGCTCCACATGTTCAGATGCTCATAAATTCTAACGTGGGCACAAGCACATATCTGTTGGATCGCCTTCCTTACTCTTTTCCTTCCTCTCTCTTGATTTTGCCTTGTCAAGTCAAACCCACAAGAAAAAGGAATAAAATTTGCTCTTCAGAACTTGTTGATTCATGATACTGACGAATACTACTTTCATGTAAGGCAGCCACATGGTAGGAGGATGGAATATGTATGAAAAACAGGACGGCGTGACATATTGACATGTATGATGTATAAAGTGTAAACTAAGCACGAGGTGCTTGAACTTGTTAGAATCGATGCAAGCTAGAAACCATATGAAAGATGAAACCAATATCACTCTGCCAAATTAAAGGGTGCCCTAACAAATGTATTTGACCAAATTAGAAGCAATACATGGCAACATGCTAGAAATAATATGCAATATGCAACGAATAAAGGTGACTCATCGTAAGTAATTGATGCAGGATACAGAAGAGAGGTAGTTTCATGTAAGAACAAGGTTAACACATAGATGTAGTGTGTACCAAAAATAGGAAGGCATGTCATATTCACAGGTATAGTGTGTAAACTAATTGATGCAATTTACCCTAATTAGAAGCATTACAAGCTAGACACCATATGCAACATGCAACCACATATCATACTGCGAAGTTGGAGCAAGCACCTATGATGGTGGTGTAGGGGAAGTGCTGTCTTCAGGTACAGAGCAACGTTCAATATCTTCATTTAGGCTTGCTGTTTCTTGAGAATCATGTGGAGAGGATGAAATTGCATTCTTTATAAGAGTATTGTGTCTCATATTAACCCATGCGCGCGACTGTCTCATCATAAGCGATAGACGGAGGATACACAAGAACGGTAGTTTGATGTAAGAACATGGTGTGATAGGCAGATGTAGTATGTACCAAAAACAGGAAGGCATGTCATATTCACATGTATAATGTGTAAGCTAAGGAGATGTAATTTAACAAATTAGGAGCATTGATGAGGGATACACAAGAGAAGTAGTTTGATGTAAGAACATGGTTAATAGAAAGACGTAGTATGTACCAAAAACAGGAAGGCATGTCATATTAACAGGTATAATGTGTTAACTAAGCAGATGCAATTTACCCTAATTAGAAGCATTACAAGGTAGACACCATATGCAACATGCAACCACATATCACACTGCCAAGTAAGAGCAAGCACCTGCGATGGTGGTGTGGGGGAATTGCGGTGATCAACTAGAGAGCTATGTTGACTATCTTCATTTAGCCTTACTGTTTCTTGAGAATCATATGGGGAGGATGACACTGCACTCTTTAAACGAGTAGGGCGTCTCATAGTAACCCACCCGGGTGACTGTCTCATCATAAGTGATTGACAAGGGATACAAAAGACCATTAGTTTGATGTACGAACATGGTTAATAGACATATGTAGTATGTATCAAAAACAGGAAGGCATGTCATTATCAAAGGTATAATGTGTAAAGTAAGCAGATGCAATCTAACCAAATTGGAAGCAATACAAGCTATACACCATATGCAACATACAACCACATTTGACAGCGCGAAGTTAAAGCAAGCACCTGGGATGGTTGTGTGTGGCAATTGAGATCATCAACTGCAGAGCTACTTTTACTGTCTCCAACTGCTGACACTGCAGCCATTAGAGCGTTGAAACGCTTACTGCTTATCTTTGAATTACACTGGAGCGACTTCTGTCTTTTCTTTTCTGCATTCATCAACACTGCGTCAGAGTCTGAAATACCCATGCATAAAAAACAATAGTGTGAGTATGGGTGAAGTGTGTGCACAATTAGTACAGTGTAAAGGTAGTAGATAGCAGGTCAGTGAGAAATAAATTACGGGAGACATATGATAGCTCTACGACATGCATGGCACACTCAATTACTACATGATTCTAAGAAAATAACAGTCGACTGAAAGCAAATAGGCAGTCCATTTTTTCTGCACCGTCCGATGTACAAAGAACGGGGAGATCGCCTTCATCTACCTCCAGCCAGTCAGTGTTGACGATCTTCCTCGAAACGCCCGGCGACCACCGACTCCAGTATTCCTCCCCCGCGCCCTCCCTCGACCTCACCACACGCCCGTGCTTGGCACCGCCCCCCCGGCCATCCATTCAAGCCCCGCCAACCTCCAGATCGGGCGCAAGCTGCTCCTGCGCCCCACACCCCTATGATAGACACCGATGCGCCGCTTCCCCAGGGAACAGCCGGACTAGGTGCTCCGCGCGCCTAAGCGGGTGCTGCTTCTTTGAGTTGCGGTTCGACCCTGAATTGAAATCCAGGGCTAGACTCGACCTCTAGCAAAGGTGAAATAGTAAAGGGAGGAAACCTTGTGCATTTAGTATCACGAAGAAGATGCGAAGAAGCGCTCAACTAGTTTCTTTCGTGGGATGAATACGGTGTGAGCGGAGATGTAAGATTTGTACGAACAAGGGAAGAGGAGTACCTCTTTCTGCTTTGGCGATCTTGTGTCCTCCTTCTGTTTTTCCGACGATCTTGTTGTTCGCCGGAAACCAGAAGTTGTGGAGGACGGTGCAGCCTTGGACGAACCCATGGCCAAGTTGTTGAGTGTGGTGCGGTGGCCGTCTGTCGGCGGCGGGGAAGCAGATCCGAGGCGGTGAACAACGGCGTAGCGGGAACAGCTCCGGTGCGGTGGACGGTTGCGACAGTGGAGCCGCAGCGATGAGGAGGCATGAGGCGGCGTGGTCGGAGTGGTTCTGGTACGGCGCACGTCGGCGTCGGCGTCGTGGAGGCAGCTTTGCCTCGGCTTCAGATGCTAAGTCCTTGAGGGCGTTGCTGTTGCGGTTGCGTTGGACGGCAACGTCGGGGTACCGGCTCCGGCGTGATGGAGGAGGGCGGCGGTGGATTGGCCGCTATGGGGTGGAGGACGGAGGAGGTTGGGGTTTCGCGGCTGGTGGAGAGGGTGTTTTCGCGCCCACGGAGTATGAATGGGGAAACGGAGGGAGGCGGGCTGGCGGGGAACTAAGGGGGAACAATGTTTCGGTTTGAGACGCTTGTTTGAAATTTGGGGAAAGTTACAAACTTTGCCCCCATCTAAAATTTCGGACATATTGCGGGTTGGGGTAGGACAGTCATGTCAGTGTCCCAAATGTAATGCGGGATATATTTCGCCGAGCGCATGGGTAGGCGCCCACGGCGTATGAATGCTTCTCCGAGGCGGTTGAGACTGGCGTCTTGGTGAAGTTACAAACCTACCCCAGTTTAGACCTTTGGACATCGGGCCGATAGGCTACATGGGCCAGAGTCAGGACAGTAATTTCCTACCACCAAAACATTAGTCTCGCGCGGTTTCGGGTGACCATAGGCCTATTTGGCGCTTAGTTCAATATTTGGGAGCAGAAGCATTAACATTTTCGGTTCTCTTGAATTGAACTTTCAGGATTTGTCAAACTTCACAAATCTTTACTCTTGAAAATCCTAAAGCTACGATTATTTTGGAATGGAGGGTACATTTTAATATACATTGTACACTAGTATATATTAAAAATATGCAACTTACCTCAGTTCATGCATGGTTCCGTATAATCTCCTTGGTTGCAAAAAAGTTAGATATGCGTATGAATATATATACCATGTTCAAACTCACAACAAAGATTGATGCCCCCTTTTACATCTGATTTACAAATGCCATTATCTCGGTTTCAAATAGATGAATGCACTTCCTATGAATTCGACTCTTCGAAACCCTCTTTATGTTGAATTCGACATGTATTTTATTTCATAGCTAGCAATTTGGAATGTATCCATGCAAGTGACAAATGTATAAAGTGCTTCACACTAACAACATGGAGTGCAGTAATTAATGTTTATATATGAACTGCAAAAGCATCCATTGCCTGTATTTCAAACCGCTCTCACTCTATGGATCGATAATATTAAATAAACACATGCACGTGCTAGAATTCAATAGAGTATGGGTGTCTGATAGACCGATTTTCGTCCATACGTAATTTTGCAGAATTCATGATCTCATCCAAAAATAATAGTGCCATTTATATTTTAATTTAATGCGTAGAACCGCCTTTTACACGTAGATATCTCTCTATCTAACGCATAAGTGCACACACTTTATATGCATCGGCATTTCTCTTTCACACATGCTCACAATCTCTCTCAGGGTGTCGGGGTGTCTCACGCACATGCTCTCTCTGTTTCTCTATCTGTCTTTCTGACTACTATGTACCACTCTTTTCACTAATCTCAGTTGGAAAACACTATTTCTCTCACA
This sequence comes from Aegilops bicornis, assembly GCA_021605145.1. NCBI lineage: Eukaryota > Viridiplantae > Streptophyta > Magnoliopsida > Poales > Poaceae > Aegilops > Aegilops bicornis. Next base: position 33,234,560 of record CM038670.1, read on the forward strand.
TGCATATATACACGTGCACGGTCTCTACTAGCCCTCTATACGCACATATATGTGCCTACGTGTCTCCATGACGCACATTATCTTTTAGGCCTCTCGCACACATTGCCCCCCGACACACCTCTCTAATAGTAGTTGGTAGATATGATTTCATCATATCATTCGGTATGATATCCAGGGCTGTTAGGCTGGATGGTAATACGAGGCAAAGTTTTACCCTAGTTCGGATCGGACCCTTGCAGTTGAAGAAAGATCCTACTCCTGGTACTGTATATTAGTGTTAGGGGTGTGTACAAAGTACACGTGTATACCAGGCATTGTGCGTGTGTGTATATATACTATCGACGAACTAGCCCCCAAGATTGTATAACATACTAAGGGCCTGGGGTTACAAATCATATATAGTCGGCTTATCACCAGTGGGGATAGAGTCCTCCGCGACTCTGGTAGCTTCGTGTTGTACGCCGAGTCCTCCACATGGGTCTCCGTATAACACGTCTCGGTCCAACCTATATGTGGCGCAGGATGGAACCGACCCATGAGTCTTCATGTTGACCCTCCGCAACTAGAAATGATGTGCCCACCACACCACACACACAATCGGCCACTAAGAAAATAAGCATATAAGATAGTACAACGGTATCTAGCTCATGATACGTCTCCATATTTTGTTGATGACACTGACGGACTTTGCATTTGATGTGTGCTCCGTATTTTGTTGACGACACTTACGGTCATTGTATTTGAAGCGAAAGCACGATATGGTCACTGGACTTCAGAATTAGCTCATCACGGTCACCACATACATTTTGTCGTGCTAACCAACATGTGGTTGGATGGTCAGAGGACAGTGGTTTCTCGAGCCCACCAAGGTTAAAGTCCCGGTGCTCGCATTAATCTTGTGTAAATTTCAGTATTTTCCGGCGATGTACGTTCAGTGGGAGGAGACGTTCCACTCGACTACGAGGCACCTATGGTGATTTCGTAAAATCTCAAGATAATATATGCTGGCCCACTCTCTCGAAGGTGCAGCAGCGGACCGGCGGTGGGGAGTGGTTTCGGGGAGGGCGGGCCGGCCGTGGGCGGCCGGGGCGGGCGGTTCGGCCGGTGGTGGTTGGCAGCTCGGGGGGGGGGGGGGTGGGGGAGTTTGATGATAAACTGGAGGCCCTTGATTTCGTATCCAACGGCTGGAAAATCTAATGACCAGAGATGAAAAAGTCAGTCGACTGACGTGTAGCCTCACCAAGACGCATTACATGCACGCACGCATGTAGGCGCAACACCGACATGTACACATAACGCATACACACGCACGCATGCCGGCATGCAACATCGACACGCATACATGCACTCACGAACACGCGCTCGTACGCACCCATGGATGCAACACTGAAACACACCCTTGCCTGTATGCACCCATGCATGCAACACTGAAATGCACCCTTGCACGCACGCAACACTCGCACGCCTGCATGCACACAGCACACGACGCAAGACACACGCTTAACTACATGAAAAAGATGACGTCACACTCAATGAGCAATCATCGGTTTATGAAATGCCCGCTTCTGACCGCCCTGGCCCACCAAAGGTTCCTCTGCTGTGCGCTACCTGCGTTGGGTCACTGACATGCATGCCATGCACCCAAAGAGCCCACATGTCAGTGGAAGAACGGCGCGGTGTCCTAGGTCAGAGTCGAGGGCGCCACTCGCGGCAGGCCCGGCTGAACACGCCTCCGTGCCGCATTCAAATGCCTCCATGAAACCCGCCCGTGTGGAAGACGAGAAACCCACTCTGGACACACGTCCGTTCATGACCGGGCCGGCGTTAAACGCAACGCCGGCCGAGCTCCTCCCGTCCGCCGTCTATTTAATCTCCTATTTAAATGAGGCCAAACGCCGGCCAAGAATCGCACACCTCCGCCGCTCCCCTATCTCCTCCACCATTTTGTCCACTCCTACAATGGCTTACGGAGAGTAGTTATTCTGCATCCAAGCCGGCTGGGTAGCCCGCCGGATACGAGCTATGCAGCTCGCTGAACCACCTCTCTCCCCTCGCTCGACGGAGCCAGGTGCCGCCCCAAGCCGGTGCGCGGTTCAGCAACTCGCCGCTCCAGGCCAGCTCGACGAGGAGCAGCGCACGGGCGTCGTTGCTTCCGTCCATGCCGCCGCCTTGTACCGCATGTCCCGTTTCTGTGGCCAAGACTCCCATGCTGGCGGCCGCGCCATGCAAGCAGCGACATAAGCCGGGTGCGCGGAGAGCGACAAGTCGGTGGCCAGCGCCTCCGCGTCCACCGCCATCATCGAGGAGAAGTAGAACACGGGAGGCCGCCACCGCTTGGGTCCCATGAAGGCCACCGCGGAGGCGACACCGGCGTACACAGCAGGTGTCTTGCCGGATCCTTTTGTTGGGAGGACCGACGTGCGCGCTGGAGGATGCATGACAGCATGAGCACCTGAGCCGTTCCTCGTTCATCGGTGGCAAAGGCACTGGTGGACAAAAGGGTCGCCAATATTTTGGCTACCCCGGGCAAGATCCAAACAGCCCCTCCCAACAGATTCAAATCCCTCGTTCGCCATGGAATTTTGCCATGTGTTGTTTTCATGGACTAGCAAGATGCCCGTGCATTGCACGGAACATCAAGATGCATTTTTTTACAAACTCCCGCATGCATGCAAGGGATAATTAATGTCCTCCTTTGCTAGTACCACGAGGAAAACACGATTAATATTGCATCGATTAGTGTTAGTGACCTTGTATATCTGCAAATTGTAATTTTGATAGTGGCCCCTTGTATATAAAAATGGAGGGAGAAATATTAGAGATAAGATGAGGAGGAGTGGGGCGTGGTGCCATGGTGCTGACTGGTGGTCGGACTGGGCGGAGGCATGGGGATGGACGGCGCATTATGTCTAGGTTTGTATCTCTCTCACACACACCCACGTAGGTGGGGGACGTGCACGAAGAGAAGAGGTGCACGCACAACGCACGTACTCCCGTCTCTTTCCCAACCACACCCGCGCGGGTACACGGTGGAGCTCATTTCTGTACGAACGTGATAATTTGGCACGTGTACTGGTTGTCCACTTGATGGAGGGAGGATCGTCTACCACGGGTGAACAAACAAATCGCGACTTGACGCGTTATGTTAAATTAAAAAAAGAGGCAAACCATGTGGGGCCTACCTTAGAGGCAAGGCTCTATACACTGGAGTACTTCTGATGTGTCTCGTCAACTCGCAGAACGAGGAGAAACTTGCTTAGTACGCCGTCTCCCCCGCCCACGGGCGCGGTGGCTCGCAGGATGAGGTGAAGCTGGAGTACTACTGTACGCCTTTACGCCCGCTCCCTCGCCCACGTGCGCGCTGGCTCGCAGCACGAGGAGACAATTTTACCACACCTCCGTTTACTCCTCGTCCCTACTACGTACTTTGGTTAGTACTCCCTCTATTTACTTATAAAAGGCCACTATAAAAAAAATATTTTGCATCTATACAAGGCCACAAATAGTAATCGAGACAAAAGTTACTACTCCCTCCTTTCCAGTTTATGGCTTAATTTCAAAATCTCTCCAACCAAGGTAGACGGTGAGTGGTCGAATTAATTTCGTAGTTTGCACAGTATGCTCGTTTTTCTCAAGAAGTTATGTTTACCGAGGCATTAATTAGAACGAATGCATGAATGACCACTAAATTTCCATGAACTTGTACATGCATTGGTTAGTTTCCTCTTGACACTGCTTGCGTCGAGTGATCTAACGCACCTCGAAATCCAACATGTAATGGTACTACTACTAGTATAGTACTAGAATTGAGACTTATCAAACGGAAAAACGAATGTTTTTTGGATGAGCCCTATAAACCCTAGTGGGTACGTACTCCGTAAAAACAGATTTTTCCAAAACTAAGTCGCTCCCTTTCATGAATTCTGTAGTATACTCCTCCGTCGACGCTCCCTTTCATGAATTCTGTACTTCCTGACACCGACATGTGGGACAAATAGCAACCGGTCGACGTGTCAAGCACCAAATAACAGTCGAACAGCGGGGACGCACCCCACTGCATCTGGCCCCAGTGTTAGTAATGAGCAATGAGACGTCAAATCACAATGCCGCACCTTCCCAGACGGACGAAGCAACAATTATTTCACACTTCGGTTCGACATCATCTCAAACCACGTACTAGTATTGCTTCTGCTTCAAGAGGGACATGCGCATCGCCTTGGTACATCATGACACGTGGGACCGCATGACAGGCCATGCTCCCCCGCTGATCGCTGGGTAAAATCACCTCATTTTTACTATACTTCCTCTGGATCGGTTTACTACATGGCATGCACGTCGTTCTAGGTTGAGAATTTAACTGGCTCTATATATATGTGATGAACAGTACGCTAGCCTTTTAAAAAATGTATACTTTTGTACAGTAGTACTCCACTGTCGATGGATTGCGCCATGGAGCAAAAATTGAAATTTAAAAAAAAGGTGGTACATATAGAGAGCGCTCGTCGCCAAATTATGCATATAGTACTATTCAAAAAGCTAGTACGTGCTTAATTGGGGTGCTAAATTCTATTAAAGAAATACTAGTACTAGTATGTACATCTTGAAGAGTTAAAGTAACGAGAAGAAACATAACATAGTTCTGCTGGGGCTCAAAGCACAACACACCCCTCAAATTAAACTAAGCACACCTGAAATTAAACTATGCAACTAATCCGGTGACACTGCATTAGAAGTTTAGAACCGCCATGAGCAACGACATCGCCACCTTACTCGGAGTCCTCGTCCACGTCCTCGACTTCGTCCTTGTCCCTCTTCCTCTTGGCCGATACTTCTTTTCTTGAACCGCCAACTTGGTTGTTGCTCTTCATCCAACCCTTGTAGATATTGAAACAAAGCTAGCCATCAATTGCAACATAGTGGATGTGGTCTATATCTAGTACATTCCGCTGCCATGCATGACGATGAAACATGTAATGAGGTTTCTCCAGTTTGCGTTACGAAGGATGAACGATGGCTCCTGCCAGGGTCAGCATTGAGGGCGGACGAGAGGGCACTAGCCGATTCTTCTAGAGGTCGAAGGGGTTGCCTACAACGAGGCCTATCCGACGCAGGACTTGTTTGTCGTTCTTAAAGTCTACAGTAACGAATTTGACTGTTTTGTCCTCGAGGAAGTTCTTACAATCCTGACACTCAACGTCGTCATGGCATATGTGGTAGACCAAGCAAACGTTATGTACGCAAACCTGGATCACGGCGGGCTTCTTCCTCTCTTCGTCCTTTAGATCCTTCTCTTGTCCCACGACTGTGGTGTACTCAACATCTAGCCCAGCGACCCACTCATCATGTGAGTTTTCGAACATGCGTCTAAAGCGAGAAAGGCATCCTTTCACCGTCGCGGAAGTACGGGTGTAGATGACGTCGAACTCATCGCCGGTGATGGTTCTAACCTTGTACTCACCGCCGATCGGGGAGATTTGGGACGCCATGGATTTGGGAGGAGGTTAGGACTAGTGGAACTGCCGTAATGTGAATGGACGGGACGACTAGGAGCGAACCGCCGTAGTATTAAAGGACGTGCGGGAAAGAGTAGGAGCGAACTGCGAACGGCTGGGTAGTGGCTTTCTATTCTCCCATGATACGGGCTTCCGAGAGCCCTTGGATCTGAGATCGAACGGTTGCATGGCGTTATTCTAGACCTATGGGTGAATATCCTATCTTGGAGGGTTATTCTGAAAATTTTCAGCAACTTAGCATGCGACCGTTTGATCTCAGATCCAAGGGCTGCCAGTAGCCCGTATCATGGTCGCGCCTACCACGACTGTCGCGTCGCTGGCATGGTCGCGCCCTTGGAGGTATAACATGGTGCGTTAGGTTATCTGATGTTGGCATGTCATACATTGTCATCACTTAGTCACTCATACTACAACAAGGTTGGCTATAAGGTTGGTGAAAGTGCAACTATCCCTAGGTGGTTTTGGTAATTCATAACAACATATAGCTCATTGAGCTAATGCTATTCCAAGACAAATATTTCAGGAAAGCTCAATGAATGGCATGGCATGGATGACGAAAGTGGATCCCTCAAAAGATGAAGGAGAAAGGATTGGCTCAAGCTCAAAAGTTCAAGACTCTACATTTTACATTTTAGTGATCCAAGATCACATTGAGTCTATAGGAAAAGCCAATACTATCAAGGAGGGATGAGGTGTTGCTTAATGAGCCTTTTGCTTCATGTGCTTAGTGATATGCTCCAAAACCCTCCACTACTTTCTCACATCCACATATGACCTAAACCTAAAGTCTAACGCGGCACTACCGATTCTTTCTATCCTGCGCCACCGAGTTCAGATGTCTTAGCCCTCCCACAAACCCTAGGCAAATCGGTCTCACCGATAGGGATCTCGGTCTCACCGAGATGGGATTGTAATCTCTCTGTTTCCCTTCGTAACGTTTTGGTCTAACCGAAGTGAGCGATCGGTCCCGCCGAGATTGCAATGTAAACTCTCTGTTTCCCTTTCGTAACTTTTCGGTTTCACCGAAAGAGCGAATCGGTCCCACCGAGTTTACCTGACCAACTCGCTGGTTAGCTAATTACAAAATTCGGTCTCACCGAGTTTGTGTAATCGGTCTCACCGAGATTACGTTATGCCCTAACCCTAACCATATCGGTCCTACCGAGTTTCTTGTCAGTCCCACCGAAAACCCTAACGGTCACTAGGTTTACTAAATCGGTTCGACCGAGTTTGATGATTGGGTTCCACCGAGTTTGGTAAATTGTGTGTAACGGTTAGATTTTGTGTGGAGGCTATATATACCCCTCCACCTCCTCTTCATTCGTAAAGAGAGCCATCAGAACAAACCTACACTTCCAACTTGCCAGTTCTGAGAGAGAACCACCTACTCATGTGTTGAGGCCAAGCTATTTCATTCCAACCATATGAATCTTGATCTCTAGCCTTCCCCAAGTTGCTTTCCACTCAAATCTTCTTTCCACCAAATCCAAATCCTGTGAGAGAGATTTGAGTGTTGGGGAGTGAGGGAGTCCTGGACTAGGGGGTGTTCGGATAGCCGAACTATCATCACGACCGGACTCCAAGACTATGAAGATACAAGATTGAAGACTTCGTCCCGTGTCCGGATGGGACTTTCCTTGGCGTGGAAGGCAAGCTTGGCGTCTGGATATGTAGATCTCCTACCATTGCAACCGACTCTGTGTAACCCTAACCTATCAGGTGTCTATATAAACCGGAGGGTTTTAGTCCGTAGGATGAACAACAATGATACCATAGGATAGCTTCTAGGGTTTAGCCTCCTTGATCTCGTGGTAGATCTACTCTTGTACTACCCATATCATCAATATTAATCAAGCAGGAGTAGGGTATTACCTCCATCGAGAGGGCCCGAACCTGGGTAAAAACATCATGTCCCTTGTCTCCTGTTACCATCCGCCTAGACGCACAGTTCGGGACCCCTACCGAGATCCGCCGGTTTGACAATCGGCAGGAGACTATCAATTGAAGCACAAGAGCAAGGAGTTCATCATCAACACACCATTTGTTACTTCTTGAGAGTGGTGTCTCCTAGATTGGCTAGGTGTCACTTCGGAGCCTCCGACAAGATTGTGGAGTTGAACCAAGGAGTTTGTAAGGGCAAGGAGATCGCCTACTTCGTGAAGATCTACCGCTAGTGAGGCAAGTCCTTCGTGGGCGACGACCATGGTGGGATAGACAAGGTTGCTTCTTCGTGGACCCTTCATGGATGGAGCCCTCCGTGGACTCGCGCAACCGTTACCCTTCGTGGGTTGAAGTCTCCATCAACGTGGAGGTACGATAGCACCACCTATCGGAACCATGACAAAAACATCCGTGTCTCCAATTGCGTTTGAATTCTCCAAACCCTTCCCTTTACATTCTTGCAAGTTGCATGCTTTATTTCCCGCTTCCTATATAATCTTTGCATGCTTGCTTGAATTGCGTGAAGATTGCTTGACTTGCTTAAGGATAGCTAAAATCTGCCAAAGTCTAAAATTGGGAAAAGGCATAGCTTTTAATTGGTCAAGTAGTCTAATCACCCCCCTCTAGACGTACTTCAGGGTCCTACAGTTGGCTATAAGTGTATTTTTAACTCCTCTCTATCTCTTTCTTCGTACTCCCTCCGTCCCATAAGATAAGAACATTTTGACACTAGCTAGTGTAGTGTCAAAACGTTCTTATATAATGGGACACAGCGAGTACTAGTATTTATTGCATTTGCCAAGGAGTGACCTCTTCCAATGAAATGGTGTTGCTAAGTTTGCTTCATTTAATTAGCTATAGACTCAAAATTGTCTCTTCACCTAGGTACACGCGCTTAGCACCGTTTCTTCCTTGGGTCACCAAACTAGTCTCTCTCTTCTTGATTAACTTGCCACATCAGACTTTATGCGTATGTGGCAAGCTTAAGCACCTGTAGGAGCAACTAAGTACAATAGTGCGCTTTACATGGCATTTTTGCATATGTGGAGGAAAGAGAGGCAAGGAAAAAGTGGAGAAGTGGCCTCTCATGCAAGAGCCAGCCTCTACTACCACATGGTGGAGCATTGGGAGAGGCACCTGTATGGAGGTGGTCAGAATCGGAGACTCACGTCGGTCGTGGCGCCATGATTAAAATGATAATGGCAAGTCAAATCACGGGGCCCCACCTGTCCAGCAGTACCTCGCTGTCAAATCACACAACCCTACTTTTGCAACAACCTACTCCCTCGTCTTCTCGCGTCTCTGTCGAACCGACTAGGCGGAACTGCCCCGCCTACCGCGCAGGAAAAGCCCCACCCTCGACTTTTAAATACAACTACTCCCTCCGTCGAATGCGTTTGGTTGAAGGTATCGTATGAATGGGTTGGGACCATTCAATTTTTTTGGAATTGAACCATTCAATTCATGTGTTTGGCTGAATATAAGAGATGAGCTAATTATTTAAGACGGGACCACCAGTCATGCTCACATAGTCATGCATGCAAAGGGTGGCCATTTGATTCGACCGATTTGGTTGGGTGGAATGGTTCAGCATCTTCAAGGCATATTCTCTTTTTTTGGCTCGAACCATTCATGTGCTCTATTACCAAACATGTCTATTTTCTGAACGATCCCGACCCATTCATGACCACCCTTGCAACCAAACGCACGTCATCTTACGAAAACCAAATAATCCCACAATACTAAGGCGCGGTGCATTAACTTCTACCTCGTTTCTTGTTTCTTCACATATCAACCAATAAGAATCCAATGATATACTTTTTGTGACATAGTAACTCATATTTAGTTAGTCAAATGGATAACCTAGAACTACGTGCAGGCCCTATAAACCGAGACGCCTACAAATAAAAAACCGAGACGGAGAGGGTAGTTCAACATGTATCTTTTTAGATCAATATAGTCGGGATTCACCAAGGAGCAAAACCAAGTGGTAGGTTGCTCCTGTCGTGTTGGCGTAGCAACTCAAGCAGGGTCAGTCCGCACACGAAATGGCGAAACACTTAACAGGACCCCTTTGGCAGACATGTGGCTCATCCACCATCTTGTTCCACGTGCGATGCACCAAATTACAGTTTGGAGCAGCGGTTGGAATTGGAGGCACCGGTCAGAAGGCCGCTGTAGTAGAAAATGAGCGATGAGGGGTCAAATCACAAAGACCCACCTTTCCCACATTAAGCTGGACGGACAAAGCAACCATCATTTCACTCTAGCGCGCAAGAGCATAAAGAAAAGAGAAAACAATGATGCGTGCGGCAGCTACCTAGGGCACCCAAGGGTAGGGGTCTCCACTACAGATCCTGTTTTTGAAAGCGCCTCCACTACAAATCGGCCTCTCCCTCGTCCTCTTGAAGAAAACCGATGATGAGTGCGGCGGTAGGGTTTGTAGGAGTACTACGGCGTGCGGGGCCACGTCGTAGTAAACGGGTTCGAGTCGACGCCTTAAATATGTGTGGGCCGCTTGGTTTTACGGGAACGAGGCATCATTTTGGGTTCGGGGACCAGTGGAGATATATCACGTACAAAACATTGTGGACGTAGGTTCGACCGAAAGGCAATGATGCATGGGCCCTGCTTTTTGATATACCCGGGGCATCGTGAAATTTGCTACTCTACTCAAAACTAGTAAGGTACACATGTATTGAACGCATGAGATTTAGAAACCAAATTATGAATAAATACACACTATAGCATGTAAAGCTTTGAGTCATATATGCATGATGTAGATGTTCGTTTAGTTCTTATAGTTGATCTCATTCAAAATCAATTAGTTTTATAAAAATGTTAAGAGTCATGGGGTTGTGGATTGTAAATCATAAAGTAAAAAACAAATAATGGCAATTCATTTAGAAAAAAATAATCAATTATGATACAGAAGATTCTAGAACAAACGAGAAGTGCTTGTGTTTTGAGGTTTGTGCATTATGCTTAAGTTCAACCATGGAGTCTTCTAAATTGTACATGTGGCAGATTTGGTGGAATGTTGATGATATCCAATGGCCAGTAGTGCTCGGATTTTCCCATCTCTGCATTGTCGGGTTAGCTTCATCCAGCGACCATCTTTCAAAGTTACTGGCACACTATACAGTTCTTGTGCCATAGTTGCATGTTTTGGAAAAAAGCTACTACTGGGTTGTACTATCTATTTAGGAATAGAAGATGCATAAGTGGAAGTTGTAGGGAAAGAGATGACATGGAGCATCTCAATTCCTATGAGTAGGGATTGGAAAAGAGATGTCATTTGGTTCACATCATAGGAACTTTTCTATTGAATCTAGAGATGACATGTATCTCAATTCCTATGAGGAGGGATTACTAAAGAGATGTAATTCGGTTCATATCATAGGAACTTTTCTATTGAATATACGCTAATGTTTATTTTCCTTTGAAATTAAGGGAGTATAGGAATCCATTCATATGAACCAAGTGGCTCTAAAGTTTTAGAAATGATATCATGTTTATTTCCTTTGAAATGTAGAGTATATGAATCTATTCCTATGAACCAATTGGCTCTAAAGGAAAAAAATCCTATAAAAATCATATCATATAGAGTTCCTATGATATTACTCGACACTAAAGGATGGTTGAAATTGCTGCGGGTGATATGATGGTCTTTCTTTGTAGACTCCTCACCCATCTTTATAGTTACCTATCGAAGATGAATGAGATGATATATACATGGTATTCTACATGTGCAATTTGGTACATGAAAACTCGGTAAAAGTTTGCGAGGTTCTAATTTTCAATAAAGCTATATGCATTGCATTTCAGAATGGAGGGAGCATACGACATTTGCTAACACTCACGTGGAATATTTGTGTGTAGGAGGAGTGGCTGTTCTGTTAAATGACATGGCAAAACTGACACTGTCGGATGCCGATCTAACGGTTCTTATGGCGTTCGTCAGGAAAAGGCTTGTGGCGAACGTTTGTCGGATAATGATTTGGGACACATGCATTGCATTGATACGTGCCCCCCTCTCTCTCACGCACACGCACCCTCACGAGTCACGACTCTCCCGAGTCCTCTCGCAGACTCACACGTCGCACCCATCCTCTATCTGCAGGTAGACGTCATGCACATATGTGCTGTTCACACCCTACCCTCAGAACTTCTAAAAAACAAAATACGGCGCGCATATTTTATTTTAGCTCACACGTCACACACTTATACTATTACTCTTGCCGCGAACGTTCTTTGGGCATAGTATATATTGTACTCTCACGAAGAGAAGCGATGCATGCACGCACTAGTTCTCTCACACCCACTCGTGGGTACACGTAGGAGCGCATTTTTTTGAAGCCGGTACAACAAAATCGCTCCTCTATATATAAAAGCAGGAGCCTTAGCGCTTGCTTTACTAGGGTTCCTCTATTGCACTCTCTCATGCTCTCCAGATCTAAGCAAGACATAGCTGGCCACACACTCTCTCTCAACTCACGGCTGGTCACAAATCCGGCCGGACAACCTCGACCGGGGCAGGAGGTGTAGGTGCATCGTTCACGCTGTCGTCGGCGACGAGGGAGTAGACCAACGGCTGCCCGCGCGTCCCGATCAGCGGCCGTGTCGTTCTCTCCGACAGAGCGTCGGCTCGGGCGGGCCTCCGACCCCTTCTTCCTACATGCGGTATTGTGGCCAAGATGCGGCCTCCCGACGCCGTCTTTGCCACATGCCGACGACCCTCAGGTATATATTCCTTCGAAACCTGCCTTGCTCTACTGCCCCAGCTCTTCCCCCTTCGTGTGGATCCTTTTCTACTTCCGTCCGCTGTTAAAAAGCCACCTAGACTTCTACTATTTTTAGAAGTAAAGCTAGTTCATACAGTGAACTCAAAGCGTTGGTTCAAACAGGGAAGAAAGTGGGAAAGCTGTAGCATGAATCTAGGACTTGGTTCTAAGAGGAAACGGGGGAAAGTAGTAATATGTGTCACTGTTTAAATAACCGTATTTCATACTTGCACAAACAGGGATGTCTGTCTCCATATCGTTTCGGGATGTCTGTCTCCGTATCGTTTCTATCCGCGCAATCAAAGGCACACACCTCAGTTTTAGTACAACTGCGCAAAATGAGATGGCTATCCCTCGTTGCCGGCGTCTAACCTCCCGTCTTCAAGGTATCCCTACATTGGTAGTAACTAAGGTAGAATGACCAACGCAATCTAAAAGAAGCTGATTCGTACGTTTTACTTCTTGATTGCAGTGCAGGGACGAGCGAAAACAACTGCATCCTAGTCCGGGATGCACTTTCTACCAGTTCATCCATGGACCGAGGACTAGCTGGCACGGCGGCACGGCATTTTTTTGGACAGGTGCGCGCACAAGAGCATTGTGGTCTGCTTATTTCTGCAAATAGCGGTGCTTAAATTTAGTGGAATGCACAAGCATTTCAGCTGGTCAGTACACTGCATGGTTCAGTTCAGCATTCCAGCTGAGACCACAATTATAATTGGTTATTCTAGAATGAGAGAACCTAACCCTGAATGGTGGCAACAAGAAAAAACCAGAGTGAACTCCAGGAAATTTAAGCCTGCTGGGAGGCCCTTTGCTTAGAGAAGCCTTGCTTGTTTTTTCCTGATTTGTAAACCTTCTCACGACTTTGTCTTTTGCTGCGAACTAGTATATGTTTGTTATGTTCTATGAATCATTGAGATGTATAAAATTTCTTAACTTATGCTTTTCAAGATTTTTATGAAGACGAGTTTAATTGTGAGTGTTCCACATGAGCGCTGGAGTAGCGTGTGAACGTTTGGAATTTATTACATTGTGGCCTCAATTAACTGCATGAACCACTGTAACAAGATACATAGTAGTTGCTTATATGTCAGACAGCAGATTGTTGATTGTTATCTGGTTGATAGCCTAGTGCTGAAGCGAGCTAAGCCAATGTGCCGTGTTTTGCACAACTGCTTACAAGTGGGGTAGCACCAACAGTGTTTACAAGTACTTATGTATACGTCGGCGCACGGTTCCCGAACGAGTGCTCTATTTCATCAAAACACACACTGCTCGTATGATAAACCATGAGAACTTATGTCTTACCATGCCATATTCATGAAAAAACTAGTGAGGACGCATCTGTTTCGGCAACAATTACGATGGTTCTCACATGATTCACGGGCACACAAAAGTAGCTGCAGTTCCCATAGACGGGTTCAAACAGAGCACTAGCCCCAGAGGGGTCGATAACAGGCAAGGTTCGGATAATTAGACACAATCCAAACTACTATTAAACACTAGTTGGGGCAACTATTTCTTGCCTCGATCTAATTTGGGCTGGACACAAGACGGACCTTGCCATGAACATCATCGAGGACGTCCCGCAGCAGCTCAATCCTGTGAACCTTCATGAAGACAACCTTCTGGCCTTGCCACTGATAAACTTGTTTGTGGAGGCATGCCACGTCATCTTCCTGCGTAAGCTTGACAAGAACAGTATGCCTCACAAGCGAAGGAGTAGCTTTGAACTTCTTGTGCTTCAAAGACACCCTGGACAACACGCTCGACAATAGTGAGGCTGGAATACAACTCTTCATTGGTATAACATAAACGGCTTCCGAGGATCCAACAGCCTAAGAACTCTGTTTTCCCCGTGCGTATATTCAGGTCGTCCGCCTCATAACGCAGTGACATGCACAACCACACAATCCTTGTACGCATCAGGGCTCTAATTGAAACAGAAACAAATTCAATTACTTTTCAAAGATATGAACCACAAGTTATTTAAACCACTATGTATAGCATGGCATCGAAGCTAATAAAATTTTGCATTATTAATCACCACATACTTCCTTTTCTAAAAAAATCACCACATACTTAGATGAAAAACCACAATCGAGATCGGCAAAGAAGGAAATCACCTTGGGTAGCTCAGGGGGCACATCCTCGAAGGGGAAAACTGCTCTGCAGTGCCACGGGGGCTGTAACCTCAAACGGGGCGTTGACCATCTCAGTAGTGGCCGTTAGCGTATCTGGGGTTAGCTCGGTGGCTGCCTCCATCTTCGTGGAGCTCTCTGTCTCGTGGGGATCAGCCTCCCGCGTCTGCTCCAATGTCGGCAGATCTTTGCCTGGTTCTCCTTGGTCCATCATGAAACTGACGAATAATAGGAGACCACTGAAAGGAAAACACAATCGCAATGGCAATGAAACAAAAAAGAGAGTGAGGATCGGTTAATGCTTTGCAAAATTTCTTTTTTTTCTCTGATCGAAAATATACCAATATCACGGATCCGCTTACCTTCCCTTCGTTGGGAGAGAAGAACAGTGGCAGATGCAAGTGTTGCCTTTTCTTGAAGACGGTGAGGGAGAAGGGGATTCAGCGAGGAGTGAAATGATGGTTGCTTCATCAGTCAAACTTAGACTGCGGGGAGGTGGGGTTTTGTGAGACGGCGGCTCGTTACTGCCGCGCTACGACCGGGGTGACTCTCCGCCTGCATACTTCCTGCTAATTTGGTGGATGGCATTTGGGCCTGCGCACTACATGGCCCGCATGTCGGTGACAAAAGTATAACGTCATTCAGTAGAGGGAGACGTTTCAATGACCTAGGAGGAGCCAGAAGCGGTAGAGTGTCTCCACTGTACTCGTAGTAATTGTTTTTCTGGGTAGCTGTAGAGTGTCTCCATTGTACTAGTAGTAATTGTTTCTCTAGCCCAAGACAAAACAGCCAATCCACACTAGTAAATAGTAAAATCAAGTCAAAAGGCGCTACCCACACCCAGCAGACCGCCCCCTCCCCCACAAAAAAACCTGGGTGCTCTTCTTACTCCTCGCTCCCACCCACCTCATGTTAACTCGCTCCACTCGTACCCCCAAATTCCTCACCTCACTCCTACAGAAAACCCCAGCTCCCCTTCCTCACTCCCTCTGAAAACCCCAGCTCCCCTTCTTCTTCGTCAAGACTACAACTAGGCTCGTCATTCGTTACTCTGCTCAAATCCGTGAGCGCGACGCGACGCCCTCGAGGAAAATGGAGTCAGCTGACCCCAGCGCCAAGAAGATGAGGCTCCCGCCAGCGGCGACGCCTACTGTAGATCTCGCACCCGACAGCATGGGGAGAAGCGGCGATCCCGCCCCCACCGGATCCCAGGAACCTGTAGAATCTCGGGTGGACCGCATCAGCGATCTCCCGGACGCCATCCTTGGGGAGATCATCTCGCTTCTCCCCACCAAGGATTGCTGCCGCATCCAAGCCCTCTCAATTCGGTGGCGCCCTCTATGGCGCGCCGTGCCCTTTCATCTCGACTGTCGTCAGCTATCTCTCTTCAATGATTTTGAAATCCCCAGAGCCATCATCTCCTCCCACCAGGGCTCCGTTCAAAGCCTATACATCCCGTCATGCTACCTGAGCAAGTATACCATGCCCTGCATGGTGGACGCCTGGCTGAAATCCCGTGAATTCACAGAACTACAGCTGCTTGAGTTCTACTATTCCCCTGGAAATCACATACCACATACAAAATGCCATGAACTTGTGCCCTCAGCACCGATGTCCATCTCGCGGTTTTCCTCCTCTCTCCACACTGCCACCTTTGTGTTGTGCTACCTTCCAGACAATCTGGTACCAAACCTTCGACTCCCATTTCTCAAGAAACTTTCACTTGTGCGGGTTCGTATATCGGAGGCCTCACTACACAGCATCATCCACTCCAGTTGCCCTGCGCTCGAGTGCTTGGTGCTTGTTTTCACAGTTAGAATCAGTTGTCTCCAAATAAAGTCGCCTAACCTTGTAATAATTGTAATTTCTTTTGACGGAAGGCAGCTCATCATCCAAGATGCCCCTTCACTTCAAAGGTTGATCCTTGATTCTAGTTATTCACCGTTGCAAATAACCGTCCTCTCTGCGCCTAAACTGGAGACCTTGGGCGTAATACATGATCTCTGTGCTTATTTCAATATGGTGTTTGGCTCCACAGTTCTTGGTACTTTATATTATCATCTACACTTGTAACCATATGCTGCATTTTAAATTTCTGCGCATAATTTATATATCATCTTGGAGTACACATTTTGTACTAATATTATGTTCTATGCTCAATGAAGAGTTTCTCCATGGATGGCCTATCAATGGTGCTGGATTCTGTCAAGATCTTATATATCCAAATGAATAGTTTTGATCTGAACAAGATTATTGGCTTGCTGCAATGCTTTCCATGTCTGGAGAAGTTATATATAAAGGTGATAATTTCACGCACATTGGAAGCCCGTATATAGTGTACTAGAATTAACCGTTCAGCTGTTGCTCTTTCGACACTCTTATTTTAGACCTTAACTGTTTTCAATTTTCATGTCTATTTAGGCAATAGGACGGGGTAAGAAAGTTATAACCAATCGGTGGATTCCTAAACTTCTCATGAGATTCGATTGAAGACAATAACGCTAGAACGATATGTAGCCAACCGTGCGAACACAAGATTTGTCACATTCTTCCTGCTGAATACGAGGTTACTATTGTCCATCAGGCTTAAGTTTATCAGCAGCATGGTTTTGACGGATGGGTATGTCGAAGAGCAAAAAAAGGAGTTTCAGGTGGGCAAAAGAGCTTACGAGCGTGCGGGCTTCTATTTACAACATATTGTGGTCATAATCATGTAAATTTTACGATCCAGGATGTTCATTCTATGGACCTGACCGATCCATTTGACTGTGAGGGCCGAAAACAGTGCTGGAGTTAGATGTTGTTGCCTTTTTCAATCTGGGTTTTTTTGTAAACGTGATGAACAATCAACCCTCGTGCTTTTGTACAGTTTGTAAGCTGGAGTTAGATGTTCCTGCCCTTTTCAACTCGGCTGTGACTGTCATATTTTCTTTGAAACAAGGCAAATGGCTTGCCATTCGTTTAATTTAGAGTGAAATATTGTAACAAATCACAACCAAGGGAAATAACATCACTCACGCCGGCTGCTTGAGCTCACTGTGCATTACAGAAGCCAAGTGACTAGCCCCCACCACCCCCACCAGTTAACCCTCGTACTCCCCTCCGCCCGCGACTGGACCGACGCATCTTCAATGGCTCCTGTTCGTTCCGTCCGAGGCCTCGCCGTCATCCTCCGCCTTGCGGCCTTTGTTCGCTCGTCTTGCAGGCTTGCGCCGCCTCTTCTTGCGTTGCCAACATCGTCAACAACCGAGAGGAACAAGGAGATGACTGTACGTGGAGAGGATGACAGTAGGGACTCACCAGCGTCATGGCAGTACGCAAGCAAGTGCCTCTATATTACAAGCCCAAAAATATGGTTCCTCTTAATGGTTGGACATCTGGGGCTCACGCCATCATCAACGTAGTCAATAAACGAGAGAATTACACTACGAGCGGCTGACACTAGGGACCCAGCAAGTCGCGCAATTTTTTTTGAGGAACAAGCAGTTTTTTTGAGACAATGAGGAACAAGCAGTTGTTATTTATACTAGTTTTAGCGACGGATCAGGGTAACAACGGGGCTGTGGCCCGTCTAGCCAGGGTTTTATTTATGTTTACCACATCATGAGCCCAGTTGTGTTTTTTTCTTGCTGAAAATGGCTAGCCCAGTTCTATTTTTTTTAAAGAAATACCCAAACAAGGCATACTTGCTTTATCAGCCCCGCTGGGCTGCAAATGTTTCAAGACGAGGAGAATTTCATTCGGTTTGCCCAGAAATGGCCTGTACATTTTTAAGAGACATCAAACCGGGAATTAGTTTCATTTTTTTCATTACAAGATCTTAAATTCCATAGATTTTTATGCGTGGACAATTATTTTGATTTTATATTTATATAAATTATTTTTCAAAATAGTTTGATGTGAATCGATATTTCTGGATTAAAACAGTTGACCGCTTTTGAAATATGCAAAATTTCGTATACTTTTTAACCGTGGCCACAATATGGGGTGTAATGCTAACAAAAGAAGATGGGCTCAAAAAAATACCCTAAGAATTAGCAAATGGGCTGTACATTATTAGAAATAATGGCAGATGGGTTGTATGCTGTTTTCCATAGATTTGAGGCTGACTTGTGCGCCTACTACAGGTTGACGATATGCTTTCATAAAAAAGGTTGGCCTTTGCAACGCCCTGTCAACTTAGTCAACACACGAGAGCAGTGACTGTTGGATATCCATCCAACGGCTGTCGTGCTTCTTCAATCTCTGCTCTTCATGCTCCAGCCGCTCAAACAAGCGCCGGCGGGACTGCCTGCTCCCTCCTCCCGCGGCCGGCTATGCTGCCGCGCAGGCCTCACGGCCCCACCATACTCCCATCACTGGCCTAGCCATCCCTCTACTCACCCACACCTGCTGTTATTCTCCGGCAACGACAGACGAACCAGTAAACCCTCGTACTCCTCCGCGTGGGAAACAACTGCCGAGTATTCCCTGGCTCCGTGTCGTTCCCTTCCTAGGCCTCGCCGTCGTCCACCGCCCTGGTGCTCTCAGCGCGACCTGGTCAACATGGTCAATGAACGACATCCATCGGAAGTGGACTGTACATGGGGAGGCTGACAGTTGGGTCCACGGCCGCACGCAAGGAAATGCCTCCTTATTACACGCAAAATAATGATTCCTCCACCTGACAGCTAGGACCCACAGGAAGGGCCTTTGTATTTCGCGACAAAACGTTCCCCCCGCTGACAGGTCGGACCCACCAGCTATATCTTCGCCCGCAAGGAAGTACCTCCTTATTACGCCCAAAAATGAATCCCCTGCTAGCTGGGACCCACCATATTGTTGGGCTGACTTGTGGGCCTACTAGGTTGACAGGGACGGAGGGCTTTGTCAACTTAGTCAATACTCCAGTGACCGTATGATGTCCATCCAATGGCCATACGGCTTCTTCAACCTCTGGTCTTCTTGCTCCAGCCGCCCAAAGCAGCGCCGGTCGTGCCGCTTGCTCCTTCCTCCCGTGGCCGGTTGTGCTACCGCCTGCTCCTGCCTCCCGTAGCCCGGCTCCGCGTCGTCCCCTTCCTAGGCCTTGCAGTCGTCCCCTTCCTATGCCTCGCCTCGTCCACCGCCGTGGTGCTCTCGGCGCGGCGTTGTCAATGTGCTCAACGACCGACTTCCATCGGAAGAGTACTGTACGTTGAGAGGCTGATAGTTGTGTCCACGGCAGCCGCAAGGAAGTGCCTCCTTATTACGCGGAAAATAATTATTCCTCCACCTGACAGCGGGGACCCACCGGATGGGCCACCAGTATTTTGCAAAATAAGTCGTTTCCCCCTGACTGCTGGGACCCACCGGATGGGCCACCTTACTTCACGAAAAAACGTTCCCCCCGCTGTCAGCTCAGACCCACCGGAAGTGCCTCCTTATTACGCACAAAAAAATGAATACTCCCCCGGCTAGCTGGGACCCACCATGGTGGGAGGCTGTCTTGTGGGCCTACTAAGTTGACGGGGCCGAAGGGCTTTGTCAACTTAGTCAATATGAACGATTCTAGCTCCAGTGACCGTATGATGTCCATCCAACGGCCGTAGTGCTTCTTCAACCTCTGGTCTTCTTGCTCCAGCCACCCAAAGCAGCGCCGATCATGCTGCATGCTCCTGCCTCCCGTGGCCGGCTGTGCTACGACGGAGGCCTCACCGCCCCCTACTATTCCCACCGCTGGCCAGGCCCTGCGGCGACGGTAGCCTCACACCGCAGCCGAACCAGTGAACCCACGTACTCCTCTCCGCGCGGGCTTCCACTGCCGCGTCATCCCCGGCTCCGCGTCGTCCCCTTCCTAGGCCTCGTCGTCGTCCACCGCCGTGGTGCTCTCCGCGCGGCGTGGTCAACGTGGTCAAGGAACGACTTCCATCGGAAGAGTGCTGTACATGGAGAGGCTGACAACTGGGTCCACGGCGACATCCCAGTTTTTTTGTGATTTGCCAATTAAGTCGCTTTGTCAGGCCTGTTGGGCTGCAAATCTTTCAAGACAAGGAGAGCTTTTTATTCGGATGGCCGAGAAACTGGCCCATCAGTAATGAGAAATGGGCTGTACATTTTTAAAACACATCAAACCGTCAATTAGTTTCAAATAGTTTTTTTTTCATTTCAAGATTTTAAAATACAATAATTTTTATGCATGGAGAATTTGTTGGATTTTATATTGATATACATTTATTTTTAAAATCAGTTTGAATGTGAGTCGAAATTTCGGGATTAAAAACAGTTCGGACCAAGAACGTAAATATGCAAAATTTCGTAAAAAAATTTAACCGTGGCCACAGTATGGGCTGTAATGCTAACAAAAAGAATATGGGCTCCAAAAAAACCTTAAGAATTAGCAAATGGGCTATAAATTATTAGAAATAATGGCAGATGGGTTGTATGCTGTTTTCCACAGATTTGAGGCTTTCCTAAAAAAAAGGTTGACGCACAAGCAGTGACGGTTGGATGTCGATCCAACGGCCGTCGTGCTTCTTCAATCTCTGCTCTTCCTGCTCCGGCCGCTAAAACAAGCGCCAGCGGGACTGCCTGCTCCCACCTCCCTCAAGGCCGGGTCAGGCGCCAAGACAGCCTCACGGCCCCATCAGACTCCCATCGCTGGCCTAGCCATCCCTCTACTCACCCACACTGCTGTTATTCTCCGGCGACGCATTTAACCAAGAAACCCTCGCTCAACAGTACTCCCCTCCGCCAGGGAAACAAGCTGCTGAGTCTTCCTGCCTACTGTCGTTCCCTTCCTAGGCCTCGCCGTCCCACCGCCTGGTGCTCTCGGCGTGGCCTGGTCAACATGGTCAACGACCGACATGCATCTGAAGTGGACTGTACGTGGAGAGGCCGACAGCTGGGTCCACGGCCACACGCAAGGAAATGCCTCCTTATTACACGCAAAATAATGATTCGCCCACCTGACATCAGGGACCCACCGAAAGGGCCTCAGTATTTCGCGAAACAAACGTTATCACTACCGACGGCCTCGGACCCACCAGCCTATATCTTCGCACGCAAGGAAGTGCCTCCTACGCACAAAAAATGAATACCCCGTTAGCTGGGACCCAAAGATAGTGGCAGGCTGACTTGTGGGCCTACTAAGTTGACGGGACGGAGGGCTTTGTCAACTTAGTCAATATGCACGATTCTAGCTCCAAAGGACCGTGACGATGTCCATCCAACGGCCGTAGTGCTTCTTCAACCTATGGTCTTCTTGCTCCAGACGCCCAAACCAGCGCCGGTCGTGCCGCGTGCTCCTGCCTCCCGTGGCCGGCTGCGATGCGGTGGAGGCCTCACCGCCCCTACGACTCCCACCGCTGGCCAGGCCATCCCTCTACTCACCCACACCCCCTGTTATTCTGCGGCGACGGCAGCCTCACACCGCAGTGAACCAGTGAACCATCGTACTCCTCTACGCGTGGGCACCCACTGCCGCGTCTTCCCCGGCTCCGCGTCGTCCCCTTCCTAAGCCTCGCCGTCGTCCACCACCCTGGTGCTCTCGGCGCAGCGTGGTCAACATGGTCAAGGAACGGCTTCCATCGGACGTGGATTGTACGTGGAGAGGCCGACAGTTGGGTCCACGGCCGCAGCAAGGAAGTGCCTCCTTATTACGCGCAAAATAATTATTCCTCCACCTGACAGCGGGGACCCACCGGACGGGCCACCATATTTCGCGAAAAAAAACGTTTCCCCCCTGACTGCTGGGACCCACCAGCTACACCTTCGCACGCAAGGAAGTGCGTCCGGGCAAAAAAAAAACGATTCGCCCCCCTGACTGCTGGGAGCCACCAGCTACATCTTCGCACGCAAGGAAGTGCGTCCGGGAAAAAAAAACCAAAACGATTCGCCCCCCTGACTGCTGGGACCCACTAGCTACATCTTCACACGCAAGGAAGTGCCTGACAGTCGGGTCCCACCTGGTCGAAGTGTACGTAGCGTTGTCATTCTGGTTGCGAATGTGTACGTACATATATACTGGTGGATGTAGAGGCGCACACGTGTCGTAGTAGAGGCGCACACGTAGCATGTACACGTACGTACATCGGCGAGGGTGCAAGAAAGAAAATACGGCCATGTACGTACGTACGGGCAGGGTCTCTAACGCCTATCGCGCATACGTACATGGCTGAGTCGGAACGGAGAAACATCGTCGTCGTCATGTTCATGGGGAACCAACCGGCTGGGTCGGAACGGAATGCGTGGTCGTGTTCATCGGGAGGGCTTGGACGGAACAGGCGATGGAAAGGAGGCCTGGCATACCGCACAACGGAGGAAACGGCCTTGTGTTCGACCGGCCACGTTTGAAACGGGGTCCTGTTGATCGGGAGGGGCCTGGCGTACCGCAAAACGGAGGAAACGGACCTCCTACGGTCAAAACGGGGGTCCTGTTTATCGGGAGGGGTGTGGCGTACCGCAAGACGGACGAAATGGACCTCCTACGGTCGAAACGGGGGTCCTGTTGATCGGGAGGTGTGGCGTGCATCGCAAAGCAGACGAAACGGACTTGTGTTGGAGCGCCACGGTCGAAACGGGGGTGGGGAGGGGAGGGATGTGGCGTGCATAAGCAGGACTCCACAGGATACTGTTCATCACCACCGTCGACCTCCTCCAGCTTCCACGGGCTACCGTTCGACCTCCTCCAGCCTCCACGTGCTTTTGTTCATCCAGCCTCCACCGTGCGCTACTCCACCGGTTACTATTCAACCACCCCTCCACACGGGCACCCCTCCACCGTCTACTGTTCATCTAGCCCTCCACACCAGGGGTCCTGTTCAACCACCCCTCCACGACCACCCCTCCACCATCTACTGTTCATCCAGCCCTCCACACCACGGGTTCTTGTTCATCCAGAGGCAACGCCACCGCTCCTGCTCATCCAACCCCCCATAACGCTCCTTTATTTCATCCTGAGGCAGCATCTATCCGCTTGATTAGCAGTGAGTAGCGAAGCGAATCGCTCCATCAGGTTCGATTAACAGCCATCGATCGATCTCTCGGGTTCAAGAACGCCAGTAGCTCGCAAAGGCAATCCGCCGGGTTCGATTAGATCCCAACGCCTCGCTGGGCTTGATTAGAGCCAACGCCTCGCACACACGCTGCACAGACGTACGAGAGAAACGCTGCATCGCTCGCCCCCGACCTCCCACCGTAACTGCAACTCCCGAAATTTTCCTCCCCTCGCTTCTACCACGGTTTTTTCCGTCATGGACGGCCCAAAGAATGTCATGCAGCTGCGTCTCCGGCCCGGCCAGGATGAAAAGCCCATTTTCTGTCATGATTTTTTGTCATAGAAGTAGGAGCCCACCACATCTATGATGATACCGGGTTTTGTCACAATTATCGTCATAGAAGTGTCATATGTATGACAGAATTTTTTTTCATTCGGTCGAAAAGGTCATGGATGTGTCTTTTTTTGTAGTGTAGGCTTCGAGAGAGAGAGAGAGAGTGTGTTTTGTTGTTTTTTAGTGTCTCTTGCTTCTGTTTGCTACAATATTTATGCTTGTGTGTGAGATACGTCTATGATCATGTGGTGGATCATACTTTCCTTTATTGTGCTATGGTTGAATGATGATATCTCTTATATCTTGTGTATGATCTATCATATTTGTCTTGGTGATGAGTGCATGTCATGTATGTTCTGTCATTTTGAGCGCTCCACCAAGATGTATGTGACATGGAAGAGTAACCCATGAGCCTAATTGATTGTGCATTTGCATTCAAAAACAAATCATAATTAATGCACAAATTTAGTGGGAGATCTTGCTTATCACATACTTCTCAAAGCGACGATATATTTCATTCTTATTAGACTTTGTCAAATCTTTGATCTATATGTTGTCCTCAATTACCAAAAAGGGGGATATTAACAGTGCAACTAATCCCTGGGTGGTTTTGGTAATTCTTCACAACATATAGCTCACTGAACTAATATTCTTTCAAGATAATCATTTCAGAAAGCTCAATGATTGACATGGCATGGACTAAGAGATGTGGACCCCTCAAAATGCTAAGGACAAATATTGGCAACAACTCAATACTCCACATTTTCTTTTTAGTTATCCAAGATCACATTGAGTCCATAGGAAAAGCCAATACTACTAAAAGGGGATGAGGTGTTGCTTAATTGCTTGCTTGCTAAAAATGCTTAGTGATATGCTCCAAAATCCCTCAACCACTTTCTCGTTTCCACATATGTCCTAAACCTAAAGTCAAACTCGGCCCCACCGATTTGATCTATCCGGCGCCACCGAGTTCACTTGACATAGCCACTGCCGGAAACCCTAATCAGTTCGGTCTCACCGATAGGTATCTCAGTCTGACCGAGATGGGATTGCAAACTCTCTATTTCCCTTCGTAACGTTTCGGCCTCACCGAAATGAGCGATTGGTCCCACCAAGGTCGCAGTGCAAACTCTCTATTTCCTTTTCGTAACATTTCGGTCTCACCGAAATGAGCGATCTGTCCCACCGAGTTTGCCTGGCCAAGTCTCTGTTTGCTTATTACTGAAATAGGTCTCACCGAGTTCATGTGATCGGTCTCACCGAGATGAGGTTTCTCCCTAACCCTAGCACATCGGTCCCACCAATTTGATCATGTCGGTCCCACCGAAAAGCCTAACATTCACATTTTGAACCAGGCCGGTCTCACCGAGTTTGGTAAATTGTGTGTAACTGTTAGATTTTGTGTGGAGGCTATATATACTCCTCTACCCCCTCTCCATTTGAGAGAGAGAGATCCATCAGAACGTGCCTACACTTCCAGCATTAATTTTCTGAGAGAGAACCACCTACTCTGTGTTGAGACCAAGACATTCCAATCCAACCACAAGAATCTTGATCTCTAGCCTTCCCCAAGTTGCTTTCCACTCAAATCATCTTTCCACCATAGCCAAAACTATGAGAGAGAGTTGAGTGTTGGGGAGACTATCATTTGAAGCACAAGAGCAAGGAGTTCATCATCAACACACCATCTATTACCTTTTGGAGAGTGGCGTCTCCTAGATTGGTTAGGTGTCACTTGGGAGCCTCCATCACGATTGTGGAGTTGAACCAAGGAGTTTGTAAGGGCAAGGAGATCGCCTACTTCGTGAAGATCTACCCAAGTGAGGCAAGTCCTTCGTGGGCGATGGCCATGGTGGGATAGACAAGGTTGCTTCTTCATGGACCCTTCATGGGTGGAGCGCTCCATGGACTCGCGCAACCGTTACCCTTCGTGGGTTGAAGTCTACATCAATGTGGATGTATGATAGCACCACCTATCGGAACCACGCCAAAAATATCTGTGTCTACACTGCGTTTGCTCCCTCCAAACTCCTCCCCTTTAACTTCATATGCAATGATTTACATTCCGCTGCTATACTCTTAGAATTGCATGTGTAGGTTG
Source organism: Aegilops bicornis (assembly GCA_021605145.1). Classification (NCBI taxonomy): domain Eukaryota; kingdom Viridiplantae; phylum Streptophyta; class Magnoliopsida; order Poales; family Poaceae; genus Aegilops; species Aegilops bicornis. Next base: position 33,260,330 of record CM038670.1, read on the forward strand.
ATTGCTTGACTTTTGTTAAGTTGCTAAAATCTTCCAAGACTTAAAATTCGGAAAAGGCTAGATTTTTATTTGGTCAAGTAGTCTAATCACCCCCCTCTAGACATACTTTCGATCCTACAGATGGTTGTTAGAAGAATGAGGGGATTTCCGGAGCATCCCCAAGCTTAGTTGCTTGGTTCTCCTTGAATAATAACTTGGGGTGCCATGGGGCATCCCCAAGCTTAGGCTCTTTTTACTGCTTATTCCTTCGTCCATCGTGATCTGAACCAAAACTTGAAAACTTTAATCACACAAAACTCAACAAAACCCTCGTGAGATCCGTTAGTATAAAAAAGAAAATCACCACTCTAAGTACTATTGCAGACCCACTGTCGTGGTTTTGTCACGGCAGATGTCCTCGTGAAAGGACTTAGTCGTGGAGCCATCGCTACGGGTTAACTTGAAGGGGTTAAAGCGGACGCAAGGACACAAGAGTTATACTAGTTCGGCCCCTTCGATGAAGGTAAAAGCCTACGTCTAGTTGTGATGGGATTTATGTGGTCTCGATGACTAGGGAGCAAATAAGCTTCGCCTAGGCCTCGAGTTGTTGTTTGTCTGTCTTTGAACCGTCCCGGGTCGTCCCCTTATATACACGGGTGACGCCCGTCGGTTCAGAGAGTCCCAATCTCCGGTTCATACTCGTATCCAGGTTGGTCTCTCTCTATTCCTAACTTACAATACAAGTTTACATACCAGGCCGGTTTACGGCTACAGGTTCTAAACTGATTACAGGCCTTGGGCCCTTACTTTCATGCTTGGGCTTTTACACTGTTGAACTACTGATGAAGTTAACCCGGCCCAGATAGGCCGGTTTACGCCCAGTAGTAATTCCCCAACATTAGGCCCCAGATTGATTTGAACAGGTTCATGTCAATCCTTGATAAAAACCTTCATCTTCAATATCTTCTTGTAATTGTTGAACCGCCGTGATGTCACCTTCTCTGGTTGCTGTAAACCGGCATGACGTCCCCATAAAGATAGCATTCATGATACCTTATTTGTTTAACAGATCCGCAATAACCGAGGCGACAGCTCTGCTTCCCAGATTTGTGGTTCCTTGATTCACGCTACCGACAGGTCTCTTGCCTTATAAATAGGACCGAAGGGTCATTCCTTTTCTCCCTCCGTCCCCTTTCTCTTCGTCTTCCTCGTCGCTAGCCTCGGAGCTCCGCCGCCGCCATCGACCTCTGCACCGTCTTGAGCCGCTGCATCAACCTGAACGCACCAGAGAAACGCAGCAATCTTCCGCATCTCCTCAACTCTGGTAGGTCCTCAGTTCCCCTCGACCTAGATTCGTTCTAGGGTTTCTTGTTCTTGCAGTGCTCCATTAACTATTCATGCTCATACCAGACTCCTGGATAGATCTGTGACACCTTGCTCTGATTAGTAGTAGCTTTTAGCATCCGCCTGTAGTCTCGTGCTCACGTCCATAGATCTCGCACATCATCTCCTGCTCATTGCGTCAATACTGCTCGCTTTATTCTTTTTGGATATTTTTCTTCTTTCTCGATCCGGCTTCAGATCCTTCGTTGTAGAGAAATCTTATAAACCTGTTTCTGCACACTTAGCCGCTCGCAACCTCAATTGTTTTCAATATTTAGACCAGCGGTTTAACTTAACATAGAAAAATTAAATAAACCGGTATACACCATTAGTCCCCTTGTTGAACCGCTGTAACTCCTTAACGGACAATCGCCGCTTCATCGAACTCCGGTTTAGATGTAGTTGTCTCGATTTAGCATTGTACACGGTTCTCTCTTTGTCCCAACACATTTCTTGAACTGGATTTATATTTTTTGTAGATGGCCAAACAAGTATATGAGTGCAACTAGGCTCCTTCCCGTGTCACGAAACTCAATTAAACAATCTGGTCTGACCGGCGCTTTAAGCAAAGAAAGATACTATCCATTGGAGGGTTCCTGGCAAAGAATGTCCACCCACGCCTCAAGAAGGAGAGGTTGTAGTTTTCGCAGATCACTTAGCCCGAGGTTTCAACCCGCCCGGTTCAAAATTTTACCGGGATGTGTTAGCCAATTTTCAACTCCGTCCGCAAGATACGGGCCCCAATTCTGTTACCAATATTTGTCACTTCCAAGTGCTCTATGAGGCATACTTTCAAGAAGAACCCATAGTTGAACTGTTTAGAGACTGCTTCCATCTAAACCGCCGCACATAATTCACTGACGGGCCCAATACAGAATTGGGTGGTGTGGCGATTCAAAAAAGAAAGGAGGTCACTTATCCTCATGTCAAATCACAGCAGCCACCCCAAGGAATGGAATCAAACATGGTTCTATTGCAGAGACTCTTCTCCTGCCAATGAGAATCCTTTGCCCGGTTTTCGTCCGGAGCGACTCAGTAATACACATGCCTTTCCACAAAGATTAACCACCACTGAGAGAAGTAAATACGCTCCTCAACTCTCCAAGCTCAGAGCCTTCATGGCCAATGGTTTAACCGGAATTGATCTCGCACGCTGTTGGATATCATGGAGCATACTGCCCCTCTCCCAGCGCTCCGGTTTAATGTGTGAGTACACTGGTAGCGTCAACGATCCCCTCCGACATGTTAATATCCAGCTTACCGATGATGAGGTCACCGAGGCTGTGAAGAAAATTTTGAACGAACCGGAACACCTCTGTGCCCGAACCGGTCTGCTCCCCTTCCGTGCTACCAACAAACCACCATCTGTAAGACTTCTGACTGTTTTTTACTGAATATATTACTGCCATTTCCGGTATCACTTTTAACATCAACTCCTGCTTAATCAGGGTGATGATCCATTCTGAGCAAGAAACGTCCACAAGAGAAACCAGAGAAGCCAGACAAACCGGAAAAACCAATCCGGCAAAAGACCAAAGTTGTCAAGAAGACTGCTCATAAGAGGAAAACCACTGCATCTTCTGATCCGGCTGTGGATGACGATGTGGGTAATCCGGACCTTGAGGTAGAACTTGATTCGCTTGGCTTACTTTTCATACGCCTAATTAATGATGATATTTGTCGGGATGATCTGAAACCAAGAATGCTTGATTTTGTAGAGGTATCTTTTCTCTCCTCTGACTCAAATAATATGACTTCACTAAAAATCCGTCGGGCAAACCGTAAAATTAAATTTTCTCATCCCCATGCTTACTCGGATCACAAAATTCTTATTAAGACTCAAAAACATGAAGTTCGGCCAGACAACTCAAGACAAATGCCGTGTAGTTACCTCCGCCGGTTTACCGAACAGTCCGGTTCGGAACGCTGCTCGAGGTCTCTAATTTGCTTATCAGTGCTTGTCCTAAAGCAGGCTGTTTTTGTCAACCCCTTAATCCATCTGACTCCGATTATCAGGTCACTTCCCATTCCTCATCTGGCGAGTCATCAGCTACTCAGCTGCCACCACTTAAAACGGTGCTTGGGTAAGTTATGCATTTCATATTGTTTCTACTGCATCATTGTGTAGTATATGCCGTATTTGACTGCTATTGTGCCTTTTCAGGGCCAAGCCTAGGCCGAGCAAAAAGGCTCGTGCGATAAAACGGCCGATTTAAGAGATCGCCTTCAACCGGACAAATACCCCAAATCTTGAAGCGGCTATTTGTGAAGATACGCCCAATGATCCGCCACTGCAGGATGTCGATTTTGTTGCTGTGGAAAGGCCTGTTGACACCTCCTGTCCTGCTGACCAGCCCAGAAGCCCAACCCGGATTGAAAAATCCACCAGTCCAATCCGGCCTGCTGACAAACCGATTGTCCCTGGTCAAACCGGCGATACCAAGGACGATGACGTTGTGATTACTGGCTTTGGCCACAGCGAACCGGGTAATCCGGCCGCTTTATCCAAACATTCTGCCAAAGAAGAATTTGCCACTATGAGCAAGGGCAAGTGGGATGTTGATCGGCAACTTACGCTGCTCTGAACCCCCAAGACCTTCATTACGGCTACTTGAACGGCTGTATACCAGCCGTGATTATGAAGCTGGCTTTGGTGAAGATGATGAAAGAAAAATTCGAGGTAACCTCCATGTTCTTTTCCTGCTTGGATACTTCAATTTTTGTTAACTCTCCTAGCCCCCAAGGGCCGGTTCAACTTAGTGTAGTTAAACCGGGACTTAACATAAACTCAATGCTTCAGAATCCACTGATGTAGCCTCAAGGGCGGCTCAACTTAGTATAGTTAAACCGGGACTGTAATTTATATCGCCGCATCAGAACATGTTCGAGCAAATAGCCATTAGACCCCAAGTGCCAAGTTGAATACCTGTATTGAGATTGGGACTTTGTGATTTTATTGGCAGATGAAGATCAAATATGCATTAGCCCCCAAGTGCCAAGTGTATGACTGGTTATGCACTTGGGACTTGTAATGAAGATATTAACATACTCCCTTTTTGTTGCAGAGTGAGATACGCCAAGAAGCCTCACAAATCAGTGATCTTCAAGAAAATCTAAAATCTCAACAAGCAAAAACCTCCAAGGCCAAGGATGAGCTGAAAACCGCCTTGACTACTATGGAGCAGCTCAAGGAGTGGTTCAAGTCTGAGCGGGCCGGCTGGGATACTGAAAAAGGCCGCTTTAACCAAAAAGGTTGAAAATGCTTAAGCTGCCCTTAAACCGGTGGTATATGAGCTGACCAACGTGAAGCGGCAAGTGCATGCCATGACTGCTGCCATCTTTGGTAAGCTTCCTTTGGCTTCTGTGATAACTTGGCCTTCTTATGATAAGTCCGGTTTGTGATTTCTCTTGTAATGCTGTAGGCACACACATTGGTCACTTGGGGTCAGATATTCGGATGAAATTGGAAGCTGCCTACACTTTAATCGTACAGCTGTACACTGGAGCGCAGCGGATCATCTCCACTACATCACATAACAATCCAGCACCCTCCTTAATTCAAGACACTCTTAGGAGGTTTTCAATGCTTCCCGCCCAGGTTGAAGAGCTGAAGAAATCTGCTGCTCGAACCGGTGCCATTAACGCCTTAATCCGGGCAAAAGCATGGGTGCCAGATTTCGATCCTGTTGAGGCAACTCAGGGCTATCCCAGTCTGAAGGAAGACGGTTCAGACTTCAACGAAGATGACCTGAGAGTGATAAACCGGGCGGTGCGCCCTCTGGCTTGACAATTGGCCGAAGAGGCAAACTTGTCGCAGTATCAAGCTCAATACGACGATCAGAACAAACGAGTAGCTGCACCTATTCCCGAAGCGGAGAACCTGATCCCTCCGATCCGTAAGCATACTTACGCTCCTGATATTGAACCATCTTCCCTGATCCGTGAGGAGGCTGTCTTTCAAGCTTTAATGGGAATCGACTAGACCACTGTTGACTTCCAGCCGCTGGGTAGAGATGAAGAAGCTGAGGCGGCGCAGGACGAACCACAACCATCAGACCGGGGCGGCGAGCAAACATGAACCGGAAGCCGGTTTAAATAGCTGCTTCATTATATTCCGCCAAGAAAACAATGATCTTATTTGGGCACCATGTTGCCTTGTAATAGGATAGCCAATACTTATGCTTTTAATATGCCTCCGTGCATGGGTGCTGATACTTTTGCTTGAATGATCGAAACCTTCTATCTATATTGCCTGCAGTCACAAAATCTTAAACCGCCATGGCGGTTTGTGCCGCCAGCCGGCTTGTGACGTTCATATATATATGAAATGAAATATTGAGGTATATAATCAAAATTTGTGATACAAAATACCTGCCATCGCTGGGCATAAAGTTGGCTTAGCCAATCTTGAAGCGGAGGTTGTATAAACCCTTACCGTCAAAGGAGAAAACAGCTCCTGTGTTTATAATGCCGGTTTACCTTGTAAACCGTGCCGGGTCATGACAAGCCCCCTGTTACTCCATAATGGGATGTTAACAGAAAAAAAGTCAAACCGGAAAAATTATCTCCGGATAAAAATTGGACCGAATTCCGTCAATTGACATTTTGAACCGGTTTAAAAATGTTATCGGTTTAAGAAACGCAACAAAAATTAAATAATAGTTTATGAAAAAACATGGAAGCCAAGGCAATGATAAACCGTTTGCAAAAAAGAGGCTTTACTGAGCCGATCAGACGGTGTTACCATGGTCGGACACGACCAAGCTCCCTATAAGGTGTAGCCATGGTTCAAGTCAGCCAGGTCCCCAACTGAAACCGTGGCATTATGCCGATCAAGTGGCGTGGCAATGGTTCGGGTTCGACCAAGCCCCCAAGTGACTCTATGGCCTTAGGCCGATCAAGTGGCGTGACTGGTTCAGGCTTGACCATGTCCCCAAGTGATCTGGTGGCTTTCGCCTATCAAAATGTGTTGCATTGGTTCGGACGCGACCAAGCCCCCAAGTGATATCATAAAGATTTTGGAAAGCAAACTCAGGGGGTAAACCGGAGGCCGCTTTAAGACCGAACAACTCCATGTAACCACGCATGATGTAACAGAACAGATACCCCGCTTTAGCTGAGGCTCCGGTTTATTACTTTTTTCATAATATATACACTGTCCTAATATGTACATAAGTAGAGCCGATGGCTCAGGTATAATAAGGACGAAGATGACCTTGTTCCACGGCCTGTTGGTCTCCTCCTCTAACGCGCGTGAGTCTTTATGCTCTCGAATATTGATCAGATAGTACGACCCGTTGTGCAGATTCTTGCTGACCACGAAAGGTCCCTCCCAAGGTGGGGATAATTTGTGCATATCAGTCTGGTCTTGCATGAGCCGAAGCACCAAATCTCCTTCTTGAAAAGTTCTGGTTCTGACCCGGCGACTATGATAACGACGAAGATCCTGTTGGTAAATCGCCGAGCGGGCAGCTGCTATGTCACGCTCCTCATCCAACCGGTCCAAAGCGTCTTGCCGTGCCGTCTCGTTGTCCGCTTCAACATAAGCTGCCACACGAGGTGAGTCATGACAGATGTCACTGGGGAGAACCGCCTCCGCTCCATAGACCATAAAGAACGGTGTGTATCCCGTGGATCTGTTAGGCGTAGTGTTTATACTCCATAACATAGACGGTAGCTCTTCTACCCAACAACCCGGTGTCCTCTGCAGAGGGACCATAAGTCGGGGCTTGATGCCTCTCAAGATCTCTTGATTAGCCCTTTTTGCTTGACCATTGGACTGTGGGTGGGCTACTGAAGAAACGTCAAGCCGGATGTGCTCACGTTCGCAGAACTCTTTCATGGCACCTTTGGACAAATTGGTACCATTATCTGTGATGATACTGTGTGGAAAGCCAAACCAGAAAATCACCTTTTTGATAAACTGAACCGCCGTGGCTGCGTCACACTTGCTAACAGGTTCTGCCTCTACCCATTTTGTAAACTTGTCGACCGCCACCAGTAGGTGGGTCTTCTTGTCCTTGGACCTTTTGAAAGGCCCAACCATATCCAGCCCCCAGGTTGCAAACGGCCAAGTAATTGGAATCATCCTCAATTTTTGGGCTGGCACATGAGCACGTCTGGAGAACTTTTGGCAACCATCACATCGTCTGACCAGATCTTCCGCATCAGCATGAGCAGTCAACCAATAGAAACCGTGGCGGAACGCTTCAGCCACCAAGTATTTTGAACCGGCGTGGTGACCACAATCTCGCTTCGTGGATCTCACGCAATATTTCACAGCCTTTCTCGGGGACACAGCGTTGAAACGCATACGACACGCTGCAATGATGCAATTCGCCATTAACAATGGTCATAGACTTAGATCGCGGACTATCTGCCGGGCCAACGTCTCATCTTACGGTAACTTCGCCCCGGTTCATGTACGCCAAGATAAGGAAGCGTCAATCCGGAGTGACATGAAGAGCTGCCACCAATTGAGCCTCCGGATCAGGAATAGCCAAATCCGCTTCACCAGGGAGCTTGACCGACGGGTTGTGCAGCACGTCCAGAAAAACATTGGGCGGGACCGATTTACGTTGAGAGCCCAACCGGCTTAAAGCGTCGCCGCTTCATTCTTCCGACGGTCCACGTGGTCCACACGATAGCCCTTGAAATGATCTGCGACAATATCCACCTCACGACGATATGCAGCCATGAGTGGGTCCATTGAATCCCAAGTGCCCGACACCTGTTGAGCCACTAGGTCCGAATCACCGAAGCACTAAACCCGGCTCAGATTCATCTCCCTAGCCATCTGGAGACCATGGAGCAAGGCTTCATACTCAGCTGCATTGTTAGTACAAGGGAACATTAAGCGGAGAACGTAACAAAACTTGTCACCTCGTGGGGAAGTTAATACGACTCCAGCCCCCGAGCCCTCCAATTGCCCGGATCCGTCAAAATGGATGGTCCAATATGTGTGATCCGGCTTTTCTTCAGGTGCTTGCAACTCCGTCCAATCATTAATGAAATCCACAAGTGCTTGAGACTTCACCGCCGTCCGAGGCACGTACTTCACACCGTGCGGCCCAAGCTCTATAGCCCACTTGGCAATCCGGCCAGTCGCTTCCCGGTTTTGTATGATATCGCCTAAAGGCGAAGCCCGACCACCGTGATGGGGTGCCCTTGGAAATACTGCTTGACTTCCGGCTTGCCATGAAAACTCCATATACCAGCCGCCAATGCGGATACCTCTGCTTAGATTCGATAAGTACCTCGCTGATGTAGTAAACCGGACGTTGAACCGGATGCTCCTTCCCTGCCTCCTTCCGCTCCACCACAATGGCCACGCTGACCGCCCTGGCATTAGCGGAAACATATAGCAGAAGCGGCTCCTTGTCAATGGGAGCGGCGAGCACATGCGGGTTGGCCAATTGCCGCTTTAAGTCCTCCAACGCTTCATCGGCGGCCGGACTCTGCACAAACTGATCATCTTTTTCAAAGCATCTCGGTACAAAGGGATGGCCTTCTCTCGAGGCGGCCGATAAACCAAACGGCGGCAATCCGCCCGCCAACGCTGGACATCGTTAATACACTTCGGTTTAGCCAGGGAGGTAATAGCCGTAATCTTCTCCGGATTAGCTTCAATTCCCTGTTGGACACGAAAACCCAATAACTTGCTGCCGAACACCAAAGACGCATTTGGCGTTGAGCATCATCTTGTAAACCCGCAGGTTGTCAAAGGTTTCCTTCAAATCGTCAATCAGTGTCTCCTTCTCCCTTGACTTGACCACAATATCATCAACATAGGCGTGCACATTACGGCCGATCTGTTTATGCAGGCAATTCTGTACACAATGTTGATAAGTTGCTTGGGCGCTCTTGAGCCCAAAAGGCATAGATACATAGCAGAAGGCTCCAAAGGGAGTGATAAACGCCGTCTTCTCCTGGTCCTTAACTGCCATCTTGGTCTGATGATACCCAGAATATGCATCCAAAAAGCTCAAACGCTCACAACCCACAGTGGCATCAATAGTCTAGTCAATGCGGGGGAGGGCAAAAGGATCTGCTGGACAAGCCTTGTTAAGATCTGTGTAATTCACACACATGCGCCAAGTGTTGTTTTTCTTAAGAACCAGCACCGGATTAGCAAGCCACTCTGGATGGAAGACTTCAACGATAAAACCAGCTGCTAGGAGCCTGGCCACCTCCTCTCCAATGGCCTTGCGCCTTTCTTCGTTAAACCGGCGGAGAAACTGCTTCACCGGTTTGTACTTGGGATCAACATTAAGAGTGTGATCGACAAGTTGCCTCGGTACACCGGCATGTCGGAAGGCTTCCATGCAAAATGTCGCGATTCTCACGGATGAACTCGATGAGCGCTTTCCTATTTCGGATCCAAGTTGGCACCGATGCTTGAACTGCTTGGACGAATCGCCAGAACGCAGAAGTCAACAAGCTTAATCTCAGCTGCTGATTTGAATTTCAGGGCCGGATCATGCTCTGTAGTTGGCTTCTTCAATGGAGTCATGTCCGCCGGATCAACATTGTCCTTATAGTACTTCAGTTCCTCGGTGGCACAAACCGACTCTGCGTAAGCCGCATCTCCTTCCTCGCACTCCAAAGAGATCTTGCGGCTCCCATGAACCGTTATTGTCCCCTTGTGACCCGGCATCTTGAGCTGCAAATAGATATAACAAGGCCGTGCCATGAACTTGGCATAAGCCGGTCGCCCGAACAGGACATGATATGGACTTTGGATTTTTACCACTTCAAACATCAATGTTTCCGATCTGGAGTCATATTCATGACTAAAGGCCACTTCCAGAGCTATTTGACCAACAGGATATGCTGACTTGCCAGGTACCACACCATGGAACCTTTGTATTGGACGGTTTGAGATGTTTATCCGTTAGCCCCATACGACGGAAGGTCTCATAGTATAGGATGTTAATGCTGCTCCCTCCATCCATGAGTACCTTGGTGAACTTATAACCCCCCACCTGAGGTGCCACCACCAGGGCTAGCTGACCCGGATTGTCGACCCGGGGAGGATGATCCTCTCTACTCCATATGATGGGCTGCTCCGACCAGCGTAGGTAATGGGGCACGGCCGGTTCAACAGCGTTGACTGCCCGCTTCTGAACCTTCCGGTCTCGCTTTCTAAGCTAGTGGTGAAGACATGGTACTGCCCACTATTCAACTGCTTTGGGTTGCTCTGATAACCCGACTGTTGCTGCTGCTGGTTGTAACCACCTTGGTTATTCCGATTGTTACGATTGTTATGTCCGCCGGATTACCATTAAATCCTGAACCGGAATTTCCGCCACCGTAACCCGGCCGGATCCTGAACCGCCGCGGAACCTTGATCATACCGGAAAGCATTAGAACTCTTGAACTCCTGCATAATGTAGCAATCCTTCCAGAGGTGGTTTCTTTGGCGTCTCCTTCGTCCGTGCTTGACAGGGTTGATTCAATAGATAGTTCAAGCGGTCCGGATTGGGATTAGGCGCTCCACTTCGATTCGGCTGTTTACCCTTGCGCCGCTGGCCCTTGTCCTGCGCGTTGGTGTTAGCTACGAAGTCCATGTTGCCATTCGCTTTACGCTTGCCCCCACCATTACCTGCCGAGTGATGTTGCTGGCCCTTGGAGTTGCTGTTCTTCCTTCCCTTCCCTGTCTCGTCATTGTAAGACTCGGGATCCTTGGTACTATCAGAATCAGCATACTTCACTAAAGCGCCCATGAGAGTGCCCATGTCATTACAAAACCGCTTCATGCGCCTCTAACTTCAACTTTAAAGGCTTAAACCGCGGTTGCCCTCCGTGGTTAAGATCGCAGAGTCGGCGTTGATCCGGTCCGACGAGTGCAAGATTTCAAACGTGGGCGTACCCAATGGGTTGTTGACTCTTCCTCGGACACAAGCCGCCAAGTCCACTACGGACATGGGCTGCTTACAGGTATCTTTGAAATTCTGGATAAACCGGGTCCGCAACTGGGCCCATGAATTGATAGAATTCTGGATAAACCAAGTACGGGCCATGCCTTCAAGCATCATGGTGAAGTACTTTGCACACGCGGCCTCATCCACATCCAGCATCTCCATGGCCATCTCATAACTTTCTATCCATGCTTCTGGAGCTAAATCGGCAGTGTAATTTGGCACCTTGCACGGACCCTTGAAGTCTTTGGGCAAGCGCACATTGCGTAAAGCGGGGACGAGGCAAGGCACCCCCAACGAGCTAGAGGTGACCCCAGGCTCGACCGAGATGGTCGAACGAACCGGCGTAAGCTGATAAGCCTGATGTTGTGCTGCTAACTCGGCCTCCCTGCGTCCTCGGGCCCGGTCCACCACCTCCTAGGCGTTATCGACGCCACCTGCCGGGTTGTTGCCACGGGGCGCACCATGCCGTGCATTACTTGATACGGCCGGTTCATCCACGTGCCTGCTATAGCTCCGGCTTGGGCGGGGTAGAGTGGATCCCGTCGCGGCTGTACGAATACGCTTCTTGTTGGACCAAAGCTGTCCTAAGGAGCTCCTTGACCCGGCGCGTCTCTACTACCTGTGGTGAATCACCTTCAATTGGAATAGCCTCCAGCCGTGCCGCAGTTGCAACAAGGTTATCCATCGGGTTGGAGTAGTGACCCGGAGGTGTTTGCACAGCCTGAGGCGCACTGGCATTGTGGCGAGGTAGATCTATTAAGCGGGGCTGGACTAGCGCGCCCGTCCCAGGTGCTTCCGCCCGGTTTACCACCGGCGGATTACTGGTTCCCGCTCCGGGGGTGTTGAAGAGGTCTCTTCCTTCGAAAACTGAAGGCAAACGGGATCTATATTTCCTTTTCATGACTTCATGTGACGCGTTCTGATCCAACATGAGCCTATAAGCCTGTGCATCTAAAGCGGCCCGCTCTGCCGTCATCCTGGCGTCTGCAGCTGCTAGATCCTCTTTAGCCTGAGTGATTTGTTCCTTAACCTTAGCGATGTCCGCGTTATGAGCGTCCTGGTCCGCCGGGTTAACCTCTGCCATGAGCGCAGCCAACACATCGAACAGATCTGATAAAACTTGAGCCGGCGGGCGCACAGGGCCTCCTGCCCCGGCAACCGTCGCCGCTATTGAACCGGCAATCATTGCCGCAGCGGTTGAAGAGTGAAGCACTGCTTGTGTACCGGCCATGAATATTCCAACCCGGTTGGGCAGATCGGAGGGGTCCGGAATACTGTCTCCATCGAAACAGCCCCCAATCCGGCCATCCTGTAGCTGATATAGATATTCAGTTTCTCCGGTCGACGACCCGTCGTCAGAGTAGACGACGGTCTCGCCACCAGACTCTGATCCGTCCTCATAACTTCCTCCATTGATGACTCCCACAAAGGCACGCTTCACGGCCGGTTCAACCTGGGCAGATCTCGTACGCTGAGCCGTCTCGACGAGGTCGGTGCAGATGTCCGGCTCAAGCCCTGGTTCACCAATCTTGCCGATGAAAATGTGTATGCCACCAAAGGGGACCCGGTACCTGTACTCAATCGAGCCGGCCTCGGGGCCCCAGCTTGCATCGTCGATGTAGAGCTTGTCGCGACGACTCTTGGTCATCCGGCCCATAGCATAGCCTTCGAGTCCTTCGAACTTTCCCTCCAATATCATCAAATCATCATGCGATAGCCCCACGGTGGGCGCCAGCTGTCGTGGTTTTGTCACGGCAGATGTCCTTGTGAAAGGACTTAGTCGTGGAGCCATCGCTACGAGTTAACTTGAAGGGGTTAAAGCGGACCCAAGGACACAAGAGTTATACTAGTTCGGCCCCTTCGATGAAGGTAAAAGCCTACGTCTAGTTGTGATGGGATTTATGTGGTCTCAATGACTAGGGAGCAAATAAGCTTCGCCTAGGCCTCGAGTTGTTGTTTGTCTGTATTTGAACCGTCCTGGGTCGTCCCCTTATATACATGGGTGACACCCGTCGGTTCAGAGAGTCCCAATCTTCGGTTCATACTCGTATCCGGGTTGGTCTCTCTCTATTCCTAACTTAGAATACAAGTTTACATACCAGGCCGGTTTACGGCTACAGGTTCTAAACCGACTACAGGCCTTGGGCCCTTACTTTCATGCTTGGGCTTTTACACCGTTGAACTACTGATGAAGTTAACCCGGCCCAGATAGGCCGGTTTACGCCCAGTAGTAATATCTCCAACACCCACTCTATGTATTCTAACTTTAGCATGGCTTATACCCCTGATACAATCCATAGATTCGTCAAAATAAGCACACAATGCAAAGAAAACAGAATCTGTAAAGACATAATAGTCTGTGGTAATCTGGAAACTTCGTATACTTCTGTAACTCCAAAAATTCTGAAAAATTAGGAAAACGTAAGAAATTTGTACATCAATATTGTGAAAAAAATTCGGAATTTTATCTCGCTTCTGTGATTTTAGAAAATTGTACTACTGCATGCAAATTTTTCTGTTTTTAAACAAGATCAAATAAACTATCACCCAACATGATCCCAAAGGCTCTACTTGTAAAAAACACTAATTAAAACATAAAAAACACAATCATAAAAGTAGCATAATTGTGTAAATACTCAAGAACATAAAGAAAAGGCAATTTTTTTATTCATTGGGTTGCCTCGCAACGAGCGCTATTGTTTTATGCCCCTAGCTAGGCATAATGCATAGATTCAAGTAATGTCATCTTCTTATTTTCTATAGATGTGTTCTTGTAAGGAGGTTCTACAAAAATAACTTGAAACACATTATCCATATTTTTTAGCATTATCAAGTCGCCCATCTACCTATCCCCTTTGGTTTTCGGCCACAATCCAAGAATAGTATTGATTAACATCATTAAAAACTTGTTGGATTATATCTAAAACGGGGATTTCTTTTTTCAGGTTCTCATAAAAAATTGATTGTTTCCAAGCAAATGTCTCAACATATAATCACTATTATAAAGGATCTCATCTATCACTGTTTTTTCATGGCTCATACCATAGAAATCAAAAATTTCCCTAGCTTCCCGTACTATGTAGTCAAATTCATTCATAAGAATAAGGGTAGCTAATTTTTTAGCCTTATGATCCTGTATAACGGGTATCTCATAAAATAATATTAGCAAAGTAGGATGGGTACGGATAAATCTATTTTCAAGTTTCAGAACTAGTGCTGAAATAGCTTCCGCATAAGATTTAGTTCTTTTAAGTATAGGAGTATCATCAAGAGTCAAATGTCTAACACAATTGAAAAATTATTGGATATGTTGTTTTCCCATAACATTCCATTGCCCCAAAACAAAAGTTTTAGCATCTAGATTGCCAGATCATCCAATTTTAGGAGTTAGGCCATCATCTGTTTCTGCCATACCGAAGTCACTCATAGTAGAAAGTTCGAAAGAATAAGAGATCTGATGAGAAAACGGTGAAACAAAAAAAAGGCGAAAAAATGGCAATTTTTTGTGAAGCGGGGGAGATGAAAACGAGAGGCAAATGGCAAATAATGTAAATTGCAAGGAGATGAGATTTGTGATTAGGAACCTGATAGATGTTGATGATGTCTCCCCGGCAGCGGCGCCATGAATTTCTTTTGATGTCGCTTGAAACCGCGTCGGTATTTCCCCAAATAGGAAGGGATGATGCAGTACAACTATGGTAGGTATTTCCCTCAGTTGTGAAACCAAGGTATCAATCCAGTAGGAGAGCCAAGCAACACTATGTAAACGGTACCTGCACACAAAGAACAAATACTTGCAACCCGATGCGTATAAGGGGTTATCAATCCCTCTTCGGGTAACGACGCCAGAAATTGTCAAGTTGACGGGATAAATTTTGTGGTAGATTGGTTAAATAGATCTCGATAAAATGCGAAATAAAGTAAATAATAAAATAGTGCAACAAGGAATTTTGGGTTTTTGGAATAATTGCTCTGAAAACAAGTGAATAAAAATATATCTCAAAGCAAATATGATAAAGAATAGACCCGGGGGCCGTAGATTTCACTAGTGGCTTCTCTCAAGAAATAGCACACAATGGGAAAACAAATTACTGTTGGGAAATTGATAGAAGATCGAATAATTATGACGATATCCAAGGCAATGATCAATATATAGGCATCACGTCCAAGATTAGTAGACCGACTCTTGCCTGCATCTACTAGTATTACTCCACACATCGACCACTATCCAGCATGCATCTAGTGTATTAAGTTCATGGAGAAACGGAGTAATTCAATAAGAAGGATGACATGATGTAGACGACATCTATTCATGTAGGAATAGCCCCCTTAATAGCAACGATACATGTGTGTCTTGCTGCCCCTTCTATCACTGGGAAAGAACACCGCATGATCGAATCCATCACAAAGCACCTCTTCCCATGGCAAGAAAAATCAATCTAGTTGGCCTAACTAAACCAAAGATTCGAAGAAGAAATACGAGGCTATAAATAATCATGCATATAAGAGATCAAAAGAAGACTCAAATAATATTCATGGAAATAGATCTGATCATAAACTCAAAGTTCATCGGATCCCAACAAACACACCGCAAAAAGATTTACATCAAATAGATCTTCATGATACCATTGTATTGAGAATCAAAAGAGAGAGGAAGCTATCTAGCTACTGCCTATGGACCCCTAGGTCTAAGGTTAACTACTCACGCATCATCAAAGAGGCACCAATCAGGATGATGAACCCCTTCGTGATGGTGTCTAGATTGGATCTAGTGGTTCTGGAATTCGCGGCAGCTGGAATTGTGTTTCGTCAAGTCCCCTAGGGTTTCTAGAATATTTGGGATTTATAGGGCGAAGATGCGGTGCAGGAGGTCACCGAGGGTGGCACAACCCCCCTGGCCGTGCCTAGGCCTCCTGGCGCGCCCTGGTGGGTTGTGCCCACCTCAGGCCTCCCCTCTGGTACTTCTTTGGCCCACTGGGTGTTTTCCAGTCCAAAAAAATTGTCCAAAAAGTTTTGCTGCGTTTGGACTCCGTTTGGTACAGATATTCTACGAAGTAAAGAACAAGCAAAAAATAACAACTGGCACTGGGCACTATGTTAATAGGTTAGTCCAAAAATATGATATAAAGTTGCTATAAAATGATAGTAAAACATCCAAGAATGATAATATAATAACATGGAACAATAAAAAATTATAGATACATTGGAGACGTATCAGGGCTACTGTTGTTACACTCTTGTGATACACGTCCGCAGTGGTAGTCTTCGGACAATTTACTTTTTACTTGTCGACTAAGGGCTACTGGATATGTCTTGTACTAATGGTACTACGCGTTGTTGTAATCCTGAAAGATGATCCAAACTTACCTCAAAGCCTTCATAGAGGCCCTTGAAGGCCACCTTATTCCGTCCTCCGCGGAGTAGAAATTTTGTAGCACCACCCCTAGAAGGACGCGGTGCTCAGCAATGATGGAGGAGCCCGTCAGGGACACCTCCACCTTGGTCCACCCCATGGACGCCTGCCCGCCAGCATGTAGGGGTGGGCAGTGATGTCTACTATGCAACTTGTTCTTGTAGACTTGTGTTGGACCTCCAAGCGCAGTGTTTTGTAGGACAGTAGCAATTTTCACTCGAGTAGATGACCTAAGGTTTATCAATCCATGGGAGGTGTAGGATGAAGATGGTCTCTCTCAAACAACCCTGCAACCAAATAATAAAAAGTCTCTTGTGTCCCCAACACACCCAATACAATGGCAAATTGTATAGGTGCAATAGTTCGGCGAAGATGGTAATAAAAGTGTAGTATGGATAGTGGATATTGATTTTTGTAATAGGAACAATAAAAAACAGCAAGGTGGCAATTGATAAAATGGAGCACAAACGGTATTGCAATGCTTGAAAATGAGGCCTAGGGTTTGTACTTTCGCTAGTGCAATCTCTCAACAATGCTAATATAATTGGATCATATAACCATCCCTCAAAGTGCGATGAAGAATCACTCCGAAGTTCCTATCTAGCAAAGAACATAAGAAGAAATTGTTTGTAGGGTACGAAACCACCTCGAAGCTATTCTTTCCGATCGATCTATCCAAGAGTTTGTACTAAAATAACACAAAATAATTTCAGATTCATAATACTCAATCCAACACAAAGAACCTCAAAGAGTGCCGCAAGATTTCTGCCGGAGAAACAAGGACAAGAATGTGCATCAACCCCTATGCATAGATTACCCCAATGTCACCGCGGGAATCCGCGTGTTGAGTGCCAAAACATATATCAAGTGAGTCAGTACGATACCCCATTGTCACCACATGTATTCATAGCAAGACATACATCAAGTGTTCTCAAATCCAAAAAAGTATTCAATCTGATAAGAACAAAATCTCAAAGGGAAAACTCAATTCATCACAACAAGATAGAGAGGGGAAAACACCATATGATACAACTATGTTAACAAAGCCCGCGGTACATCAAGATCGTGACATATCAAGAACATGAGAGAGAGATTAAACACATCGCTACTTGTAGAAACCCTCAGCCCCGAGGGTGGACTACTCCCTCCTCATCATGGTGGCCGCCGGGATGACGAAGATGGCCACCGATGATGATCTCCCCCTCCGGCCGAGTGCCGGAGCGGGGTCTAGATTGGTTTTTCGTGGCTACAGAGGCTTGCGGCGGCGGAACTTCTGATCTTGGGTCTCTGCGAGGGTTTTTGGAATATTTGACGATTTATAGGGCGAAGAGGTGGTGCGGGTGGCCACCGAGGTGGGAACAACCCTCTAGGGCGCGCCTGGGGGGCCAGGCGGGCCATGCTGGGTTGTGCCCCCCTCAGGGTACCCCCTAGGTGCTGCTCTGGCCCATTGGATGTCTTCTGGTCCATAAAAAATCCACAAAAAGTATCGCGGTGTTTGGACTCAGTTTGATATTGATTTCCTGTGATGTAAAAAACAAGCAAAAAAAGAAAGTGGCACTGGGCACTGGGTCAATAGGTTAGTCGCAAAAAATGATATAAAGTTGCTATAAAATGATTGTCAAACATCCAAGAATGATAATATAACAGCATGAATACTTCATAATTTATAGATACATTGGAGACGTATCAGCATCCCAAAGCTTAATTCCTACTCGTCCTTGAGTAGGTAAATGATAAAATAAATAATTTGTGAAGTGTGAATGCTAGCAAAGTGTACAAGTTTGATCAAACAATTTCAACCACTTTTCCTAGCATCGTAACAACAACTCTTTCTCATAAAATTTATCATGGCGAAGTAGCAATTGAAAATGGAATATTTGTTGTCGAAAGCTACCTATAATATTTGTCATATATTCTTTTCTTTTGTAGTATGGACATTTGGATTTTTATCTGGTTCAAAGCAATAGTCTAGTTTTGACACTACTGGAATCAGAGGTTTTGCCATCAGCCCCTTCTTTGCCGTCTGCTAGCTGACGGCAAAGGAGGTGTTTGTTGTCCGTTTCCAAAAAACAGACGGCAAAGAACTGGCTGATGGCAAAGATCATATTTTCCATCAACCAGTTCTTTGCCGTCTGCCAGCGGACGACAAAGAAGCTTTGCCGTCGGCTAGCGGACGGCAAAGAGGGAGGGGGCCCCATTGACGAGGTGCTTAAAAAAACTTAACGGCCCCCCTCTTTGCCGTCTGCTAGCAGACCGCAAAGAGCAAAAAAGCGGACGACTAAGGGGGGCGAACGGCAAAGATTTAACTTATCTAACGGCGGCCGCGCCCCACCCCGCCCCTCTCTCTCTGTTTCTCTCCCTCTTCACACGCGCGCCGCCGCCCCCACCACTCGCCGCCGCCCGGTCGCCCCACCACCCCGCCGCCCCTCCGGCCCCGCCCGTCGCCCTCGCCGCCTGCCGTCGGCGCCACCGCGCCCAGCCCCCAGCCCCACCGCCCGGCTCGGCCCGTCGCCACCTCCGCCCGGCGCCCGCCCACCACTCGGCGCCCCACCAGCCCCGCCCGCCCGCCACGCCTCGGCCCCGCCCGTCTCAGCGCCGCCACGCCTCGGCCCGCCCGTCACATCGCCGCCTCGGGTGCCGCCTCAGCCGCCCGCCCCCTCCTCCACCGGCCACCTCCTCCACAGGCCCTGCCCTGTGAGCTCTACCTCCTCTTTTTCTGTTTTTTCTTCTGTTTTTAGTTTTAAGTTTATGTTTAGTTTAGATTTAGTTTTAGTTTTAGTTTTAGGTTTAGTTTTAGGTTTAGGTTTAGTTTTAGTTTAGTTTTAGGTTTAGATTTGGTTTTTTCCTTTTTTTCTATTTTTTTAGTTTTAGGTTTATGTTTAGTTTAGATTT
Source organism: Aegilops bicornis (assembly GCA_021605145.1). Taxonomy (NCBI): domain Eukaryota; kingdom Viridiplantae; phylum Streptophyta; class Magnoliopsida; order Poales; family Poaceae; genus Aegilops; species Aegilops bicornis. Next base: position 33,279,920 of record CM038670.1, read on the forward strand.
AGTTTTAGTTTTAGTTTTAGTTTTAGATTTTGGTTTAGTTTTAGGTTTAGGTTTAGGTTTAGGAAAGAAGAAGAAAAAAAGAGGAGAGGAGGAGAGAAGAAGAGGAAAAAGGAAAGGAAGAAGAAGAAGAGGAGGAGGAGAAGAAAAAAGAAGAAGAGGAAGAAGAAGAAGAAAAAAGAGGAGAGGAGGAGAAGAAGAAGAGGAAAAAGGAAAGGAGGAGGAAGAAGAAGAAGAATAAGGAAAAAAAAGGAAGAAAAGGAAGAAAAGGAAGAAGAGGAAGATGAAGAAAAGGAAAAAAAGAGGAAAAAACCCCGACCCGACATGGCACCCCGACCCCGACCCGGCACCCCGACACGACACCCCGACCCCGAGACTCTGACACCGACCCCGACACCCCGACCACGACCCCGACCCCGACCCCGACACCCCGACCCCGAGCCTGACCCGATCAACACCCCGACCCCGACACCGACACGGCACCCCGACCCCGACCCGGCACCCCGACCTGACAGCCCGACCCCGAGACCGACCCCGACCCCGACAGCCCGTCCCCGAGCCTGACGCGATCGACACCGCGACCCCGACACCGACAAGTCACCCCGACCCCGACCCGGCACCCCGACCCCGAGACCGACCCCGACCCCGACACCCGACCCCGAGCCTGACCCGACACCCCGAGCCCGAGCCCGAGTTTGCATATTTATAACCTTGATTCTTTCGAATTGTCCAACGCTATCTATGGATAGCCCGAGTATGTGTAGATTGGGTTCGTTTTCCCATATGCTTTGCTCCGGATCCGACGCATAAATTTCGATTGCCTCCCTGTTGTTCTCCGGGTACACATCCTCTACATTTATTGCAGTAGACGTGTATCAGGAGAACAGCGAGGAGGTGCCGAAATTTTAAGGCCGGATCCGGAGCAGAGCATGGGAAAATGAACCCAATCTACACATACTCGGGTGGGATTAGGACCTATCATTACCTATTAGAGTGTAGGTTGCATGGACGTAATAAAATTGACAAATTAGATCAACTGATGAATATATACATGGTGAATTATATATACAAAATTGTTGTGTGTCCAGTAGCTCTGAAAGTCAAGATGAGTGATCGTGCGTGGATGTATACCGGTCACACTGGGTCGAACAAATGGAGCGCTGAATGGTTCACAAAAACCAAGGGGTTTGTGCAAGCCGCATTTGCAAATGGCGGAGGAAAACCTGGTGCCCCTGTTTCCGGCGCGGCAATTGGGAAAAGGGGACAGAGGCTGAAATGGGTAAACACCTGCAGAAGAATGGTTTTACGCCCGATTATACGGTGTGGACATTTCATGGTGAGTCTGCCCAACGTGACCGAGCTGAGGTGTATCGTCGTCGCACCGATGTGCATGGTACCGGGATGGAAAACATGGTGCAAGACTATGATGATGCTCGGGATTCGGACGAGGAGATGGAGGAATCTGCAAAGGCCTTCAATGAAATGTTGGAGTCTTCAAATCGTCCGCTCCACGAGCACACTGAGCTTTGTCAGTTGGATGCCATCTCACAAGTAATGGCTCTGAAGGCTCGGTTCAACTTGGGCAGAGAATGCTACGACACAATTATGATAGTATTTGGACGCTTTCTACCCAAAGGCCATGTAATGCCTGCAAACCTGTACCAGTCGGACAAAATCCTCCGTGCACTGAAGATGCCCTATGAGAAGATACATGCCTGTGAGAAAGGATGTGCCTTATGTAGGCTTGACTATGCGGCTTGAACTATTGTCCCATTTGCAAGTCTTCCAGGTATATTGTGGTAGACAACGGTATTGGTGAGAAGACAGAGACCAAAATCCCCGTTAGTGTTCTCTGGTATATGCCAATCGTACCAAGACTTCAACGTCTTTTCATGGTCGAAGAGACGGCCAGACAGATGACATGGCACAAAACAGGCAAAAGAACCGAACTAGATGCTGATGGGAATCTGATGATGGTACACACATCGGATGGTGTTGCGTGGAAAAAGTTTGATGAATTACATGCTGACAAAGCGGCAGATCCGAGGCATCCTCGAGTCGGCATCAGCACAGATGGGTTCAGTGTGTTTGGTATGACGGCAGCCCAATACAGTTGTTGGCCCGTATTTGTCTTTCCACTCAATCTCCCCCCCGATAGATTATGCAAAGAAACAACATTTTCCTGATGTTGATAATTCCAGGGCCCAACTATCCGGGGAAAAATATGAATGTGTACATGCATCCGCTTAAGGACGAATTGCAAGAAGCTTGGGATAATGGGTTCAAGACATACGACGCCTATAGCAAACGAAACTTCATAATGCGTTATGCGGTACATGTACTGACGCATGACTTGCGGCGTATCGCTTATTCGTTGCTGGTGTGTGCATGGAAGGTTCCCGTGCCCCACATGCAAGGGAGCTCTTGAGTTTCGTTGGCTTCAGGCCGGTCGCAAGTTTTCTTGCTTCGACATGCATAGACAGTTCTTGGATCCTCGCCATACGTTCAGGAAAGACAAGAATAACTTCATCAGAGGTAGAGTTGCCAAAAACTCTGCACCACCTGCATTGAGAGGCCAACAGACCCTGGATCAGTTAAACGCTCTCGAGCCAGATCCACAGCATCCAGGGTACTTCAAGGGGTATAATACTAAGCATGCGTGGACTCACAATCTTATGGGATCTGCCTTACTTCAAAGACCTCCTTTGCCCACACAACATTGACGTGATGCACACTGAGAAGAATATCGCCGAGGCACTTTTTGGTACATTGTTCGGCATAGACGGGAAGTCAAAGGATAATACTAAGGCTAGAGTCGATCTGGAGGCGCTATGTGATACGCTGTTACAAAACATGAAAGAACTGAAAGGAAAGCAGAACTGGACGAAGCCAAAGGCATGGTTCAATCTTGGAAGGCCAGCTATGAGGGAAATTATCTTGTGGGTGCAACAGTGATTGATGTTCCCGATGGGTATGCAGCGAATCTAAAGAGGGGAGCGAATCTTGATAAATTGAAGATATTTGGTCTCAAGAGTCATGATTGGCACATATGGATTGAGCGGGTAATACCGGTGATGTTGCGTGGCTTCATCCCCGAGGATGAATGGCTAGTACTGGCAGAACTCAGCTATTTCTTCCATGTTCTTTGTGTGAAAGAACTATCGCCTGGTGTGCTTGAAGAAATGGAAGAGTTGGCTCTGGAGTTGATCTGCAAGTTAGAGAAGATCTTTCCACCGGGCTTCTTTAATCCAATGCAGCATTTGATTTTGCATCTCCGACCGAGGCAAGATTGGGGCGTGCAAAATCATTGGTGCTACCAAACTGAGAGGATGCAGAAGACGCTTCGAGAAAAATGTAAAAATAAACGTAGAATTGAAGCATCGATGGTTGAGGCATTCATCACAGAGGAGGCGGCAAACTTCGTAACAGCACACTACGAAGCCAAAAATCGTCATTTACATAATCCGAAGCCTCGGTACAATGCAAACGACCCTAAAAAGTGTGGATCCAACCTCAGCCTATTCAAAGGGAATCTCGCACCAGCTAGTGTTTCACATCCAGTATCTTTGGATAACGAAGAATGTTAGACCGTTTCGTTGTATATCTTCAACAACCTGATAGAAGTGCGGCCGTACATCGAGTAAGTTCTTGGTACATTGTTTCGCTACTTCTATTTCCTTTGAACTGCTCTTATTCCTAGATATGTCATACAGTTGATACGTCGCCATATTCTCGTATGGAGCGGAGATCCAAAAGGATTCCATCGAAGAGTATGAGCTTCTCGCAAAGCAAGGAGGTGGCTATCCCGGTTTCATCTCTTGGTTCAAACAAACGGTAATTTCTATTAGACAATTTCATTTCATTCGCTAATTTGTGCGTAATGCAACAATCCTTTCATATTAAACTTGTAGGCTAATTCAGAGTCTATGGACGCTGAATTGAGACAAGTCTCTAATGGTTTTGACTATAAGGTCCGTTCATTTGACAAGTACGACATCAACGGGTATCACTTTCGTACCTATGGCAAAGAGCTATCTAAGGCCGATAGAAAGTCTACAAATTGTTGTGTATCTGCTATCGGCGAAGGAGGTACCGAGTATTATGGGAGAGTTGAAGCAATTTATGAACTTCTGTTCTATGGTGAAAACCCACCGAATGTCGTAGTCTTCAAATGTTATTGGTTTCAGCCGAAGGAGACTAGAAGGACTCATGAACATATAGGGCTAGTTGAAATCAACCAAAGCACCCATTTAGATGTTCACGATGTCTATATTACGGCTCAACAAAGCGACTCCAAGTATTTTATCTACCGTGGGCCTGCCAAACTAATCCAAATCTGAAAGGTTGGGATGTCGTTTATGAAGTGCCGCCACGTGCTAGACTTTCTCCCCCAAAGGAAGAGGATTATGAACCTCATATTAACCCAGACACATATGAAGGAGAATTCTTCCAAGAGACTTGTCTTTCCAAAAAGCGTTTCAAGAACTGCTATACTTCACCCCAAAACATTGAAGTAGACAGCGACAGTGAATCCGACATCACCCCAGAGGAGGAACAAGAAAAGACGGAACAAGAAGAGGTTACTGCTGCGGATGACCTATCAATGCTTGACAGATTACGTCAAGGTGGCCTTGCACATGTTGATGCCAATGAACCCTATGAGCCCATCATTGATTATAGTGATGATGATGATTATGCATTTATTGATGATACTGATCGAGATTATTAGTAGTGTCGGTATTCAATTTTTTATGTTGTCCTTGATGATGATACACTTAAGTGATATACATATTATTATTCATGTCGGTAATTTTTTTATGTTGTACTAATTTCGTTTATTCTTTGTCATGGCAGGTGTTGAAAGATGGTGGGCGCTGGTCGGAGCGCGCCGAGGCCCCTTCTTCGTCGGCGGGTGGTGCTAGGTCTTCCATTGCACACGCACCTCTCCGCCGAGCGTTGCTAGACAGTATGGCGACTCCACCGGGCCCTTCTTCGTCGACTGCGGTGCCAGTAGGGGACGAGGTAAGAAGAAGAGAGGAGGTGGAGCACGTGGTCGCGGGAGAGGAGGTAGGGTGACTCTTATTGCGCCTTCCACGCCGCCACCCCCAGCTGTTTCACCCGAGCACGTGACTGCTAGGGTGGACTCGTCCGAGGAGGAGGCTACACGGACTCGGGTCCACGAGCCTCCGGTCCACGGGTCTTCGGCCCACGAGCCTCGGGTCGACGGGCCTTTGGCCCACGAGAGTTGGGCCCACGAGACCCCGGAGGAGCACACGTATGGATGGGGTACTTGGTCGGGTCAGCCTGGGGAGCCGAGTGGCCATGCTGATGATGGCGGGGAGCCGACTGATATAGAGGAGGAGGGGGGGCAATGTCTACCAGCGTGGTGCTACACGGCTCCCGTCCGTGCCGGCGAACCGTGAGCAGAGGTGGTTGATTTTACCTGATGGGGAGAGGTAAGTGCATTTAATATTTTTATACCTTCTGGATTCACGTTTCTTCATATAACTAATGTGTTGGCCTTGTCATGCTGCAGGGGTTGGGACCACCATGAAAGTGTCCGCCGGCCCAACTCCGTCCTTGGAGTTCTGATTCGGCAAAACTTCCCGGGATTTGTCACGTTGCATGGTGAGGGTCGGCTTCTAGAGGTTGGATTGTGTTGGGAGCACTACTTGGCTGCCCCGGCCCAGCCGGGTGAGATTATCGACGGTGTCTTGTGCAAGACGAGGGCAGACGTGGTGATCAGAAAGTTCTGGGTAATTTCTCCTTTACACAATTAAAAATCTTCAACTAGCTAGTTATTAATTGTACTAATCAATATTGTCTCATTTGATTGCAGACATTCTACAGGTGTGAGGAGGGATACGAGGAGGAGGCGGCAGATGTTATCGACAAGGAGTGCAAGCGCCTACTTCAGAACTTACGGCATGAGGTTCGGGTGCAGGCTGTTCGAGACTACTACGCCAAGCGTGGTATCAAGAAGCCCAAGCAGGAGTGCCGCGATAAGTTCTTGAGTAAGGAGCAGTACATGAACGTAATTCTTAAGGCCTTGTACTTACTTCCTTCATTTAGTAATTCATAGCCGTAGCGCTCAAGTTTCTATTTGCTAACTTAGGCTCCTCCGAGACGGTGTGCGGATCGGATGGATTGTTGGGAGGTGTTGGTCAATGCGTGGTGCTAAAAAGAATGGCGGGCCACCCACAACAAGGCCAAGGACAAACGTGCACAAAGGGAAGGTGTGCCACACCACCAAGGCAGCTCCAACTTATTTCAGTACGGGCGGAACTGGTTGTGTGGTTTGCTTCATGATTCATGCAATTCATTCATCATGCTAGCTTTAGCCCTTTATTACTAATTTACTTAGTTTCTCTCTTTCAGGCACGCTACAATAAGGTGGATAAGGTGCCAGAGGTGTACGACCTGTATGCCATGGCCCACACTGGCCCTTACAAGAAAGTCAAGGCATTCTCTGCGTCTGACCTCGATGATCCAAAGAACTTCACCAACATCTCCGCCCACGACAAGCTCGTGCAATATAGAGATCAGGGGAAAGGGGAGGAAAGGGGAGGACTTTAACCCGAGCCAGGGTCCCATTGATACAGAGCTGCTGATGATATCTGGTGGCGGCAGGTCCCATGGCTCCATAGCATTGGGATATGGACTTATCCGTTGTCCTAGCACTCTCCTGGAGATCAAGGCGCGCCAGTCGAGCTCCGCTCCTGAGATAAGGCCTCGTGAACGGCCAGTCCAACTCGCCTTCAAGGTTAGTTATACATACTCAGCTATCTTTCTCAATTACATTGTGTGCACTTCCATCAATGATTACAAATGGTCATGTGAGTGGTGTTGCAGGCTGCTATACAGAGTGGGAGAGATAGAACGGAGAAACTTCTGGCGGAGGCGGCGGAGAGGCAGCGGGAGTTGGAGGAGAGAACGACAAAGATGTTGGAGGAGGAGAGGGCACGGAATGACATGCAGGCAAGGGCCATGTGCGAGCTCCTTGTGGTAAGTTTCTTCAGCAGATTACTTGCTAGTCTTAACATTTGAGTCTCATTACTAACTAGTATGACTCTATTGTGAAAACCAAATGTGCAGTCTGTGTGTGAGAAGTCCGGTCAGGACCGCTCACTTGATGCCAGTGATTGCTCTGGGAGCACGGTGAGTTTAATTAGAATGGACATTACTTGCTAGTCTTGACATTTGAGTGTCATAATGCTAACGAGACATTGGAAATGATCTTTGGTGCAACTTAACTCCAAAAGCATCGCACGATCCTTCTCCGACTCTGGCGAGCCAGCCCGCTCGTACACCTCCCTAATCACGGTAAGTTTCTCTAGTGTTTTGCTTAACAAATGCATAAAGACCTAGACTTAGCTTTATTTCCTCCAATATGCTTACCATAATGACCTAGAGTTAGCTTCTTTTCCTCAAAAATGACTTAATAAGCTTACTGACCTCATAAACCATCCATTCTACCTAAGTTAGCTCTAAAAAGATATGTACTTAGCTTACTTACGTAAAAAATTGCATAATTAGCTTAGTTATCTCATAAACGATCCATTTTACCTAAGTTAGCTCTAAAATGACTCATTTTACCTTAGTTAGCTTACAAGTGATCGAATTTATCCAAGTTAGCTCTAAAATGACCCATTTTACGTAGATTAGCTCCTAAATGATCCATTTTACCTACGTTAGCTTTAAAATGACCCATTTCACCTAGGTTAGCTCTAAAATGACCCATTTCACCTAGGTTAGCTCCAAAATGACCCATTTCACCTAGATTTGCTCCTAAATGATTCATTTTACCTAAGTTAGCTAAAAACGATCCATTTCACCTAAATTAGCTCTTAAATGATCCATTACACCTAAGTTAGCTAAAAAACGATCCATTTCACCTTAGTTAGCTCAAAAACGTGGCATTTCACCTTAGTTAGCTCATAAACGACCCTTTCAACTAAGTTAGCTCATAAAAGCTCATAAATGATCCATTTCACCTAAGTTAGCTCAAAACCTATCCATTTCACCTTAGTTAGCTAAAAAACGTGGCATTTCACCTTAGTTAGCTCATAAACGACCCATTTCAACTAAGTTAGCTCATAAAAGCTCATAATTGATCCATTTCACCTAAGTTAGCTCAAAAACTATCCATTTCACCTTACTTAGCTCAAAAACGATGCCCTTCACCTTAGTTAGCTCATAAACGACCCATTTCAACTAAGTTAGCTCATAAATGATCCATTTCACCTAAGTTAGCTTATCATAAAACCATTTCAACTAAGTTAGCTCAAAAATGATCCATTTCACCTAAGTTAGCTCATAAATGACATATACTTCTTGTTCTAGTCTTCTTCTTGTTCTAGTCACCTATTTCTAACTTTCTTATTTACCATTTTGCAGATTTCATTCACTTCATGGAAGCTAGCTTGCTATGATGGAGTGCTTGCTTTTCCTTGGATGAAACTTTGCATTGTATCTAGCTGGCTATGATGGAACTTGCTATCTTGATGAAACTTTGCATTGTAATATGTATATGGATGGAACAATGTGTATGGATGGAACTTGCTTGTGTATGAACAATGTGTATGCATGAAACTGATGTGATATGTGATATGAAACTTATGTGTTGGATATGTGATATGGAAATATATCTATATATGTTATATATATTTGCTGTGAAAATTGTTGGATTAAAAAAACAAAAAAAAGAGACAATATGCAGGCTCTTTGCAAATGCACATGACGGCAAAGGGCTCTTTATAACAATAGTGGACGGCAAAAGAGGCCACGTGGCGAACAGCTGTGCTTCTGGGATCTTGACCAATTTGGTCAGTTTGCCTCTGATGGTCGACGGCAAGAAGGCTTTTCCGGCCGCAGCGGACGACAAAGAGAAAAAACTTTGCCTACAGCGGCGGACGGCAAAGGCCTGCCGTGTAGTGACGTCGGCTGACATCATTCGACGGACGGCAAAGGCCTTCTGAAGTTTGCCGTCAGCTGCGGACGGCAAAGGCCTGCCGTTAACCACCTTATGGAGTAACAACGCATTTATTGCCGTCCGCTGCTGATGGCAAAGGCCCCTTTGCTGTCAGCCGCCCGAAGCAGACGGCAACGTAGCTCTTAACTGTCCCCTATTTTGCCGTCCCCTTTTGCCGTACGTGGCGGACGGCAAAGACCTTTGCCGTCCGCCGTGGCAGATGGCAAAGTAGCTGATTCCTGTAGTGTGATATGAAGATTTCAATCTCAAGCATATCAAGAAGCAACCATGTATTTCAAAATATCAACACTAAAGAAACGTATCCCTAGCCCATCATGCTCAATCATTGATCCATTCATGAAACACACTCGCATATTAGCTACATCCAATGCTCAAGTACGATCATAGTACCCCTTAGTTGGTGCTTTATAAGAGAAGATGGAGACTCAAATAAAAATAAAAATTGCATAAAGTAAATAGATAGGCCCTTGGCAGAGGGAAGTAGGGATTTGTAGAGGTGCCAGAGCTCAAAGCGAAAAAGAGAGATAAAAACATTTTGGGTGGCATGCTTTTCCTGTCAACAAAAATGATCAAGTAGTTCCCAATACTTTCCATGCTAGATATATCATAGGAGGTTCCCAAACAGAAAATAAAGTTGATTCCTCTTTCCACCATTCTTTCACATTCCATGGCTAACCGAATCCACGGGTGCCGTCCATACCAACACTTTCCAAGGAATTTATTATTTGACAACATAAAGTAAATTCATTTTTCATTTCGGGACTGGGCATCCCTAATACCTTTGCCGTACTCTCGTGCAATGACAAGTGAATAAACACTCATCTTGAGAATAACACATCTAGCATGGAAAAATATCAGCCACACCCTGCCGTTTCATGAGCGGTACGAGCACACATAAGGGAAATTTATTTTGAAAATTAGAGATGTCACATACAAATTTGCTTAGAACGGCAATAGAATACCACATATAGGTAGGTATAGTTGACTCATGTGGCAAAACTGGTTTTAAGGATTTTGGATGCACAAGTAGTAATCATACTTAGTACAAGTGAAGGCTAGCAAAAAGATTGAGAAGCAACCAACCAAGAAACAAAAAATCACATAAGCGAGCGTTAAGCATAACTAACACCGAATAGTGCACCACAATTAGGATGTAATTTAATTGCATAACTATTGACTTTCATGCTTGCATAGGGAATCACAAACCTTAACATCAATATTCTTACTAAAGCATAATTACTCACCAACATGCATATCACTATCATCATATCTTAAAACTATTACAAAGAATCAGGTTTATTTTGTCCAATGATCTTCATGAAAGTTTTTATATGTTGTTGTTAACAATCTCAAACAAATTTAAGTGAAGAACATGAGCATAAAAATTTTCTTCTCTCAAAAACATATAAGTGAAGCATGAGATAATTTCTTAAAAAATATTAAATCACATCATGCTCAAATAGATATAAGTGAAGCTCTAGAGCAAAATAAATACTACTCCAAACAAGATGTAAGTGAAGATCAAGTGAGTAGTTAAGTATGTACGTAGCTATGTGAGAACTCTCTCTTATTTAAAAACTTTCAGGTCCAAGTATTTTATTAAAACAACAAGCAAAAAAATAAATTGAAATTCCAAGAATAACACACATCATGTGAAGAAGCAAAAACTTAGGATCAACCGATACTAATCGATAATTGTTGATGAAGGAAGGTGGGATGCCACCGGGGCATCCCCAAGCTTAGATGCTTCAGACTTCTTGAAATATTAGCTTGGGATGCCTTGGGCATCCCCAAGCTTGAGTTTTTGTGTCTCCTTTATTCCTTTTATATCATGGTTTCCCTAAATCTTAAAAACTTCATCCACACAAAACTCAACTAGAACTCGTGAGATACGTTAGTATAAATCAATGCCAAACCTTATCATTCTCTATTGTAGAAAATCACTAAAATTATTGTTTAACATTGCAAACTAAATGCCTCTGCATATTTAATACTCCTATCTACAAATATAATCATTAAACAAGCAAACATATGCAAACCATAACAGCAATCTGCCAAAACAGTACAGTCTGTAAAGAATGCAAGAACAATCATACTTCTGTAACTCCAAAAATTCTAAAAATTACCACACTGTATAAAATTTGTCAGATTTTATTGTGTAAAAAGTTTCAACATTTTATCACATTCTGACTTTTCTAGGGAATTTTTGCAACAACTATAAACTTTCTGTTTTGAAATAGCAACATGTAAACGTGCAAAATAAACTTGGCAAAGGCTATACTTGACATTTTTATTGAAAACAAAGATGAAAAACATTATTCTAAATAGAAGCAAGCAAATACTAATAAAATAAAATGATGCTCCAAGTAAAACTCGTATCTTGTGACGAATGAAAGCATAGCTCCAAGTGAGGTTACCGATAATGTTGAAGACGAAAGAGTGGATGCCTTCCGGGGCATCCCCAAGCTTAGTTGCTTCGATCTTCCTTGGATGTTAACTTGGGGTGCCTTGGGAATCCCCAAGCTTAGGGTATTCTCACTCCTTATTCTCCTCATATCGACAACTCACCCAAAACTTGAAAACTTCAATCACACCAACTTAACGGAACTTCGTGAGATAGGTTAGTATGATAAAGAGCAAACCATTTCACTTTGGTACTGTGAAAGACAAGACTCATAATTGTTTCCACACAATGCCTACTGTAGCCTATCATTTCCACAATTTATATTGAGCAATATAAGCCATAGAAACTAGAAAACAAGCAAAATATGCATTGAAAACAGAACCTATCAAAAACAGAACAGTCTGTAGTAATTTGTACTCCAACCATACATCTGCTACTCCAAAAATTCTGAAAATCTAAGAAAACGTAGAAAATTTGTATAACTATCACCTGTAAAAATTTCAGATCGGAAGCACATTCCAGTGAATTTTCAAAATTCCTGGACTGAGTGCAAAAGTTTCTGTTTTTGCACAGATTTGAGTCAACTATCATCTACACTATCCCAAAAGCTTTCCTTGGCACTTTATTGAAACAAAACTAATAAAACACGATTACTACATTATCCTAATCATGTGAAAACACAAAAACATTAAGCTAGGTATGAGGAGTTCAATGATGCTCGCAAAAAAGATAAGGACTAAAACATAACAAGAGCATCATGAATCATATGACTAGATGTCGGTGGAAACGACACCTATGGAATGACTGGGATCCCTTCTACGGTTGGCTGGCGCGGGCTTGTGCAAAGAGCAGGTCTAGGAGCCAGCACACAGGTCATTTACCCAGGTTCGGGTCGCGAAGATGCGTAAAACCCTAGTCCTGCTTTGGTGTGTATTGGAGTGTTCTTGAGCTCTCGGACTAGCTACGGTGTGTGCTTAGTCTAAGAGATCCGAATACTTCTCCTGGACGCCTCGGGCCTCCTTTTATAGTCAAGAGGATTCGCCACAGTGGCACACAGGAGGTGCAAATTTATAAAGTGTACAAGCTTATCGCCTGTCATTACAGGACAAGACGCATTAAATGTGTTCCTTAGGTGTCTCGTTGCTTTATTGGGGATGGTAACGAGGCCCGCCCTGTCTGTCGCTGCTCCGCCTCGTTCCGACACGCGTCTAGGCCAATGAAGCATGCAGTGACACGTAGGCTGGCAGGCTGCTGAAATGGCGTGGTGGTAGGGTCTTCACGAAGATCTGCATGCCACCATGCATGTGTTTGCTGATTTGGCCTGGTAGCCGCACGTCGCCGCGCAGGTGCCTGCCCAACTGGTTGGGCTGGCTGCTGTATCAGAACGGCGGTGGAGTCTTGGCGGACTCGTGGCTGGCTGCGGCACCGCGGGTGTCCTCGGCAAGGGTCTTGCCAGGGCCTCGACAAGTGATCTTGCCGTGGCGTCGCAGTTGTCCCCGACAAGGATCTTGATGGGGGTCTCGTGGATATCCTCGGCAAGGATCTCGCCGAGGATCGTCGTCTTCTAGTCCTCATCTGGATGCCACCACGGAGGTGCCTCCCAAGCCTTGGTTCCAATGTGGTTGTTGGCGGTGTTGGAACCCGTGGGCTCAAGGGTGACGCGCCCTGCTGGCGTTGGGCAAATTGCCTCGGCAAGACGCTTGCCGGGGCTGCGGAGGCTTCCCCGGCAAGGGTCTCGCCGGGGGAGTCCACCTCGCACTCTTGCTCTTTGTGTTCCTAGTCTTGGCGTTGCTTTGCCCGTCTTGTGCTTTTGGCTGGAGCGCTGCTCTGGTATTCTTGTGCTTCTGCTCCCTTCCCTTGCCCTGCTAAGTGTGGCCGCAGGTGCGGCTCTGGCTGCCCACGCACATGTATAGGGATAAAAAGGAGAGACTCTACTTTTGTACACCGATAGGAGCCCCCAGGCCTGGGCCACACATAAGTGCAACGCGTTGTTGGGCCAGGCCTAGAACGGTGCGCGGGCAGGCGGGGCAGAATTTTACCGCGGTAATTCCCTCATTCGTCACGCTTCCCCACGCCCCGCGTTGAACGTGTGATGTGGGGGTTGTGCGTGGGGCGGTTGCTGCTCTCATGCGTCACATCACAGTAAATTGTAACGAGGCGGCCCGTGCCTTCCCCTTAAAAAAGGAGAAACCGCAGGCACGACGCCTTCTCCAATCTCGGAACCGCCGTCCTTCCCTTCTTCCTTCTCAAGCTCTCGCTTTCGCTGGTCGCCGCCATCGCGCCCTTGCTGTCCCTCATCCCTTGTCCCCCTCAGCTACCATGGCACCAAAAACCAGCAAAGGCAAGGGAACGACCAAGGAAGCCGGGGGAAGGAGGCACCGGAGAGCGAGTTGGCGGCGACGCAGCTCGCCTACTTCCCTTCCACGATCGACGCGGTCCACCTCCAGGACTACTTAAAGCCCCTGTGGGGTTGCAAGACGAAGGGGCACCCTGCCACACGCATCATCCCCGCCGGTTTTGCCGAGGCCGGCCCGAATCGGTACCCCTTTTTCGTCAATTACTTTTCCTGCGGGCTCTGCCCCCCTTTCTCCGATTTCTTCAATGACGTCATGCACACCTATGGCTTCCACCTTCTGGATTTCACTCCAAATGCCGTGGCGTGCATGGCCTTTTTCGCACATCTCTGCAAGGGCTACTCCAGAGTGCATCCCAGCACGGCGCTCTTCCGCCACTACTTTTATCCTCGGATCCAAAAGGGAGGCACCATCTCTGATTGTGTCGCCTGGATTCTAAGGAGCCAGGAGAAGGGGACATATCCGGAGGGCGGCCAGAAGGAGAGGTGGGAGGAGTGGCGGGGCCGGTGGTGCTGGATTGAGGAGGAGGACCCATAGGAATTTTTCCGGGTCCGCCAGGCGCCACCGGTTCGTAGAGATGATTGGGGTGAAGTTAACGCCGAGGATGAGAAGCTCACGATCGCTACCAGCAGGATCCACCGCCACAGGCTCACCCTTGAGATGATTGGGGCGGATTTCATCCGCCGCTGAATCGCTCCACTGCATAACAAGGGGAGGCCGGCCTGGCTTTTCAGGAACGCGGCTGATATCATGAGGCTTCGGCCTGGTTTGAACCACAACCTCACGGTGATGAGGCACGCCCACCTTTGCCAGAGGCTTTTCTAGCTCGACGTGTACCGCGACGGCAGGGCCGAGAGGTCCGGCAAAGCCGCGAAGGCCGGCAAGGTCGTCAAGGGGCCCTTGTTTTGGTTGCCGGCGGGGGTAGTCCCGCTGAGCAACAATTCTCGCCTAACCGACATCATCGCCATGATGCCGGACTTCAATGCACACGGCCTTGACCCAAATTGGGCCGAGCCAGGGGCGGATCAGGTGCAGGAGTTCTTCAACAGCCTGTCGGAGAAGTACGTCCGTGCCGAGCCACTGCTCGTCTAGGACACCACCCAAGTGGAGCTGGACTATATCCCCGCCAGGGCGGCGGAGGTGGAGCTCGCCAAGGAGGCTGGCAGCACCGTCCACATGGAGGACGAGGCCGAGGCTGCTGCGGAGGAGAAGGAGCTTGTCGGGTGGGCGGAGTCTGCTGGGGACTTTTCCTCCGCTGACACCAGGGCCCCTCTTATCGAAAACGTGGTCGACGAGTCGACCGAGGAGGAGGCCGAAGCTGACGATCCTCCGGCCTTGGAGAGAAGGCGTGTCCTGCAGCGGGCCACCTCTGGCGAGCCGGTCCGGCCCGGCAGGACCGAGCAGCTACAAGAGATCCAGGGGGAGTCTATGCGCCTGACGAGGGCCGCGACAGCAAAGAAGGTGGTGATGGCCGCAGTGGAGAAGAGGAAAACAACCGCCTCTTCTTCGTCCAAGCGTCCTCAGACTCCACAAGCTTCTCCTCCCCCCGCGGATGTCGACATGGAGGTCGTATTTGACCTAGGGTCTCTCAGCTCGAAGAGGAATAGGAAGGCAACAGAAGAGGAGGCAGAGGATGAGTAAGTATCTTGTCTTTTGTCATCTCCGTCCCCTCAGGCCCTGCAGCTTTTCTTGACTTTTCTTTATCTTCGCAGGGATGTGGAGACGCTGGCCTAGAGGGTGGTGAAGAGAGCCAGGGCCTCGACGGGCGGCCATCCCCCGACAGGCACCTCGGGTACGCCGCTGGTGGTGGAGAGCAGCCCGGATAGCAGCCCCCAGTGCAGCCCCCAGCATGGGTTCACCACTAGATCGCTAACAACGTGTGTTGAGGTACGATCTCTTGGCGCTAACCTTGCCGTGGTTATAGGAGGAGGACAACAGCATGAGGAGCCACTGAGGGCCACCCCCAACACGCCGTCCCCATAAACCACGCCGCCCCGAGGGGCGTCGCCGGCAAGGGTCTTGCCGGGGACCGAGCCCATGCACATGGAGGAGGTGGAGGAGGAGAACCCGGGCGCCGGCGGCTCCGTCCCGGCACCGAATGTTGGTGGGGAGGGGGCCACTTCTTCCCAGCCTGGCACGGGTGAGTCATTTGTCTTCTACCCCTGTTAGTTCTTCTTTTGAACTTTGGTCTTGGCTTTGCCTCATCCTCCTTCTTGGCATCTAGGCGCTCCCTCGGCGGACCAGGAGAACATCGACACTGTCGTCGAGGAGGTCTCCAGGGATGCTGAGCACGAGGCCAACAAGATCGCCGCCGAGGAGGCCGCTAGGGCCGCCGATGAGGACGCCGCCAAGGAGCCTGCTAGGGAGGCCAGCAAGGGCGCTGCTGAGGAGGGGACAGTCGACGACCAGCCTTCCTCCTCTGCGGCCTCCGGCTCGGGCAAATACCTGAAGGTGAGTGACGACTTGTTCGTCCACCTCCCAGGGGCAGCGGGCACCAGGGCGCCCACGGAGGGGGAGGTGTTTGATGACGAGGTGCTCGCCGCCGCCGGGTTTGAGGTTGTCGACGGACCAAGTGTTGGCGGCGGTGGTTCCCAGGAGGAGCAGCTCCTCCGGGGCATGAGCTCCAACTTCCAAAAGCTCCAGGCGCTCCACCGTGCCCGTCTGGACAAGGAAAAGTCCAGGATGGCGGCGGTCGACAAGGCGGAGGCGGACCTCGAGTGGCGCATCGCCGAGACGCAGGCTTGGTTCCGCCAAGCCCATGAGGAGCTGAAGGTTGCCCAGGACCTGCTGGCCGAGCGCAAGCTGTAACTTATCATGAAGTAGGCCGGCATCAAGAAGACCCAGGAGGCGGCAAGGGAACAGGCTGCCAAGGACGAGGCCGCTCGGCTCCAGCACCAGGCCGAACTGAACTCCCAAGAGGAGGATCTTGCCGCTCGTGAGGAGAAGCTTGTCGTGCAGCAGACCCGGGAACTGGAGCGGAGGCACGAGGAGGCTCTCAATGCTCAGGCCCAGGTCCAGGCCGGCAAGGTGATGGAGCTGGAGGTGGAGCGGGATGGGCTGAAGGACCAGGTCCTGAAGCTAACCAAGGAGAAGGACACGCTCAACGGTGCTCTGGTTGAGGCGCAGGCCGCAGTCCTCGGCAAGGCTGAGCAGCTCTACAAGGCCAACGAGTCCATCAAAGACCTGAAGTTGAAGCTGGAGGGTCTTGAGGGGATGCTTTTGGAGGTCAGGGCCCGGGAGGGGACCCTGACCAAGGATTTGGAGAAGGAGAGGTAGCTGCGGAGGAATGACTCCGCCAACCACAAGGATTTTGTGAAGGCGAAAACGTCTGGATCAGCCGGCTCACAGACGTCACCGGTAGGATCACCACGAAGCTGGCCGCCATAGGGATGCCGAACGTGAGGTACGCCCCGGAGCCGAATGTGAGCCCCAACACCAAACAGACTCTGTTCTTCGAGGGTGTTCTCAGGGACCTGGAGCAGTTCCGCTCCAATAAGGTGACCTCTCTCGCTGATGAGGCCCGGAAGCTTTGCCGGGGTGCCATGACCAAGGTCCTCACCAAGGTGGCGTACTGGAACTCCGACCTCGACTTCGACGCCGCGCTGGAGAGCTTGCCGGAGGATGTTGACCTCGCGACGCTCGAGGAGCGTATCAAGCCCATCATCACCCGCGTCGATGGAGTTCGGAGGATAGAAGGCCAGCGCCGGGACTAGGCACTCCGCCTCTCATCACCGCTGCAGGTTCACGACCAAGACAATTTTTATCTTTAGTTAGAACGGCAGCAACAATTGATGTAACATAACCCTGCAGCACTTTAATATCATGCATGCTATCTTCCCGTTAGATCTTCCTTTGTATGTTCGTACCCTATGCTTGTTCAGATAAGGCTGCCGGCGCGTAACCCATGCCGTGGTGCTTTAAGGACGGATCCTTAGCACCCTTCCGGAAGGGCGCTTGCTGCCGCCAGCGCGGTCGCTTGAACTTTCGAGCAAACTCGAAGCAGGACAAGAGCGCAGCTGGCAATGGGTAGGCCACCTTGCCGCCGCCAGCGCGGCCGCATGAACTGTCGAGCGGGCTCGAGACAAAAACAAAGGCGTTGCCAATAGCGGAAGGGTCCCATCGCGAGCAGGTTTCCCGTACAAAGAACGAGACCTCTCGGGGAGGACAACCTTATATAAGTGAAAATAAACAAGATTTCGCGTGACTTTGCTTTTCTGCCGCCGCATGAGCGTTCAACATATCCTCCAATGACGCAGCTTGCTCGGTCGTATTCTTGCTTGGATCCATGGTGATGAAGAACTGCTAAACTAACTGCTAGACCAGATTTTCACAACTGCGCCCCCTACCTGGCGCGCCAAAGATGTCGGTGGAAACGACACCTATAGAAGCACTTGGTTCCCTTCTATGGTTGGCGGGCGCGGGGTTGTCCAAAGAGCAGGTCTAGGAGCCCGCACACAGGTCGTTTACCCAGGTTCGGGCCGCGAAGATGCGTAAGACCCTAGTCTTGCTTTGGTGTGTATTGGAGTGTTTTTGAGCTCTCGGACTAGCTACGGTGCGTGCGTAGTCCAAGAGATCCATTCTCATGGACGCCTCGGGTCTCCTTTTATAGTCAAAGTGGGTCGCCACAGTGGCACACATGAGGTGGAAA
Source organism: Aegilops bicornis (assembly GCA_021605145.1). Lineage (NCBI taxonomy): Eukaryota > Viridiplantae > Streptophyta > Magnoliopsida > Poales > Poaceae > Aegilops > Aegilops bicornis. The sequence continues at coordinate 33,298,315 of CM038670.1, forward strand.
GGTATACAGTGTACAAGCTTATCTCCTGTCATTACGGGACAAGACGCATTAAATGCACTCCTTAGGTGTCCCGTTGCTTTATTGGGGACGGTAACGAGGCCCGTCCCATCCGTCGCTGCTCCGCCTAGTTCCGACACGCGTCCAGGCCAACGAGGCAAGCAGCGCCACGTAGGCTGGCTGGCTGCTGAAATGGCGTGGTGGTAGGGTCTTCGCGAAGATCTGCATGCCACCACGCAAGTGTTTGCTGAGTTGGCCTGGAAGCCACACATCGCCACACAGGTGCCTGCCCAGCTGGTTGGGCTGGCAGCTGTATGGGAACGGTGGTGGAGTCTTGGCAGACGCGGTCCTGGCTGCGGCCCCGCGGGTGTCCTCGGCAAGGGTCTTGCTGGGGCCCCGACAAGTGGTCTTGCCGTGGCGTCGCGGTTGTCCCCGACAAGGATCTTTCCGGAGGTCTCATGGATCTCCACGGCAAGGATCTCGCCGAGGATCGCCATCTTCTGGTCCTAAGCTGATCTTGGATGTTTATGATCTTGACAAAGATCTGCATGCCACCACGGAGGTGCCTCCCGAGCCTTGGTTCCAATGTGGTTGTTGGCGGTGTTGGAACCCTTGGGCTCTAGGATGGCGCACCCTGCTGGCGTTGGGCAAGTTGCCCCGGCAAGATGCTTGCCGGGGCTGCGGAGGCCAGCCCGGCAAGGGTCTCGCCGGGGGAGTCCACCTCGCCCTCTTGCTCTTTGTGTTCCTGGTCTTGGTGTTGCTTTCCCGTCTTGTGCTTTTGGCTCGAGCGCTGCTCTAGTATTCTTGTGGTTCTGCTCCCTCCCCTTGCCCTGCTAAGTGTGGCCGCAGGTGCGGCTCTGACTGCCCGCGCACAAGTATAGGGGCAAAAAGGAGAGCCCCTACTTTTGTACACCGACACTAGCACATGAAAGTCTAACCCACATCCTATGCATAGTGATTTTGTGAGCAAGCAACTTATGGGAAGAAGAATCAACTAGCATAGGAAGGAAAAACAAGCATAACTTCAAAACTTTCAACACATAGAGAGGAAACTTGAATATATTGCAATTCCTACAAGCATAAGTTCCTCCCTCATAATAATTCTTAGTAGCATCATGAAGAAATTCAACAATAAAATCACCTTTCATGACACAAAAGCATAGAAAACTTATTACTCTCCACATAAGCAAATTTCTTCATCAATAGTAGTGGGAGTAAACTCAACAAAATAACTATCGTGAGAGTGAAAATTATAATCATGATGACAAGTTTCATGGTTATCATTATTCTTTATAGCATACATGTCATCACCATAATCATCAAAGATAGCAACTTTGTTATCATAGTTAATTGAAGCCTCATCCAAAATGGTGCATTCATCACTAAATAAACTCATGACCTCTCCAAATCCACTTTCATCATTATAATCTTCAGAAATAGGAGGCACAAAATCATTATAACAAATTTCCACATCAAATCTTGGGGACTAAAAATATCATCTTCATCAAACATAGCATCCCCAAGCTTATGGCTTTGCATATCACTAGCATCATGGATATTCAAATAATTCACACTAGCAACATTGCAATCATGCTCATCATTCATGCCAAATTTTTTATTGAATTCTTCTTCTATCAATTGAGCACAATATTCCTTTCCATCATTTTCATGAAAGACATTATAAAGATGAATAATATGATACAACCTCAATTCCATTTTTTTGTAATTTTCTTTTTATAAACCAAACTAGTGATGAAACAAGAAACTAAAAGATTCAATTGCAAGATCTAAAGATATACCTTCAAGCACTCACCTCCCCGGCAATGACGCCAGAAAAGAGCTTGATGTCTACTAGGAAACTTGTTCTTGTAGACTTGTGTTGGGCCTCCAAGCACAGAGTTTTGTAGGATAGTATCAATTTTCCCTCAAGTGGATGACCTAAGGTTTATTAATCTGTGGGAGGTGTAGGATGAAGATGGTTTCTCTCAAACAACCCTGTAACCAAATAATAAAAAGTCTCTTGTGTCCCCAACACACCCAATACAATGGAAAATTGTATAGGTGCAGTAGTTCGGTGAAGAGGTAATAAAAGTGTAGTATGGATAGTAGATATTGATTTTTGTAATAGGAACAATAAAAAACAGCAAGGTAGCAACTGTTAAAACGTTGCACAAACGGTATTGCAGTGCCTGAAAATGAGGCCTAGGGTCCATACTTTCTCTAGTGCAATATCTCAACAATGCTAATATAATTGGATCCTATAACCATCCCTTAAAGTGCGATGAATAATCACTCCGAAGTTCCTATCTAGCGGAGAACATAAGGAGATATTATTTGTAGGGTATGAAACCACCTCGAAGCTATTTTTTATGATCGATCTATCCAAGAGTTCGTACTAATATAACACCAAATAATTTCAGATTCATAATACTCAATCCAACACAAACAACCTCAAAGAGTGCCCCAAGATTTCTACCGGAGAAACAAAGACAAGAACGTGCATCCACCCCTATGCATAGATTAACCCAATGTCACCACAGGAATCCGCGAGTTGAGTGCCAAAACATATATCAAGTGAGTCAATACGATACCCCATTGTCACCACGGGTATTCATAGCAAGACATACATCAAGTGTTCTCAATTCCATAAAAGTATTCAATCCGATAGTAACGAAATCTCAAAGGGAAAACTCAATTCACCACAACAAGATAGAGAGGGGAAAACACCGTATGATCCAACTATATTAACAAAGCCCACGATACATCATGATCGTGACATCTCAAGAACATCAGACAGAGATATTAAACACATAGCTACTGGTACAAACCCTCAACCCCGAGGGTGGACTACTCCGTCCTCATCATGGTCGCCACCGGGATGATGAAGATAGCCACTGGTGACGATCTCCCCCACCAGTGGAGTGCCGGAACGGGGTCTAGATTGGTTTTTCATGGCTACAGAGGCTTGCGGCGGTGGAACTTCTGATCTAGGGTCTCCGTGATGGTTTTTGGAATATTTGACGATTTATAGGGTGAATAGGGGGTGCGGGAGGCCACCAAGGTGGGCACAACCCACCAGGTCGCGCCTGGGGGCCCAGGCGCACGCTGGTGGGTTGTGGCACCCTCAGGGCACCCCCCAGTTGTTGCTCTAGCCCATTGGATGTCTTCTGGTCCATAAAAAATCGACAAAAAGTTTCACGGTGTTTAGACTCCATTTGATATTAATTTCCTGCGATGTAAAAAACAAGGGAAAAAACAGCAACTTGCACTTGGCACTGGGTCAATAGGTTAGTCCCAAAAAATGATATAAAGTTCCTATAAAATGATTGTAAAACATCCAAGAATTATAATATAACAACATGAATACTTCATAAATTATAGATACATTGGAGACGTATCAGGAGGGCTGCCTTGGCCCTCTCCGTTGAAGGAGAAACCACCACCATCATCGGCTGCCGAAGTGGTGCCGGGTCGGTGGGGGTTGAGGCTTCCGGCTACTCCCTCTTTTTCCCTTCTTTAGTGAAGGGGTCCTGATGTATACTACACAACTTATTCTTGTAGACCCATGTTGGGCATCCAAGGGCAGAGTATTGTAGGACAGTAGCAATTTTCCCTCAAGTGGATGACCTAAGGTTTATCAATCCCTGGGAGGCGTAGGATGAAGATAGTCTCTCTCAAACAACGCTGCAATCAAATACAAGAAATCTGTTGTGTCCCAACACACCCAATACAATGGCAAATTGTATAGTTGCACTACTTCGGCGAGGAGATGGTGATAGAAGTGTAGTATGAATAGTAGATATAGGTTTTTGCAATCTGAAATATGAAAACAGCAAGGTAGCAAGTGATAAAATGGAGCACAAACGGTATTGCAATGCTTAGAAACAAGGCCTAGGGTTCATACTGTCATAGTGCAATCTCTCAACAGTGCTAACATAATTGAATCATATAACAATCCCTCAACATGCGACAAAGAGTCATTCCAAAGTTCTTATCTAGCGGAGAACATAAGATGAAATTGTTTGTAGGCTACAAAACCACCTCAAAGTTATCCTTTTCGATCAATCTATTGAGCTATCCCTATAAGTGTCACAAACAACCCTAGAGCACCACTACAAAAAAAAGACACATCCGTGACATTTTGGGCCGAATGAATTTTTTTTCTGTCATACATATGACACTTCTATGACGATAATTGTGACAAAACCCGGTATCATCATAGATGTGGTGGCTCCTACTTCTATGACAAAAAATCATGACATAAAATGGGCTTTTCGTCCTGGGTGGGCCGGAGACGCAGCTGCATGACATTCTTTGGGCCGTCCATGACGGAAAAAACCGTGGTAGAAGCGAAGGCGAGGAAAATTTGGGGGAGTTGCCAGTTACGGTGGGAGGTCGGGGGCCGAGCAATACGCGTTTCTCTCATACAGGTACGCGTGTGTGTGCGAGGCGTTGGCTCTAACTGAACCCGAGCAAGGCGTTGGGCTCTAACTAAATCGAGCGATTGACCGCTGCGAACTCTGGCGTTCTTGAACCCGAAGCGATCGATCTATTGTCGTTAATCGAACCCGATCGGCGATTCCTTCACTACTGCTGCTAACTGAAGCCGATCGATCTTGCCTCTGGGATGAGCGATGGCGTTATGGGGGGGTTGGATGAGCTGTGAGCGGTGGCGTTGCCTGCTGGATGAACAGGACCCGTGGTGTGGAGGGCTGGATGAATAGTAGACGGTGGAGGGTGGCCGTGGAGGGGTGGTTGAACAGGACCCCTGGTGTGGAGGGCTGGATGAGCGATGAGACGGTGCAGGGGTGGTTGAGCGATGGCTGGTGGAGTAGCGCGGTGGAGGCTGGATGAACAGGAGCCCGTGGAGGCTGGAGGAGGTCGACGGTAGCCCGTGGAGGCTGGAGGAGGTCGACGGTGGAGATGAACAGTATCCAATGGATTCCCGTTTTGCGGTACGCCACACCCCTCCCGATTAACAGGACCCCCGTTTCGACCGTAGAGCTCCAACAAAAGTCCGTTTCATCTGTATTGCGGCATGCCACACCCCTCCCGATCAACAGGACCCCAGTTTCGACCGTAGAAGGTCAGTTTCGTCCGTTTTGCGGTACGCCACAGCCCTCCCGATCAACAGGACCCCCGTTTCCACCGTAGGAGGTCCATTTCGTCCATTTTCCGGCACGCCACACCCCTCCCGATCAACAGGACCTTCGTTTCGACCGTAGGAGGTCCGTTTCGTCCGTTTTGCGGTACGCCACACCCCTCCTGATTAATAGGACCCCGTTCCGAACGTGGCCGGTCGAACACAAGGCCGTTTCCTCCGTTCTGTGGTACGCCAGGCCTCGTTTCCATCGCCTGTTCCGTCCAAGCCGGTTGGCTCCCACGCGTTCCATTGCCTCCTGATGAACACGATGCATTCTGTTGCCTCTCCATGAACACAACGCATTCCGTTGCCTCCCCAGGAACACGACGACGACGCTGTTTCTCCGTTCCGACCTAGCCATGTACACGAGCCCTAGCCGTACGTATGCGTGAGTAGGCGTTCGAGACCCCGCCCGTGTATACACATACGTGGCCGTATTTTCTTTCTTGCACCCTGTCCGCTGTACGTACGTGTACATGCTATGTGCGCGCCTGTACTACGACACGTGCGCGCCTCAACTATGACACGTGCGCGCCTCGACATCGACCAGTATGTATGTACACATTCACGACCAGGATGACAACGCTACGTACGCTTCGACCAGGTGGGTCCCGACTGTCAGGCACTTCCTTACCTGCGAAGATGTAGCTGGTGGGTCCCAGCAGTCAGGGTGGCTTATCGTTTTGGTTTTTTTGCCCGGACGCACTTCCTTGCGTGCGAAGGTGTAGCTGGTGGGTCCCAGCAGTCAGGGGGTGAATCGTTTTTTTTTCGGACGCACTTCCTTGCGTGCGAAGATGAAGCTGGTGGGTCCCAGCAGTCAGGGGGAAACGTTTTTTCCGCGAAATACAGTGGCCCAACCGGTGGGTCCCAGCTGTCAGGTGGAGGAATCATTATTTTCCGCGTAATAAGGAGGCATTTCCTTGCCGCGGCCGTGGACCCAGCTGTCAGCCTCTCCACGTAGAGTCGACGTCCGATGGAAGTCGTTCCTTGACCACATTGACCAGGCTGCACCGAGAGCACCACGGCGGTGGACGACGGCGAGGCCTAGGAAGGGGACGACGCGGAGCCAGGAAAGACGCGGCAGTGGAAGCCTGCGCGGAGAGGAGTGCGAGGGTTCACTGGTTTGGCTGCGGTGTGATTCTGCCGTCGCCGCAGGGCCTTGCCAGCGGTGCGAATAGTAGGGGGCGGTGAGGCCTCCGCGGCAGCACAGCCGGCCAGGGGAGGCAGGAGCATGCGGCACGACCGCGCTTTTGGCGGTGGAGCAAGAAGACCAGAGGTTGAAGAAGCACTACGGCCGTTTGATGGACATCGTACGATTCACTTGAGCTAGAATCGTTCATATTGACTAAGTGGACAAAGCCCTCCGTCCCTGTCAACTTAGTTGGCCCACAAGTCATCCTCCCACTATGGTGGGTCCCAGCTAGCAGGGTGGGTATTCATCTTTTTGTGCGTAATAAGGAGGCACTTGCTTGCGTGTGAAGATATAGCTGGTGGGTCCGACATGTCAGCGGGGGGAACGCTTTTTTCACGAAATACAGAGGCCCTTCCGGTGGGTCTCAGCTGTCAGGTGGAGGAATCATTATTTTGCGCGTACAGTCCACGACCGATGGATGTCGTTCATTGACCACGTTGACCAGGCCGCGCCGAGAGCACCATGGCGGTGGACGAGGCGAGGCCTAGGAAGGGAACGACATGGAGCCGGGGAAGACTCGGCAATGGTTGCCCACGCGGTGGGTAGTACGAGGGTTTACTGGTCCGGCTGCCGTCCCCGGAAAATAACAGGAGGTGTGGGTGAGTAGATGAATGGCCTGGCCAGCAATGAAGTAGGGTGGGGCAGTGCGGCCTGTGCGACAGCACAACCGGCCACGCGAGGCGGGAGCAGGCAGTCCCACCGGAGCTGGTTTGGGCGGCTGGAGCAAGAAGATCAGATATTGAAGAAGCAACATGGCCGTTGGATTAACATCCAACGGTCACTGGTTTTACAATCGTTTGCGGACTAAGTTGACAAAGCCAAAGTACACGTCAACCTAGTACACCCACAAGTCAGCCTCCAAATCTTTCCCAAACAGCATACAGCCGGAATTTCTAGCCAGTTTCAAATTAATTTTAAATCTAAATATACCTTAATTTAAATTCAATGAAATTTTACCCTCACAAAAACAATGAAATTTAAAATATGAAAATCCAAAAAAAACAGTATTTTGGAACTAATTGCCTGTTTGCTGTATTTTTTTCATTTTACAGCCCATTTATTATTACTTACAGCCCATTTCTTATTACTTATAGCCCATTTTCTGGGCAAAATGCATCCCTCCTCGTCTTGAAAGATTTCCGGCCAAAGAGGCGTAGAAAAGCAAGTAGGCCTATGTTGGTTATTCTGCAAAAAAAATAGCTGGCTAGCCATTTTTCAGAAAGGAAAAAAACAAACTGGGCTAGTCATGTGCTAAACATATGAAATAAAAGCCTAGGCTAGACGGGCCACGGGTCCCGCACAACCCAGTTGATACTCTTCTCCGTCCCGAAAAAACAAAATTACTGCGGGTGCTGCTGCGTCCCTACTGTCATCCTCACCATGTACAGTCATCTCCTTCTTCCTCTCGGTTGTGACAACACCGAGGGGCGAGTGGCCAAGCGAACCAAAGGCGGAGGGCGATCTTTGAGGCCTCGGACGGGAGCGAGCAGGAGCCGGGAAGATCACAGCCACTGTGGGAGGCGGAGCAGGCGGTCCCAATCGGCGCTTGGTTTGGCTTTGGCGGCTCGAGGAAGAAGAGATCAAGAAACGCGATGACATTGAATGTCAATCCAACGGTCAAGGTTGGCACAATCGTTTTTGACTAAGCGGACACCAAGTAGCATACTTTTTTATATATAGGAAGAAAACTGCGAGGAAAATGCGTTCGTCTGCCGTCCTCCTCACAGGGAACGTTCGCCACATAAGTGACTAGCACCCTTGGTTTTCAACCAAGAGGTCTTGGGTTCGAGTCCGAGGAACTCTCAATTTTTTCCTCCTTCCTTCCTCGCAAAAAAAGGGAAAGAAAATCAAAGACTTGGGAAGGTGTACATAACAAGCTAGTGTACCAGTAAAGAGACGTTGCCGAGTTTTAGAAAAAAGAAAGACGTGCTCCTGTAGCTGGTTCGAATCCAAACCTAGACTATGACTATATATGGTGCTATGCTACTCTGCAAGTAATGAAATTGACATATCCAACGTTCGCTTCTCCTCTTCTCTACTTACTCTGCCTAGCATCAGAAGCTCTGGCCGCAGCAACCATGTCCGCTGGCTGCTCGTCCACCTGCTCTTCACAGTAACAACCAGATATGCGCCAAGTCGCCAGCCGTACCATCACCTGTGGGTCTCATCACACCCCCGCCGGCACACGCACCGCAGCCGATTGCTCATCGCAACCCGCTGCCGTTGGTGTGGTGCCACTGCTGGAAATTACGCAGAGTCATCCGTCGCGTCTCAACCACAATCCGCAACCCGGGTCGAGTCTTCTACAAATGCCAGAATCATGGGGTAATAATATGTATAAGTGTTGTTCTGCTGCTTTCAGTTGCTGATTTTTTAATAGTTTGGTTGATGATCTTCCAATTTGATGCATGCAGAAAAGGGAAGATTTGTGTGATTTGTATTTCTGGGAAGTTGCTGATGTGGGGGAATGCAACTACGCTGATTATTTGGTTAGCCGAGGAATCCCAGTACCAGCAGGTTGGGGTGTTGGACAAGTAACTGAAGGAACGACATAAGAGGAAGATGCAGAGCAGAAGGTTAAAGACGCAGTTCCTCTGATCATGGCCAAGCAACAACTGCTGAACGGCCTTGACAGCAATGAGGAGATGAAAGAGCTTGTGAAGATAATGGGCAAAATCGATGTGCTCTGTAGGATGATTGTCTCTTTATTTGTAGTGTATGTAGCACTCGTGATGTATTCAATGGCTACGACATGAGCACTTTGCTGAAATTAGTAATGAATGAAACTTGTGTAGCAGGCTGGGCGTAGTGTTGTGAACATCTAATGATTTATATTAATGGAAAGCAGGGGGTATCCCCTTTTGCTCATATAAATAAATAAATAGCAGAGGCCCTGTCGGGTCAGCTTTGTTCTCATTCGAAGACGTCGAGCAAATTGCAGTCCAACAGCAAACTATGTCATCAAATTCAAGTTTCACAGCCAAATATGAGTACAAGTTAACAACAATGTCATCATGTATTAGTTGTCATACAATCACCAAACACAAATCAGCATACATAATAAGTGATGTTCTCACTGAAAAATACTAAACAATATGTTCATCAGGTTTCAGTTGTCATAGCAAACACAATTTCACATAGTAGATAAAAAAACGTCTACTAACAGGCAAATAAGACAAAAGCAATGTAATCATCATCCGCAGTAGCAGCGTCAAAATCTTCGCCATGTGTATCAGTCTGAATCGTAATTCCCCACGGTGTCATTTTCTTCTTCGTCCTCAACGTCCTCGAACGTTGGCTTCTTCTTGATCAACTCTTGTATGTCCACAGCACGACAGGCAATCTTTTTGCCGGCGTCATTGACGTGATGGTTCTCAAAGATATTAGGAACATCTGTGTTATCTTGTACATCAGGAGCAGTGTAAGCATCATCTTGTTGTGCAACTTCATTAAACGAATTCCTCTGCTCAAACCTTTGCAATACTCTCCAATCATCGCTACGTGCAAATGTGTCTTCCAAGAAAAATATCTGTGTTGCTTGATTTGCCAAAATAAAAGGCTCGTTGGTCTGGTACACCACCTTGACATTGATGGATTTGAAATAATCATCAGCTCTGGGTTTTGCGATTCTGGAAAACAGGTTATACCAACGACAGCACAACAGAACCACACACCGATGATCCTCGAAACTAGAGATATACTGCAACTGAACAATGTCTGTTATGTTAGCATACATTTCAGTTGTCTCTTTGTCATACGTATCCGTGCTCATGATGGCACTGTTTTGTGTCTTCCTGCCTTCGTCTCGTGCAAGGGTGTTGTAGCGCACATGTCCAACAACGCAAGATTCATAATGTATTACCTGAGTATCAGGACCCATTTCTAGTGAGTAAAGGGCATCATCAACTGCCTGCCCATCCTCCCGCATCTTTTTAACCTATGGTTAGAAAATAGACAAGCTGATCATCTTATGTACTCAATATATTAAAAAAACTGATAGTGCACTTCAAAAGCTTACAAGGTTCTTGAACCATTTCGCAAATCCTGCCATAACCATTTTGTCAATGTTTCTTGGATTTTGCGGCAGTAACTCCTCTTTGTAGATGCTGCACAACATAGTGATCGCGTCAAACATCTAAATATATAAGAATGTGCTGCAAGTTTAGTAGATTACGCTGTATAAGCTGCAATACTGCACTTACTTGATATAAGGTAGTATCTCAGGACAGTTATTCAACACATACCAAACCATTTTGTCCAAATCTTTATGTTTGTCCTCTTGTCAACTCTTCCCTGTAACTCGAACAGAATAATCGAAAACATTGATCCCGTGATTGTCTTCACCCACCTCTTTGCCATGCTGACCAACTGTTTCAATGTATTTTGAGCAGAATGTCAACGCTTCTGTAGCAATGTAGGCCACTGCAATGGAATCCTCGGGTCTAGATCTATTCCTAACATAGCCCTTGAAAGTGCATAGCCGCCTTTCAATAGGGTACATCCAGCCATACTGTACCAGACCTCTAATTAGTGCCTCATCAGGTAGATGAACGGCCAAATGCACCATGACATCAAAGAAGGCTGGAGGATATATCTTCTCAAGGTCGCAGAGGATAGTTGGTATCTTGTCTTTAAGACACTCCAAAGCATCTATCCTGATATTTCTACCGCAGAGTTCCTCAAGAATTGTCCCAACTCTGCAATCGCTCTGTATAAGTCGTAGGCGGCCCAATCCTCTAAGGATAATAGGTAAAACCCTTTGAAGTAGGACATGGCAGTCATGACTTTTCAACCATTGTACCTTGTTTCCATCTGCACTGACTCTCCTTTCAGGGTTGGAAGCAAATCCATGTGGGAATCTCACACGTGACAGGACCTCGCAGAATTCTTTTATTTTTACCTTGTCCAAGACATACACAGCTGGTGCCATATCCCGTGGTTTACCTTCATCTTGCACCTACAAATACTTTCTCTCGATACCTGTGTGTCAAATCAATCTTAGATTTTAAGGTATCTTTCGTCTTGCCTTCAATATTAAGAAGTGTGCCGATAATGCTGTCACATATATTTTTCTCGATGTGCATCACATCAAGATTATGCCGCAGATCCAAATATTTCCAATACTCCATGTCCCACAAAGTGGACCTGCGGGTAAACAATAATCTCTCTTCTACCGTGCCACGCTTCCTTTTCGCTCTAGCATTACCTGGATGGTTTCCTGGTGTAATATGCCTGACCTTCTCTGATTCCACTTGCAACTCATTGGCGGTGAGCCTCTTTGGCGCATCACGGTTTTCATGCTTTGCATTGTACACATGTCTTCGGTATTTTCTAGGATGCAACTTGTCCTTGGGAAGGAAACGGCGGTGTCCGATGTAACAGATCTTGCTAAGTATTGAGTATGACAGCGGATTCCTGTCACAGCGAACACATGCATTGTAACCATGGGTTGTTCGCCCTGACATACTGCCCAAAGCCGGATAATCATGGATGCACCAAATTACAATAGCACGCAGAAAGAAATCAGCTGGTGGGCTGCTATATAGGTCTCGAGTTAGAACACCCTTCTATAGTTGTTGAAGTTCCTCCACAAGAGGCTCCATGAACAAATCAAAATCCTTTCCAGGACTTTTTGGACCTGGGATGAGCAAGGCCATCATGTAGTTTGATTCTTTGGTGCAGACATTTGGAGGCATGTTGTAAGGGATAACAAGCACGGGCCACATGCTATATGTGGCGCTCTGGTGGCCAAATGGGTTAAATCCATCCGAAGCTAAGCCAAGTCTAATGTTTCTCGGGTCAAGCAAACTCTTTGTGTTTATCATTGAAGCTTTTCCACTCACTACCATGAGATGGATGGCTCATTACATTCTGGTCTCTGTACTCCTGGTTCCTAGAATGCCACAAGACATCCTCTCTTGTTTCAAAGATCATGAAACAACCTCTGCAATCTTGTTGTAATTGGAAAATGTCTCAGAACATTATGAGGAATCCTCTTCACAACATCGTCATCTTTCCATCTTGATGATTTGCATTTCAGGCATTTACTTAAGTTGGCATAATCCTTCCGTAACAGAACACAATTATTCTTACAAACATGGATCATATCATATCCTATTCCAACTGCACGAAGGAAATTCTTCATTTTACTGTAGGTGTGTGGCAGCTCAGACGCATCTGGGAAAGATTTGTGGAAAGCAGCCAACATCGCATAGAATGATTTGTTGGTCATCCGCTCAGATGTCTTCACCTGAAGAAAGGTGACCATAGCTGAGAATACTGACATCTTATTTCCTGGGGTGACAACAATGTTGCATTGTTCCAACATGCGGGCCCACCGTTTTTCTTCTGCAGGTGAAAGTTCACGGAATGCACAAGCATTTCGTAGCATTGTTTCAATGTTGGTCAAACTCACTGGCTCCGCCACCACCACCACCTCCTCCTCTTCCACCTGAGCATCAGGCAGATCAAGATGGTGATCTGCTGCTTCCACGTAGTCAATAACATTGACGTTCACAGCTTCACCATGATGAACCCACCTAGTATATATGACCGACATCCCATACACGTGTAGATGATTTTGCACAGTTGACTAGGGTCTTGTAACTGAATTCATACAACTGCTACACGGGCAGAGCACATCTGATTTCGGACCACCGTACTCAGCTATGATAAAGGTCATGAAGTTTTCAACCCCCTCGACATATGCAGTGGAGAATCTTCGAGCAGAAGTTATCCAAGTCCCGTCCATCTGTTAGACATACAAATTAGTTATTCTACTAGATATTACAGGAAAAACATATATGGCAAGATATTTGGACGAGCAGATCTAAGTAACGAAATATATGTAAAGCTAATTCAGCAAATAGAATTGAGTGCTAAATTATGGCAGGTTGTTTCAGCAGTCTATGAGGCCGAGCACACAGCCATCAAACTATCGAAGGCCATCGCAGCAACAAAGATCGAGTATAAAACGGTGTAGAGCTATTTCACCTAACAGATTGGCTACTAGACCATGGCAATCTACGTCACAATAAATAAATGGCAGGATATTTTAGCAACTAATCGGCCTTGGCATGCCATCTCAGCTAAGAAGATTGAGTGCAGAACAGGGCAAGGAAGCTTCTTAAGCAGAGCATATTGACAGTAAACTACTTCGGCAAACAGTGAGATTAACAGCGTCTATCAGCTAACATTCAACGCTACACCGACATGAACGGGGCCTCATTCTGGAATGCGCGTACCGTGGGAGAAGCTGACCGCCGTGCGTCTCCACACGAACGTCGCCAGCGGTGGCGGTGCTGACCGCCGTGCGCCTCCACAAGAACGTAGCCAGAGGTGGCGGCGCGGCTAGAGGACGGCAGTCTACGAGAGCATACTGTGGGAGCGAGAGGATCACCGTGCGTCCCCTCGACGAACCGCGGCGCCGACGTATCGGCGCGGCGGGGAGGGCGGCTTTGGCGGAGCGAATGGAGTGGAGGGGGGACGGGGGGAGGGGGTTTGGGGTATATTTGGCCGAAGGGCGGTTGAATGGGATTTGGGGGAATTTTTTTGTGGGGGGTGGGGGGGGGGAGGATTTTCGCGGTGGGCGGGGGGAGTTTGGCGCATGGTCAGTTTCTCCAAGTGCAGTCCCACGTGTCAGTGAAGAGGCAAGCCGAAGCGCGTTCCGTTTGCGTGAGCCGTGTGCAGGACCGAACGTGTGTGGGGTGCAATGCGACCGTGACAGGAGTGCTGTGAGTGTACCGCCTTTTTTCCTTTTAAACTAGGAGCTTCGCCCCCTCAAATTTTTTTTTTGCTTCCCGCGATCCATCGATACTACTACTAGTAATCCGGTAATCCCGACTAAAACGGCGCGGCCGGGTCTTTTCCCGCGTGTTATGCTGGGAGGTTGGCTTAGTTGGGTTTTTAAGATTTGTCTCGGTTCAATAAAAAGCAGAGTTGGTGATGATGGTGTGCCGGTCATCCTGCAATATAGGCCGCCCGATCTATGTCTAACGGATAGGAAGGAAACTATGACAATTTACCCGCACTCCTCTCCACATTTGCAGATAAGACTTTCCCTCGTTCATCCTATTGTCCCACAAGATCTTCATCTTCTGTGCAACACACGGGCATCTTGCTAGTACTCCTACAATATGTATACTATTGTGAAAGTTCATATACACCGGCCGAGATAAATGCAAACACGGAAGATTTTCATTACATTTCGACCTTTTATAGGACAAAAAAAATAAAAGAAACCCGACCCTAAACCTATTCTACGGCGGCGACCGATGTCCTCCATCTGCGATCTCTATGTACGAGGGTGGGGTTCAAGACCCGTGAAGTGAAGGTGCAGTCTCCGGCGAGGAAGAGTAGAACACAGGATACGGACCGCCCAGTTGGCACACCATGCCCTGCTGCCTCCCATGCGCTACTCATGCTCGGAGGAGTCCCCGACCTCGGCGGTGCCGGACGTTGTACGGCGGCATGTAGGACGCGTGGCTGACAGTGCTCCCGTCGTCGGCCGCCAGCATGGCCACCGCTTGTGAGGTCGCGTCCGCGTCCGGCTACGTCGCTATTGCGTGGCGAGAGGCCACTTGACCGAGGGCGGCGACCTCGAGCTTCATCCCCGAAGACAAGCTCTCCCGTAGAGCGTTCGCACTTGCGGTCATGGCGAATGTGGTGCCAGGTAGGAGGACGATGCGCTATGGTGTGGAGGTTAGCTGGGCGTTGCCGTTTTAAGTAGCGCATTCCGGTGAGGCCAAGCGTCCGGGTGCGTCATTAAGTCGCCGGAGTTGGTTTCTCGGGCACCGAGCCTCTTAACGACGACATACGAACGGACGGCATGAATGCGGGCAGCTGGCGCTAGCTAGGAACGCACCGCGCAACGGCGCGAGGGACGAGGGCTTTGGTGTGCCAGGATAGTCAGCTGCGGTCGTGGCAACGTTGGAGATGCCCATTGCTCAAATGCGATCCCCGCATGTCATTGAGAAAGCAAGACGACCCGGCATGGTCTCAGGTCCAGAGGATGCAGTTGGCCACGCTACACCACTCCAGCTGGACGCTGTCAGCACCCCTTGCATCCTTGACAAGCCGGGTGTTGGGGTGTGTTTGGATTGTGGCCAAAGTGCACCTTACCAAAATTTTGGTCATGACCCAAAGATTGGTCTTTGTTTGGATGGTTGCCATTTTTTTGGCATGCCAATGAACTCTAGCCAACTCTAGTTCATTTTTCTTGCCAATGTCGGCCAAATGATGGGCAACCAATACCTCAACCAAAATTTTGGTCATGACCCAAAGATTGGTCTTTCTTTGGATGGTTGCCATTTCTTTGGCATGCCAATGAACTCTAGCCAACTCTAGTTCATTTTTCGTGCCAATGTCGGCCAAATCATGGGAAACCAATACCTCAACCAAAATTTTGCTCATGACCAAAAGATTGGTCTTTGTTTCGATGGTTGCCATTTCTTTGGCATGCCAATGAACTCTAGCCAAGTCTAGTTCATTTTTGTTGCCAATGTCGGCCAAATCATGGGCAACCAATAACTCAACCATAATTTTGGCTACCCAATGCTTTGATGGAGCAACCTTGGGCACAAACCAAACATACCGTTGGTCGTGCCACAGCACTAACGCCACCCTCGGCACACTGAAACCGACCGTGTCTAGCGACGATATGAGCGCAGCCGCTCACCGCGTCGCCGTGGTCCAGAGGCGGTGTAGGAGCTGCGCCCCGTTGTTTGCCCCAACGACCCACATGAACGGTTGTCGGTGGTGAGGAGGTCATGGGCCAGCTCCTCCATTGGACTAGTCTGCGCTACGTCGTCCCGAGGGTGTGCCCCACATGTCGGTTTCCCTGTTTTCCCGGCCATATTCGAGCGTTAGTGCTCCGCGTTGAGCATTAGGCCTTTCACTATGCAGGCCAAGAGAGACAACTTATTGTTTATTTTAGCCATTCAAGTGTAATCATGTGGCGTTTGCTTACTTCTCATTCCTCTCCAACCCTCTTCTCCGTCGATCATGTCTCCCTCCAGTCGAGTCCATCCTCCCGCATGCCTCATTTGAACATTCCGCCGAGTATCATTCGCATGTACCCACCCTAGTCCTCTCTCAATAGATCTCCGGACCCCGAGATGAAATCGAGAGGGAACGAGTGGGGGCACGTGATACCTAAGGCGGATTCAAAATTTTGAACCGGTGATCATAGCATCCGCAAATCATATATAAAGGGTAATCAATGTTCGTTTCGTTTTTGAACGTACAATATACTCCCTCCTATGCTTTCTACTTTACATATAAGTTTTATGTGTAGTCAAACTATCTGTACTATGATAAAAAAGGTATGAACATTCAACCACGCCCAATCAATATTGTTAGATTTGTACGTACTCCTAGATTTGTACTCGAGATGGTTTCCAATTTGACTATTGACAATATTAATAGTACATGAGATGTATAATGTGAAAATTATATCATTGGAAACTCCTTTCACATATGAAATTGACCGTATGCTTTGTGTAAGTTGCATGTCATATATTATTACTCTAACATTTGGTCAAAGTTAGCCTCGAAAAACGCATTAGACCCTGTATGCTTTGTGTAAGTTGCATGTCATATATTATTACTCTAACATTTGTGTAAGTTGCATGTCATATATTATTACTCTACCATTTGGTCAAAGTAATATAGTGGAAGTGGATCCTCTGACGTAGGTATCCCTGCCTTACCCTCCCTTTCGGTCACTTACTGGCGGACCCCATGCTTGCTAGGCCCCGTATGTCAGTTACTCAATGGGTTCGGCCACGTCAGGGGATCCTCACCCGTAGTATACTCCCTCTGTTTTTATTTACTCCGCATAAAACAGAGGGAGTGGTGGTATAATAAATGATGCGGGCAGGGGAGGGGGAGGGACGTCGGTTTGCTCTCAACTGCGGTCCCACAAGCGAGCAAAAACGCAAGACGAAGCGCGTTCCATTTGGTGAGCGACGTGGAGGGTCCAGCATGTAGGGCTGCAACGTGAACGCGACAAGAGCGATGTACAGTCAAAACCGATTGACCGGTCGTCACCGGAACCACTATTCACACCAGAACCTTCACTGCTCGGCCTACGCCAGCCACTGCCCTAAAACCACACCAAATCTCCAGCCCATTCCCCCACCTTTCGATCCCCTAGCCCGCATCAAGCGTCCCCTAGTTTGCCGGAAAGCTATGGTGCGCCGCAAGATCACTTACTACAAGATGCTGACACCGGAGCACCGCACAGGAATCGCGGCGGCGGTCAGCGCCACAGACCTCCGTTCCCAAGATCGCTTTGCAGCGGGCTAATCCCCGAGTTTTCTAGAGCCAAGTTACGAGGAGGAGGAAGCCGATCCAATGTTCACTGCAGAGGTCGCGGCGCAGAAGGCCCCCGATGGGTATGAGACGATGGACGTCGACTTCGTGCCGGCGCCCGAGTCCCCCATGGTGCAGGCAGACCAGCGGTTCAACATCGCGATACTAAAGGAGGATCGGGAGGCAGAGGCTCAACTCGACGCGGAGCGCGCGCATGCCGCT
This sequence comes from Aegilops bicornis, assembly GCA_021605145.1. NCBI lineage: Eukaryota > Viridiplantae > Streptophyta > Magnoliopsida > Poales > Poaceae > Aegilops > Aegilops bicornis. The sequence continues at coordinate 33,316,182 of CM038670.1, forward strand.
GCCATCGAGGCTCTCCTGCAAGCGGAACCGAATGTCGTGGATGTGAACCGGGCGGCGAAGGCTCAACTTGAGGCAGAGCGCGCGGATGCCGCTGCCATCGAGGCCCTCCTACAGGCGGAACCGGACGTCCTAGACATGAACCGGGCGGCAGTGGCTCGACTCGACGTAGAGCGCGCGGATGCCGCTCTCATCGACGCCTTCTTGCAGGCGGAACCGAACGTCCTGGACATGAACCGGGCGGCGGAGGCTCGACTCGACGCGGAGAGCGCGGATGCCGCTGCCATCGAGGCCCTCCTGCGGGCGGAACCGGACGTCCTCGACTTGAACCGGGTTGTGCTCTCGTCCGCAGAAGCGCCCAGACGCACGCTCCGCTTGAACGAGTAGCTGGAGGCCGAGGACAACCACGGTGCGGAGACACACGTCGGCAACGACGGCTGGTTCGCGCCGGCAGCCAAAGACGACGAGGCCGTCTCTTTCCGCGAGCAGTGATAGTTTTTCTTTATGTTGTTGTTTTTATGGACCTTTTTCTACGTAAAAACATACTATATTTGTTATGCAAGTCGTCTGACTTGGGTCAGTCTACCATTTCAGGCGGTTGGATGAATATCCTACGTCTCCTAACCCTTCTTTCCTTCTTCTTCACCTCTTCTTCTTCCCCAACAGACCACCGCACGGGTCAGACGGATACTCCCCAACATGCGGTTGGATAAACATACTCTATGAATGAAAATTATGTGTCAGCGATAGGATGGCTGAGTTTGGTTTGTTCACATGCGACGACGTGTCGATGAGGGTGCGTTCCCTTGGTTGGGTTTATGCGTGCGGGAGAGACTGTGAGGGTGCGGTGCGCTCATGGTGCAGTGGAGCGACCGTGTGAGGGTGCGGTGCGACCGTGACAGCCGTGCGCAAGTGTACTTCCTTGTCATTTTCAAAACTTTAGGCAAGCTTGGCAAAAATGTGTGGCGAAATATGGCAATGCAAGGCCTAGTCCCAAACAGGATAAGTAATGCACGCATTTAGGAGTACTAGTGCTAATAAAGAATGTCGTTGTTTTCCTTCGTGGGATTTAATCGATACAAATCCTCGTTTCACGTGTCAATTAATGCGTATTTTTTCTCGAAAGACCAAAGAGCTAACCATCTCACTCCTCATCGCTTGATTAATGCAGCGCCATGCAAACCAACCTTCTCACTTTCGCATGCATGCAGGGGATATTAATGTCCTTGGTTGCTAACCCCATCAATTTTGCCTCGATTAGTGTTAGTGGCCCTTTGCAAATTGTAATTTTGATATACTGGCCTTGTGTACAAAAAATGGAGGTAGTAACTATATTTGACTTCCTTCCCCATTGCGGTGACGTCGACGATTTTTTTGTGTGGTTTGGCGAAGTGCGTTCGACGGAGAACACCATTGAGGGAGACCACGGTAAGTCGTTCGCAAGTGCCGCCTGCAAGCCGAGACAACCGCCTTATTTGCATCCAGGAAGTCCTTTACTAGTACTACTACTAGGAGTACTAGTGCGGTGAGATGGTTTGTCGAAGAAGACGATGGAGAAGCGGAGTCAGCGAAGAGTGAAATGATTGTTGCTTCGTCCGTGCTTTGTGATTTGACGCCTCACTGCTTTGTGATTTGTGATAGAAGGGACAGGGGAGTAGACTCTGTGCTCTATACTGTACTACATGCGTCCAAGCATGGGAGAAAGAGGAGAGACATTGCATTTTTCTATTCCTTCAATCAATCAATCAGGGAGCTTTGGTTCCATCTTTTTGGCTTTGGCAACACCGTCCACAATGGTTCCCACGATGCCAAAAGCTATTTTCACATTTGGCTACACATTGTGGATGCCCTTAACTGTACCACTTGGTTTTGCTTCTGTGTGCTATCTATACAAATCTCAATTATATTGATCTAAAAAATTATAGAATCAAGATTAGTAAAAAGGAGGTGATTTTGCCGCGCAGATGGCGGTTTGCTAACATGCGCCCAGTGTCAGTGCTTTACCAAGCCGATCTGCGTCCCACATGAGGGAGAACAATGGCAGAAGCAACACGTGGTTAAGTTGAAGAAGATGAGGGAGAAGCGGATTCAGCAACGAGTAAAATGATGGTTGCTTCGTCCCTCCAACTTATTTTTTTAGCATTATTACTTCGTCCCTTCAACTTAACCGCGGGAAAGGTGCAGCTTTGTGATTTGACGCCTCATTGCTCATTACTATGCCGGCGCCATGACTTGGGTGCTTCAACCCGGCTGCTCTGCACTGTATTCCGGTATGGCACGTGGACCCGGTAGCTTGATGTCCCACATGTCGGCGAAAGGGACTAGAAGATTTAAGAAAGCGAGCGCTCCACTCTTACGACGGAGGAGTAGACGACACGACGGCCCAGTGAACCGTCACTTGTACTGTATAGTACTATAGTTTTGTTGTTTCGCACGATCAATCGATACAAACCAGATTAAACAGGAAAGGGCGGGATTTTTCCCGCGCGGTAGATGATACTGGCCATACATTTCAAAGGAAATTTTAATGTATGCAAACTAAATAATTATAAGTAACAATATGATATCTAGTAAAACTAAAAACACATATGATTTATTGTGTTAGAGTGTAGCAGTAGTGTTGTATTGCATTGTTGTTAGATGTAACATGCGAGAACATGTAGAGATGTAGTTTTGGAGGGCCTATAGAGAGAAAAGCTTAATGCGGTCACCGAACTTCAGAATAAGCTGATTACGGTCACTATATACGTTTTGCGGTGATTATCCGGTCACTTGCTCACAGTTCAGCACCAGATTGCACTCAGTTCACCGGCCAAATAGTCTGCGTGGCGCCATGTTGACTAGTTAAATTGACCATGTTCCTTGTGGGTCCCACCTGTCAGTTCGCATAGGGAAAAGGTCAGATAAACACAAATTTACGCAGGCGTGACAAGGCTCCAACTCGTGCGTGGGAATCACCTGGTTGTGTATGTGTCAGTCTAGGCCTGATGTGTGCGCATGCACGTGTAGGTTGAGCACTTGAGCATGAGAGTGTGTGTTGGTCGTGTGGTGTACTGGTGTGTGCGTGCATGCATGCGTGTGTGCGTGTGAGTGTTGTGTGCGTGCGTGGCTGCGTTTCTACGCGTGAGTGTTGCGTGCGTGCGTGGGTGCATGTGTCTGTGTGAGTGTTGCGTGGATGCTGTTCGTGTGCATGCGTGCGTGTGTGTATAATCATCACACCAGCTCCTGTGTGTTAAAACAGACGGCTCAGCATACCAATACAAGGCCACCTTGTCCGCTGTGCCCGCGGTCATGAATTCAAACCACCGTCAAAATATTTTTTTGTCGTTTGTTTTCATTCTTACTAGCAAGATGCCTGTGCGTTGCACGTAACATCAATATGCATTTGTATGACTTGTTTATCTTGTGAGAGAATAGGATGAACGAGGGAAGGCCTTATTTGCAAATGTGGAGAGGTGTGTGGGTACCTTTTTGCAAAATTGCCATAGTTTCTTTCCTATCCGTCAGATATAAATTGGACGGCCTATATTGCAGGATGGCATGCACACCATCATCACCAACTCTGTTTTTATAAGAGTGTATTTTATGTATTTTTTTATAAGAGTGTAGATGTAGAGTATATACAAGTCGACAGGTGGGCACGATGGTAGTGAGATAATGTGATGCAACACTAGAGGTGCCACGTGGAGCGTTTAACTGGTCAACTACTCATGTCATGAGCAAATACAGAGTTGTACGGTGAGCCCGTGACTGTATAATAACCACTAAACTTAAACGATGACCGTAATGAGTGGATTATGAAGTCCAATGTATGTATCGTGCTTTCGCTTTAAATACAATGATCGTCATTGCAAATATCGCGAGAGAAAGATGAAACACGCGTGAATTTTCTGGGGGCTTACTTTTAGAGGACCTGGAGATAGTTTTGTGTGCATACATGAAAGGGGCGTACATGGGGGGTATGCTATAGAGAGAGATGCTCTTCGTTTCTCTTTATTATGACTAACTTTGTATATAATATAAAAATATACAAATTCACAGTGCGGAATATATATCATTGTGGGCACCATGCAATGCAAATTAGCGTTCGTACTCCTCCATATAACTTTGTAATGTTGTATATATGTAGAAACTCTAAAATATATTTTTGGCCACACTTTATTCAAAAGGAATGTTGTATGCTGAAATAAACGTGAAGAGAGGGCTTTTTACATCAATGTGGTGCGTGATGTAACATGTGTGAATGTGTAGTTGATGCATTTGGCGGGGCCTAGAGAGGTATGTGTGTGTATTACGATTCTAGAGAGGCATGGATAGAGGGGCCGACGGGGAGGCGTGGGAGAGATAGCACGAGAAATGAGAGTGGTCTAGAGAGAGAGAGACGAATATGACGTCACGACAAGAGATTCCATTCCCTTGGGTGTGTATATGCAAGGGGGGAGGGAATAGAGGCACCAGGAGAAATTTTATGTGTGTGTGTGGTGTTTGTGTTGGAATGTGTGGGTGTGAGAAGATAATGAGACGTGGGGGCCGAGGGTGTGTCACCGCGTGAAGTCCGGTGGGTCGAGGTGAGGCCCTTCGTTCGGTTCCGTCCTGCGCCACATTGGTCGGCCCATGACACATTTAGGAAGACCCATGGATGACTAGTCGTACAAGACAAAGATAACAGAATTGTGAAGGACTCTGTGTCCACTGACAAAGCTGGCTAGGATTTGTAACCCTAGGTTCTCGGACTAAGGTAACCCCTTTATATCTGATATTACCATTCATCCAACCTAACTTTAAGGGGCATCCTACAGAATGCTCTGCTAGAATCATACTCGTCGATTAGGAAGAGAGGTGTGAGACAATGCATGGGAGACAGGCGTAAAGATAATGTGCGTACATGAGACACGTAGGCAGGTCCATATATATAGAAAGGGTCGATGAGGATTGTGCGTGTGTATGTTTGCGAGAGGAAGATTGCTTGTGATAAAGGTTAGTGAAAACAGTTGTAAATGGTTACGAGAGGGAGGGAGGGTTATATCTAGAGCATGTGTGCGAGAAAGACACCTCGGGAGAGAGAGAGTGTGAGCATGTGTGAGAGACCACCGATGGAGAGTGAAACTGCACGTAAAAGACTGCTCTACACATTGATTAAAGATATAAATTGTATCCAAATATTAGGATGGGACCATGATATTTACAATTCGCGTAAGGAGCGGTCATTGATCCATCAGACATCTAGATTCTATTGAATTTGAGCATGTCTATGTTATTATTCGACACAATTGATGCACATAGTTAGTATTTTGAACTCCAGACAATGCATCGCTTTAGCAATCGAATATAAACGTGAGTATAGTTCATGTTGTGTGTGTAAAGCACATTATACATACGAAAGTTACACAATGGACATTATAAATAGCTACATATGAACTAGCATACATTTGAATTCAACTTAAGGTGGTTTAAAAAATCGAATTCAACATGAAGTCCATTCAATTATTTGAATTTGATATCATGGCATTTGTAAACCATACCTAAATTATAGGGGCACCAATCTTTGCTCTGATTTTGTACATAATAGCATATGTACTCGTGTACAAAATAGGTTAAAATTTAGCTCCTCCATTCCAAAATAATCATAGTTATAGGATTTTCAAGTGTCAAAATTTCAAAATGAAGAGGATAATTTAATGAGGTTTTCAAACATACAAGGTCAAATATAACGTTGTCTATTTAGGTCAATCCTCATAGTTCAAGAGTACTCTAAACGTGAATGCTTGTGTTTCAAAATTTCGAACGAAGCGCCAAAAGAGCCTCTACTCACCCGAAACCGCGTGAGACCAATGTTTGGTAGTAGAAGGAAATTACTTTTCTAATAACTCCGACCCATGAAACCTACCGGCCCGACGTCCAAAGGTCTAAACCGGGGTAGGTTTGTAGCTTCATCTAGACGCCACACAACGGCCTCCGAAAAACATTCATACACAATGGCCGCCTAAGCACACATGCGCGCGGCCGAAATCGCTCCCGCCCACTATTTGGGACACCTGGGATTACCATCCTACCCCCGACCCGCAGTAGGTCCGAAATTTAAGAGGGGGGGCAAAGTTTGTACTTTCCCCAAATTTCAAACAAGCGCGTCCCATCTTCTGTTCAAAAAAGCCAAAAACAAGCGCCGACCAGCACGAAACATGGTTCCCCCCACCCGTCCGATTCCCCATTCGTACTCCATGGGCGCCAAAACTACCGCTCCACCAGCCGCAAAACCCCGGCGTCCTCCGTCCGCGACCCCATCCCACCCATCAACCGCCGCCCTCCTCCATCACGCCGGAGCCGATACCCCGCGTCGTCGTCCACCGCAACCTCAACCGCAACGCCCTCCATGGCTAGTAGTTGAAGCCAAGGCCGAGTCGTCCGTACCCGAGCCAATTCAACCACGCCATACTGCGCCTCACCGTTGCCACTCCAACATCGCCACCCTCCACCGCATCGGAGCTGTTCTTGCTATGCCGTCCTTCGCCGCCTCGGATCTGCTTCCCCTCCGCCGACATACGGCCACGGCAACACAGTCAACAATTTGGCCATGGGTTCGTCCAAGCCTGCACCCTCCAGAACATCGGTTTCCCCGGTAAAGAGAAGAAGATCGGCGCGACATGTGGAGGTGACCACACCGCAAATCAAGAAGGTACTCCTCTTCCCTTATTCGGTACCAAATCTTACGTCTCTGCTTGCACGGTATTCATCCCACAGAAGACACTAGTTGACCATTTCTTCTTGATACTAGATGTTCCTAGTAACTCGCGATGCACAAGGTTTCTCATCATATACTATTTCACCTTAGCTAGAGGTCCGTCGCCCCCCTGAATTTCAATTTCTGGCCAGTTGATTCCCAGTTAATGGAAGCATTCCCCGACGTAACAGGCGCTAGTATGACTATTACACCGGGGAAGCAGGTCCTTGGTGTTTATCTTAGGGGCGTGTGCGGCCTATAGCTACTGGAGCCCGATCTGGAGGTCGACCGGGATTAAAGGGATGGCCTGGGGGCGCTGCCAAGCACGGAGGTGGTGTGATGTCGATGGGAGGGCGGGGCGGCGGAGGCAGGGGTCTGGGCCGGTGGTAGCTGGCGGTTCGAGAAAGATCGTCAACAGTGACTGGCGGGAGGTAGACGAAGGCCATCTGCCCCTTCCTTATAGATCGGACGGTTCATTAAAAAAAGTGACTGACCTATTTATTTTCAGTCGACTGTTATCTTATATATGACCACATGTGGTGGTGTGCTGGAGGAGTACCTGCATTTCCCGTGCTCATATATTACAAAATCATACGGAGTAGAATCTAATTTTGTTTGCCATGCAATATTGTAGAGCTATCATATGTCTCTTGTCATTTATTTTTCAGCCACCTGCTATCTGCTACTTTTACAATGCACTAGTTCTGCACACACTTCACCCATACTCTCACTATTGTGTTTTTATGCAAGGGTATTTCAGAATCTGCCTCGAGAGAAGCAAAAAAGAAAAGAGACAAATCGTGCCAGCTTTCTACGCGGCTAGGCACGACATGTTACATCGCTATAAAGGGTGCAGTGTCAGCAGATGGAGACGTAAACGTAGCTCTGGAGTTGATGACCTCGCTCGCAATGAACCACCATCCCATGTGCTTGCTTTAACTTCGCGGTGTCATATGTGGTTGCATGTTCCATATGGTGTCTAGCTTGTATTCGAAAGGCCGAAGTCGGTCTTTATTAAGATAAGGAAATATATTTTTTACATGAACCACCATCCCGTGAGCACCAGAAGACAAATAGCTAGTCGAGCCTTTGGCCGAGCCAACGACAAGCCCAAAGAAAGACAGGCATCACCTGGAAGCCAACTAAAAATCCGCGATGGTGGTGAAGCAGCCCGCCTCCCATCAGGCTCTCAGGTCCTAGATGATCATGTTCACCACTCCAGCCGGATGTCTAGCTTGTATTGCTTCCAATTTGGTTAAATTGCATCTGCTTAGCTTACACATTGCAAAGACATGCCTTTCTGGTTTTGGTACATACTAGTACATCTGTGTATGAACCATGTTCTTACATCAAACTAATGTTCTTGTGTATCCCTCATCAATCACTTATGACGAGGCAGGCAGGCAAGGGGTCTACTCATTTAAAGAATGCAGCGTCGGCCTCCGACATGATTCTCAAGAAATGTAAATGCTAGATGAAGATAGTGAATGTAGCTCAGTAGTTGATTACAACATTTCCCTACACTAGCATCGCAGTGCTTGCTCTAACTTGGCAGCGTGATATGTGGTTGCATGTTGCATATGGTGTCTAGATTGTAATTCATCCAATCTGGTTAAACTGCATGTGCTAGTTTGCTTAGCTTATACTCCCTCATTCCCATAATGTAAGACGTTTTTTGGCACTAAATTAGTGCCAAAAAACGTCTTACAATATTGGACGGAGGGAGTACATTATACCTGTTAATGTGACATACCTTCCTTTATTTAGTACATATTACATCTGTCTATTAAGCATGTCCTTACATAAAACTATTGTTTTTTTTGTATCTCGCACCAATCAATATGACGAGACACCTTTAGTATATGCAGTGCGATATTAGTTGCATCTTACATATGATATATAGCATGCACTGCTTCTAATTTTTTGAAATTCCATTTATGATGGGACGCTTTTAACTTTGCAGAGTAATATTGGTTGCATCTTTAATGTGGTGTCTAGCTTGCATTGCTTCTTATTTGCTGGAATGGTTTGTGCTTAGTTTGCACAAACAGTTGTGAACATGCGATGACGTCCTTTTTTTCGTACATATTCCATCCTGGTATCATGTGTTTGCCTTACATCAAAGTAGTGATTGCCAGTATCATGCATGAATGAGTTCTGAAGAGAGAATTTTATTGCTTTTTCTTGTCGGTTTTACTTGACAATTCAAAATCAATAAAGCGGAAGGAAGTTAGCAAGGCAGCGGATAAAGGTGCTCCTTCCGAACGGAGGGCCTCTACAATTTCTACTCCTCCACACCCCCAAGATGATTTCCAAGACAACACATGCATAGACACTCAACAAAGCTGTGTTTATGATGAGCACATTTCCCCTAGTGCAGCATCACTGGTGCTCCCTCTAACTTGGCACTGTTAGATGTGGTTGCATGTTATGTGTGATGTCTAGCTTGTATTGCTTCTAATTTTGTTGAATTCCATCTGCTTACTTTACACATTATACTCGAATAAGACACGCGTTCCTATTTCTAGAACATACAATATCTGTCTATCACACCATGTTCTTACATCAAATTACTACTGTTGTGTAACCCGCAACAATCACTTATCATAAGACACGTTTGACTTCAGAGTGTGATATAGGTTACATCTCACATTCTTTTCTAGCTTGTACTACTAATTTGTTGAAATGACACTTATGACGAGACAGTTTTAACTTGGGAGAGTGATATTCGTTGCATCTTTCATATGGTGTCTAGCTTTCATTGCTTCTAATTTGTTGAAATGCCTTCTCGTTAGTTTACACATCATAAGCTGTGAATATGCAATGTTGTGAATATGCAATGGCACTAATGACGAGAGACCTCTAACATGGTAGTGAGATGTTGTTTGCATCTTGCATATGATTTATTTCTTGTACTACTTCACATTTGTTTAAACGCCATTTATGATGAGACACTGTTAACCTGGCAAAGCGATATTTGTAGCATCTTTCATATGGTGTCTACCTTCCATTGCATTGCTTCTAATTTGGTGAAATGACTTCTTGTTAGTTTACACATCATAGTTCTCGTTATCTCTTCCGTCCTCTTTTTCATACATATTACATCTTCCTATCATGTCGTTGTCTAACATCAAAGTTCAGTTCATCTGCATCACGCATCAATTTGTTCTGAAGAACTAAATTGTTATTCGTTTTTCTTGTCGGCTTGACTTAACATGGCATAGAGAAAGAGGAAGAAACACAGAATGGCAGGGAATGAGAAGCGGATGAATCCTGCAGATTCTGCTGGTACTGATGGTGCAATAGAAGGTCAAAGTCCAGCGGAAAATTCTACAAACACGGCATCCCATGCTACACGAGCTGCAAAAAAAGCCAAACAGAAACAAATAGCTGCCACCAAACAATCAGAGATAGCCCTAGTTCTTGCAACACCTACCACAGTACTACCAGCTGCACGACTTATTCATGCGTCAACTGAGCTAGCAACACGTTCCCAAGCTCCCTTGCCACTTGAAACTACTTCCCAAGCACTCTTGACACAAGACGAGTTGGCAATATCAGATGAACCTTGTGAGCTTCAACAGCAAGAAGGTAGTGCTGGAGTGAAGTTACAGTTCCATGCTTCTTTATATGTAGTCTCACAGTTTGATGTACACTAACACTTCCTATGTTCGGTGTTGGACTAGCACCTAGGCGCAAGAGGACACAAACATCGGGGATAATGCTCGATAGGTTAACTAAATCTAGAGGAGGAAGAATGGAGATCCGTTTTGAGGTAGGTTTAAAAAGGCCACGTGATGCTACAGAGTCAACCAAGTTAGTATCAGAGGCAGCGGTTGCCGTTAGGTGTCATGTACGTATCCTCCCAACATGGATTCAGTACAGGAATGACAAAGGCGAAACCCAGTTCAACACCTTCCTCGACCATTTATCTGTAAGTATGGTTATGTATGGAAACTAGTAATATCGTCTTGCTCTGTCCCATACTTTCTAGGTTGTTGATAATGAGACTCCCATAATTTTCAACAGGTGAGGTTCAAGTTGGATAGCCAAGATGATGCAACCAGACAAGCTTGCACCCATGTTTTCAAGTCTGCTCTGCGACAGTATCGGTATAACTTGAGGAAACCTCACTTTGAAGGCAAGGCTAACACTGAACTTTCCCTAACATCTCCAGTGGAAAATATATCGGATGAAGACTGGAAGGGCCTTGTTAAACACTGGTCTGATCCGAAGTATCAGGTACATTATATATATGTGATCAGATCACATGTTGAAGTCCTATTTACGCATGTGCCACACAAATCTATCTTCTTGTAGGTGAACTGTTCAAAGAACAAGGCCAACCGCATTTAAAGTGAAATTCCAATGCATTTACGGGATCTCGTAGCTATATTGCACACTGCGAGGCTCTTGTAATTAGTTGTTGTTTCACTCTTTTCGTTGTACCATATTATCAGATCTATATTGACTTGTTCGAAATGCAGAGGAAAGCCCGCAAGGACCAAAAAGTGCCTGAACCAAATGTTGTGGAAATATTCAAGGACTGTCACACCAGCAAGAAGAAGGGCATGACTACACCAGTCAAAGCCGTTGTTGTAAGTCCTTAATCCTCATGCCTTTTAACTACTACTTACTCTGACTTGTGCCTTGAAATGCATGGTTTGCAGCCAATGTCTATTACTCTTTTCAATTTTATACACAATTGTCTTAGCGTATCATTGAACCTTACAAGGTTTAAAAGAGAGGAGTGATGTTCCTTTGATCTTGACCTGTAATCTAGTTCCGTGCTGGACTTGCCCACATAACATTACAATTGCCTGTTTGTCTGTTCTCAGTTGTTTTGTGATATGAATGATGTCATACTATGCTTACCGTATTATAAACTTCGCCTCTTTATCCTTAGCCCTTAATACAATGTGAAGAAATAGACAATACATTAGCGATGGTACATGGTCATATGTTTGGAACCTGGTTTTATTATGTACTTTGCAATAAAATACAACTAATATTTTACATGGGTTCACGAATAAGTTACGTATATAGACCAAAGCTATTTTGTTTGGTTTTGCTGCCTCCTTAATATCTTCTGTTCTGGTACTACTAATGTAAAACCTCAACTTTTCAGCGAGCTATGGAAAAAAAATGGTGAAACCGCCACCTTCTGAAGGTGGCAAGGCAACTATAACCACAATGTCAGCTCTTGCTGCAGTGGGTCAGTACATGTCCACTAACAGTGCCAAAAGCACGTTCCTGCGTAATACTGGGTTGGTTGTTAAGGCAATATCGTCCAAACTGCCTCATGATCAAGATATGCAAGCTCAAAGCAATGTTGTATCTGCGCTCCAGACACAAGTCCATTCCCTAACAGAGGCCCTTTGTGAAACAAGGAGAAACATTGCTCAATGTCGTCAAGATATGCATGGTTCTGAAACCAGACTATCAGACATTTGCTATGTTGTTCAGGAGCCTACGGGAAATGAAGGCGAGGGTTATGGTGCTCCATCGGACAATACAGCATGAAAACGTAACAGTCAGGTCAAATGAACCGAGCTTCTGAACTTCTGGTGGTGCATTTATCTGCTAGACTGTTAAGTTTTATGCCAACCTTCCTTTTGTTATATAGTTGTATTTTTTTTGGTGCGATACAAAATTTATTCTTAACGTGCAGCCACCGCTGAAGAAAACAACAAGCCATTTTTGTATAGTGTAGGGTGTTCCCTATATTTGCACCGGTGGCGATCTTTGATGCCGAGTGGATGTAATCTGTGCAATCGCCTTTAATAGCCTAGCGTTAGTTTCGCCTTATTTATTTCCTAGTCTTCTTTTTCCCTGGTTTTCTAGTGGCCGCAACTACCATGGGCCATATACGGGCCGTAGGATCCATGGGTCTCCTACGGGCCGTCGATAAATGGGCCTGTAATCGGTGGGCCTCGGGCCGTCGATAAATGTGCCTGTAACCGGTGGGCCTCGGGCCGTCGGATAAATGGGTCTACATGGGCCATAATCGGGCATAATTGGTATCGGCCCATCACGGTAATGGGCCGTTAACAGGCCATAGGACTGCAAAGGCTTAATTCTGTCACAGGCATAACGGGTCGTTAATGGGCCAGAATATAGGATGGGCTGGAAACGGCGCATCGGGTTAACAGGTCAGAAACAGGCCGATTCTTGCCATTGGCCGAATTTGGCCCATTAGGGTAACAGGCGAGTAACGGGCCAACTCTTGCCATGGGCTGAATTTGGCCCATTTGGGGAACAAGCCAGTAACGGGCCCACTCTTGCCACGGGCCGAATTTGGCCCATTAGGGGAACAGGCCAGTAACGGGCCGGAAGTAATCGAGGGCCAAAAAGGAGCCCAAGAACGTATGGGCCGTCAATAGGCCAAAAGCTAACACGGGCTAGAAATGGCCCATGTAAATCACGGGCCATTAACGGGTACAAAGAAAATTACTGTTCATTATGGGCTAGAGTCACTTGGGCCTGTAAAGGGCCGAAAGATACGAAGGCCCATATGGGCCGAAAAGACGTCGTGGGCCGTACATGGGCCCAAAGTGAAATGGGCTGGTGTTATATGCGACGGCCCACTTGACGTTGTTGGGCCGATTTCCTTTAGGGCCAAATGGGCCGTGAGTTAACGGGCCGTAAAATGGGCAATTTGCAAAGAGACCAGCCCGTTAACTTTTGACCAAGTCAAACGGGCCGGCTTTGTAAGCTGAATGGGCCAGTGGTGGGCCATTGCACGTGTCGACATATCATAGGCGCCAATCCGACCCACTGACGAGCTGGCACGTGTTTCGTCCGGCCAATAAGAATTTTACACGTGGAAATTTCCCATTGGTCGGGGCTGTTAACGGGTTATCGGATCCAAAAGCTGACCCGATAGCTTAACGGCGTTCCGTTAAGGTGGATGCCACGTGTCGGTCACCCTTGACGAAAGCACTTCTGTGACGCGCGATTTATCATCATGGAAGTGGACACTTCCGTGATGATAATTTTGGTAATGTCATGGAATACTTCTAAGACAGCACATGTATGACTATCTTGATTCTGTCATAAAATCATCCTGGATGTACATGCATGACAAAAAACGCGACCTACTGTGACAAACACGTATCATCATGGAAGTGTATTTTTTTTGTAGTGTACATACTAAAATAACACCATATGATACACATCAACCAACTAACCAAGATACTCCAATATCACCACAACTATCTATGAGTCAATTATACGATATGTATGAAACAACTTCAGATAATAATATTCAATCCAACACAAAGATCTTAAAAGAGCGCCCCAAGATTTCTACCGGAGAAAGTAGGATGAAAATGTGCAACAACCGCTATTTATAGATTACCCCAATGTCACTCGGGAATCCTTGAGTTGAGTGCCAAAATATACATCAAGTGAATCAATAGAACACCCCATTCTCACCACAGGCATTCGCATGAAAGACATATATCAAGTGTTCTCAAATCGAAAAAGTATTCAATCCGATAATAGTGAAACCTCAAAGGTAAAAACTCAATTCATCACAAGAAGATAGAGAGGAAAGAAACACCATATGATCCAACTATATTAACGAAGCTCGCGATACATCAAGATCGTGCCAAATCAAGAACACGAGAGAGAGAGAGAGAGAGAGAGAGAGAGAGAGAGAGAGAGAAATCAAACACATAGCTAGCGGTACATACCCTTAGCCCCGAGGGTGAACAAACCCTCGTCATGGAGACCACGGGGATGATGAAGATGGCATCCGGTGATGATTTCCCCCTTCGGAAGGGTGCTGGAACATGGCCTTGATTGCGTTTTCATGGATACAAAGGCTTACAATTGCAGAACTTCTCATCTAGGTCAACTTTCGGGGTTTTTAGAATTTATAGAATTTTTTGGCATCGGTTTCATGTAAAGGGGGCCCACGAGGGAGCGACGAGCTCGCCCGACGTCCTGGGGGGGAGGGCGCACCCCCAGGCTTGTCGCTTCCCCGTGAGGCTTCTGGTCCTTCATCGAAGCTTCGGGGTTTTGTTTTGGTCCATAAAAATCACCATAAATTTTCAGCCCATTCCGAGAACTTTTATTTCTACACAAAAAATAACACCAAGGTAGTTCTGTTGAAAACAACGTCAGTCCTAGTTAGTTCCATTCAAATCATACCAAAACCATATAAAATTGTTATAAACAGGGCATAAATACTTCATAAATTAGAGATACGTTGGAGACGTATCAAGTCCCTTCCTAGTGGGTCTCTGAAGGACGAGGTCTCTATCTCGGCCACATAGACACCGGTGTCGTCCCCCGTGGTGAACACGGGCAGGGCTTGCTGGGAGGGAGCCTCCCCCAGTCCGCCATGGGTAGGAGGGGAGGTGTGATGCTCCTCCGACACGCTGGGTGGAGGGAGCCCGCTCGATGAATCCTTGTCACTGATGCGGGAGCACGGCGGCTATGAAAGATAAATGACTACTTAGACTTGTGGGAGCGAGGAACTAGTGCACATGAGACGCGTATGGAAATAAGGCGTATTACGGACATACCTCCTCGGCAGCGGTCTCTCCTTGCGCGGCTCGGTGAGGTCGCTGTCTGATTCAGAGAGAACAACCTTGGTCGTGGCAAGGGCCTTGTGGGGCTGGGCGTCGGCGGCCTTCACGAGGTGACTTCGGGTTCGGGTGGAATTGGCCCCGCGACGTCTTCGAACACTGCACTCTTTCTCTTCAGGGAGGAGATGCCTTCCTCCCCCTCTTCTCCTTCTCTTTCCTCCTAGTTTGAGGAAAGAGCTTGAATGTCCTCGGACATAACATGTGAGGGGTCTCCAACCCGAAGACGTCCCCTCCTCCTCTTCGGCTCATTCTTTGCCTTGGCTGGGGCCTTTGGGGGCACCACGACCAAAGGGCCTGGATTTGGGGGTCCTATTCTCCTTGGGCAGCGGCACCGAGCACCTGATGAGTGCCGCCTTGGATGCCAATTTCTAGAAGCAACAGGAAGATTCAGACAAATACAAAACGCAGAATCATTACTGAACATGTGCAACGATTGTTACCTGGATGGGCCATGTACGATAGTATAGCCGTTGTCCGGCCCATTGATGGGGAATTCATTCTGGGATGGCTTAACGAGAGCCGTCCACATGCCATGTATGTTAGTGCAGAAGAAGTTCTGTAGTGTTGGTATGTCTTCGGGTTTGTAGAGCCACATGGGGCTAGCCCGAAGCTGTAGTCGGAGGATGTAGTGATGTAGCATGATGTCCACCACATCCACCAGGTTTATTTTCTTTTTCAGGGTACGGATCCTCTCCTAGAGAGAGACGACTTCGTCTGGATTGCCCCATTCCAGGCCCTATTTCTGCGAGGACACCAGCTTCCTCAGGGGCATACCTGTGAAGGCGGGAGCCGCGGCCTGGCCCGTGGCGAGGTGCTCGGTGATATAGAACCACTCGCACTGCCAGATCTTCATGGTTTTGATGAAAGTTCCTTCCAGCCACTCTGGCTTCTAGAACTTGCTGACCATGGCACCCCCGCATTCGGTAAACTAGGCGCCGCTACTCTTCGGCTTGACGCAGAAGGTCTTCAGACACAGGAGGAAGTGCAGTTCCACACACAGGAACACCTCACATACGATGATGAATGCGGTGAGGTTCATAATGCAATTTGGGGCTAGATTATGGAAATTTAGCCAGTAGAAGAAAAGAACCCCCTGCACAAAAGGATGCAGGGGGAACCCCAGACCTCGGACAAGGTGGGGGATGAAGATGGCCCGCTCCCTAGGCTTGAGAGTGGGGACACGCTGGCCGGGGTCTAGAGCCCTACAGGCGGCATCAGTAGGGATGTATCCCACAGCCCGGAGCTCGCTGATGGTGGCATGGGTGACCTTGGAAGCCACCCACCTCCCCTTCAAATCCGCATCGGCCATGGGTGCGAGGTGCGGAAGCTGGGAGATGGCTTTCGGGCTGTAAGTGAGATTGGGGGTGTGAGAGCTTTGGAGATTTGGGAGCTGGAGCAGAATGAGAGCATAGGGGAGAAGATTAGTTGCCCCTGCTCTTTTTTAAGTCAGCAGAAAAGACAAAATGCCTCCTCCGCCGCACCGTAAAAATATCCATGTTTTGGCTAATCATGCTGTTATGGCCACATTGGGTGTACCAACAGATTAATGATATCCCCCAAAATGCGGGGAACGATCTCTGTTTTGATAAAAGGTGCCAATAAGAAGGTTACCTTGAAGCACGATTCGAATAAGCAATAACTGGCATACATGATGTCATCACTACTAGGGAAAACTCTAGCAGTAGCGCGGGAATAATGCTTATCAGTAGAGCAGGGTACGTTGCTGCTAGTAAGGCGCTATAGCTAAAGGTTAGCAGTAGCGTCTGTTAACCCACGCTACTGCTATATCAACTTAGTAGTAGCGCTTTCACTAAAGAGCACTACTGGTAATTACTAGTAGCGCTTCTCACAGCCCGCACTGCTACTACTATTCAGCATTTCACTTTTATTTCATGTTGTATTCATACACCTTTATACAAGTTTTCATAGAGCAGCAATTTAGAGATTGTTTTTACATCATAATGAGTTATTACATCACAGGGTGAAAGAACCGTGGACTAGTTTCAAGTGGATGGACATACACTTGAAACTAATCCGTGGTTCTTTCACCCAATAATATAATAAAAATCATCATCATATCATTAACAACTTATCATCATAATACATCATTGTCATATATAATGTGGGGACCCCGACTCATAAGTCGTGATCACCGAATACACGTGTACAGTGATCCCAGAGATCAATGCTCACTGAACACAGAGAAGCTGAATAATAAGAGTCTTACATCCATACATACCGTCTCACATAAATTATGACCATCATGGTCAAGTCTTGAGTATAACATTGCAGCGGACATCTTCGTCAATAACTTGGACCCATGCCATCTACCTTAACCCTACAGGCATTCTGACTGGGAAGCGTCCTAGTTCGCATGTTCATCACCGAAGTATTCTTCATCATATCCTATTCTTTCATGCCTGTCCAATAAAATAACAAGTGGCAAGCCAATGAGTACTTTGAATGTACTCGCAAGCAACCCAAGAGTGATAACAGAATAATTATGCAAGGCTCTACTGCTAATTTGGCATTTTTGCGGAAAGCTAGTTTTTCTCATGCAAGTATGATCAACATTTATCAAGGATATGAATGTGTCTGCAACAAGTATCGGGAGGTTACAGATATCAACATCAAGGAGTTATGAACAAATCATGCTCAAGCTCATTGTGACTTCCTCACGAATCACGTCAACATACTTACACTCTAAGGAAGGGTTTTGGGGCACTTTGATCAAGTTTACTTGTCTTCTAACTTATGCCACTTGGTCTAGATGAATAAATTGACCATTTTAGCATGTTCACAGGGTTTGAGAATATTTGGACATGTTTGGCAATGTAAAGTTGCTCAAACTTCAAAATGGACAGAAATGGTTTTGAGGGGATTTCATGGGGTTATACTATTCTCCATGACATGATACTTGTCAAGATCATCAAACATGTCATATGAGACATGCTAGAATTTTCTTGGAATTTTTGGAGAATATTTCCTTTGTAAATATTTCAAAGGCTTGAAATATCCAGAAAGGGTTTTTGAGGGATTTGACCAATATTTAGAACCTGACCATGTGCTGAAACTCTTATATATGGAAAATATATGTCCACTGAGTTTCCCTGATTTTTCTCAAATATTTTTGAAGCTTTAAAATAATTTCAACCTATTAAAGACCATTTCTGGACTTAAGAAAAAGCCTTTAAATAAAACAGGAAAATAACTTTTAAAATTATATTTTTATGGTTTCTGGGTGTCCTATATCTAATAGGAGTCAAATATATTTTTGGAAAGATTTTTACTACCCTTAATTAAGTACTTGTAGTGCAAATCTCATTTTAGGAGTTCTTGGAAAAACTAATTTTTGAAAATACTGATTGGGCAAATTATTTTTGTAAGAAATTATTTTCAAGTCCTATACACATGGCATGATCATTGGTTCAAGAGTTTGGATCAAGGATATGAAGTATAGGAGTTGCGATTTATTTGATTTTTAGAGCACTAGATAACAGCAGACAAAAGTCAAATCAAGCAAAGACCAAAACACCCAAAAGTTTTTGTCAAACCACAGTTTATCAAGATTTATTAGCTTAAGTGTTGTGCCATGAAAATCAGGTTGTGACATATAACCTCCTCATGATCATCGTTTTCATCAATGAGACATCACATAGCAAGTTGGTCACTAGTCATAATCACAACTACTCCTCATCATCAACTTTAACACATTGTACCACATAATAAACATATTGTACCTCATAGGACCAACCACATTCTCATAGGACCTAGTATATTCTCTAAGGTAAAATAGCAAAAAACAAGATAGCCCCTGACTCTCCATTATGGAGAATGGAGATTATCTTGTCTCCAATTCTTGCCTTTCGCTTAATGTTGCTACCAAGAATGTCCTTATGACTGTCCAAACCTTTTTTCCATTCTTTGATTAGCATGTGTTCACCGGTTTTAGAAATCCGATATGCACAGGTGAGATCCGTAGGATGACCTGGCTGTATGTTCAGAACATCAAGGCGACCATTGTGATACATCAGATGAGGCACAAAATCCGTCGGGATTTTCTGTTGATAAACATGGTAATAACTTCGTAGTTAGCAATGATGTACTAGTTTTAGAAGTATGCAAAAGATGCACGGATGTCGTAATAGTAAAATATCTTACCAGGGTATCTCCATAGAAGTTACCGTGGTTCAACACGTGAACTAGTGGCACATATTCACCATCATTTGGAGGAGTTCAATAATAGGTATTGTAATTCTCAAGATCAGTACAAAATCCGATCAGATGATTTTTCTCCTTATAAGTTAATTCGGAGCCACGGTGTAGTGGGTTTTGTCTACCATCTTCCGCACATTCTTTGAAGAATGAAAATAAGCTGTCAACTATTTTGAAATAAACAATATAAATTAGTTAATAACTATGTTTGAGAAACTCACATAGTGGTAGAATCGGAAGCGTATCAACAAGGACCCAAATGTCCATATTGTCTTGCTCGATGTCAGTATCACCAAGATCCATGGTGACAATCATAATCCTCATAAAAACCATAAATTTTGCAAAGTGCTTCCCAATTTTGGCAACCAAAATGGGTTACGCTATTAGAATTGTACAGATTTACTTCAAAATCCATATCATGATGGGTCCTTAGGTGTATTGTCTTTGTTTCAAAATTTTCATGGTCTTCAAAACCCATCCTCTCCAAGACCTAGCGTCTTGCATGGCATGGGATAAGCTAGTCGAATTGTAAAAGATGAAAATTAGACATTGAAATAGTTGAAGTCGTGCTTAATTACGAAAAAACAATTGTCGCTGCTATGCGCACTGCTTCAACATCGAAGGTCTCCTCGAGCCATCGCTGAAACGCCGATCTTCGCCCGTGTGAGGCCTGTCGATGCAGACCTCGGTCGTCGTGGCACCAGTTGCACTCCCCCGGGAGACTTTCGTCGTCCGAGTACGACATTTCCTATGTTCATAATTCAAAGATTAAACTTGTACAATTAAATATATGTACTAGAAAACCTAAATTAGATCATTATTATTCATCACGGGTTGACTATCGGTCTGTCAAAATGTATTTTTATTTTTCGAGAAAATCCAGGCCACTCGATATTTCCTACATATTCTAGCACAACTCATGCCAGAATTCACGAAAAAATCCGGCATGACCTTTGCTAAAAAAGCACATATCGAGCGCCTGAAATTTGCCGCAACGGAAATTAATCAACACTCCGGCAAAACATAGGCCACTCGGAGGTGTAACCTGAACATGAGACCGGCTACTTGGGCAACCACATATCCTATTTGAGCAACACAAGATATACATGTTTTTATCTACATCATATCTTATAGGACTCATATTGACATGGAGGTTTGGCTCGTCTCACCTCGATGTCGGAGGGGGTCGGTGACGGGGACGACGACGGGGATGATGGAGGGGCTCCTAGATTTCTGCAAAAACAAAAACCCTATAAGTTATCACAAATACATCCCGAATAATTGCTTAAACTAAAAAAATAACAACAAATATGACATGTTCAACCAGTTCTATTAATTCAACTAGTTCTTGCTAAATATAAACTTACTATAAATAGAAAAAAAACTAGATCTTTCTAAAAATAAAGTAGTTCATCTAGTTATATTAATTTTCTTTCTAAAAATACATTAGTTCTATTAATTCAACTAGGTCAACTAGTTTATTAATTTACTTACTAAACTAGTTCAACTAAAACTAAACTAGTTCAACTAGCTTATTAATTTACTTACTAATTATTTTAAACACTTACTAAAAACAGTAAAAAACTACATTATACAATAGTAAAAAACATCTACTATTAACCATACTGCCCTAGTTAACTAGTACCATCACTACTACTAATTAACATCTACTACTGCTAAAAATCATTATCTATGAACCCTAAATTAACATCTGCTACTACTAAAAACATCTACTAACTAAGGTAGAGAGAGGGGCTGGGGAGGGGTGGGGGCTTACAGAGAGGGGAGAGACGGTGGCGGGGAGGTGCTCGGTGACGGAGGTAGGGGCGGTAAGGGCGGCCTTGGGATCGGGAGGCGGCTGTCCGGGGCGGTCTCGGGCGGCGGCGGTGAGGTCGAGGGCGGCGACAGTGAGGTCGAGAGCGGCGGCGGCGGCGTGAGGTTGAGGGCAGCCTCGGCGGCGGGCGGTGATGGCTGGCTCGGGCTCGGGCGGCGGCGACAGAGGAGTAGGGGAACAGGGGGAAAGGAGGAGTTAGCAAAATTTTGAGCCTGCGGGTGGTTAAGTCGAACTAGCAGTAGCACTCTTAAGGAAATGCGCTATAGCTAATTTAGCTATAGCGCGTTTTCTAAAAAACGCTACTACTAAAGGAAGCAGTTATTTCTTTTGTTTATCCCAATATCAGTAGCGCTTTGTCCTGGAAAAACTCTATAAGTCTAAGCATGTAAAAACATCAAAAATATACATTGGTCATCATTGATCTTTTTGTGTAGAATCTAAATAGTGAACATGAATCTTCACCGTCCCTATATAGGCACAGGCGAAGATTCATATTGCAGCCACAAATCCTACACATATAGTTCAATGAAGACCAAGTGCTCGAGATAGTTTGAGAAGTAACATATTTAAGGTGGTAAACACCTTGTTGGCTTAGCAGTATGGGACTAAACTTAATTAGTTGCGGTGATACTTAGCAGCAGCGAGTTTTGAAGAAAAACGCTGCTACTGAGTACTTTAGCAGTAGCGCATCCAGGAGAAGGGCGCTACTACTATATCTAGCCTGAAGGCAACGCCGTGGCAATTATAGTAGTAGCGCATGTTTCACCTAGAGCGCTACTGCTATCGGGATGTTAGTAGCGCGGTTTCATGGAGCTCGCTACTGCTAATTAGCAGTAGCGTTTGTTTTTAAACCACGCTGCTGGTAAGATTCTGTGTATAAGGTTTTCCCTAGTAGTGCATGGGTGGTCACGCTTCAAAAAAGTTGTCACTAATAGACTGCCGAACGCACCTACGCTTTTGGTCTTCGAGACTAAGCAAGCCACACACTTCAGATAAATGAAGATGCATTTCGGTGGCACATGGTTAGCTGGCCATGTCTCCTAATTAGAAGGGTAATATCAGCCGATCAGTGATCTACCGGATTTGAGTGAATGCTTAGCCCAGGGCGTTGAAGGGAACTTGCCTGCTAAGCCGAAGACGTTCATCCGAAGAAGATTGCCATCCTCGGCTTTTAAGACAAGTTCGGGGGCTATTGACGATGTCCTGGACTAGGGGGTCGCAGCCTAGCCGGTCTAGTCCATGGGATGGACTTATAGCCCGTTGATGAGGAAGGACTTCGGAAGCCTCTAGCCTATGGCGTGAGCATACCGGGCTTAACCGAGGACTTGTTGTGTACTGCAAGTGTATCTATTTAGTTCGGCATGTAACCTCTAGATGGAAACTGACCATGTGCGACCCTAGCTACCCCCGGTGTCTATATAAACCGGAGGGTCTAACCCGTAGGTGGATATTGATTATCATCACCATTAGCCTTAGGGTTTTAGTCCACAACTTACGATCTCGACGTAGATCAAGTCTATACTTTGATACATCTACAGTATAAATAAGAGTGCCTGAACCTGGGTAAACACCATGTCCTTTGTGACATATTACCCATCGATCCAATCTCATAGCTCGACCCCCCTACCCGAGGTCTGCTGGTTTTGACACCGACATTGGTGCTCTCATTGAGAGCTCGTTGTTGGATCGCCAAGGATTGATTGCTCCATTGCGCATTGATAGCAACATTGGTTGTGGTGACATCTTCATCCCTGGCCAGCTTTTCACCTTTGGCAGTATCATGCTGCACGCAAATCTGACCGATTGCTTGGTCCGTGTTGACAACTTCACCCCAAACAAGGTCGTTATGTTCGAAAGCGTGGAGTACATCACGGACGCCTAAGGTGATCTTGTCCTCTCGTGACAGATCTCAGATCGACTAAAGGTCCCTCCAGCGCAAGAACTTCGGAACATATTTTTCCAACCTGATCCTCGAATCCGACCTCTCGGTGGAACCAAACCCAGAGATAGATCCGGCGGCCAGCACGTCCGACCTAACCCCCGCCTCCTCGAATGATGGCCTTGAGCCAAACTCGTCTTTGGACCCGGAAACGGCCTCTGATGTAGCTTCTCCATCTGTCGACCAGGGGTCAGCCCTGAACGATCAAGATAAGGGGCATGCGGCAAGCGGCCTGAATATAATATTTCAGATCAGCCCGGCTAACAGCCAGGGCCTGGATACCAAGGAACTCCCGCACATAAACAAGCGGATCCAAAACCTGGTGATTTCATCTGCCATTTATGATCAGATCAGATGTAAAGCCGATGACCGGGAAAGTTTCATCCCGCCCACCACCCACCTAGTCGCCACGGTCGAAAACCTGATCGATACGCTTGACTACGGCTCTAACGAAGCCACTAACATGGAAGAGGATGTCAATGGTGACACCAAAGCAAACCCACCCGCGGTCATATTCCCTACGGGGAATTGCGCCGCAACGTCCACCTAAAACATCTACATGGTCGCACTACTAGGGAAAACCTTATCACAGAATCCTAGCAGCAGCGCGGCACAAAAAGAAGCGCTACTGCTAATTAGCAGTAGCGCGGGTTGTAACCCTCGCTGCTACTAAGTTGATAGTAGTAGCGCGGGTTTTTAACCCTCGCTACTACTAAGCGGTCTCTACCGTGTCCCCCGACACATGCCATAGTAGTAGCGAGGGGTATAAACCCGCGCTACTACTAAGTTGATAGTAGTAGCGCGGTTTTATACCCCTCGCTACTACTAAGTACGAGGTAGGTGAAGTCGCCATATCCTCGGCCAAATCCCCATCTCCTTCCCCAAAGCCATCCTCTCTTCCACCACTCTCTCCTCTCACTTCCTACACGCTCTCACATGGACCTCTTGCCCATGCGCCCATCCTCCTCCGTGGCGCCGAAAGAGGCCGCCGCCTCGCGCCACCGGCGTCTAGGAGCTCGCCGGTCTTCCACCGACGTCTAGGAGGCCGCCGCCCCGCGCCACCACACCGGAGCACCTGATCACCACCGGTGACTAGCTCCGCTGCTCCCTACATCACCTTCCTCTCTCCCTTGGTTTTCCTTTTCTCTTTCTCCCTCTGGTTTGACTCACCCTCCCATGTCCATGCCCGTGCAGGTCGTCGCCATGGACGACCCAGATCTATCTGCCATGGTCGGGAAGAGGAGCCCCACGCCGCGGCCTGGGTCTGCCATAGAGACGGGCCCTCTCCAACAGCCACTGCTGGATCTGGTCTTCCGTTGTTCGTTCATGCCTGCGGCGACGCCAATCATCGCTAGATCGAACCACTGCTGCCATTGACAACACGCACGGGATCGAGATTTTTTTTTGTTTTTGAAAGTAATAGCAGTAGCGCGGGGTATAAGACCCGCTACAGCTAATTAGCAGTAGCGCTGTTTGCAACGCACGCTACAGCTAACCATGTATAGCGATGGCGTGTGTCAACACGCCGCCATCGCTACAAGTTAGCAGTGTATCAGATGAGCGCGGGCACCCGCTGCCATCGATATACCCAAAACCCACGCTTTTGCTAGGCTTTTCCCTAGTAGTGTCGACACTCCCAAAGACAACTCCAAGGTGGAACGCAAGGAACACCCTAAGCATCCCCGCCCTTAGAGGTGAATGAAGGACAATAATGGAAGCAGAAGTATGACCAACACTTCGGGTGCCGCCAATAATGGCGCTGCCCCCGACGCCACTGAGAACCCGGGCGAGGACGATCAAGCATCGTCTTCCCAACAAAATGGGCTCATAGGGACACTTGTGGAGGATGACCCCGAGGACGTGGGGGCCTTTGACGATGGGTCATATAGGATTACCTCCCCGAGTCCTAGGACGAGGTTAGCTTCGGACCCAAAGACTTCGTGGTACCCATAAACCCATCCGAACAGGCACGGTTCCAACTATAGTTAATCACAACTGCATCGAGCATGAAAAAGAAACAACAAGAGCTATACACTCACAAAAATGCAATCAATGAAAAATGGACAAAAATCCTCGCGGTCGACGCAGACCTCGAAGCTCGAAGCCCAGCGGCCAAGTCGTTCCCACGACGGCGGCTGCCTAACTTCCACAATGAAGTTGTGGATAACAAGCTGCTCACACACGGTCTCGCAGGCCAGGATGGACGTCCCCCTAGAGGGCAAGACCAGCCAGCAGGGGAAAATAAAGAACTCCCTACAAAAACTTACCCTCACGTCAAGAGTTGGGTCGAATATCTCGAGCCCTTCAACTTCACTATAAAATACAGGCCAATAAAGCCCATTCTCGTTCCATTTATGGACTACGGGTACGTGCCTGCTGGCTTGGAGGGGTATGATGGCTGGTTGGACAGACACGAAAGAGCTCAGGAATAGACACGGGCTAGGAGCATGTCCAATGCCCGACAAGAAGCGGATCGATGTCGAGGACCTGCACACCGAGTATGTTTGACACGCGAAGTCATGGTCATCAGTTCCAGAGGGGTTTAAACCCATCAATATCGATGAGTACGATAGGATGACTGACCTGGATGTCTGGATCAAATATTTTCTTCTCTATATTCACATGGCCCGAGGCGATGACCTCCATGTAGTAAAAGACTTGCCGCTCAAGCTAATGGGACCGACAAGGCATTGGATCCATAGCCTCCCTAGAAATTCTATTGGAAGCTGGGAGGAGCTCGAGGAGGCCTTTATGGCAAACTTCTAGGACACCTATGTTCGGCCCCTGGATACTGATGACCTCAGCCACATCGTCCAACAGGAGGGTGAATCAGCTCGAAAATTCTGCAACCGGTTCTTAACTAAAAACAAGATTGTCAATTGTCCCGACGCCGAGGCAATTTTTGCGTTCAGGCATAGCATTCAAGATGAATGGCTTTCCCGACAACTTGGAAGCGATAAGCCGAGGACCATGGCGGCTCTTACTTCTCTAGTGACCCACTTTTGCATGGGCAAGGATAGTAGGCTGGCCCGCAGCTCTCACAGGAGCGACTTTGGCACCTCGAAAGCAAGCAATGGGAACGACAATTCCATATGTAACAGAAATAAGTGACGGAACAAGCGCAGCGGCAGTGATGCCGAGGACCTAGCAGTGAAGGGACGGTTCTGCGGCTCACGGGCCAGGCCCAAGAAGAGGCCCTTTAAAGGGAACAAAGAGGCTCAAGCACTCTGGATAACAAATTTGATAGTTCTTGCCTGATTCATGGCACCTCGACTAAGCACACCAACCACACCAATCAAACTGTTGGGTGTTCAAGCTGGCCGGCAGAGTAGTAGCCGAGGAGCCAGGCAATCGCCAGTCTCGGAGCGACGACGAGGATGAACCTCCCAGGCCAAATAGTGGTGGCCAAAAGCAATTTCCTTCCGATGTCAAGTACGTGAACATGATCTATGTCACGCACATTCCTAATTAAAAAGGAGAGGAAACGTGCACTTCGGACGTCTACGCCTTAGAGCATGTAGCCTCGAAATACAACCCGTGGTCAGCTTGCCTGATTACTTTTTATAAAAAGGACCACCCGACTAGTATTCGTCAAGGTGGGTCAGCTGCCTTAGTCCTAGACCCCATTGTTGATGGATTCCACTTAACCCGTGTCCTTATGGATGGCGGGAGCTGTCTGAACCTTGATCTACACTGACTCGGGAAAAAAAAGGCAACAATACATCATGAATCAAATCCAGTAACACCACATCCAAGGATGTCATACGCGGCGTGGAGTCCCAATGTACTAGCACCGTAGCGTTGGAAGTTGTTTTTTATTCTCCTGAGAACTTCTGAAGCGAGGACTTATTTTTTATATAGTCCTTCCATAGTGGTTACCATGCGGTTCTCGGTCATACTGCGTTCGCCCGCTAGCTTCAACACCGTGACGCACTACGCTTACCTGAAGCTCAAGATGCCCGGGCCCCATGGTTTCATCACCATTAATGACGCAAACCTAGGTAAACACTGTGTCCCTTGTCTCCTATTACCCATCGATCCAATCTCACAGCTCGGGCCCCCTACCCGCTATCTGCTGGTTTTGGCATCGACCCCAAGGATAGGATCCATGTTACCTTACTGAATCTTACCATCACCGGTTTCGGTATAAGGATTCACGCTCTCCTTTATCCTAGCCTCATCGGTGAGGGAGTCCTAGATTCAGGGGTCCTCGGGCCGCCGGCCCGCTGCTTATGGTCTGGACTGATGGGCTACTGTGGAACCAATCCAGGGCGTGGACCCGTGACCGGATAGAAGATATTTGGAGTCGTGGTGTGCCATCTAAGTGAAGATTTAGCATGATCTTTCATTTATCGTAATCGACTGTATGTAACCCTAACCCTACTACTGTCTATATAAACAAGAGGGTTTTAGTCTTTAGGGCTAGAGCAACATCCAATCCCTCATCAACCTAGGGTTTAGCTCACCTGATCTCGAGGTAGATCGACTCTGTAATCATACCATACACATCAAATACAATCAAGCAAGACGTAGGGTTTTACCTCTTAGAGAGGGCCCGAACCTAGGTAAACACCGTGTTCTTCATCCCTTGTTCCACATTGATCCTAGATCAACAACTCGAGACCCCCTACCCGAGATCTGCCATTTTTGACACCGACATTGGAGCTTCCATTGAGAGTTCCGCTGCGAGATCACCAAAGGATCGATGGCTCAACCATCCTCTTGAAGCCTTGTTTGCACCAGGGACATCTTCGTCCCAGGCTAGATCTTCACGTTTGGCAGCATCACATTATGTGCCGACCTAACTAGGCATCTGGACCAAGTTGAGAACCTCACCCCGATCGCGAGGCCAGCCCAGGAACTTAGAGTCCGGCGTCAGCCCTCGGGGAAGCCCTGCTCCGATCGAATCCGCTACTCTTGCGGAAAAACCCACCGAGCCCGACGCCTTGACCTCGGATTCAGCGGGCACGAAGGGGGAAAATATTATCCGGAATCTTTCCTTAAAGCCGGATACCGTCGAAGTATTCGAATTATGTGCCGCCAATACCCAGAAGGCATGACCCTGATGGAAACCCCTTCGGTGGACGACCTATTGGATCGATTCCTCGCCATGGGAATCTCCGTCAGCAGGTGAGGGAGTCCTGGATTAGGGGGTGTCTGGATAGCCGGACTATAACCTTTGGCCGGACTCCTGGACTATGAAGATACAAGATTGAAGACTTTGTCCCGTGTCCGGATGGGACTTTCCATGGCGTGGAAGGCTAGCTTGGCGATACATATTTTTAGATCTCCTCCCATTGTAACCGACTCTGTGTAACCCTAGCCCTCTCGGTGTCTATATAAACCGGAGGGTTTTAGTCTCAGAGGACGAACAACAATCCGACCATAGGCTTGCTTCTTGGGTTTAGCCTCTCTGTTCTCGTGGTAGATCTACTCTTGTACTACCCATATCATCAATATTAATCAAGCAGGAGTTGGGTTTTACCTCCATCGAGAGGGCCCGAACCTGGGTAAAAACATCGTGTCCCTTGTCTCCTGTTACCATCCGCCTAGACGCACAGATTCGGGACCCCTACCGAGATCCGCCGGTTTTGACACCGACATTTGTGCTTTCATTGAGAGTTCCTGTGTCGTCATCTTTAGGCCCGATGGCTCCTCCGATCATCTACAACGATGAGGTCCAGGGTGAGACTTTTCTCCCTGACAGATCTTCAGATTCGGGCGGCTTTGCACCGCGGGCCAATTCGCTTGGCAATCTGGAGCAGATCGAAGCTACGCCCGGCCATCGTGTCAGATTTGAAGTTTGAACTACACGGCCGACGTCCGCGGAGACTTGATCTTCGACGGGTTCGAGCGAGCCGAAAAGGCGCTGCATCATCACGATGGGCATGACCTAGCTACGCCGCATAATAAAGGTTCTCGAGGTCGCACCCATGTCCGCTCCGACCCTTAGCTCGGAGCCGATCAGGCTAATCGAGGACGTGTGGCTGGACACCGCCGGGGTTGCAATCTCTACGGCGATCGAGCCGAACACCAGCCTTGTCCTCTGCGAAGCTCGTGACTCCAAGGTGCCGGACTCCTCTCCGGACTCCGAACCTTCCGCGCCCCTGATCGAATCCGATTGGGCGCCGATCATGGAGTTCGCCACAAGGACATCTTTTCAAAGACTTCGCCTTCGGCGACATTCTGAATACACTAAAGTATCTCTCTTTATTAGGAGAGCCCTGGTCGGACTATGGTCAGCAAGGTTGGGATGCGGACGACGAAGAAATTCAAAGCCCACCCACCACCCACTTCGTAGCCACTTCGATGATTTAACCGACATGCTCGACTTCGACTCCGAAGACATCGACGGTATGGACGCCGATGCAGGAGACGACCAAGAACCAGCGCCTATAGGGCACTAGAAGGCCACCTCGTCGTATGACATATACATGGTGGACACCATAAAAGAAGGGAAGGGCGATGGAACAACGGAGGATGACAAATCCAAGCACTACTAGGAAAAGGCCTACTAATGGCGCACCAATTTTGCCTACTAATGGCGCACTACTGGTGCGCCATTAGTATCACGCCACTAGTATTTTTTACTAATGGCGCACCAGTGGTGCGCCATTAGTATCTGGTATACTATTGGCGCACCACATAGAAGTGCGCCATTAGTAACATTTTTTTTCGATTTTTTTTTCAAATTTTTTTCAATTTTTTTTAAATTTTTTTTGTTTTTTTCTTAATCTCAGGTAACTATGGCTTAATCTCAGGTCAATATGCTTAAACTCAGGTCAAATCGCACTCCGTGGTCAAACTTCCCGAAAGGTCACCCATCCTCACACTACTCCAGCCCAAGCACGCTTAACTTCAGATTTCTATCCAACCACAGCAACAACTCACTTCACAGGCACTTGTTGATATATCTAGCATATCAATCCTATTATACCTTGTTGATGTCTAGGACTTTGTTCATGTTCATGACTATGATGAAATTTTGAAAAATATTTCAAACTTCCCGGTCATATTACGTATCATTTTTTGAAAAAAAAATTCAAAACCAATTTTTTTTCTATTACTAGTGGCGCACCACATCCATGGTGCGCCACTAGGAAGTTTGAATTTTTTGAATTTTTTTGCCTCTAGATCTTGAAAGCCCTGTAACTTTTTTCTGTTAGGTTTTTGGGGATTTTGAAAATGTTTAACGGGGTTTTAATATAAAAAACTTCCAGAGAGATTTAATGTAAATTTGGATGTAACTTTTCGAGTAGATGATTTTTCATATAAATAACTTTTTAATCCGAGTTCGTATTCAAAAGTTATGGCCATTTTACAAATTTCCAGAGAGATTTTGCAAATAAAGTCGAAATTGATATTTGTAAATTATCCCAACAACTAGACCACATATCACATGGGAAACTTATTTTCTTTTTTTTGACATTTTTATCATTTTATTTTATTTTTTTAAACTGAAAAGGCGGTCCACGGGGGTGCATTCGGCAACTTTTGGGCCAAGTTAGTAATGGCGCACTGTGGGGTGGTGCGCCATTACTTGTTTTGAAAAAAAAAGAAAAAAATTGAATTTTTTTTGAAAAAAACTTAGTAATGGCGCACCTGTGGACAGTTTGCCATGACTAGTTAAAACTAGTAATGGCGCACTGTCCACAGGTGCGCCATTACTAACAATTTTTTTTATTTTTTTATTTTTTTTCCAAAACTACTAATGGCGCACGATGGGTGTGGTGCAGAATTACTATGTCAACTAGTAATGGCGCACCACTCCCACGGTGCGCCATTAGTAGTTTTGCACGTGCGCCATTAGTATTTGCACACTAATGGCGCACCAACACATGGTGCGTCATTAGTATTTACTAATGGCGCACCACATGTACAGTGCGCCATTAGTGTCATCCCATCTATAGCCCTTTTCCTAGTAGTGAAGAAGCAGCCTAAGCGCCGGACAGAGAGGTAGAGGACGATAATTACATGCCTCCCTCCGAAGACGAGGCACGCCTCGACGACGACGAATTTGTCGTGTCTGAGGATCCCGTCGAACAAGAGCGTTTCAAACGCAGGCTTATGGCCACATCGAGCAGCCTCAAGAAAAAACAGCAACAGCTTAGAGCTGAACAATACTCGCTAGCCGACAGATGGACTGAAGTCCTTGCGGCCGAACAGTACGAACTCGAACGCCCCTCCAAGAGCTTCCCAAAGCGCAGGCTGCTACCCCGATTAGAGGAGGAAGCACCTAAACGTACATCACCAGCAAGACGACGCGGCCGACCGCCACCTCGTGGCCGCGACAGAGAGGCCTCTCGGCCCTCCACTGAAGCCGCACCCCGGCGTCGCTCAAAAAATACCAAGGCACGGGGAAATGCGCCAAACCTGCGAGATATATTGAGGACAAGGCAAGGCAAACAAGATCGATCTACGGATTGCGTGGGCGCCCCACGACACGTGACGATAACCGTCATGCCAGATATGGCAAATCCGCCGGGCGAACACACGATGAGACAAAGCTCATTTGAGCTACGTCATGATATAGCCCAGTACAGAGGCGCCGCACACCCATTATTCTTCACAGATGAAGTAATGGATCATCAAATCCCCGAGGGTTTCAAACCCGTAAACATCGAATCATAAGATGGCACAACAGATCCTGCGGTATGGATCGAGGATTATCTCCTTCATATCCACATGGCCCACGGTGATGATCTAAACGCCATCAAATACCTCCCACTCAAGCTTAAAGGACCAGCTCGGCATTGGATTAACAGCTTACCAGCAGAGTCAATTGGTTGTTGGGAGGACCTGGAAGCCGCATTCCTCGACAATTTCCAGGGCACATACGTGCGACCACCAGACGCTGATGACCTAAGCCACATAATTCAGCAGCCAGAGGAATCGGCCGAACAATTACGACACGGTTCCTAACCAAGAAAAATCAAATAGTCGAGCGTCCGGACGCAGAGGCCCTCGCAGCCTTCAAACATAACATCCGTGACGAGTGGCTTGCCCGGCACCTAGGACAGGAAAATCCGAAATCCATGGCAGCCCTCACAACACTCATGACCCGCTTTTGCGCGGGAGAAGACAACTGTCTAGCTCATAATAATAACATGACAAAGAGCCCTGGTAATTTGGATACAAAGGACAGCAATGGCAGGTCACGTCGCAAGAAGCACAAGCACCGCATTAACGGCGACAATGCTGAGGATACGACAGTTAATGCCGGATTCAGAGGCTCTAAACCCAGTCAGCGGAAAAAGCCATTTAAAGCAGTTAATGCCGGATTCCGAGGCTTTGTCCGGCCTGGGCGTGGATAGCACCCCGAACTCGGTCTTCCGAATACTAGGGGCTTCTCCGATATTTAAAATTATAGAATTCTATGGCTAAGTGAGAGTGATAAAGCATTATAGTCCGATTGCCTTGTTCGTTGTCTTTGGCGCCTCTCGAAGGACCCAAAATGGGAACAAGAGCGCCAGTTTATCCCAACACCCCAAAGACTGGCATGGGGCGAAGCCGACGAATCGCCATCTCTCAGATTTAATAAACGACCGCACAGAAGGCAATATTTTAAATTCAAAAAGCGTTGCTTAGCGCATATGAACAAGTTTTCAGCGCACAGGATAACACGAGCGAGTTTACTCAAAAATTACATCCTTGGAACATTCATCCACCCTAAGGCGGGCACCCTTCAGGACGCCCTCATAATACATCTCGGGCTTGCGATGCTCCTTGCCCTGCGGTGGCCCATCTGTCACCAGCTTCTCAGTATCCATCTTGCCCTAGTGCACTTTAACACGGGCAAGGGCCCTACGGGCGCCTTCGATGCATACGGAGCGCTTGATGACTTCAAGCAGTGGATGTGCATCCGCCACCGCCTCACCAGCCCAAAGTAGCTCCTGTGCATGACCTCCCCAGGCCATAGCCGGACTATAAGGCCCTTCATGGCCTGTTCGGCCACCTTATGGAGCTCGACCAGCTGCTTCAGCTGGTCGCTCAAGGGCACCGGGTGTTCGGCCTCAGCATACTGAGACCAGAACACCTTCTCCGTCGAGCTCCCCTCCTCGGCTCGGTAGTATGCGGCAGCATCGGACACACTGCGGGGCAGATCTGCGAATGCTCCTGGAGAGCTCCGGACTCGGGTAAGTAACAAGTAATTCACTTTCACGTGCTTGCTTTGCATAAAGAATGTCTTACCCGCCGCTATCTTCTTCATCGCCTCAATTTCCTGGAGGGCTTTTTGGGCATCGGCCTTAGTAGATTTGGCGCTCTCAAGGGCCGAGGCGAGCTCGGACTCTCGAGTCTTTGAGTCAAGCTCCAAACTCTCGTGTTTTTTCACGAGAGCCTCGAGCTCTTGCTGCACCGCCGCCACCCGCGCCTCCTGCTTTTCTCGCTCGGTGCGCTCCACGGCCGCATTGTCTTCGGCCTTGGACAGCGCTTTCTTCAGGGTCGCCACCTCGGTTGTGGCCCCTGTAATACTCACGTTGGTCCTGTCATTTTTTGCAACCACATCTTTTTTATATACTTACATAAGGTAATACTTACCTTCCTTGTCCTCGAGCTGCTTCTTGGCAAGGCCGAGCTCGTTCTCGTAACGCTCGAGGCTCTGCTTCAATGCATCAACCTCCGCAGTCAGTGCGGCAAAGGTCAGCAGCGCAGCCTGCATTCCCATATTGACATACTTATGTTAGACTCCTGCGTATATCTTTTAGATCCTCAGTTCGGCTTTTCTTTACGAACACCAAACTGAGCATCAGGGGCTACTGTCTATGCGGTAATATTTTCACATATCTTAAATGCATACCTCAAAGCCTATTAGAAGGCTGGCACATGCTTCAGTCAGCCCGCTCTTGGTGGACTGAACCTTCTGGATCACCGCACTCATAATAGTGCGGTGCTCCTCGTCGATGGAGGCGCCGTTAAGCACCTCCAGCAAATTATCCGGTGGCTCCGGTTAGACGGAGGTCACCGGCATCGTAGGCTTTCCCTTCTTACTAGGGGGCCGCCTGCCAGACTCCGGAACCATTGAAGGTTCCGGTGCGGTGTCCGGCCCAGGGCCGGACTTGGAGCCCCTGGGGGTCTTGCCCCCCTTGCTCCTGGAGTCCGGGACGTCGCCTTGAGGCGCTCCCAGGACTGCCTCCCCTCGATTTGGAACCTTTTGGGACAATACCTCGGCATCATCCGCAGGGCGAGGGGAGGAGGCGGCTGGAAGTGAAGTGCTATTCACATCCGACGAGCTTAAGGAGCCGCTCGACGACACGTCGATCTGGGCTCGGGGCGGACTGCATGATTATATCCGGCGCCGTGAAAGCTGTGCAATAAAAGAACACTACGAATCACTCGTGTCCGAACATTTAGGACTTCGCCAGGCTTGGCCTGGGGGCAATTCCTCCTCATTGTCGGACAAGCGTTGGTGGAGGAATTCGGGAAGGGTTCTTCCTTCGTGGACCCTCCGGCCTCCCCAGTGGGGGCAGCTTTCCTTGTCTTTTCGTCCCCTGCTGGAGAAGAAACCTCTCTTTCCTCCTCCTCGTTTTCGTGGGAGGAGTGTGCCTCGGAGTCATCAGACGACGAGTCCGGCTCCACCGGGCGCCGGGAGTTCTTCCGGGTTCCCGCGGCCTTCTTCTTGGCCTTCTTCTCCGGCACCACGTAAGGTGCCGGGACCAGCAGCTTCGCCAAGCTGGCATCTGTTGGGCCTTCGGGAAAAGGAGTCGGACAGTTGATCTGTCCGGTCTTCTTCTGCTAGTACTGTCAAAGGAACGGGAGCTTAGATCCCGCATAGAGTCAAACTATGAAAAAAGTATCCCGTAAAGGGTAAAACAAGCTTACTACGCTGGCTTGGTGCTTCGTGCAGAATCCACGATCATCGGTAATGGGAGGGGGAACCTCGGCGCCCTTGAATAGCACCTTCCAGGCATCCTCGTGCATTGTGTCAAAGAGCCTAGTCAGAGTTTGGTGCTGGGCCGGGTCGAACTCCCACAAGTTAAAAGCCCGTCGTTGACACGGGAGGATCCGGCGGATGAGCATGACCTAGACTACGTTGACAAGTTTAACCTTCTTGTCCACCAAGTTTTGGGCCTTGAGTTTGGAGTCCAGTCAGCTCTCCCGAATTACCCAGACAGGCCCTTCTCTTGCCGGGATGTGAGCCGTGTGGGGATGCGGATCGAATTCGGGGCCGCTGCCCATTCAGGGTCACGCGGCTCGGTGATGTAGAACCACCCCGATTGCCACCCCTTGATGGTTTCCACGAGGGAGCCCTCGAGCCATATAACGTTGGGCATCTTGCCCACCATGGCGCCTCCGCACTCTGCTTGCTGGCTGCGCACCATCTTAGGTTTGATGTTGAAGGTCTTCAGCCATAAGCCGAAGTGGGGCTTGATGCGGAGTAAAGCCTCGCACACGACGATAAACGCCGAGATGTTGAGGATGAAGTTCGGGGCCAGATTGTGGAAATCCAGGCCGTAGTAGAACATGAGGCCCCGGACAAATGGGTGGAGTAGGAAGCCTAGTCCGCGGAGGAAATGGGTGAGGAACACCACCCTCTCATGGGGCCTGGGGGTGGGGATGAGCTGCCACTCGTCTGGGAGCCGTGCGTGATGTCAATGGACAAGTATCCGGCTTTCCTCAGCTTCTTGATGTGTCCCTCCGTGACGGAGGAGACCATCCACTTGCCTCCCGCCTCCGGACATGGCTGGAGAAGCTTGAGGTGGGGTGTGCGGACTTGGTATTTGGAGCTCGAGTCTTGTGAAAATGGATAAGAAAAGGAGGAAAAAGGCGTAGATGAAAAAGGTGGATCCTTATCCCCTTATATGGGCGGATGAAACTATGTGCCCCCGCCAGCCTGGTAAAACTCGCTTATCTCCCAAGCGCCGTAATTAATGGCACGGTTGGGTTACCCACGCCCGTATTGATGAGAATCCCGGAATAAGGGGACATGATCTCTGCTTCGATAAAACGTGCCAAGGGAACCGCCTCGCTAAGTCTTATTTGAGGTGGGATAGTAAAAGCGATTCGAATAAAGGCTTGGCTGTAAGGTGATGTCATCTTTGCGGAATAGGTCACAGATTGGATTTGTGTAAATATTATTCTCTACGGTGGTATGTGGAACTTATTTTGCAGAGCGGACACCGCCCTTATGTTCAAAATCTTTTATGAAGTATTCGAGGAGGAACCCGCCTTTGCAATGTCAAGATAATCTGCCGCCCGGAGTCGCTGTCATTGAAGCCCGGTTCAGGGGCTACCGAGGGAGTCTGGATTAGGGGTGTCCGGATAGCGGACTATAACCTTTGGCCGGACTCTGGACTATGAAGATACAAGATTGAAGACTTCGTCCCGTGTCCGGATGGGACTTTCCTTGGCGTGGAAGGCAAGCTTGGTGATACGGATATGTAGATCTCCTCCCATTGTAACGAATCTGTGTAACCCTAGCCCTCTCCGGTGTCTATATAAACCGGGGTTTTAGTCCGTAGGATCTAACAACAATCATACCATAGGCTAGCTTCTAGGGTTTAGCCTCTCCGATCTCGTGGTAGATCTACTCTTGTCCTACCCATATCATCAATATTAATCAAGCAGTGAGTAGGGTTTTACCTCCATCGAGAGGGCCCGAACCTGGGTAAAAACATCGTGTCCCTTGTCTCCTGTTACCATCCGCCTAGACGCACAGTTCGGGACCCCCTACCCGAGATCCGCTAGTTTTGACACCGACAGCAGGCCCACGTCCTATAACTAGATCGGGCTTAAACCCGACAACAGAGAGATCCACACCCCGCTAGTTACACACCTCAATACTTGCTACCATCGAAGAAACGACGGAGGGATCACGATCTCCGAAGCTAAAAATAGTATATGCCCGGATGTCTAGCCCGGAGATACATACCCGTCAAGAGAAGAGCTCAGACTCAGTCTATGATATGGGATCCGACCTCGAGTCAGCCCAACCACATACGGGCTCGCGCCCGAACTCTCTGTGACCAGATCCAGATACAGCCCAAGCATGGTTCATCATTGCCGACGCTCCGGACTCACCGCAGATGGGAATGTTTAAATTTTTCCCATCCACCTCCCACACTGAATATTCTCCGAACCCGGGAAGTCCGGATATATGGGACCTGATGTACGTCAAGCTGCAGCCTGAAGAAACGGTCCATCACTACTGGGCTTGATTTCTCTTGGTCAAAAATAAGATGAAGGACTGCAATGACAAAGAAATAATTGAAGCTTTTCGGTTGAACTGCTGGGACGAAGGAATCCTGAACGCCCTCACCCGTTGCTGCGTGCAAATGAAGCTACGTCAAACTATCAGACATGGTATGCAAATATTGCGCCATGGAAAGTGCTTCGAAGTCGCAGCAAATGCACATGGAGTCAGTCCCTGCATCACAGCCGAGAAAAGCCCAAGTAAAACGAGCATATGCACGAGGGTCGCCCGAACACGAGCCTGCCAAAAAAACAGACCCAAAATGGTCCTGGATGAGTTGCTGGATAAACCATGACCTATACACTCTGTCCTGCTTAACGCAAACCCGACTCACAGGCTTCGAGCTTGTTGAGTGGTGAGTCAGGTGGCCAAAAGTGGCGAATATAATCTTGGTCTCACACCACCTAAGAGATGATCAACAACGCCACCTCATGACAACAGCATTCTGATGGTCTACAAGATGTTCTCTTCAAATAATCAAAGAAAAAGGGCTCTTCGAGAGCTCGGCCAGGTCCACCAGGTGACGGCCGGACAGCGCTGGACGGACACACCAATCACCTTCTACCAAAAGGACAGGCCAAGGCCCCACCCCACCCACGCGCCCGCCGCACTAGTCCTCGACCCGATAATCGATGGCTTTCGATTATCTAAAGTGCTGATGGATGGGGGCAGCGGCCTAAACCTCATTTATGAGGACACACTTGATAAAATGCAGTTCAACAGATCCCGCATTGAGCACAGCCATACCACACTCCAATGAATTGTCCCCGGCAGGGAGGCATGCTGTTCCGTATGCATATCCTTGGACATAGTGTTCTGTACTCCGACAACTACAGATCTGAATCTTTGTTACTCGACATTGTGCCCTTCCATAGTGGATACCACACCCTATTGGGACGTGAGGCATGGACAAGGTTCCAGACATACCACATTACGGGTACATGAAACTCAAAATGCCACGACCCAATGGTGTGATCTCGCTTGCCAGTGATCTTAATACGGCCTTCTGAGCTAAGAATAAAACAACATCGCTTGCCCTTGAGGCACTATATGAGGCTCTTGTAGCTGAAGAATTAACAGCACTACAGTCAACAGGGACGACGTGGTCCTTAATTACTAAAAGGCCAAAATCCACGTCATTCAAACCAGCTGATGAGATAGTAAAATTCCAAGTACATCCGACAGACCCAAACAAAACAACGTCCATTGGAGCACAGCTGGACCCCGCAGTCGATGAAGCACTACGAGCGTTCCTACGCAAGAACTGGGACATATTCTCCCGGTACCCTTCGAATATGCCAGGCACCCCATGGAGGCTGGCGGATCACAGCTTGAACATCATAAAGGGCTTCAAGCCAGTTCAAACAGACACTACGCCAATTTTCTGAACCCAAACGACAGGCTATGGGTGAGGAATTGGCAAAACTATTGGAGTCCATATTCATTCACAAAATTAAGCATCCCGAGTGGCTAGCGAATTTGGTCATGATACCCAATAAAGACAATTCCTGGCAGCTCTGTGTCGACTTCAAGCACTTAAACAAGGCCTGCCCTAAGAATCCCTTCCCCTTACCTCGCATAGATTTGATCACCAACGCCACTTTCGGACAAGAGTCACTATGCTTCCTCGACGGATACTCCGGATACCACCAGATAAAGATGAAGGAGTCTGACCAAGCTGCAACCGCGTTTATCACCCCCTACGAGCCATTTTGCTTTAACATGATGCCTTTCAGGTTAAAGAATGCGGGAGCCCTATACCAACGCATGATTCAAACATGAATGGAAAACCAAATCGGCAAAATGGTCGAAGCATACATAGACGATGTTGTCATTAAAACCAAAAATGTCGATCAACTCGTGGATGAACTTCACCTAACCTTCAAAAATTTACAGGCTTACGACATACGGCTCAACCCGGAACAATGCGTCTTCGGAGTACTCGCCGGAAAAACCGCTCGGCTTTATAGTTTCCCATAGAGGAATCGAGGCCAATCCGGCTAAAATCAGGGCTCTGCCCAGCTAACAATACCAACGGAGCTCAAACACGTTCAGAAGCTGGCAGGTTGTCTAGTGGCTTTAGGCCGTTTCATCTCCCTCCTCAGCGAAATGGCATTGCAACTCTACAGGCTACTTAAAAAGACAAAAAACTTTGAGTGGACTGACGAAGCAACAGGGGCACTGGAGGAGATCAAAACACTCCTGACAAACAACCCTATTTTGGCCGTACCAGGTATCGGTGAACCTATGCGTGGTGCTCGTCATAGAACGGGATCGGAGGGGGATACGTCTCCAATGTATCTATAATTTTTTATTGTTCCATATACCCTAAAAACTTCGGGGAACAGAATAGATCGGGAGTTCCGCAGCCGCAAGCCTCTGTAGCCACGATAAACCAATCGGGGCCCTGCTCCAAGCACTTCGCCGGAGGGGGAACCTCACCGGTGGCCATCTTCATCATCCCGCGCTGTCCATGATGAGGAGGAGTAGTTCACCCTCGGGCTGAGGGTATGTACCAGTAGCTACGTGTTTGATCTCTCTCTCTCTCTCTCTCTCTCTCTCTCTCTCTCGTGTTCTTGATTTGGCACGATCTTGATGTACCGCGAGCTTTGCTATTATAGTTGGATCTTCTGTTGCTTCTCCCTGCTACGTCTCGAGCTTGCGTTGGTTTTCCCCAAAGAGGAGGGGATGATGCATCACAGTAGTGTAAGTATTTCCCTCAGTTTTTGAGAACCAAGGTATCAATCCAGTAGGAGGCCACACGATTAGGGGTTGTCTATCCCTTCACCGTCACTTACGAGAGTGAGATCTGATAGATATAATATTTTTGGTATTTTTGGTATAAAGATGCAAAGTGAAAAGTAAAAGCAAAGCAAGTAAATAAAGTGATGGAGATTGATATGATGAGAATAGACCCGGGGGCCATAGGTTTCACTAATGGCTTCTCTCAAGAGCATAGATATTCTACGGTGGGTTAACAAATTACTGTTGAGTAATTGACAGAATTGAGCATAGTTATGAGGTTATCCAGGCAATGATCATGTATATAGGCATCACGTCCGAGACAAGTAGACCGAAACGATTCTGCATCTACTACTATTACTCCACTCATCGACCGCTATCCAGCATGCATCTAGAGTATTAAGTTAAAAACAGAGTACCGCCTTAAGCAAGATGACATGATGTAGAGGAATAAATTCATGCAATATGATAAATACCCCATCTTGTTATCCTCGATGGCAACAATACAATACGTGCCTTGCGCCCTCCACCCTTGTGACCGCCTCTGGCACTCCTTGGAGTAGGGTCCAAGTCTCCTGGATCATGTTCGGTGAGAAGATCACGTTCCCGAAGGTTTCATTCCGTTTGGACTCCGTTTGATATTCCGTTTCTTCGAAATACTGAAATAGGCAAAAAAACAGCAATTCTAGGCTGGGCCTCCGGTTAATAGGTTAGTCCCAAAAGTAATATAAAAGTGGAAAATAAAGCCTATTATAGGCCAAAAGAATAGATAAAGTAGCATGGAGCAATCAAAAATTATAGATACGTTGGAGACGTATCAGGCATCCCCAAGCTTAATTGCTGCTCGTCCTCGAGTAGGTAAATGATAAAAAGAGAATTTTTGATGCGGAGTGATACTTTGGCATAATTTCAATGTAAATCTTCTAAATTGTGATATTAATATTCAGATCCGAAAGATTCAAGACAAAAGTTCATATTGACATAAAAATAATAATACTTCAAGCATACTAATCAAAATAATTATGTCATCTCAAAATAACATGGCCAAAGAAAGTTCATCCCTACAAAATCATATAGTTAGGCTATGCTTCATTTTCGTCACACAAAGATGTTCCCAACTTCTATACCCCCGATGACAAGCCAAGCAATTGTTTCATACTTAAATAATCTCAAACTTTTTCAACCTTCACGCAATACATGAGCGTGAGCCATGGATATAGCACTATGGGTGGACTTGCTAAACAGTATAACGTAGCGAGCTAGGAGGCACCTCATTCATTTTCCCACGTCAACCATTGGATAATTTAAGGAGTGGTGCAGATCTTTCCTTCACGACTCAGCACGATCGTCGCTGCAGCAGGCCCATCGTCTCTTGGGCCGCTGCTCCGAAGACTGACCTAGGAGAACTACGGTTGGCTGGGCTTGTTTGTGTGGGTAACAGATTATTTGCCTCGTTCAGCGTGGTTAGCCCATCACAGAAGCAATCTGACACGACAGCGATGGCCTGCAGCGGCATGGGCAGTAGAAGGGTTCTTAGCCCTTTCGATTGGCAAAGGTGTATCGTACTTTTTGTGAAACAATTTTTTTCAATCTCCAGTCTAAAACTTGAATGGACGCTGGCCATTGAAAAACTTGCGTCTGGAAATGTGTGCTCAGTTTTCCCATCACACTACACCCCGGTTAATTTTCTCCTTTTGCCAACTTACCAATGTATGGGTTAATTTATGCAAATTAACATCCATGTTTATCTTGTATTTATGGTAATTTCTATTAATCTATTGTAAAAATGAACGGGCGCAGCAACGCGCGCCATCATGGTCTAGTAGAGTATGATGATGGGGATTGTGTGGAGAAGACAAAAAAGGAGAAAGTCTCACATTGACGAGGATAATTAACGGGCTATGGAGATGCCCATCAATTGATGTCAACATGAGGAGTAGGGATTGCCATGCAACGGATGCACTAGAGCTATGAATGCTCAACAAAAGAAAACTAGTGGGTGTGCTTCCAACTTACTTTCTCATGAAGACCTAGGGCATTTGAGGAAGCCCATCGTAGGAATATACAAGCCAAGTTCTACAATGAAAAATTCCCACTAGTATGAAAAAGACAACTTATGAGACTCACTATATGAAAAACATGGTGCTACTTTGAAGAACAATATATGAGACTCACTACATGAAGAACATGGTGCTACTTTGAAGCACAAGTG
Source organism: Aegilops bicornis (assembly GCA_021605145.1). NCBI lineage: Eukaryota > Viridiplantae > Streptophyta > Magnoliopsida > Poales > Poaceae > Aegilops > Aegilops bicornis. Next base: position 33,358,627 of record CM038670.1, read on the forward strand.
TGGAAAAAGAGATAGTAGCATTGCCCTTTTCTTTTTTTTGGGCCTTTCTTTTTTTGGCCTTTCTCTTTTTTTTGGGCAATGCTCTAATAATGATGATCATCACACTTCTATTGATTACAACATAAAGATTATAACTCGAAACTAGAACAAGGTATGACTCTATATGAATGCCTCCGGCGGTGTTCCGGGATGGTGCAATGAATCAAGAGTGACGTGTATGAAAATAATTCATGGTGGCTTTGCCACAAATACTATGTCAACTACATGATCATGCAATGGCAATATGACAAAAGTAATGTATTTCATAATAATGATGATGGAAGTTACATGGCAATATATCTCGGAATGGCTATCGAAATGCCATAATAGGTAGGTATGGTGGCTGTTTTGAGGAAGATATAAGGAGGTTTATGTGTGATAGAGCGTATCATATCACGGGGTTTGGATGCACCGGCGAAGTTTGCACCAACTCTCAAGGTGAGAAAGGGCAATGCACGGCTCCGAAGAGGCTAGCAAAGGCGGAAAGATAAAAGTGCATATAATCCATGGACTCAACATTAGTCAAAAGAACTCATATACTTATTGCAAAAATTTATAAGTCATCAAAAATCAAGTACTACGCGCATGATCCTAGGGGGATAGATTGGTAGGAAAAGACCATCGCTCGTCCCCGACCGCCACTCATAAGGATATACAAGCCAGGTACACTTCATGCTTCAAATTTGTTACACAACATTAACCATACGTGCATGCTACGGAATTTACTATCTACAACACAAGCATTTCTCAAATTCACAACTACTCAACTAGCACGACTTTGATATTATCACCTCCACATTTCAAAACAATTATCACGAATCAAACTTATCTTAGTATTCAACGCACTCAAAAGAAAGTTTCACATATCTTGAATACCAAGTATATTAACATTAAGCAAATTACCATGCTATTAACGACTCTCAAAATAATCTAAGTGAAGCATGAGAGATCAAGTTTCTTTAAAACAAATCCACCACCGTGCTCTAAAAGATCTAAGTGAAGCACTAGAGCAAAAAATTATCAAGCTCAAAAAGATATAAGTGAAGCACTATGAGCAAACTATCAAGCTCAAAAGATATAAGTGAAGCACATAGAGTATTCTGTCAAATTTCAATTCATATATGGCTCTCTCAAAAGGTGTGTACAACAAGGATGATTGTGGTAACTTAACAAGCAAAGACTCAAATAATACAAGACGCTCCAAGCAAAACACATATCATGTTGGTGAATGAAAATATAGCTCCAAGTAAATTACCGATGGAAGTAGACGAAAGAGGGGATGACTTCCGGGGCATCCCCAAGCTTTGAATTTTTGGTGTCCTTGGATTATCTTGGGGGTGCCATGGGCATCCCCAAGCTTAGGCTCTTGCCACTCCTTGTTCCATAATCCATCAAAATAATTCACCCAAAACATGAAAACTTCACAACACAAAACTCAATAGAGATCTCGTGAGCTCCGTTAGAGAAAGAAAACGAAAGACTACTTTAAGGTACTGTAATGAGCTCATTCTTTATTTATATTGGTGTTAAACCTACTGTATTCCAACTTCTCTATGGATCATAAATTATTTTACTAGCCATAGATTCATCAAAATAAGAAAACAATACACGCAAAATAGAATCTGTCAAAAACAGAACAGTCTGTAGTAATCTGTAACTAACACAAACTTCTGGAACCCAAAAAATTCTACCAAAATTAGATGTAGCGACCAGACCTCAAACAGTCTGATCTCTGTGCTCAGTGTCATCCCTGGATCAGTAATGCTGACACCACACAGTACTCGGAGGATTTATAATAGAGTAGCAATCACACACTTATTATAATCGAATGTCTCAATAGAGAATTTAATAAAGTAAATATGGCTTAAGGCCATCTAATACGATAACATCGGAAGTCTTGGAAGAATAAGCGAGTCCATCACCTCCAACGGCATCACTGAGTATAGAACCACGACATAAGCACCTTACTCGTCGTCTAAAAAGTCTGCAACATGAAACGTTGCAGCCCGAAAACGGGTCAGCACATGGAATATGCTGGAAATGTAACACATAGAGAATAATGGAATAATAAGCCTATACTACATGCATATATGGCTGGTGGAAAGCTCTATTGTTACAGTTTTGCGTAAAGCTAATTTTTCCCTACTGCAAAGGAATACATTTATTTCACTATCATGGTGGTTGTTAAACATTGAGAATGGTTGACAACATTCTCAATCCCAATTAAAAGTACTCATTAAAAACCCAACAATATTAATTAGAAGTAACATGATGAGATTCACATGATATCCAAGTACTAGATACTCAAGATGTCCATAACCGGGGACACGGCTAACCATGATTAGTTTATACACTCTGCAGAGGTTTGCGCACTTTTCCCCACAAGACTCGATCGCCTCCGTTTGATTTCTCGCACTACATGATGTTTGAGAAACGGATGACCAAGACGTAGTCTTTCGGAAGCGCTAGCACCTTACATGTGGGTAGACCGGTACACCTACTTTCCCCTACATCTGCTAGTCTACCCGTAAGAGTTCGCACAACTTAATCAACTATGCCAGAGCCCATAATGGCTTGTGGCTGCACACGTAAGTTTCTAGTTTGATAATAAAACAGGTAATAGGTACTACCTCAACTACTTCCCAAAACCCACAATTTAATTAGATCCTAATCATGCAAGTGTTTGAGGATAGATCTAATGCATAAAAAAACTGGGTATGAGAAGATGTATGATCAAAGTGTTACTTGCCTTGCTGATGATCCGCGAAACCTAGAGACTCGAAGTAACATGCGGCGCACTTCGGGTATTCTATCGCAGACAAACAAACTAGCATACAATAAGTACTCATCTAATGCACAGGTAAAACTCAAATAGATCTAACCAGATAGTTCAACTTAAGAACTCCGGTTTGAAAAAAGAATCAAATCAAACGAAGCAATGAAAGTCAAACGGCGGAAGGAAACATCTTCGTTTTACTAAGTAGGTTATTCGGAAAGAGGGGTTCGAGACGAAACTCTAGGCGCTTGAATCGCCTGATTCCGATAAACGAGCGAAAAGTTATACTAAAACGAAAATCACGAATCACGATCAGAAAAATCACGAATTAAATCCGAGAAAAAGAAAAACGACGAACGGGTTAACGAACGAACGTTGGTTAACTAAACTAATCTGACGAACGCGTTCATTAAAAACGAAAGAACGAACGAACGTTCGCTATTTAACCGAACCGGGAAAAAACCGATCTAATAAAAAAACGAAATCTAAAAAAACCGAAAATTAACCGAAGAAAAATCGCCCGTTTTAAAAAAAACCGGCGGCACGGTTTACGAGGCGGCGGCGGGGTCGGCGGCGAGTCGGCGGCGGGGTCCGGTGGCGGCGGGCGGCGGCGGAGGTCGGGCGGTGGCGGATCCGGCGGCGGCGGGCGCGGATCGGGCGCGCTAGGTTAGGATTCGGGTGGGCCGGCGGGTGGGCTGGGGGCGGGTGGCTCGGGTGGGCGCTGGGCGGGCGCTTATTTGAAGCGCCGAGCGGAGTCCCGCTGGCACGGCCATGGCCGGTCTTGGCTGCTTTTTTATAAATAATTTCGCGCAGAATAAAAATGAAAAGAAATACTAAACGGACTCCAAAAATCCCGAAATAAATTTTCCCCGGCTTCTGAAATCAAGCCGGACTAGATGGACATTTATTTGGGGAGTAAATGCAATTTTGAAAAACGCGCATTTTTCCTAAATTCAAATAAAAAGGCGAAAAACTCCAATATAAAATCTTATTTGATTTTATTATTAAATCTTCATTATTTCTTTATTTTGGGAAAGTCATTTTATTCCCTCTCTCATATTTTGATTGAAGAAATAATTGAAGATAAAATAATTAAAATCAAATGATCCTATTTTCAAAATTTGAGAAAACTCAAATATGAAAATAACGAAATTCCCAACTCTCTCCGTGGGTCCTTGAGTTGTGCAGAATTTCTAGATCGAGAAAAAATGCAACAAAAGATATGATATGCAATGATGTTCTATGTATGACATTCCAAATTGAAAATTTGGGATGTTACAAACCTACCCCCTTAAGATGAATCTCGCCCTCGAGATTCGGGTTGGCTAGAAAATAAGTAAGGGTGGTCCTTAAACAGATCTACCTCTCGCTCCCAGGTGGCTTCATCCTTAGTGTGGTGGCTCCACTGAACTTTGCAAAACATAATGACTTTGATGCAGGTGACTCGGCTGGCATACTCCAGAATCTTAACTGGTTTCTCCTCGTAGGTCAAATCATCATTCAACTGAATCGCCTCTAGTGGCACAGTATCTCTCAGTGGTATATCAGCCATCTCTGCGTGACACTTCTTCAACTGAGATACATGGAACACATCGTGAACTCCTGACAATCCTTCGGGTAGTTCCAACTTGTACGCAACTTCACCCATACGCTCCAAAACACGATAAGGTCCTACAAATCGTGGTGCTAACTTTCCTTTAATACCAAAACGCTTAACTCCTTGAAGTGGCGATACTCGAAGATAAACTCTGTCTCCGATTTTGTATTCTGTCTCCTTGCGTTTTGAGTCTGCATAGCTCTTCTGTCTTGACTGGGCTACCTTGAGCTATCGCGAATTAACTTTACTTTCCGTTCAGACTCCTTAATCAAATCCGGTCCAAACAATTGGCGGTCTCCAACTTCATCCCACAACAACGGGGTCCTGACCTCCTTCCTTACAAGGCTACGAAAGGTGCCATCTTCAAACTGGTTTGGTAACTGTTGTTATAAGAAAACTCCGCATACGGCAAGTTGTCATCCCAACTTGATCCATAATCCAAAGCACAAGCTCTAAGCATATCCTCCAAAATCTGGTTGACTCTCTCGGTTTGTCCATACATGTCGTGGATGAAAAGTTGTGCTAAACTCAGATCGGTTCCCAAAGTTTCGTACAATGCTTCGAACTTTGAGGTGAATTGGGTTCCTCTATCGTCACGATACTCCTCGGAACTCCATGCAAGCATACAATCCTGGTCATGTATATCTTAGCTAATTTGGCACTGCTGTAGGTAGTCTTTACTGGAATGAAATGAGCTACCTTCGTCAAACTATCGACTACAACCCAAATCGAGTCATAGCCTGAACGAGTCCTGGGCAATCCCGTGATGAAATCTATACCTAGTTTATCCCACTTCCATTCGGGTATAGGCAACGGTTGTAACAATCCTGCTGGCTTCTGATGTTCTGCCTTCACCCTCTGACATACATCACAAACTGCTACGTACTCTGCAATGTCCTTCTTCATTCCGGTCCACCTGAAAGTATTCTTCAAATCCAAATACATCTTGGTATTTCCTGGTTGAATCCAATATGGTGAATCATGTGCCTCTTGTAGGATCAACTTCCTGATCTCCGGGTCATTGGGCACATAAACACAGTCTTCAAACCATAGGGTATCGTGCTCATCCTCAAGAAATCCCTTAGCCTTCCCTTCGCTCATTTTCTCCTTTATAGAGGCAATCTCTTTTCAGTCTTCTGAGCTTCCCGGATTCTATCCATCTAAGTTGACTGAATCTCCAATGCTGCTACATAGCCTCTCGAAACTATTTCCGAACATAGCTCTCGAAATTCCTCGGCTAACTCCTTTGGTAACCTCCGGTCATTAGTGTGTTTACATGACTCTTACGGCTCAACGCGTCTGCTACAACGTTAGCCTTTCCGGGGTGATAATGTAATCTCATATCGTAATCTTTAATAAGCTCCAACCATCTCCTCTGCCTGAGATTTAACTCCTTCTGCGTGAAGATGTACTTCAAACTCTTGTGATCCGTATAAACCTCACAATGATTCCCAGTGAGGAAATGTCTCCATGTTTTCAACGCATGCACTACGGCTGCTAACTCCAAATCATGAGTAGCATAATTTATCTCATGAGGCTTAAGCTGTCGTGAAGCATACGAAACAACTCTTCCCTCCTGCATAAGCACTGCTCCAAGTCCTCTACGTGAAGCGTCGCAATACACCTCATAATCCTTGGTCTGATCTGGCAGGATTAACACTCGTGAAGTAAACGTTTCTTCAACTCTTGGAGACTAGCTTCACACTCCTCAGTCCAAATGAACTTGGTATCCTTCTTCAACAATTCTGTCATAGGCTTCGCAATCCTTGAGAAATTCTCAATGAATCTCCAGTAGTATCCTGCGAGTCCAAGGAAACTCCGGATCTCTCCAACTATTGTTGGCGCTTCCCAGCTTTGTTACAAAGTGGCAACTTTAGTGGGGTCTACTGCTATACCTTCTCCGGATATAACATGTCCAAGAAATCCAACTTCCTTCAACCAAAACTCACACTTCCTGAACTTGGCATATAACTGGTGTTCTCTGAGCTTCTCGAGTACCAAATGCAAATGCTCCTTATGTTCTTCTTCACTCTTCGAGTAAACCAAAATATCATCAATGAAAACCACGACAAACTTATCCAAAAACTCCATAAACACTTTGTTCATCATGTTCATAAAATAGGCAGGTGCGTTAGTCAGACCAAATGACATAACGGTATACTCATACAGCCCGTACCTGGTGGTAAAAGCCGTCTTAGGTATATCCTGCACTCGATCTTGGAAAACACCTTAGCTCCTTGCAATTGGTCAAACAAGTCATTGATCATCGGCAGTGGGTACTTGTTCTTAATGGTCACTTCATTCAATCCGCTATAATCAACAACCATTCTTAATGATCCATCCTTCTTCTCCACTAGAAGTACTAGTGATCCCCAAGGTGAAGAACTTGCGCCAATAAAACCTTTATCCAGTAACTCCTTAATCTGCTTCTTAATTTCCTCCAAATCTTGGGCTGGCATCCTATACTGATCTCTCGGATATCGCCCAAAGGTTCGGCAGTAGTTCAATCGAAACTCAATGTCTCTATCCGGTGGCATGCCCGCAACTCTTAGGAAACACGTCCGGTAATCCCTTACCACCGGTACTTCCTCCTGCACAACTCACGATAAGGAATTTACATGTGCCCTTCTCGGCTCATGCCGTGATACATACTTGATTCTCCTTCCTTCTGGTGTCGTAAGAAAAATTGTCTTACTGGCGCAATCGATGTTTCCTCCATACATCGACAACCAATCCATACCAAGAATTACATCCAAACCTTGGGATTCCAATCTAATTAAATCCGTTGGGAACACATGCCTCCCTATACTTAATGGCACTTGAAAACAACCTTGACTTGCCGTATACTCCGCTCCCGGTGAGCTTACTAGCATGGGTGTCTTAAGAGTCCTAGTGGGTAGGCTAAACTTGTCCACAAATCCCCTTGATATGTATGAATGCGATGCACCAGAATCAAAAAGAACAACTGCAGTAAATGACTTAACCAAAAACTTACCTATTACTGCGTCTGGCTGAGCTTCAACCTCCTCCACGGTAACGTGGTTCTCTTGTCCCCTGTTGAAAGGGTTCGGCTTCTTTCCTGAGCTTCCATTACCATTACCATTTTGGCCTTCTGGACAATCATTTGCATAATGCCCAGTCTTGCGGCACTTAAAGCAAGTGATGTGGCTCAGGTCTACCTTGGATGGTGTTGACGGGTTGGTGCGGTTTTGTCCATTGCTTCCTCCATTCTCGTTCCCATTCTTGGTGCCATTATGGTTGTGCGAGATACCTCCTCCATGGGTATGCTGAAATTGTCCTCCTGTCTTCGGGGTAAAGTGAAGTTTCTGCTGAGCTCCAAAGTTATTCTTCCCCTGTCCATACTTTCTCTTGCGATTGTCAATCTGCTGCTGCTTCCCTTCAATCATAAGAGCACGATCTACTAACTCCTGGTAGTTATCGAAAGTGGCTACCATCAACTGCATGCTCAGCTCATCATTCAGTCCTTCTAGAAACTTCTCCTGCTTAGCTGCATCCGTAGCAACGTCATCTGGGGCATAACGTGCTAACTTACTGAAGTCATCTACATACTGGCCAACTGTCCGTCCTCCTCGGTGCAAGTTGCGAAACTCACGCTTCTTCATGGCCATAGCTCCTGCTGAAACATGGTCAGTACGGAAGGCTTGCTGAAATTGATCACATGTGACAGTGTCTACAGGGTAAGTGGCTGTGAAATTCTCCCACCATGCTGTTGCGGGTCCTTCAAGCTGATGTGTAGCAAACTTCACCCTTTCTCCATCTGTACATCCTACATTGGTCAACTCCCTCCCTATCTTACGGAGCCAATCATCTGCTACAATCGGCTCGGTATTACTGGAAAACACCGGTGGATTCAGCCTTAAGAAACGGGTCAAATGGTCAACAGGTGGTGGTGGTGGTGGGTTGTTGTTGTTGTTGTTGTTGTTGTTGTTGTTGCCTTGGTTACGTACCAATGTTTGAATCAAGGCATTCGCTGCTGAATCAACCGAAAGTGATCTCTGGCGGAAAACAAATCCGGGGTCGCGTCTCGGAGGAATCTGAGGGTTTATAGAAAAGACGAGAGTTAAGGATAGAATGAGGTCTAGAGAGAAACACTACCCATATGCACATGAGACAAATCACACAATATCACTCCAATCAATTCAAACAAGCGCATACAACAGTCTATCTATCGTTACAAAGTGCTGGAACTAAAGCTAATTTAAAATGGGGAAATCTACTACTGTTATGGTGGTCAACTAGAAAAACTGCTCCGATGAAGACTCCATGATATCTGCTCCAGCTTCATCTTTGAAATCATCATCACTAGGATCGGAATCGGTGTCGTCGATGATGATGTAGTTCTCTGGACAGGTGCAATTTTCATCTTCTCCTCCGGGTGCTGAATTTCCCATGAGTTCTTCAATCTTCTCCTTAAGATCGCCGTTTTGTCCCACTAGAGCTACAATCTCCTCCAGGTAATCCTTGCGATTGGCCTTCAGTTCTCCTCCTAGTTCGATAATCTTGGCTTTTGCTGTCTTCAACTCCATCATGTTCACAAGACATATGGTTCTCTGGCGCCGAATGTGCTGGTTTAACTCCCGGATGAAAGCTGCAATGGACCGATCCTTCTTAGTGCCAACTATCTCCCATTGTTCATCTCGCCATAAATCTGGTAGATAGTATCCTTGAGGTCTTCTTTGTAAACTTCTCCAATGCGCCCCATGGTTATGTGAGCTGCCATGCTCTTTCCAGACTCGAGGTTGGTGCATTGAAAACACACTCTATGGGCTCCGTGATTGGCGCAAAGCGTCCTTCCGGAACTTGAGCTTGAATCTTCCAACGCTCTTCTTCGTAAAGTGGAATTGTAGGTCGGTGAAGCTTGGTAATCCGATGTTCGTGTACTTAGTGATTTCCTTCGTGTCGTCCAAGAAGGTGTATCTTCATCCGGCTGGGTGAACTTGATCCTCACTTCTGTTATTCTAAAAGAGTAGAAAAGATGAGGAGTTAGAAATGAGAAGAGAGAGTAGTGATCTAGGGCTTTAGCTTAACGGTCATGTCCTACAGTCAGCGTGTGCTCTGATACCACCTTTGTAGCGACCAGACCTCAAACAGTCTGATCTTTGTGCCCAGTGTCATCACTGGATCAGTAATGCTGACACCACACAGTACTCGGAGGATTTATAACAGAGTAGCAATCACACACTTATTACAAACGAATGTCTCAGGAGAGAACTTAATAAAAATAAATATGGCTTAAGGCCATCTAATACGAAAACAACGGAAGTCTTGGAAGAATAAGCGAGTCCATCAACTCCAACGACATCACTGAGTATAGAACCACGACCTAAGCACCTTACTCGTAAATGCGAAAAGTACGCAACATGAAACGTTGCAGCCAAACGGGTCAAGACATGGAATATGCCGCAATGTAACACATAGAGAATAATGGAATAATAAGCCTATACTACATGCATATATGGCTGGTGGAAAGCTCTATGGTTACAGTTTTGCGTAAAGCCAATTTTTCCCTACTGCAAAGGAATACATTTATTTAACTATCATGGTGGTTGTTAAACATTGAGAATGGTTGACAGCATTCTCAATCCCAATTAAAATTACTCATTAAAAACCCAACAATATTAATTAGTAGTAACATGATGAGATTCACATGATATCATAGTACTAGATACTCAAGATGTCCATAACCGGGGACACGGCTAACCATTATTAGTTTATACACTCTGCAGAGGTTTGCGCACTTTTCCCCACAAGACTCGATCGCCTCCGTTTGATTTCTCGCACTACATGATGTTTGAGAAACGGATGACCGAGACATAGTCTTTCGGAAGCGCTAGCACTTTACATGTGGGTAGACCGGTACACCTACTTTCCAACATCTGCTAGTCTACCCGTAAGAGTTCGCACAACTTAAGCAACTATGCCAGAGCCCATAATGGCTTGTGGCTGCACACATAAGTTTCTAGTTTGAATAATCTCATGATCCCTTTGGGCGTGGGTGGCGGTCCGAAGAAATACAGGCAAGTCCTGATGGAAACCAGGTGCCTCAATCCACCCAGATGTGTGTTTAAGTTGCCACCTTAAATAAACCATTAATTTAACAATCTCACATCTGTCATGGAAATACACTCACCCAATCCACGTCTACTAGCATAGCATGGCATAATAAGCAAACGTAGAAGGAACTCCCAAGGGTTTGATAATAATACAGGTAATAGGTACTACCTCAACTACTTCCCAAAACCCACAATTTAATTAGATCCTAATCATGCAAGTGTTTGAGGATAGATCTAATGCATAAAAAAAATTGGGTATGAGAAGAGGTATGATGAAAGTGTTACTTGCCTTGCTGATGATCCGCGGAACCTAGAGACTCGAAGTAATAGGGGGCGCACTCCGGGTATTCTATCGCAGACAAAAAAACAAGCATACAATAAGTACTCATCTAATGCACAGATAAAACTAAAATAGATCTAATCAGATAGTCCAACTTAAGAACTCCGGTTTGCAAAAAGAATCAAATCAAACGAAGCAACGAAAGTCAAACGGCGGAAGAAAACAGCTTCGTTTTACTAATCTGGATCTAAGTCAAATTTCACAAAAGCAAAAACTTTTTTAAGTAGGTTATACGGAAAGAGGGTTTCGAGACGAAACTCTAGGCGCTTGAATAGCCTGATTCCGATAAACGAGCGAAAAGTTATAATAAAACGAAAATCGGATCAGGAATCGCGATCAGAAAAATCACGAATTAAATCCGAGAAAAAGAAAAACGACAAACGGGTTAACGAACGAACGTTCCTTAACTAAACTAATCTGACGAACGCGTTTGTTAAAAACGAACGAACGAACGAATGTTCGCTATTTAACCGAACCGGGAAAAAAACCGATCTAATAAAAAAACAAAAACTAAAAAAACCGAAGAAAAATCGCCTGTTTAAAAAAAACCAGCGGCACGGTTTACGAGGCGGCGGCGAACCTCGGCGGCGTGGCGGTGGCGCGGATCGGCGTGGCGGATCGAACCTGACTAGGGTTAGGGTTTCAGTGGGCGGGGTACGTGAGGTGGTGGGCCGGGGTGGCTCGGGTGGGCTGGGCGCCGAGCGGCGCTATTTAAAGGCGCCCAGTGAGTCTCGGGCACGACCAAGGTCGGTGCGCATTTTTATATAAATAATTCATGAAGAAAAATAAAAGAAATACTAAACGGACTGCAAAAATCCCGAAATAAATTTTCCCCGGCTTCTAAAATCAAGCCGGACTAGATGAACATTTATTTGGGGCCTAAATGCAATTTTGAAAAACGCGAAAAACTCCAAAATAAAATCTTATTTGATTTTATTATTAAATCTTCATTATTTCTTTATTTTGGGAAAGTTATTTTATTCCCTCTCTCATATTTTGATAGAAGAAATAATTGAAGATAAAATAATTAAAATCAAATGATCGTATTTTCAAAATTTGAGAAAACTCAAATATGAAAATAACGAAATCCCCAACTCTCTCTGTGGGTCCTTGAGTTGTGTAGAATTTCTAGGATCGAGCAAAAATGCAACAAAAAATATGATATGCAATGATGTTCTATGTATAACATTCCAAATTGAAAAATTGGGATGTCACATTAGACGACCTGGACAATTTGTTTATTGATCCGCAGCAATTGGAATCAGTATTTTATCACGTTCTGGTGATTTTTAACAATTCGGGCACTGAGCACAAAGATTCTGGAAATTACAGCAAGATCAAATAACTATCATCCAAGAAGATCCAATAGGTTGAACTTGGCACAAACACTAATTAAAACATAAAACCACATCTAAACAGAGGCTAGATGGATTATTTATTCCTAACCAGAAGCAAAAACAAAAAAAACTAAAAATAAAATTGGGTTGCCTCCCAACAAGCGCTATCGCTTAACGCCCTAGCTAGGCATAAAAACAAGGATAGATCTAGGTATTGCCATCTTTGGTAGGCAATCCATAAGTGGCTCTCATGATAGATTCATATGGTAATTTTATTTTCTTTATAGGAAAGTGTTCCATGCCCTTCTTTAAAGGGAATTGGAATCTAATATTTCCTTCCTTCATATCGATAATTCCACCAATCATTCTAAGGAAAGGTCTACCAAGAATAATAGGACATGAAGGATTGCAATCTATATCAAGAACGATAAAATCTATGGGCACATAATTCCTATTTGCAACAATAAGAACATCATTAATTCTTCCCATAGGCTTTTTAATAGTGGAATCCATAAGATGCAAGTTTAGAGAGCAATCATCAAAATCACAGAAATCTAGCAAATCACACAAAGTTTTGGGAATAGTAGAGACACTAGCACCCAAATCACACAAAGCATGAAACTCATAATTTTTAATTTTAATTTTGATAGTAGGTTCCCACTCATCATGGATTTTCCTAGGGATAGAAATTTTCAACTCAAGCTTTCTTCATAAGATTGCATCAAGGCATCAACAATGTGTTCGGTAAAAGCCTTATTTTGACTATAAGCATGAGGAGAATTTAGCACGGATTGCAACAAGGAAATACAATCAATTAAAGAGCAATTTTCACAATTAAATTCCTTGAGATCCAATATAGTGGGTTTAGCAACATCTAGATTTCTATTTCTTTCAATCCCACTTTTATCAATTTCATCATTAAGATCTAAAAATTCCGAATTCTTAGAACGCCTTCTAGGTAAAGGAAGATCATATTAGTTTCATCAAGATTCATATTCAGTTTCTTCAAGATTCATATTGCAAAACAAAGATTTAATAGGGGACACGTCAATAACTTTTAGATCTTCATCTTGATTTTCATAGGAATTAGAAGAACCCGCTTTAATGGAATAACCCGCTTTTAGATCTTCAATAACTTTTAGAAGAACCCGCTTTAATAGGGCATCTTTGGAAGCACGCATCCTAGCGGTTATTTCTTTGCACTCATCAATGGAAATTCTCATAGCTTTGAGAGACTCATTGATATCATGCTTAGGAGGAATAGATCTAAGCTTTAAAGAATCAACATCAAGAGAAATTCTATCAACGTTCCTAGCCAAATCATCAATTTTAAGCAATTTCTCTTCAAGCAAAGCATTAAAATTCTTTTGTGAATTCATAAACTCTTTAACACTACTCTCAAATTCAGAGGGCATCCTATTAAAATTTCCATAAGAGTTGTTGTAGGAATTTCCATAATTATTAGAAGGATTACTAGGATAAGGCCTAGGATTAAAATTCCCTCTATACGCATTGTTACCAAAATTATTCCTACCAACAAAATTCACATCCATAGAATCATTATTATTCTCAATCAAGGTAGACAATGGCATATCATTAGGATCAGTAGAAACACTCTTAGTAAATAACTTCATAAGTTCATCCATCTTTCCACTCAAAACATTGATTTCTTCTATCGCATGCACTTTTTTATTAGTAGATCTTTCAGTATGCCATTGGGAATAATTAACCATAATATTATCTAGGAGTTTAGTAGCATCTCCTAAAGTGATTTGCATAAAAGTGCCTCCCGCGGCCGAATCTAAAAGATTTCTAGAAGAAAAAATTAATCCAGCATAAAATTTTGTATAATCATCCACAAGTTCAAACCATGAGTAGGACAATTACGTATCATTAATATCATTCTCTCCCAAGCTTGTGCAACATGTTCATGATCAAGTTGCTTAAAATTCATAATATCGTTCCTAAGAGAGATAATCTTAGCGGGAGGAAAATACTTAGAGATAAAAGCATCCTTGCACTTGTTCCAAGAATCAATACTGTTTTTAGGCCAAGATAAAAACCACGCTTTAGCACGATCTCTAAGCGAAAAAGGAAATAGCTTAAATTTAACGACGTCATTATCGACATCTTTCTTCTTTTGCATATCACATAAATCAACGAAGCCATTCAAATGAGTAGCGGCATCTTCGCTAGGAAGGCCGGCGAATTGATCTTTCATAACAAGATTCAACAAACCAGTATTGATTTCACAAGATTCGGTATTAGCAAGAGGAGCAATCGGAGTGCTTTGGAAATCATTATTATTGGTATTGGTGAAGTCACACAATTTAGTAGCATCTTGAGCCATCGCGACAAACAAGCAATCCAACACACGAGCAAACAAGAGGACGAGGAAAAAGGCAAAGGGAAAAAGAGGAGGAGATTGGGAAAGAGAGGGCGAATAAAACGGCAAGGGTGAAGTGGCGGAGAGGAAAACGAGAGGCAAATGGCAAATAATGTAATGCGAGAGATAGGGATTGCGATGGGTACTTGGTATGTTGACTTTTGCATGTACTCCCCAGTAACGGCGCCAGAAATCCTTCTTGCTACGTCTCGAGCTTGCGATGGTTTTCCTCGAAGAGGAGGGGATGATGCAGCATAGTAGCATAAGTATTTCCCTCAGTTTTTGAGAACCAAGGTATCAATCCAGTAGGAGGCCACGCGCAAGTCCCTCATACCTGCACAAAATGATAGCTACTCGCAACCAACGCGATTAGGGGTTTTCAATCCCTTCACGATCACTTACGAGAGTGAGATCTGATAGAGATAATATTTTTGGTATTTTTGGTATAAAGATGCAAAGTGAAAAGTAAAATCAAAGCAAGTAAATAAAGTGATGGAGATTGATATGATGAGAATAGACCCCGGGGCCATAGGTTTCACTAGTGGCTTCTCTCAAGAGCATAGATATTCTATGGTGGGTGAACAAATTACTGTTGAGCAATTGACAGAATTGAGCATAGTTATGAGGTTATCCAGGCAATGATCATGTATATAGGCATCACGTTCGAGACAAGTAGACCGAAACAATTCTGCATCTACTACTATCACTCCACTCGTCGACCGCTATCCAGCATGCATCTAGAGTATTATGTTAAAAACAGAGTAACGCCTTAAGCAAGATGACATGATGTAGAGGAATAAATTCATGCAATATGATAAATACCCCATCTTGTTATCCTCGATGGAAACAATACAATACGTGCTTTGCAACCCCTTCATCACTAGGTAAGGACACATAAGATTGAACCCAAAGCTAAGCACTTCTCCCATTGCAAGAACTACCAAACTAGTTGGCCAAACCAAACGGATAATTTGAAGAGACTTGCAAAGATAACTCAATCATACATAAAAGAATTCAGAGAAGAATCAAATATTATCCATAGATAAGCTAGATCATAAACCCACAATTCATCGATCTCAACAAACACGCCGCAAAAAGAAGATTACATCGAATAGATCTCCACGAGAGAGGGGGAGAACATTGTATTGAGATCCAAAAAGAGAAGAAGCCATCTAGCTACTAACTATGGACCGAAGGTCTGAAGTAAACTACTCACACTTCATCGGAGGGGCTATGGTGATGATGTAGAAGCCCTCCATGGTGGATGCCCCCTCGTGAGCTAAGAACAGGCCCCAAGATGGGATCTCGTGGATCTGAGGAAGTTGCGGCGGTGGAATTAGGTTTTTGGCTCCGTCTACGAACTGTTGGGGGTATGTAGGTATATATAGGAGGAAGGATGCGTCGGTGGAGCGTCGGGGGCCACGAGGCGGGGGCGCCCAGGGGGCGCCCCCCACCCCTGTGACCGCCTCTGGCACTCCTTGGAATAGGGTCCAAGTCTCCCGGATCACGTTTGGTGAGAAGATCACGTTCCCAAAGGTTTCATTCCGTTTGGACTCCGTTTGATATTCTGTTTCTTCGAAATACTGAAATAGGCAAAAAAAACAGCAATTCTGGGCTGGGCCTCCGGTTAATAGGTTAGTCCCAAAAGTAATATAAAAGTGGAAAATAAAGCCCATTATAGTGCAAAACAATAGATAAAGTAGCATGGAGCAATCAAAAATTATAGATACGTTGGAGACGTATCACTCCCCCTCTACTCTCTTGTAATGGATTGAGTTTTCTCGTTGAAGTAATCTTATCGGATTGAGTCTTTAATGATTTGAGAACACTTGATGTATCTCTTGCCATGTGTATCTATGGTGACAAAGGGATATCACGTGATCAACTTGATGTATGTTTTGGTTATCAACTTGCGACTTCTGCCCATGAACTTATGGATAGGGGTTGGCACACATGTTCGTCTTGATTCTCCGGTAGAAACTTTGGGGCACTCTTTGATGTTCTATGTATTGGTTGAATAGATGAATATGATATTGTGTGATGCATATCGTAATCATACCCACGGATACTTGAGGTGACATTGGAGTATCTAGGTGACATTAGGGTTTTGGTTGATTTGTGTCTTAAGGTGTTATTCTAGTACGAACTCTAGGGCTGTTTGTGACAGTTATAGGAATAGCCCAACGGATTGATTGGAAAGAATAACTTTGAGGTGGTTTCATACCCTACTATTAGTGACTTTGGAGTGACTCTTCGTTTGTTCTCCACTATTAGTGACTTTGGAGTGACTCTTTGTTGCATGTTGAGGGATAGTAATATGATCCAAATTATGTTATTATTGTTGAGAGAACTTGCACTAGTGAAAGTATGAACCCTAGGCCTTCTTTCCTAGCATTGCAATAACGTTTATGCTCATTTTTACCATTTGTTACCTTGCTGTTTTTATATTTTCAGATTACAAATACCTATATCTACCATCCATGTTGCACTTGTATCACCATCTCTTCGCCGAACTAGTGCACCTATAAAATTTACCATTGTATTAGGTGTGTTGGGGACACAAGAGACTCTTTGTTATTTGGTTGCAGGGTTGCTTGAGAGAGACCATCTTCATCGTACGCCTCCCACGGATTGATAAACCTTAGGTCATCCACTTGAGGGAAATTTGCTACTGTCCTACAAACCTCTGCACTTGGAGGCCCAACAACGTCCAGAAGAAGAAGGTTGCATAGTAGACATCAAGCAGTTTCTGGCACCGTTGCCGGGGAGGTGAGTGCTTGAAGGTATATCTTTAGATCTTGCAATCGAATATTTTTGTTTCTTGTTTTATCACTAGTTTAGTCTATAAAAGAAAACTATAAAAAATGGAATTAAGTTTGTCTCATACGCTTCATCTTTTTAATATCTTTCGTGAGTATGATGGAAAGGAAAATTGTGCCAAAGTATTAGAAGAAGAATGTATTAAAATGTTTGGCACTAAATATTTGAATGATGAGCATGATTGCAATGTTTTTAGTATGAATTCGATGAATATCCATAGTACTAATCATGATTGCACTAGTTATGATGAAAATGTCTCCTATAAACATGTCAATTTTTGTGGAGTACATTGGGTTTCCAAGTACAAACCAAACAGGGAAGATAGATATTGCAAGAGGCATAAGCATTTAGAAACTAAATGGTTGCAAGAAAGGCTAGATGCGTGTGCTGAAAAGTTAAACTTTCTTAGCCATACTTGTGAACTTTGCAATGAAAATGATCATTTCAGTACCCAGTGCAAATTGTTTCATGATCGTATCGTGTCCAAAAATTGTGATGACTTTATTTCCTTTGCACATCATAATGAACTTAGTTTGCTCTTGGGTTATGAAGAAATGAAACATATAACTAAGGATATTCCAGAATTTGCCCTTGATAGAGTTCTTCATTTTGATCTAGAGGGAGTTTATATGTATTGCGCGGTGAATTGCATTGAAAACCCTTATATTTCCAATTTCATAAAGAAAATAAAACAAATAGAAGATGAAGAAAATACTAATGAAAGGGAAGAGACTTCCCAATATCCTCCTATTATTTGTTATGATGAATCAGGTAACGAGGAGCAGCCTTTTATTCAACCAATCTCATTAATAAAGAGCTCCAAAAGGAGGATTGAACGCCCACATGATGTGGTGAACAAGAAGAAAATAAAAAGGAAGAGAGGTAAAAAGATATCTCTCCCAAATAATGTTGCTCCTATTATTGTTGTGCCTCATGAAAATGGATCAAATAATTGTGGAAGATGATGCACTTGATGATGATCTCGTTATGCCTATTGCTTGTTGTGATGATTATAATTGGGAAGATAATGATACTTCTTATGATCTTGAAAATCTTTTTGGCACTTGCTTGGAAGAATATGATAATTGCTATACTATTGGTGCTATCCATACTATTAATGATGGGAGTGATTATGCTAATGATACGAAAGGGCCCAAGCTTGGGGAAGCTATGTTTGATGAGGATGACATATTTGAGAATATATTTGCTCAAATTAATGTTTGCCCCGAGCTTGGGGATACTATGTTTAATAATGATGATATTTTTAGCCTCCCAAGTTTTGATATGCAAAGTTGTTATGATGATAGCATGCCTTCTACCTATGATGATTATATTGATGAAAGTTGGTTTGGAAGAGTGTCAACTTTAGGAAGTAATGATGCCACTATTTTGGAGGATATTGAATCTTATAATATTTATGAAAGTGGATTTGGAGAGGTCATGACTTTATTTAGTGATGTATCCACTATTTCGGAAGAGGTTTCAATTGATTATGATGAGAACCAAGTTGCTAATTATGATGATTATTGTGATGAAACTTATGCTATAAAAAGTAGTGATTATTATATTTATAAAACTTGTCATGATTATGATTCCCCTTTTTCTGAACATTACTCTTTTAATGTGGAAACAATTTATAGTATTCAAGTCTCTTATGATCCTCCCACTGTTCCGAATGAGAAGATTTTTCTTATGTGGAGAGTAATAATATTTCTAAGCTTGTAGATCATGAAAATAATGCTTTAGGTGCTGGTTATATTGTTGAATTAATTCATGATGCTACTGAAAATTATTTTGAGGGAGGAATATATGCTTCTACATATTGCAATAATATCAAGTTTCCTCCCTATGTGCTTAAAGTTTTGAAGTTATGCTTGTTTTACCTTCCTATGCAAGTTGATTCTTGTTCCCATAAGTTGCTTGCTCAAAAAATCTCTATGCATAGGAAGTGGGTTATACTTAAATATGCTTGTCATATGCTTCATGATGCTCTCTTTATGTTTCAATTCTTATCTTTTATGTGAGCATCATTGAAATCATCATGCCTAGCTAGGGGCGTTAAACAATAGCGCTTGTTGGGAGGCAACCCAAATTTATTTTAGTTTCATGATTTTTGGTTCTTTTTAGTAATATATAATCCATCTAGATTCTGTTTAGATGTGATTTTCTGTTTAAATTAGTGTTTGTGCCAAGTAGAACCTTTGGGAAGACTTGGGTGAAGTCATTATAATCATGCTGTAAAAAACAGAAACTTTAGCGCTCACGAGATTAGCTAAAACTTTTTAATGGAGAGTGCTATTTAGTTGATTATTTTTGAAGATTATTACTAGAAAAATTCCTCAGGTCAACCTATTTATTTTAGAATTTTTGGAATTCCATAAGTTTGCGTTAGTTACAGATTACTACAGACTGTTCTGTTTTTGACAGATTCTGTTTTTCGTGTGTTGTTTGCTTATTTTGATGACTATATGGCTAGTAAAATAGTTTATAAACCATAGATAAGTTGGAATACAGTAGGTTTAACACCAATATAAATAAATAATGAGTTCATTACAGTACCATGAAGTGGTGTTTTGTTTTCTTTAAACTAGCAGACTCACGAGATTTTCTGTTAAGTTTTGTGTTGTGAAGTTTTCAACTTTTGGGTAAAGATTCGATGGACTATGGAATAAGGAGTGGCAAGAGCATAAGATTGGGGATGCCCAAGGCAACCCAAGGTAATATTCAAGGATAACCAAGCGTCTAAGCTTGGGGATGCCCCGGAAGGCATCCCCTCTTTCGTCTTCGTTCATCGGTAACTTTACTTGGAGCTATATTTTTATTCACCACATGGTATGTGTTTTGCTTGGAGCGTCGTTTTATTTTCTTTAGCTTTGCTTGCTGTTTGAATAAAATACCAAGATCTTAAATTCTTAAATTAGAGAGAGTCTTCACATAGTTGCATAATTATTCGACTACTCTTTGATCTTCACTTATATCTTTCGGAGTAGTTGGTCATTTGCTCTAGTACTTCACTTATATCTTTTAGAGCACGGTGATGGTTTTATTTTGAAGAAACAGATGAACGCCCATGCTTCACTTATATTATTTTGAGAGTCTTAAACAGCATGGTAATGTGCTTAATCCTAATATGCTAAGTATTCAAGACTAGTAAAAGCTTTCTTATGAGTGTGTTGAATACTAAGAGAAGTTTGATGCTTGATGATTGTTTTGAGATATGGAGGTAGTTATATTAAAGTTGTGCTAGTTGAGTAGTTGTGAATTTTATAAATGCTTGTGTTGAAGTTTGCAAGTCCCATAGCATGCACGTATGGTAAACGTTATGTAAAAACTTTGAAACATGAGGTGTTCTTTGATTGTCCTCCTTATGACTGGCGGTCGGGGACGAGCGATGGTCTTTTACTACCAATCTATCCCCCTAGGAGCATGCGCATAATGCTTGGTTTTTGATGACTTGTAGATTATTTCAATAAGTATGTGAGTTCTTTAATAAGTATGTGAGTTCTTTAGGACTAATGTTGAGTCCATGGATTATACGCACTGTCACCCTTCCATTATTGCTAGCCTCTTTGGTACTGTGCATGGCCCTTTCTCACATTGAGAGTTGGTGCAAACTTCGCCGGTGCATCCAAACCCCGTGATATGATATGCTCTTTCACACATAAACCTCCTTATATCTTCCTCAAAACAGCCACCATACCTACCTATTATGGCATTTCCATAGCCATTCTGAGATATATTGACATGCAACTTTCCACCGTTCCATTTATCATGACACGTTCATCATTGCCATATTGCTTTGCATGATCATGTAGTTGACATAGTATTTGTGGCAAAGCCACCATTCATAATTCATTCATACATGTCACTCTTGGTTCATTGCATATCCCGGTACACTGTCGGAGGCATTCACATAGAGTCATACTTTGTTCTAGTATCGAGTTGTAATCATTGAGTTGTAAATAAATAGAAGTGTGATGATCATCATTTTCTAGAGCATTGTCCGAAGTGAGGAATAAAAAAATAAAAAAAGAGAGAAAGGCCATAAAAAAAGAGAAGGCCCAAAAAAATGAGAGAAAAAGAGAGAAGGGACAATGTTACTATCCTTTTACCACACTTGTGCTTCAAAGTAGCGCCATAATCTTCATGATAGAGAGTCTCTTGTTTTGTCACTTTCATATACTAGTGGGAATTTTTCATTATAGAACTTGGCTTGTATATTCCAACAATGGGCCTTCTCAAGTGCCCTAGGTCTTCGTGAGCAAGCAAGTTGGATGCACACCCACTTAGTTTCTTTTGTTGAGCTTTCATACATTTATAGCTCTAGTGCATCCGTTGCATGGCAATCCCTACTCCTTGCAATAATATCAATCGATGGGCATCTCCATAGCTCATTGATTAGCCTCGTTGATGTGAGACTTTCTCCTTTTTTGTCTTCTCCACATAATATTCTATTCCACCCATAGTGCTATGTCCATGGCTCGCACTCATATATTGCGTGAAAGTTTATAGGTTTGAGATTAGTAAAGTATGAAACAGTTGCTTGGCTTGTCATCGGGGTTGTGCATGATGAGAGCATTCTTGTGGAGCATGACTAAATTATATGATTTTGTAGGGATGAACTTTCTTTGGCCATGTTATTTTGAGAAGACATAATTGCTTAGTTAGTATGCTTGAAGTATTATTGTTTTTATGTCAATATGAACTTTTATCTTGAATCTTTCAGATCTGAATATTCATACCACAATTAAGAAGAATTACATTGAAATTATGCCAAGTAGCATTCCACATCAAAAATTTTGTTTTTATCATTTACCTACTCGAGGGGCGAGCAGGAATTAAGCTTGGGGATCTTGTCGTCTCCAACGTATCTATAATTTTTAATTGTTCCATGCTATATATTTTGTGTTTTGGATGTTTATGGGCTTTATTAAACACTTTTATATTATTTTTGGGACTAACCTATTGACCCGAGCCCAAAGTGCCGCCCTCGCTTTTCTCTTGTTTCAGTGTTTCAAAGAAGAGGAATATCAAACGGAGTCGAAACAGAATGAAACCTTCTGGAAAAGTTATTTTTGGAAGGAAAGCAACCTGATAGACTTGGAGTGCATGTCAAGAAAGAAACGAGGGAGCCACGAGGTAGGGGGCGCGCCCACCAGCCTAGGGCGTGCCCTCCACCCTCGTTGGCCCCTCGTGGTGTGTGTGTGTGTATATATATATATATATATATATATATATATATATATATATATATATATATATAGGGAAAATCGATCCGACCACCCGGTGGTAGTTACCCCACAAATCTCATATACTACCATGTGGTACTATATATACTATTTTATTATTTTAAATATGTTCATATACTATATCTAAGATATTTCAAAGCAAGTTACATGAAAAAATTACATATGAGCCCATAGTTTTTGTTATATTTGTGAAATACGTACATATTTATGCGTAAAAAGAGCATATTCAAAACATGGTACATACTACCTAAAAATTAGTATATATACTACCTAATCATTGTTATATACTACATACTACACGTACATAATCTCGGTTTCGATAGATACTACATACAACATACAAAACGCAAGTGGTGGTAACTACCACTGCTTGTAGGAAATATTTGTCCTATATATATATATATATATATATATATATATATATATATCCTAAAAACTTCGGGGAACATAATAGATCGGAAGTTCCACAGCCGCAAGCCTCTCAGAGCCACCAAAACCAATCGGGACCCTGCTCCAAAGACTCACGGAGGGGGGGATCCCTCACCGGTGGCCATCTTCATCATCCCGGCGCTCTCCATGATGAGGAGGGAGTAGTTCACCCTCGGGGCTAAGGGTATGTACCAGTAGCTATGTGTTTGATCTCTCTCTCTCTCTCGTGTTCTTGATTTGGCACGATCTTGTTGTATCGCGAGCTTTGCTATTATATTTGGATCTTATGTTGCTTCTCCCCCTCTACTCTCTTGTAATGGATTGAGTTTTCCCTTTGAAGTAACCTTATCGGATTGAGTCTTTAATGATTTGAGAACACTTGATGTATGTCTTGCCGTGTGTATCTGTGGTGACAATGGGATATCGCGTGATCCACTTGATGTATGTTTTGGTGATCAACTTGCGGGTTCCGCCCATGAACTTATGCCTAGGGGTTGGCACACGTTTTCGTCTTGATTCTCCGGTAGAAACTTTGGGGCACTCTTGGAGGTTCTATGTGTTGGTTGAATAGATGAATCTGAGATTGTGTGATGCATATCATATAATCATACCACGGATACTTGATGTGACATTGGAGTATCTAGGTGACATTAGGGTTTTGGTTGATTTGTGACTTAAGGTGTTATTCTAGTACGAACTCTAGGGCTGTTTGTGACACTTATAGGGATAGCCCAACGGGATGATTGGAAAGAATAACTTTGAGGTGGTTTCGTACCCTACCATAATCTCTTCGTTTGTTCTCCACTATTAGTGACTTTGGAGTGACTCTTTGTTGCATGTTGAGGGATAGTTATATGATCCAATTATGTTATTATTGTTGAGAGAACTTGCACTAGTGAAAGTATGAACCCTAGGCCTTGTTTCCTAGCATTGCAATACCGTTTACGCTCACTTTTACCATTTGTTACCTTGCTGTTTTTATATTTTCAGATGACAAATACCTATATCTACCATCCATATTGCACTTGTATCACCATCTCTTCACCGAACTAGTGCACCTATACAATTTACCATTGTACTAGGTGTGTTGGGGACACAAGAGACTCTTTGTTATTTGGTTGCAGGGTTGCTTGAGAGAGACCATCTTCATCCTACCCCTCCCACGGATTGATAAACCTTAGGTTATCCACTTGAGGGAAATTTGCTACTGTCCTACAAACCTCTGCACTTGGAGAGGCCCAACAACGTCTACAATAAGAAG
The DNA here is from genome assembly GCA_021605145.1 of Aegilops bicornis. NCBI lineage: Eukaryota > Viridiplantae > Streptophyta > Magnoliopsida > Poales > Poaceae > Aegilops > Aegilops bicornis. The sequence goes on from CM038670.1 coordinate 33,382,935, forward strand.
GTTGCGTAGTAGACATCAGAGGACCACAAGTTCCGCGTCCAAAAACTAGTCTACTATGTGTCAGAGGTTCTTACACCGTGCAAGTCCTAATACCCACACAACCAAAAGAGAGCCTATACGATCTTCATGGCGTCCCGAAAACTGTGACTCTACTTTCAAGAGTGTTCGGTGAGAGCTGTATCCGAGGTACCCTTAAATGATATAATCAATAACAGGGACGCCACATGCCGCATTGCCAAATGGGCCATAGAGCTCCTTCCCTTTGAAATCATGTACAAACCACGCCGAGCTATTAAATCATTGGTGCTGGCCGATTTTCTATCCAAATGGACCAAAGCCGAACTCCCAAGGGAATATAGTACATACGCACACTGGACAATGTACTTCGACGGCTCTAAAATGCTAACCGAACTGGGGGCCGGGGTGATCCTCATATCCCCCACAGGCGACAATATCCGGTACGTTTTACAGCTCTTAGGATGGCAACATCAATAATGCAGTCGAATACGAGGCCCTGTTGCATGGTCTTAGGATGGCAACATCAATGGGTGTTCGGCGGCTAGAGGTGCGGGGAGGCTCGAACCTCGCCATCTCCCAGGTCATTGGAAAATTTGACGCCAAAGACCCGAAAATGGTGGCATTTAGAAATGCCATCCTCAGGATGTCGGCCCGATTCGAGGGTCTAGAATTCCACCATGTCTCTAGAGACAGTAACCAAGCCATAGATGTCCTCGCCCGCATGGGCGCCAAGCATGACCCAGTCCCTAGAAACACCTTCTTGGAAAGGCTCTTCAAGCCATCCGTAGTATGGCAGGACGTGAACAGCGGCACGGCAGCCAATGAGCCCGCCCAGGTCATCCCCCCGGAAATCGAGCCCGGCAACTACATCATCGGGGGCGCTGCACTTGAAGAAACACCCTCGGCCCACGAGATCATGGCCGTAATCGCCCCATGGACCGAGCCCTTGCTTCCCTACCTCCCGCGACAAGAACTTCCCGATGATCAGATGGAGGCGCGACGCATAATCCGACGCTCTAAAGCATACACGGTCCATGAGGGCGAGCTCTATAAAAAGAGCACTACGGGGGTCCTAGAGGTGCATCTCTGAAGAGGAGCGGCAGCAGCTTCTCGCTGAGACACATGCCGGCATGGGAGGCCACCACGTGGCAACTCGGACATTGGTCAGTAAGGCCTTCCGTGCAGGGTTTTTCTGGCCCACAGCCCACGCAGACGCACACGCTTTAGTCCAACATTGCGATGGGTGCCGGCTATTTGCAAATCAAAGTCATACACTCTTCGAACTATACTGATAACCTGGTTGTTCCCAATACGGGGCCTTGACCTGGTCGGACCACTTAAAGGGGGACCAAGAAAAATAAGTATTTACTGGTTATGGTCGACAAGTTCACTAAGTGGATCGAAGCAAAACCAATAACCTCTGTAGAGTCCGGACCAGTTATTGACTTCATATCTAGTGTCATACCCCACAGTATAATCACTAATAATGGGTCTAATTTTACCGCCCAAGAAGTTAAAGATTGGTGTGCTAAGATGGGCATAAAGCTCGATTACTCTTCGGTGTATCATCCACAAACCAACAAGTAGGTAGAGTGAGCAAATGGACTCATGATACGTCTCCAACGTATCTACTTTTTGTCACGCTTTTCCTCTTGTTTTGGACTCTATTTGCATGATTTGGATGAAACTAACCCCGGACTGACGCTGTTTTCAGCAGAACTACCATGGTGTTGTTTTTGTGCAGAAATAAAAGTTCTCGTAAAGAAACGAAACTTTGCGAGGATTTTTTATGGAATAAATGAGAATTTCTGGAGCCAAGACCTGCCGGAGAGGGGCAGCTGGGTGGGCACAACCCACCAAGGCACGCCCTCCTCTCCTAGCGCGCCCAGGTGGCCTGTACCCACCTGGTGGCCCCGCAGACCTCAACCCTGATACTATAAATTCCTATTTTCGGAGAAAAAATGAGGGAGAAATAATTATCACGTTCCAGTAGACGGAGCCGCCGCCAAGCCCTGTTCTCCCTCGGGAGGGCAGATCTGGAGTCCGTTTGGGGCTCCGGAGAGGGGGATCTTCGTTCTTCGTCATCACCAACTAATCTCCATCGCCAATTCCATGATGCTCCCCTCCGGGAGTGAGTAATTCCTTCGTAGGCTCGCTGGTCGGTGGGGAGTTGGATGAGATTCATCATGTAATCGAGTTAGTTTTGTTAGGGCTTGACCCTAGTATCCACTATGTTCTTAGATTGATGTTGCTATGACTTTGCTATGCTTAATACTTGTCACTTTGGGCCCGGGTGCCATGAACTCAGATCTAAACCGTTTATGAATTCATCATTATATCCATGTTTTAGATCCGATCTTGAAAGTTATAGTCACCTACTACGTGTTATGATCCGACAACCCCGGAGTGACAACAACCGGGCCCACTCTCGGTGTTGACCGTAGTTTGAGGAGTTCATGTATTCACTGTGTGTTAATGCTTTGTTCCGGTTCTCTATTAAAAGGAGGCCTTAATATCCCTTAGTTTCCAATATGGACCCCGCTGCCACGGGAGGGTAGGACAAAAGATGTCATGCAAGTTCTTTTAATAAAGCACGTATGACTATTTACGGAATACGTGCCTACATTATATCGATGAACAGGAGCTAGTGCCATATCGCCCTAGGTTATAACAGTCACATGATGAATATCATCCAACGAGTCACCGATCCAATGCCTACGAATTTATCCTATATTGTTTTTGCTAAGTTACTACTGCTATCATCACTGTTACACTTGCTACAAAATTACTGCTATCACTGTTACTGTTACCGTTGCTGCTGTCACTACTATCAAAACTATCAAACTACTTTGCTACTGATCACTTTGTTGCAGATAATTAATCTCCAGGTGTGGTTGAATTGACAACTCAGCTGCTAATACCTTCACATATTCTTTGGCTCCCCTTGTGTCAAATCTATAAATTTGGGTTGAATACTCTACCCTCCAAAAATGTTGCGATCCCCTATACTTGTGGGTTATCAACTCATTTTGAGCAACATAAAACCTCGCTTAATCAGCTCACTTGAAGAATCAGATTGCCACTGGGTAGAGGAGCTTGACTCCGTACTATGGGGGCTGCGCACCACTCCTAATTGGTCAACAGGATACACCCCGTTCTTTATGGTGTATGGGGCTGAGGCAGTCCTCCCATGCGATCTTATCCATGATGCACCCAGAGTACGCATGTACAAAGAGAAGGAGGCTGAGCTAGATCAGCAGGACGACCTCGAAGGATAGCGCGATATTGCTCGGGCATGCTCCACATTGTATCAGCAGCAAGTACGGCGACCAGAATCGGGAGGTTCGGGCGAAAGCATACAACATGGGGGAACTCGTCCTCCGCCTCCCCGAGAAGAAGAAGCACAAGCTTTCACCCAAATGGGAGGGCCCCTTCATTATAGAGGAAGTACTTGCAGGGCGTCATACGCCCGCGTCTTTGGAGGGGAAATGGGGGTGTCCACCATGTAGACGTCGTAACTAGATGTAGTAGTCCACCTGTCGGTGTTATCCAAAGGTGAGGTGTCTTCTTTGGGATCATCGGCGTCTTCATCCATGTCCGTGGCCTGCTACCTCTTGAGCATGCATTAGTTTTCCCTTGAAGAGGAAAGGGTGATGCAGCAAAGTAGCGTAAGTATTTCCCTCAGCTTTTGAGAACCAAGGTATCAATCCAGTAGGAGAGTACACGCAAGTCCATTGTACCTGCACAAACAAATAAGAACCTTGCAACCAACATGATAAAGGGGTTGTTAATCCCTTCACGGCCACTAGCAAAAGTGAGATATGATAAAGATAATAAGATAAATATTTTTGGTATTTTTGTTGTATAGATTGAAAAGTAAATATTGCAAAAGTATAAGGCGACAGAAATAGCTAGTTGACAGGAGATTAATATGATGGAAATAGCTAGTCTTGCTACCTCTTGAGCACTGCGTTGGTTTTCCCTTGAAGAGGAAAGGGTGATGCAGCAAAGTAGCGTAAGTATTTCCCTCAGTTTTTGAGAACCAAGGTATCAATCCAGTAGGAGGCTACTGTGAGTCCCTACTTTTGTACAATACAAATAAATCCTCGCAACCAACGTGATAAGGGGTTGTCAATCCCTTCACGGTCACTTACGAGAGTGAGATCTGATAGATATGATAGGATAATATTTTTGGTATTTTTGTGATAAAGATACAAAGTAAAATAAAAGCAAAGTAAGAAAGCAAAGGAAATAACAAAGTGTTGGAAGATTAATATGATGAAGATAGACCCGGGGGCCACATGTTTCACTAGTTGCTTCTCTCAAGAGCATACGTATTTTACGGTGGGTGAACGAATTACTATTGAGCAATTGACAGAATTGAGCATAGTTATGAGAATATCTAGGAATGATCATGTATATAGGCATCACGTCCGAGACAAGTAGACCGAATCCTGCCTGCATCTGCTACTATTACTCCACTCATTGATCGCTATCCAGCATGCATCTAGAGTATTAAGTTCATGAAAACAGAGTAACTCCTTCAGCAAGATGACATGATGTAGAGGGATAAATTCATGAATATGATAAAAACCCCATCTTGTTATCCTCGATGGCAACAATACAATACATGCCTTGCTTCCCCTACTGAAATTGGGAAAGGACACCGCAAGATTGAACCCAAAGCTAAGAACTTCTCCCATTGCAAGAAAGATCAATCTAGTAGGCCAAACCAAACTGATAATTCAAAGAGACTTGCAAAGATAACCAATCATACATAAAAGAATTCAGAGAAGATTCAAATATTGTTCATAGATAATCTTGATCATAAACCCACAATTCATCGGTCTCAACAAACACACCGCAAAAAGAAGATTACATCGAATAGATCTCCATGAGAGAGGGAGAGAACATTGTATTGAGATCCAAAAAGAGAGAAGAAGCCATCTAGCTACTAAATATGGACCCGAAGGTCTGAGGTAAACTACTCACACATCATCGGAGAGGCTATGGTGTTGATGTATAAGCCCTCCGTGATGGATGCCCCCTCCGGCGGAGCTCCGGAACAGGCCCCAAGATGGGATCTCGTGGGTACAGAAGGTTGCGGTGGAGGAATTAGGTTTTTGGCTCCGTATCTGATCATTTGGGGGTATGTAGGTATATATAGGAGGAAGAAGTACGTCGGTGGAGCAATGTGGGCCCCACAACGGTGGAGGGCGCGCCCTGGGGGGTGGGCACGCCCCCCTACCTCGTGGCCTCCTCGAAGCTTCTCTTACATAGGGTCCAAGTCTCCTGGATCATGTTCGTTCCAAAAATCACGCTCCCGAAGGTTTCATTCCGTTTGGACTCCGTTTGATATTATTTTTCTGCGAAACTCTGAAATAGGCAAAAAATAGCAATTCTGGGCTGGGCCTCCGGTTAATAGGTTTGTCCCAAAAATAATATAAGAGTGGATAATAAAGCCCAATATTGTCCAAAACAGTAGATTATATAGCATGGAGCAATCAAAAATTATAGATACATTGGAGATGTATCAAACATCCCCATGCTTAATTCCTGCTCGTCCTCGAGTAGGTAAATTATAAAAACAGAATTTTTGATGCGGAGTGCTACTTGGCATAATTTCAATGTAATTCTTCTTAATTGTGGTATGAATATTCAGATCTGAAAGATTCAAGATAAAAGTTCATATTGACATAAAAATAATAATACTTCAAGCATACTAACTAAGCAATTATGTCTTCTCAAAATAACATGGCCAAAGAAAGTTCATCCCTACAAAATCATATAGTTTAGTCATGCTCCATTTTCGTCACACAAGAATGTTCTTATCATGCACAGCCCCGATGACAAGCAAAGCAATTGTTTCATACTTTAGTAATCTCAAACTTTATAAACCTTCACGCAATACATGAGCGTGAGCCATGGATATAGCACTATGGGTGGAATAGAATATGATGATTGGGGTTATGTGGAGAAGACAAAAAGGAGAAAGTCTCACATCAATGAGGCTAATCAATGAGCTATGGAGATGCCCATCGATTGATGTTAATGCAAGGAGTAGGGATTGCCATGCAACGGATGCACTAGAGCTATAAATGTATGAAAGCTCAACAAAAGAAACTAAGTGGGTGTGCATCCAACTTTCTTGCTCATGAATACCTAGGGCACTTGAGGAGGCCCATTGTTGGAATATACAAGCCAAGTTCTATAATGAAAATTCCCACTATTATATGAAAGTGACAAAACAAAAGACTCTCTATCATGAAGATTATGGTGCTACTTTGAAGCACAAGTGTGGAAAAAAGGATAGTAGCATTGCCCCTTTTATTTCTTTTTTTGGGCCTTCTTTTTTTATTTGGCATGTTTCTTTTTTTGGGACAATGCTCTATTAAATGATGATCATCACTGAGGGAGTCCCAGATTAGGGGGTGTCCGGATAGCCGAACTATCGCCGTTGGCCGGACTCCTGTACTATGAAGATACAAGATTGAAGACTTTGTCCCGTGTCTGGATGGGACTTTCCTTGGCGTGGAAGGCAAGCTTGGCGTCTGGATATGTAGATCTCCTACCATTGTAACCGACTTTGTGTAACCCTAACCTATCCGGTGTCTATATAAACCGGAGGGTTTTAGTCCGTGGGGCGAACAACAATCATACCATAGGCTAGCTTCTAGGGTTTAGCCTCCTTGATCTCGTGGTAGATCTACTCTTGTACTACCCATATCATCAATATTAATCAAGCAGGAGTAGGGTATTACCTCCATCAAGAGGGCCCGAACCTGGGTAAAAGCATCGTGTCCCTTGTCTCCTGTTACCATCTGCCTAGACGCACAGTTCGGGACCCCCTACCCGAGATCCGCCGGTTTTGACACCGACAATCACACTTCTATTTATTTACAACTCAATGATTACAACTCGATACTAGAACAAAGTATGACTCTATATGAATGCTTCCGGTGGTGTACCGGGATATGCAATGAATCAAGAGTGACATGCATGAAAGAATTATACGGTGGCTTTGCCACAAATACTATGTCAACTACATGATCATGCTAAGCAATATGACAATGATGAATGTGTCATGATAAACAGAATGGTGGAAAGTTGCATGGCAATATATCTCGGAATGGCTATGGAAATGCCATAATAGGTAGGTATGGTGGCTGGTTTTAGGAAGATATAAGGATTTTTATGTGTGAAAGAGCGTATCATATCACGAGGTTCGGATGCACCGGCGAAGTTTGCACCAACTCTCAATGTGAGAAAGGGCAATGCACGGTACCGAAGAGGCTAGCAATGATGGAAGGGTGAGAGTGCGTATAATCCATGGACTCAACATTAGTCATAAAGAACTCACATACTTATTCCAAAAATCTACAAGTCATCAAAAACCAAGCACTACGCCATGCTCCTAGGGGGATAGATTGGTAGGAAAAGACCATCGCTCGTCCCCGATCGCCACTCATAAGGAGGACAATCAAAGAACACCTCATGTTTCAAATTTGTTACATAACGTTTACCATACATGCATGCTACGGGACTTGCAAACTTCAACGCAAGCATTTCTCAAATTCACAACTACTCAACTAGCACAACTTCGATATTATTACCTCCATATCTCAAAACAATCATCAAGCATCAAACTTCTCTTAGTATTCAACACACTCATAAGAAAGTTTTTACAAATCTTGAATACCTGGCATATTTGGATTATTTAAGCAAATTACCATGCTATTTAGGACTCTCAAAATAATCTAAGTGAAGTATGAGAGATCAATAATTTCTATAAAACAAATCTACCACTGTGCTCTAAAAGATATAAGTGAAGTACTAGAGCAAAACTATAGAACTCAAAATATATAAGTGAAGCACAAAGAGTATTCTAATAATTTCCAAACCATATATGGCTCTCTCAAAAGGTGTGTACAGCAAGGATGATTGTGGTAAACTAAAAAGCAAAGACTCAAATCAAACAAGACGCTCCAAGTAAAGTTACCGATGGAAGTAGACGAAAGAGGGGATGCCTTTCGAGGCATCCCCAAGCTTTGGATTTTCGGTGTCCTTAGATTATATTGGGGGTGCCATGGGCATCCCCAAGCTTAGGCTCTTGCCACTCCTTGTTGCATAATCCATCAAAACCTTTCACCCAAAACTTGAAAACTTCACAACACAAAACTCAACAGAAATCTCGTGAGCTCCGTTAGCGAAAGAAAACAAAGGACCACTTCAAGGTACTGTAATGAACTTATTCTTTATTTATATTGGTTTTAAAACTACTGTATTCCAACTTCTCTATGGTTTATAAACTATTTTACTAGCCATAGATTCATCAAAATAAGCAAACAACACACGAAAAACAGAATCTGTCAAAAACAGACCAGTCTGTAGTAATCTGTAACTACCGCAAACTTCTGGAACTCCAAAAGATCAGCCAAAATAGGAAGGCCTAGGCAATTTTACAGCAACAATTGGAATCAGTATTTTATCACGTTCTGGTGATTTTTAACAATTGTTTTCGTGAACAGAAAGTTTCTGGAAATTACAGGAAGATCAAATAACTATCATCCAAGAAGGTCCTATAGGTTAACTTGGCACAAACACTAACTAAAACATAAAAGCACATCTAACCAGAGGCTAATTCAAAGATTTATTCCTAAACAGAAGCAAAAGCAAAAAATAAACTAAAAATAAAATTCGGTTGCCTCCCAACAAGCGCTATCGTTTAACGCCCCTAACTAGGCATAAAAGCAAGAATAGATCTAGGTATTGCCATATTTGGTAGGCAATCCATAAGTGGCTCTCATGATAGATTCATATGGAAAATTTATTTTCTTCCTGGGGAAGTGTTCCATGCCTTTCTTTAATGGAAATTGGAATCTAATAGTCGCTTCCTTCATATCAATAATTGCACCAGTCGTTCTAAGGAAAGGTCTACCTAGAATAATAGGACATGAAGGATTGGAATCTATATCAAGGACGATAAAATGTACTGGCACATAATTCCTATTCGCAACAATAAGAACATCATTAATTCTTCCCATAGGTTTCTTAATAGTGGAATCCGCAACGTGCAAGTGTAGAGAGCAATCATCAAAATCGCGGAAATCTAGCAAATCGCTCAAAGTTTTGGGAATAGTAGAAACACTAGCACCCAAATCACATAAAGCATAGAACTCATGATCCTTAATCTTAATTTTAATAGTTGGTTCCCACTCATCATAACAAGGGATAACAACTTCCAACTCAAGCTTTTCTTCATAAGATTGCATCAAGGCATCAACGTTATGTTTAGTAAACGCTTTATTTTGACTGGAAGCATGAGGAGAATTTAGCACGGATTGCAAAAAGGAAATACAATCAATCAAAGAGAAATTTTCATAATTAAATTCCTTGAAATCCAAATTAGTGGGTTTAGCAACATCAATCCCACATTTATCAATTTTAGCATCAAGATCTAAAAACTACGAATTTTTGGAACGCCTTCTAGGTAAAGGTGGATCATATTCAGTCCCATCATTATCAAGATTCACATTGAAAAACAAATATTTAATAGGGGACACATCAATAACTTTTAGATCTTCATCTTTATTTTCATAGAAATTTGAAGTACACGCTTTCATAAAGCAATCTTTCTTAGCACGCATCCTAGCGGTTCTTTCTTTGCACTCATCAATGGAAATTCTCATGGCTTTGAGAGACTCATTGATATCATGCTTAGGAGGAATAGATCTAAGCTTTAAAGAATCAACATCAAGAGAGATTCTATCAAGCCAATTCATCAACTTTAAGCAATTTCTCTTCAAGCAAAGCATTAGAATTCTTATGCGAATTCGTAATCTCTTTAACACTAGTCTCAAATTCAGAGGGCATCTTATTAAAATTTCCATAAGAGTTGTTGTAGGAATTACCATAATTATTAGAGGAATTACTAAAGGCCTAGGATTAAAGTTTCCTCTATACGCATTGTTACCAAAATTATTCCTACCAACAAAATTCACATCCATAGATTCATTATTATTCTCAATCAACGTAGACAAAGGCATATCATTAAGATCATAAGAAACACTCTTAGTAGCAAATAATTTCATAAGTTCATCCATCTTTCCACTCAAAACATTGATTTCTTCTATCGCATGCACTTTTTTGTTAGTAGATCTTTCAGTGTGCCATTGAGAATAATTAACAATAATATTATCTAGGAGTTTAGTAGCTTCTCCTAAAGTGATTTCCATAAAAGTGCCTCCCGCGGCCGAATCTAAAAGATATCTAGAAGCAAAATTCAATCTGGCATAAAAAATTTGTATAATCATCCACAAATTCAAACCGTGAGTAGGGCAATTACGTATCATTAATTTCGTCCTCTCCCAAGCTTGTGCAACATGTTCATGACCAAGTTGCTTAAAATTCATAATATCGTTTCTAAGAGAGATGATCTTAGCGGGCGGAAAATACATAGAGATAAAAGCATCTTTGCACTTGTTCCAAGAATCAATACTATTTTTAGGAAAACACAAAAACCAAGCTTTAGCACGAACTCTAAGCGAAAAAGGGAATAGCTTCAATATAACAATATCATTATAACCATCTTTATTCTTTTGCATATCACACAAATCAACGAAGCTATTTAGATGAGTAGCGGCATCTTCACTAGGAAGGCCGGCGAATTGATCTTTCATGACAAGATTCAACAAAGCAGCATTGATTTCACAAGATTCAGTATCGGTAAGAGGAGCAATTGGAGTGCTAAGGAAATTATTATTGTTGGTATTGGTATAGTCACATAATTTGGTATTATCTTGAGCCATCGTGACAAGCAAGCAATCCAACACACGAGCAAACACAAAGCGGCGAAAAGAAAGTGACGGAAAAGAGAGAGCGAATAAAGCGGCAAGGGTGAAGTGGGGAGAGGAAAGCGAGAGGCAAATGGCAGATAATGTAATGCGGGAGATAAGGGATTGTGATGGGTACTTGGTATGTTGACTTTTGCGTAGACCTCCCGGCAACGGCGCCAGAAATCCTTCTTGCTACCTCTTGAGCACTGCGTTGGTTTTCCCTTGAAGAGGAAAGGGTGATGCAGCAAAGTAGCCTAAGTATTTCCCTCAGTTTTTGAGAACCAAGGTATCAATCCAGTAGGAGGCTACACGCGAGTCCCTCGCACCTGCACAGTACAAATAAATCCTCGCAACCAACGCGATAAGGGGTTGTCAATCCCTTCACGGTCACTTACGACAGTGAGATTTGATAGATATGATAGGATAATATTTTTGCTATTTTTGTGATAAAGATGCAATGTAAAAAAGCAAAGGAAATAACAAAGTGTTGGAAGATTAATATGATGAAGATAGACCCGGGGGCCATAGGTTTCACTAGTGGCTTCTCAAGAGCATAAGTATTTTACGGTGGGTGAACGAATTTTTGTTGAGCAATTGATAGAATTGAGCATAGTTATGAGAATATCTAGGCATGATCATGTATATAGGCATCACGTCCGAGACAAGTAGACCGACTCCTGCCTGCATCTACTACTATTACTCCACTGATCGACCGCTATCCAGCATGCATCTAGAGTATTAAATTCATGACAACAGAGTAAAGCCTTAAGCAAGATGACATGATGTAGAGGGATAAATTCATGCAATATGATAAAAACCCCATCTTGTTATCCTTGATGGCAACAATACAATAAGTGCCTTGCTTCCCCTCATCCTTTGGGAAAGGACACCGCAAGATTGAACCCAAAGCTAAGCACTTCTCCAATTGCAAGAAAGATCAATCTAGTAGGCCAAACCAAATTGATAATTCGAAGAGACTTGCAAAGATAAGCAATCATACATAAAAGAATTCAGAGAAGATTCAAATATTGTTCATAGATAATATTGATCATAAACCCACAATTCATCGATCTCAACAAACACACCGCAAAAAGAAGATTACATCGAATAGATCTCCACGAGAGAGGGGAGAACATTGTATTGAGATCCAAAAGAGAGAAGAAGCCATCTAGCTACTAACTATGGACCCGAAGGTCTGAGGTAAACTACTCACACTTCATCGGAGAGGCTATGGTGTTGATGTAGAAGCCCTCTATGATGGATGCCCCCTCCGGCGGAGCTCTGGAACAGGCCCCAAGATGGGATCTCGTGGGTACAGAAGGTTACGGTGGTGGAATTAGGTTTTTGGCTTTGTATCTGATCGTTTGGGGGTACATAGGTATATATAGGAGGAAGAAGTACGCCGGTGGAGCAACGTGGGGCCCACGAGGGTGGAGGGCGCGCCCTGGGGGGGTGGGCGCGCCCCCTACCTGGAGGCCTCTTGGAATCTTCTCTTACGTAGGGTCCAAGTCTCCTGGATCATGTTCGTTCCAAAAATCACGCTCCCGAAGGTTTCATTCCGTTTGGACTCCGTTCGATATTCTTTTTCTGCGAAACTCTGAAATAGGCAAAAAACAGCAATTCTGGTTTGGGCCTCCGGTTAATAGGTTAGTCCCAAAAATAATATAAAAGTGGATAATAATGCCCAATATTGTCCAAAACAGTAGATAATATAGCATGGAGCAATCAAAAATTATAGATACGTTGGAGACGTATCAGGTTTATCCTTCATCATATTATTTTTAGATCTATAAAATCAAAAACACAATAATACCTTGCTGCAATTTATTTACCTCTATTTTATTTAGCACTTTACTTATCTTTTATATCTATCACCAGCAGATCTCATCCTTGCAAGTAACCGTGAAGGGATTAACAACCCCTTAATCGTGTTGGGTGCAAGTATTTGTTTGTTTGTGTAGGTGCAATTATTGGAGACTTGTGTGTTCCTCCTACAGGGTTGATACCTTGGTTCTTAACTCAGGGAAATACTTATCTCTACTTTGCTGCATCACCCTTTCTTCTTCAAGGAAAAACCAACGTAAGCTCAAGAAGTAGCAGGTGACTAGGTGGGTGCTGGATGGGATGTAAATTTCCCGATCATTGGCTTTAAGTCCGATCTGATCATAAACCAAAGCTTTGCTGTCCAAGATAGACATGCTCTAGATACGGTCGAGCATCTCATTGAGGTGGGACAGTTCTTCGGAGTTCATTGCTTGGTTGTAGGCAGGGCTGACTCGATGTATGCCTTGCATGTATCCTGACGCGTCTTTGGTGTGAAGAGGAAATGGAAGTGATTCCGGGTCCTGCGCCAAAATGAGCTCTAAGGCTGACGATCCAGAGGTGGGAGCCAGATCTATGTTCGGACAGGAGATCGAAAGGGGATCGTCTGGTGTTTTTACGCCCAGGGTCTCGGGCGACGCCATGATTTAGATCATTTCTGAAGTCGATCCTCTAGAGTCGGGCAAGTTTTCAATTCGGTCAGGAGTCCAGCCGGACAACACGAGTTCGCCGTGGGAGTCCGCAGTGTACTCGAGGCCGCCAAAGGTCACGATCCGACCTGGGGCATAGTTCTTGATGGAGGCAAGATGGCCCGTCAAGTCGGCGCAAAAGACCATGCTGCAAAACATAAAAAATTGGCCAGGTACGTAAACGCTCTGATGGCCGTTGGCGCAGTTGATCTGCAGATGAGCCATCGATCCTTCTGGTGATTGCACAGCGGAAATCAAATGAAAGCACCAGTGTCGATGTGAAAACCGGCAGACCTCGGGGTAGGGGGTCCTAAGCTGTGGATCTCGGATCAAGGGTAACATGAACGAATGAGACGATGTTTACCCAAGATTGGGCCCTCTATCTGGAGGTAAAACCCTACGTCATGCTTTTGTTTATATTGATGAAGATGTATTAAGTACAGAGTTGATCTACCTCAAGATCGTAATATGTGGTCTAACTCTAGGGCTAGGTGAATTATATTGCATTGATGTCCCCTCTACGGGCTAAACTCAATGGCTTATATACACGCCAGGGAGGTTATCTAGGGTTACAAGGTCGGTATCTAGGAGCAAGACGGCAGGAGAGATCTTGGACTATACGTCAAGTCTTTGGTAGAGGTAGTGTTGATAATGCCTCCTACGTACGGCCTCCGGAGTCCATCTTGAGTATGAGAGAGGGTCTATCGGCCCAGCCTGAGGAGCATGGGCCGAGTAGGTTAGTACCCCCTTATAAAGGGCAATGTATATGGGGGGTCATAGGACATACCTTCACAGTTGCGAATTTACACACTTCTCTTCCTTACTCTTGCATTCCTCGTTGTCCTGGCATAGATCAACTCCCCCGAAAACAAAAATGCAAATGAACTCCAAGGGGCTAAATAAGAACAGGAGCAAAGCAAAGATTATTCTATTTTTTGGTTATTGGGTTTTTTTTAAAACTAACTTGCAACCGAAAAAATCATAAAGGTAAAAGCAAAGTGTTGCAATAGATCAACATGAGTGTTTTGAAGATCCTTGAGCTTAAGTACAACCACATTAAAATTTATTCAAGCACCTCCACATCTTGATGTAGAAGTGGTGATAACCTCCCCCAAGCTTAGGCTCTTACAAGCCCAAACAAGTTAGATCATTTGTGGTGGTTGGTGAGGAGCCCACTCTTGGCTGCAGTTGGAGAAGCTCATGTTCATGTAGGTGGACGTGCTCCTCAGTGACGACGCGAGGTTGCTCATATCATCAATAGAGCCCTAAAGGATGTTGGGGTCTGCGTAGGTGGCGTAGTCTTTTTGGGGCTGCTCTCCTCCTCGTTGGTGGAGAGTTCTTCTTTAGCTACTTGTTGGCCCTTCTTGGTAAAAAGTTCCATCTCCTTCCTGTGGAACATAATGGAATTGTCCATTCTCAATGGAGAAACGATTAGGCATAGGTGTGGGTGATACGTCTCCAATGTATCTAATTTTTGATTGTTTCATGCTATTATATTATCAATCTTGGATGTTTTATATTCATTACTAGCAACTTTATATCATTTTTTGGGACTAACTGATGTCTACTACGCAACTTTCTTCTTATAGACACGTGTTGGGCCTCCAAGCGTAGAGTTTTGTAGGACAGAAGCAATTTTCCCTCAGGTGGATGACCTAAGGTTTATCAATCCATGGGAGGTGTAGGATGAAGATGGTCTCTCTCAAATGACCCTGCAACCAAATACAAGAAATCTCTTGTTTCCCCAACACACGTAATACAATGGGTAATTGTATAGGTGCACTAGTTCGGCAAAGAGATGATGATAAAAGTGTAATATGGGTGATAGAAATATATTTTTATAATCTGAATAAATAAAAACAGCAAGGTAGCAAATAATAAACGGGCACAAAAACAGTATTGCAATGCTTGAAAATGAGGCCTAGGGTCCATGCTTTCGCTAGTGCAATATCTCAACAGTGCTAATATAATTGGATCATATAACCGCCCCTCAAACTGCGATGAAGAATCACTCCAAAGTTCCTATCTAGCGAAGATCATAAGAAGAAATTATTTGTAGGGTACGAAACCACCTCAAAGCTATGCTTTCCGATCAATCTATCCTAGAGTTCGTACTAAAATAACACCAAGCTATTCGTTCCGATCAATCTAACCAAGAGTTCGTACTAAAATAACACCATATGATACACATCAACCAACTCTAATGTCACATAGATACTCCAATGTTACCGCGAGTACCTGTGAGTTGATTATACGATATGCATCAAACAATTTCAGATTCATAATACTCAATCCAACATAAAGAACCTCAAAGAGTGCCACAAGATTTCTACCGGATAAACAAAGACAAGAACGTGCATCAACCCCTATGCATAGATTACCCCAATGTCACCTCGGGAATCCGCGGTTTGAGTACCAAAACATATATCAAGTGAATCAATATGATACCCCATTATCACCACGGGTATCCATAGCAAGACATACATCAAGTATTCTCAAATACATAAAAGTATTCAATCCGATAAAACGAAATCTCCAAGGTAAAACTCAATTCATCACAAGATAGAGAGGGGGAAACACCATATGATCGGACTATATTAACAAAGCCCGCAATACATCAAGATCGTGACAACTCAAGAACATGAGAGAGAGAGAGAGAGAGAGATTAAACACATAGCTATTGGTACAAACCCTCAGCCCCGAAGGTGGACTAATCCCTGCTCATCGTGATGGCCGCGGGATGATGAAGATGGCCACCGGTGATAATTTCACCCTCCGGCAGGCTGCCGGAAAGGGTATAGATTGGTTTCTCGTGGCAATAGAGCCTTGTGGCAGCGAAACTTCTGATCTAGGTCAGCCTCGAGGGTTTTTTGAATATTTGGGAATTTATAGGGCAAAGAAGGGGTGCGGGAGGCCACCGAGGTGGGCACAACCCACCTTGGCGAGCCTGGGCCCTCAGGTGCACCCTGGTGGGTTGTGTCCCCCTCGGGGCACCCCCAGCTGCCGCTTTGACCCTTTGGATGTCTTCTGGTCCATAAAAAATCCACAAAAAGTTTCCCGGTGTTTGGACTCTGTTTGATATTGATTTCCTGCGATGTAAAAAAAAGAAAAAAACAGCAACTGGCACTGGGCACTTGGGCCAATAGGTTAGTCCCAAAAAATGATATAAAGATTTTATAAAAAGATTGTAAAACATCAAATAATGATAGTATAACAATTTCAATACTTCATAAATTATATATACGTTGGAGACGTATCAGCATCCCCAAGCTTAATTTCTCCTTGTCCTCGAGTCGGTAAATGATAAAAGAAATAATTTATGAAGTGTGAATGCTAGCAAAGTGTGTAAGTTTGATAAATGATAACTTCAATCACTTTTCCTAGAATCATAACAACAATTCTTTCTCATAAAATTTCTCATGTTAAAGTAGCAACCAATTCACATGCTCAGGCTCATACAATGAAATCTCTTGAAACTCAACGACCTTTATTCTTAGTCAGCAAACAACTGCAATTCAACTTATTCAACAGAGTCTAAGTAAGAGCTCCACATACTCAAACATCATATAGTCTTCTATGGTTGCTAACACTCACCACATACACATGAGCAAAACGTTTCAACCGGACACATAGAAAGATAGGGGCTTATAATTTCGCCTCCCAACATGTTCACCTCAAGGGTGATGTCAACAATAATAACTCATGCTACCCATATCCAACTGGATATATGTGCCTAGATCTTTCCTCACCACATGATGCTTGCCAAAAGAGAAAAACAAAAAATAAATAGAGAGAAAAACTTTGACTCTTGCATGAAAGTAAATACATAAAAGGAAAAGAGAGGCCCTTCGCAGAGGGAAGCACAGGTTGCCATGCGCTTATTTATTTGTATGCTCAACCCCTTAGTGCAAAAGAACGTCATGTTGTATTGCCCCTTGTGATGGCAACCTTTACTATGCAGTCTGTCTCTTTTATTCTTCACCATCACAAGTTCGTACAACGCTCAATTTTCTCTTGCACTAAATGATCTCACACTTTTAGAAGCAATTTTATTGCCTTATTGCACCAATGACAACTTACTTGAAGGATCTGACTCAATCCTTAGGTAGGTATGGTGGACACTTGAAAATAAGATTTAGGTTTAAGGGTTTTTGGATGCACAAGTAGTATCTCTACTTGGTGCGGAATTTTTGGCTAGCAAAGATGGGGGGCAAGCACCACATGTTGAAGGATCTATCACAATATAACTTCTATCTGAATATGAACAAGCATGAATCATTACGTTGTCTTCCTTGTCCAACGTCAACAATTTTGGCATATAATATTTTGATGGGGGCTCACAATCACAAAAGATTTCCAAGATAGTGTATTTGCATGTGAAATTTCTCTTCCTTCTACTAATCATTCATGAATTACTTGTATGACCAATATTGTGATTGTCAAGCTTCAAAAGATTTCACTTTCTAAACTAAATGTGAAGCTACCACTAGGCATGATATGAACATACAATTTCAACTTCATGATATTCAATTCATTCAACGATTCACTCATCGGATATAAGTGAAGCACAAGAGTAAATGACAAGCTACCACTACTAGGAAAACCCTTACCAGTAGCACTGGTTTTTTGACTATTAGTAGCGCGGGCAGGCGCGCTACTACTACGGCGCTACAACTATTTTTTAGCAGTAGCGCTTTTTTGAACGAGTGCTACTGCTACCTATATCTAGTAGTAGCGCGCCTCTGTCCATCGCTACTGCTAATACTAGTAGCGTGCCTCTACAACCAACGCTACTGGTAAGGCAGCGCTGCTACTACTCCAATACCCCATGCTAGTTCTATTATTTTCTTTTTTTATGTTGTTGTATTCGTATTTTTACAGGTTTTATGCAATTACAACAGACACATACACATACACTGAAACTATATGAAAAAGAATGTCTCATCATCATCATCCAAGTGGTACAACATAGTCTCATCATATCAACATAGTCTCAACACAAATGATGTCTATCTCATCATCATCTCGAAATAGCGATACAAGTTAATGATCACATTTCTCTTACAATGTCACCGTTGACACATGTTTCATCATCTACCTAAACGATGACATACAAGATAAGAGCGACCACGATGATCAAAAGCGGTATTATGTAGTAGTTTTGCAATGACCGGGTTACGAATCCTGTTGTGCTATGAATCTCAAGTAACTAGCTTCGGCTTCCACTCTGCTATGAAACCCTTTCTGGCTTCCGCCAGAGAAGCCAAAGACTTGGGCCTGACACTCTGGCCAATCATCATACACACCCGGAACATGCCCTACATACACGGCATACCACTTCCTCGTCATCGTTGATCTATATACCTATTAGAGATGCACATATATATATGAAATAGAAGCAACATATATAGTAAACATAGTTAACAAATTTCATCCTACCGAAATTAATTAACTAGAGCGCGGCACCATACGTCTAATAGTTTCATCGTACACTGAGACATTCGAAGTTTCGTAGTACAATAAGTAACAAGTAACTAAACAGACACATTGTTTTTAAGCAGTGCACTCTCCCCATCTGTCCATATCCGTGAGGGTGTCACCAAGCTTAGTGAAAGGTGTCATGTCTTGACGCTGTAGGGCAATGCGGATTCGGATGTCAGCTCGCGATATTGGGCCGCCGTAGAACATCCCATTCTCTTCGAGGAAATCTTTCATGATGATGGACGCAATTTCCTGCTGGATTCGGTAGAAATCAATTCGAAGTTGATTATCTGGCACGACTCCAAAGGCTTCGGCCCATCTCTGGATATGGGTATCGAATGAAGATTTCATGCAAAGTGATTGCACATCCCTTCTGTACTCCATCATTAGATGGACGACGTAGAATCCATCATTGTCACTTCTTGCCGGTTGCCGGATGCAATAGAAGTCAGTCTTGTGGCCGAAACAAAGCCTGACCGTATTTGTTTTTTTCTTTTGCATTGGATGTAGCCAACCCGCATGCTGAAGCCCAGCATAGCTCTGTCGCCAGAACATACTTTATGTGTGTGTTATCTTTCTTCTTTATGTTCTTCGATGGGTCCATATATAGAGTGCGGGAGTAACGTAGGTAAAGAACGATGAGAACGGCACGACACCCCCCGCTGCGCAAAATACACAATCAAGTTAGCTTCAATGTGTGCAAAGTAACTATTGAAATGCACGTATGTGTTATTGTGCTATCCGCGGATGACTTACCTGGGATGATAAGGTAGGAGAATCGTTTCTTTGTCCTTATTGCTGACCAAGAATTCTTCGATGTACTGACTCGCATATTGACGGTTGGTGCCGTTGATTGACAAGAAGCCCTCATGCATGTAGTATGGGTGTGCGACCGCAAGACTAGTGAATTGCTCTCTCGTGATGATGTAGTTCATGTGCAGCGCATACAAGCGGACGAACGTAAAATCGAGTGTCCTCATTTGAAACATCTGGAAGATGTAATCAAACCTCAGGAAGAAGAGGTCCACGGGGCATGTGTGGACATAAATCTTGCAACTGCTCGGCACATGAACCGTATAAAGTGGGTATCCTGGATCATCCGAGGCGAGGAGGCTTCTCTCTGTCGAAAGCACATGGTCATGGAGTCTCCTGAGATCCCCTGCTATGGCAGCTAGTCCATACGCCGGTACCATTGGCTCTCCGTGACATAGATTAATGGCGCATGTTTCATCGGTACACGGTCAACCTTGGTCAAAGGCGGCTGGCTGCTAGAACCAACATTGCCAGCTTTATTGAATTTTCTTGCCGTCGGTCTCTTCCTCTCCTTCTTGGTATGCTCAGGTGCTGGTGGGTCTATCAGACCCTCCCTGAGCACCACCCCTAGTGTTGTCGGGCGCAGCATTGGACGACTCTGGCTAATTAGTGGAGCTTGGGTGGAGCCGGCATCTGGAGGCGTGTCCTGTGAGGATTGCATGAACAAAGACTTCTTGCACTCACGAGGATGTTCCGGCTCTGGTACATGCATCTCATATTCATATGCTTGACTCATTGTTACTTCGTTGTCATAGCCGGTATTGAAATACTAGTTAGGGTCACTGGCCTCCTCCATGTCATGATCCATATCCTCTTCCATGGGGCTGATGGCATCATCTGCCGGAACGGTTGGCCCTCCTTCCTCATGTCTCTCGATCTCAGAAAGCAGCAATGACGATGGTTGTCCTTGTGTAGGTGGTGTTGTGGTCATACCTTCCTGAGGTCCCGTTGGTGTGCTCCCGGCCACCTCGACACGAAGAAGCTTTTCGGCCACAGGATCGACCAATTATTGCATAGGCCAAGCTGCGTCGGGGTCTTGTCGTCCTCTCCATCAGTTTGTATCGGACGAGGGAAACCCTCGTAGCCTGCTTTCACACTCGCCGCGGAGACCCTTAAGGCGTTATCAGGCATCTGCTGGCGGTGAAACAATCGATCCTTAGGCTTCACTATAGTACCCTTCCCCACATCCACCAATCCGCCCTTCATGTGGTAAAGGAGGGTGCAAGGAGTGGAGTCGGCCTACAAAGAAATATACTTGCGGCGTCAGAGATCCAATAAGAACGACAACTGAAGATTAATTAATTCACTACAAAAAAAAGACACATCCGTGACATTTTGGGCCGAACGAAATTTTTTTCTGTCATACATATGACACTTCGATGACGATAGTTGCGACAAGACCCGGTATCATCATAAATGTGGTGGGCTCCTACTTCTATGACAAAAAATCATGACAGAAAAATGGGCTTTTTAAGTCTGGGCGGGCAGGAAGCGCAGCTGCATGACATTCTTTGGGCCGTCCATGACAGAAAAAACCGTGGTAGAAGCGAGGGGGAGGAAAATTTCGGGGAGTTGCCGGTTACGGTGGGAGGTCGGGGGCCGAGCGATGCACGTTTCTCTCGTACACGTGCGAGGCATTGGCTCTAACTGAACCCGAGCGAGGAGTTGGGCTCTAACTGAACCCGAGCGATTGCACTATAGGCTAAGTGTTACTGAACCCGAGCGATCGATCGATAGCTGTTAACTAAACCCAATGGAGCGATTCCTTCGCTACTGCTGCTAACTAAAGCCGATTGATTGGATGAACAGTGAGTGTTGCGGGGGGGGGGGGGGTGTTAGATGAACAGTGATCGGTGGCGTTGCCTCTGGATGAACAGGACCCCGTGGTGTGGAGGGCTGGATGAACAGTAGACGGTGGAGGGGTCGCCGTGGAAAGGTGGTTGAACAGGACCCCGTGGTGTGGAGGGCTGGATAAACAGTAGACGGTGGAGGGCTGGTTGAACAGTAGACTGTGGAGGTGTGGTTGAACAGTAGCCAGTGGAGTAGCACGCGGTAGAGGCTGGATGAACAGGAGCCCGTGGAGGCTGGAGGAGGTCGACGGTAGCCCGTGGAGGCTGGAGGAGGTTCATGGTGGAGATGAACAGTATCCCGTGGAGTCCCGTTTTGTGGTACACCACACCCCTCCCGATGAACTGGACCCCCGTTTCGACCGTAGCGCTCCAACACAAGTCCGTTTCATCCGTTTTGCAGTACGCCACAACCCTCCTGATCAACAGGACCCCCGTTCCGACCGTAGGAGGTCCGTTTAAATCCGTTTGCGATGCACGCCACACCCCTCCCGATCAACAGGACCCCCGATTCGACCGTAGGAGGTCCGTTTCCTCCATTTTGCTGTACGCCACACCCCTCCTAATCAACAGGACCCCGTTCCGAACGTAGGAGGTCCATTTCCTCCGGTGTGCGGTACGCCAGGCCTCGTTTCGTCCAAGCCCTCCCGATGAACACCACCACGCATTCCGTTCCGACCCAGCCAATTGGCTCCCCATGAACATGATGACGATGTTGTTTCTCCGTTCTGACCCAGCCATGTACGTATGCGCGAGTAGGCATTCGAGACCCAGCCTGTATGTACGTATGTGGCCGTATTTTCTTTCTTGCACCCTCGCCGTTGTACGTACGTGTACGTGCTACGTACGCGCCTCTACTACGACACGTGCGCGCCTCTACATCTCGACCAGTATATATGTACGTACACATTCGCGACCTTAATGACAATGCTACGTACGCTTCGACCAGGTGGGTCCCGACTGTCAGGCACTTCCTTGCCAGCGAAGATGTAGCTGGTGGGTCCCAGCAGTCAGGGGGGTGAATCGTTTTGTTGTTTTTTGTTGCCTGGATGCACTTCCTTGTGTGCGAAGATGTAGCTGGTGGGTCCCAGTAGTCAGGGGGGCGAATCGTTTTTTTCAGACGCACTTCCTTGCGTGTGAAGATGTAGCTGGTGGGTCCCAGTGGTCAGGGGCGAACCGTTTTTTTCGGACGCACTTCCTTGCGTGCGAAGATGTAGCTCGTAGGTCCTAGCAGACAGGGGGAACATTTGTTTCGTGAAATACGTTGGCCCGTCCGGTGGGTCCCCGCTGTCAGGTGGAGGAACAATTATTTTGCGCGTAATAAGGAGGTACTTCGTTGCTACGGCCGTGAACCCAGCTGTCAGCCTCTCCACGTACAGTCCATGTCCGATGGAAGCCATTCCTTGAACACGTTGATCACGCCGCACCGAGAGCACCAGGGCGGTCGACGACGGCGAGGCCTAGGAAGGGGACGACGCGGATCCGGGGAAGACACGGCAGTGGATGCCCACGCATAGAGGAGTATGAGGGTTCACTCGTTCGGCTGCGGTGTGAGGCTGTCGTTGCCGCAGAATAACAGGGGGTGTGGGTGCGTAGAGGGATGGCCTGGCCAGCGGCGGAGTAGTAGGGGGCGGTGAGGCCTCCGCGGCATCACAGCCGGCCACGGGCGGCGGGAGCAGGCGGCACGGCCGGCTCTGCTTTGGGCGGCTGGAGCAAGAAGACCATAGGTTGAAGAAGCACTACGGCCGTTGGATGGACATCGTACGGTCACTAGAGCTAGAACCGTTCATATATTGACTAAAGTTGAGAAAGGCCTCCGTCCCAGTCAATTTAGTAGGTCCACAAGTCAGCCTCCCACCAAGGTTGGTCCCAGCTAGCAGGGGGTATTCATTTTTTTGTGCGTAATAAGGAGGCACTTCCGGTGGGTCCGAGCTGACAGCGGGGGGGGGGACTTTTTTTTCGTGAAATACGGTGGCCCGTCCTGTGCGTCCCAGCAGTCAGGGGGAAATGTTTTTTTTTGCGAAATACTGGTGGCCAGTCCGGTGGGTCCCTGCTGTCAGGTGGAGGAACAATTATTTTCCCCGTAATAAGGAGGCACTTCCTTGCGGCTACCGTGAACCCAGCTGTCAGCCTCTCCACGTACAGTACTCTTCCGATGGAAGTCGATCGTTGATCACATTGACCATGCCGCGCCGAGAGCACCACGGCGGTGGACGACGGCGAGGCCTAGGAAGTGGACGACGCGGAGCCGGGGAACACGCGGCAGCGGAAGCCCGTGCGGAGAGGAGTACGAGGGTTCACCGGTTCGGCTGCGGTGTGAGGCTGCCGTCGCCGCAGAATAACATGGGGTGTGGGTGAGTAGAGGGATGCCCTGGCCAGCGGTGGGAGTAGTAGGGGGCGCTGATGCCTACGCGGCAGCAAAGCCGGCCACGAGAGGCGGGAGGCGGTCCCGCCGGCGCTGCTTTGGCGGCTGCAGCAAGAAGATCAGAGATTGAAGAAACACGACGGCCGTTGGATTGACATCCAACGGTTACGTCTGCTAGAATTGTTTGTTGACGTAGTATATAATAACTAAAAAAATCTTGCATACGCGTCAACTAAACAGGCCCACAAGTCAGACCACTCCCTCTTTTTTTAATAATTTATATATAGCTCATTGCGACTTCTGATGCAATTTATTGCATTCTGTTTTTTTTGGTTGGCCAGGGCCAATTTCGCATATTTCTGTAGGTTCCAAACTATTTTTAATACCGAAATGTCGAGCCAGATTTAAAATACTTTGAAGATATATTTAAATTAGGTTAATGCCTAGTGAAATAGGAATATGAAAATGTGAAAAAAATCAGAAATTATAAAGTAATTGCCAATTTGTCATCTGTTTTTATATTTACAACCCATTTCATATTACTTTCCAGATTTGCAGGCGTCTTGAAAGAGTTGCAGCCCATCAGGGCGTAGAAAAATAAGTAGGCCTGGATTGGGTATTCTTCGGAAAAAATAAACTGGGCTCATTTTCACAAAGAAAAAATAGCTGGGCTGGTCACATGGTGAACATAAAATATAAGCCTGGGCTAGACAGGCCACAGCCCAGTTCAAACCCTGCTCCGTCTCAACAATACCAAACAAAAAAAATGCTGCTCGAGTAGCTACGTCCCAGGTGTCAGCATATCTCGTGTTGTTCTCTTGTCTATTGACTATATACGCTCACATAGTTGTGTGTCCCAGATGTCAGGAAAACACTAGGAGGAAGCATTTTATTTTTCCATACGCTGACGTGGTGGGCCCCTACTGTCATCCTCTCCACGTACTTCTGCCGATTCTTGTTGTTTGTTGACCATGTTGACAACGCGAGAGGGCGGCGCCACGGTGAGCGCACCAAAGCGCGCGGAGGACATCGGCGTTAACGATTTAGGAGATGGAGGGGCGGCGATGCGTGCGCCGAGGCGCAGCCAGCCGTGGGAGGCGGAAGCAGGCGGCCCCGCCGGTGCTGGTTTGGTTTTGGCGGCTGGAGGATGATAGGACCGAAGAAACACGACAGACAATAAAAGCAGCAGGAGTACTTAACAACCTTAACTGAAACCAGCAGGGGCACTTAACAACCAAAGCTGAAAGCAGTATGAGTACTTATACAGGTTCAACCGTACAAAGCACGCCTACAGTTAACCAAGGGTGAGGCCGCCAAGCCCCAGGACAAGGCCAGGTGCCACCTGCGCATCCACAACCTTCCGAAAGCGGCTTCATCTATAGCGTGGTCAATAAACAGGATATTCGCTTTAGAGCCATGGAAAAGCATGAACATAATCCTCTGTCCTATTCTCCAAGATGGACGGGCCTTCATTATTTGAGACCACCCATGAATAAGTATCTTTTCACCTCCAAGGGGAATTGAGTAGGTCGACATAAACATCATGTTGTGACCAAGCGCAAGTCTAGCCCGACCATGGTCAGGCATCTATATAGGAACAATAGAACAAGGCAGTTCATGTTTCAAGAAGATCACAACTGTAAAACTGTGTATAAGCAATAGTTTATGAACAACATATATAACAGAAAACAGCTCGTACAATAAGTTTCTCGACACAGTTGGACCTGTTCAACGAGTGCAGCAGTGGCACAAATATCACACGTGGCCTTCCACCATTGAAACGCCCCACAAGGACCTCAAGACGATCAATAAAGTGTAGGAACTTGTGGATGTCGATCGATCAACTTGATTGCCATTAGTAACTGCCGAGTTATTACAGAGTAACAAACGAGCAGACTGCTAAACTCTGAAAAAACCTACATGTGCCACCAATTATGAGAAAATATTAGTTAGAAGTAGCATCTTCGTGAGAGATTCTTTGCTACTTCTAAAGTTAAATTGTGATTAGTTAGATAGAATAGGTGGATTTAGAAGTAATTGAGGCAACAAGCAAGAACCAGATACAAAACTAACATGGATGAACAATTGGAGCAGCGTCGGGGTGGAAGATCGCGGTGAAGATGAGACCAGGTTCTGCTATTTCCATCAACATTAAATGACGCCAACTTTCAGTCCGTAACACTTGAGAAAGTTTATCCAAGTTCGGCCATAAAAAAAGCAGCAATCTTCTTGGTTCATGAACCCAACTCGGAAGTAATATCCATGGATTGTCTTCACTATGACCATTAAACTAGTGTATTCAGTTATGGCAAGGCTGAGCATCTTTAGTACATGTGTTCTGGCAGAGCAAATAATACACTGCAGGAAAGATAATATGAGAACACAGCATGTTCAAAAAAACCCACCCTCCCAGATAGAGAAGAGGATTCTAGGAACATGATGTGCGCGTTTCAAAATGCCGTGGTAGGATGAGAAGGAACAAGTGTGGCGTCTCGCCGAGGGCGCAGAAATCTGTAGGGTACTCGCACTTTGGGCACTTCAACTGAAACACACTAGATTCAGTACGAAGAAAGTGCATCCAGGCAACAAAAAACAACAAAAATCAACGGCGGCGGCTGCCATCCTAGGATTACCTGCGACCAAGGGACTTGGATTTATCGGGGATGGATGAAGAATTCGTACCTGGTTCTCCATGAGAAATCCCTATGCAATCGCCGAGCGGGGGTTTTCTCTGAACAAGCGAGGCGAGGGAGAAGGGATTCAGGCCAGTGAAATATTGCCGCCGTCCATCCGACTTCTTGCTAAAGCTGGAAAGGGGGTTGTGATTTGTGGCTCATTGGGCATTCTTTGCGGGCGCTTCTGACGGGGTGTGTCTACCGTGAAGTTGTGCACTCTAATTTGTGCATATGGCACGTGGACCCGTCGCGGTTGCCCCACATATCGTGAAAGGAAGTAGAAAGACAGGAGTAACTAGTTTTGAGATAAATATATTTTTTGACAGAGAGATACTCCCTCTGTAAAGAAATATACAAATCTTTTATATCACAGGCTCACCTTGCCGAGAAATATACTCCCTCTGCAATGCACGGGCGCTATGGGGGTTCAGCTTTTTTATGGGGGTTCAGCTGAGAATATAATACTCAGATAGGCTAACGGTTTTGGACTTTGGGCCGCAGGCCGACCCTGCATGCTTGGGGGCCCATGTGTTCTACCTCAGCACTTTTCATATTGCAAGCGATCGGTACTGCGCTGGTTTTAGATCTTTATGCATAAATCGAATACACAAAATTGAATAAAGCACGGCAGGTTGTCGGAATGAAATCGAGCAGCAGTTCCTAACCAGCAATCAGAGTTGCAATTCTATCAACGATATACAATGTGATAAATAATACTATCGTACTACTTATACACACAGGACACTTGTTTCACCATGCCAGATTATTACATCAAAATCTCTCGGAGGATAGATCAGTTCGGCAGTTGCGTGCTGCTACTGAAGAATTTCAAAGTTGATTTGGACCAGCTCTCCTTGCCGAAAGTTCGATTTTGACATCATCCCTACCGCAAGATATGATTAAGATTTGAACCTTGACCATCCTTTAGCATCAATCATCATGCGACCATCCTTTGTACTTACGGTATATTGAGCGGGTTCATTCACACCAAGGCTGCGCATGGTAAGAGAAACTTGGCATGATGCGTCCGGATTGTTGAACGACTCCCTCGTTGCTCTAGGAATTCTTTGTTTGCAAACAAGAAGACATACCCACACAGTTAGATCAACATAGTGAATCATGTGAAACAACATGGAAAGAAAAAAGAACGAAGCACTTGGGCGGCCAATGCTTACCAAGAAGGTGGACATGTCGGTTTTTGTAAGGACTTTGGTATATGAAGTGCAAACTGCAGCCCAGTCTGTTTCCGGTGCAACTACACGGGCCGTACCAAATGCAAGTGCAAGTGTTGGTGCAGGTGCCGAAGCCGCTGCTGCTGCCGCCGGAGATGGTGCTCCTTATAGAGCTGGTGTCAGTGTCGATGCCCGATCCTCTGGTAGATCAGACTGATCATTGGCGCAGTCGGTGCCCAATCCTCGGTGGATCGGTGAGCTGCTTCTTGTCGGTGCTAGAGCAACAGCTGCGGTGCTTTCGATCTGTCTTGAGACAATGGCGATCGTGTCGGTCTTCTATGATCAGCTTTCTAACTTGACTAGGATGCGTGACCATGATCCAATTTTTTCTTCATTTCTATTAAGCGAGAAGGACTAATTGTGGCATTTTGTTAAACCAAACTGCAGTTCATCATAGGGATTCAGCTTGTACTCGAGACAACGGTGATCCAATTTTTCCGATAATATAAGTGATGGACGGTGACTTCGTTCTTGACACGACATAAGAAGTGAAACCTGCAAAAATAGCCATCATAGAGCAAACCAAGCGGTTCATTACGTGATGAATGTCACATGGCAAAACCTGCATCGTAAAATTGCAGGAAAATAAAGAAAACATGACATTAAATCAATAAGATTTAGACAGTAAATCAATAAGATTTACTTGATGTGACATGAGTGAATCCTTACCAGGAAATCACTATGTTGAAGTACTAAACAGAAGATTGATCGTCCAACTACGCGTGGCATGCAGGGGCCCTGCCTACTCCCACAAGCATGAGAGTCCAAAGGTCGTTACAAATCGTATGGACCGAACATCCATGGGACTGGAAATCCTGGTGGGTGCGATAAACCCTGCAATGCATACAGATATTGGAGTGTAACCATAATTGATAAATCGTCCTCACAAAAAATATGATCTGGATACTGCAAAATGTACAGACTGAATTGAGTGGACAGACATTAACATAGACCGTTCTCAGGACTGACCACACATCAAAAGCGACAGTACTAATAAACAATACAGGGTTCACAAACACAAATCAAGTACTGAACAATAGTACTTACTACAGACAAGCAAAGTTGCACTAACTAAACTCTGCAGACTATTTCTTGCCACCGACCTACGAGATGAACCCCACATAACGGACTAGGCCATGGACTTCGTGTGAGATGTCTACATGCACCATCACCATCTTGTCAACCTTGGAGAACCTAACAGAGTGGTCTTTCCACTCATAAACATGATGATGAAGACATGCCGCATCAGATTTGTTGGGAAGCTTAACAAGAACCACACACTTCGTAATCGAAGGCACAGCCAGGAAATTGTTGTGGACAAGTACAACCTCGAGAACACGCCTGACAACAATGCTACAGGAAAACACTAGTTCAGGACACATGGCGATAAGGACACATCAGCTGGATAGTTTAGCAGTAGAACTCATCATCAGGTCTTCCAGTTCACACGGCATGACTTTGAGAACTTCATCTCCACTGCGGACCTGGTTCTAAGTCAAACAGAAACCATATTTTATTACTACCTCTGTTCAGAAATATAAGATGATTTTCGATATTATACTCCATATATGACTACATAGGCCTTGCAGAAATGAGTGAACAAAGACCTGGAACATGTCTTCAAAGGCATGAGAGCGGAGGGATTACATGCAATATCCATAACACAAGTTCTTGAGGCAAATATACCCTCTTAAAAGGTAGCATTGATGTTCATAAAGTACTCCCTACGTCCCAAAATTCTTGTCTTAGATTTGTCTAGATACTGATGTATCAAGTCACATTTTAGTATTAGATACATCCGTATCTAGACAAATCTAAGACAAGAAATTTGGGAAAGAGGAAGTAGTTGAAAGTAGTCTATAAGAAATCAGTGTCAACCTCTCGCATGTTTTGGTCAAAAGATGACTTTAGAACCGTCATTTGGCACACTAAAATCACATGCAAGATCACCCAGAAAGTTGTACTACCAGTACTAGCACTGCGTGTTAGATGAAAAAACACGATCAAGATCGAGAAAAAGATCGTCAACAAGAGATATTACATGGACTTGCTTAATGAGGGATCTGGAGAGGGGGGCTTGGACAGGGCGATGGCTTTGAGCTTGTCTGCGGTAGTCTCGGCGGGGTGCTTGCGCTTCTTCGTACCATGAGCCTCGACGGTTTTGGCCAGAACCATAGACATCATGTCGGCCGGTGCTCCGGCGTCCATCCAAGAGAGGAAGCTGAGAGAGAAGAGTGGAAGGAGGAACGAGATGAGGGAGAAGCAAAGTGAGTGGGGGTTTTCTTCAAGAGAGGAAGCTGAGAGAGAAGAGTGAAATGATGGTTGCTTCATCCGTCCAACTTCTTCTTTGGAAAGGAGGGGTTTTGTGATTTGACGGCTCATTGGGCATTACAGTTGGCGGTTCGATCGGGGTAGTCTATAAATCACTCTACTACGGAGTAATTTAGTGCATGGCTGGTGGACCCAGGTGTTGGCTGTCCCACACGTCGGTGAAAGTGAGTAATTTAGTGCATGGCTGGAGGAGGATCCGCACGGTAGACCGTGTCCACTGTTTTTCATTCTGAAGAAAAAATGCTTCTGACAGCGTTTCCACTCTTATGACGGAGGAGTGCGAAACACGGCAGCCACTTTCGAACATACACGGTGCTCCTACTACTAGGCATGTGTAGTGGTTCATACGTCGATTACTACACAATCTTGTTGCTAGTGTAGTAAGATATGGCGATAACAAATGATCTTGTGCGCATGTCAACTACTCCTATATGTAACATAGTACCGTTTTTCATTTGTCCGGTCGAGAATGAGCAGTGAGATCAATGTTAACAGAACTAGGTCCACAGCGCTACGGAGAATGCGGTGCTACAGTACTCCACGAAACATGAACCATATGAAGCACATCCTATAGTGTTAGGCAGGGGTGTATGAAGGGTGCAGGATGGGAGAAAAAGTTCCCTTCTCGACCCACTTTTGGGTGTTTGGCAGAGTGCATGAACCATGAAGGGTGCATGAGTCAACACTAGTAGGTTGACAAAAATACACGAAGAGGAAACAACTATATTGAGATGAGAATGCAACCAAACACACCCACACGCTTTGTGCTACAATGACTGATCTGCACCGTCTGAGTTTGATCCAACGGTCATGTGGCGTCAAGACATGGACATGCCCATGCAGAGGGCGCCTAAACACCACCGAAGTCCCTCTGCTTCTCGAGGCGCACGACGTTGGTTATGCAGGGTGCAACCGCCCGCAGAGCCCGCTCCCGGTCGACGGGAGCCAGCTCATCAAAGACGGCGTCCAATGGCACGAATGGATTGCGGTGACGGAGGCCTGAAAGGATTCGCCCGGCAATGGCGACGGCAGCCTGCAACCCCTCCTTGTCCAGCTCAGCCCCCACCATCGCCAGCGAGCGGCTCAGCTCCTCGGAGATATAGGTGAAGAAGGAGACCAGGTCAGGAAGCCGCAACTCATTGAAGTCGACCGGGTGGTCGAACGGGTTTAGCCAGATGGCCGGCATCGTCGCACTTGCACGACGGTAGGCATCGCGCAGCCGCAACACGTGCGTGGCAACTTGGTTCACCAAGTGGCTGAGGCGATCTGGACCTCGTCACGATCAGCCCGCTCGCGCTCCAGCCGGCTCCCCTTAAGGCCTATCGTATCTCCCGCTTTCTGCAGCAACGCCGCCGACGCCTCAAGCATCTTTGTGGTGGACGCCTGCCGCTTTCGAAGCTCCGTGAACTCCCGCACATAACGGAGGAGCATGGCACTCCTCTCCTCCTTGAGCTCACGGAGCTCCACGTCCTTGGCCCTGAGCTCCGCATCCTTGGCATGGAGCTCCTGTGTCAGGCGCCTCACCTCGGACTCCGTGATCTGTTGCGCCGCCTGGCACCAGGTAGAAGCAATGGCGAGAGGAAGCAAAGGGGGCAAAACGGCTGAAAGGCAATGCAACCTACGGGAAGGCGGAGAGAGCCAGCTGAGGAGCGGGGAATCTTTTGGTTTTCACCATGGTAAAACACCAGTCGACGACTTCTCACATCGAGGAAGCGATGGGTTCTTCTGCGGATTCATCGTGACTAATTGCTGCCGCGCCTGCTCCCGTCATTCAAAAAATTAAAAATCCTGTCGCGCCTGCTCCCGTCAATCAAAAAATTAAAAATCCTGCCACACCCAAACACTAGAGCAACGCCGCGGTGGATATTTAAATTTACCTGCCGGCAAGTAGATAAAAAAAGGGGTGAAAAAACAAATGTGGCGGCGGCCTAGCTAATCGGTCGAACTAGCCCAACTAGCTAGCCACCGTGCTTCACTGATGTACTCGGAGGGAAAGGTGGTGTTTCGTGATTTGATGACTCATTTACTTGCTTCGGCGCTACGACCGAGGAGGACCCAGAAAACATGCAGTAGGGCGTCCCACGTCAGGAAGAATATATGCATGCACCATCCGGGAGGACCCCGAAAGCGCGCGGTAGGGTGTGCCACATTTCGGCACGGAGGAAAAATGTGCGTGTAAAAATATACTGTATCAGACGTAGTACCTATGGTTCGTCCTCGGGACCCAGCCAGTCGGTCAAAAACAGCCCACTAGCCACACAGCTTCATCATGCAAACGTGGCACAGTTAGCTCCGTCTCGACCAGCCACAAACGTCTCTTGTTCTAGGAGATTCTTCTATTTTCCAAGATTTTTTTTAGTTGTAACACTACAAGGGAAAAGCCTAGCAGCAGCGCGGGTTTTGGGCCTCTCAGTAGAGTGGGGACCGGCGCTACTAATTAGGCGCTACAACTAACGTATAGCAGTAGCGCCTGTTGTCCCACGCTACTGCTATACATGAATAGCTGTAGCGCTCTTTAGAAAAGGGTGCTGCTGATATTATCTGCAGCGCTGTTTACTGGGAAGCGCTACTGGTAAGGCGGCGCTACTGCTAAATTCCCCCCCCCCTCGCTACTACTAGTTTTATTAGTTTTTTTCCCTGCATATTTGTTTTTGTATTTGTTTTGTATTTGAATAGGCTTTATACAATAATCTTTAGCATATCATACACATACAAATGTAATCATAGCATATACATACAATTAGTCTCATCAAATCATGTCATCATCATAATCATCATCCAACACAAAGTGGTCTCTCGTCATCATCTCGAAAATAGCGATACAAGTCTCGATTACTTGCAAATACATCGTCATCCAGCTAAAAAATGATATACGCGAGAAGAGCTATCACTTTGAGTACATGAGTTCGTATCCCTCTCTCGCATTAGCGTGAACCTAAACTAACTACTGCCTATCGCTCAGAAACCGGAAACCGGTACCCTTGGGCCTGACACTCCGGCCACTACTCGTATATATACTCCTGGCGTAGCACTTATTCACATTCGATGATCTATGCACTTGCATCGTCACATGAGTCGATGATATGCAACATATATAGTTGAGCAACAGAAAGAGACAGACTTGGCAAAATAGAAACAACATATCATAAGCATAAATAACAAAGTTCATCGTACCCCAAAATGCCCTAACTAGAGTGATTTTCGCTAGTCGAGGAGGAGGACGGTTTAATTACATCACAAACAAAGTTTCACCGTGCATAACTTAAAGTTTTGTCATACAGAAAGTATGGACTAAACGGAGACATTGTCATATATCGACAATCACTCCAACATGTCGTTCCATCCATCCATGTCAGGGAGATAGTCCCCGTGCCTAGTGAAAGGCTTCAGGTCGAGACCCTGAGCGGCTACCCGTGTTCGGACGTCTTCCCGCGACATTTGTACTTCTTCGTAGAACATCCCTGTTTTTCCGACGACCTCCTTCATGATGATTTGGGCAAGTTCGCGCTGGATGTGATAGAACTCGGCTCGAAGTCGATGATCCTCGATATCTCCAACGTTCTTTGCCCATTGCAGAATATGGTCATCGCCGGATCTAGGTGACATGCGAAGGTTCTGGTGATCCCGTCTGTACTCCGACATGTGGTGTAGGACATAGAATCCATCATTAAGAGAATCGTTCGGCTGCTGGATGCAGCAGAAGTCGGTCTTATGGCCGAAGGCGACCCTGCCGCCCCTTCTCTTCTTGTCTCTGACCTCTCCACCCCTTTCTTGGTAGTAAAACATAGCACTATCGAGAACATCCTTGATGTGGGTGTAATCCTTATTGTGAATGTTCTTCGACGAGTCCAAGTAAAGAGCGTGCGTGGATAGCAGCGCGGATGACTTACACGGGATGATAAGGCATGAGAATCGCCTCCTTGTCCTTATTGGCGAGGATGAAATTGACGATGTATTCCCTCGCGTATACACGGTGCTCTGCGCAGACTCCCAAGAAGCCCTCGTGCATGTAGTACGGGTCAGCGACACAGATATGAGATATCTGCTCAACCCCGATGATGTAGTTCATGTGCAAGGCATAAAGGCGGACAAACGTAAAATCCAGCTTCTTCACGTGAAACATGTCGAATATGTAATCGAATCGGAGGAAGAACTTATCTGCGGGGAAGCTGTCGACGTACGACATTTGCCGTGGAACGTTAACCACGTAGAGTGGGTATCCTGGATCTTTCGAGGCGATGAGGCCTTTCTCTACCCGTAGCACATCGTCATGAAGTCTCCTTAGATCGCCGAATCTGACCCGTAGCTCTGTTGCAGGTAGGATTGGTTGACCGGGAATATGCCATTTATCCGCTCGGGGATATCTATACGGTCCTGAAGCCGAGGCTGCTGAGGCGGCTGGATCATAGAATCAGCTTTTTTGCCTTTCCTCGCTCTCTTCCTAGACTTCTTTACTACGGAAGGTCATCCATAATACGTTGAGGCGGCAATGCAGGCACCGACTCATGACGCTCAAACCACGAGGCGCCCGGTATAGACATACCGCATGCAAGCGCCACCGTCGTCCTCATCCTCATCCATGGCGACGTCACCCCGTCCGCTATCACCCAACCCGACACCCGACGCTAATTGGGTAGGTGGGGTGTTGATGTTCATACCTTGCTGAGGCTGCATGCTCGTGGGTGTGCTCCTGACCGCCTCCAGACGAAGCAGACTCTTTGGCCACAACAGGACCAACCCATTGCAACAATCACCAAGCCGCCGCGGTGTCTCTCCTCTTCATCCACCAGTAGTATTGGATGAGGCAAATTCTCGTGGCCCGGTTCGACACTGGCCATGAGAACCTGAAATTTGCCGGAACAGAAATGAATCAACATTCCGGCAAAACAAAGGCCACTCAACATCATTCCCTGGAAACAGTGTTCAAATATCCCTCTTCGACACCGCAACACATGTCCAAATATACATGAGCAACCACATGTCCAAATTTCACAAGCTAATTCAAAAACAAAGTGTAGAAGAAAATTCATTTAACTACTACAGAACAAAATTCAGTTAACTTTAGTGCTCTATAATGATGAAAGGAAAAAAATCAGTTAACTACTAATTTCATTCATTTAGGTTATTCATTTAACATCACCTAATTAACCTACTGTACCACTCCTAGCAGCACTACTAACCTAATTAACCTAGAAAAACTCTAGTGCCCTAATTGTAAAACATCTAATTAACATCTACTAGTACCACTATTGCCCTAACCTAATTAACATATACTAGTATCACTATATACTATACAAGCAGCATCTACCCTAATTAAACCCTACTGCCCTAACTAATTTTTTTTGTAAACCAAAATTTTTGCTCTAAACTAAGTTTTGCTCTAACATCTACTAATTAACATCCTTTGCTCTAAACTAAATTTTTTGCTATAAACAAACTTTTGCTCTACTAATTTTTTCTCTAAAATGCAGAGAGAGAGAGAGGAGTGGGGGGGGAGGGGTGGGGGACTTACAGAGAGGGGAGAGATGGTGGCGGGGAGGGTGGCCTCGGGCGGCGGTGAGGTGGAGGGCGCCGACGGTGACGTCGAGGGTGGCCTCGGGCGGTGGCGGTGAGGCTGAGGGCGGCCTCGGGCGGCAGCGGTGAGGATTACGGCGGCCTCGGGGGGAGACGGTGAGGTTGCGGGCGTCCACGCCGGCAGGAGACGGCAGCGAAGTGGGGCGACGGCGAATTGGGTAGACGGCGGCGAGGGCGAGGGATTTGGGGAAGAAGTGTGGTGGCCGGGGGGGTAGGGGGCGCTGTTTAAGTGAAACGTAACGGTAGCGCGTTTCCGAAAACGCGCTATAGCTAAGTTAGCTACAGCGCGTTTCCTGAAACCCGCTACTGCTATTCCTTTCTCCTTTTTCCCTTTTTTCTTTTATTTTTCTTTACATTTTATTTTTTTTCCTTTCTCCTTTTTCTATTTCTTTCATTTTCATTTACTTTTCTACTTGTTTTTCACTTTATTTTATTTCCGTTAGCATTAGCGCCTTACACGTAAGCGCACTATAACCAAGGAGAGTAGCGATGTATTTGGGCGATATCTGGCGCTACTACTAGGTTGGGCTAGCCATGTGCCAGATTCAAACATAGAAGCAGCGCTTTTGCTAGTACACGCTCTTGCTAAAGTCATAGCGATGGCAGCGGTTTTATTCTGTGGCGCTGCTACTAAGTAGCAGTAGCGTATGATTTTGTACAGCGCTACTGGTAACATTCAGTGTATAAGGTTTTCCCTAGTAGTGTAATAACATCACGGCAAGCTAGCGTCGCTCTTCGTGTGTGCACGTGCAAAGGTTAGACGATGGAGAGAAGAGAGATTGAGATCGCAGACCTGGGACCCACCAGTAAGTGAGACAACGGCCATGCACGTGTTGACGAGGCACTCCCTCTACTCTACTCAACGCAAGTAATCTTGTATAAAATCAAGTTATGTGACAAAGCCAACAACCGTTCATTTTTTCAGGCTATCGACTTACGCTTTGTAGTCCAGGTTGCCAGTTCGAACCTCGTCTTTCAGATTTGTTAGTTTTGGGTCCAAATTTGATTAATGACAAGTGGGACCCCCGTGTGTTGTTTCGATATTTCAGTGTAGGATGTTTTTTTGAACAGACACTTTGCGCGGTTAGACAAGTAACGGCACGAGTTACATGTATTTTGCAAGTTTGCGAACAAGAATGATAGCGGCATAGAATATCACATCCACCCCGCAGCTTAGATACTATGGTGATACGAGTTTTTACACCATTGGAAGTGAGATCCAATGGCTTGGGAGTAGTCTTTATGATTATGCGCAATTTCCAAACTCTCCAAAGGTTTTTTTTTTTGCAAATAAAACATTCAGGCCTCGTGTGTGCCGCTGCATCTTCGATCAACGGCTCCCCGGTGCTCATATGAGGTGCTCCCCGTAGCTTAATTACCCTCTACGGTGATACGAGCATCTAGGTCGTATGATCAGTGATCAGATGGCACATGCATAGTACTTGTACTTTCTGCGCATTTCCCAAACTCTACCAGCCGTATATTGCAAAAACATTCAAACCTCCTACTGTGGGCCGTTAGATCTCAGTGAACTCGTATCACCTTAGAATCTACGGTGCGGGAGCACCTCATACTCTCCCGTGCGAGAAAACATAAGGTGCTATCGCAACTTGGATGCTACGGTGATACGAGCTTGGAGGTCGTTTGATCTGAGATCCAATGGCATTTGAGCAGTCTTTGTGCTTATGGCGGTGGCGAACTCTTTTGGGGCTTTTCTGCAAAAAACTATTCGAACCACCGAGGAGGTGTTGGGTCACAAATCCAACGCCTCCGAAGAGCTTGTATCACCAAAGCATCTAATGTGTGGTAGCACATGATATTCTTACATACAGGAGAATATGATGTCCTCCTTCATCTTAGATGCTACGGTGATACGAGCTTCGAGGTCGTTGGATATGGGATCAAAGGGCATCTAAGTAGTTTTTGTACAAATTGTGTGCAATTCTCAAACTAATCAAGGTTTCCTGCAAAAAAAATTAAGACACATCATGTGAGATGCTATATCTCAGATCCACAAGCTCCAAGCAACTTGTATCGACATATAGCATCTAAGGTATGGGCGCACATGATATTCTCCTGGGGAGGAGGTGTGGGGCGTGCACAACCAATCGGTGGTTGGGAGGGTGGGGACAAATATAATCTGAACAACCCTAAACAGAGCTCCACAATTTTATCTAAGGTCGAGGGGTTGACCCCCGACAATCATAGCTCCACCTAAACACAACATTTGCATGTACTGTAGTACTAGACTTAATATTCATGTTTCAGTTTCAGGTTCATTTTAAATATTGAACTGAGGACCATGGATGTCTTACATTTTACTCCCTTCGTTCCTAAATATTAGACTTTTTAGAGGCTTCAAATGGACTAGCACATACGGATGTATATAGACATATTTTAGAGTCTAGATTCACTCATTTTGTTCCATATGTAGTCACTTGTTGAAGTCTCTAAAAGACTAATATTTAGGAATACAAGGAGTATTTTTGAATTCGTGTCATACATGCATGGGTTGGAAAAATAGATGCACTATACTTATTGGATTGTTGTTGTGTTCGTGCGTGTGTCTCTCTCTCTCTGTGTGTGTGTGTGTGTGTGTGTGTGTGTGTGTGTGGTCATATGCTTGATACATACAAAGTTTTCTCACCTCCATATTTTTCATCTTTTAAATTTGAATTTGCATTGGAAAACTTACTAGGGATACCATCAAATGTGAAATCCACATTCAGATCACTATGTCACAAACTCACTCTAATTCAACAACTCGTCATAAATCATGTACCACGTTGAGATTAGTATTTGCAAGGAAAATACGGGTATTGTAATACACATAGATTCGTTCGGCAATATAAAAGGTTCCTTTCGTATTCTCGAATGGTAGGACCCAACGGCGTACCAGCCAGACCTTGGCTCGTGTTGATTTTAAAAAAATAAAACAGGCTCGTGTCCTTCGTTGGCGTGCGTGGTACGCACATTAGGCAACCCCAACCAGTCAAGCCTCAGTGTTTCAAGTTGAAATATCTGGCGGCCAGAATTCGAGCCCTAGGAAATTCCCCTCATGTCCGCGGTCCATAATGACTACCGATGAACAACGGAGGGATGCTTTAGTAACTAGACAATGTTACCTACCATGCCGAGCATGGTTCAATTCCTCGATGCGCTCGTCAAGGTCACCCGTCAACTGCATTTCCTAGTACTACTACTACTACACCAGGATGAGCACAGAATTGAGCCCGTTTGTTCATGCCTAGTACTTGAGTTAATATATCAGGCAATGCACTGGTACGCAGGGATTATCCTTTTACTCCCTCCTTTCCGGTTTATAGGGCTTATCTCAAAATTTTAGTTTTCCCATTTTATAAGTCTCAATTTGGTTGTTCCCCATCACATGTTTAGATTTCAAGGTGCAATAAATCATTACATGCAAGAATTAAGAGAAAATTGACCAATGCATGTACTTTATGCATGCATGCATTGCAATTAATGCATTCGTAAACACAATTTTTGAGGAAAACAAGCGCATTAATTGAGTGGTTTTGCAAACTACAACAATTGTTCCACCACTCACCATCTAACTTGGTTGGTGAGATTTTTGAATTGAGCCCTATAAACCGGAAAGGAGGTTTAACTAAGCAAAATGTTTGACCAAATCCATTCTTAAGAAATACAACAGGACAAATGTATGGCTTGAAAATATATTGCATGATGGAGGTTATGATATTGTTTCGAATCCTGGATCTTAAATTTCAGAAAATCCAAAAGTGAGCATAAATTCTTGAAACTGAGCATGGTCACGTGACATGGCACAAATATTACTTCGTAAGTTTTTTCTTCAATTCGAGACAAGCTTCTTATGACAAGTTGCACAAACGAAGAGCCATGGTATTTTGGAACAAAGACCTGTCACGTTA
This sequence comes from Aegilops bicornis, assembly GCA_021605145.1. NCBI lineage: Eukaryota > Viridiplantae > Streptophyta > Magnoliopsida > Poales > Poaceae > Aegilops > Aegilops bicornis. Next base: position 33,422,527 of record CM038670.1, read on the forward strand.
AGGTGAACACTTTCACTATTGAAACTGTGGGCGTTTACGTGCCGCCACGAGTCCCCGCTTCTCATCGGCAGGTGCCGTCCCAGCAAGTGTGTGAGTCGACGGGAGGCGTGCGAGGAGACCGCTGCACCCGCTGTTAAGGAGGCGTGCGAGCAGACCGCTGTGCAGACTCATCGGGAGGCGAGCCCTTTGACCAGGCTGCGCCGCCCACCGTCGTCCCAATTGCTCCCACTTTTAGTGTCGCCGGTGCCGCAATTTAAAATCAACCCCGCACTACCCGGTATCGCTACAATCCTCTCTCTTCCTCTCAGATTCTCCTGTCGTCTACCTCCAACTATCCTAACCTAAATGTATGCCATCCCGCATCACGATGGTCTACCCTTAGTTTTCCAGTTTCATGAGGAAGACACCCAGCCGGAGTCTCAAGAACATATGGAGCTTTGGGACGAGCTTTAACTGGCCTTGCGGGAAGACGCCGCGCCTGTCCCCACTCCTGTTCCGGCTCCTGTCGCCCCGACTACGCCAGCGCCCATCCCCGTGGCATTGATGGGCTGGGAGCCGCACATTGTCGCCGAGCTTGATGCCACGGGGTTCCACAAGGTCCCCGCCGACTTTCACGCGCCCGTGCACCTGCCAACAAGATAAGCGCGCTGCGGCATCGACGCCGCACGCCTGCGCCGGAACCGTGCACTGCCAACAAGATGCGCTGCAAGATGCACTTACGCCGCGCTTCGCAGCGGTGCCCGTGCACACGAGTGTCTCGCCGCACCGCTGATAGCGCATGTCCTCAAGACGGGTGCGAAAGTGCCCCCTCGGTGGCATGGATGGCCGCCGTCGACCGCTTCCTTGCACCGCGCGATCGCCTCCTCCTCGCTCGAAGTCGAACATTTTGGCCTTCCTTCAAGCTAGCCAGCTAACGCCCAGGAGTACGCCAACAACGGCGCAAGATGCCATTGTCGCCGTCGGTCGATGGCTGACGACACCGCGAAACGGCAGGGAGCCACTTCCCACCACGAGCGCCCCGCCGCCGCCGCGTAATCTAAATTTGCCATGAAAAACGTTCGGATTGCCATGCTTAAAATCCGAACGTTTATCATTTCCGTTTATTTTATATCGATCATCGTATAATTTAAAGTCGGAGTCAGACTGAACAAAATGTATGGTTTGATCGATTGAATGTTCTGCTAGAGCCGTATCAAATTAAATATAAAACTTCATCAAGTCACATGTATTCCTTGTCATCCAATGACCTAGACTGCTTCAATGTCGAGCGTTCAATACGTTTAGCGTGCAGTTAATTTCATGCCAAAAATAGTGCTAATCACATGACAACACACAAATAATATCCTAGTAGTTAATATCCGCATGCACTTAATATACTTCCAAATTAACGTGCATTGCACGTACACACTGACTAGTGCTGCTAGTACGTGAAACTGGTGCCGTGACTTGTGAACGCGTCCAGATATGGTCAATGGCAACATCGCCCGCGAGTTCTTCTTGTTTTCCCGAGTGTCTAAACGCAGTAGGGGAGGAGAGGGAGAGCACGCATGGAACCCACCAGTAAGTGAAGGAGAATGGTACTAAAAATAATATTACATGTTATCCATTAATTAGGCTGTGGTAATATAAAAACATTATGTGAACAAAGGGGGTACAACAAACATTGTTATTCTACATATGTTGCCTGTTCGCATGTTCGATCCTCGTCCTTTATTTTTTAATTTGTATATGGGTCCAAATTTGTTTCATGACATGTGGGCCCCTCGGTGTGTAGTTTGTAGCACTTTAATTTGTGGGTCGAAATTTGTTCCATTCCAAGTGGACTATCGGTGTGTAGTTTTGTAGCTTATTTATAATAATTAAAGAGAACAACATAGTTTTTTCAATAGTACCATGGTGCGACGTTGAAGGCGAGAAAGGACGTGCGAGAGAGCGATGACCGAGCCAGAGGGAAATCAACTAGGGGAGTTGCATGGGTTGCAATGGTGTTTGGAGTAGTTGTGGGCCGAATGCTACGAAAATATAATCTAAACCGACCGGAATAAATGCCTACACCAATTAATCCAAGGGTTGGAGTGCCCCTCGCAATGTAAATAGCTCCGGCTTTGCAAGGGATGGAGAGGTAGTAGCTTCAATGCGTGGAATATACGGTGTGAGAAAGCGAGGTCAATAGAGAGACATATAGATAGAGAGACAAAGTGAGTGTGGTCCGACATTCATTGAACAAATATATATGCTCCGGATAGATATTGTACGATTGAGCTTTGGGGGCGAGGGCTGTAAGATAGAGCTTGAGAGATGATCCAGTCACAGACGTTTATTTATATTTTGTGCGTGGGAGGAAGCAAGGTCAACCGATCACATAGGGGCCATGCGATCGAAAGAGTGAGACGGGTTGGAGAGAGTGACCTAGATAGACGATGTGCGTGAGAGAGTATACAATGTGAATAGGTCGAATTGGGCTCAAACATGGTGATATATCGTTTTTGCCCGAGAAAGAGCGAGGTCAATCAAGACATGCGGAGATATATATATATATATATATATATATATATATATATGTATATATATATATATATAGAGAGAGAGAGAGAGAGAGAGAGAGAGAGAGAGAGATTGAGTGAGCGTGGCCCACCATGAGGTGGAAAGAGTGGCAGCGGCTTGGATGGACTGACCTAGATAGACAATCTGCGTGAGAGGGTATAGAGTGTGTCGATCGAGGCACGAATAGGGAGATATATCATTTGTGTGTGAAAGAAAACGAGGTTAAACAAGACTCGGATAAAAAGAGCGAGATTGAGCGAGTGTGGCCCGCCGTGCGGAAGAAAGAGTGAGACAGTCTCGAGGGAGTGACCTAGATATACAACGTGCGTGCGTGCGCATGAGAGGTTGGGGGCTAGATAGGCAATGCATGTATTTAGCGCGAGAGGGTGAGAGGGAGAGGGGGGAGAGAGAGAGCTCGGCATGGGGTGCAATGGCGGGTGGGTGAGGTAAATACATTTGGTAACAGGAGTGGAAAAAGGGGTTGTGTAGTTGAGAGCCTTAGAGATCGAAACATGGAGAGAAAGAATGAACGTGTGTTGGAAACCGATAGCTTGCTAAGGTGGTTAGGAGAGGAAGATTGACTGATACAGGAAGTATGTAGCGTTTGTCTTGGCGGGGGGGCTAAAAACAACATTTGAATGTACATAGTACGAGACTTAATATCGATGTTTCGATTCGATTGTACATTGTAAGATTTGAACCGAGGACCAGGCATACGGGTAATTATTTGAATTCGTGCCATACTAAGTTTCAAAAAGTTGACATTGACTCAATTTGTTGTGCTATTTTGTAGGTCATATGTTTGAATCCATCCAAAAGTTTTCTCACTACCATGGTGTTCATCATATACATATGAATTTGTAGTAAAAAAGTAGCGGGGATACTGTGAAATGCGAAATCCACGTTAGAATTGGAGATCCCTACGTGACACACACTCTAATTCAAATAACTAACTACGTGACACACATTCTAATTCAAATAACTAATTATGTGACACACTCTAATCGACGTTAGCGTGGGTACCGTTTCGATTTTTTTCAAATAACTCCTCATTAATTAATTTATAGTACTCCCTCTGTTCACTTTTATAAGACCTTGAAGACATTTCAGACAATGTGCAAAACAGTTCATTTTAAGTTGTCTGAAAAGACTTACAAAAGTGAACGAATGGAGTATCTCGTTTCGAATGACTAATTATTGCAAGGAAAACACGGGATGGTAATACATACAGATTCGTTTGCAAATGAAAGAAGATTTGTTTGCATTATCAAATGTAGGCGCACCAGGCAGACCAAGGTCGTGTCGGGGTGGACGCTGCTTCAGTGCCTTAAAGGCAACTGCCCTTGGGTGACTGACATGTGGGCCAACCACCTGTTGGGCCCACATGTCATGGACACAAAGCCAGGTGCCTTAAAACCTTGAAGCTGCTAATCTGTCGGGGTGGTCACGTGTGTCGGACGAACGCGTAGCAACCAGCCACCCATCCCCCTCCCCCCAAAAAAGGACGACGACAATATAAGTTCGTGCTTCCATGTTTCGGATTGAAATATCTGGCGGCCCCAATTCCAGCCTGCAAAATCTCTCTTCTCTACCGTCCCCATCCGCGCCCAGATTGCTCAAATCCCTAATTCACCGCCATCCCTCGAATCGCCCGTCGTCTCGTCTCTTTCCCCACCGTTCCCCACCTCTGTGCCGGACAACGACGACGAAGATGACGGTCGCGCTTCACCACCGCACTGGAGCTACCTCATCCACCGCACCGGGTGGTCCACCGAGAACGTCGGCCGCCGCAACCGACGTGCCTCACAGACACCGAGCTCCACCGCATCAGGTGCGCTTCACCGAAGTCGTCTCCCAGCTCACCGGGGCTACTTCACCAAGCACATCGTCGCACCTCCGCCCCCCGAGGTAGTTGGCGCTTCACCAACGGTCTCGTCCACCGCATCATCGCGCTCCGCTGCCACTCAAGATCTGCATCTGTGCGCGGCCAGCCAACGCCAGTGCATCACGCTCAACGGCTCTGAAGTGACCCGCACTCTAGCTAGGCGAGCATGCCCAAACGCCGGCCCGAACTAGGTATCCACACATCACTCCCTTGTGCACTGTTCCGACGATGTTTGGATATCGTTTCACTGCTCTCTTAGCTTACATGCCTATGCAACTCCGACTTTAACTCTTATTTCTTCTGGAGATATCATCTGAAACAAGCAAATCCATTTTTTAGCGAAGCATGACGGTTCTACGGGATCTGGTACACATCCTGCACACCCGTATAACCTTGTAAGTATCTGTCCTCCGGTACAACATCAAGGTCGATTCCTCTTATTTGATCAACCATTCATCGTATCAAAAATGCAGAGGGGGATGCAAGGAGCACAAGGGCTGCACATCCAAGCAAGTGGTAACATGGACTTGTACATGGAACATCCCAAGCCAGCGAGCTGCGATTAGCACGCCTGTGAGCTAGCGTAAGTCCACGCATTTCATTTAATTCGTCTTGGCATTCGTGTATGATTTGTGTGTAGTGGCTGATCCACGAATTCAAGTTACCAGGGCGAACATTTAACTTAAAAAATCTGAAGGCACTTGCACTCGAAATCAACATAACTTGAGAAATGTGAAGCTACATGCACTTTGAAAACCAGCTAATGATCCAAAGTAGTTGATTATAAAACACTAAATGATGTAAGCACCAAAAAACACAAAATGTAACATGGTGTACAAGGACTACTAACATTGTCTGTACCTGCTTGAATTATTCGTTCTCTGGCTGAAAATATCAAAGTGTAATTGCACGTATAACCAGTGCGCTAACTGCATATCAATATATCTATCCTGCACAAGTCTGCCAATAGTTTCAAACAACAGATTAGAAAAGTATTTATGCTATGTTGTCATGATACGGGGACTTTCTGGTAGATGGCCTCGATGTTTCCTCAAGCTATGAAAATGCACTATAATTTGCTTGTCATCAATGCCTGCAAATCTCTGTCTCTCTCAACATAGTAGATCATCATTAGACACTAAATCCTTCAATGAGCTTGCAAAATGCTTGCATTAGATCCCTCATTAGACACTATATGTTCATCACTAGGAGCATGTAAAATGTTTGCATCAAATCATTCATTAGCAGTCTGTTCATTAGACACTTTAGGCTCAAGAACAACATGAGCTTGTATGTTTGCACCGGAAACTTGATTAGATACTTCAGATTGATCGATTCAGTATTGATTGGGGGAGTTATAAAATAAGTAGAAATTGGTTTCATTTTCTCATAGATTCCCTACATACAAGCAGTTTTACAACACCGTCAGGTTTAACTATTGGCTAGAAATTGAAGAGTTGAATTAGATATAATCAGGGATGTGTTGTACCTGCTCGTTGCGCATGCTACTCTTGCAAGCTGCTGTTGTCCGTTTAAAGCTTCGATGCCATGCCCGTCTTGCCGCCGCTGCCTCCCACGCAGGCTACACCGTGGTTGGATCTTCATCTTCTTGTCCTTCCGTTCGCTTGAAGCGGCGACCGCCCTCCAACGAGGCGAGGGAAGTGCTATGTCGGTTTGTCGGTGGGCGGCTAGGTTAGGAGCGAACGGTGGAGGTGGAGCGAATGAATTGGGATTTTTCCTGCTGTCGATCGATATGGGAGGCGCTCGTATGGGCCGCGAGCCTGCTATCGGGCCTTCCTTGTGATGTCTACTACGCAACCTTCTTCTTGTAGACGTTGTTGGGCCTGCAAGTGCACAGGTTTGTAGGACAGTAGCAAATTTCCCTCCAGTGGATGACCTAAGGTTTATCAATCCGTAGGAGGCGTAGGATGAAGATGGTCTCTCTCAAGCAACCCTGCAACCAAATAACAAAGAGTCTCTTGTGTCCCCAGCACACCCAATACAATGGTAAATTGTATAGGTGCACTAGTTCGGCGAAGAGATGGTGATACAAGTGCAATATGGATGGTAGATATAGGTTTTTGTAATCTGAAAATATAAAAACAACAAGGTAATTAATGATAAAGTGAGCGTAAACGGTATTGCAATGATAGGAAACAAGGCCTAGGGTTCATACTTTCACTAGTGCAAGTTCTCTCATCAATAATAACATAGATAGATCATATAAGAATCCCTCAACATGCAACAAAGAGTCACTCCAGAGCCACTAATAGCGAAGAACAAACGTAGAGATTATGGTAGGGTACGAAACCACCTGAAAGTTATTCTTTCGGATCGACCTATTAAAGAGTTCGTACTAGAATAACACCTTAAGACACAAATCAACCAAAACCCTAATGTCACCTAGATACTCCATTGTCACCTCAAGTATCCGTGGGCATGATTATACGATATGCATCACACAATCTCAGATTTATCCAACCAACACAAAGTTCTTCAAAGAGTGCCCCAAAGTTTCTATCGGAGAGTCAAGAAAACTTGTGCCAACCCCTATGCATAGGTTCATGGGCGGAACCCACAAGTTGGTCACCAAAACATACATCAAGTCGCACGTGAAATCCCATTGTCACCACAGATAAGCACGGCAAGACATACATCAAGTGTTCTCAAATCAAAGACTCAATCCGATAAGATAACTTCAAAGGGGAAACTCAATTCACCAAAAGAGAGTAGAAGGGGAGAAACATTATAGGATCTAACTATAGTAGCAAAGCTCGCGATACATCAAGATCGTGCCATAGAGGGAACACGAGAGAGAGACAGATCAAACACATAGCTACTTGTACATACCCTCAGCCCCAAGGGTGAACTACTCCCTCCTCGTCATGGAGAGCGCCTGGATGATGAAGATGGCCACCGGTGATGGGTTCCCCCTCCGGCAAGGTGCCGGAATGGGCTCCCGAGAGGTTTTTGGTGGCTACAGAGGCTTGTGGCGGCGGAACTCCCGATCTATCTTGATATTCTATGTTTTTACGGTACGTAGGCTTATGTAGGCGAAAGAAGTCGGTCTGGAAGTGCTCGAGGGGTCCACGAGACAGGGGGCCGCGCCCTGTAGGGGGGGGCTATCTCCTGGGCTCCTCGAGGATCTTCTGACTTGATCTCCAAGCCTCCAGGATGATAATCTTCCAAAAAAATCACGCTGCCGAAGGTTTCATTCCGTTTGGACTCCGTTTGATATTCCTTTTCCTCGAAATACTGAAACAGGCAATAAATAAGCAATATGGCCTGGGCCTCCGGTTAATAGGTTAGTCCCAAAAGTAATATAAAAGTGTATAATAAAGCCCAATATTGCCCAAAATAGTAGATAATAGAGCATGGAGCAATCAAAAATTATAGATACGTTGGAGACGTATCACCTTGCACTTATGTTATTGGCCCATCCAAATTGAAACATTTTTCTTCATTTTTTACATTGCCTGCTCATGCGCTGGGACGAACAAAACTAGCGTGGGCCAACCTGGACGACTCAAACTAGGTGCACACTTTCCAGCCACCTGAGGCGGCCGTCCATACCAGCCCCTATGGTGGCGTCGCCCCTTTTTGCGTGTATGATTGGATAGTGAAAAATATTCCAGTGGCGCTTTTGATTTCCCCACAGAATGGTTGAATTGCTTGTTTCTATGAACTTAGTTCGCCAATAATGTGAAGGATGCCAGTCTTTTCATCCTATTGTAGATTGCTTAGATCTCGATATGCCAAAAGTAATCGCATGAAATAGACAGTAAAAGCCAGTGTGATGTGTTTGGCTACAACTAGTCTGACTACACGTCCTCATATAACATATCAAGGACACACCATCTTACCAGATTAACCATTCGACTTATCCATGCAGTGTGGGAAGAAAGAAGTATTGGGACTGCGTATCCAAGCAATTGATGCCATGGACTCCTTTGTACAACCTTGAAAGCGAAAAAGAAGTTGCAGTGTGCCTGTACAAAGAACTAGCATAAGTTCTGTTACCCGCTTCTCGGAATTTTAGTTAGCCACTTATTGCAAAATTGTTCAATTACGTTGCTTGGCTTAATTTAGTTTGCTACTGATTACATAATGGCACAGCCTGTTAATCATCTGATGAGCTACGCCTATCTATGTGTTTGATACTTAATGTTAAGAATTACCTGTTTGCCTTAACTTAAATATCTACTTGTTTGTTTAACTGCTTTGCTGCTGCAATAACTACTGTACTTTTCAGCATCCAATTGAAACTCTTTAATTCCTTGTTTGTTTAACTGGTTTGCTGTTATAACTTCATGATTGAGATGTTTTGCTAACTTCAACTTTTCTGAATCCAATCGGAACTTTAATGGAAAAACAGGTTAGCCCAAGATCAAAGAGCGAGGTCCCCATGGACATTGCATCATCCCACAACAGTGGCACCGGCCCAATCGATGCTCTAGAGGCTAAACTATTGGTAGAAAGAAAAACTGTTTCTGCACTTAGAGATGAAGTTGACATGTTGAGGAAGCAAACAGTACAATCACAAGCAGTACTCAAGACAACCATTAAATATTTGGTGGATTTCAAAACGAAGCAAGCTGAGACTGACTAGATTGTTAAGGTCCTGAAGGAAAAAAGGAAATTAAATTCCTACTTGGTAAATCATAGGTGAAATGTTCTTTCCATCGTTGAATAACCTTTGTGTTGTCTATTCATGTAATCAATTAAACCATTTGTTTTAGAGATCATGTAATAATTGTTTTTTTGTTTTTGTTTGTAATTTTATTTGAGCACAAGTCTGTATTAATTGATAAGACTACGAGACATTTCATTTGGATTGTTGTGCAGGACCTACAAATATGCCAATCGGGTTGAATGTGCATTCAGCAATAGTAGTAGTATAGATGGACCATAAGTAGCACGCATCGGAAAGGGCCAAGATCTTTGGCTAAAAAAGGATGCTGTTGTAGCCAAAAAAAAGTACAGCGGCGTGGCTTATGTATGTTAGTTGATATTGTTGATCCATATACTCTATAAGTGTTTATATGTCTGCTAGTTCTGTACATTCTTGGTTGATTGACTCGGTATTTGAATCTTGATACATCGCTTGTGTACATATCTAAATGGGAGTACACATTATGCTGCGTGTGACATTTCAGTTGGACAGGAAGTGTTCCAAATATTCGAATTCACCTTAAACTGGATTCTATTTTCTGAATTTGAGTATCGGCATTTGTAAACCATATTCATATATGACAGTGGAATACATCTTTGTCGTCCTTCTGAAGATATATAAAAACACATAGAATGATTTATAAAGATTCATATAGGAATACAAAGTGGATTCGAATTTAGTTGCCGAGGTAGCGTGGATGCTTATTGTCCCAAAATTCGAAAGAAGCAGCAAAATGTCCACTCCCACGTCGGCTGGCCGAAGCTAAGTGTTTGGGAGATGGAAATTACTGTCTACCCATTACACGGACAATCCATCGGCCCGATTTCCACTGCTCTAAATAGGGGTAGGTTAGTAACTTCAATTAGACGTGACACGACCGCCTCTAAGCCCATTCCGACAGGGTGGGTGTCAAACATGGGCGGCAAAACACATTTTATTCAAGATCGTCCGAAAGACCTCTGTTTCTCCCTCCATTCCCCATTCATACACGGTGCGCGGCAAAACAAACTCGACTCGGCCGAAATCGATGTAGGCAAATATTTTCAATAGGGGCAGGTTTGTAACTTCACTCAGACGTGACACAACCGCCCTACACATCAGCCACTGTTCATACGCCGTGGCGCCAACCATGGGCGCCAACCACCCTCTCCTCGCCCGAAATCGCTCGAGAAAATATTGGCGAGATGCTAGATTACCGTCCTATCCCCAACCGACGAGGCGTCCAAATTTTAAGCAGGGGCTAAGTTCGTAACTTTCCCATATTTGAACGGTAGCGTCCCAAAACATGGTTCCGTACCTCCCTCCATTTTCCCATTCATACACCATCCGCGCTAGAACACCCCATCCCCACACCAGCCTCCGTCCGCCACCCCATCCATCGCCGCCGTCCTCCACCACATCCATCGCCACCGTCCTCCACCATGCCAGAGCGCCTACCAAGACCGCGTCATCCACGGCTAGAGATGGACGTTTCTCATCCACGGCGACGGACCAATAGCCTTGCATCGCGTCCTCTCGCTTCATCGGCGCCGTCGTCCTCTTTGCCGGGGCCGCTCACACGACCTTCTCTTGCACGGCAATGAGACTTATCCCCCGATGCACCCGTCTACCTTCGTATATCTGCTTCAACGCCACCGACAGCCATCGCACCCTCGATGCCTACACGGCGCCACAAGAGAGGTGGTACTTCATATCTCCTCAACTTTTTGATCTCAACCAGAAAATAGATCTTAACTTGGTTACTCTACTTTCTTTTCAGCTCTTACAATTTAGTTCTTAGTTCGAAGCAAACAATGGATGCTAAATATCATTTCTCCGGTTTGCAGCTTCAAATCTGCCATGGCACAGCCATATCTGGTTTAATTGATCATGCTTAGGGTTTAATTGATCATGTTGGTTCTGTGGTGGTTTCTTTAATAGAAATCGGAGGAAACCCTCTTACGCTAAAAAAATATGCTTAGAGTTTCCCCTTTTATGATCACTATCTGATCGAATCGTGCTTCGTGTCATAATAACACTGCTCCATCCATCAAGCTAAACAAGCTTAGATGTTCAAATACGAATCTGATATTATTAAAACAGAGTTGTTTAATTGGTCAGCTAAATGTTCCTAAATTAGTTTTGGAAATGCATGTTCGCCGCTCGGGTGTGTATCTCTACAGGGTGCCCACGGTGGGCCGGCCCACCCTGGGATTTTGGATCGTCCCAGGCCCCGATTCCCCTCTGTTCTGCTGCGCGCTTCCGATCTCTACTACTGACCGCTTTGCCTACTTGGCGACTTGCAAATCCCAGACGACATGACTCTAGGAGGAGACGCCGGACTAACAGGAGGCCAGGAGCCGCTCGCCCAACAGCGTCACCGCTGCCCGGGCACTCCGCCGTGCCTACCTTCCCAGTCCATTCAGTGCTCAGGCGTGCAGCACCCACCAAGCCAAGCCGATTTATCCTGAGATACGTCCTCAACACTCAGCAGCCACTCCTCATCACCCTTTTTCTAATTGATTCATTACTCATTAGGCAGGAGTGTCATTAGGGTTTGTTGTGTGCTCTGTGCTACCTACACTTAATGGTTCAGATGTATTTCGGTAATCTTTAGTACCTCTAAAGTTCACATAGTTTTCAAAATTCTGGCCCTCGGAACAGAAACTAGACATTTTGGATTGTTGTTCGTAGTGACATTGACCCAGATTACTACTGCAAGCGAGGTTTGTTGAAAATTTTACTTGTCTTTCTTACTCATTCGATATAATATTCAATTATTCACGTCGATTAGTTGCAAACAATAAGTGCTAAACAAACTGCTTCATTCAGATTTTGTACGGTCTCTAACTTCAGTTACAATTCTGCATACTTGGCCTAATAAGCTCACAAGTAAATGATTGATTCAGTACATCTGTGCTTGCCTTGTCATATTTGTTGTCAATATTCTTTTAGGGTGGACCACCCTGTTTCTAAATACTTGAACCGTAGACATGAGTGAATAGTATTTCTCTATGTGATCTCTTCCATCATGTGTGGGTAACGAACACTGCATTTGAATAGAAAGAAAGTGTCATTTCCAGCTTTTACATAGGTTTCGATCTTTTACATGGAATACAATCTGCCTACTTGCTTTGTGTCGCACTACCAACACTCCACCCTTGAAGCTAAACATTACGCCACTCATAATTGCTTAGTTTATTTGTTCAAATCTGAATTTCATATGATTCTAATGTTCCTACTTCAGTTTTGAAATGTGTGCCTGCTGTTATAGAGACATAAGGGGTTTGTATTTACGTGTGTGATGCAATTGACACGGTTGGGGAGGTGAACTTTGCATATGCAGGGGTTTATAGGGAGACACTCTCCAAGTTGAATCCATAATGCATTCCATAGATAATCTGACTAGTTTTTATGTTTTCATGAATCTCAGATTGAACAGCATCATAATGATTATGAGCTTGCGGCATGAAAAGAATAAAGCGAACAATGCCATGGCTGTCAAACTTGGCATTAAGGGACTGAAATCAAGTCTGGATGCAATGCAATGCAAATGCTCTCCACCTCTGATTCATGCTCGAGAATATGATCCTAACGGTGATTACGAGCTAGAGGGAGACCTAAGTCAAAGTAGCTCCCTAGTGGAGGAGTCAGAGGAAGATGCCCTATCTTATTCACCCATCAAGGTACTTACTCTAACTTTCCAAGGTTACATTGCTCGCACATATCTTGCAACTGATGCTTTGCATTGCTTCTACTTTGTTGAACTGCCATTAGCTTAGTTTACACATCGTGTATGTGAATACTCCCTGCCTATCCATTTACAGTACATTTTCCATATGTCATCATAGAATATTTATCCTTTCAATTGATGTTCTTGTGTATCGGACGTTCAAAAGGAACAAAGCGATTGCTGATCGTGGAGGAGCACAAGCAAAGTATTTGGAAAAGGTAGTGGCACCTGATAAATAAAATAGCCCATTAGGTGTAGTTGCAATATCACCTGACCCACAAAATACCCCAACTCTAGCAGACTCTAGCCCTACTACACTGGTCATTTCTGATGCCCCAACTCAGCAAACCCCAACTGCAGCAAACAGTATGATTATGCCAGTTGACATAGCACCAGCTGTACGACGCAAAACCCCCATTCCAGCAAAGATTACACCAAATTCAGTTGCCAAATCCCTTCGAACCAGAGAGAGCCCCAATTGCGGCAAATAGGACCCCTGTTCCATTTCTTCCCAGTTTAGAAGACGAAGCTTATGTTGTTGTTAGGAACTTTGTGCGCATCTTTCCTTCATGGAAATATTATACCGCAGACACAGAACAATTTCCAGTCTTCCTCCGCAACTTATGCGTAAGTAATTTACTAATGTTATTCATGGTCATTACTACATATGTTTCTGCTGACAGAAGACACAAGATTTCATTCTTTTAAATAGGCGAGGAGCAAACTGGATTGTGATGACAAGCAAGAGTTGGTTGCGCTTTTCAAGCACTCGTTGATGAAGTATCGTTCCTACCTGAGGCAAGCGCGCCGATGGAAAGCCTACGAACGAAATTTCTGTAAAGTCTCCGGTGCTACATTTATCCGACGGTGACTGGAATAATCTTGTTACACATTGGTCTCGGCTGCAGCGTAAGGTATTGTCTATGATATCACATCACAATTTAACTATATTTCTGCATTTGCCTTAATGTCTCACTTGTACGAAAACTGTTAGCAGAAGAACATTCATTCTCAAGGGACCACAGAATCTCGCAACTATACTGCACACTGCATTGCTCTTGTGAGTACCTCTTGCCCTGTATGACCATACTTACTTTCGTAGCTGTTTCATTATGTAGCATCACTGCACATGTTAGCCTCGTAATCGTCCATTTGGTGGACATTACAATATCCGTATGGACTCTTACACAAATTTAGAATCAACCCAATGCTTTTGAAGAGGTTTAACAGTGCACTCCTCTTGTAAGGACTGAACGTGGTCTATCACTATACTTACATTAACAGCTACTCCCTCCGTCCCATAATATAAGAACGTTTTGTACAGTACACCAGTGTTCAAAACACTCTTGTATTATGGGAAGAGGTATTGGTTCATTTTGTAGCATTCTGCATCTTATCTCCCTTGCCCACCATTTACTAAAAAATATCAGATCTATATTTAATCTTAACAACAAGTAGAATACACAGACAATGCCAGTGCAGGAGTGTAGCCCATTGCTCTTGTTAGTACATTTTGTCCTATAACGCTTGTACTTCCATGGATTGGTAGTTGATTATGTAGCATCAATCTGCATCTTATCTTCACTATCCTCTATCCCTTCCAGTATTATCATATCTATAATTACTCTCTACAAAATGTAGAGTACAGGCAATGCTTATGAAGAAGATTCTATGCTCAAATTCTTGAGTTATCCTTCCCTTGACATGGAGAAGGGCATTATAAAGCCGGTGTTAACTGTTAATGCAAGTCAGTCCTTCTAAAGCCTTTATCCTCAACTGTTGTTTAATTTGCTCATACTCACTATCGTTTACTGTTGTTTAGTTTGATGTTTCTACCAAAATGCATGTTCGTAAGAACCGTTACTTCTAAGTTTTACTTGTAAAACCAAATTTCTTATTCATACCATGCACATTACTTAATACTCCCTATATGTATGCTTGGTTTTGTGGATCTATAATCCAGTGTGTGGTGAAGCAGCCCACGTTTGCACCTTGTCATCTCCTGTTTTATCTTACTGATGTGGCTGATGATATGAACAACATGCCATGCACATTATCCAAAATAGATACAATGATTTTCTTTGCCCTTCATCTATGTTGTTTATCTTGACATGGTAATCCAGTAGTGTGGTGAAGCTCCCCGCATTATGAACAATGCCAAATTATGCTATTGATATTCTGAACTTACTCTTTATTTTCTAATTTGAAATTGGATAGAATTGATGAGCAGTTATAATCTTTGTTTATACACGCAAAACCTATCATCTCTCTGCTTTGTTTCAGGGTGATATGCACGATGGCATGCACAAGTCTCTTGAAGGCTGTGAGACAAACCCAACATATATTGCAGCAAAGAAGGCAAAACATCTTGAAGATAGCGAGACAACCCCAAAGTCTTGTCTTGATGCAGTGTTCAAGTTACTTGAGACTAACAGTCATACACGCTCACAAAATTCGTTGTCTGAATCAGTTCGACTTCTTCAGTCCCAAGTTCTAGCAGAAAGGCATTCTGCAACTCAACTTCGACTTGAAGTCCTATCTGTATGAAAGATTGCAGAGAACACTAATGAGAACATCATCGCTAAACAGCTACACCTGGAAGCTATGACCGACATGCTAGGCCGGTCTCAGAGCCTTGCTTTCGGCTTCATAGCAGATTCCCCATAAGGCTAACCTTTCTTGAACTGTCTTGGAAGTGGTCTCGGTTCGGTATTATTTTATTACGCTGCAATGGTGCCCGATTTTTGTAATCTGCTTCTTCGTTGCGCTTTATGATCCTTTGGTGGCGAACTTGATGCCAGTGGATGTAATATACCTTAAATCCTTTATTATGCAGTGTAGGTTTATTCTTAGTTACTATGCCGTAATTTCTTTCTTATGTCTGAGTAGGTTTGTTCTTAATTCCTACTAGTTACTGCCATCATTTGCTATCTGAAAAAAAATCAGATGTAGTCGATCGGGCGAAACATTCGACTCTAACGGGCCAGGTTTTAGCGGGCCACAATTGGGCGGCTGCGTCTTTCTTGGGCCCGAATGATTGGGGCCTTCACACATTCTGCGCCAGCCCAAACTTACACCGCCTATATTTTAGTTGGGCCTTTTGTCGACCAACGCTTAGTTTGGCCTGTAGAGTTGGGCCATGAACAGTGAATATTGTCTCGGCACATTACGGTGAGATGAAACCATGGGCCTTTAGCAGGCCAAAATGCATGTTGGGCCTCAATTTTCACTAGTCGTTGACGGGCCTTGAGTAGGCCGAAATGTAGACCGGGCCGTTATGGGCCCAGTTAGCTCACGGGCCGTTACCAGGCCGAAACATATCTCGGGCCTTAGTTGGCCCACTGATATCATGGGCCTTTAAGAGGCCGAAAGCTTAGTACAGGCATCAACGGGCCGAATTACGCGATAGGCCTTTAACAGGCCCAAAGTCACGTTGGGCTTAACTGTTGCCACCTTTAGCATGGGCGTTAGTGGGCCCGATGTCCCGTCGGACCATATATGGCCCATGGGCAGCATGGGCCATTCCCAGGCCGAAAGTCACACCGGGCTGAAATGGGCCCATGTCTACATCAGGCCTCTAACAGGCCGAAAGTCACTGGGCTATAGTTGGGTCCGAATATTCATCGAACAATTAACGGGCCGGATCTGGCTTCAGGCCGCAAATGGGCCCAAATATTGGGCGAACAATTAACGGGCCAGATCTGGCTTCAGGCCGTAAATGGGCCCAAATATTGGGCGAACAATCAACGGGTTAGATCTGGTTTCAGGCCGTAAATGGGCCTTTATTAAGCAGGCCGTTATTGGGCTGGCCCACTAGTAAATGATTAAGTTCTACGAGCCTTTGACTGGGCCGGCCTTTTTAACCTATATGGGCCTCTGTTGGGCCCAGCCATGTGTCGACGTACCATAGGCATCTCTCTTCCAATGGACGGGCGATATCTGGCCCACTAACGAGCTGACAGGTGTTCCCTTCGGTCAATCAGAATCTTACACGTGGAAATTTCCCATTGGTCGGGGGCTATTAACGGGTTATCGGATCCAAAATCTGACCTGAAAGCTTAACGGCGTTCCGTTACGGTGGATGCCACGTGTTGGTCACCCTTGACGAAAGCACTTCTGTGACGTGTGATTTATCGTCATGGAAGTGGACACTTCCGTGATGATAATTTTGGTAATGTCATGGAACACTTCTACGACAGACGGTATGACTATCTTGATTCTGTCATAAATTTGTCATGGATGTACATGCATGACAAAAAACGCGACCTACTGTGACAAACACGTATCATCACGGAAGTGTATTTTTTTGTAGTGATTAGTTGAGTTGATGAAGGTGCGACGCGTATTTACTGTGAGGGCGTCGAGCTCCGCCAATTTCGACGGCCCGACATTCAAGCCAGAGACGGAGCTAGGGCTTCTGTGAGAGGTGGGTGCAGGAGCAGGTGCTGGAGGAGGTGCGGGTGCGGTTGCCATACTAGGTACGGGTATGGGTGCGGTGTTCATTGAGTTACTCCCGGTGAAGCTGGGCATGGGAAAATCACTTCGTGGCGCATTTGGATTTTGTTGCACCCATGTGAAAGTTAGAATCAAACTTGTAAAGGCAGCCACCATATCATCTCTACAGGCAGCGATTATCTCCGCTTTGGTCTCAGCTTTTGCTTTCTCCATCGCCCGCGCCTCCTTCTCGTCAATAGTCACTTAACTGAACTTCTTTCTCTGTCTTTTGGCCTCGGGGTCCTTGTTATAATAGTACTTCCACGTGGCGCCATCCCTGGCGTCGTGCACACGTACATATTGCGGCCACTGACTGGGCGGGTGTCCCATCATTATGTTCATGGCCCAATTGAAAGGAGTGTCCCACTTGTACTTCACCGACGATTGAGTCGATGGAGTCGACGAGTCGCTTTCGGCCGTAAGCTTGTGTTGCTCTCTCTGCAAAATGGACCGTGAATCATTTATGAATGCGACTAGAATGTAGTAGACTTCATTGATTAGAAGCTAATATGTAAGGTGGTAAAAGGATAATTACCAGTAATCTCATGAATTTCCTAGGCGGCCCTTCGGTGAAAAAAAATCTTTTTTTTGGGGGTCCCAAGAGAATCGGGCCCTGATGAAGTCGTGCTCCTGCTGGTCGGTGAACTCAGCCAATGGGTATGGGATCCCCTGACGTTCACGTTATGCGTCCTCCTTAGCCCACACGGGCCTCTTTCCCGTGTAACCACGACTTCCAAGGTGGTGGTTCCCCATGTTCTTTGCCTGCGGCTGTTTGCCTCTCTCTGACCTGGCCTAGGGAGCTTCTTCCTTGCAAGTCTCTTTGAACTTTTCAAAGTCCTCTATCGTAATTTTCGGATAGTCTGCAACAATCTCGGCGTAGGTTTCATAGTCTACTTCAATCGCCTTTTTCACCCTAGTTTTCCAAGCGCTCAATGCGTTGCTGAACTTCCCTAGGGCTTTGTTGTAGATTTTTTTCATGGCATCATCATCCCATGGGTCGACATCGTCATTCCGACCAAGGAACAGTAATCTTGTGTCCAACCTAGTTAGGAGCAGCTTCTTCAAATTTTCATTCTTCTGTATTTTCGTGGTGTTGATTTTAGTTGTATCCTGTAGGATGCATGCTAGTTGGTTGCCGTAACACGCTGCCACTTCCCGTGGCTCAATTGGCTCGAACTCGCCAGGGTGCACCGCCGTGACCACCAGTCTTCTGGTTCCTAGCTCATTTGGGCGTCGTGTCCTCCTTTCCTTTTTACCCTCACTGGCTTGGGAGGTCCCACCTTCCGTGCTATAGTTAGGAACATCATCAGCGCCAGTCTCAGTGTCGGTGTCGTTGGTGGCATCAGTGTCGGCGCCGGCGCCACCACCGTCATCATCCGTCATGACAAGGGGGTCCTGACACCCAGATTTCTGTCTCTCCTGATCCGCCAGAAAGTCGAGGTTGGCGTGTGCTCGACCTAATTGGGACTGAGAACCTCCGGCCTCATCGGTGTCGGTCATGTTTCCTAGGGTTCAATGTCGTAGTCGTTTAATTATCGAGCTTTATAGAATAAAGTGAATAATGAAAAAAGTGACCTTTGTTTTGCCGGAAATATCGTTTCATTCCCGCCGCGACAAATCTCGAGCACTCGATATGTCCAACTTTCTAGTACAAGTCATGCCGAAATTCACGGAAAATTTCGGCATGACCTTTGCTAGAAAGTGCACCTATAGAGCGCCTGAAATTTGCCGGAATGGAAATGAATCAACATTTCCGGAAAACATAGGTCACTCGCAATTAGGAAATGAATCAACAACCAAAGTCCGGTAGAACTACAGCAGCACAACAATATAGGATGCTCACTATAGCAGCACAACAACCACATGCACATGTACTCTCCTCTAGCATCTGCATGGACAAAGCTCTATATAGTGTGGGTTTTGGGATGCTCACTATCTACCTGTCGAGGATGAGGGTGTGGTGTCGATGATCTTCGAGCGGCGTCGTCGAGCGACACGTTGGTGATCTACCTGTGCGTCAAGCATTCACAAGATAAATTATTGTAGACACGCAAGATAAATTATTGTAGACACACAAGATCAATTGTGGACCTAGAATCTACCTAATAAAATGTTCATTTTCGTTTTATTTACTCCATCAAAAAACTAAACACTCATTTCATTTACTCTAGCAGCAAAATCCAAAACAAGCATATATATTAAGAGCATTCTAACAATACGCATTTTAACAACAAGCATTTGAACAACATGCATTTTAACAGCAAGCATTTGAACACTCTAACAATAGGCATTTTAACAGCAAATGACCACTCTAACAACACACATTTGAACACTCTAACAATAGACATTTTAACACTCTAACAACATGCATTTTAACAGCATTCTAACATGCATTTCAACATTTGGACAGCAAGCATTTGAACAAAACAAGCATATGAAAAGGGAGGGAAGAGGGGGTGGCATACCTCGGCCGGGGTTGGGATCAGGGTCAGGGTCGCTGGGGCAGAAGGGCCGGGTGCACCTAGGTCGGGGTTGTCGGGGCAGAGGGGCTAGGGTCCTTCTCCTCCTCGTCGATCTGCAGAGAGACCAAATTTGGTCAGAGAGAGAGAGAGAGAAAGCAGGGGCAGCACGGGGGGAGGTCCGGGCCAGTGGTGCACCTAGGGCAGGTGGCAGCACGGGGGGAGGGAGCGTTGGGTGACCAGTGGCTGCTGTCGAGGTCGGGTGCGGCACGCATCGACGACGGCATGGACAGGTGCGGGCATCGGCGGTGGCATGGGCGGGTGCGGCCGTCGGCGGTGGCGAGCTCAGAGAAAGGGGATCGAGCGAGAGAGTGAGAGAGAGGAAAGAGATATGACCTAGCGGACGTGCTGTAGGCAAATTAGCTATAGCGCATGCTGGCAAAACGCGCTATAGCTAAATTAGCTATAGCACTACCTTAGCCAAAAAGTGCTACTGCTAACTTTTTTTTCTTTTTTTCTTTTTCTTTTTCTTTTCCTTAGCTATAGCGCTGCCCAAGCCAAAACGCGCTACTGCTATTTTTTTTCTTTTTTTCTTTTTATTTTTCATATTCCACAAACCTCTTTCCTTTTTCTTTTTATTTTTATTTTTCTTTTACTTTTTCATATTCCACAAACTTTCTTCCTTTATATTTTATTTTTATTATTCTTTTTCTTTTACTTTTTCTTTTTCTTTTTCATATTCCACAAACTTCCTTCCTTTTTCTTTTTATTTTTTTTCCTTTCATTTTCCACAACTTATTAGTTCCTTTTTCTTTTTCTTTCATTTCATTTTGCAAAACCTCCTTTCTTTTTCTTTTTCTTTTTCTTTTTCTTTTTTTTCATTTGCACTTTACTTTTTCTTATCTTTCTTTTGCACTTTCCTTTAATTTGGTCTGTCGTTGGAGCAATTCCACTGTTACCCTCCGGATAATAATTAGTATGTTATATATTACATGATTTGACCGCTAACATCGATATACAAAATAGACACACACAAAATTTGTGGATTAGTTTGTCAGCTTGGGCGACAACGACGCTTTAGACTGATCTTCTTCCCTCTTTTGTTCGTTGTCGAATAATTGAGCCCATGGTCGTGACTTTTCCTTCTCTAGGGATTACGATCTTTCGTAGGTAATGTAGTCTTCATTCTTCTTTTGACGTATGTTTCATCGTCATCAGCATCATCTTCCCTCATCGGATCACCGTACTGGTCGCAATCTTCCTCGTTGGCGACTCCATCCATTCCAACGATGCTCCTTTTGCTTCTCCTCATTATAACACGGCTGGGATTGATCGGATCAGTTATAAAGAAACATTGTGTGACGTGTTTAGCGTGTACCCATGGCTCATTTTTGGTGATGGCGTTGACGGTACCACTATCGGAGTCGGGTATACACATGGTAGTGAAATGTCGGTTTTCTCCTGGTACATTCTTAGCCCATCTGACACGGAGCATAGTCGCGCTATGCAATCCAGAGTAGTTAAGCTCCCATATCTCTTCGACCCTTCCGTAATATATTTCAATTACATTCCCGGTCATGGCTTCCATCGTCACCCCTGAGTTTTGGTCATCACTGTTTATATCTTTCTCCTCCGTGTAGAACGTGTATCAGTTGATATCGTATGCTTGATAAGTCGCGAGGTTGGTCGAGGGGCCATGTGCTAAGGCGTATATGAGCGTTCTGTTCGGACAACCCTCTTCCGGGGGATTAGCCAGAACTAGCTCTTTGAACCAATGCAAGAAAGTGGAGTTGTGCTCTCTAATAACTTCAGCGTCCGTCCTGTGCACCCCACGGTCACAGTACTTCTTTGCGATGGTCTCTTTGTGCAGTGTCATGAAATCTTCTAGCACATCTAGGTGTTTTAGCACTACTAAGTTTGCGCTGTCAAGGTCGTTTTGTCGGCCCGAGCGTAACACATTCACATCCCTATGACCGTTGGTGTTACCTTCGCCTTCGAGCCTTCCATAGTGCTTGTTGACGGGCAAACCAACAACAGGGTCTCTGGTGCCTACTAGATAACTCTCACAGAAAGAGATGCACTCTTTTGTTAGATATCATGGGAGATGCACTCTTTGGTTAGATATCTGGACGGGACATGTTATGAACGAATCCTTTGATGACGCCATTCATCCTCTCGAATGGTATCATGCTGCGCAGGAATGTCGGCCCTAGGTCGATGATGTCGTCCACGATGTGGACACATAGATGCACCATGACATCAAAGAACACGAGCGGGAAGTACATCTCTAGCTCATTCAGTATGACAACGATCTCTTCCTGTAGCCTATGGAGTTGCTTCACACTGATCGACTTTTCGAGAGATAGCATCAAAAGTGGCATAGGTCGATGGCGTCTCACGCACATGTGTGTCCATAATCCCTCTAAGTGCAACCGGGAGTAACTGCGTCATCATCACATGACAGTCGTGAGACTTCATCCCACTGAACCTTTTTTCTTAGTGTCTAGATATCTGCTTATGTTCCCACAGTATGTAGAACTAACTTTGATACCGGCAAGACACTTGAACAATTGATCGACCTCCTTCGGATCTAAGGTGAAGCAAGAGGGGGGGCAATATTGTTCTTCCTTCTTGTTTACTTTTTTGCCCCTATCTTCCGTCTCCGTCTCCTCTAACGACCTTTTACCGATCATTTGGAGATCTTTCCTGATATTCAAAAATTCCAAGTCTTTTCTTGCCTTCGGCCCATCCTTGGTCCTCTCTGGCATGTTCTACAATGTTCCAAGCAAACTCTCAAGGATGTTTTTTGTGATATGCATTTGATCAAGGCTATAAGGCATGTCGAGTTTGGGCCAGTATTCCAAGTCCCAGAAAACAGATCTCGTCTTCCATACCTTCAGCAGGTGCTCCGGCGCCTTTTTCTTCATCTTTCCCGATGAGGGGCACTCTTCCCAGTTCTTCAATAACTTATATATTTCTGCACCGCTACGCTTACGTGGAGGACCTCGATGCTCAGAATTACTATTGAATAGATCTACACGCTTTCTCCACGGGTCATCCTTCTCGAGCCATCTTCGATGCCCCATGTAAACGATTTTCGAAGACCCGCCATCATTCGATAGCTGCAGAGAAGTTGTATCATCCATGCACCTCGTGCATCCGCAATATCCGTGGCACACATGGCCGGAGAGATAGCCGTAACCGAGATAGTCCTGCACCATCGTGATCAGCGCGGCTCTCATGTAGAAATACTCTTCTTTGCTTGCATCCCATGTCTTGGCCGGCGTTGTCCATAAGTTATGTACCTCCTCTTTCAGTAACCCGAGATACAAACTTATATCATTTCCCGGTTGTCTCGGCCCTTGAATAAGCATAACCATGTGTATGTATTTTTCCTTCATACACGACCAGGGGGGAGGTTGTACATCCATACAAACATGGGCCATGTGCTATGATTGGTGTTCTGGTTGCCAAATGGATTCATGCCATCACTACTAGCGCCAAGCACGTTGTTCCTTGGATCATTTGAGAAAAAATAAAATTCAGCATTTAATGCTCTCCACTGGCTAGCATCTGCGAGGTGTCTCAGCTTCGGCTCATCTCCGTCATCTGGATTCACCCTATCTGTGTGCCAGCGCATAAGCTTTGCTTCCTTGTGATCTACGAAATACCGCTGTAGATGTGGAGTGATCGGAAAGTAACATACAACTTTTTGTGGAGCTTTCTTTCCGGCCTTTTTATATCGTGAAGCATTGCACTTTGGACAGATGGTTTTTTCCACGTGCTCATTCCGATATATGATGCAATCATTGATGCATGTGTGATATCTAATGTGTGGCAGATCAACAGGGCACATGATTTTCTTTGCCTCCTCGACACTAGTTGGACACAGGCTTCCCGCGGGAAGGATCTTCTTTAGATACTTCAGAAGCTCATCCAGGCTTGTATCTGTCCATTTGTTTTTCGCCTTCGTCTTTAGAAGTTCTAGTGTGGAACTCAAGCGGGTCACCTCGGGATTGCAACCATCATACAAAGGAGTCATCGGGTCTACCTCAAGTTGCACCAGTTTCGCCTCCTCTCTAGAAGCAGCTCTATCGCTAGTCGTCTTCTTGCGAAGCAGGTCTCGAACATGCGAGTCCCGCATGGCTGGACTTAGTAGCGACGAATACGGCGGCGTGTCCGCGTCATCTCCGCCTTGAAATGCCTCTTCGCCATCGATATTTCTGAAGCCGTCTTCCTCTTCGAGCACATTATCGTCCATCTCATCGTCTGGTGGCCCCATGCTATTATTTCCTGCCCCGTCGACATCCTCATCATCATCATCATCTTCACTTATCCACCGAGTATGGCCATGCATGAAACCATGCATGAGCAGGTGCGCCTTGAATGTGCCACCCTCAAAGGGGTCGAGCCTGACTATTCATTTGCATTTTCGACGCAGACATAAAATGTCCTTCAGTCTTTTTTCATACATGTCGTCCACAGTGGATTGCCAATATCTCTCCACCATCCTTCCTTTAACCTTCATGATCACCTGCGCGCGGATCAAATATTATAACCACGTATATATGCATGCATGGATCAAATTCATACAAAAATTCGGCATGACCTTCCCTAAACAAAGGACATATGAGTTTGCCCGAAATTCGCCGAAACGGAATTGAATCGACATTTCGGCAAAACATAGGAAACTCATGTCACCCACATTATTTTATCAAATACACAATGTAGGCAACTCAAATTATGCCACACACAATTCAGTATATTCTCATATCGCCTATATTGTATATATATATAGTTTCGGTCCTTATCCACACAAAAACATTTTTATCTCACCTATGTGTCGAGAGGGATATCGAGCACCTTTCTTCTTAATTACCTAGTAGCTCTAGATATATATATATATATATAGCTCTAACTAGCTAGCTAGCTCCCTAGGGAGAGAGAGAGCTAGTGAGAGAGTGGGATTAGATGGAGAGAGGAGAAGAGGGAAGGCATTAATGGAAGGGGGTGGTGGAGGGCAAAAAAGAGGGGAGGGAGGGCATTAATGGAGGAGGTGGTGGTGGAGGGAAAAGAAAGCGGGGGGTGGTGATGGGAGGGCTCTAATGGTGGGGTGTGTTGGAGGGGCAAAGAAGATGGGGGTGGTGGAAGGGCAAAGAAGAGAAGAAGGGAGGGCTCTAATGAAGGGGTGCTGGAGGGGGAGCATTACAACAAGCAAGGTGCAAGGAAAGGGGGAGAAAGGAAGGAGGAGAGGAAGAAGAAAGGGGAGGAAGGAGGGGAAAGGTGGTAGGTGGATGGCGACCATAGCAGTAGCGCGGGGAGCCAAAACACGCTACTGCTATGGCAGCTTGCAAAATATCTACGGCTAGTGTTGCACTACCTATAGCGCGGTCTAGAAAAACACGTTACTGGTAAAATGTTATACATAGAAATATTAGCAGTAGCGCATTTATCTAAACAGGCGCTATAGATCCAAAACTAAAAGTAGCGCCGGTTGGACGATCAGTGCTGCTAATATATATTGGCCAAGGGGTGTGGTGTGTTACACTTAGCAGTAGCGTGGGGCTAGGTAACAAGCGCTGCTGCTAACTCATACCAGTAGCGCTCTTTCTACCGAGCGCTACTACTAACTACTAGTAGCGTGGGGTCATAAACAAACGCTACTGGTAAAATTCTATGTATAAGCATTTTCCTAGTAGTGTACTCCAAAAAGATATAAGTGAAGATCAAGCAAGTAGTTATGTAAATGGGTAGCTATTTGAAGACTCTCTCTTATTTAAAAGTTTCAGATCTAAGTATTTTATTAAAACAGCAAGTAAAACAAAATAGAATGACAATCCAAGGATAGCACACATCATGTGAAGAAGCAAAAACTTAGGCTCAACCGATACTAAACGATAATTGTTGAAGTAGAAAGGTGGGATGCCTATCGGGGCATCCCCAAGCTTAGATGCTTGAGACTTCTCTAAATATTATATTGGGGTGCCTTGGGCATCCCCAAGGTTGACCTTTTGTGTCTCCTTAATTCCACTCATATCACGGTTTTCCTAAATCTCAAAAACTTCACCACAGAAAACTCAACAAGAACTCGTGAGATAAGTTAGTATAAACCTATGCAATACTTTATCATTATCTATAGTAGAAATCACTAAAATTATTATCCAACATTTCATACTAAATGCCTCTGCATATTTAATACTCCTATCCTCAAATAGAATCATTAAATAAGAAAACATATGCAAACAATGCAACCATAACAGCAATCTGCCAAAATAGTACAATTTGCAAAGAATGCAAGAGTATCAATACTTCCTTAACTCCAAAAATTATGAAAATTTAACACATTGTAGAAAAATTTTGAGAGTTTATTGTGCAAAACGTTTCAACATTTTATCACATTCTGACTTTTCTAGGGGATTTTTGCAACAGCGATAAACTTTTTGTTTTGAAACAGCAACATGTAGACTTGCAAAATAAGCATGATAAAGGCTATCCTTGACATCATTGAAATAAATGATGCAAAACATTATTCTAAATATAAGAAAGCAAATCCTAACAAAATAAATTGACGCTCCAAGCAAAACTCATATCATGTGGCGAATGAAAATGCAGCTCCAAGTGAGGTTACCGATAATGTTGAAGACGAAAGAGGTTCCGGGGCATCCCCAAGCTTAGTTGCTTGGATCTTCCTTGGATATTAACTTGGGGTGCCTTGGTAATCCCCAAGCTTAGGGTCTTCTCACTCCTTATTCTCCTCATATCCACATCTCACCCAAAACTTGAAAACTTCAATCACACAAAACATAACGGAACTTCATGAGATCGGTTAGTATGATAAAGAGCAAACCATTTCACTTTGGTACTGTCAAAAACGAGATTCATAATTGTTTCCACACAATTCCTAATGTATCCTATCATTTCCACAATTTATATTGAGCAATATAAGCCATAGAAACAAGAAAACAAGCAAACTATGCATTGAAAACAGAATCTGCCAAAAACAGAACAGTCTGTAGTAATCTATACTCCAACCATACTTCTGCTACTCCAAAAATTCTGAAAAATTAGGACAGCGTAGAGAATTTGATATATATCACTTGTAAAAAATTCATATCAAAAGCACGTTCCAGTGAATTTTAGAAATTCCTGGATTGGGCGCAAAAGTTTCTGTTTTTGCACAGAATCAAGTCAACAATCATCCACACTATCCCAAAGGCTTTACTTGGCACTTTATTGAAACAAAAGCTATAAAACATGATTCCTATAGTAGCCTAATCATGTGAACACATAAAAACAGTAGGTAAAAGTGTTGGGTTGTCTCCCAACAAGCGCTTTTCTTTAATGCATTTTAGCTAGGCATGATAATTTCAATGATGCTCACATAAAAGATAAGAATTGAAACATAACAAGAGCATCATGAATCACATGTCAAGCACATTGAAGTCTAACCCACTTCCTATGCATAGATATTTTGTGAGCAAACAATTTATGGGAACAAGAGTCAACTAGCATAGGAAGGCAAAACAAGCGAAACTTCAAGATTTTCAACACATAGAGAGGAAACTTGATATTATTGCAATACCTACAAGCAAATGTCCCTCTCTCGTAATAATTTTCAGTAGCATCAGGAATGAATTCAACAATATAGATATCACATAAATCATAATTTTCATGGTCCACAAGCATAGAAATTTTCTTACTCTCCACATAGGCAAATTTATTCTCATTCATTGTAGTGGGAGCAAACTCAACAAAATAACTATCATGGGAGTGAAAATTAAAATCATGATGACAAGTGCCATAGTTATCATTATTCTTTATAGCATAGATGTCATCACCATAATAATCATAGATAGCAACTTTGTTATCATAGATAGCAACTTTGGATTCAGCACTAAATAAAGTCATGACATCTCCGAATCCACTTTCATCATTATAATCATCATAAATAGGAGGCATGCAATCATTAGAACAAATTTGCACATCAGATCTTGGGGGACTAAAAATCTTCATCAAACATAGCATCCCCAAGCTTATGGCTTTGCATATCATTAACATCATGGATATTCAAAGAATTCATACTAACAACATTGCAATCATGCTCATCATTTATACCAAACATTCTATTGAATTATTCTTCTATCAATTGAGCACAATTTTCCTTTGCATCATTTTCACGAAATACATTATAAAGATGAATAATATAATGCAACCTCAATTCCATTTTTTGTAGTTTTATCTTACAAACCAAACTAGTGATAAAACAAGAAACTAAAAGATTCAATTGCAAGATCTAAAGATATACCTTCAAGCACTCACCTCCCCTGCAACTAGCAATTTTCCCTCAAATGGATGACCTAAGGTTTATCAATCAGTGGGAGGTGTAGGATGAAGATGGTCTCTCTCAAATGACCCTGCAACCAAATACAAGAATCTCTTGTGTCCCCAACACACCTAATACAATGGCAAATTGTATAGGTTCACTAGTTCAGCGGATAGATGATGATAAAAGTGTAATATGGATGGTAGAAATATATTTTTATAATCTGAATAAATAAAAACAGCCATGTAGCAAATAGTAAACGGGCAAAAAAAAACGGTTTTGCAATGCTTGAAAATGAGACCTAGGGTCCGTACTTTCGCTAGTGCAATCTCTCAACGGTGCTAATATAATTGGATCATATAACTGCCCCTCAAAGTGCGATGAAGAATCACTCCAAAGTTCCTATCTAGCGAAGAACATAAGAAGAAATTATCCAAAGTTCCAACTATATTAGTACCTCAAATCTATTCTTTCCGATCAATCTATCCTAGAGTTCATATTAAAATAACACCAAGCTATTCTTTCCGATCAATCTAACCAAGAGTTAGTACTAAAATAACACTATATGATACACATCTACCAACTCTAATGTCACCTAGATACTCCAATGTCACCGCGAGTATCCGTGAGTTGATTATACGATATGCATCAAACAATTTCAGATTCATAATACTCAATCCAACACAAAGAACCTCAAAGAGTGCCACAAGATTTCTACCGGAGAAACAAAGACAAGAACGTGCATCAACCCCTATGCATAGATTACCCCAATGTCACCTCGGGAATCCGCGAGTTGAGTGCCAAAACATACATCAACTGAATCAATATGATACCCCATTGTCACCACGGGTATTCATGTCAATACATACATCAAGTGTTCTCAAATCCATAAAAGTACTCAATCCGATAAAACGAAATATCAAAGGGAAAACACAATTCAGCACAAGATAGAGAGGGGAAAACACCATATGATCCGACTATATTAACAAAGCCCGCGGTACATCAAGATCGTGACATCTCAAGAACATGAGAGAGAGAGAGATTAAACACATAGCTATTGGTACAAACCCTCACCCCCGAAGGTGGACTACTCGCTCCTCATCGTGGTGGCCGCCGGGATGATGAAGATGGCCACCGGTGATGATTTCCCCCTCCGCAGGGTGCTGGAAAGGATCTAGATTGGTTTCTCGTGGCTACAGAGCCTTGAGGCGGTGGAACTTCTGATCTAGGTTAGCCTCGAGGGTTTTTGGAATATTTGGGAATTTATAGGCGAAGAAGGGGTGCGGGAGGCCACCGAGGTGGGCACAACTCAACTAGGCGCGCCTGGGCCCCCAGGCGTGCCATGGTGGGTTGTGCCCCCCTTGTTGCACCCCCTGGGTGCTGCTGCTCTAGCCCTTTGGATGTCTTTTGGTCCATAAAAAACACACAAAAAGTTTCGCGGTGTTTGGACTCCGTTTGATATTGATTTCCTGCGATGTGAAAAACAAGCAAAACACAACAACTGGCACTAGGCACTGGGTCAATAGGCTAGTCCCAAAACATGATATGAAGTTGCTATAAAATGATTGTAAAACATCCAAGAATGATAGTATAACAGCATGAATACTTCATAAATTGTAGATACGTTGGAGACGTATCACTAACCTATTGACATAGTGCCTAGTGCTAGTTGTTGTTTTCGGTTGTTTTTTTACGTTGCAGAATATCAATATCAAACGAAGTCCAAATGCCACAAAACTTTGTGGAGATTTTTTTCTGGACAGAAGACACACAGGGAGGGAAAGGAGCACACAGGAGGAGGCCCGTGGGGCCCACTAGGCACCATGGCGCGCAAGGGTCCCAGGCGCGCCCTGGTGGGTAGTGGAGCCCATGGAAGCTTCCTGACCGACTTCCACCTCTATAAATACTCAAAAATCCCAAAAACCATAGGGCAATCGATGAAACACTTTTCCAGCCGCCGCAAGTTCCAGAACAATGAGATCCAATCTAGAGGCCTTTTCCGGCATTCTGCCAGAGGGGGCAACGATCACGGAGGGGTTCTTCATCATCCTTGTTGCCCCTCCGATGATGCGTGAGTAGTTTACCATGGACCTATGGGTCCGTAGCTAGTAGCTAGATGGCTTCTTCTCGCTTTTTGATCATCAATACAATGTTCTCCTCGATGTTCTTGGATATCTATTCGATGTAACTCATTCTTGCAGTGTGTTTGTTGCGATCCGATGAATTGTGGGTTTATGATCAATTCTATCCACGAATATTATTCGAGTATTATATACATGATTGTTATAGCCTCGTATTTCTTCTTCGAAATTTTGGTTTGGTTTGGCCAACTAGATTGATTTTTCTTGCCATGGCAAGAGGTGCTTTGTGATGGGTTCGATCTTGCGGTGCTCAATCTCAGTGATAGAAAGAGACATGACACACATGCATCGTTGCTATTAAGGATAAAAAGATGGAGTTTATTCCTGCTTGAGTTTATCTTGTCTACATCGTGTCATCGTTCTTATTGCATTACTCCATTTTTTCCATGAACTTAATACACTAGATGCATTCTGGATAGCAGTCGATGTGTGGAGTAATAGTAGTAGATGCAGGCAGGAGTCGGTCAACTAATCTTCGACGTGATGCCTATATACATGATCATTGCCTCGGATATCTTTATGATTATTTTCTTTTCATCAATTGCCCAACAGTTATTTTTTTAGCCACCGCATGCTATTTTCTTGATAGAAGCCTCTATTGAAAACTACGCCCCCGGGTGTATTTCCTATCATATTAAATCTACAAATACCTTGCTGCACTTTTTCTTTATTTATTTTATTTTGTGTTTTAGTTAGACCTATTTATCCAAACCTATACAATTTAATCTATCTCAATACCGAGGATGAATTGACAATCCCTCTTACGCGTTGGGTTGTAAGTTTTTGTTGTTTGTGTGCAGGTATTGTTTACATAGTGTTGCTTGGTTCTCCTACTAGATTGATAACCTTGGTTTCATAATTGAGAGAAATACTTACCTTTGCTGTGCTACATCATCCTCTCCTCTTCGGGGAATTACCATCACAGATACAAGCAATCAGTGGGTAACAAGTACGCCACTCCAGGAAGTTTGATACAGTGACGGCCATTACGAACTACTACATACTAGCACTATTAAGGACACAAATGTTGACAAGGTTGTTACCGAAAATGGGGCAGAGGTGATTGTAATCAAGGCCAAGGGAGTTGTCCAACATGGTGATCACTCCTCCACGCATGATATCTCCTTGTGCATGATTGGCTTGATGCACGAAGTGTAGCAAAAGTATTGCCCCTAAGTTGGGCGAATAAACGACGTCCAAGTTTGCTGCTTTCCCGAGAACTAGCATGTTCTCATCATTTACCTTTGAAACTTCTCCTCGTGCCTGCAATGAGTTAGTGATAACATAGTAGAAATAATGTATAGCAGGACTTTCGATGCAACTGGCTCTTTGCTTAGAGCCACGATGAATCATCCTTAGAAAGGATCGCCTCGGGTTCGGGTCAGTGCAATCATAAACATATCTAATATCAGCATCATTGTTGGGGAAGCCAAAATAATTACACCACTCAACAAAAGTGATGCTAAAGTCTTTGTCAAGGAGACGGAAAGTGATCCTCTCCTCCTCATATACATTTGGCACTAATCCAACATTGTGCGAGAGTGTTATAAGAAACTCAAGCGTCAATCGTTCATAAGTCTCACATCCTTGATAAACAAAATGGTGCAAACCTGCATTGTGACAAAGCAAATTAAAGTCATGAGTGATACCTAGCTTGGCAAGAGTATTCACACAAGCCCATTTGGTTGCTTTGATCTTCCTTGTTGTGAGCTTTTCGAACTTCTTCCTTGCTCCACGATCGGCAAAGACGATCCCCTGAGTGAAAACTTGTTGTGGTTGCACGGTGGATGAACTCGAATCACCGCAAACGCGAGATGACCTTCGTGTAAACATCTACAATTATTATTTTTAGTCCAACATAATAAAACAAAAATGATCCTACTGTACTCACATAATTATACTCCTCTGAAAACATCAATAAATCCATGCGAAACTCAAGTTTGAATCAAAAATATGCATCCCCTAGTGATGGCAATGCTAGGAATGTAGAACACGGATTCATGAAAAATGTGTTGGGGATCGAAGGAGAAACATACCATAGATCAATTATATGGAAGGATTCAAACTGAAGACGAACGGGTACAGAGATTGGGTGAAGTTTTGCTAGGGTTTGGAGAGGTTTGGAGGAAGAAGAAGAAGAAGAATAAGAATAAGAAAAGAGAGTGATGGGGGCAAAATACCTCCTTCCTTGGGCTTATTGGAGCCGCCAGGGTTCCAAACGACTGCCCATACAGCTGCAAGCGCCCGCATGGAATGCCGTCTTTGTCCTTGATGACTTACCTATGCTGTTTTCCTTAGATCGGCGGTAGTTTTCCTTAGTTGTTTTAGCAGCTTTGTTGGAGACCAAGAAGGATGTCTCACTATCCTGAACCTTATATGCATTACTTCCTTTACAATTGCTTAATAAGGTACTCTTCCCCAATATTTTGTCTGCATTCTAAAAGAAGGAACAAGCAGACACATCACATGTTTAGCATGTAGTATATGAAACTCATTTCCGTGAACAAGTTCATTAGTAAGGTGGACATGATTAAACTACCAAGTCTTCTAGTGCAAACTAGTACATAATAAAAGCATAAAACAAACATATATCTATGTCCTATGGTCACTGCATTGTCTTGCCAAATCAATATAGAGACACGGTTCAAATCATATCAGTTCAACACAAAGCGGCATTGAAAGAATACAAAGCGTTGGTAACTACACGACAGAACAAGATTTCAGATGGGTACGACGGGTCTACGTGTACAACAACACTATTGGCTCTGTTGTGATGCTAATAATGTGCATGATATGAGAAGTCAACCGTATACATAATTGAAATTAAAATCAACAGAGCTATATATAAGAGCAAACCTGTTAAATAAACATGCTTAAACATACCTGTTGTGCCATTGGAGTTTCGATTGGATCCTTCAATTTATAAATAAGTTTGTATGAGTAAATAAAGTGATACAAGAGCAAAGCAGTATGCACGATAGCAATGGAATATTAAATGAGAACAGTTGTTCTTCAGGTTTATGCACTTGTTCTACATGAACAGAGTATAGTAAGACGCAGGCATATAGTACTTCAAAATAAAAAATGAGCTCATAGACCTTACCACATTGCTATCGTGAGAAGCAACTCCACCACCAAACCCTCCGACACTCTAGCTCTGTCTCTCTCCCAACCTTATTCCTCTCCTACACATATGCATGGATGCCAATTGATCTCCCTCAATACATAAGGTAGGTCTCTCTCCTCCTCGACACATATACGAGCCATTCTACCTCTATAGTTAGGTCTCTGCCCCCCCCCCCACACACACACACACACCGATAGTCGAACGCATAGGTAGGTATCAATGCCACATGGACAAAGTGCACCTGTCCCCTCTCACGTTCCAGTAGGCCAGCCACCCTATATCTTTGATGTGGGCACACACAAATTCGATGCACTCTTTATCGAGCGCGCGCGCGCGCACACACACACACACTTCATCCCTCTCTTCGATTCTATGGATACCTCACGCTGATGATACCTCCACTCTCTTCTCGTGGATCTCCCCTCTATATATATGATATATCCAGGCCTCTATTTCACACACATTGCATATGTTACATTTTTTGTTTGAAATATCATCGATACATATTCCCTGTTTATCTCTCACGCACCCCCAAAAAAACACTCACGAACCCACACACTATCTCTCTCTAGGTTTGTATCTCTCTCTAGGTTTGTATCTCTCTCACACAAATCCACATAGGTGGTGTACGTACATGAAGAGAAGAGGTGCACTTACTCACGCTTCATGCCCAGCCACACCCATGCGGGTACACGGTGGAGCTCATTTCTATACGAATGGCAGCCCACGTGCTAATTTGATCTCGTGTAGCGGTTGTTTACCTACGGAGGTCGTGTACCATGCGTGCACGAAACAAAGTTCGACTTGATGCGTTTTCGCGTTATTTTTAAATATAGTTATATTGCTCAACGTCGCGTACAGAGAATATAAAACTACTTTTATGGAGAAAAAAGTAGTCCTCACCACTATATCCAAATGGAGCTTGCCTGCCCACCCACCCAGGTTCAAGGCATGGTACTTGCAATTTGCGGTTGTTGCACCAATTATACTGTAGGGGGTTCCCTTACAGTCTTTCTATCAAAAAAAAACAAATGGAGCCTGCCTGCCGGGGTTTATCTCCCTTCAGAGTATCTCACACAAGGCGGCGGTGGCCTCTCTCTCTCTCAACGTTGGTCACTGATCCGACTGCATCCCATCCCCCGGCGGAAAGGGAGGATGTGCATCGTTTCTCTGTTCGACGGCGCTGAGGCAGCACGTCCCGATCTGGTAGTTTCATTTGTATTTGATGGAGTGTTGTAACTAGACAATCTTGAGGCAAGAGGACACATGAATCGTTGAAATCTTTTTTTTCTATGGGACCGAAAGTTGGAACCTTCATAGCATTACAGTACAATTTCATTCTGCTGCAAAATTATGCGTACATCTATATCTATACCCCTATATAGTGTGCGAATAACTTAGTCGTTGGATGAAGCCAATCCGACAGTGCAGAGATAGCAAATCCGAGCACTAGTGGCCATTGCATATCATCTATATTCCACCAGATTCTGCCACACGTACAATCTAGAAGACTCCATGGTTGAACTTAAGCATAATACACAAACCTCACAACACAAGCAGTTCTCCTTTGTTCTAGAATCTTCCGTATCATAATTGCCCAGACTTTTTTTCTAAATTAATTGCCATTATTTGTTTTATTTTTTGCTTTACAATGCACAATCCCATGAATCTTGACTTTTTTATAAAAATAATTGACTTTAAATGAGATGAACTATAAGAACTAAATGAACATATACATCATGCATATGTGACTCAAAGCTTACATGCTATAGTGTGGTATTTATTCATAATTTAGTTGCCAAACCTCATGCGTGCAATGAACGTGTACCTTACTAGTTTAAGCAAATCCTGAAAGATTGATAGCAATGCCAGAAACCATTCAACTTCGTTTCGCCAACATGTGGGACATCCTTCATCCGGCTCCACCTGCCATGCATCAATATTGAGTGCAGAACTGCTGGGGAGATTCAACCTGGTTGTTGCGCCGCAGTAATAATGACTAGTGAGCAGTCAAATCACAGAGCCGCACCTTCGCCACAGTAAGTTGCTCGGACGAGGAGAGCTCCTCACCTCCGTAGCCAAAGGAGGAGAGGAGACCACTCAGGGCGAGCCCTTCCAGGATGGTCCCACTCCGCCCGCTGATCGAATCGAGGGATCACCGCCAAGGGTTTCCACAGAAGGGTCTGCCCAGGGCGACGCCATGATTACCAAGGGATGGGACGGTGATCTTGGCCCGAGAACTGAGGTTGCCGAGGAAACGGAAGCTTGTCCACGGCAGGCATCTCCATGTAATCCATTTACTCATTTTGTGTTTTGTTGTTCTTATCATCCTGCCCCATGCTCCTGGCTTGCTAATAACTCTGCACTCTTATCCTTGCTTGTCGACTCTGGCTGCAGCCCCTTTGAACAAAGAGCTAGAACTGCTGGAAGAGGTGGCCAGCATAGGGAAGGATGCCGCGGAGGAGGCCGCCAAGATCTCTACCGCGGAGGGGCAGGAACATCCTACCGGGGTGCCCATGAGCTCCCGAAGGAATCAGAGAAAACCCCCGGCAGCACGCCAGGGTCAGGGGTTTTGGTTGAAGAGAAAGTGCCCCTCCAAACCATGGACCCCCTTCCCTCTTTTGGCACCTCGGTGGAGGCCCGGCCGCCAGCTTTGAGTCAACTGGCATTGGTACATGCGCAGCCTGGACTCGGGGCCCCTGGTTCGTCAGCGGTGACGAGCGCGGAACTTGACGGAGAGCTCCAAAGCATCCTCGTGTCGCTGTACCAGGGGGTCGAAGAGGCAGATGACTCAACCACCATCGCCATGGACTTGTCCTTCCCAGAGTCCATGGTGGCAGTTATTAAAGAGATGCAGGCTCGGCACAACCAGAAATGGCAGGTGCTCAAGGAGTAGCGCGAGTCCGCCAACAAGGTGGACCAGAAGCTGAGGGACAAGGGTATCGAGCTACGCGAGTGGCACAACAAACAGTTCCAGGTATTCATGAGGCAGTAAGAGACAATCTCAATGGTGAGAGAGGATGTCATTGCCCGGGGAGCTAGGCTGGCGGACGCAAGGCGCTTCTGGACATGAGAGAGCATGACATCTCCCTCCGAGAGGAGAACCTCGAGGCCACCCTCTGCGCCAAAGACGAATGTCCGGAGGCCCTCGTCCAGCAGCGAACCAAGGAGTTGGAGGACAAGCACAAGGCCGCCCTGCATGCCCTCGCCGCCGACTCTGCCGCCCAACTGAAGAATCTTGCCGATGATCTCGCCGCTGCCTCTTCTACCAAGGTTGATCTTGACCAGCAGGTGAACAAGCTGACAGAGGAGCTTGCCGGGAGTGCCAAGGAGGTTGAGACCCTCAAGGAGGAGGCGCGGAAAGCAGAGATCCTTCTGAAGGAGGTTGAGGGAGTCTTGGATTAGGGGGTATCCGGGCTGCCGGACTGTGTACAACGTCTGGACTATCGAAGCGTGGAGATACAAGACTCAAGACTTCGGCCCGTGTCCGGATGGGACTCTCCTTTGCGTGGAAGGCAAGCTTGGCGATTCGGATATTGTAACCGACTCCATGTAAACCCTAGCCCTCTCCGGTGTCTATATAAACCGGAGAGGTTGGTCCTTAGAAAACCGATCACAATTACAATCATACCATCATAGGCTAGCTCTTAGGGTTTTACCTCCATCGAGAGGGCCCGAACCTGGGTAAACATCTTTGTCCCTTGCTTCCTGTTACCATCAGCCTTGACGCACAGATCGGGACCCCCTACCCGAGATCCACAGGTTTTGACACCGACATTGGTGCTTTCATTGAGAGTTCCTCTGTGTCGTTGCTGTCAGGCTCGATGGCTCCGTCAATCATCGTCAACGACGCTGTCCAGGGCGGGACTTTCCTCCCTGGACAGATCTTCGTGTTCGACGGCTTCACACTGTGGACCGATTCGCTTGGTCATCTAGAGCAGATCGCGTCAGGTGCGCCGAATATTCATGATGAGCACGGCTTAGACCTGCCGCCAGACGATGTTCGGGGTATCACTCCGGCAGAAGCTTCGGATCTAAATCCGGGGCAGGATGCATTACCCAAGGACGGAGGGCTGGGCCCGGCCCCGCAGGTCGTACACTCATCGGCGATGGAGCCGAACACAGACCCCACCTCTGGGAAAGCCTGCGACCCCGGGCCTCCGGATTCGTATCCGGTTGTAGGTCCAAGTCCGCGCACTCCCGAGCCCACCAAGCCTGGTTGGGCCCCGATAATGGAGTTCACCGCTATGGACATCTTCCAGCACTCGCCCTTTGGCGACATACTAAACTCATTAAAAACTCTCTCTCTAACAGAGAATTCCGGGCCGAACTATGTCCGGCTCAAGTGGGAAACAGGCGACGAAGAAATTCGTTGCCCACCCCCCACCCACTTCATAGCCACGGTTGATGATTTAACCGACGTGCTTGACTTCGACTCCGAAGGCATCGACGGTATGGACGACGATGCAGGAGAAGACTCAGAATCTATGGGGTACCGGATTCCTGCCTTGTCACATGATATATACATGGTCGATACGCCCAAGGAAGACGACTGTGACAATCCGGAGGATAAAACCCCTGGGAAAAAACCAAGGCGACGGCGTAGACGCCGTTCCAAATCCAGCAACAACAAAAATATCAGCAAGAGCGCCAGAAGGATGGATACTCCAGTCAACCCTGAAGGCAACAACGACCAAATGGAACCAGCGATGGAGCAGGACGAACCAGGTCACGCTGAACATAGCTCGGAGCAGACGCTCGAAGACAATGATACAGAGGGAAGAGTTCATCAAACCGGCCCAGGAAAAGAAGACAGTCCGGACGATGACGCATTCATCATCCCGGAAGAGCGTGTGGAATGAGAGAACCTCCACAGAAAGCTTATGGCCACAGCGAGA
Organism: Aegilops bicornis; assembly: GCA_021605145.1. Classification (NCBI taxonomy): domain Eukaryota; kingdom Viridiplantae; phylum Streptophyta; class Magnoliopsida; order Poales; family Poaceae; genus Aegilops; species Aegilops bicornis. The sequence goes on from CM038670.1 coordinate 33,460,782, forward strand.
AGTCTGAAGAGGCAGAAGCAACGGCTTAAAGCTGCACAGGAAACACTCAATCATAGATGGAACAAAGTGCTAGACACTGAAGAAAGATATGGCGACGATCGCCACACAAAGAGCTACCCAAAATGAAAGCTACTGCCAGAATAACACGACCAGGAGACAAGACATACCACTTCATAACCACAATAAAACAACTACCGAACACGCCCGTGATCTACGTGAGCACCTAGATAAGAAAGCTGGCGCAGCTAGGTCCATCTACGGATCTAAAGGACACACCCCGGCGGGCGACTGTGGTCGTCAAAACAATTACGACAACCAAATACCAGTTCGGAATAAACACCAACCACAACAACAGCCGACGGCATGCCATAGTACGTCCAAATACAGAGGGGCTGCTCACCCCTGTGCTTTACTGATGAAGTACTGGACCATGAATTCCCACAGGGCTTTAAACCTGCGAACATAGAGGCATATGACGGAACGACAGACCCAGGGGTCTGGATCAAGGACTTTATCCTACACATACATATGGCTCGTGGGGATGATCTTCACGCCATCAAATACCTCCCCCTGAAACTGAAGGGACCAGCTCGGCACTGGTTGAAAAGACTCCCTGAAAATTCAATTGGGAGCTGGGAGGGACCCGAGGACACTTTCAGGGCCAATTTTCAAGGGATATGTCCGGCCTCCGGATGCTAACGACTTAAGTCACATAGTCCAACATCCCGGAGAGTCCGCCCGCAAGCCTTGGAACAGATTCCTCACTAAGAAAAATCAAATTGTTGACTGTCCGGATGCCGAAGCCTTAGCGGCCAGACACCTCGGCCAAGAAAAGCCAAGGACAATGGCAGCCCTAACAAGCGACCCCAGCACCTCGGCCAAGAAAAGCCAAGGACAATGGCAGCCCTAACAAGCGACCCCAGCACCTCGGCCAAGAAAAGCCAAGGACAATGGCAGCCCTAACAAGCCTTATGGCCCGCTTTTGCGCCGGAGAAGATAGTTGGCTAGCCCAGAAGGCACCAAAGCAACCCCAAAGACATCGAAATAAGGGATGGCAACGGGAAGCCACGGCGTCATAAAAAAACGCCAAAACAAGGAAGAGAGCCCGGATAACACGATGGTTAATGCCGGAATCAGGGGCTCTCGACCTAATCAGCAATAAGCCATCGAAAGGCAGCAAGGAGGGACCGTCCGGTCTGAACAGAGTCCTGGACAGACTATGCCAAATTCATGGCACACCTGACAAACCTGCGAACCACACGCACAGACAGAGCTGGGTCTTCAAGCAGGCCGGCAAATTAAATGCCAAACACAAGGGAAGGGAAACACCAAGCGAGGACGAGGACGAACCTCGCCAGCAGAGCACGGGGGGACAGAAAAAATTCCCACCAGAGGCTACAAAAGTGAACATGATCCACGCGACTCGCCCACCCATGAGAAGGCACGAAAACGCGCATAAAGACGCGCGCGATATAGAGTCCATTATTCCCACATCTAACTACTGGATGTCCTATCCGATCACTTTCGATCACTTGGATGGCCGGACTAGTATTCGGCGCGGCGGATCAGAGGCCTTGGTGCTTGACCCAATGATCGACGGACACCGTCTCACCCGGGTCCTCATGGACGGTGGCAGCAGTCTCAATTTAATATACGAGGACATTGTCAGCAGGATGGGGATAAACCCATCCAGAATCAGCCAAAGCAACACCACCTTTGAAGGGGTGATACCAGGCTTTGAAGCCTACAGCAGGGGCTCCGTCATATTGGAGGTAACATTCGGCTCTCCAGGCAAATCCAGAAGCTAAGAACTACTCTTCATCATCGCACCCTTCCAAAGCGACTATCACACAGTGCTCGGAAGAACGGCTATCCGGACACCCCCTAATCCAGGACTCCCTTAGTAGCCCCTGAACCAGGCTTCAATGACGACGAGTCCGGCATGCATATTGTCTTCGGCATTGCAAGCCGGGTTCCTCTTCTGAATACTGCATAGAAGATTTTGAACACAAGGACAGTGTCCGGCTCTGCAAAATAAGTTCCACATACCACCGTAGAGAGAATAACATTTACACAAGTTCAGTCTGCTGACATATTCCGCAGCGTGACATCACACCACGGCCAAGCCTTTATTTGAATCGTTTTCCTTTGTCCCACCTCGGTAGCGTTTAGCGAGGCGGTTTCCTTGGCACGTCTTGACAAAGCGTAGATCGTGTCCCCTTATTCCGGGATTCTCATCAATACGGGCGTAGAATCCAACCGCCGCCATTGATTACGGCGCTTGGGAGATAAGCGAGTTTTATCAGGCGGTGGGGACGCATAGCCGTCCGTCCATATAAGGGATAAGGATCCGCTTTTCACACACGCCTTCTTGCTCCTTTGCTTACCCATTTCACAAGACTCGAGCTCCAGCGCCCAAGTCCGCACATCCCACCTCAACCTTCTCCAACTATGTCCGGAGCGGGAGGCAAGTGGATGGCCTCCTCCATCATGGAGGGGCACATCAAAAAGCTGCGGAAGGCCGGATACTTGTCCGGCGACATCGCGCATAGGCTCCCCAACGAAGGGCATCTCATCCCCACCCCCAGGCCCCATGAGAGGGTGGTGTTCCTCCCCCACTTCCTCCGCGGACTAGGTTTCTACTTCACCCATTCGTCCGGGGGCTCATGTTCTACTACGGCCTAGATTTCCACAATCTGGCCCCGAATTTCATCCTCAACATCTCGGCGTTTATCGTCGTGTGCGAGGCCTTCCTTCAAGATTCCAGCCCCACTTCGGCTTAAGACCTTCAATGTCAAGCCGAAGGTAGTGGGCGGCCGCCAAGCGGAGTGCGGAGGTGCCATGGTGGGCAGGATGGCCAACGTCCTATGGCTCGAGGGCTCCTTTGTGGAGATCATAAGGGGCTGGCAGTCGGGGTGGTTCTATATCACCGAGCCGCGTGACCCTCAATGGGCGGCGGCCCCCGAATTCCGATCTGGCTTCCCCACACGGCTCACCTCATGGAAAGAGACGGGCCTGATGTGGGGTAATTCGGAAGAGCTGGCCGGACTCCAAACCTGCGTCCGAAACCTGGTGGACAAGAATCTCAAGCTTGTCAACGTAATCCAGGTGATGCTCATCCGCCGGATTCTCCCACGCCAGCAACGGGCCTTCAATTTGTGGGAGTTTGATCCGGCACAGCACCGAACCTTGAGCCGGCTCTTCGACACTACGTAAGAAGATGCCTGGAAGGTGCTTTGTTCAAGGGCGCTGAAAGCTCCCGCATCCGCGACGGAAGATCGCGGATTCAGCTCGCAGCATCAAGCCAGCGAGGTAAGTTATTTTACCCTTTACAGGACTCTTTTTTCATAGTTTGACTCTATGCGGGATCTAAAACTCCCTCACCTTTGACAGGACTTGCTGAAGACGTCCGGATAGATCGGCTGTCCGGCTCCCTTGCCAGAAGACCCAGCGGACGCCCGATTAACGGGGCTGCTGGTTCCGGCACCTCACGTGGTGCCGGAAAAGAAGGCCACGGGAACTCGAAGGAGTTCCGGGCGCCAGGTGCTGTCGGACTCATCATCCGATGACGCCGAGGCGGACTCCTCCCGCGAAGATGAGGAGGAGGAAAACGAGGCCTCTCCCCCAGCGGGGGGAGAGAAGAAAAGGAAGGCCGCCCCAACCGGGGAGGCCTAAGGGTCCAAGAAGGGAAGGACCCTTCCTCCGGATTACACCGCCAATGCCGACGATGGCGAAGAGGGGTGGGCTCCAAGGACCAAGCCCCTGGCGAAATCGTAAGTGTCCGGACATCAGAATCACTCATGGTGTTTCATTTGTCGCACAGCATCCTATAACGCCGGATATAACCATGCAGCCCGCCCAAGGATGGGCTCGACGATTCATCGAGCGGCCTCCTGGATTCGTCGGAGGTGAATAGCACCTCACTTCCGACCGCCTCGTCTCCTCCTGCCGCGTATGACGCCGGGGTGGAGTCCCAAAAGGGGTCCAGCCAGGAGGAGGTGGCTATGGAGGCGCCGCAAGGCGACCTCCTGGAATCCGGGCTCAAAGGGGATAAAACCCCGAAGGGCTTCAAGTCCGGCCCTGCGCCACCGGTGACCTTCAGTGGTTCCGGAGTCCGACAGGCGACCCCTTCGTAAGAAGGGCAAGACTGCGACACCGGTGACCTCCGTTAAACCGGTGGCACCGGGTGATTTGATGGAGGCGCTTAACGGCGCTTCCATCGACGAGGAGCACCGCACTGTTATGAGTGTGGTGATCCAGAAGGTTCAGTCCGCCAAGAGCGGGCTGACTGAAGCCTGTGCCAGCCTTCTAACAGGCTTTGAGGTATGTATTTAAGATATATAAAAATATTACCGCAGACAGTAGCCCTGATGCTCAGCTTTTGTGTTCGGAAAGAAAAGCAGTAATCGAGGATCTAAAAGATATACGCAGGAGTCTAACATAAGTATGTCAATATGGGAATGCAGGCTGTCTGCTGAACTCTACCGCGACCGATCATGGAGGTTGGTGCATTGAAGCGAGCCTCGAGCAGTCCGAGAACGAGCTCGGACTTGCCAAAAGCAGCTCGAGGACAAGGAAGGTAAGTAATACCTTATGGGAGTATTTAAAAGATGTGTTAGCAAAAATGACAGGAATAACATGAATATTGCAGGGCCACGAACTAAGTGGCGACCACAAGCAAAGCGGTGTCCAGGGCCGAAAGCAATGCAGTGGAGCGCACCGAGTGAGAAAAGCAGGAGGCGCTGGTGGCGGAGGTGCGGCAAGCAAGAGCTCTGTGCTCTCATGGAAAAACACGAGAGTTTGGAGCGTGACTCAAAAACTCGGGAGTCCGAGCTTGCCACGGCCCTTGAGAGCGCCAAGGCCGCTAAGGCCGAAGCCCAAAAAGCCATCGAGGAGATTGAGGCGATGAAGAAGATAGCGGCGGGTAAGGCATTCTATATGCAAAGCAAGCATGTGAAAGGGAATTATCTGTTACTTACCCGAATCCGGAGCTCTCCAGGAGCATTCGCAGATCTGCCCCGCAGTGTGGCTGATGCTGCCGCATTCTACCGAGACGAGGAGGGAAGCTCGACGGAGAAGGTGTTCTGGTCTCAGTATGCTGAGGCCGGACACCCGGTTCCCTTAAGCGACCAGTTGAAGCAGTTGGTCGAGCTCCATAAGGTGGCCGAACAGGCCATGAGGGGCGTCATAGTTTGGATGTGGCCTAATGAAGCCATGCCTGGGAGCTACTTTGGGCTGGTGAGGCGGCTGGTGGATGCCTGTCCATGGGTTGAAGTCATCAAGCGCTCCATCTGCATCAAAGTGCTCGTAGGGCCCTTGCCCTTTCTAAGGTGCACTGGGCAAGATGGACGCTGAGAAGCTTGTGAAGGACGGACCACCACCGAAGAAGGAGCATCGCAAGCCTGAAATGTATTATGAGGGCGTCCTGAAGGGTGTCTGCCTTATAGCGGATGAATGCTCCAAAGATATAATTTTTTAGTAGACTCGCATTTGTTATCATGTACGCTGAAAACTTGTTCATATGCGCTAAGCAACACTTTTTGATTTAAAATATTACCTTCTGTGTGGCCGTGTATTAAATTTGAGAGATGGCGAGTCATCGGCTTCAGCCCCCATGCCACGAGTGCTGGGGTGTTCGGGATGAACTTGAGTGCTCTTGTTCCCATTCTTGGGTCCTTCGAGGGAGGCGCTCAACGCATAGCGAACAAGGCAACCGGACTATAATGCTTGAACACTCTCACTTAGCCATAGAATTCTATAATTTTAAATTTCGGCGAAGCCCCTGGTATTCGGAAGACCGAGTTCGGGGCGCTATCCACGCCTAGGCCGGACAATGCCGACTCCTCGCTCTAAGCAGCATAAGTCTTCAGGGACTCGAAAACCTCTCGAACAGCGACCGGCTCTCGCCCTATCACGACGGTCAGTTTTAGCTTTCTACACTGAGGTGCTTAACCCAGCTCAACCGGGGCACAATCGTAGTGGTTCTCCCAGCGCTACCTTAGCCGATATAACGGAACGTAAGGTACCAAAACATGGGAGCCGGGCAAACCCAACTCTTGACCCAAGACATGATTCGGAGCCGATGCATATAATGCTATAAGTTCGGGGTGCCGCACTTGTGAAAGTGTTCGGTCTTATCACACCATGTTATGGGGTACTTAAGCCCCTGGTGTATTGCCCGTACCAAAGTGTACGGTTGCACAATGTCATAAATGAACATATATATATATATATGTATATATATATATAAAAATGGAAATCAATAATAGGCAGAAGCTATATATTGTTTATTCAAAAGGGCTGCTGTAAGAGCAGAACGATACAGATAGTGTGATAAGCAAGGGACGGGACTTTTTAACATGTCTCCCTCCAGGGGTAAGCCGCGGGATGGTGTGTAAAACAGATATATTGCTCGTAATAGAGACCACCTGGACACTCGTGGTAGCTTTCTGCTTCCCTGGCTGTTGCATCGTGTGTTCGGCGATTCTAATGCCGGACAGGGCTTCGTGAGAATGGAATTATGAATGTAAAAAGAAAGAGAAAAAAAGAATGACACAATCGGGAGCCCCTGGTGCGGTTGAGCCGCATTCTGGGCATGCCGTGGTCGTGCCCCTTCCCCTGTGCCCATGGTACTTCTAGAGCGTAATTATGTATGCGTAATAGTGGTTTCGCAATTCCGCGAGGGCTGGGGCTTGGGACGCATTGCTATGCGTGCTCGGAACGTGCCAGGCGGTCTTGTTGTAGGTTACTCCGGGCGCGCTTGACGTTGTATGGACGTTTAATAGCCGGACTCAAGAATTGCCTTAAGAGGCTGCTTTGTACTTCCGCCGCGAGGGCCGCCATATGCTCCTCCGTCCTGAGAGAGCGTTCGGTGTTTCCATTGACCGTAATGACTCCTCGAGGACCTGGCTTCTTGAGCTTGAGATATGCGTAGTGCGGCACCGCATTGAACTTTGCAAATGCGGTTCCTCCGAGCAGTGCATGATAGCCGCTGCGGAACGGAACTATGTCGAAGATTAACTCCTCGCTCCGGAAGTTATCCGAGGATCCGAAGACCACTTCAAGTGTACTGAGCCTGTACGGTTGGCCTCTACACCTGGTATGACGCCTTTGAAGGTCGTCTTCGTGGGTTTAATCCTTGATGGGTCTATGCCCATTTTGCAGACCGCATCCTGATAAAGCAGGTTCAGGCTGCTGTCGCCGTCCATTAGGACTCTACTAAGGTGAAATCCGTCAATGATTGGGTCTAGAACCAATGCGGCGAATCCTCCATGGCGGATGCTAGTGGGATGGTCCCTTTGATCAAAAGTGATCGGGCAGGAAGACCACGGGTTGAACTTTGGGGCGACTGGCTCCATCGCATATACGTCCCTTAGTGCACGCTTCCGCTCCCTTTTGGGTATGTGGGTTGCATATATCATGTTCACCGTCCGCACTTTCGGGGGAAGCCATTTTGTCCTCTATTGTTCGGCGGCCGGGGCTCCTCCTCGTCATCGCTATGCAGCCCCTTGTCATTGTTTTCGGCATTTAACTTGCCTTCCTGCTTGAACACCGAACAATCCCTGTTGGTGTGATTGGAACTTTCGAAGTGCCATGTATCCGCACGAGCGATCGAGTATTCGGTCCAAATTGGACGGGCCCGGAGTATTTCTTTTAAATGGCTTTTTCCGCTGACCGGGTTTAGAGCCTCTGAATCCGGCATTGACTGTCGTATCCTCAGCATTATCGCCGTTAATGTGGCGCTTGTGTTTGTTGCGACGCGACCTGCCATTGTTGTCCTTGGTATCCGAATTACCAGGGCTCTTGTTCATGTTGTTACTATGAGCTAGCCAGCTGTCCTCTCCCGCGCAAAAGCGGGTCATGAGTGTTGTGAGGGCTGCCATGGATTTCGGCTTTTCTGTCCTAGGTGCTTGCAGCGACTCGTCGCGGATGTTGTGTTTGAATGCTGCAAGGTCCTCGGCATGCGGACAATCGACGATTTGATTTTTCTTGGTTAGGAACCATGTCCAGAATTGTCTGGCCGATTCCTCTGGCTACTGAATTATGTGGCTTAGGTCATTGGCGTCTGGTGGTCGCACATATGTGCCCTGGAAATTGTCGAGGAATGCGGCTTCCAGGTCTTCCCAACAACCAATTGACTCTGCTGTCAAGCTGTTAAGCCAATGCGGGCTGGTCCTTTAAGCTTGAGTGGGAGGTATTTGATGGCGTGTAGATCATCACCGCGGGCCATGTGGATGTGAAGGAGATAGGCCTCGATCCAAACCGCAGGATCTGTTGTGCCATCGTATGATTCAATGTTTACTGGTTTGAAACCCTCAGGGATATGATGATCCATCACTTCATCTGTGAAGCATAGTGGGTGTTCGGCGCCTCTGTATTGGGCTATATCACGACGCAGCTCAAATGAGCTTTGTCTACTATGTCCGGCCCTGCCGGAGATGCCATATCCGGCGTGACGGTTATCGTCACGTGTTGTGGGGCGCCCACGCGATCCATAGATCAATCTTGTCTGCCTTGCCTTGTCCTCCAATATATCTCGCAGGTCTGGCGCATTTCCCCGTGCCTTTGTATTTTTTGAGCGGTGACGGGGTGCGGCTTGAATTGAGGGCCGAGAGGCCTCTCTGACGCGGCCACGAGGTGGCAGTCAGCCATATCATGCTTGGTGATGTAGGTTTAGGTGCTTCCTCCTCTAATCGGGTAGCAGCCTGCGTCTTAGGTAGTTCTTGGAGGCGCCGAGTTCATACTCTTCGGTCGCAAGGACTTCAGTCCATCTGTCAGCTAGCAAATCTTGGTCAGCTCTAAGCTGTTGCTGCTTTTTCTTGAGGCTGCTCGCCGTGGCCATGAGCCTGCGTTTGAAACGCTCTTGTTCGACGGGATCCTCGGGCACGACGAATTCGTCGTCGTCGAGGCTTGCCTCGTCTTCGGAGGGAGGCATGTAATTATCGTCCTCTACCTCTTTTTCTGCCGCTCTCTCACGAGGGCTGGCTTCTCCATCCTCCTGCGCTGAATCTTCTTTGGAGGGGTTGTCTTGACCTTGTCCGGGTGTTATTATCTCCCGTGCGGAATCACCGTTTTGCTTTGTGGCGGGATTTAGAGCGGCGCCACGACGCCGGCGCTTAGGCTGTTTCTTGGAGGGGTCATCCTCCGTTGTTCCATCGCCATTCCCATCTTTTGGGATGTCCACCATGTATATGTCATATGACGAGGTGGCCTTCCAGTGCCCTGTGGGCGCTGGTTCTTGGTCGTCTCCTGCATCGTCGTCCATACCGTCGATGTCTTCGGAGTCGAAGTCGAGCATGTCGGTTAAATCATCGACAGTGGCAACGAAGTGTGTGGTGGGTGGGCTTTAATTTTCTTCGTCGTCCGCATGCCAACCTTCCTGGCCATAATCCGGCCAAGGCTCTCCTGATAAAGAGAGAGACTTTAGTGAATTCAGAATGTCGCCAAAGGGCGAGTGCTGAAAGATGTCCGCGAGCTTTGCAAAGGACGGGGTAGGTGTACGGCTCAATCGCCGTAGAGATCGCAGCCCCCGAGGCGGTGTCCAGCCACCCGTCCTCGATCGGCGTGGTCGGCTCCGAGCTAAAGGTCGGAGCGGACTCTGGTGCGGCCTCCAGGACATTGTCCGGCAGCAGAGGTAGATCATGCCCCTCGAGACAATGCGGCGCGCTTGGTTGTGGCTCGAACCTGTCAAAGATCAAGTCTCCGCGGATGTCAGCCGTGTAGTTCAAACTTCCAAATCTGACCTGATGGCCAGGGGCGTAGCTTTCAATCTGCTCCAGATGGCCAAGCGAATTGGCCCGCAGTGCAAAGCCGCCGATTACGAAGATCTGTCCGGGGAGAAAGGTCTCACCCTGGAGCGCATCGTTGTTGACGATCGGAGGAGCCATCGGGCCTAAAGATGACGACACAGAGGAACTCTCAATGAAAGCACCAATGTCGGTGTCAAAACCGGCAAATCTCGGGTAGGGGGTCCCGAACTGTGCGTCTAGGCGGATGGTAACAGGAGACAAGGGACACGATGTTTTACCCAGGTTCGGGCCCTCTCGATGGAGGTAAAATCCTACTCCTGCTTGATTAATATTGATGATATGGGTAGTACAAGAGTAGATCTACCACGAGATCAGAGAGGCTAAACCCTAGAAGCTAGCCTATGGTATGATTGTTGTTCGTCCCACGGACTAAAACCCTCCAGTTTATATAGGCACCGAATAGGGTTAGGGTTACACAGAGTCGGTTACAATGGTAGGAGATCTACATATCCGTATCGCCAAGCTTGCCTTCCACGCCAAGGAAAGTCCCATCCGGACATGGGACAAAGTCTTCAATCTTGCATCTTCATACTCCAAGAGTCCGGCCAAAGGTCATAGTCCGGCTATCCAGACACCCCCTAATCCAGGACTCCCTCAGTAGCCCCTGAACCAGGCTTCAATGACGACGAGTCCGGCGCGCATATTGTCTTCGGCATTGCAAGGCGGGTTCCTCTTCCGAATACTTCATAGAAGATTTTGAACACAAGGACAGTGTCCGGCTCTGCAAAATAAGTTCCACATACCACCATAGAGAGAATAACATTTACACAAGTTTAGTTTGATGACGTATTCTGTAGCGTGACATCACACCACGGCCAAGCCTTTATTCGAATCGTTTCCACTGTCCCACCTCAGCGCGTTTAGCGAGGCGGTTTCCTTGGCACGTCTTGTCAAAGCAGAGATCATGTCCCCTTATTCCGGGATTCTCATCAATACGGGCGTGGGTAACCCAACCGCGCCATTGATTACGGCGCTTGGAGATAAGCGAGTTTTATCAGGCCGATGGGGACGCATAGCTTCATCCGTCCATATAAGGGGATAAGGATCCGCTTTTTCACACACGCCTTATTCCTCCTTTGCTTACCCATTTCCGCGCACTCGAGCTCCAGCGTCCAAGTCCGCACATCCCACCTCAACCTTCTCCAACTATGTCCGGAGCGGGAGGCAAGTGGATGGCCTCCTCCGTCACGGAGGGGCACATCAAAAAGCTTGAAGGCGGATACTTGTCCAGCGACATCGCGCATAGGCTCCCCAACGAGGGGCAGCTCATCCCCACCCCCAGGCCCCATGAGAGGGTGGTGTTCCTCCCCCATTTCCTCCACAGACTAGGGTTTCCACTTCACCCATTCGTCCGTGGGCTCATGTTCTACTACGGCCTAGATTTCCATGATCTGGCCCCGAATTTCATCCTCAACATCTCGGCGTTTATCATCGTGTTCGAGGCCTTCCACTGCATCCAGCCCCAAACCGGCGGATCTCGGGTAGGGGGTCCCGAACTGTGCGTCTAGGCGGATGGTAACAGGAGACAAGGGACACGATGTTTTTACCCAGGTTCGGGCCCTCTCGATGGAGGTAAAACCCTACTCCTGCTTGATTAATATTGATGATATGGGTAGTACAAGAGTAGATCTAACACGAGATCAGAGAGGCTAAACCCTAGAAGCTAGCCTATGGTATGATTGTTGTTCGTCCTACGGACTAAAACCCTCCGGTTTATATAGGCACCGAATAGGGTTAAGGTTACACAGAGTTGGTTACAATGGTAGGGGATCTACATATCCGTATCGCCAAGCTTGCCTTCCACGCCAAGGAAAGTCCCATCCGGACACGGGACGAAGTCTTCAATCTTGTATCTTCATAGTCCAGGAGTCCGGCCAAAGGTCATAGTACGGTTATGTGGAGACCCCCTAATCCAGGACTCCCTCACTCCTTTTTAAGGAGCTCATACCGGTCAGTGGCAAATTTTAACTCAATAGCCATTTTGGCTATCTTTTCCTCGCTTAGGCGATGAGTAGCCTGTTTGGCCCTCAGTTCCTCGGCCGCCTTTAGGGCAGCCGCATTGCTCACCCGCCTTTAGCTGCTACCTCTTGAGCACTGCGTTGGATTTCCCCGAAGAGGAGAGGATGATGCAGCAAAGTAGGGTAAGTATTTCCCTCAGTTTTTTAGAACCAAGGTATCAATCCAGTACGAGGCCACGCACAAGTCCCTCGTACCTGCACAAAACGATAGCTCCTCGCAACCAACGCGATTAGGGGTTGTCAATCCCTTCACGGTCACTTACGAGAGTGAGATCTGATAGAGATGATAAATAATATGTTTGGTATTTTTTATATAGAGATGCAAAGTGAAAAGTAAAAGGCAAAGTAAAAACAAAGCAAGTATTAAAGTGATGGAGATTGATATGATGAGAATAGACCCGGGGGCCATAGTTTCACTAGTGGCTTCTCTCAAGAACATAAGTATTCTACGGTGGGTGAACAAATTACTGTTGAGCAATTGACAGAATTGAGCATAGTGGTGAGAATATCTAGGTATGATCATGTATATAGGCATCACGTCCGAGACAAGTAGACCAAAACGATTGTACATCTACTACTATTACTCCACTCATCGACCGCTATCCAGCATGCATCTAGAGTATTAAGTTAAAAACAGAGTAACGCCTTAAGCAAGATGACATGATGTAGAGGAATAAATTCATGCAATATGATAAATACCCCATCTTGTTATCCTCAATGGCAAAAATACAATACGTGCCTTGCAACCCTTTCTGTAACTTGGTAAGGACACCGCAAGGTTGAACCCAAAGCTAAACACTTCTCCCATTGCAAGAACTACCAATCTAGTTGGCAAAACAAAACGGATAATTCGAAGAGACTTGCAAAGATAACCAATCATACATAAAATAATTCAGAGAAGATTCAAATATTATTCATAAATAAGCTGGATCAGAAACCCACAATTCATCGATCTCAACAAACACACCGCAGAAAGAAGATTACATCGAATAGATCTCCATGAGAGAGGGGGAGAACATTGTATTGAGATCCAAAAAGAGAGAAGAAGCCATCTAGACACTAGCTATGGACCCGAAGGTCTGAAGTAAACTACTCACACTTCATCGAAGGGGCTATGGTGATGATGTAGAAGCCCTCCATGGTGGATGCCCCCTACGGCGGAGCTCCGGAACAGGCCCCAAGATGGGATCTCGTGGATACAGGAAGTTGCGGCGGTGGAATTAGGTTTTGGCTCTGTTACGATCGTTTGGGGGTACGTAGGTATATATAGGAGGAAGGAGTACGTCGGTGGAGCAACAGGGGGCCCACGAGGCAGGGGGGCGCACCCTAGGGGGGGGCACCCCCACCTCGTGACCGCCTCTGTTACTTCTTGGAGTAGGGTCCAAGTCTCCTGGATCACGTTCGGTGAGAAAATCACGTTTCCGAAGGTTTCATTCCGTTTGGACTCCGTTTGATATTCCGTTTCTTCGAAACATTGAAATAGGCAAAAAACAGCAATTCTGGGCTGGGCCTCCGGTAAATAGGTTAGTCCCAAAAATAATATAAAAGTGGTAAATAAAGCCCAATATAGTCCAAAACAGTAGATAAAGTAGCATGGAGCAATCAAAAATTATAGATACGTTGGAGACGTATCAGGCATCCCCAAGCTTAATTCCTGCTCGTCCTCAAGTAGGTAAATGATAAAAAGAGAATTTTTGATGCGGAGTGATACTTTGGCATAATTTCAATGTAAATCTTCTTAATTGTGGTATGAATATTCAGATCCAAAAGATTCAAGACAAAAGTTCATATCGACATAAGAATAATATAATACTTCAAGCATACTAACTAAGCAATTACGTCTTCTCAAAATAACATGGCCAAAGAAAGTTATCCCTACAAAATCATATAGTCTGGCTATGCTCCATCTTCCCCACACAAAATATTTAAATCATGAACAATCCCGATGACAAGCCAAGCAATTGTTTCATACTTCAACATTTTCAAAACTTTTTCAATCTTCACGCAATACATGAGCGTGAGCCATGGATATAGCACTATATGTGGAATAGAATGGTGGTTTTGGAGAAGACAAGAAAGGGAGAAGATAGTCTCACATCAACTAGGCGTATCAACGGGCTACGGAGATGCCCATCAATAGATATCAATGTGAGTGAGTAGGGATTGCCATGCAACGGATGCACTAGAGCTATAAGTATATGAAAGCTTAACAAAAGAAACTAAGTGGGTGTGCATCCAACTCGCTTGCTCACGAAGACCTAGGGAAATTTCAGGAAGCCCATCATTGGAATATACAAGCCAAGTTCTATAATGAAAAAATCCCACTAGTATATGAAAGTGACAAAATAAGAGACTCTCTATCATGAAGATCATGGTGCTACTTTGAAGCATAAGTGTGGCAAAAGGATAGTAACATTGTCCCTTCTCTCTTTTTCTCTCATTTTTTATTTTTTTTATTTGAGCCTTTTCTCTCTTTTTTATGGCCTCTTTTTTTTTCATTTTTCTTTTTTTTATTTTTCGTCCGGAGTCTCATCCCGACTTGTGGGGGAATCATAGTCTCCATCATTCTTTCCTCACTTGGGACAATGCTCTAATAATTATGATCATCACACTTTTATTTTTCTTACAACTCAACAATTACAACTCGATTCTTAGAACAAAGTATGACTCTATATGAATGCCTCCGGCGGTGTACGGGGATATGCAATGATTCATAAGTGACATGTATGAAAGAATTATGAACGGTGGCTTTGCCACAAATACGATGTCAACTACATGATCATGCTAGCAATATGACAATGATGGAGCGTGTCATAATAAACGGAACGGTGGAAAGTTGCATGGCAATATATCTCGGAATGGCTATGTAAATGCCATAATAGGTAGGTATGGTGGATGTTTTGAGGAAGATATATGGTGGGTGTATGATACCGGCGAAAAGTGCATGGTATTAGAGAGGCTAGCAATGGTGGAAGGATGGGAAAAACTGCGTATAATCCATGGACTCAACATTAGTCATAAAGAACTCATATACTTATTGCAAAAATCTAGAAGTTATCAAAGCAAAGTATGACGCGCATGCTCCTAGGGGGATAGATTGGTAGGAAAATACCATCGCTCGTCCCGACCGCCATTCATAAGTAAGACAATCAATAAATAAATCATGCTCCGAGTTCATCACATAACGGTTCACCATACGTGCATGCTACGGGAATCACAAACTTCAACACAAGTATTCTTTAAATTCACAACTACTCAACTAGCATGACTCTAATATCACCATCTTCATATCTCAAAACAATTATCAAGCATCAAACTTTTCTTAGTATTCAACGCACTCAAAAGAAAGTTTCACATATCTTGAATACCAATTATATTAACATTAAGCAAATTACCATGCTATTAACGACTCTCAAAATAATCTAAGTGAAGCATGAGAGATCAATAGTTTCTTTAAAACAAATCCACCACCGTGCTCTAAAAGATCTAAGTGAAGCACTAGAGCAAAAATTATCACGCTCAAAAGATATAAGTGAAGCACTATGAGCAAACTATCAAGCTCAAAAGATATAAGCGAAGCACATAGAGTATTCTATCAAATTGCAATTTATGTATGGCTCTCTCAAAAGTTGTTTACAGCAAGGATGATTGTGGTAAACTAACAAGCAAATAATACAAGACGCTCCAAGCAAAACACATATCATGTGGTGAATAAAAATATAGCTCCAAGTAAATTACCGATGGAAGTAGACAAAAGAGGGGATGCCTTCCGGGGCATCCCCAAGCTTTGACTTTTGGTGTCCTTGGATTATCTTGGGGGTGCCATGGGCATCCCCAAGCTTAGGCTCTTGCCACTCCTTGTTCCATAATCCATCAAAAGAATTTACCCAAAACTTGAAAACTTCACAACACAAAACTCAATAGAAATCTCGTGAGCTCCGTTAGAGAAAGAAAACAAAAGACTACTTTAAGGTACTGTAATGAAATCATTCTTTATTTATATTGGTGTTAAAACTACTGTATTCCAACTTCTCTATGGATTATAAACTATTTTACTAGCTATAGATTCATCAAAATAAGCAATCAACACACGAAAAACAGAATCTGTCAAAAACAGAACAGTCTGTAGTAATCTATAACTAACGCAAACTTCTGGAACTAAAAAAAATCTACCAAAATTAGACGACCTAGAAATTTGTTTTATTGGTCAGCAGCAATTGGAATAAGTATTTTATCACATTCTGGTGATTTTTAATAATTCGGGCACTGAGCGCAAAGTTTCTGGAAATTACAGCAAGATCAAATAACTATCATCCAAGAAGATCCAATGGGACTAGCTTGGCACAAACAATAATTAAAACATAAAACCACATCTAAACAGAGGCTAGATGGATTATTTATTCCTAAACAGAAGCAAAAGCAAAAAAACTAAAACAAAAATTGGGTTGCCTCCCAACAAGCGCTATCGTTTAACGCCCCTAGCTAGGCATAAAAGCAAGGATAGATCTAGGTATTGCCATCTTTGGTAGGAAATCCATAAGTGGCTCTCATAATAGATTCATATGGTAATTTTATTTTCTTTCTAGGGAAGTATTCCACACCCTTCTTTAAGGGAAATTGGAATCTAATATTCCCTTCCTTCATATCAATAATTGCACCAATCATTCTAAGGAAAGGTCTACCAAGAATAATAGGATATGAAGGATTGCAATCTATATCAAGAATGATAAAATCAACGGGAACATAATTCCTATTTGCAACAATAAGAACATCATTAATTCTTCCCATAGGCTTTTTAATAGTGGAATCCGCAAGATGCAAGTTTAGAAAGCAATCATCAAAGTCATGGAAATCTAGCAAATCACACAAAGTTTTGGGAATAGTGGAGACACTAGCACCCAAATCACACAAGGCATGAAACTCATAATCTTTAATTTTAATTTCAATAGTTGGTTCCCACTCATCATAGAGTTTTCTAGGGATAGAAACTTTCAACTCAAGTGTTTCTTCATAAGATTGCATCAAGGCATCAACAATGTGTTCGGTAAAGGCCTTATTTTGACTATACGCATGAGGAGAATTTAGCACGGATTGCAACAAGGAAACACAATCAATTAAAGAGCAATTTTAATAATTAAATTCCTTGAGATCCAAAATAATGGGTTTAGCAACATCTAGGTTTTTATTTCTTTCAATCCCACTTTTATCAATTTCATCGTCAAGATCTAAAAACTCTGAATTCTTAGAACGCCTTTTAGGTAAGGGAAGATCATATTCAGTTTCATCAAGATTCATATTGCAAAACAAAGATTTAATGGGGGACACATCAATAACTTTTAGATCTTCATCTTGATTTTCATAGGAATTGGAAGAACACGCTTTAATAAAGGCATCTTTGGAAGCACGCATCCTAGCGGTTCTTTCTTTGCACTCATAAATGGAAATTCTCGTAGCTTTGAGAGACTCATTGATATCATGCTTAGGAGGAAAAGATCTAAGCTTCAAAGAATCAACCCCAAGAGAAATTCTATCAACGTTCCTAGCCAATTCATCAACTTTAAGCAGTTTCTCTTCAAGCAAAGCATTAAAATTCTTTTGTGAATTCATAAACTCTTTAACACTACTCTCAAATTCAGAGGGCATATTATTAAAATTTCCATCATAGTTGTTGTAGGAATTTCCATAATTATTAGAAGGATTACTAGGATAAGGCCTAGGATTAAAATTCCCTCTATACGCGTTGTTACAAAAATTATTCCTACCAACAAAATTCGCATCCATAGATTCATTATTATTCTCAATCAAAGTAGACAAAGGCATATCATTAGGACCAGAAGTAACACTCTTAGTAGCAAATAATTTCATAAGTTCATCCATCTTTCCACTCAAAACATTAATTTCTTCTATCGCATGCACTTTCTTATTAGTAGATCTTTCAGTGTGCCATTGAGAATAATTAACCATAATATTATCTAGAAGTTTAGTAGCATCTCCTAGAGTGATTTCCATAAAAGTGCCTCCATGGCGAATCTAAAATATTTCTAGAAGCAAAATTCAATCTGGCATAAATTTTTGTATAATCATCCACAAGTTCAAACCATGAGTAGGACAATTACATTATCATTAATTTCAATATCTCCCAAGCTTGTGCAACATGTTCATGATCAAGTTGCTTAAAATTCATAATATCGTTCCTAAGAGAGATAATCTTAGCGGGAGGAAAATACTTAGAGATAAAAGCATATTTGCACTTGTTCCAAGAATCAATACTTTTTTAGGCAAAGATGAAAACCACACTTTAGCACGACCTCTAAGCCAAAAAGGAAATAGCTTCAATTTAATGACATCATTATCAACATCTTTTCTCTTTTGCATATCACATAAATCAACGAAGCTATTCATATGAGTAGCGGCATCTTCACTAGGAAGGCCGGCGAATTGATCTTTCATAACAAGATTCAACAAAGCAGTATTGATTTCACAAGATTCAGTATTGGCAAGAGGAGGAATCGGAGTGCTAAGGAAATCATTATATTGGTATTGGTGAAGTCACACAATTTGGTAGCATCTTGAGCCATCGCGACAAACAAGCAATCCAACACACGAGCAAACAAGCGGACAAGGAAAAGGCAACGGGAAAAAGAGGAGGAGATTGGGAAAGAGAGGGCGAATAAAACGGCAAGGGTGAAGTGGGGAAGAGGAAAACGAGAGGCAAATTGCAAATAATGTAACGCGAGAGATAGGGATTTGTGATGGGTACTTGGCATGGTTGACTTGCTCTTGCGTGAGCCTCCCTGGCAACGGCGCCAGAAATTTTTCTTGCTACCTCTTGAGCACTGCGTTGGATTTCCCCGAAGAGGAGAGGATGATGCAGCAAAGTAGCGTAAGTATTTCCCTCGGTTTTTGAGAACCAAGGTATCAATCCAAGAGGAGGCCACGACAAGTCCCTCGTACCTGCACAAAGCGATAGCTCCTCGCAACCAACGCGATTAGGGGTTGTCAATCCCTTCATGGTCACTTAGTAGAGTGAGATCTGATAGAGATGATAAATAATATTTTTGGTATTTTGATATAGAGATGCAAAGTGAAAAGTAAAAGGCAAAGTAAAAACAAAGCAAGTATTAAAGTGATGGAGATTGATATGATGAGAATAGACCCGGGGCCGTAGGTTTCACTAGTGGCTTCTCTCAAGAACATAAGTATTCTACGGCGGGTGAACAAATTACTGTTGAGCAATTGACAGAATTGAGCATTGTTATGAGAATATCTAGGTATGATCATGTATATAGGCATCACGTCCGAGACAAGTAGACCGAAACGATTCTACATCTACTACTATTACTCCACTCATCGACCGCTATCCAGCATGCATCTAGAGTATTAATTTAAACAGAGTAATGACTTAATCAATATGACATGATGTAGAGGAATAAATTCATGCAATATGATAAATAACCCATCTTGTTATCCTCGATGGCAACAATACAATACGTGCCTTGCAACCCTTTACATCCTTGGGTAAGGACACCGCAAGATTGAACCCAAAGCTAAACACTTCTCCCATTGCAAGAACTACCAATCTAGTTGGCCAAACCAAACGGATAATTCGAAGATACTTGCAAAGATAATCAATCATACATAAAAGAATTCAGAGAAAATTCAAATATTATTCATAGATAAGCTGGATCATAAACCCACAATTCATCGGTCTCAACAAACACACCGGAAAAAGAAGATTACATCGAATAGATCTCCACGAGAGAGGGGAGAACATTGTATTGAGATTCAAAAGAGAGAAGAAGCCATCTAGCAACTAGCTATGGACCGAAGGTGCAAGTAAACTACTCTCACTTCATCGGAGGGGCTATGTTGATGTTGTAGAAGCCGTCCATGGTGGTTGCACGCTGCGGCGGAGCTCCGTAACAGGCCCCAAGATGGGATCTCGTGGATACAGGAAGTTGCGGTGGTGCAATTAGGTTTTGGCTCCTGTTACGACTGCTTGGGGGTATGTAGGTATATATAGGAGGAAGGAGTACGTCGATGGAGCAACAGGGGGCCCACGAGGCAGGGGCGCACCCTAGGGGGGGCGCCCCCCACCCTCGTGACCGCCTCTGTTACTTCTTGGAGTAGGGTCCATGTCTCCTGGATCACGTTCGGTGAGAAAATCACGTTCGGTGATATTCTGTTTCTTCGAAACACTGAAATATGGAAAAGACAGCAATTCTGTCTGGGCCTCCGGTTAATAGGTTAGTCCCAAAAATAATATAAAAGTGGAAAATAAAGCCCAATATAGTCCAAAACAGTAGATAAAGTAGCATGGTGCAATCAAAAATTATAGATACGTTGGAGACGTATCAGTAGCCAAATGCTCCGGGTGCAGGGCGGCTGACGGATTGACTATAGGCTTTGGCAGATCCGGACTCCTCCGTGACGACACCTCGATGTCGCCCGCTTCATGAGTCAGAGAAGGGGGTGGGGTCTCGCTCTCCATCATCTCCGGAGGAAGGTCCCCCGAAGACGAACCCTGTTGAGAAGAGCTGCTGGCCGGACTGCAAAAAGTTGAATCCTGGTTATTGATCTAGGAGAAACACAAGACCTTCGGATTGTAGATTGACTTACAGCTTCGGTGGAGGGCTGGCCCGTTGGAGGGCATGGCGCGGTGGGGTGCCCGTCAGGCAAGGCCCCCTGGGGATGTCTTTTTCCCTAATTTGGGCATCTCCGCCTCCAAATCTTCGGAGGCCGCCCTCTTCTTCCCGCGCGGGGAGGAGGCATTAGCCTCTCCTCCCCGACTATTCTCCTTGGGGGAGGTAAAAATTCCCCCGGTTCGGATGCGTAGCACCAGGGGTTCGGTTTCTTCATTCCTCCCCTTGACTTTCCCCGAGGGCATTCTGCTGAGTACCCGGTCGAGCATCTTGGCCATGGTGGGGGCGGGCGAGCCTTTGGGAAGTGGCGCCGGACATCTGATTCTCTCCGCCTTGCTGAGCCATTCCTGGACGCGGATGATTTTCAGAATAAACAATCATGACAAATACAAAACAGGGTGTCCGGTATCAAAGCTACTTACCTGAGTATCTAGGCGATTGCAGCTTAGGCCCGCATCCTCGGTGATATCCGGACACACTACTTTCCGTCCGAAGAATAATTTGCACATCTCTTCGAGCTTCAAGCCGAAGAAGAGCTTGACAGTCCGCGGACCCTCCGAATTGAACTCCCACATCCGGAGAGATCGGTGTTGGCACGACAACATCCGTCGGGTTAACATCACTTGCATTATGTTGACAAGGTTAATGTCCCTCTCAAGAAGCTCCCGGATGCGATTCTGCAGTACTTGTACATCACCAGCGGGCCCCCAATTCCGTCCTACGTCTGTCCAAGACGTCAACTATGACGGAGGGCCCGAGAGAAACTCGGGGGCAGCCACCCACTTTGTGCCTCTGGGAGCCGTGTTGCCATACATCGGATAATTCTGGGAAAGAACCCTCTGGCCATGGGGCATCGGCGTTTCTTCTTATTATGGAACCTCCGCACTCCACATGTCGCCCCTCGATCATCTTCGGCGTCACATTGAAGGTCTTGAGCCATAAGCCGAAGTGTGGGGTGACGTGGAGAAAAGCCTCGCACACGATAATAACCGACGAGATATCGAGGATAGCGTCTGGAGCCAGATTGTGAAAATCCAACCCATAATAGAACATGAGCCCCCTCACAAAGGGATCGAGGGTGAAGCCCAAGCCGCGGAGGAAGTGCGGGATAAAAACGACGCGCTCATTAGGCTCCGGTGTGGGGATGACCTGCCCTGGAGCAGGAAGCCTGTGTTGGATGTCGGCGGTCAGGTATCCGACCTCCCTAAGCTTCGCAATGTCGTCCTCTTGAATCGAGGAGACCACCCACTAGCCTTGAGGGACGGATCCGGACATGTTGGAGGATCTGGGGTGTTCAAGCTTGGGTTTCGGGTGTTAGAACTTGAGGTGCGAGGAGGCGCGAGGAAGGTGGAAAAGAGGCATAGGCCTCGACCCTCTTTATAAAGGGGATGAATATCAAGAGTCCTTGATGTGGCCGTTTGAGGCTTATCTAAAAACACGTGGGTAATACCAACGTCCGTCCCTGGGTCGGCTCATAGTATTAATGGAAAGTCCCGTAATAAGAGGAACACGATCTCTGCCTCGACGGGACATGCCAATAAAACCGCCTCGTAACACGAGTCGTTGTGGGGTAAGAAACGCCGGCCCGCGTTGGACCAGGCGACGATGCAAGGGCACGACACCCAAAGATTGCCTGCGGACCGGGTTTATGCTATGTGGAGATCATCTTGCAGGTCCGGACACGGTCTACGTGTCCAGTAATTACTTTGGAGTATTCGAAGAAGGAACCCGCCTTGCAATGCCGAAGACGATACTCTGCGTCGGACTCATCGTCATTGAAGCCTGGTTCAGGGGCTACTGAGGGAGTCCTGGATTAGGGGGTATCCGGACTGCCGGACTATGTACAACGTCCGGAGTATCGAAGCGTGGAGATACAATACTCAAGACTTCAGCCCGTGTCCGGATGGAACTCTCCTTTGCGTGGAAGGCAAGCTTGGCGATTCGGATATTGTGTTTCCTTTCTTGTAACCGACTCCATGTAAACCCTAGCCCTCTCCGGTGTCTATATAAACCAGAGAGGTTGGTCCTTAGTAGACCGATCACAATTACAATCATACCATCATAGTCTAGTTCTTAGGGTTTAGCCTCTACGATCTCGTGCTAGATCTACTCTTGTACTACACATATCATCAATTAGGTTGGTCCTTAGAAGACCGATCACAATTACAATCATATCATCAATATTAATCAAGCAGGAAGTAGAGTTTTACCTCCATCGAGAGGGTCTTAACCTGGGTAAACATCTGTGTCCCTTGCTTCCTGTTACCATCAGCCTTGACGCACAGACCGGGACCCCCTACCCGAGATTCGCCGGTTTTGACACCGATAGAGGTGCAATCGCAGCTCTCCTCCAAGAGCCAAGACCTTGTGACTGCCAACGACACCATTGAAGACATGAAGGCCAGGATTGGCACCTTGGAAATCTTAGCAGAATCTAGCGGGGCTCACGAGAAACAGCCGGCGAAGGATCTGGACACCGCAAGATGCCTTCGAAAGGACGCAGATGACAAGCTGGCGAAACCACTCTGGGCAGGTCGAACTTTGGATCAAGAGCCTGATCGACATTGCCGAGCGTCTCACTTCGCAAACTGCAGCCATGGGCATGGAAGGGCCAGTTTACTCGGCCCGCAAGAATGAGGTCCCCATCGTCAAGCTAGGGGTATTCTTCAATGAGCTGATCCAGAAGCTGAAGACAGATGAAGAGGGAAGGGCCAGCCGCTTCGCGACTGAATATCGAAAGCTCATCTGCAATGCCCTCTCATGGCTCTGAGCAACATCGCCTGCAGCCATTCGGATCTCAACCTCGATGATGGCTTCAAGAAGCCACCGGAGGGCGTAGACGTTTCGGCAGCCGAAGAGAAGGCCGCCCCTTTCACCGACAAGGTCCTTGCCGTCCCTACTGCTCCACGAGGTCGCCAGGCCCGGCCTTGAATTATCCTTTCCATTGCACTGTCATGTAATAAAACGTCATGCATGTCCCGTGTTTAGACATCGTACTACGTATGCTTGTGTGCAACTGATGCTTTTACTTAATGTCAATTGCATGTTTATCCTTTTAGAGTTCACCCATCGGTGTTCGTATGATTATTTCCTGTGCGTATTTCGGTTGCTTCCCGGTATCGTATTGCCATGATTTTTGTAAGGGTCTGGCCCTCAGCAGTGATCGTGGCGATGGTACGTTCCGACAGGTTTTTCCTCGGTAGTTTTGTCGTTCCATACATTCTGTGAGAAGGCACGGAATAGAGTGAGGGCGCAGACAAAAACTAATAAGGTGCCGTTCATACGAAATATTTCCTCATACAAACACCTTGGTATCCAAGGGATAAACAAACGCAAACACTAGGTCTGTAGTGGGGCAAGGATTGCATGGACTTAGCTCTTATCTTCGCTTCCTTCCACTCCTTTCAGCCACGGCCGCTTGTCGTGTTTGCATGGTTCGGGAAGGATAGATGTCGTCCGTGTTGCTCTCCGGCTCCCGGCAGGGGCCAGTAAAAATCATATGTATCTTGCGGGCGGTAGGATGCGATGCAAGGCACGACCAGTTTCTCTCTCTTCCTCTCCATACCCATTAAACAATCTGGTGGCGGCTGGCATAGAAGTCACGCCAATGCGGACGGCCTTGCCGGGGCGTTGATCAATGGATTCGCACCAGCGCTCCACTGAAAATTTCCCTAAGCAGGGTAAATGCCAAACCGAGTTTCGCGCGGTGCTCAACGACATTGACGATGCTAAAACCCAGAGTGGCAGAGAGAGAAACCGTGTACCCATACACTTTGTTCCGTTCCTCTGGACGGGGCTTGCATGGCGATCATGCTGCCTGAACCGTTGAGGTTGACTCGCCGCCGTCATTACTGGTTCTTGCCGCTGCAGCGGCCGCGGCGGAGGGAGGCGATGGAGATCGAACAGGGGGCGGGGGAAGCGATATCGCTCCCCCTCTCCGTTCCCACCATCCCCCTCTTTTTCTTGGGTGTCACGGATGACGAAGTCGTTGATGAAGAAAATGATGATGATGATGCGCTGCGTACACTCTTGAGTTCGCGCAAGCGCTTCCCACTACCGGCGCGTCAAAGATGTCGTGGGAAATCATGACCACCTATGGGGCCATCGGCCCCTTATGGTTTGCCAAGGGGGAGAACACATTGCACAAAGAACGGAGGGTGCAGGGGTAGCACGGCAGCGATCACACAGGCAGTTTACCCAGGTTGGGGCCGCCGTGAGGTGTAAAACCATACTCCTGCTCTGGTGGATTGATGAGAGGACCGTGGTGGAGACGCAGAGCTCCAGCCCGGTAGGGTTGGCTCAGGGCAAGAGCAGCTACGCGTGTATGAGTGTACAAGGGTCTGAATCCTTTCTATGGTTTCCATGGCCCTCCTTTTATAGATCAGGGGTCAGCACAATGGCAAATCAGTCATTGTATACTGATTAGATAGCAAACAGTTTTATCATACCTAACTCTGCAGACAGAGTAGAGCGTATTAAATGCACCGCTTAGTGTCACGTCGTGGTATGCCCGGCAAGCCTTGCCGGGCCTTTCGGCCACCACGTCTGTCTGCCTGACACGTGCTACCTCTTTAGCTTGCGTTGATTTTTCCCTTGAAGAGGAAAGGGTGATGCAGCAAAGTAGAGTAAGTATTTCCCTCAACTTTTGAGAACCAAGGTATCAATCCAGTAGGAGACAACGCTCAAGCCACCGAATACCTGCACAAACAAACACCAACTTGCACCCAACGCGATAAAGGGGTTGTCAATCCCTTCACGGTTATTTGCAAAATGAGATATGATGTAGATGGATAAACGGTAACATATTTTTTTTGGTATTTTTGGTTTATGGAACGGAAAGTAAAAGATTGCAAAGAAAGTAAATAAGAAACTAAAATTGTAGATCGGAAACTTATATGATGGAAAATAGACCCGGGGGCCATAGGTTTCACTAGAGGCTTCTCTCAAGATAGAAAATATTACGGTGGATGAACAAATTAATGCCGAGCAATTGATAGAAAAGAGCATAATTATGACGATATCTAAGGCAATGATCATGAATATAGGCATCACGTCTATATCAAGGAGACCGACACCGTCCTGCATCTACTACTATTACTCCACACATCGACCAACTCATGCCAACATCTAGAGTATTAAGTTCATGAAGAACAGAGTAACGCATTAAGTAAGATGAGATGATGTAGCGGGATAAACTCAAGCAATATGATGAAAACCCCATCTTGTTATCCTCGATGGAAACAATACAATACGTGCCTTGCTGCCCCTACTGTCACTGGGAAAGGACACCGCAAGATTGAACCCAAAGCTAAGCACTTCTCCCATTGCAAGAAAAACCAATCTAGTTGGCCAAACCAAATCGATAGTTCGAAGAGACTTGCAAAGATATCAAATCATGCATATAAGAATTCAGAGGAGATTCAAATAATATTCATAGATAAGCTGATTATAAATCCACAATTCATCGGATCTCGGCAAACACACCGCAAAAAAGTATTACATCGAATAGATCTCCAAGAACATCGATGAGAACATGGTATTGAGAATCAAAGAGAGAGAAGAAGCCATCTAACTACTACCTATGGACCCCTAAGTCTGTGTTAAATTACTCATGCTTCATCGGAGAGGCAATGGTGTTGACGTAGAAGCCCTCCGTGATCGGATACCCCTCCGGTAGGACGTCGGAAAAGGTCCCTAGATGGGATCTCACGGGTACAGAAGGTTAGTCTTAAAAATAATATAAAATAGCATATTAATGCATATAAAACATCCAAAACATATAATATAATAGCATGGAACAATAAAAAAATTATAGATACGTTGGAGACGTATCAACACATCTCTGGACAGGTGTCGTTTGGAGGTGATCTCCTTTGGAAGTGGCTGGCATGTGTCAAATAACAGCCACTTAGTCACTTGGGGGCTTGACACCGCACTGATCGATGACTTGCTATCTGTGAGGTGGAGCGGTGGAGCCTTGGCGGGGTAGTCCGCCCTTGGCGTCCCCGACAAGCTTGCCGGGGGAGTCTTGAGGTTTGTCTCCGGGGTACGTAACATCATCCTCGCCAGGCCCTCCTGCCCAGCAAGGGAGGTTCTCCTTAGTGGTGTCTTGCTCCTTTGGCTTGACTTGGTCTTCTTGATTAGCCCTTTGATTTCTCAAAGATCTATCTCTTCAACTTGGTCTCGTCTTTGATGTTGAGAGCTGCCGGGTCGGTGGTTTGCTGTCCGCGCACAAATCAGGGGAAAACATACACCCCTGTTTGTGTACCCCGGTAGTGTGCGCGTCACGATGTGGTCAGCGTCGTCAAACGAGGGTCATTGGAAGATGACTGTACGTGAGAAGCTGACAGTGGGGACACACCACGCCTTGGACGCATGCATGCAACTGCATCCTTTTTACCCTGAAAAATAATGTTTTCTTCCCCGACAGCTGGGACCCACCAGCTACATCTTCGCACGCAAGGAAGTGTGTCCTTATTACAGGCAAAAAAATGATTCCTCCCCCTTACAGCTGGGACCCAATTTTAGGAGTCAGGCCATCATCTATTGGTGCCATACCGAAATCACTCATGATTGTGAGCAGAGAATAAATTTGACAAGAAAATGGCGAACAGGAAAAATAGAGGCTAATAAAACGGCAAAATTTTGTGAAGTGGGGGAGAGGAAAATGAGAGGCAAATGGCAAATAATGTAAATTGCGAGGATATGAGATTTGTGATTAGGAACCTGGTTATGTTGAAGATCCTCCCTGGCAACAGCGCCAGAAATTCCCTTGATGATGTTTGCTAGGACTACGTCGGTATTTCACCCAAGTGGAGAGGATGATGTAGCACAACAACGGTAGGTATTTCCCTCAGTGATGAAACCAAGGTATTGAACCACAAGGAGGACCAAGCAACAAAACGTAAACAACCCTTGCACACAAATAACAGCCACTCGCAACCCGACATGTTAAAAGGGGTTGTCAATCCCTTTCGGGTAACAGTGCCAGAAATTGCTAGTTGATGGGATAAAATTCTAATAGATTGAAATAATAGATCGCAAATAGAATAAAGTGCAGCAAGGTATTTTTGTATTTTTGGTTTAATAGGTCTGAATAAAAACGCAAAGGAAGTAGATTGCAAGGCAAATATATTAGGAACAAGACCCGGGGCCGTAGGTTTCACTAGTGGCTTCTCTCGAGAAAGCAAACAGTGGGTAAACAAATTACTGTTGGGCAATTGATAGAACTTCAAATAATCATGATGATATCCAGGCAATGATCATTACATAGGGAACACATCCAAGATTAGTAGACCAACTCCTGCCTGCATCTACTACTATTACTCCACACATCGACCGCTATCCAGCATGCATCTAGTGTATTAAGTTCATGGAAAAATGGAGTAATGCAATAAGAACGATGACATGATGTAGACAAGATTCATCTATCTATTGTGGAAGATATTAGATCTCGTCTTTTTATCCTTAGTAGCAACGATACATACGTGTCGGTTCCCCTTCTGTCACTGGGATCAAGCACCGTAAGATAGCTACTACCTACGGACCTGAAAGTCTACAAAGAACTACTCACGCATCATCGGAGAGGCACCAATGGAAGTGGTGAACCCCTCCGTGATGGTGTCTAGATTGGATCTGGTGGTTCTGTACTCTGCGGCGGCTGGATGAATATTTGGTTGATGCTTCTATGGTTCTGGTATTTTTGGGGTATTCATAGAGCAAAGAGGCGGTCAGGGGGGCAACCGAGGTGGGCACAACCCACCAGGGCGCACCTGGGCCTCCTGGCGTGCCCTGGTGGTTTGTGCCCTCATCGGGGCACCCCCAGGTGCAACCAGGGCCCATTGACTTCCTTCTGGCCCATAAAAAATCATCGTGGAGTTTCATGGCATTTGGACTCCGTTTGATATTGATTTCCTGTGATGTAAAAAATATGGAAAAAAACAATTGGCACTTGGCACTATGTCAATAGGTTAGTACCAAAAATGAATATAAAATGATTATAAAACATCCAAGATTGATAATAAAACAGCATGGAACAATTAAAAATTATAGATACGTTGGACGTATAAAGCTCTATCGTTTCGGTCGCGCCAAGCTTGGTATCCATCCAGTCCAGCGGGAGTGTACCCTCTAGATCCATAAATGGATCTTGTCTGACCTGCTCTACTTGCGAGGTTGTATCATAGGTCGTATGGGTCCTCTAGCAACATTAGCTCCTTGCCTCTCTGGCGAAGTCGTGCGGGTGGGTCTTCAGCCTCTACAGTCATCTTGTCCTGTCCTCGAGGAGGCGGTCGGGCTGTTTTGCCTGACTATATCTTGGAGGTGCGGGCTCAAGGGCCTCGTCGTTGAATAGTGGCAGCAAACGTCAGCGTGGGTAGCTTTTGTTCGAATCTTGCCGCTCATAGCCATACCCTTCTTCGGCTGCTAGGACTTTTGTCCATCTGTTGTTGAGGGTGTCTTGTTCGGCTTTTAGCTGTTTCTACTTCTTATTCAGGCTTCGTGCAGTGGCTATAAGTTGCCGCTTGAACCATTCTTGGTCCAGTGGGTCCTCAGGGACGATGAAATCCTTGGCTCCGAGGCTAACCTCCTCTTCGGAGAGACGGAGGTAATTACTGTCCTCGAAGTCATTGAGGTCCTTGGGATTGTACTGATCCTCGTGCCCCTCTGAATCATCGGTCTATTGCTCGGGGGCAATAGGATCGCCGAGGTCTTCCATTGTCCGGGGTATCGTTTTCTCTGGTACCTGTGTTTCTTTCCCTTCCTATGCCCCTTGGATCGTCTGTGCTTTCGTCGGCATTTGGGCGGCTCCTCGTCGGGCTTATCGCCATATTTTCTATGGGTTTCGTCGCCGTTCTTCCCATTGGTGTCGTCACCCTTATCATTGAGGGTGTCCACCATATAGACATCGTAGGTGGAAGTGGCCCTCCACCGTCCAGTGGTGGGCGGGGCAGTAGCAATATGAGCCGTGGCATCGACATCTTCATCCATGTCGTCGGCCTCCTCGGAAGCGCAGTTCAACATGTCGGTGAAATCTTCGACAGTGGCTACTAACTGGGTGGTGGGTGGGACATAAAATTCCTCATGGCCTGCCTCAAGACCAATTCGAGCATTGGTCGAGGACGGGTAATCCGTGATGTTCATCATATGGAACCGATTTAGCATCTCGCTTAATAAGGAGAGACTAGCCGGATCGGTATCTGGAATTTCTTCGGAGTCAACCTCCTGTATGGTGGTGCGAGGGGCGAGTCCGGCCAGGGTTGACTCCTGGTGTTCGGACGCTGAAGTCGTATCCGGGCTTGAAGGTGGATGCGAGGTAAGGGCCGACCAAGGAACAGGGTCGGAAAGAGAGTCCGAAGTCATGGCTTCAGGGTTTTCGGGCCTCTCACGCAAGGCCGAGAATCCAGTGAAGATCAGATCTCCCCGAGCATCAGCGATGTACTCTAGGTTACCGAACCTGATCAGGTGCTCAGGGGTGAAGCCGTTGACCTGGTCGAGGTGACTGGCCGAGTTGGCGTGCAAAACGATGCCATTTCTGATGACTAGGCAATCTAGCCATTGATGATCCTTCTGCGATCCCACAACGGAACTCTCAAGGAAAATACCAATGTCGGTGTCAAAACCGGCGGATCTCGGGTAGCTGCGAATCTTGGATCAGTGGGAAACATGAGACGAAGGGGACAGTGTTTACCCAGACTCAGGCCCTCTTGAAGAGGTAAAACCCTATGTCTTCTTGATTATATTGAAGTGCATATGATGATTACAGAGTCGGTCTACCACGAGATTAGATGAACTAGACCCTAGGTGAGTAGGATAATGGTTCTTCTTCTAGCCTCTACGGACTAAACCCTCTGGTTTATATAGACACCAGGGGTACTAGGGTTACACATAATCGTTTGTTGTAAAGAGATAAACAGCCGATTCTCCATTGACTTGGAGGACACACCAATGCTTCGAAGATTTCCTATCCGGATATGGAGTTGCCTTATAGCTCCGCCTCCTAGCAGTTGCAGAGCGGCCCAATTGTCCGGCCCATAAGAGATAGGTCGGCAGCCCGAGGACCCCTTAGTCCAGGACTCCCTCAACCACTGCGTTCGTAGGTAGGGCCGTATTCTGGTTTGTTTCTTCTGAAACTTGGATTTTCTTCATTTTCCTGTGATGTTAGTTCCATAACAACACATAGACATATATCCAGGCATTCAAACAACAACTAGCATATAAATCATCTTGCACAACGATAAGCCTTCATTAAAAAACTCTTCCAAACTAATTTATTCACATGGATCACTCTTTTATTTTAAAACAAAACAAAAACTTACTTGTCTACTTTATTCACATGTGCTGCCTCCCGCGAAGCGCTTGTTTTCGGTGGGATAGCTCGACCGTAGTGCTGAGCAAGGTGGTGCTAGAACACCGAGACCATAGCTTCTACCATTCAAAATGATGCCTCCTCCGGTGTAGGTCTTCAATTTATTTTTCCCAGGGAAATTAATTATAACGGGATATTTAGCTGGTAAATCAAAACGAACATTTCCCTCGAACACATTTATCACAGCTTTGATAGTCCTTAGAAAAGGTCTACCGAGATTACAGGAGCAATTGGATCTTCGGGCATATCTACTATGACTAAATCAATCATGACAAGGCAATCATTAATTTAAACTATAACGCAATGCTTAATGCCTACTGCTTGAGTAAAAGTAGAATTAGTTGTATTCAATATGATTTAAGTACTAGCATAAGACCAAGATTGAGACTATCATAAACAGATTTGCGGATAGTGGAAACATTTGCCCCTAGATCACATAAAGCACTGAACTTATTAAGTCCTATCTGAATCTCGATAGTTGGTTCAAAAGCATCCTCTTGCTTAGCTGGCAGCTTACTTAATCACTTTTTTTCCTTTCATTGTCAAGTTCACGTACCTTGGTTGCAACGTGTTCAACAAAGACATTATATGCCTGATTGTTAGTTACCTCCGGTAGTGGATACTTGATGGATATCATCTTGACAAATTCTGCAATGGTATAATTGTACTCTGGCACATGAGTAGTTTCACATACCTCAACTTTCTATTCGTTGCTTCTTACCATTTTGACTTCTTCAACCGGATTAGGCTCCGGTTTACCTACAAACTTGGCCAAAATCAAGCTTTAGCTCTCTGCTATCTTTGCCACTTGTGCCTCCATATTCTTTGATCTGCCTTCAAATATCTGCACATCATTTGTTAGTCAAATAACCTTACCGGTCAATTGACCGAGTAAGTTATCATGATTCTTCAAGATATTCTTGAAGTTTTCATTCTGCTCAGTCTAGCTAGCATTAAACTTTTAAGGGTTTCTTCAAGAGTACTTCTATTGCTACCAGGAGCTCCACCAAAATTATTTGATGCTCCTCCATTATTAGGATAAGGAAGTTTAGGATCTTAAATATTGTTTTTTCAATTGGGATTGTACCTATTATGAGCAATAAAATTCACATCACTAGTATCTTCATCAGTGATGGCATTGACATTTACCTCCTCTTTATCGTTCATCAAAGAGATAAGTTCTTCTAGATTGGTTCTTAACTCTGAGCTATTTCTCTTGCATGGCATTCACCTTCTTGGTGGCAGCTCTCTCAATGTGCCATTGGGCATGGTTCTCCTACATATCATCTAGTATATTCTTAACATCTTCTATGGGTTTTCCCATGATTGTTGCTCCTGCCGCTGTATCAAGTATAGTTTTTGACATATGAATCAAGCCATTATAGAACATATGAAGGATTAACCACTCCTCCATTCCATGCTTGGGGCAATTTCTTATAGCTTCGTTTATTCTATCCCATGCAAGTGCTACTGGCTCACGTTCCTCTTGCTTGATACCTGTAATCTAAGAGCGTAATTGCATAATTTTTTGCAGGGCGGGGGAGGGAAACTTAGATAAAATTTGTTGCAACAAGCATCCCAGGAAGTAATACTGCCTTTAGGCAAAGCAAAAACCATTGTTTAACTTTTCCTCTCCAAGAGAAAGGAAATAAGCGAAGTTTCAGAGCATCTAGGTCATAATCCTTTATGTGTGTCATGTTGCACAATTTGGTAAAATTATGTAAGTGCATACCTGCATCTTCAGAGGCAGAGCCTCCAATTGGTCATGTTGAACCATGGAAACTAAGTTCGGTTTGATCTAATATTCTGCAGCTGCAACATCAGGTTGTGCAATAGATTCACGCATGAAATTGTTGCTAGGAGTAGAAAAACTCTCAAGATTACGAGCCATAGTAACTTTTTTGGATCTTTTATCTGACAAGACTTACAAAAAATAAAACTGAAACTAAATCTGAAAAAGTAAAGACAAAAACTGAAAATTAACTTTAACAAAAACTCTAAATACAAAGACTAGGAATACTAAACTCCGCCCCGACAACAGCGCCAGAAAGAGGGGCTTGATATCTCCTTTTTTATTGACCCGCACCTATTTCCCTAGAGGTGACCCTAGGTTATCGAACCCACGAGACGAAGATTCCCTTGAAGCGATGGTCTCTAGCAAGCTTTTGCTAAAGTGTCAAATCCAGCTTTTTACCGCATCAACCAGCAAATAGTGATTCAAACACTTATAACAAAAAGAAGGTATGAGGATTAGGTCTTAATGCTTCCAAGCATGTATTGGTGTTGGGATAAAAAATGATATGAGTTTGTGCTCAGGAAGCCACCCATCAGGAGGTGCTCACTTCGCTTGGAATGGGGGGTGTGTCCAAATAACATCCTAACCGGCACGAGTCCTGCATCAAGAATCAGGTGTCCTGCTGAAGGCCCTATCCGTCTCGCGGGGTTGCCCCAATAATTAAGATAATAATATCAGACAAAAGCTTTGCGTGTTCAATTACTACACCTCATGTATCCCTAAGGATATGGTCCATGTTACCGTATTGCATCTTACTGTCACCGGTGTTCAGTATAATACTTCATGGTCTCCTTGCTCCTAGCCTCACCGGTGCTCGATCTCCATGATCCTGGGTACCTGTAGGGATGAAGATCGCGGACAAGACAAGAGAAAATTCACGATGCAATTTTATGTTACACATACAAGACGTTGTGTCAAAGGCTTCCATTGATCCCTTCACCAAATACCTGGGGCAGCAAGGCTCATGCCTCACCCCATACCTTACCGGCTACTCACACATGAACACTACTAGGGAAAACCTTATACACAGAACTTTAGTAGTAGCGCTTGTCAAAAAAGCTGGCTAGTGCTAAATAGCAGTAGCGCGTTGAGGATAACCGCGCTACAGATACATATGTAGCAGTAGCGCGTCTAAGGATAAAAACGCTACTACTAAAATTCCCACTAAGAAGTCGATAGGCTACACATAGTAATAGCGATCTTATAGAAACAGCGCTACCGCTAATATTTTTGTAGCAACGCGTTTACGTAGAAAGGCGCTACTGCTAGCGAAAATAAAATAAAATGAAAAGCAAATAGAAAAATAAATGAAAATGAAAAAAATATAAAAAGGAGAAAGGAAAAAAATAAAATGTAAAGAAAAATAAATGAAAAAAAGAGAAAGGCATAGCAGTAGCGCGTTTATTGAAACACGCTATAGCTAACTTAGCTATAGCGTGTTTTCAGTAACGCGCTACTGCTATGTTTGACTTAACCAGCAGTTTCCCTCCCCCCGGCCACCACCACTTCTCCCCCAAATCCCTCGCCCCACTTCGCCGCAGTCTCCCCAATTCACCGTCGCCCCACTTCACCGCCGTCTCCTTCCGACGTCGACGCCCGCAACCTCACCATCTCCCCCCGAGGCCGCCCTCAACCTCACCGCCGCCGCCCGAGGCGGCCCTCAACCTCACCGCCGCCGCCCGAGGCCGCCCTCGACCTCACCGCTGCCCGAGCCCGCACTGGACCGCCGCTGCCCGAGCCCGAGCCCGCCCTCCCGCCCTGCCTCCGTCGCTGAGCACCTCCCCACCACCATCTCTCCCCTCTCTGTAAGCCCCCACCCCTCCTCTCTCTCTGCATTTTCTTCCTGCCATGTTAATTAGCAGTAGTAGTAGCTGTTAATTAGTAGTAGGGTTCATAGATAATGTTTTTTTAGTTGTAGTAGTACTAGATGTTGATTAGTAGTAGTGGTGGTACTAGTTAACTAGGGCAGTAGGGTTAATAGTAGATATTTTTTAGTTAGGGTAATAACAGATGTTAAGTAGGAGATAATGTAGATGTTAATTAGTTCAGTAGGGTTTAGTTTTTGAATTGAGTTTGTTTAACTATATGTTAATTAGGGCAGTAGGGTTTAGTTTAGAGTAAAATTTAGTTCAATAGTTAACTAAATATAATCTATATTTGGTTTTTGAATTGAGTTTGAGAGAGCATGAGATTTGTGTAGATTTTCTTGAAGTTTCAAACATTTCTGTTCCGGCAAATGTTTTCTTGAGTTTCCGAGTGGCCTATGTTTTGCCGGATTGTCAATTCATTTCCGTTTCGGCAAATTTCAGGTGCTCGATTTGTCCACTTTTTAGCAAAGGTCATGCCGAAAATTTCCATGAATTTCGGCATGACTTGTGCTACAAACTAGGACATATCGTGTGCCCGGGATTTGCCGCACCGGGAAGGAGTCAGCGTTCCTGCAAAACACAGGCCTTTTTTATGTCATTATTCATTTTATTAGGTCTATAATTAATTGACTAGATTTAATCGTAGGAAACATGGCTAGCAACGATGAAGGACAGGGTTCTGGTGATTGCGACAATGTCTACCTGGCAGCAGATGAATTTTTGAGCCTTGCCGAAGATCAACAGATGTTGTTGCTTGGCCCACCTGTCGCATCAGGGACTAAGACCGACATGCAGACCGGCGCTGAGACTGAGACCGGCGCCGAGACTAGCGGAGCTAGTCTAGAACCGAAAGCAAAGAGGCCACGGGGCCCAAACCAGCTCATGACTACTAGACTGGTGGTCACGGAAATGGACGATGACATTTTTGAGCCAACAACGCCTAAGGAAGCGCAATCGTGCTACGCACTCAAATAGGCTGCATTGTATGGACAACCGCCACCATCAACGATGAGAAACTAAAGAAGATAGATAATATGAGGCCCTCCCTCTTAAGAAATTGCACCGAATATTCTTGTTCCCAGGCCGGAATGAAAAGGATTATAAAAATCCAGATAAGGACCCGGCAATGAAGAAGATAAACAAACACACAATGACCAAGTTTAGCGATGTGTTGGCCGCCTGGAAAGAAAGGGTGAAACATCGGATCATCAACAAAAAGGAACCCTACTCCGAGATTGTAAAGGATAATCCGACCGCCTCAGTAGGAACGAAGCATAGAAAGAGATGGAGGATAGGCAACAAAGCTGCTTCTGTGATCCAGCCGCCTCAGCAGCCTTGGGTTCAAGACCGTATACCTATCCAGATGCGGCAAAATGTCATATCGCCGGTGAAACAATCCTACCTAAGGCAGCATTAGAGGCCACACACGGCAATCTAAGGAGACTTCATGACAATGTGCTGCGGAGAGAGAAAAGCCTCATCGCCTCGAAAAATCCAGGATAACCACTCTATGTGGTTAACGTGCCGCGGCAAAAGTTGTACGTGCACTCATGCCCCGCGGACAATTTCTTCCCTCGATTCGATTACATCTTCGACATGTTTCACTTGAAGAAGCTGGATTTTACGTTTGTCTGCCTTTTTTCCTTGAACATGAACTACATCATCGGGATTGAGCAGATACCTTATATCTGTGCCGCTGACCCGTACTTCATGCACGAGGGCTTCTTGGCAGTCTGCACAGAGCACCGTGAATACGCGAGGGACTACATCATAGATTTCAAGGTCGCTAATGAGGACAAGGAGGCGATTCTCGTGCCTTATCATCCCATGTAAGTCATCCACTCGAATATCCTTCCTTCGATTTCAATCATTCATTTGCACAGTGGAGGCTAATTAATTTGAGGTGTACTTATTTTGCGCAGCGGCGGGCGCGCCGTCCTCATCATCCTTTACCCCCAATACTCCCACGCTCTTTACTTGGACTCGTCGAAGAACTTGAATAAAAAGGATTACACCCACATCAAGTCTGTTCTCGGCAGTGCTATCTTTCACTACGACGCACGGGGTGGAGAGATCAAGGACAAGAAGAAAAATGACGGCAGGCCCACCTTCGGCCATAAGACCGACTTCTGCTGCATCCAGCAATCGAGTGATTCTCTTAGTGATGGATTCTATGTCCTACACCACATGCTGGAGTACAGACGGGATCATCAGGACCTTCGCATGTCACCTTATTCCAGCGATGCCCATATGCTGCAATGGGCAAAGAACATAGGAGATACCCCGGATCATCGACTTCGAGCTGAGTTCTATCACATCCAGCATGAACTTGCCCAAGTCATCGTGAAGGAGGTCCTCGACAAAACAGGTCTGTTCTACGTGGAAGGGCAAATGTCGCGGGAAAACGTCCGAACACGCTTAGCCGCTCAGCGTCTCGACCTGAAGCCTTTCACTAAGCTCAGGGACTATCTCCCTTACTTGGATGGATGGAACGACATGTTGGAGTGGTTGTCCATATACGACAATGTGTCCGTTTAGTCCATACTTTCTAAATGACGAAACTTTGAGTTATGCACGACGAAACTTTATTTGTGATGTAATTAAACTGTCCTCCTCAACTAGCGAAGATCACTCAGGTTAGGGCATTTTGGGTATGATGAACTTTGTTATTTATGCTTATGGTATGTTGCTTCTATTTTTGCCAAGTCTGTCTCGTTCTGTTGCTCAACTATGTATGTTGCATATCGTCGACTCATGTGACGATGCAGGTGCATAGATCATCGATGACGAAGAAGTGCAACGCCATGAGTATACGACAAGTGGCCGGAGTGTCAGGCCTAGGTGTACCGGTTTCCGGTTTCCGAGCGACAGCCAGTAGTTAGTTTAGGTTCACACTAATGCGAGAGAGGGATACGAACTCATGTACTGCATAGTTCCGCTCTCACTCATAGTGATAGCTCTTCTCGCGTACATCATTGTATTTATGGATGACGATGTAGTTGCAAGTAATCGAGACTTGTATCGCTATTTTCGAGATGATGATGAGAGACCACTTTGTGTTGGATGATGATT
Organism: Aegilops bicornis; assembly: GCA_021605145.1. Taxonomy (NCBI): domain Eukaryota; kingdom Viridiplantae; phylum Streptophyta; class Magnoliopsida; order Poales; family Poaceae; genus Aegilops; species Aegilops bicornis. The sequence continues at coordinate 33,498,352 of CM038670.1, forward strand.
TGATGATGACATGATTTGATGAGACTATCTATATGTATATGCTATGATTACATTTGTATGTGTTTGATATGCTAAAGATTACTGTATAAAGCCTGTTCAAATACAAAACAAATATGCAGAAAAAATAGAAAGTAATAAAACTAGCATTAGTGAGGGGAATAAAGTTAGCAGTAGCGCTCACTTACCAGTAGCACGCCCTATTTAAAATTGCTGCAGCTATTAGCAGCAGCGCGTGCCACCAAAGCTCGCTGCTGCTAGCCATGTATAGCAGTAGCATGGGTCGACACGCGCTACTGCTACATGATAGCTGTAGCGCCTTATCAGTAGCTGGGCAAAATACCCGCGCTACTGCTAGGCTTTTCCCTAGTAGTGGAAGATGGGATCATGAGAAGAAATCATTGAAGAACACACCTTGAGATTGATTGATTGCAATATGTCTTAGAATAGATGCCTTGTGCGATGAAAGATTACAAGTATAAACTAGATGAGAGAGGGCTATGGTGGTGGAAATGGCTATGGAGGTAAAAATGGCGGCGGCTAGGGTTTGTGGATGAAGATGATGATGAATGGCTTGTGGCTGTGCTCTACGCTCCTCCTTTGCTCCATCTGTTGACATATCGACGGGGTCCCCTTGATAAGAGTTGTTCAGGTGGATGAGCTGCCTCGGTTTCCATGCCAAACGACCACTCATGCGAGTGCTTGCGGTCACCTGGAACACCATCTTTTGCTCTGGAGTCCTTCTGATGCCTCCTGGTGATTTGTTTCCTCTCCATTTTCCTTCCTTTCCTTTCTCCCACGTGATATCTTTCCTTTTTAGCCCATTTCCTGTGGAAAAATATTAAAGAGAGGATTTGTGGAATACGTTGCATTCATTAGTCATTAGTGGCAATATCAGAGCGAATATGTCTCTTTTAGTGAAATATCTTGGTTTAAACAAGGTGGAAATGAGTGTACAAATATCAGTCATCATCTGGCTCAAGTAAAGGAGCTTAGGTCCCATCAGAAGTCCAGACATATACAAGTATCACCTGATTCGATACCATGTTGAAGAAGGTTTAGTTAAAGTACTCAAGATTAACATGAACCTGAATATATCAGACCCAATGACGCATCCTCTACCACGAGCAAATTATGATTGACACTGGATTGCCAGTCGTGTAAAAGAAGCTATGTAAAATAGATTATCGACTCTTGTGCAAGTGAGAGACTATTGAAAAAATGCCCTAGAGGCAATAATATTTGTATGATTTATTTCCAATTTTATAGGTAGTTTTTATATTCCATGCTATAACTGCTATGGTTCTTGAATATGCGATTCAGAGGAAAACTCATTAGAACGTGTAGAGATGTAAACGGTAAAACCATATTCCTAGTCTTGCCTCTAGGACTAGATAAAGTGTTAATTTGATGATTATGTGTTCCTGATCATGGGCATATGCAAGTTAGATTTGAGAGCATGATGTTCGTAGAACACTCATGTTGAGTTGACCCAAGTTGTTTATTATACTTAGAGATTATATCATCTTAAGTCTATAGTGCATAGCACATAAGTTAACTTGTGTACGATTCCTTAGACCATGAGAATATCGAGCCACTCCATACCGAACGTTTCACTTTGGGGTTGTTCCAACATCATCCGTAACAGGGTGATCATAACGACAACTTATGGGTTTATCCGAAACGTATGACGAGGGACTAGATAGCTCGAGATTGGGATTTGCTCCTCTAACGATGAAGAGATGTTCTTTTGGCCTTCTCAGTGTGAAAGCATCCAACATCTACTAGCCAGACAAAGCATGAATTGATCACACGGGTGTCGGAACACAAGAACGAGAAAAGAGAAAAAAAACGATAACGAGGAAGACTGATATATTGAGCACGTGTTGATCTCATGAGGATATCGATATATCTCACCTCTAGTTTTGTAAAGTACCGTGAAGCAAATGGAACAACGTACGGTAACCAACGGTTCACTCAAATATCATTCCTGTAATTATAGGGGTCAATATGGATGTCCATGGTTCCGCTATTCACCATTGAACAAAAGGTGTTTTCGTTCATGTGTATACTTTACCGAACCTGCAGTCTATATTTTACCGAACCTGAAGGGTCACACACTTAAGGGATTATGATATGTAGAATTCCATAGGAGTTAGGAATACGAGGAAATATTACCGGAAAAGTTTTGGGAATAAAAGAAAGTGTTTCGAGAGAAATCGAAATCGTTTTGGCGATACTGGAATGGTTTTGCGGAATACCAGGTAATGATATATAGGCAGAGAATGTTTCCGAGGACCTAATATAAATAATAGAGGGCTTGGATAATTATCTAGAAGTCCCTACGATTAATTTAAAGTTAATTGGCTAAATAAAATATCAATAATTAGGAATGATAGGGAGAGTTAATGGGCCTATACGCCCAAGAAGAGTGGGCCGCCCCCTATCTTCTTGGACAAGCTTGGGGCCCGAATTGGGGTTGGAAGAGGACTCCTCCTCCCCCCTAGACCGGCGCAAGGGGGTGAGCCCCGTCCCCAAGTAGGCCTCCCCCACCTACATATACTCAAGGGGAGCGCCCCATCTAGAGACACAAGTCCTTTGTATTGGGAGCCCCCATCTATTTCTCTTTTGTTCTAGTTCTAGTTTAGACTTGTTCTACACCAGACCTAGTTTTAGTTTTCTCTAGTCTGCATAATAGAGAAGCCTCGTGCAGTTCTCTTCTCCCTCCTTTAGTTCTCCGACGATGTCAAGCTCTACACGACAAAGCGCTGCCGGATCATGAAGCTCGTACGCGTGCAATCCGTAGAGAGGTCGTGCTTTCAGTCTTTGGTTTGATGGATCGTTCGTGAACGGTTCAAGGGACTGCGTCAACGATCTACACCAACTCTTCTTCCCTGAAACTCAAAGTTGGTAACGGACTGATCTAGCCTCTATATGCATCTTCATTGTGATCCGGGATCTTCTTCGTAGGGCAATTTTTTTTTTGTTTTCTGTTACGTTTCCCAACAGGAGGCCAACCCTAAAATCCCCCGGGTGTCGTGTATATAGCGATGGAGAGGCCGAATTTCCGGACTTCCCTAATAAATTTTATGGGGCGGACCGATATGCAGGACCTGGTTGGTCAGCAAAAATGCCAACCCTGCATATCAGCCAGAAATTTTTGGCCGGTGGCCTTTTACGGGATCTGGTAGAGATGCTCTAAGCCAACCATCTTCATCACCCGTAGCTTGACATATCTTACAGAATGTGGCAACCACAACCCCAAAGGACATCATCGGACGACCTGACAACCAACACATACTACATACTATACCTGGCCATGGGAAACCCGGCCCGACCCCAAAAAGCCCAACCGACCCGGCCCTTTCTTGTTTGTGGGTCGGGCCTGGGCCTAAGTTTTGAGCCCAAAGTCCGGGCCAGACCAGCCTTGGGCTTGGCATTTTTGTGTTTTAGAGAAGAGGCCCCGCCCGAGGCCTGATGGGCTTTTCCACTAACGGGCCAGGCCTGGCCTTGAAATCTAGGCCCGACGACTAGGCCGGGCTGGGCCCGAGTGTAGGTTTTATACTATGGGCTTTATTAGGCCCGGCCTGGCCTGACTTAGACCATATCCAACCGGACTCCTCAAACCATCCTTCATACGCCCGCGGAAACGCCCGGTCAGTGACCGGACAGAAGAGAGAAGGAAAAATGTGACCCAACTGGATCCCTCATATCATCCTTATACGCCCTGGCTGTCCGCGAACCCTCATGTCCATCTCAAATATGGGGAGGATATGAGGGCTCGCGTACGCGCCCGGGCGCGCCTCGGCATTCCGCTACTTAGGACGCGGCCCCATCTCGGATCATATTTTTTCTTTTTTTATTCATCCTTTTATTTCTCTCTCTTTTCATCTTCATCATTCATGTGCAAGTGACCGAACAAATGAGAAGAAAAATGAGGAATGTGAATGTGATCAAGCTTGGTGTCGCAGGTAGCACGTGGTCAAACGCATGTACCACATAGCTCCCATGACACAGCCGGCCGATATGACCTGCTCTGTCGTGGGAGATGGAAGTGTCCAGATTGCAACTTTTCCAGGTTGCAAGAAATAGGCGGGAAAGCAGGATGAAAAAGAAGACACGACCGGGGGCTTTTTCACTGTTCTGATCCGTATCTGAAAGTTAGGCACGATTTGACCCATGTTTGAAACCTTTTTCAGATCTGACCTAAATCAAGACGCCAACATCCTTGGCGTCCTGTTTGCACTGAAGACGCCACGAACTCCGGCGTTTTGGCCTGGCCCACTTCTCTGTTCAGCTAAGTTGACTGTCCGACGTGTCAAAATCTTGCCCCCGACCCTAGACGCCAAGGACCTTGGCGTCTACACCTTGACTCTGTGTGGGTAAACTGATCAACTGAATGGCTCGTACGTTTCTTGATCTGGTCACTTGTCTTGTTGCTGCTGTCCCACTGATAGTGCTAGTGCATGCATGATCACTCACGCACACACCACACACCAGAGTCAATGTGTGGCTTGATTGATTGATTCTGACTTTTCCAGAGAGAGAGATTGATTCTGACTTGTGAGTTCCAGAGTCGAATCTTGTAGTGGTTGCTTTAGAGATTAGGGCAACTCCAATGCACAGACCCAAACGGACCCAACTGTTGATACTTTTACACATAGGTTTGAAGTCTCTCCAGAAGGTTTTTGTCGGATCAAGATGTAGATACACATGTATATGTATGCATATGAGTACATACACAACATGATGCTAGACGTTCGTTGGCTCGGATAGGAAAGCACGGCCATCGAACGCATCGATTGCACTTGCACTAGTCATTGCCGTGGCCTCCAGAAAGGCTCAGGGACACTGCATGGCCACTTCCTTGCTTTGATCTTCTCGTTCGTATGTGTGCGTACAAGCATAAGCATGCATGCTATTTAAACTTTCGGAGCTAAACGCCAAGGTTTGTGGCGTCTACCTATTGCTTTGTTGCAAGGTGGGCCAGGGCCAGACGCCGGAGCCCGCGGCGTCTTTAGTGTAACCAAAACGCCACGGTTGCTGGCGTTTTGAAATGGGTCAGATCCGAAAAAAGTTTCAAAACAGGGTCAAATCGTGCTAAACTTTCGTTAATGGGTCAAAACAGTAAAAAAGTCCACGACCGGCTGGCCGGTGTCTAGGTCCATGACTTGGGCCCGGGCTAGTATGTGGCCTCTCAAAGGAGATGGCCCTTGCATTGACAGATTACTAATTTATTATTATATAAAAGCGTGACTGATTAACCATCTCCTCATTTACTGCACACATAATGTACGTAATCTGGCAGAAAAGGTGGCTATCTTGGTTGGCCGGGGCCGGGCATATGCATGCATGCATGCACACATGACAGAGCGCCCAACCTAACCGGCCGGCCGGAGCGGCCGACAGGAGGATCTGCGCGGCCACGGCGAAAGTTCTGCACCGCCCGAACCCAACAGCCCGTACTACGCTGCTGCATCTATCTACGTAGGTAGCTCGCTGCCTTTGCACGCCAATGTCAAAAAGGCCATGAGGGTGGTCCTCATAGATGTGTCTTGTGCTGCATCCATCGTGCCCTCCTCGATCTTCAATCAGTTTCCCGCCCGGCAACTCAACCAAGTTTTCGTTGTGCACAGACGCATTCTCTTCACGTGAGGGTCCAGGTATGTCGTGACATGGAGCGGAGGAGAACGGTCACTACGTTTCAAATCAAATGTAGTACGAGAGATGGCGGGAACGGTCGATCCTTTTCCCTTTGCTACAGTGACCGTAGATAGATGTGATGATGGAGAGGGCCTTTCCAGGGGGCTCTTTGCATCATGATCCCACTGTTCTACTTGGCGATGGGTCGATGATGGCACTCGCAGATCCACCGATCCATGCATGCATGCACGTTGCAAATTGCCCGTCCATCCGGGCCGGGCTGCCTCTGCATGCAGCGCGGCGATGAACAGCGACGGAGAGGTGGAGGGCGAAAAGACCGGAGGTCGCTCGCACGAATGATGGCTTTGGCGGGGCGCACGGCGAGGGTGAACAGGGCGGCACTGTGCGCACGCACAGCGCAGGCGGAGCAGCATGCACCATGCAGCAGAGGAGAGGAGAGGAGGGAGAAGCAAGTGGAAACATGGAGCCGCAGCTTTTGGGGCTGCATGATTGGGCCGCACGGCGCACTTGGTGGCAATGGCATGCATGCACGCATGGCCGTGCCGTTCCGTGCACCTCGCCCGCCTCTCTTTCCGGTGGCTGTTCACCTGTGTTTGTTTGCGAGCATCGCATCTCTGGATCCTCCAGAGCTTCGGCTACATGTCCGGCCGGCCGGGCAGCAGGAGAGAAAAATGACTAGTGGTGTTTTGGCCGCCATGGATTCCACTACCCAGAGAAGCATCCCATCACATTTACACTTCATGAAAAACGAAACGTGGAACATCCATATAGCGCTCGGACAAAGGCATCCCATCACATTTATGATTTATCAGGTACTCTTGGTCGTCCGAAATCCCTGGCCGTCAGTACCGGAACATCATTATTAGGAGGAGGAAGCAGTGCACTGCAGATGGTCCACGCAACCACGATCCCTCGCCTTGTAACGTCTGACCACCTTCCAATATCACCACCTCCTTTTCAGCCTCACACCGCAAGTCTGACAAAAATTCAGAGAAACATCCATCATAACAAATGATATATTGTGGAGTACTAATCAACTTACTCCCTCTATCGCTAGTTAGTTTTTCGTTGACCAACAATTTAATTAATTCTACCTCTACTTCCCCATTGTATTTTGTGTCAAAATTTGACCACATATTTGATAAGCAAAATGTTAATGCATGTCAAAAATAATATTTTTAGACTCACGCTCGAATGTAGTTTTCAATGGTATTATTTTGGCCCTGTCTAACGTATGCTAGGACTCGATGGAGGGAGCTACTATTCCCGATGACGGTCATTTTTTGTTGGAAGAGTTTGGGTAGGTTTTGATTGAGCATTGTAATAGAAAATCAAACATGGTAGCTCATTTGCTAGCTCAACATGGACATGTTGATCCACCGTTGTTTGTTGGACTCACCTCCTCATCATAACTCTAGTCTTTTAGCAGACGATGTAAACATTATTTGAAGTTAACGAGCAATGTGCGCGTGCATTGCAACGGATCCAAAGTATAATAATACTTGTTCGCAAACTCAAAAAGAAAACACTTTAGTTCTGATATACATATATCACTAAAAATGTATTATGTTTTACTCAAAATATATTCTTCGGACTGTTTTGATGAGGTAAGGAAGGGATGTGGTTGGTTTCAAGATAGTAAGGGGTTTTCTGTAAATTGGAGCAGATAAGTTGGCTATGGTTGAAAAAAGGGCACAACTTACCTCACAGTCGTTACATGCAGAAATGACGGATGGTGGACACACCATCATCACCAAACTGAGTCTTTTATAGGAGAAGAGATAATGCTAGCTATCCATGAACGCCTTCCGATTAAAAAAACGTTAGTGAAGTTCAAGGAGGAAAGTTGGAGTTTCTTCTTTTCAAATCTAACTTGCTATAGTATTGCACAACAAGTAAGATTTGGAAATGAGCAGAGTTTGGCTGGTGTGCTGGAGATGAAAAGATTTTGGATGCATAATCCTTTTTGATGGCTTGCGCGCCATAGCTATACGAAGATATGACCTCACATTTGGCTAGCGTGGCCCGCTATTTCAAATTGGCGATGAATGACTGATGTGTAACACTTGGCTAGTCTGCTTGAGGTGTTTTTCCGTTGACAGCTTTCAAAAATGCCCAACAGCATAAGACAGCCTCCGCGGCAACATGCACGTCCTAGTCCTAGTCCTTCCTAGGAGCACAAAAGTGGTGGACCATGCACGACGATCGATCGACCGACCGACGTGATCCATGGGGGCATTGATTGATCGGTACCACCGCGCGCCATGTTTTAGCCATATGCATGCAGCAGCTTTTTCTCCGTATTATTTCTGCATATCAATACTTAGCTACAGTAGCATCACTTGCAAACAAAAACGGAGCTCAGCATATATACTCTCTCTGTACCAAAATAATTGTTAGTACAAAGTTGAGACATTTATTTTGGGACTGAAAGAGTAAATACTAGTATCCCTATATAGTCCAACGGGTCATTCAAAACTCAAATCATCCCAGGTCGCGGCCCCCGCATCGCCTCCCTGGCGGCTTCGGGAAAAAATCCCGAGCCGCCGCGGTTCATCCTCCTTCCCTTCTAGTCTCGCCGCCGTCGGAGGGTACTTCCTGGCAACAGCCAGACCGGCCCCGAGGAGGGTGGTGGCGGGGCACCTGTCCCTATGGTGGCACGGGTGCGCGGGGCACTCGACGCGACAGCTTGGAGCTACGGGCAGTGATGGCCACTGACGCGGGGTGGGCGCGGCGGCGCTCCAGATCGTGGCGCATGACGTCGGTTGCGGCCTGGGCGTTGTGTCAACTCGGCGGCCTTGGCTCAGTCTCCAGGATCTGGGGATCCCTTCTCTGATCTTTGGCCCTGGGTCGGTCTTCTTGGTCAGGTACGGCCAGGAGGGCGGTGCAGAGGCGGTGGTCCCCCAGGCTGCACGTTCGTGTGGTCGTGGCGGCCGGCCAAGAGGTGGCGGCGGGTCTGTTCTCAAATCTGCCAGTGGCGAGTTTGGAGCGACAAGACAACCGCTGAAGACCGAGCCTCGACTATGGTCATGGCGGACGATGGTGGCGTCCCTTGGCTTCGTTACCTTCTTGAAGGCATCATCATAGCATGTCGTGTCGCTCCTTTCGGCCAGCTCTGAGGGAAACCCTAGATCTATTATCGGATCGGATGATGGTGATCTCTCGCGCCCCGCTCCTTGTGGAGGCATCGTTGTGGGAAGGTGCCGAGTCGAGTGCACAGGTGGTGGAGCTGTGCTTCATCCTACACATTGAGGGTGGCGGGTCTCGGCGGCGTGGCACAGTGGTGACTCGGTGTCCGATGTGTGGCAATGGACTCGCGCAGGGGTGACGACGTTGTCTGGCGTCGTGGTGGCGTCGAGGGCAGAGAAGCCTGGCAAAGTCGATGCATCGGTATTTTCTCTGAGGATGGAGCGATGGAAGACGGAGGTGACGGCCCTTGCAGCAAGCGCATGTGGTGCCCACTGAGAGTGCGTCGGACCGTGTGTGCCCCAGTCCATGTATTATGGTTTGGTTGGGACATCCAGCATTCGATGTTAGGCATTGGTGCGATGTCTGTTTGGTATTAGGTTCGGACATTCGGCACCCTTCATTAGGAGTAGCGACAGGTGTTGCCAACATGGTCGCTTTAGGCTTATTGATGTATTACCTTATAATGTCTTTTTAATAATTAATAAAATGGTTGCATGCATCGTCCAGGTGCAGAGACCGAGATACATCCTTCTTTTCAAAAAAATACTAATATCCCTATGTACGAGTCTTTCTTTTTCAGCAATTTATTAACTTTTCAAAATGTGTATTTGGACAATGGGTGCATATGCACCTAGGAGCCAAAGACAATTATCGACTTTGCAGGAGAACGGTGTTTTGGCTCCTAGGTGCATATGCACCCATTATCGAAATACATATTTCAAAAAGTTGAAAAATTCAGAACAAAAACCCCGCGTGTATATCCGGACGTTTTATGTGCGTGCACAAGGTTTCGGTGAAAATCAACTTTTTTGTGGCTTGTGTAAAAAAATAAAGAAATACCTCGTGAATAGTTAAAATGAAGCATCAGAAATTGTCTTTTTTACACAAGCCACAAAAAACGTCATTTTTCACCGAAACCTTGTGCACGTACATAAAACATCCGGATATACACACGGGGTTTTCGTTCCGAATTTTTCAACTTTTCAAAATATGTATTTTGATAATGAATGCATATGCACCTAGAAGCCAAAACACCGTTCTCGACTTTGCAGATACTTTTTAATGCCATTGTAGCAAGTTGTTTTGCCATCGAGGCATGCACCGATCCAATCGGATCCGATCCGATCCCTTTGTTGACGTAGAAAAGGCACAGGAAAAAAGGTAGCCTGGACTAGTACTGTGCATGCTGACAAAGTGGATGGGAGAACCATGTACCGATCGAACTTTCAGCACTCAACCGCAATCCTTGTAGTAGAAAACTTGACTGGTAGTACCTCGTTGTATGCATGTCTTGTGTACCAACGCTTTCAGCGGCGAAAGTCCAAAGTATGCACGTAAAGGCATCTTCAATGCCGACCCCAAACCGGACAATGTAACCGTTCGTGGACAGAGGGCACTAGTATAGAATCGGGCTATAACACCGGTTTGTAAGGCCCTTTAGTGCCGGTTCGGTAACCGGCACTAAAGTATGAGGATTAAAGGTCCTCCTTTTAGTACCAGTTTCGCTCGAACCGGTGCTAAAGGGCAATCACGTGGCACGAGCCAGCTTCGGAAGCAGGGAGCCCTTTAGTACCGGTTGGTGACACAACCACCATTAATTCACACATACACACATGTATATATATATATATATATACATATATATATATATATATATATATATATATACACACAATTAGCTAGCTATATACAATTTCTCCTAATTGGTGCCTTCGGAGCCAGTGGCATTAGCCTAATTGGTGCCTTCGGAGCATGATGACAATTGGAAGTGGTTCATGGGGGCGGTAGCGAGTAATAGTATTCTCCTTTGGGATCTATGACCTGGGCGAGCAAAAGTCCCGCTATTTTCTCTTGAATTGCTTGTATGCGCTCCGTTGGTAGGAGCTTCTCCCGCACCTCTCTGAACTGTTAAGAAGGAGATCAATATGCATGTGTATTAGTTGTGTGACTAGATATCGATAATGGTGTAAAAATTATGAATAGTATTCTGACAAACGTACCTAGTGCTGTCTTTGAGATCTGCTCCTTTCGGATGCCATATGCGAATGTTCTTGCAAACGTAGTATGCACACAGATCATTCCCCGGCGCCTACTTCAGGGCCTTTACGAGAATGGAATTTGATCAGATAATAATTAATCAAGCATGATAATTAAAGAGATGGTAGCTAGCTAGCTAGCTAGTACTACTTAATTACTTACCTTGGGTCGATACCATTTCAGCTTTTGTTTCCATTGGCCTGGAGTGACGTTGATGAACTTTGCCCAAGCCCTGCCCGCCGACAAAGAAAATGAATAAAGGGGTTATTAAATAGTTGTTATCAGGAAATGATGAACTAATTAAATAGGCCGAGATATAGTTAATAATGATTGAAATTACCTGTCGACTATCCCCTTCACGATGGTGTAGTCACTTTCTTTCTTAAGTAGTGAGTCCAGTACTTCAACTGTTCCTTCATCAACTTTAATGATTAACAAGATCCAGTGAAAACTGCATGCACACACGTTTGCATGTCTTAATTAAGCGGACATATGTAAGCAAAAACATGTAGCTAGCTAGTAGGCAAAAACAGAATTTATAGTACAAGACAGTGTGACTCACAGAAAGTTGTAAGGAAGTAGTATATCTTCATTGGTATTGAGGCGCTTGAAGAACTCTAGCATGCTTTCCTCTACACTTGCTTGATAATATGCATCTAATTTCCATGTGTATTCATTAATGGTATTTGGGTCAATGAACCCAATGCCATAGCGTCCACCTTTTTTCATTTCATACATCTTCATTCTGCATAATACCACAAAAAAGAATATAATGAGGATAATTACAGGTAATGATTGATCAAAATGATCAGTACAACTAGCTTGAGACTTAAATTACAGAAAGAAATCACTTACAGACAATAGCAACTGACGATACATTTGTCGAGTGCGTCTTGATTGTATAACTGAAATAGTTCTGAATACTCAACGGACACAACTTTCTCATGAAAGTAATGATCATTCTTGACATTCACTATGAGGGACTCTCGATTGCAAATCTTGGTAATGTTCATGTACCATTGATGCAATTCATACATTCTCGTTGGGAGCTTCTTGACCTCGTCTGGCTAGACCAAAGGTTGGCCCCGGACATATTTCCTTTTTTGGCTCGATCTCGAGGAGTTGTCCAACAGTGATCTTGAGGATTTCAGCCCGCGTTATATGCTCCTCGGTTATTACCATATCGCCCAGCTGGGGAACGTTAACGGTTTACCCACAATAATATTGGGCGCGCGTACTCTTATGTGTTGTTGGCACAACAAGCGGGGGGATTGATTGCGCCGCCTGTTCTCCCAGTTGGGGAACGGTTTTACCGCATTTTATGCCATCTGATTTGCTCGAGCTCGAGCTCGCCTCATTCTGTAGACGTGCTCGATTTAACTTCCTGAGGTGGCGCTCATAGTCCGTGTCAACAGGCTTGGGAGCTGGTGCTCTAGCCATACGAATGAAGTGGTCAATCTTTTCCTCAGGCACGTTCTCCATTGGCGGCAGTGGCGGTTTCGGTGCAAAATGGGCTTCCACCTGGGCCTTCACTATGGCTGTGTTTTCCTCCTCGGACTTGTCGTAAGGCCTTTGCGAAAAAGGCGCGAGGCTTGGACCATATTGAAATCGCTTGCCTCCACCTGTACGTCCCGTACTACCTCGACTTGTACCGCTACGCACCATAGCTACGGCGGCTCTCTTCCGTGATTGCTGAGGCGGCGGAGACGGCTGACGTGGCTGAGTTGGAGGAGGGGGAGTGGCCTGAAGCTCTGCCGGACTTGGAGGAGGAGTGGCCTGAAGTTGTGCCGGACATGGAGGAGGAGTGGTCTGACGCTGTGTCGGACTTGGAGGAGGAGTGGCCTGACGCTTTGCCGGACTTGGAGGAGGAGTGGCCTGACGCGTTGGTGGACTTGGAGGAGCGGGAGTCTGCTGACACGGTGGCAGACTTCGAGGAGGAGTCGGCTGACGCGGTGTCGGTGGCCTTCGAAAGATGATGCAATCCTTTCTCCATAGGATGATACGATGTTTGGCCTCTCCCAGTGTGTGCTCCTCGTCACCTCCAGGAATGTCAAGCTCTAGCCCCGAATATTGGTCCACCACCTCATCAACCAAGACACGAGCATAGCCCGCTGGAATCGGGTTGCAATGGAAGGTTGCCTCGGGGGGATTCGTAAAAGCAACAGCGTCCGCCACCTTCATGGATATATTCTTCATTTTGAAGTGTAGCTCGCAGTTAGTGTTCTCCATGATGTCATCCACGGGGTATCTATCTAGCATTGCGTCGCCCAGGGCGGAACCCACGCTTCTTCTTGGCATGTATGGGACGGTGCTATCCAATGCTGGATCATCCGCTAGCTGCTGCCGCTGCTGAGACCCCCTTTGCTTGCTAAGTGAGTCGATCTGCTCCTGCTGCCGCTGGAATTTGACTGCCAAGTCCAAGGCGCTGATTCTAGGCCTTGAAGGCGTTCATAGTCCAGCTTCCTCTGCTCCTCCTCCATCTTCCTCTTCTTCTCCGCAATCTTCCTTCTCGCACGGCTTCTGTAGTCGGCGTTCCAGTCCCAAAAGCCCTCATACCATGGAATAACGCCCTTGCCTCGTGTTCTTCCTGGGTGTTCAGGATTTCCCAGGGCACGCGTAAGCTCGTCGTTCTCTCTATTGGGCTGGAACACCCCTGATCGAGCCTCTTCTATTGCAACAAGTATATTATCTTCAGCTCCGTTCAGACATGCCTTCTTCGAAACTTTGCCTATCTTCAGGTCCAACTCCCCCCCATGCGCATAGAACCAAGTCCTACACCTGAGGGGCCAGCTCAATGTAACTGGAGTGACACCTGCATCCTCCATCTCTTTCTCATACTTATCCCACTTAGGCATTGCCACCGCGTAGCCACCTTGCCCCAGCTTACGGAACTTATCCTTTTTGCGGCATTGGCCTTGTTTATTCTCGACCGTTCCTTAGATAATTCCGATTCCTTGATTTTCACGAAATCGTCCCAATGAGCACTTTGCTTCTCTAGTGTTCCCTTGAATACTGGAGTCTTCCTTCCTCCCTTGACGTACTTGTCCCATACACGTTTCTTGTGGTTGTTGAATGCAACCGCCATCTTCCTAAGAGTAGCGTCCTTGACTTTCTCCACATCTGCATCTGTGAAATGATCTGGTAGGGTGAAATGTTCCATGAGAGTTTCCCAAAGCAGAACTTTTTGTCAGTCGTCGACAAAAGTAAGATCAGGACGTGGCTTTGCTGGCTCTCTCCATTCTTGAAGGGAGATCGGGAGTTGGTCCTTCACAAGAACTCTGCACTGACGAATGAACTTGTTCGCAATCTTCTTAGGCGCTAATGGTTCGCCATTAGGTTTGATGGCCTCTATATTGTACTTTACGCCCTCCTTCAACTTTTTGTTCGGGCCTCGTACTGTCCTGCTGCCTGAAGATTTGCTCGATCCGGATGGCTGAAAGAAGAAAGATCGATTCGTTAATATATCTTCAAGTCATTTAAAACATGTGATGATCACCAGATGCCTGCTTATATAAATATACCTCGCCGGTCTTTGTTGTTTCAAAATCAATATTTTCTTCGTCATCATCATAATCATAGTTCACGACTTCATCAATTCCGTCGTCGCGATCGAATATCATATCATCCTCCCCGGTGTTGTTTAGAAATTCGGACCCGTCATAATCTTTTTCATTCTGATCATCATCTGGCCCGCGAGGATGGCGTATGATATCGAACAGGGCCTATTCTCCCTCTCTGCCGGTATTGTCCGCCATAGCTTTTATTTAACTAATCCAAAAGAAATATAAAACAATTTAGTATTCAAATTACAATGCATGGATGCAATCAATTAATAAGGAAAAACTGAATCAATCATAGTACATAATAAGCATCATCGAATATAATCTCGAATACATCGTCTCGAATAATAGATATAATCTCGAATACATCGTCTCGAATAATATATATAATCTTGAATAAATCATCTCGAATATTATATATCGAATACATCACTAGCTAGCTAGCTAGCTAATAAAGATCGAGGCCGGGTTCCTCACCAAGCGTCGCGCCCCTGAAGGTAGCACCTCCCAGTGCCAGCCTGGCGGAGCCCAATCCCAGACATGGGTCCTCTGAAGCAGGACGTCGTCGCGAACGGGTCTACGGCGAGGATGCGGGTCGGGCATCGTCGACAACAAACACTATATGCCGCAAAAGTAAAGTAACATTTTTTTAAATGTTGGATTGTGATTTCATATAAGCAAATTCTAAATTTTATATCTAAAAATATAATAAACAAAAAAACATTGACCATATCTAAAACTAACATTTCTAATATTTCTATAACAATTTTTTTCTTTAACATTTCTAACATTTCTATAACATTAATACAGAAAAAACTAACATTTCTGTAAATAACTAACATTTCTATAGCATTAATATAGAAAAACTAATAACTAATAACTAATAACAGAAAACTAAAAACTAAAAACAGAAAAACTAAAAACTAAAAACATAGCAAAAATTCTGTATGTGCGTGTGTATGTGTTGTGTGTGCAGGCGACGGTGCGGGGACGGGGACACCCGCGACGGCGAGCCAAGGCGATCGACGGCGCCGGCGGCGCGCGCGGCGGCTTTGATTGGAGGGAGGAGAGGGGGGACTGAGGCTCACAGCGCGGGCGAGGTCGAGGCAACGACGACGGTGACGCTGGGCAGTCTTGAGGATGGGGACGCGGGCGGTGGGAGGGACGGCCGGGCGACGCGACGGCCTTGACGCGGCGCTGGAGTCGATGAGGACGGGCGCGACAGGCGCAGGATGGGACAGCGGCGATGAAGCGAGAAAGAAGTGGGAGGAAAGCCAGCGAAATTTTCGTAAGTGCTATATATATAGGAGGAGCCTTTAGTACCGGTTGGAGCCACCAACCGATACTAAAGGTCAAATTTGGCAAGGCCAAGCGGCGGGAGAGCACACCTTTAGTACCGGGTGGTGGCTGGAACCGGTACTAAAGACCCACCCTTTAGTATCGGTTCCAGCCACCAAGTGGTACTAAAGGTGGTGCGCTGGCGCAGGTGCGGTGCGGCAAGTTTAGTCCCACCTCGCTAGCCGAGGGGCGCCCGCACTGGTTTATAAGCCCCAGTGCGGTAGCTCTCTCGAGCTCCTCTCCTAAGCAGGCCTTCCAGGCCTACATCTGCTGCTATGCTCTTATGGGCCTATTGGGCTAGCGGGCTTGCATCATGGCCCAATTAGAATTTGGGTTTCTAGTTGTATGCAGGCCGCTCTGGCCCAGTAGGTGGGCTTTTTTCATTTAGTTTTTTCTTTTCTGCTTTATTTAATTTGTTTTATTTATTTTTAGTTGTTTTTTGCTGTATTTAGAGTTTCTTTGTGAATATTTTTGCTTTAGGTACAAAAAATTAGAAACTTTCAATTAGTGCCGGTAGTTTTTAAATTTGAATAGTTTAAATTTTGAATTATTTGAAATTTGTGTGAATCACTAGTTTGTGAATAACTTAACTTTAAAAATACATTTTTCAGTGATTCTTTTTCATTATGTTTAATATTAGTGTGTTTTATCATTATATTCAATTTGGTAATGCTTAGGTTATTTAAAAATGAAATGCCTTTATGTGAGATGAGTTTTCGTAGAAACCACGATAGTTCGAAAGAGATTGTCCATTTTGTACACGAAGTGCATCCAGTTTTTGCCGTAACCCTCTCTACTTTTTTGCATATGCTATGTGGGTAAAATAATTATACCATGCCAACTTTCAACCTTTTCGGAGTTCATTTGAAGTGTTTTTCAATTTAGTTGAAAAAATCAGTAAATGCATGAAAGAATTTGTTTGCACATAAAATTTCTTCGCGTTTCAAATGCCAAAACACATAACTACCCTAACTATTACAGAGATTCCCTCCTGGGTGTGAAACACAGAAGAAAGTGATGATAGTGAAGCCGATCACATCCCAGATCTTTGGGTGTGAAACTTTTTCTTCGCGTGTGTCCCTTTGCGCTGTAACCATGGAAAATCTTCATCATTTAACGGGATGCTCGGGTCAATATTCACTGTGAATGGAGCAATTTCATCAAACTTTTCATAATCTCCTGACATGTCTATCTTGTCATCCACTCCCACAATGTTTCTCTTCCCAGAAAGAACTATGTGCCGCTTTGGCTCATCGTATGATGCATTCGCTTCCTTATCTTTTCTTTTTTCCGGCTTGGTAGACATGTCCTTCACATAGAAAACCTGTGCCACATCATTGGCTAGGACGAATGGTTCGTCTGCATACGCAAGATTGTTGAGATCCACTGTTGTCATTCCGTACTGCGGGTCTTCCGTTACCCCGCCTCATGTCATATTGACCCATTTACACCGAAACAAAGGGACCTTCAAACCACGTCCATAGTCAAGTTCCCATATGTCCTGTATATAACCATAATATGTTTCCTTTCCCGTCTTGGTTGCTGCATCAAAGCAGACACCACTATTTTGGTTGCTGCTCTTCTTATCTTGGGCGATCGTGTAAAATGTATTACCATTTATCTCGTACCCTTTGAAAGCCATTATATTCGAAGATGGTAACTGGGACAGCAAGTACAGGTCATCTTCAATAGAGGTGTCATGCATGGTGCGATATGCGCAACCAGTGGCGAAACTCCTGGTTTGTTCACGTGTAATCCAGTCATCAGACCGCTCCGGGTGTTTGGAGCGTAGAAAATTCTTGTGTTCGTCCATATACGGAGCCACCAAGGCATAATTATGTAGAACTATGTATTGTGCTTCACTGAGAGAATGTCTGTCCATACATATTATTTGATCCCCTCCTAGCGTGCCTTTTCCATCCAGTCTGCCCTTATGCCGCGATTCAGGAACATCAACCGGCTTAAGGTCAGGAATAAACTCAATACAAAACTCAATGACCTCCTCATTTTCATGGCCCTTGGAGATGCTTCCTTCTGGCCTAGCACAGTTATGAACATATTTCTTTAAGACTCCCATGAACCTCTCAAAGGGGAACATATTGTGTAGAAATACAGGACCCAAAACGTTAATCTCTTCACATAGGTGAACTAGGACGTGCGTCATGATGTTGAAGAAGGATGGTGGGAACACCAACTTGAAACTGACAAGACATTCCACCAAATCATTCTCTAACCTTGGTATGATTTCTGTATCGATTACCTTCTGAGAGATTGCATTGAGGAATGCACATAGCTTCACAATGCCTAATTGAACATTTTCTGGTAGAAGCCCCCTCAATGCAACCGGAAGCAGTTGCGTCATAATCACGTGGTAGTCATGAGACTTTAGGTTTTGGAACTTTTTCTCTGCCTTCTTTATTATTCCCTTTATATTCATTTAGAAGCCGACGGTACCTTAATATCGAGCAGGCATTCAAAGAAGATTTCCTTCTCTTGTTTGGTAAGAGCGTAGTTTGCATGACCTCGATGTATGCCGTCTTTTCCGTGCATACGTTGCTGGTCCTCCGTGCCTCGGTGTATCTTTTGTCTTCCCATATCGCCCAAGAAGCCAAGCAGGGTCACACAAAGATTACATCACGTGCATCATGTCGATTGGAGCGGACCTCTAGGTCTTTCCAGTAGGGAAGGTCCCAAAATATAGATTTCTTCTTCCACATGGGTGCGCGTCCGTCAGCGTCATTCGGAACAGGTTGTCCGCCAGGAGCCTTTCCAAAGACTACCTTCAAATCCTTGACCATATCATGTACATCAGCTCCAGTATGGTGGCGAGGCTTCGTCCGGTGATTCGCGTCACCTTTGAAATTCTTGCCTTTCTTTCTTACGGGATGCCTGCTCGGAAGAAATCGACGATGTCCCAGGTACACATTCTTCCTATAATTGTCCAAATATATACTGTCGGTATCATCCAAAAAGTGTGTGCATGCGCGGTATCCCTTGTTTGTCTGTCTTGAAATGTTACTGAGAGCAGGCCAATCATTGATGGTCACGAATAGCAACACATTTAGGTCAAAATCTTCCTGTTTGTGCTCATCCCACGCACGTACACCTGTTCCATTCCACAGTTGTAAGATTTCTTCAACTAATGGCCTTAGGTACACATCAATGTCGTTGCCGGGTTGCTTAGGGCCTTGGATGAGCACTGGCATCATAATGAACTTCCGCTTCATGCACAACCAAGGAGGAAGGTTATACAAACATAGAGTCACAGGCCAGCTGCTATGGTTGCTGCTCTGCTCCCCAAAAGGATTAATGCCATCTGCACTTAGACCAAACCATACGTTCCTTGCGTCATCTGCAAACTCCTTCCCGTACTTTCTTTCGATTTTTCTCCACTGCGACCCGTCAGCGGGTACTCTCAACTTTCCGTTTTTCTTACGGTCTTCTCTATGCCATCGCATCGCCTTGGCATGCTCTTTGTTTTGGAACAAACGTTTCAACCGTGGTATTACAGGAGCATACCACATCACCTTGGCAAGAATCTTCTTCCTGGGGCGCTCACCCTCGACATCACCAGGGTCATCGCGGCTGATCTTATAGCGCAATGCACCGCATACCGGGCAAGCATTCAAATCCACGTACTCACCGCGGTAGAGGATGCAATCATTAGGGCATGCATGTATCTTCTGCACCTCTAACCCTAGAGGGCAGACAGCCTTGTTTGCTTCGTACGTACTCTCGAGAAATTCGTTGTCCTTTGGAAGCATATTCTTTATCATTATTAGCAACTTCCCAAATTCCTTGTCAGATACACCATTCTCTGCCTTCCATTGCAGCAATTCCATTGTGGTGCCCAGCTTTTTCTTGTCACCTATGCAATTTGGGTACAACAATTTTTTGCGATCCTCTAACATGCGCTGCAACTTCTTCTTCTCCAAATCACTTGCGCAGTTTCTCTTTGCATCTGCAACGGCCCGACCTAGATCATGAACGGGCTCATCTGATGCCTCTTCTTCAGCTTCTTCCCGCATTGCCGGCTCAACTTCTTCCCGCATTACCGGCTCAGATTCTTCCCCCATTGTTGTATCATTGTATTCAGGGAACCCATGGCCATGATAGCTGTCGTCGTCCTCTTCTTCCTCATTGTCTTCCATCATAACCCCTCTTTCTCCGTGCTTGGTCCAAACATTATAGTGGGCACGAAACCGGACGTAAATAGGTGGACGTGAATGGTTCTTGACTTAGAGTAATTTAATTCATTCTTACAGCCAGCACATGGACAAGGCATAAAACCATCTGCCCGCTTGTTTGCCTCACCAAGAAGCGTAAAAGTTTGCACGCCATTAATGAACTCGGGAAAGCATCGGTCATCGTACATTCATTGTCGGCTCATCTTCAATACACACCACCGAAAACACCAAATTAGTACAATACATAAAGTTCATACAACACTTAAATGCAACAAACAAATAACTCTCTAGCTAAAGCATTTAAATGCAACAACAAATGCAATCAAGATCGCAACTAAGGTAACAATTGATCCAACAGCATAATGATACCAAGCCTCACTATCAATGGCATATTTTCTAATCTTTCTAATCTTCAAGCGCATTTTCTCCATCTTGATCTTGTGATCATCGACGACATCGGCAACATGCAATTCCAATTCCATCTTCTCCCCCTCAATTCTTTTCATTTTTTCTTTCAAATATTGTTTTCTCTTTCAACTAAATTTAATCTCTCGACAATAGGGTCGGTTGGAATTTCCGGTTCACATACCTCCTAGATAAAAATATCTTTGTCAACTTGATGCACATAATTTGTCATAAACACGAAATGCAACAAATAGTTTTAAAAGAGAATATACCACATCTGAATCATAACAAGGACGAGGGCCGACGGGGACGGATATCAAAACCATGGCACTATGTATAACAAACAACGTACGGGTAAGATAATTATACGAGTAACTATATATCCAAATCACACAAACATCAAATTTTTATATAAAATTTCATGAAGAAGAGGCTCACCACAAGGTGGTGCCGGCGACGGGACGGTGCGGGCGATCGACGGTGGTTACGACGGAGATTTAGAAGGCACTAAGTAAACCACACCTACATATGCAAACTAAGTGTTGTTTTGACCTAAAATTGCATATAAATCAAATACTACCACATATAATTCCTCCCAAATTACTAAAACCCACAATTAATCACTATATAAACCAATTCAAGAGCTAATCTAGCAATGAGAGATGAAAGGACAAAGTTGCTAACCTTTGTGATCATTTGAATGGATGGGGGCCTGCAAATCTTGACAAATTTGGGGAAAATTTTATGATGAACTCGAGAGGAAGAAGGGAAGAATAGAGGAGAGGGAGAGGGGAAAGGGGGAAGAACAGAGTGCGGGTGGACGAAGGGTTTATATAGGACGACCTTTAGTACCGGTTCGTGCCACGAACCGGTACTAAAGGTGCTGGAAGGGCCCCACTCTGACAACATCCTGCCACCACCACTTTCTTTAGTACCGGTTCGTGGCACGAAGTGGTGCTAAAGGTTCGCCACGAACCGGTACTAAAGAGCTCCTCCCGCCTAGCCGTTGGAACCGGCACTAATGGACACATTAGTGCCGGTTCTGTTACAAACTGGGACTAATGTGTCTCACATTTGACCCTTTTTCTACTAGTGGGGATTAGTCTGTGGACATGGATGTAGGAGCCGGTCATATGTCTGGTTACATTGTTGTCAAAATTTAATGAAATTGAACAAACTTGATGGACACTTAAACAAATTGGATGGTATTCATTTGTATTTGATATTATTTACATAAAACCGGATGATTTTCGACGTATTTCAACTAGACTAGACTCTAAACCTAGCCTAAATAACCGCCGGTGCCAGTTCCCTATGTCTGGCAGGCCATGAGCAACGGGAACTGAAGCTCCCCCTCTACAACCTGCAAGCAGCTAATCGGCCGTTGATTATGAGCCCGTCAAGCTTGGCTTCAACGGGAGGGGAGAACTGGTGGCCTTTCTAGCACCAGAGCGCCGACGACCTCCCATGCTCAACTCTTCCTTGCTGCCTTCGGCGCCCGTGGATGTGTCGGCTTCGTGGTCGCGGCGACTGGGCTAGGCCATGACGGAGCTGGCGACCTTGGCCTCATCCTCGCTCTTGTCGTACAGTTCATCCACCGCCTCGTCAATATCCTTGAAGGAAGCTTCTAAATCTGCCTAATGGAGGTGGTACTGCCAGCGGTCGCGGTTGATGTCATGGACGGAGCAAGAGGAGTCGAGCAGCGCCTCCTACTCAAGCATGTCCACGTCCGCCGTGATGCCCGTGCCGGCGACGAGTTGCTCCTCTGCGCCTGCCGGAAAGTGGCCTGCCGCTCTTCCAACACCATCTAGGTGTAGTGAGCACATGCCTCGGCCATGGTGATGTAGGCACTGCTCAGCGAGGACGGGGGCATCGGCTTGTTGTCGACCGCCGCTATCATTCGCGCATTTGTCTGCCTGCCTGCGTGCCAGCTGGCTGCAATGGCCGCGGTCTCCTGCTTCTGCGGGTGAGAGGTTGTCCTAGACGGCTTTGGAGCTCTAGGAGGCCATGGCGGGCTTGGTGCAGATAGCTGAAAGCGAGCGGAGGATGGTGGATGCGGCTATGGCCGGGCCTGGTGTTTAAATGGCAGGCAGATGTCAAGGCAATTGGCGAGGTGGTTAATGGTGGGTAGCAGACACAGACAGACGGGTGGCGCCGGAGCAAGTTTCTCGGCATCCACACATGTTTAATGTAGTTAGGAGGACGGACGGGTTGTCGTTTGCACGCGGAGTAGTCGCATGCACCGGGAAGCGGTGCAGCCGACACGCTGCTTCAATGCCAGAGCAGCGTGAGAGGCCACGTCGCTTTGAGCCGGACGCGACACTGATGCTCTCGAGCGGCGCTGACCGCTTCGGACAGGAAAGAGCACGGGCGAGAGAGAGTTTTTGGTAGGTCAGTGCAGTCAAAAATGGGTTTGGCAGCTATCCGGACGCCCGCATAGCCCGCCGGGTTGCTTTCAGTTTGCGAGGAAAATACATTCAGATTGATACAAGACCACGTTAGATGACAAAACATGTCTAGACCGTGCAGTTCTGACGGTTTCTGGTGGTTTAAGGGTTTATAGTTGGAGATGCCCTAAAGGCGCAAATTACACTTTAAACTACTCAAACGCAAACGTAGATCGTTTTTCCTCTGGACCTCGCGGCTGGAACCCTAGCCGCCGCCAGGAGGCCAATCTTCTAGCGCCGTCCTCCGGCGGCTCCTCCGCCGGCGACCCCGGTCGTCGATGATGAGGGGAGTCGCCGGATCCATGCGTGTGGATTGTTTTACTCTCTCGTAGTCTAAGGTTTTAGGCTGTTCATTGTCTTGGCTTCGACGACGATGATGGCGGCACTGAATAAAGAATCTTCGGATCCATCCCTGACGATGCCTTCAGTCCTATGGTTGGGGATGAATTTGGAAACTAGTCTATTCAAGTAAGGATGGCGTGGCGGCGGCGGCATCCTCGTGGTGGACCTGTGACCTCGAGCTCCGCCGTTGCGAGGGCGTTTGCTCTAGCGTCGGCGCGGAGCTTGGGAGGTAGTCCAGGAGAGGATGCAGATTATGGTCTGCATCGACGACATCTGGAAGACGGAACGTATGCTGGGTTCGTGGTTTGTGGATGGCAGGTATGGTTTCCTCCATCGGCGTCTTAGTCATGGTGGGGTGCCAGATCTGGAGTTCGATGGCGTGTTCGGTGTGTTGCCCCGGCCTGATTCGTTCAACGGCAATTGCTTCACTTTTGGTGAGCCACCTTGTAGGTCCGCAAAGGTGCATATCAGCGATGGAGTGGCGTCGAGCTCTGGTGAGGAGGTGATCTGTTATTCTTTTCTTTGGTGGCTGCTGTGGTGGTGCTGGAGGCAGGTGACGGGCGTTGGTGTCAAGCTCAAAGATGTTCTGCTATCTTTTTAACTTTGTCATGTCGATTCTTACGTGACTTGTACTTTGTTATTTATGGTATGAACGAGACCCGTATTACCATGGAAAAAAACTACTCCTGGTCTGATGCACCTTCTAGAGTCAAAAAAATAAATAAAATAACTACTACCACTAGTGCAAACCGCGCCAGAAATAATTGTGTTGCTGCTCGATGAATCAACAGCCGAAACATTGCTCGTCGACACACACACACACGATGCATATGACGCCGTACTACAAACATGTCGATCATCATGGTATAGATGTACAACAGATGTGTCGATGTACTACGTAGTACAGATACACACACGATGAGGCAAGACGCAAGAGGAATTACATCGATCATGCGAACCAACCTGTGGTTGGATAGTTAGAGGGACTGTGGTATCCTCGTCCCACCAGAGTTCAAGTCCTGATGCTCGCATTTATTTCTGAATTTATTTCAGGATTTCCGGCGATGCACATTCAGTGGGAAGAGACGTTCCCGTCGATGACGAGGTGTCTACGGTGACTTTGTAAATTTCAAGATTACCGGCTCAGTCTTTCGGAGGTGCTTATAGGGGTAGGGTGTGCGTGTGTGCGTTCATAGAGGTGAATGTATGCACGTGTATATAAACGCTTGCGTCTGTTCTGTGTTCAATTTTTTTTACATCGATCATCATGGCATAGTTTTCGTCGACCAGCCTTGCATTGCAGGCAGCTGCGAAAGCTACCTAAAACGGAAGCGGATTAGGAGCACTCGGGTCTTAAACCCCCCCCCCCCCCCCCTATATTCAAATATAAATTTGTTATTGAAAAAGTCAATAAATCTCAGAATTTTTTGAAATCAAATATAACTAGGTATTTGTACTCGTATAAAAACTTCCCATTTAATTCAGGACAATATTTTTATGACGACACTATAGCATGAATAGCACTTGTATCTAGTCTTTTTTTTTGGCAATTCTTTGACCCTGGATACAATGAAAGTTATTCCCAATTTAATATTTTTGTATGAGTCCAATACTTGGTCAAGTTTGATTCCATAAGAAGTTTTTTTTACTTTTTAATTACTTATTTTTTGAATATAGGGGGCACCCGAGTGCTCCTATGTATTTTCTGGGTGTGGAAATACCCTTTTTGATTTCTGGGTGCATACACACCCTATATAAAAATAAAATAATATTTTGAAAAGACAGAACACTTAATATTTAAAGTAGACTGTGTTGTACTGGACTAGTACTGTACATGCTGACAAAGTTGATGGGAGAACCATGTACCTATCGAACTTTCAGCACCCAACAGCAACCGTGTAGTAGAAAACTTGACCTAGTAGTACGTTGCTGTATGCATGTCTTGTGTACCAAAGCTTTCAGCGGCAAAAGTGCAAAACTATGCACATAAAGGCACAAATGACACTTTTTAACTACCCCTCTTGTCTGCTGCGCCTTCTACAGAGAGAAAAAAAAACTATAATTACTGCAAACCGCGCCAGAAAATAAACATGAGCCAAGAGCCAAATCACACACGCACGCACGCACGCACGATGGTTACATGCATTTTGCACGCAGTCAATAACTTCTACTCCTACTCCTCCTGGTTTAGGTTCGGGATGAACCCAGCAACAGCCGACCAGGCGACGACGTCCACGTCTCCCGGCACTCGGATTTCGAGAAGGGCGGGCAATTGCATGGGTCATCATGGCATAGTTTCATCGACCAGGCTCTTGCATCGCGGGCAGCAGCGAAAGCAAGTCTATGATGACGACGGCATCATGCGTACACATGATAGTCGTGCATGGCAACGGCGCATGCATGCATGTCTCAGAAGTCGTACTTCGTCCGTTCCGGAACACGGCAGACACATCGATCATATATCATATCATGCACGTAGCTTGATTTTTTTTACCAGGAGGCCGCGGCACGTAGTATATGCGATGCACAGAAGAGGCAGTAAAACACTGAATGAAAGAGAGTGCATGCACGCATGGCCTCGCATTAAAAGCTTATGTTGAGCTATTTGCAACTGTTCAGTACTTCCATGATGTGGGAACAGACCAAAGCTAGCAAAAGCGTCCGGGGGCAGGACAGACCGTAAAAAGGCCGAGGACAGTCGACCGGGGAACAGTTAGAGTAGAGAAGCGTCTACAGGATCCAGAGAAGTTTCTCCCCTCCACCATTTCACAGTCATTTTATTGTTGAGTTGTGCACAGTTCAGATGGAAAATGCACGTTGAGATGACCGGACCGAAGGTATTACTGCAGAGCTACGGTGGCACGATACTTTGTACTAATCAAATACCTAACGCTTCTAGACCTCGGAAAATGTTCAAGCGTGCAACCATCATGATAATAAGCTGGTGTCCGATTTAGCATCCTCATAAGGCTCGGCTAGCTTCATGGTTCAACATTGTTGCAATGCACGGCAATTCCATAAGGAAACATGGTGTGGAAGTTCGTTTCAGCCATTATAAAATGAATCATTGCTTTTGCTCTCCTATGATACCTGCTTAGAGCATCTACAATCGGACATAGCAAAAATGACCCCTTAAACGCCCGCGGATGTCCGTCTTGATCCCTTAAACGCCCGCGGATGTCCGTCTTGATCCCCTATTTGTTCGTCCGTGCAGCCACGCTCCTCATTTTCTTCCTCATATGTCCGCTCACTTGCACGTGATTGGTGAAGATGAAGAGAGATAAATAAAAGAATGAATAAAGAAAGAGAAAAGGTGGTTCGGGGTGGGGCCGCGTCCTATGTGGCGGACTGACCGGAGTGCCCGGGCATGTCCGTGAGCCCTCATATCCTCCCCATATTTGAGATGGATATGAGGGTTCGCGGACAACCGGGCCGTATAGTGATGATACGAGGGGTCCGGTTGGGTCACGTTTTTCCTTCTCTCTCCTGTCCGGTCACTGATCCGGCATGTCCGCGGGTGTATGAGAGATGGTTTGAGGCGTCTGGTTGTAGATGCTCTTAGGGGAAGATAGTATGTCCCAACTCCATGATGGGGTGTGTATGCAATTAAAATGAGAGTCGTCCACATAAGTGAGCGGAGACTTTAAAAGAACACCAGAGAAATGGTTCTAGATTATGTTTCTCCTATGGAAGAAATTTTCACAGGTCCAGGTGCTTTCCTGCATGCATGCATCCTTCAAGTACATCTAGTGCCCTTCTGAGATTTTGAATGATTAATGACAAAATAGTCAAGTGACTAATGTGTTTGTGAGTACATAGGTTAAATTCTTTGAGGATTTGTTTTTACCGAAGAGTTATGACACCTAAAAATGTTGTGAAAACATCGAAGTCTCGGAATGCCCATTGAGGAATATGAAGCTATTGTGTAAACTTTTGTTTACTTGTTTCATTTTCTTTATTTGACTCGTAGGGCAAATTTGAAGGAAATATGCCCTAGAGGCAATAATAAAGTTATTATTTATTTCCTTATATCATGATAAATGTTTATTATTCATGCTAGAATTGTATTAACAGGAAACATAATACATGTGTGAATACATAAACCTACAAGAGTGTCACTAGTATGCCTTTACTTGACTAGCTCGTTAATCAAAGATGGTTGTGTTTCCTAACCATGAACAAGGAGTTGTTATTTGATTAACGGGATCACATCATTGGTTGAATGATCTGATTGACATGACCCATTCCATTAGCATAGCACCTGATCGTATAGTTTGTTGCTAGTGCTTTTCTTCATGACTTATACATGTTCCTATGACTATGAGATTATGCAACTCCCGCTTGCACGAGGAACACTTTGGGTGCTACCAAACGTCACAACGTAACTGGGTGATTATAAAGGTACATTACAGGTGTCTCCGAAGGTACATGTTGGGTTGGCATATTTCGAGATTAGGATTTGTCACTCCGATTGTCGGAGAGGTATCTCTGGGCCCTCTCGGTAATGCACATCACATAAGCCTTGCAAGCATTGCAACTAATGTGTTAGTTGTGAGATGATGTATTACGAACGAGTAAAGAGACTTGCCGGTAACGAGATTGAACTAGGTATTGGATACCGACGATCGAATCTCGGGCAAGTAACATACCGATGACAAAGGGAAACAACGTATGTTGTTATGCGGTCTGACCGATAAAGATCTTCGTAGAATATGTAGGAGCCAATATGGGCATCCAGGTCCCGCTATTGGTTATTGACCGGAGAGGTGTCTCGGTCATGTCTACATAGTTCTCGAACCCGTAGGGTCCGCACGCTTAACGCTTCGGCGATGGCAGTTACTATGAGTTGTTATGATGTTTCTGTACGAAGGTTGTTCGAGTCCCGGATGAGATCACGGACGTGACGAGGAGTCTCGAAATGGTCGAGACATAAAGATTCATATATTGGAAGTCTATGTTTGGACATCGGAAGTGTTCCGGTGAAATTGGGAATTTTACCAAGTGCACGGAGGTTACCGAACCCCGAATACTAATGGGCCAACATGGGCCTTAGTGGAAAGGAGAGAAGGGGGCCCAAGTGCTGGCCGCACCTTCCCCCCTTCCCTAGTCCTATTAGGACTAGGAGAAGGGGGCGCCCCCCTCTCTCTCCCTTCCCACTTGGGGAAACCTAGTTGGACTAGGATTGGGGGGGAATCCTACTCCTAGTAGGAGTAGGAAACCCTGGTGCGCCTCCTCTCCTTGGCCGCCAGCCTCCCTTCCCTCCTTTATATACAGGGCAGGGGGCACCCCATGACACACAAGTTGATCCTTGAGATCTTTCCTTAGCCGTGTGCGGTGCCCCTTCCACCATATTACACCTCGAGAATACCGTGAGCGGAGCTTAGGCGAAGCCCTGCGCCGGTGGAACATCATCATCGCCACCACGCCGTCGTCTTGTGAAACTCTCCCTCAACACTCGGCTGGATCGGAGTTCGAGGGACGTCATCGAGCTGAACGTGTGGAGGACTCGGGGGTGCCGTGACGCTCGGTACTTGGATCGGTTGGATCGTGAAGAAGTACGACTACTTCCTCTACGTTGCGTCAACGCTTCATTGTGGGTCTACGAGTGCGTAATGAGACGACACTCTCATCTCGTTGCTATGCATCACCATGATCTTGCGTGATCGTAGGAAAATTTTGAAATTACTACGTTCCCCAACAAAGGCATCCGAGCCTGGTTTTATGCGTAGATGTCATATGCACGAGTAGAACACAAGTGAGTTGTGGACGATACAAGTCATACCGCCTACCAGCATGTCATACTTTGGTTCAGCGGTATTGTTGGAAAGGCGATCCAGACCAACCTTACGCGTACTCTTCACGCGAGACCGGTTCCCTCGACGTGCTTTGCACATAGATGGCTTGTGGAAGACTGTCTCTCCAACTTTAGTTGAACCGAGTGGCTACGCCCGGTCCTTGAGAAGGTTAAACGGAGTCTATTTGACGAAGTATCGTTGTGGTTTTGATGCGTAGGTAAGAACGGTTCTTGCTCAGCCCGTAGCAGCCACGTAAAACTTGCAACAACAAAGTAGAGGACGTCTAACTTGTTTTTGCAGGGCATGTTGTGATGTGATATGGTCAAGACGTGATGCTATATTTT
Source organism: Aegilops bicornis (assembly GCA_021605145.1). Classification (NCBI taxonomy): domain Eukaryota; kingdom Viridiplantae; phylum Streptophyta; class Magnoliopsida; order Poales; family Poaceae; genus Aegilops; species Aegilops bicornis. The sequence goes on from CM038670.1 coordinate 33,527,657, forward strand.
ATTGTATGAGATGATCATGTTTTGTAACCGAAGTTATCGGCAATCGGCAGGAGCCATATGGTTGTCGCTTTATTGTATGCAATGCAATCGCCCTGTAATGCTTTACTTTATCACTAAGCGGTAGCGATAGTCGTAGAAGCATAAGATTGGCGAGACGACAACGATGCTACGATGGAGATCAAGGTGTCGCGCCGGTGACGATGGTGATCATGACGTTGCTTCGGAGATGGAGATCACAAGCACAAGATGATGATGGCCATATCATATCACTTATATTGATTGCATGTGATGTTAATCCTTTATGCATCTTATCTTGCTTTGATTGACGGTAGCATTATAAGATGATCCCTTACTAAATTATCAAGAAGTGTTCTCCTGAGTATGCACCGTTGCGAAAGTTCTTCGTCTTTGAGACACCACGTGATGATCGGGTGTGATAGGCTCTACGTTCAAATACAACGGGTGCAAAACAGTTGCACGCAGAATACTCAGGTTATACTTGACGAGCTATGCATATAAGATATGACCTCGGAACACGGAGACCGAAAGGTCGAGCGTGAATCATATAGTAGATATGATCAACATACTGATGTTCACCATTGAAACTACTCCATCACACGTGATGATCGGTCATGGTGTAGTTGATATGGATCACGCAATCACTTAGAGAATTGGAGGATATTTTTCTAAGTGGGAGTTCTTAAGTAATATGATTAATTGAACTTAAAATTATCATGAACTTAGTACACGATAGTATCTTGCTTGTCTATGATGTGTAGATAGATGGCTCGTCTGTTGTTCCGTTGAATTATAATGCTATACTTGAGAAAGCAAAGAAGAAAGATGATGGCAGCAATAAAACGGAGAGGTACCGTAACTTGAGGATTATCCTTATTGCTGAAAAGAAGAATTACGACCTGGAAGCACCGTAAGGTTCCAGGCCTCGTGCAAGGGCTGCGCCAGATGTTGTGAACGTCTGGCAAAGCAAAGTGATGACTACTCTATAGTTCAGTGTGCCATGCTTTACGGCTTAGAACCGGGACTTCAACGTCGTTTTGAACACCATGGAGCATATGAGATGTTCCAGAGTTGAAGTTAATATTCCAAGCGAATGCCCGGATTGAGAGATATGAAGTCTCCAATAAATTCTATAGCTGTAAGATGGAGGAGAACGGTTGTCGGTGAGCATATACTCGTAATGTCCGGATATAACAATCACTTGATTCAACCGGGAGTTAATCTTCCGGATGATTGCGTCATTGACAGAATTCTCCAATCACTGCCACCAAGCTACAAGAGCTTCGTGATGAACTATAATATGCAAGGGATGACCAAAACAATGCCCGAGCTCTTCGCGATGCTGAAAGCCGCGGAGGTAGAAATCAAAAGGAGCATCAAGTGTTGATGGTTAACAAAACCACTAGTTTCAAGAAAAAGGGCAAAGGAAAGAAAAGGAAACTTCAAAAGAACGGCAAGCAAGTTGCTGATCAAGAGAAGAAACCCAAGTCTGGTCCTAAGCACAAACCGAGTGCTTCTATTGCAAGCAGACTGGTCATCGAAGCGGAACTGCCCCAAGTATTTGGCGGATAAGAAGGATGGCAAGGTTAACAAAGGTATATATGATATACATGTTATTGATGTGTACCTTACTAATACTCGCAGAGCACTGGGTATTTGATACTGGTTCTGTTGCTAATATTTGCAACTCGAAGCAGGGGCTACGGATTAAGCGAAGATTGGCTAAGGGCGAGGTGACGATCTTGGCGTGGGAAATGGTTCCAAAGTCGATGTGATCGCAATCGGCACGCTACCTCTACATCTACCTTCGGATTAGTATTAGACCTAAATAATTGTTATTTAGTACCAGCGTTGAGCATGAACATTATATCTGGATCTTGTTTGATGCGAGACGGTTATTCATTTAAATCAGAGAATAATGGTTGTTCTATTTATATGAATAATATCTTTTATGGTCATGCACCATTGAAGAATGGTTTGTTTTACTTAATCTCGATAGTAGTGATACACATATTCATAATGTTGAAGCCAAAAGATGTAGAGTTGATAATGATAGTGCAACTTATTTGTGGCAATCGCCGCTTAGGTCATATCGATTGTAAAGCGCATGAAGAAACTCCATCTTGATGGACTTTTGGAGTCACTTGATTATGAATCACTTGGCACTTGCGAACCGTGCCTTATGGGCAAGATGACTAAAACACCGTTCTCCGGAACTATGGAGAGAGCAACAGATTTATTGGAAATCATACATACCGATGTATGTGGTCCAATGAATGTTGAGGCTCGTGGCGGATATCGTTATTTTCTCACCTTCACAGATGATTTGAGCAGATATGGGTATATCTACTTAATGAAACACAAGTCTGAAACATTTGAAAAGTTCAAAGAATTTCAGAGTGAAGTGGAAAATCATCGTAACAAGAAAATAAAGTTTCTACGATCTGATCGTGGAGGAGAATATTTGAGTTACGAGTTTGGCCTACATTTGAAACAATGCGGAATAGTTTCGCAACTTACGCCACCTGGAACACCACAACGTAATGGTGTGTCCGAACGTCGTAATCGTACTTTATTAGATATGGTGCGATCTATGATGTCTCTTACTGATTTACCGCTATCATTTTGGGGTTATGCTTTAGAGACGGCTACATTCACTTTAAATAGGGCACCATCTAAATCCGTTGAGACGACGCCTTATGAACTGTGGTTTGGCAAGAAACCAAAGTTGTCGCTTCTGAAAGTTTGGGGCTGCGATGCTTATGTGAAAAAGCTTCAACCTGATAAGCTCGAACCCAAATCGGAGAAATGTGTCTTCATAGGATACCCAAAGGAGACTGTTGGGTACACCTTCTATCACAGATCCGAAGGCAAGATTTTTGTTGCTAAATTCGAAACTTTTTGGAGAAAGAGTTTCTCTCGAAAGAAGTGAGTGGGAGGAAAGTAGAACTTGATGAGATAACTGTATCTACTCCCTTATTGAGAAGTAGTACATCATGTAAATCAGTTTCCGTGACACCTACACCAAATATGGAGTAAGCTTATGATGATTATCATGAAAATTCAGATCTAGTTTCTACAGAACTTAGTAGATCAACGAGCAAGATCCGCACTCAAAGGTGGTACGGTAATCCTATTACGGAAGTCATGTTACTTTGGAACATGATGAACCTACGAACTATGAAGAAGCGATGGTGAGCCCAGATTCCACAAAATGGCTTGAAGCCATGAAATCTGAGATGGGATCCATGTATGAGAACAAAGTATGGACTTTGGTTGACTTGCCCGATGATCGGCAAGCAATTGAGAATAAATGGATCTTCAAGAAGAAGACTGACGCTGATGGTAATGTTATCGTCTATAAAGCTCGACTTGTTGCAAAAGGTTTTCGACAAGTTCAAGGGATTGACTACGATGAGACCTTCTCACCCGTAGCGATGCTTAAGTCCGTCCGAATCATGTTAGCAATTGCCGCATTTTATGATTATGAAATTTGGCAAATGGATGTTAAAACTGCATTCTGAATGGATTTACGGAAGAAGAGTTGTATATGATGCAACCAGAAGGTTTTGTCGATCCAAAGGAGCTAACAAAGTGTGCAAGCTCCAGCGATCCATTTATGGACTGGTGCAAGCCTCTCGGAGTTGGAATAAACGTTTTGATAGTGTGATCAAAGCATTTGGTTTTATACAGACTTTTGGAGAAGCTTGTATTTACAAGAAAGTGAGTGGGAGCTCAGTAGCATTTACGATATTATATGTGGATGACATATTACCGATCGGAAATGATATAGAATTTCTGGATAGCATAAAGGGATACTTGAATAAGAGTTTTTCGATGAAAGACCTCGGTGAAGCTGCTTACATATTGGGCATTAAGATCTATAGAGATAGATCAAGACGCCTAATAGGACTTTCACAAAGCACATACCTTGATAAAGTTTTGAAAAGGTTCAAAATGGATCAGGCAAAGAAAGGGTTCTTGCCGGTGCTACAAGGTGTGAAGTTGAGTAAGACTCAATGCCCGACCACCGCAGAAGATAGAGAGAAAATGAAAGATGTTCCTATGCTTCAGCCATAGGCTCTATCATGTATGCAATGCTGTGTACCAGACCTGATGTGTGCCTTGCTGTAAGTTTGGCGGCGGTACCAAAGTAATCCAGGAGTGGATCACTGGACAGCGGTCAAGAACATCCTTAAGTACTTGAGAAGGACTAAGGATATGTTTCTCATTTATGGCGGTGACAAAGAACTCGTCGTAAACGGTTACGTCGACGCAAGCTTTGACACTGATACGGACGATTCTAAATAGCAAACCGGATACGTATTTAAATTAAACGGAGGAGCTGTCAGTTGGTGCAGTTCCAAACAAAGCGTCGTGGCGGGATCTACATGTGAAGCTGAGTACATAGCTGCTTGGGAAGCAGCTAATGAAGGAGTCTGGATGAAGGAGTTCATAACCGATCTAGGTGTTGTACCTAGTGTATCGGGTCCAATGAAAATCTTTTGTGACAATCTTGGTGCAATTGCCTTAGCAAAGGAATCCAGATTTCACAAGAGAACCAAGCACATCAAAAGATGCTTCAACTCCATCCGGATTTGGTCCAGGTGGGAGACATAGAGATATGCAAGATACATACGGATCTGAATGTTGCAGACCCGTTGACTAAGCCTCTTCCACGAGCAAAACATGATCAGCACCAAGACTCCATGGGTGTTAGAATCATTCTTGTGTAATCTAGATTATTGACTCTAGTGCAAGTGGGAGACTGAAGGAAATATGCCCTAGAGGCAATAATAAAGTTATTATTTATTTCCTTATATCATGATAAATGTTTATTATTCATGCTAGAATTGTATTAACAGGAAACATAATACATGTGTGAATACATAAACCTACAAGAGTGTCACTAGTATGCCTTTACTTGACTAGCTCGTTAATCAAAGATGGTTGTGTTTCCTAACCATGAACAAGGAGTTGTTATTTGATTAACGGGATCACATCATTGGTTGAATGATCTGATTGACATGACCCATTCCATTAGCATAGCACCTGATCGTATAGTTTGTTGCTAGTGCTTTTCTTCATGACTTATACATGTTCCTATGACTATGAGATTATGCAACTCCCGTTTGCACGAGGAACACTTTGGGTGCTACCAAACGTCACAACGAATCGGGTGATTATAAAGGTACATTACAGGTGTCTCCGAAGGTACATGTTGGGTTGGCATATTTCGAGATTAGGATTTGTCACTCCGATTGCTCGGAGAGGTATCTCTGGGCCCTCTCGGTAATGCACATCACATAAGCCTTGCAAGCATTGCAACTAATGTGTTAGTTGTGAGATGATGTATTACGGAACGAGTAAAGAGACTTGCCGGTAACGAGATTGAACTAGGTATTGGATACCGACGATCGAATCTCGGGCAAGTAACATACCGATGACAAAGGGAAACAACGTATGTTGTTATGCGGTCTGACCGATAAAGATCTTCGTAGAATATGTAGGAGCCAATATGGGCATCCAGGTCCCGCTATTGGTTATTGACCGGAGAGGTGTCTCGGTCATGTCTACATAGTTCTCGAACCCGTAGGGTCCGCACGCTTAACGCTTCGATGACGGTTACTATGAGTTGTTATGATGTTTCTGTACCGAAGGTTGTTCGAGTCCCGGATGAGATCACGGACGTGACGAGGAGTCTCGAAATGGTCGAGACATAAAGATTCATATATTGGAAGTCTATGTTTGGACATCGGAAGTGTTCCGGGTGAAATTGGGAATTTTACCAGAAATGCAAGGGAGGTTACCGGAACCCCGAATACTAATGGGCCAACATGGGCCTTAGTGGAAAGGAGAGAAGGGGCCCAAGTGCTGGCGCACCTTCCCCTTCCCTAGTCCTATTAGGACTAGGAGAGAAGCGCCCCCTCTCTCTCCCTTCCCACTTGGGGAAACCTAGTTGGACTAGGATTGGGGAATCCTACTCCTAGTAGGAGTAGGAAACCCCGGTGCGCCTCCTTCCTTGGCCGGCCAGCCCTCCCTTCCCTCCTTTATATACAGGGCAGGGGCACCCCATGACACACAAGTTGATCCTTGAGATCTTTCCTTAGCCGTGCGGTGCCCCTTCCACCATATTACACCTCGAGAATACCGTGGCGGAGCTTAGGCGAAGCCCTGCGCCGGTGGAACATCATCATCGCCACCACGCCCGTCGTCTTTGAAACTCTCCCTCAACACTCGGCTGGATCGGAGTTCGAGGGACGCCATCGAGCTGAACGTGTGCAGAACTCGGAGGTGCCACGCTCGGTACTTGGATCGGTTGGATCGTGAAGAAGTACGACTACTTCCTCTACGTTGCGTCAACGCTTCCGCTGTGGGTCTCTGAGTGCGTGAGACGACACTCTCATCTCGTTGCTATGCATCACCATGATCTTGCGTGATCGTAGGAAAATTTTTGAAATTACTACGTTCCCCAACAAAATTGTACTATTAAGGAGGGTTTAAGTGAAAGCTGAGATTGAAGTCTTCGTGTGTATGCTCAATCGAACCTAGTTATTCAAAGATTGGAAATCTCCTTCCAGTGAGTTATTTAGCCCCAATGTCTTCGGGACATCAAACTTAAATTCTTCGCTAAGGAGTTGGATGACTTGTTCCGCAAGTTAATCCATCCATGCTAAGTTTAAAATTTGATCGTTTGCCACAGGTCGAATGATGTTGGTTGGTGCAACTCCAACGGTCGTATCATCCCTAGACCGGGTTTGCTCGCGGGCAATAAATTGCCACCCCTCTCTAACCACTTGTGCTAGGCTGCTCCGAGTGAATATAAACAAGTGTTGTCTAGCAACAATTCGTCCACGAAGATTTGAGATAAATCCAAAGTGAGGAAAACCTAGAGCCTAAAACTGCTAAGTGATTGAACATTATAGAAGAATTTGATCAAAAGCCTAACAAGGTTTTGTTACTCTTGAGTACCCCGCATCACCTAGACAGTTAGGAGTGGTTTCAAGAGCATCCAGAGTGTGGATTCTTCGAAGAACTATTATGTGAAGGTTCAAAGATCACCTGAAGGTCTACAAATAGTAATTGGGTGAGTTCCGGAAAACTTTGCTGAAGAACAAAAAGGCGAGGACTCTCGTGTCCTTAGAGTTGTGGCTCAGCCTACCCAACCTAGACGTGGAATTGTGCCAGTCGTTTGAACTGGGGTACCACATCAATATGTCCTCGCTGAACAACTAGTTCCATTTATTCGCACTGCCTTTACATTCTGTAATTCATCTGTGTTTGAAAAACTTCCCCTTCCTCGTTCTCTATGACTGCTATGAAGACAATTTTCTCAGTACTTTCATGTGCCCCTGCCTCGCACCAGTGGCGAATCTACTAGGGGGGCTTTAACAGGCTTAAGCCCCCCCCCCCCCCCCCTCCAGCTTTGCAAAATAGTTTTTACTACTAGTTTAAAGGCCCAAATCCAGTCATTTGTCAGTCCAACACAACGTATATTCACATGACATAGGGAGCCCAGCCCACCCTCCATTTTCTCTGTAGATTCGCCACCGGCTCGCACTATGCTTAGCTTCATACTCACTAATGGTGTAATTTACTCTTCGAAATTTTGTGGAACTTGCAAACGTCTTTCTGATATATTGTCATTGTACTGCTGTATTACACCCCCATATTCTGTTCCGTCGATAACATAAACATAGTCGGAAGGCGCAAGAGTTGGTCGTGTTACTGCACATGCTTACAATTAATTTGATCTGAGAACCGCCTAAGGTAAAATGCTTTCGGCACCAAAAACAAGCGTATCTATCAGAGAAGACAGCAACAGGAAGTAAAAAACAAAAAAGGCGACAAAAGTGCAGAAATAAACACTCCCATAGGCGGTACTTTTTAAGTCCTCCATTGGCACGGCGCGCCAGAAATAATTTGTGTCGCTCGATGGTCCAAGGCAGAACATTGGTCGTCTCTAGTCTCTACACTCACAGACAGGATGCATAGAGGCACGGACACCTTGTCGAAAATGACACCGACGAATGACGAACGAGGCAAAGAAAACGCCAGTCCGACATGTTTAATTTGTACTGTAGATACGGACCCACGGTTTTGCACGTCATCTCGTCGCTGCACGAACGACTGACACGCCCATCTGCAGCGCTGCTAGCTACCACCGGTACGGACATACGCATGCATGCGTGCATGAACTCAGCAACAGCGTGGTTACATCTTGCACGCAGTTAAAATTGTACTCTACCCCTAATGGTTCAGGGTGAACTCAGCCACAGTCGCGCGGGTGTCGACCGACGTCGTCGTCGTCGATCCGTTTTTCCCGGCGTTCGAGAAAGGCATGCATGCAGTTGCATCGTCAATCATGCATGGTACGTGGTTCGCGTCGATCTGGCTCGCAGGCATGGCGTCCGCGTGCCGGACCGAAAGCCTTGATGATGGCGACATGGTGCTTCCTTCCGAGACAGTCAGCATCGTCTCTTGTCGCGAGACTGCTTGATTTCCGAAGAGCGGGTTTGCTTTCCCTTTGTTTCTCGATAGCAATCGGCGACAACGAGTACATCGGCTATTTTCCCGACCGTTCGTCGATTGTACCGCTGGTTCACTGCCAACTCCTGGCAATCCCTCTAAAGGCCGATGAATGGAGGTACTCTTTGTTGCTCTTTAGGTCTTACCGGTAAATGTGTTCGTGCGTTGTAACGGTAGAAATAAATTTCTATGAGCTTGGTCATCACACTCTAGCGCGCCACTTCGCGAGCCGTTTCTTGCACCGACTTCTAATGATGCTGTGCGTCATCCCAGTCTCCTCTAAACCTGTGCATGCACCATCCCCATACAGTACGTAATTGCTCTTTTCTCACAGGGCAATGGTAGAGAACATCAGATCAATAGTCAGCCAAGGTATAGTAGCCACAACAAATAGTCGATGCAACAAATAATAGCAATAAAGAATCAGATAGTAGTAGCAGAAATCACAATTCTTTCGATAATTCAAAACGATGCCCTAGCTCATCTACACTCGGTAAATAGTAATCGTTTTTATAAATATGTGACCACTTTTAAAAATTACATGAACATTCTAAAAATGGGTGAACACTTTTTAAATTACATGTCATTCTTTTCTAAAAATGATTAAACTATTTTTTAACTTTACACGAACATTTTACCAAATGCATGAAAACTTTTTAAAAATAAACTTCTCATATGTGCTTTTAAAGTGTGGGCACTTTTTAGAATAGATGACCATATTTTATAGTAAATTTTCTAATTTTCTTCATCTTCTAGTTTGTGATTTTCTGCATTAATGAAAGACAGCGTATCTAACCATTTAATATATAAGCAACCTGCATCTCTCTTGAGTCATGTTTAGGCTAGTTATAGTGGGGAGTAACTTAGACTAGTATTATGTATATGACACTAGTATATGTTATTATCTTCATAGTGCAAACTATCATAGATGATTGTATTATTAGGATGTTAACTCACTTTGCCTTGAGCTGCGTTATGTTACGGTAACACCACAAACACCTCTCTCCTCATTGACTACTTGCCACATAAGCAAACTTGTTTTTGTGTGTGTTATATTACTAGCTAAATTACTCCCACTATGATCAGCCTTAATTAGCCTATGTAATTGCACTGATGCACGTTTAATTATCCATGCACCATATTCTCTCGGGAATCTTGCACTGGTAGAAAACATGGCTTTGGTTGGGGCCTGGCCAGCCCATTAGTCCCGGTTCTGTCATGATCCGGAACCCATGGGGGCATACGTCGCGGTTCGTGCGCCCACGGGGCCGACCGGGCCTCGTGAGGCATTTGTTTCTGTTCGTGTGGACCCATTTGTCCCGGTTCTAGGCACGAACCGGGACCAATGGACCTCGCTCCTGGCCCACAGCCATTGGTCCCGATTCGTGCCTAGAACCGGGACGGAAGGGGGGCCTTTAGTCCCGGTTCCAGCCACGAACCGGGACCAATGAGTTGCCTATATATACCCCTCGCCCGCGAGCAGAGCACTCCACAGTGCTCTGTTTTTTCTGGCCGGCGAGGGGAGAGCTTTGTGGTGCTCTAGCTCACCTCCTATGCACATGAGCTGTTCGATGAAATGCCCGAGCCACACTAGTTAAGCTTTCTCCTCTCGAAGCTCGACTTCCAAGCTCCATTTTCCCCAAGATTTGTCTAGGTTTAGCGGTCCGTCACGTCCCATCCCCGTCTTCACCGCCGTCGATCGCCCGCGCCGATCTCGTCGCTGGCACCACCATTGTGAGCCTCTTGTTCTTATCTTCTTCTGAAAGAAAAAAAATTCTTACTTTAAATAGATACTTGTCTAATTTTCTTACTTTTATTATTGCTTGTTATTATATAGTGCGATGGTTTTGGTATCCGCTCCCGTTGGCCCTCGTCCTGGCTATGATTCGGATGTGGTATATATATTATATTTTATAACTATTTGGTTCATTTATTGTTTATGACAATTATGCCCATCAAGTTGACATAGATTTTATTTATCTAGGAGGTAGTTGAACCGGAAATTCCAACCGACCCTATTGTCGTGAGGTTAAATTTAGTTGAAGAAGAAAACAATTATTTGAAGGAAAAAATAAAAAAAATTGAGGACGAGAAGATGATATTGGAGTTGCATGTTGCGGATGTCGTCGATGATCACAACATCAAGATGGACGCAATGCGGTTGAAGATTAGAAATATTAGAAAATGTGATTATGATCGCATTTGTTGTTGCATTGAAAGGTTTTACATAGTTTCAATGTATGGTTTAATTAGATGCTCTGGAGAGCTATATGTTGTTCAATGAGAACTATGTATGTACTTTGGTTTTAATGTGATGATGAATTTCTATTAGTTTGGTCACTTATCTATCCATGTGAATCTGTAATGGTTTTTGACACACATAATTATATGTAATGCACGCAGATGAACCGGCAATTGATATACGGTGACAGACACACCTCCGAGTACGTTTAGGGCGTGAATAATTTTCTCGAAGTCGCTGAGGCAAACAAGCATAATGGTTTTATGTGTTGTCCATGCCCTATATATTGGAATACGAAGTCTTACTCTGACCGAAAAATCCTTCACACCCACCTGCTTTATAAGGGTTTCATGCCACACTATAATGTTTGGACCAGGCACGGAGAAATAGGGGTTATTATGGAAGACAACGAAGAAGAAGAGTACGATGACAACTATGTGCCCCCGGAATACGGTGATGCTGCAACGGGGGAAGCTGCTGAAGATCAAGAGGAACCAGACGATATTGTGCCTGATGATGATCTCTGCCGGGTCATTGTTGATGCAAGTGCACAGTGCGAAAGTGAAAAGGACAAGCTGAAGTTCGATCACATGTTAGATGATCACAAAAAAGGGTTGTACCCCAATTGCGAAGATGGCAACACAAAGCTCGGTACCGTACTGGAATTGCTGTAGTGGAAGGCAGAGAATACTGTGCCTGACAAAGGATTTGAGAAGCTACTGAAAATATTGAAGAAGAAGCTTCCAAAGGATAACGAATTTGCCGACAGTACATACGCAACAAAGAAGGTCGTATGCCCTCTAGGAATGGAGGTGCAGAAGATACATGCATGCCCTAATGACTGCATCCTCTACCGCGGTCTGTACGAGGATTTGAACGCATGCTCGGTATGCGGTGCATTGCGGTATAAGATCAGACGAGATGACCCTGGTGATATTGACGGCGAGCCCCCCAGGAAGAGGGTTCCTGCGAAGGTGATGTGGTATACTCCTATAATACCACGGTTGAATCGACTGTTCAGAAACAAAGATCATGCCAAGTTGATGCGATGACACAGTGAGTACCGTAAGAAAGAAGGGAAGTTGAGAGCACCCGCTGACGGGTCACAGTAGAGAAAAATCGAGAGAAAGTACCGGGCTGATTTTGCAGGTGACCCAAGGAACATATGGTTTGGTTTAAGCGCGGATGGTATTAATCCTTTCGGGGAGCAGATCAACAATCACAGCACCTGGCCCGTGACTCTATGTATGTATAACCTTCCTCCTTGGATGTGCATGAAGCGGAAGTTCATTATGATGCCAGTTCTCATCCAAGGCCCTAAGCAACCCGGCACGACATTGATGTGTACCTAAGGCCATTAGTTGAAGAACTTTTACAGTTGTGGAATGGAAACGGTATACGTATGTGGGATGAGCACAAACAGGAGAAATTTAACCTGCACGCTTTGCTGTTTGTAACCATTAATGATTGGCCCGCCCTCAGTAACCTTTCAGGACAATTAAACAAGGGATACCACGCATGCACACACTGTTTAGCTGACACTGAAAGTATATACCTGGACAAATGCAGGAAGAATGTGTACCTGGGCCATCGTCGATTTCTTCCAACCAACCATCAATGTCGAAAGAAAGGAAAGCATTTCAAAGGTGAGATGGATCACCGGAAGAAGCCCGCCATGCGTACCGGTGATCACATACTTGCTATGGTCAATGATTTACATGTAATCTTTGGAAAGGGTCCCGGCGGACTATCTGTTCCGAATGACGCTGAGGGACGCGCACCCATGTGGAAGAAGAAATCTATATTTTGGGACCTACCCTACTGGAAAGACCTAGAGGTCCGCTCTTCAATCGACGTGATGCACGTGACGAAGAACCTTTGCGTGAACCTGCTAGGCTTCTTGGGCGTGTATGGGAAGACAAAAGATACACCTGAGGCACGGGAGGACCTGCAACCTTTGCACGAAAAAGACGGCATGCCTCCAAAGCAGTATGAAGGTCCTGCCAGCTACGCTCTTACCAAAGAAGAGAAGGAAATCTTCTTTGAATGCCTGCTCAGTATGAAGGTCCCGTCCGGCTTCTCGTCGAATATGAAGGGAATAATAAATATGCCAGAGAAAAAGTTCCAAAACCTAAAGTCTAACGACTGCCACGTGATTATGACGCAACTGCTTCCGGTTGCATTGAGGGGGCTTCTACCGAAAAATGTCCGATTAGCCATTGTGAAGCTATGTGCATTCCTCAATGCAATCTCTCGGAAGGTGATCGATCCAGAAATCATACCGAGGCTAAGGAGTGATGTTGCGCAATGTCTTGTCAGTTTCGAGCTGGTGTTCCCACCATCCTTCTTCAATATCATGACGCACGTCCTAGTTCATCTAGTCGACGAGATTGCCATTCTGGGCCCCGTATTTCTACACAATATGTTCCCCTTTGAGAGGTTCATGGGAGTCCTAAAGAAATATATCGTAACCGCGCTAGGCCGGAAGGAAGCATCTCCATGGGCCATCAAACAGAGGATGTCATTGGATTTTGTGTTGACTTCATTCCTGGCCTTAATAAGACTGGTCTCCCTAAATCGCGGTATGAGGGGACACTGACTGGAAAAGGCACACTTGGAGGGGACTCAATAATATGCAGGGACGGACACTCTTGGTCTCAAGCACACTACACAGTTCTACATAACTCTACCTTGGTGACCCCGTATGTCGACGAACACAAGAACAGTCTGTGCTCCAAACACCCGGAGGAGTGTGACGACTGGATTACATGTGAACACATCAGGACTTTCGGCAGTTCGTTGGAAACACGTCTCAGAGGTGACAACACTGTACTTCGAAAGAGATTGTCCGTTTTGTACACGAAGTGTATCCAGTTTTTGCTGTAACCCTCTCAACTTTTTAGCACATGCTATTTGGGTGAAATGATGATACCATGCCAACTTTCAACCTTCTCAGAGTTCATTTGTAGTGCTTTTCAATTCAGGATCATTTAGCTAAAAAAATCAGTAAATGCATGAAAAATAACAAATGAAGTCAGAAAGGGTTGAAAAATGATGACATGGCTTTGAATGGCTAAAAGATTGAACTAAAAATAATCAATTGAAATATTCTGTCATGATCAACTAAAAAACTTTTATAAAACTCTAAAGGCAAATTTCACCCTACCGCCAGAGGTGGATCCGGAGGAGCCAGTTATAGAGCCATTGGTCAAGGCTCATGCTCTTAAGAAGATGGCAGATCTATTCAGGAGGTGGAAGACTGAGCTGAAAACAACGTTTGTCGAGAAAGAAAAGACACCAGAATTCACCGGCCGGTATGAGAAGATCAGAGATCACTGAGACGCATTTGTGGCCCACAAGACATCGGACAAGAGTAAGAAGATGTCAACAACTAACAAGATAAATGCTGCGAAGAAGGAGCATCACCATCGCACGGGGTCAGGTGGCTACCTCAAAGTTTATACGTCTCCGTCGTATCTACTTTTCCAAACACTTTTTTCCTTGTTTTGGACTCTAACTTGCATGATTTGTATGGAACTAACCTGGACTGACGCTGTTTTCAACAGACTTTCCATGGTGTTATCTATGTGCAGAAAAAAAAGTTCTTGGAAAGACCTGAAACTCCATGGAACATATTTTTGGAAAATATTAAAAATATTGGAAGAAAAATCCACGTCAGGGGGCCCATACCCTGTCCACGAGGGTGGGGGGCGCGCCCCCGTACCTCGTGGGCCCATTGACGCTCCACCGACCTCAACTCCAACTCCATATATTCACTTTCGGGGAGGAAAATTTTTTAGAGAAGGATTCATCGCATTTTACGATACGGAGCCGCCGCCAAGCCCTAAAACCTCTCGGGAGGGCTGATCTGGAGTCCGTTCGGGGCTCTAGAGAGGAGAATCCGTCGTCGTCGTCATCATCAACCATCCTCCATCACCAATTTCATGATGCTCACCGCCGTGAGTGAGTAATTCTATCGTAGGCTTGCTGGACAGTGATGGGTTGGATGAGATCTATCATGTAATCGAGTTAGTTTTGTTAGGGTTTGATCCCTAGTGTCCACTATGTTCTGAGATTGTTGTTGCTATGACTTTGCTATGCTTAATGCTTGTCACTAGGGCCCGAGTGCCATGATTTCAGACCTGAACCTATTATGTTTTCATGAATATATGTGGGTTCTTGATCCTATCTTGCAAGTCTATAGTCACCTACTAGGTGTTATGATCCGGCAACCCCGAAGTGACAATAATCGGGACCACTCCCGGTGATGACCATAGTTTGAGGAGTTCATGTATTCACTATGTGTTAATGCTTTGTTCCGGTACTCTATTAAAAGGAGGCCTTAATATCCCTTAGTTTCCATTAGGACCCCGCTGCCACGGGAGGGTAGGACAAAAGATGTCATGCAAGTTCTTTTCCATAAGCACGTATGACTATATTCGGAATACATGCCTACATTACATTAATGAATTGGAGCTAGTTCTGTGTCACCCTATGTTATGACTGTTACATGATGAACCGCATCCGGCATAATTCTCCATCACCGATCCAATGCCAACAAGCTTTTCACATATTGTTCTTCGCTTATTTACTTTTCCGTTGCTCTTTACAATCACTACAAAACCCAAAAATATTACTTTTGCTACCGTTACCGTTACTTCCATATTACTTTGCTACTAAACACTTTGCTGCAGATACTAAGTTTCCAGGTGTGGTTGAATTGACAACTCAGCTGCTAATACCCAGATAGATATGAACTTAAGAGGCTGCTAGTTAAATGAAGTAAAGAATCTCTTAGAGACAGAATGAAACCTGATCCTGCTTTTGCTACTTCACCTATTTGTGTTCCCGATAAGGATTATTAATTTTCTGTTGATCCAGATATAATTACTTTGGTTGAATCTGATCCTTTTTATGGCTATGAATCTGAAACTGTTGCGGCACATCTTACTAAGTTAAATGATATAGCTGCCCTGTTTACTAATGATGAGATCGCGCTACTTTTACATACTTGAAATATTTCCGTTCTCATTAAAGGGTGATGCTAAGATATGGTTTAATTCTCTTGATCCTGGTTGTGTGCGTAGTCCCCAGGATATGATTTATTACTTCTCTGCTAAATATTTCCCTCCTCATAAGAAGCAAGCTACCTTGAGGGAAATATACAACTTCGTGCAAATTAAAGAAGAGAGTCTCCCACAAGCTTGGGGGAGGCTTCTCAAGTTACTTAATGCTTTGCCTGATGATGCTCTTAAGAAACCTGAAATACTTGATATCTTTTATAATGGACTAACTGATGTTTCCAGAGATTACCTGGATAGTTGTGCTGGTTCTCTTTTCAGGGAAAGAACACCGGATGAAGCTGAAATTCTATTGAATAATATGTTGACAAATGAAAATAATTGGGCACCTCCTGAGCCAACTCCCGAGCCAGCTCCTGAGCCAATTACTGAGCCTATTCCTAAACCAACTCCGAAGAAGAGAGGTGTTCTATTTCTCAGTCCTGAAGATATGCAAGAGGCAAAGAAATCTATGAAAGAAAAAGGTATTAAAGCTGAAGATGTTAAGAATTTACCTCCTATTGAAGAAATACATGGTCTTAATTTACCGCCTGTTGAAGAAGTATATGATCTCAATTCTTTATTCACTGAAGAACCTCCTGATCCCGATATCCCGACACAGGTAGTAAAGGTAAATTATCTCTATAATATGATAAAGCTAAAGTCCCTCCTACTAAAATTGCTAGTCAGTGCTTGGATGAGTTTGATAACTTTATGTTTAAGCAAGATGACTTTAATGCTTATTTTGGTAGACAACTAAAACAAAATACCTTTATGATTAAACACTTGGGTGATTATATGGCTAATATTAGAGGTGAACTCAAACTTGTTAGCAAACATGCTTCTATGGTTACCACTCAAGTAGAACAAGTACTTAAAGCTCAGAAAGAAGTGCTTGATGAAATAAATAGTAAGAAAAATGATTATGCTGTTAGAGTGGCTACTAGAACTGGTAGAATGACTCAGGAACCTTTGTATCCTGAAGGCCACCCTAAGAGAATCGAGCAAGATTCTCGAGAGAAATAATATTGATATGCCTAGTTCTTCTAAAAGGAAGAAAAAGAAAATGATAGGACTTTGCAAACTTCTAGTGAACCTATTGCTGAACCACCGATAATCCAAATGATATCTCTATGTCCGATCTTTGAAACACAATCGGTAATGAACATGAACCTAGTGAAAATGTTAATGATGATGTTCATGATGATGCTCAACCTAGTAATGATAATGATGTAGAAGTTGAACCTGCTGTTGATCTTGATAACCCACAATCAAAGAATCAACGTTATGATAAAAGAGATTTCGTTGCTAGGAAACATGGTAAAGAAAGAGAACCATGGGTTCGGAAACCCATGCCTTTTCCAATCGAAACCATCCAAGAAAAAGGATGATGAGGATTTTGAGAGCTTTATTTGAAATGCTTAGACCTATCTTTTATGTATGTCATCGATTGGTGATATGCTCAAAATGAATCCTTATGCTAAGTATATGAAAGATATTGTTACAAATAAAAGAAAGATACCGGAAGCTGAAATTTCCACCATGCTTGCTAATTACACTTTTAAGGGTGGTATACCAAAGAAACTTGGAGATCCAGGAGTACCGACAATACCATGCTCCATTAAAAGAAATTATGTTAAAACTGCCTTATGTGATCTTGGAGCCGGTGTTAGTGTTATGCCTCTCTCTTTATATCGTAGACGTGACTTGAATAGGTTGACACCTACTGAAATATCTTTGCAAATGGCTGATAAATCAACTGCTATACCTATCAGTATTTGTGAGGATGTGCCTGTTGTGGTTGCAAACGTTACTATTTTAACGGACTTTGTTATTCTTGATATTCCCGAGGATGATAGTATGTCTATTATTCTTGGAAGACCTTTCCTTAATATTGCAGTGGCTGTTATTGATTGCAACAAAGGGAATGTCACTTTTCATGTTAATGGTAATGAGCATACGGTACAAGTCGGTGTCAAAACCGGCGGATCTCGGGTAGGGGGTCCCGAACTGTGCGTCTAGGCGGATGGTAACAGGAGACAAGGGACATGATGTTTTTACCCAGGTTCGGGCCCTCTTGATGGAGGTAAAACCCTACTCCTGCTTGATTAATATTGATGATATGGGTAGTACAAAAGTGGATCTACCAGGAAATCAGAGAGGCTAAACCCTAGAAGCTAACCTATGGTATGATTGTTGTTCGTCCTACGGACTAAAACCCTCCGGTTTATATAGACACCGGATAGGGTTAGGGTTACACAGAGTCGGTTACAATGGTAGGAGATCTACATATCCGTATCGCCATGCTTGCCTTCCACGCCAAGGAAAGTCCCATCCGGACATGGGACGAAGTCTTCAATCTTGTATCTTCATAGTCCAGGAGTCCGGCCAACGGTGATAGTTCGGCTATCCGGAAACCCCCTAATCCAGGACTCCCTCAGTAGCCCTTGAACCAGGCTTCAATGACGATGAACGCAACGAACAAGGCAACCGGACTATAGTGCTTGAACACTCTCACTTAGCCATACAATTCTATAATTTTAAATTTCGGCGAAGCCCCTAGTATTCGGATTTCTGAGTTCGGGGCGCTATCCATGCCTTGGCCGGACAATGCCGACTCCTCGCTCTAAGCGGCATAAGTCTTTAGGGACCCGAAAAAACCTCTCGAACAGCGACCGACTCTCGCCCTATCATGACGGTCAGTTTTAGCTTTCTCCACTGAGGTGCTCAACCCAGCTCAACCAGGCACAATCGTAGTGGTTCTCCCAGCTACCTTAGCCGATATAACGGAACGTAAGGTACCAAAACATGGGAGCCGGGCAAACCCAACTATTGGCCCAAGACATGATTCGGAGCCGATGCATATAATGCTATAAGTTCGGGGTGCCGCACTTGTGAAAGTGCTCAGACTTATCACACCATATTTTGGGGGTACTTAAGCCCCTAGTGTATTGGCCGTCCCAAAGTGTACGGGTGCAACATGTCATGAATGGACATATATATAGATAAAGAAAGGAGTGCAATAGTAGGCAAAAGCTATGTATTGTTTATTCAAAAAGGTACTGCAATGGAAGCAGAACGATACGAATAGTGCGATAAGCAAGGGATGGGACTATTTAACATGTCCCCTTCCAGGGGTAAGCTGCAGGATGGTATGTAAAACATGTATAATGCTCATAGTAGAGACCACCTGGACACTCGACGTAGCTTTCTGCTTCCCTGGCTGTTGCATCGTGAGTTCGGCAATTCTAGTGCCGGACAGGGCTTCTGGAAAACAGAGTCCTGAAAGTAAGAGAAAAGAAGAAAGAAAAAGAATGACACAATCGGGAGCCCACAGTGCGGTTGAGCCGCATTCGGGCATGCCGTGGTCGTGCCCTCCCTTATGCCCATGGTATCTCCAGAGCGTAGTTATGTACGCGTAGTAATCGGGCTTCGCAATTTCGCGAGGGCTGGGGTTGGGGCGGATTGCTAGCGTGCTCGGATCGTGCCAGCGGTCTTGTTGTAGGTTACTCGGCGGCTTGACGGTGTCCGGACGTTTAATAGCCGGACTCGAGAATTGCTGTGAGAGGCTGCTTTGCACCTCCGCCGCGAGGGCCGCCGTGTGCTCCTCCGTTCGGAGAGAGCGTTCGGTGTTTCCATTGACCGTGATTACTCCTCGAGGGCCTGGCATCTTGAGCATGAGGTATGCATAGTGCGGCACCGCATTGAACTTTGCAAATGCAGTCCGTCCGAGCAGTGCGTGATAGACGCTGCGGAACGGGACTATGTCGAAGATTAACTCTTCGCTTCGGAAGTTATCCGGGGATACGAAGACCACTTCGAGTGTAACTGAGCCTGTACAATTGGCCTCTACACCCGGTATGACGCCTTTAAAGGTCGTCTTTGTGGGTTTAATCCTTGAGGGGTCTATGCCCATTTTGCGCACTGTATCCTGATAGAGCAGGTTCAGGCTGCTACCGCCGTCCATCAGGACTCTAGTGAGGTGAAATCCGTCGATGATTGGGTCAATAACTAATGTGGCGAATCCGCCGTGGCGGATGCTAGTGGGGTGGTCACTTCGATCAAAGGTGGTCGGGCAGGAGGACCATGGGTTGAACTTTGGGGCGACTGGCTCCATCGCATATACGTCCCTTAGCGGACGCTTCCGCTCCCTTTTGGGTATGTGGGTTGCGTATATCATGTTCACCGTCCGCACTTGTGGGGGGGAGCGCTTCTGTCCTCTATTGTTCGGCGGCCGGGGCTCCTCCTCGTCATCGCTATGCAGCCCCTTGTCATTGAGTTCGGCATTTAACTTGCCTGCCTGTTTGAAGACCCAACAATCCTTGTTGGTGTGGTTGGCTGGTTTTTCGGGGGTGCCATGTATTTGGCACGAGCGATCGAGTATTCGGTCAAGATTGGGCCGGGCCTGAGTATTTCTTTTGAACGGCTTTTTCCGCTGACCGGGTTTAGAGCCTCTGAATCCGGCATTGACTGCCGTATCTTCAGCATTATCACCGTTGATGCGGCGCTTGTGCTTGTTGCGACGCGACCTTCCGTTGCTGTCCTTGGTATCCGAACTACCAAGGTTTTTGGTCAAGTTGTTACTACGAGCTAGCCAGCTGTCCTCTCCCGCGCAAAAGCGGGTCATGAGTGTTGTGAGGGCTGCCATGGATTTCGGCTTTTCCTGTCCTAGGTGCCGGGCAAGCCACTCGCCGCGGATGTTATGTTTGAAGGCTGCAAGGGCCTCTGCATCCGGACAGTCAACGATTTGATTTTTCTTGGTTAGGAACCGTGTCCGTAATTGTTCGGCCGATTCTTCTGGCTGCTGAATTATGTGGCTGAGTTCATCGGCGTCTGGTGGTCGCACATATGTGCCCTGGAAGTTATCAAGTAATGCGGCTTCCAGGTCCTCCCAACAACCAATTGATTCTGCTGGCAAGCTGTTAAGCCAATGCCGAGCTGGTCCTTTAAGCTTGAGTGTGAGGTATTTGATGGCGTGTAGATCATTACCGTGGGCCATGTGGATATGGAGGAGGTAGTCCTCGATCCAAACCGCAGGATCTGTTGTGCCATCGTATGATTCGATGTTTACGGGTTTGAAACCCTCGGGGATTTGATGATCCATCACTTCGTCTGTGAAGCATAGTGGGTGTGCGACGCCTGTATTGAGCTATATCACGACGCAGCTCAAATGAGCTTTGTTCATCGTGTTCGGCCCGACCGGAATTGCTGTATCCGGCGTGACGGTTATCATCACGTGTCGTGGGGCGCCCACGCGATCCGTAGATCGATCTTGTTTGCCTTGCCTTGTCCTCCAATATGTCTCGCATGTCTGGCGCATTTCCCCATGCCTTGGTACTTTTCGAGCGACGTCAGGGTGCGGCTTGAATGGAGGGCCTAGAGACCTCTCTGTCGCGGCCACGGGGTGGCCGGTCGGCCGCATCATGCGCTGGTGATGTAGGTTTGGGTGCTTCCTCCTCTAATTGGGGTAGCAGCCTGCATTTTGGGTATCTCTTGGAGGGGTGTTCGAGTTCGTACTCTTCGGCTGCAAGGACTTCAGTCCATCTGTCAGCTAGCAAGTATTGGTCATCTCTAAGCTGCTGCTGCTTTTTCTTGAGGCTGCTTGCCGTGGCCATAAGCCTGTGTTTGAAACGCTCCTGGTCGGCGGGATCCTCAGGCACGACAAATTCATCGTCGTCGAGGCTTGCCTCATCTTAGGAGGGAGTCATATAATTATCGTCCTCCACCTCCCTGTCTGCCGCTCTATCATGAGGGCTGGCTTCTCCCTCCTCCTGTGCTGAATCCTGCTGGAGGGGGTTGTCTTCGGCACTGCCCGGGGTGTTATTATCTCCCGTGCCGGAATCACCGTTTTTGCTGTGGCGGGATTTAGAGCGGCACCGCTGACGCCGGCGCTTGGGCTGTTCCTTGGAGGGGTCATCCTCCACTGTTCCATCGCCGTTCCCATCTTTTGAGATGTCCACCATGTATATGTCGTATGACGAGGTGGCCTTCCAGTGCCCTGTAGGCGCTGGTTCTTGGTCGTCTCCAGCATCGTCGTCCATACCGTCGATGTATTCGGAGTCCAAGTCGAGCATGTCGATTAAATCATCGACAGTGGCTACAAAGTGGGTGGTGGGTGGGCGTTGAATTTCTTCGTCGTCCGCATCCCAACCTTCCCGGCGATAGTCCGCCAGGGCTCTCCTGATAAAGAGAGAGACTTTAGTGAATTCAGGATGTCGCCAAAGGGCGAGTGCTGAAAGATGTCCGCGGCAGTGAACTCCATAACGGGTGCCCAATTGGATTTGATTGGAAGGGGCGCGGAGGGTTCGGACTCCGGAGAGGAGTCCGGCACCTTGGAGTCACGGTCTTCGCAAAGGACAGGGATGGAGTTCGGCTCAATCGCCGTAAAGATCGTAGCCCCCGAGGCGGTGTCCAGCCACTCATCCTCGATCGGCGGAGTCGGCTCCGAGCTAAGGGTCGGAGCGGACGCTGGTGCGGTTTCCAGGGCACTGTTCGGCGGCAGAGCTAGATCGTGCCCATCGAGACAGTGCGGCGCGCTTGGCTGTGGCTCAAATCCGTCGAAGATCAAGTCTCCGCGGATGTCGGCCGTGTAGTTCAAACTCCCAAATCTGACCTGATGGCTAGGGGCGTAGCTTTCGATCTGCTCCAGATGGCCAAGTGAATTGGCCCGCAGTGCAAAGCCGCCGAATACGAAGATCTGTCCGGGGAGAAAAGTCTCACCCTGGACCGCGTCGTTGTTGATGATCGAAGGAGCCATCGGGCCTAAGGATGACGAGAGGAACTCTCAATGAAAGCACCAATGTCGGTGTCAAAACCGGCGGATCTCGGGTAGGGGGTCCCGAACTGTGCGTCTAGGCGGATGGTAACAGGAAAGAAGGGACGCGATGTTTTTACCCAGGTTCGGGCCCTCTCGATGGAGTACAAGAGTGGGTAGTACAAGAGTGGATCTACCACGAGATCAGAGAGGCTAAACCCTAGAAGCTAACCTATGGTATGATTGTTGTTCGTTCTACGGACTAAAACCCTCCGGTTTGTATAGACACCGGATAGGGTTAGGGTTACACAGAGTCGGTTACAACGGTAGGAGATCTACATATCCGTATCGCCAAGCTTGCCTTCCACGCCAAGGAAAGTCCCATCCGGACACGGGACGAAGTCTTCAATCTTGTATCTTCATAGTCCAGGAGTCCGGCCAACGGTGATAGTTCGGCTATCCGGACACCCCCTAATCCAGGACTCCCTAAGTACACTTTCCGAGGAAACAACCTCAAGTTCATAGTATCGACTCTATTGGAAAAATTCCATCAATTATATTTGGAGGTTTTGAATTCCCTCTCCCTACTGTCAAGAAGAAATATGATATACTTATTATAGGGGATGTCCATATCCCCGTTGAGGTAACATAGTGTTATTCGAAATTTCTCCGGTTCCATGATTATCGGAATGAGTTTGTTAACAAGACTTGATCAACCATGTTAGTGGATTCCTTTTGATGAGCATGAGATGGATGAAACTAGAAGCACAACCTTCTGTACCCTCTTTATATTTTCTGTTCTTTTGTAGAAATAAAGTAAAATAGTATTTTTCTGTCTGTTTCCTGATTTATCCGTGCAATATAAAAATATCCCGAAAATAAAAGTCCTCAGAATGCCATGCCAATTTAATATGATTTTTCGGGAATATTTGAGGATTTACTGTGCAAAAATTACCGCGGGGGGAGCTGCCACCTGGCCACGAGGGTGGAGGGCGCGCTCTACTCCCCTAGGCGCGCCCCCTGCCTCGTGGGCCCACGATGGCCCTCCTCCACTTATCCCTGCACCCATCTTCTTCCTCTGCCTCACACAAACCCAAAAAACCAACTCAAGCTCGTGTTCCAGCCACTTTTGCTGTGATTTTCGATCTCCTTGCTCAAAGCACCTCTCGCAAAACTGCTTGGGGAGATTGTTCCTTGGTATGTGACTCCTCCATTGGTCCAATTAGATTTTGTTCTAGTGCTTTATTCATTGCAAATTTGTGTTGCATAGGTGACCATGTTCTTGAGCTTGCATGTCAAATTTATATGGTTCCAAGTAGTTCTAATGCTTGATATAGGCTCTAGGCACTTGTAGGAGTAGTTGCTATCAATTTTATTGAAGTTGGTTCACTTTTGTTTGAAGTTACTAAAAATTTCAGATTACTTCATAAATAATGAAGAGACTTCTGAGGGGCTCGTCGAGCCGAAGCTCGAAGGAAAAACAAAAGGAAGAAGAGCAGAAGCCCAAATTTAATTTGCCTCGCACCGCGGAGGTCTGGCCGTGTGAATGGCCTTCCGAGGACTTCTTGAGGAGAGCCGGGATTTATGAGGATTTCTATTTATTGATTGAGAATGCTGGCCTCACCGACTTCCTCCGCAACCAACGTCATCAGTATCTCTTACTCACAAATACTTTTGTGCAGAACTTCTATTTTTTCCCTAAGAAATCACCTCCAACAGTAGAGTTTCATTTATATGACGTTGTTAAGGAGATGCCATTAGCTGAATTTTGCGAGGTTTGTAAAATACCCTTTGAGGGTACCTTAGATGAACCACAACGAAATGAAGTGCTGTGGGAGAAACCAGGAAGGTTTCTGATGCAAGAATTACTAGCATACATTTTCCTGTTTTACGGTACTTTGCCTTATTTGCTAGTTGTTGCTTGATTGGTCTCGGAAACTGTGGAAACCTTAGTGTTCCTGATATTATTATTTTGTTCCATGGTTTATACCGCAATAACTCTGTTAGTATGGGTGGAATTGTTGCTAGACGGTTAGGTCTGAACCGTACTAAGGGCCCCATCTTTGGAGGCATTTATGCTTCAAGCCTAGCTGAATATTTTGAAATACCTATTAGGCATGAGGAGAAAGAAGAAACAATGTTGCCCCGTGCTTATTTAGATTATAAGAGTATGCTAGCGCATGACTTTCTTGTTAAGAGTCGTGAAGGGGAGCTCAAATATAAATTGTACTTTGATAAACATCACCCTGAGACTATTACTTTGCCTGCTCCCTCTTTGTTTAACTTGTCTGCAGGTACTCACATTGTTTCTTGGGCGGCCGTTCAAGCCTATCGGAATCCTGCACCTGCCCCGGAACCGGAACCACAAGATGAGCCTCCACGGCAGTCTGTTTATTCTTGGGATCTCGAGGCGGTTGCCAGCCAATGGCGATCGAGTCCTCTTCATCACATTATGATCCCAACTATTCTTCTTCGCAAGATGACCCCAGCTACACCTTACGGGTATCCGCCAGGCTATCCTCGGCAATAGACCAACTTAGGCCAAAAGCCTAAGCTTGGGGGAGTACGTATTTCTCACCGACATTACATTTATGTTCACACACACTCATTGCTAGACGTCGGTACTCATACTCTTTCACTGTAATATCCATGCTAGTTTATTTTCTTTTTCCTGCTTTCTTCTTGTGTGTTTAATAAACCTTAAGAAAAAACCAAAAAAAATTAGTAGTAGTTTATTTTTCCTGCTGTAGTAGTACTAATTAAAAGGAAAACCCAAAAATATTTCCCGTTCTTCTTTTGCTTGTTGGGAGCTTTCCCGTGTAAATAGTTTTTATTTCTTTTCTTTTCTTTGGGGGTCAGTAGGAGAAGACCATGATTAAATTGTTGAAGTGGCTCTTATATGCATCATTGTTGATTTAACCAAGAGCCCATATTACCTTGTCTTCTCCTGTTTATTGAATGCTCGCAGATTCCAGCTTAGTCCAATGCACGTGCACTCTTATTATTATTCACACCGTTCGGTCGTGCAAGTGAAAGGCAATTATGATGACATATATGATGGACTGACCGAGATGGGAAAAGCTGGTATGAACTCGACCTCTTTTGTTTTTGTAAATATGATGAGTTCATCGTTCTTGATTCAGCTTATTATGAATAAACATGTTTGCAATGACAATTAGAGATCATAGTTGCTTGTGCCATGCTTGATTAGCTATGAGTTATAATGGTTTACCTTGCGTGCCAACATGCTATTAAAATGGTTGTGATGTGGTACGATAGGGTGGTATCCTCCTTTGAATGATTTAAGTGACTTGACTTGGCACATGTTCACGCATGTAGTTGAAACAAATCAACATAGCCTTCATGATATTTATGTTCATGGTGGATTATATCCTACTCATGCTTGTATTCAATGTTTATTAATTTTAATGCATGTTCATGACTGTTGTCGCTCTCTAGTTGGTCGCTTCCCAGTCTTTTGCTAGACTTCACTTGTACTAAGCGGGAATACTGCTTGTGCATCCAATCCCTTAAACCCCAAAGTTATTCCATATGAGTCCACCATACCTTCCTATATGCGGTATCTACCTGCCGTTCCAAGTAAATTTGTATGTGCCAAACTCTAAACCTTCAAATAAACATTCTGTTTTGCATGCTCGAATAGCTCATGTATCAACTAGGGCTGCCCTTATCTTCCGTGTTAGGCGGGTCATTCTCAAGAGGAGTGGACTCCGCTCATCACTCACGAGAAAATGGCTGGTCACCGGGATGCCCAGTCCCATGCTTTATGCAAACTAAATCAAAATAATTGCAAACAAAACTCCCCCTGGGATCCGTTGAATGTTGGAGGCACTCGTTGTTTCGAGCAAGCCATGGATTGATGCTTGTGGAGGAGGGGGAGTATAAACTTTACCATTCTGTTTGGGAACCACCTATAATTTGTTTAGCACGGAAGATATCGTCATCTCTTATTTATTATGTTGACAATGAAAGTATGCCGCTCAAAATATAATTTATCTCTATTTCAAAACCGAGCTCTGGCACCTCTACAAATCCCTGCTTCCCTCTGCGAAGGGCCTATCTATTTACTTTTATGTTGAGTCATCACCCTCTTATTAAAAGAACTATCTGGAGAGCACAGCTGTCATTTGCATTCATTCTCGTTAATTTATATCGGGTATGACTATGATTGGATCTCTTTTACCATGAATTACAATGTCTAGTTAGTCCTTGATCTTTGAAGGTGCTCTGCATTTATGTTTCTTGCGGTCTCAGAAAGGGCTAGCGAGATACCATCTTGTTATATCATATTATGATTATTTTGAGAAAGTGTTGTCATCCGAGATTTATTATTATGGCTTGCTAGCTGATTATGTTATTGATATGAGTAAACATGAGACCTGAGAATTATTGCAAATGTGGTTAGTTATGATCTTTGCTGAAACCCTCAATGCTGGCTTGACATAAGTACAACAACAAGAGGAAATAGAGTTTGTAAAAGTTTTTCTTTTTCTCTTTTAGTTTGTCAACTGAATTGCTTGAGGACAAGCAAGGGTTTAAGCTTGGGGGAGTTGATATGTCTCCATCGTATCTACTTTTCCAAACACTTTTGCCCTTGTTTTGGACTCTAACTTGTATGATTTGAATGGAACTAACCGGATCGACGCTCTTTTCAAAGAGAATTGACATGATGTTGTTTTATGTGCAGAAAACAAAATTTCTCGGAATGACCTGAAACTCCACGGAATATCTTAGAATAAATAATAAAAAATCCTCGCCAAAGATGAAGACCAGGGGGCCCACACCCTGTCCACGAGGGTGTGGGGCGCCCCCCCCTCCTGGGCGCGCCCCCTACCTCGTGGGCCCCCTGGAGACCTTCCGGCGCCAACTCCAACTTTATTTATTGGCTTTCGGAGAGAGAAAAATCAGGGAGAAGAAATCATCGCGTTTTACGATACGGAGCCGCCGCCAAGCCCTAATCTCTCTCGGGAGGGCTGATCTGGAGTCCGTTCGGGGCTCCGGAGAGGGGGATTCGTTGCCGTCATCATCATCAACCATCCTCCATCACCAATTTCATGATGCTCACCATCGTGCGTGAGTAATTCCATCGTAGGCTTGCTGGACGGTGATGGGTTGGATGATATTTATCATGTAATCGAGTTAGTTTTGTTAGGGTTTGATCCCTAGTATCCACTATGTTCTGAGATTGATGTTGCTATGACTTTGCTATGCTTAATGCTTGTCACTAGGGCCGGAGTGCCATGATTTCAGATCTGAACCTATTATGTTTTCATGAATCTATGTGAGTTCTTGATCCTATCTTGCAAGTCTATAGTCACCTATTATGTGTTATGATCCAACAACCTCAAGTGACAATAATCGGGATACTTCTCGGTGATGACCATAGTTTGAGGAGTTCATGTATTCACTATGTGCTAATGCTTTGTTCTGGTTCTCTATTAAAAGGAGGCCTTAATATCCCTTAGTTTCCATTAGGACCCCGTTGCCACGGGAGGGTAGGACAAAAGATGGCATGCAAGTTCTTTTCCATAAGCACATATGACTATATACGGAATACATGCTTACATTACATTGATGAATTGGAGCTAGTTCTGTGTCACCCTATGTTATGACTGTTACATGACGAACCGCATCCGGCATAATTATCCATCACTGATCCGGTGCCTACGAGCTTTCCATATACTGGTTCTCGCTTATTTACTTTCCCGTTGTTACTGTTACAATCACTACAAAAATACCAAAAACATTACTTTTGCTGTCTTTATATTGGGTATAATTTATGTTTTGCGGTCTCAGAAAGGGCTAGCGAGATACCATCTTATTATATGATATCATGATTGTTTTGAGAAAGTGTTGTCATCCGAGATTTATTATTATGGCTCGCTAGTTGATTATGCCATTGATATGAGTGAACATGAGACCTAAGAGTTATTTTGAATGTGGTTAGTCATAATCTTTACTGAAAACTTGAATGCTGGCTTTACATATTTACAACAACAAGAGCAAACAGAGTTTGGAAAAGTTTTTCTTTATCACTTTCAGTTTATCAACTGAATTGCTTGAGGACAAGCAAAGGTTTAAGCTTGCGGGAGTTGATACGTCTCCGTCGTATCTACTTTTCCAAACATTTTTGCCCTTGTTTTGGACTCTAACTTGCATGATTTGAATGGAACTAACCCGGACTGACGTTGTTTTCAGCAGACTTTCCATGGTGTTATTAATGTGCAGAAACAAAAGTTCTCAGAATAACCTAAAACTCCACGGAACATCTTTTTTGAAAATATTAAAAATACTGGAAGAAAAATCCACGTCAGGGGGCCCACACCCTGTCCACGAGGGTGGGGGCGCACCTGCCCTACTGGGGGCGCCCCCCTGCCTCGTGGGCCCCCTGACGCTCCACCGACCTCAACTCCAACTCCATATATTCACTTTCGGGGAGGAAAAAATCAGAGAGAAGGATTCATCGCGTTTTACGATACGGAGCCGCCGCCAAGCCCTAAAACCTCTCGGGAGGGCTGATCTGGAGTCCGTTCGGGGCTCCGGAGAGGGGAATCCGTCGCCGTCGTCATCATCAACCATCCTCCATCACCAATTTCATGATGCTCACCGCCGTGAGTGAGTAATTCCATCGTAGGCTTGCTTGACGGTGATGGGTTGGATGAGATCTATCATGTAATCGAGTTAGTTTTGTTAGGGTTTGATCCCTAGTATCCACTATGTTCTGAGATTGATGTTGCTATGACTTTGCTATGCTTAATGCTTGTCACTAGGGCCCGGGTGCCATGATTTCAGATCTGAACCTATTATGTTTTCATGAATATATGTGAGTTCTTGATCCTATCTTGCAAGTCTATAGTCACCTACTATGTGTTACGATCCGGCAACCCCGAAGTGACAATAATCGGGACCACTCCCGGTGATGACCATAGTTTGAGGAGTTCATGTATTCACTATGTGTTAATGCTTTGTTTCGGTAATCTATTAAAAGGAGGCCTTAATATCCCTTAGTTTCCATTAGGAGCTCGCTGCCACGGGAGGGTAGGACAAAAGATGTCATGCAAGTTCTTTTCCATAAGCACGTATGATTATATTCGGAATACATGCCTACATTAAATTGATGAATTGGAGCTAGTTCTGTGTCACCCTATGTTATGACTGTTACATGATGAACCGCATCCGGCATAATTCTCCATCACCGATCCAATGCCAACGAGCTTTTCACATATTGTTCGTCGCTTATTTACTTTTCCGTTGCTACTTTTACAATCACTACAAAACCCAAAAATATTACTTTTGCTACCGTTACCGTTACTTCCATATTACTTGCTACTAAATACTTTTCTGCAGATATTAAGTTATCCAGGTGTGGCTGAATTGACAACTCAGTTGCTAATACTTGAGAATATTATTTGGCTCCCCTTGTGTCGAATCAATAAATTTGGGTTGAATACTCTACCCTCGAAAACTGTTGTGATCCCCTACACTTGTGGGTTATCAAAAGCCCAGTCGTTATGGGCCAAGGCTGAGAATGACCTGCTTGATAAAGGTGTCGAACCAGAGACATTGAACTGGCCAGACCGTTGCCGGACTTGGTTCTTCGGGGTTGGTGAAACCTTGGACCCTGTAACAGGGAAGTGTGTTTGGACGAACGAGCAACTACGAATACCGGTCACGAAGCTTCAGGACTATATCGCCGCAGCGCAGGAAGGGACGTTCTTTCTTGACAGAGAGAACGACGAGCTCACAATGGCCCTCGGGAATCCTGAGCACCCTGGACGGGCACGAGGCACGCCAGGCTCTGTTCCGTGGAAGGCTGGGTTTCCGGACACAGGCAGTTACAAATGCCAGGAGAGGAGGAAGAAAGTGGAGCAGACCCAACTGCAGAAGCTGCACGCAAGGGTACAAGCGCTAGAGGAATGAAAAGCAGTTCGCAGCAAGCGACCTGCCGAAGCTACCCCGCCATCTCAGCGGAGAAGCAGCGTGGCTTCCACCGAGCTGCTTCAGGAGCCTGTCTTGATGGCTCCTGCTAGCTACCCCATGGATGCTATCACGGAGTCTCAACATTGCCACCTTATGACGCAATGGCAGCAATTCAAAGTCAAGGCGGCTGTCGGCTCTGTTCGACCTCCTGAACCCGACGCAACTTTTCACTTCCGTCCGATTCCAGAAGGATATGCTAGGGTGATGGTGGACGAAATAACAGAGGGATTTGAGGACCTCGAGCTTGACCACCCAACCGGTGAAGGGGAGACTCGGTTGGGTTCTGCTGTGAAGACTCCATGCCTATGGTGGAAGGAGCTCATCAACCTTCCGAACTGGACGCCTCCGCCTCCTCCTCCTCCTCTGGCTAGTCAGGGCACTCCGCCTCCTCCTCCGCCTCCTCCTCCGGCGAGTTATCAGGGCACTCCGCCTCCTTCTCCGGCGCATGGCGGCACTCCGCCTCCTTCTCCACCTGCGTCGGCGCACCCGAGCAGCCAGCCTCATCCTTCTCCGCCTCGTCAGCAAGGGCGGAAGAGACCCGCCACCGCTCCGGCTGCTCTGGCGCGCCGTAGTCCTTCTCCTTCGCCTCGTAAGAAAGGAAAGAAGATAGCCGCAGCCGCTCCGTATGCTCCGGCGTCTAGCAGTATAGCCAGAGGCGGGAGGCAATACAGATTCGGTCCATCTCTCCAGCCTCTAGAGAAGTTACCATACGAGAGGACCATGGAGGAAAACAATAAGATCGTGGAAGACGAAGTGAGGGACTTCTTTGAAGCGGTGAAAGCAAAGAAACATCCACCTCCGGCGGAGAAGATAGATCCGGTGAAAGCGAAGCGCACTATCGATGCCCTAAAGCGACCACCACCTTCTCCGCCGCAATCCAACTATGATCGCATTATTCAAATGCCATATATCGAAGCGGGGCGGTCGGGAAGTACTATCAGTGATCAAAGGTTAGCAGAACAACGAGCTGGAAAAAATATTGCCTAGCTCGGCGAACAAGCGAACCAATCGTGCCCCCCGCTCAAGGTGTCTAGCGATATCGTCGCTAATCATCCGGAGATTTTGCCCGGTACCAATCTTGGAGATTACCTGCCCGACGATGTACA
This sequence comes from Aegilops bicornis, assembly GCA_021605145.1. Lineage (NCBI taxonomy): Eukaryota > Viridiplantae > Streptophyta > Magnoliopsida > Poales > Poaceae > Aegilops > Aegilops bicornis. The sequence goes on from CM038670.1 coordinate 33,559,367, forward strand.
TTATGATGCACTGGAGGTGGACGAACACAAATACCATTACGGGAAGCCTCTCGTCAAACATGAAAGATCACTAACAACGATGATGCGAAGATTCCATGATTGGTACATGAAAACCTGCAGACAGTCTGGGGGGAACGATACTTTGACGCTGAGAGTTAGAGAGGAGCATGACCTTGTTGGAATTGATTTGTTTTCTGTTCCATTTGAGGAGTTCTTCCAGTTTTTCAATCAAAAGGCCCTCGATAAATTAACGGTCACTTGCTACTGTCTGTAAGTACTACTCCTGTCATTCAGTCTCTATATATAGCTTAGCTCTTTCATTGCATGTATATATAATTATCGTCACTATATTATGCAGATTGAAGATCGCCGAATTGAAGAAAAGACAAATCGGTGATATTGGGTTCATTAACATAAATCTCATAGATGCATTTACGGTTGAATTTCATGCGAAAGATACCGAGGCCAACTTGCTACAATCGTTGGTAATAAATCAAAACAAAGATATAATACTCTTTCCTTACAACTTCAAGTGAGTGTTACTGTCTTGTGTATATTCAGTTTCCCTTATTACTCGAGGTTATAGTAATGTAATTGATGAGTTATGCATGCGTGCGCAGGTTCCACTATATTCTCCTAGAGATTAAGCTTGAGCAGGGACTAGTAATCGTCTTAGACTCGAGACGAAAAGATCCCCAGGAGTATGCGGACATGACTGAAATGCTCGAGAAGTAAGTTAAATCGATCATTATCGCACCATATCGGCAACTTTGTTCACTTCCTGATATCAAGTAATTGTTTTCTTTGTCTGGCAGGGTTTGGCAAAAATTCATTGCAAAAGCTCCGGGACTGCCGGGGAAGCTGCGATTTAGACACCCGAAAGTAAGTACTAGTAGCTAGTTCCGTGCATCTCCTAGTGATTCAAGCGCTAGTTTCATCAATACCATTTAGCATGCTTGCTTATCAGTTTGATTAACCTCTATTTCTTGTAAAGTGGTTGTGGCAGGAAGCCGGGAATAATTATTGTGGATACTACGTTTGCGAGTCTATCCGCCACATGACCTGTGAGCGGGGCTACTCTAAAAAACAATATGAAGTGCGTAAGCAATAATATTCATAATTTTATTTTATTACCATCATTTGTGTTGAGTTTCATTCATTCATATATATGTATTAACCCCCATGTTCAAATTAAATGTTTCAGATGCGGGATGAACTCCTAGCACCAGATCACATGCGAGCAATTCAAGAGGAATTGACAGCATTCTTTCTTGACCACGTGATCAATAAAGACGGAGAGTACCATGTGGACCCTGACTTCATATATAATTACGGGATTATATTGTAAGAGATCTTATATTGTATATATGTAGCCAGTAGCGTCCGATAGATATACGAAAACTTATTGTTTGACCAATCTCTCTGAGAAGGAGAGGTCGATATCACTTCTCTCTGTATGCATATGTTCATGACGATCTTCTGTACTTAATGGTTTCCTTCATTTGCTTACTAGCTAGCGTGTCGAGTGCTCTCTATACGTATAGTATGTAGCGTCGACCAAGCACCAAGATAAGAGAGGACACTTCTCTCTATTAATTGGCTAGCTAACACAATATATGAAACACCTAAATTAACCCTACAAAACCCACCCCTTTCAAAAAAAATACCTCAGCTCCTTTCAGCTGCTGACGCGTGGATGCCTTTTGGTCCCGGTTGGTGCTACCAACCGGGACCAATGGCCCTCCTGCCTGGGCTCCCCGCAGCGGCCACGTGGAGGCCCATTTGTCCCGGTTGGTGTAAGAACCGGGACTAAAGGTATAGGGCTTTAGTACCGACCCTTTAGTCCCTGTTCCCCAGCCGGGACAAATGTGCCTTATGAACCGGGACAAATGGCCCTTTTTCTACTAGAGTTGCTTGATTAGCCCACCGTTTATTAAATATATGCAGCGTGCATCTCTCGGGAATCTCGTTTAATTATATGCACCATATGTATGTCTCTCAGGAATCTTGCTTAATTAGCCCACCATTAATTAGCGAACCATAATATCGTTTAATTAGCTCACCATGTCCTTCCGTTCCAAGGAGAGTGCATGCAAAGGAGTGTCATTCTCTTCCTTTCTTGTCTTTCTCTCACGGTGTTTGAAATCCTCTCCAGAGATAAAGGAGACCCACTCTTCAACCTCTCGTTGATATCCCAAGAAACTGAAAAACATATATAAATTGGGATAATTGTGTGTAAGGAAGCGAGGTGAGAATATTAAACAGGAGAATCCACTGTAAATTATAAACAGCGGGCGAGTTAGCTTAGTTGATGGCGACAATACTTACTCGCTAGTGGTCTCGAGTTTGACTTTGCACAGCTGCATCTATTTTCTTTCCTCCGTGCCGCCTACACCGTGGTTGTGTGTGTTAAACGGGCAAAACGGCTTTACTTCGTCGGGCCCAGTGTTGGCGACAAGCGATGGACCGACGACTTTTACCTGAACCGCTGGTTGATTCAAGAAAATGACACATTCTTTTTTCTTTTGCAAAAGTGTGTGACCGACTAAGAATATCACCTCCCTTTATTAGTCGGTATAGATATAGATTTGGTACAACCGAATTTATAGGAATTTTACATATTTTTTTTCCTTTTTCAGAGAGCATGTTTGGTTAGTAAGATTAGAAGTATAATAATAAACAAGGCTATGATCTACTCTGCGTGTAACTTGTAAGAAGAATTTCGAGCCAAATATCAAGAAAAGAATTCTTTTGTTTCTTGAGGATTAGGACATTCACAGATGCACCTAATCAGTGCCAGAGGTAGAATAAATCTATGCACCCAACATGATTCACCTTTTCTTTTTAGATAGTGGAAGAATAAATCTATGGGCCTATGCATTGTTTTGCCGGCAGATAGCACACTAAGGGGTATTCGAGAAGAACTTCATGAAAATAACAAAGCTCATGGGCAGTGGCGGAGCTAGGTAGGATCCTTTGGGGGGAGGGGGGGGAGGGGGCAAACATAAATCTGGATGTTTAGTTGGCCAAACGACTCTATTTTTCGTAATCTTCCTCTGCCCCCAAAAAATTTCTTTCAGGCATTTGACCAAGGTTGGGGGGGGGGGGGGGGCATGGCCCCTGCAGCCTTCAGCGTAGCTCCGCCACTGCTCATGGGCATGTTCCAGCTCATCGTGCTCAGGTTTACTGCAACAGATGTAGTAAAATGGGGCATCTAGCGTCTGTTTGCACTGATTTTTTTGTCGTGGGAATGTAGTGCCCCAAAAAAAGTTGTGAATTTTTTTTTGGCTTATGTCTCCTCTTTGGTTGCTATTCCTCTGGAAATTGATATTGCAACCACTGATAATGTGAGAGTCAAGATATGATGCAGAGATGTGGATAATTTCCCCATGGTGCTGAAGCAGTATTAGGAGATCATTTCTATGACTTCTATTATAAAATGGAGCAAGTGTTAGTGAGAGACTGCTTGCTCTCTTGTAAGGGTGGTTGGGAAACCCCAAGTATAAGGGTGAAGTTTTTAACATTGTATATGCCTTTTATTTAAATGGACAAGTTTTGAATGGTACGGAATATTTTTAAAAAATTAGGCAAACATTTTTAACACTGTTTATGCCTTTTTTAATGTCACAAATGTATTTTTGAAACTCGTGAACATTTTCCTAAAATACCAGATGCATTTTTTCAAATGGTATGGAACATTTTCAAAAAAATTATGCAAACATTTTTTTGCATTGCATAATTTTTTATAGCAAAGGTTTTATTGGAGACCCCGCAAAAGAAAACGCCTTTTGTGGACAATTTGAAAGCCGGGCAATCCCTTCAGACAGTTCCATGGTTCCTTGAATTGAGGCAACTTCCAAGGAGGCACAACCGATCCGCCATCCACCACCTGATATTGATTTGCGACTCGTGAGTAAAGAGACATGGCGCCGTGAGAAACCAGGCGTGAGAGTACCTACAGTGGGAGTAACATAGATAGTAACATCACACATATTTACATAAAGTAGATGATGTGACAAGCAATTAATGAAGAAAGAGAAAAAAGTAATAACATAGCTAGTTACTAGTAGTATGAGTAACATCACATATATCAAGACAAGATATGTCTATAGCCTAATAAATAAAGTGTTACATGTGACCACACATATGTTACTCTCCACCGTAGAGGTAGTAACATGGGCCCATTGTGGCTAGTCTGAGCAGATACAATACTACGCAGCAAATCAGAAGCGGATGCGCCGGCGGATCTCTGAATTCTCCACGTCATTCATAATGGATTTCAGAACTTGTGCCCAGCTGGTTCGTTTGCTTGCTGCGGCGCAAGTGGCGGCCATGATTTCGGGGGGAGAAAAACGTATGCCTGAACCATACTGTATTCTTGGCCGCACGGCCGGATCTTCCCCTTGTCGCCACACCACGCCCAAATCTTTCTCCCCTCTCACGACGAGGAGTAAACAAGTCGCTTGCTCTGCGCGATCCCCGGCCTGGTAGGCCATGTCAGGGTTGACCGGTTAAGGCCTCCATTGTCCTGGCATGCATGGCATGGTGGCATTTCCCTGGCGCAGCCTGCCACGTACGTTCGGAGGTGCAGGTGCAGAGATGCAGCGAGCGACGACGCCCGTGAGGCGACTGACAAGCGGGCCCCGCTTGTCATCGAGGTTGGAAGAGGATGATCAGATGCTGCGTCACGAGGGGTGGGCAAAAGAAGGCGCAGACGACAGAGCGCCGGCAGATCTTCGGCAGGCTGATGCGTGAAGATTACACTCCGTCAGCGACGACCAAAATTCTCAAGTGACGGGCACACAAGGGGATTGGATTTTGTTTCACCCCTTGTCATGTTTGACTGGGATTTATTTTTTTATGGCCGTGATACGTGATAATAAGTGTCCTTTTATTCAATTAGGAGATGTCAAACTGATGCTGTGCTATGGTAAATATTCGTTTCTTCTTTACAAAAACGGGAAAGCCCTCGCCTCTGCGGAACCATTTGCTGTACTATTACCGGTTCAGTACACAGATGCAGCAGCGCAAGAAGAAGCAATAGAAAGTAAGACGGCGCACTAAATGCTTCGATGATCTTGACTAAGAAGATATATGTGACGACTTCGTCAGTCTGAAGATGATATGCCAGTTCGATATTGACAAAGTGCTTCTATGGATACTGTTGGGATATAACTATTAGGTATGACCCGCCCAGGAGGGACCGGGTTATACCTACAGCGATTCATAAAGCCCAAGACAACTCTGGAAGATGGCGGTTCAGTTAAAGGGCCCAAGGCCCAAAGGCGACTCAAGGCCCGTAGAGATAAACCGCCATATGTACATAACTTGTATTGTAAGGCATGGATAGTTAGAGACCGAGCCGGACGCGGTTTATGAGCCAGCCGGGACTCTGTGAGCCGCTGGGCGTCGACCTCTGTATATAAAGGGACGACGCAGCGACGGTTCAGGGCAAGGAACATCAGATCAAAAGCTAGGTCAGGCGGATTCGCTCCCTAGTAATTGAAACATAAGCAATACCAACTCATACTGGATTAAGCTTTTACTTTCACCGTAAGGGGCCGAACCACTATAAACCCTTGTGTCCTTTGTCCCGTTTAAACCCCTTTAAGCTTCCTAGTTGCGATGGCTCCATGATTAAGTCATTTCACTAGGACATCTGCCTGATAATTCCACGACAGTTGGTACCCACCGTGGGGCATGCGCACGGTGGATTTGAGTTTTTGAAGGGCAGCTTCGAAGGGCTCAAGGGATACGCTGTTGGCCGGATGACCAAGAGTCGTCGCGGCAAGCTCTACATCGATGACGCAGGCTCGGGCCCCGACGCCGGCTCAATTGAGTACGGGTACCGGGTCCCCTTCTGCGGAATCCATGTCTTCATCGGCCAGATCGGCGAGCCGGGCCCTGAGCCGGACATCTACACCGACATCATCGAGACGGCTCAGCGTGCGAGACCCGCCCGGGCTCAGTCCGCCATGAAGCGTGCCTTCGTGGGATGCATCCATGGAGGAATTTTTCAAGGATACGTATGCAGCGGTGAGACGGCCATCTACTCTGATGGTGAGTCGTCCACGGGTGAGATGGATTCATTGTATCTATTGCAAGACGGTGGGCTTGGGGGCTATTCCAATGACAGCAGTATTTCGGTCCCCTTTGAGCCGCCGAGCAGAGTGGGGATCTTCGTGGCTGGCACGCAACCCGTTCAAAACACTACGGTTGCGGCAGCAAGAACCTCCGGGGGAGGAGGCCCTGCGCGCCCGCCGGCTCAGGTGCTAATGGATCTCATGGATAGGATGACAGCCCTGTTAACCGCCATGGTTAATCCGGCGGATCAGGCTCAACATGATGCAGAACACTACTAGAATCAGGATCTTTGCTGTCAGCCAGGTCTTCAACGTCCGCTAGCTGACGGCAAAGACCTTCTTTGCCGTCAACGCAATAGAAGCTGACGACAAAGATTTGGCTAACGGCAAAGACCATATTTGCCGTCAGCCAAGTCTTTGCCATGCGCCAGCAGACGACATATAGTCTTGAGCGGACGGCAAAGAATGAGGGTGGCCCACTACCGAGAGCCACCTAACGGACACTGTCTTTGTCGTCCGCTAGCAGACGGCAAAGAAAGTGGCCAAGCTAATGCCCGTTAGCTAGGATCTTTGTCGTCTGCTGGCGGACGGCAAAGAACCGTGCCCTAACTAAAATCCATATCGACGCCCGCCCGCGCCCCACATCTGTCCCCTCTCTCTCTCCGCCCGCGCCCGAGCCGCCGCCGCCCCGCACCATCCCGCCCCCGTGCCGCCGCCGTTCCATGCCACCCCCGTCGCGGCACCCAAGCAGCCCCGATGACCCCTTCCCCGCCCAGCGCCATCCGGCGTCATCGCGCCCGCGCCGCCCCGTGCCGAGCCGCCGCCGCCCCAAGCCACCCACATCGCCGCAGCACCCCCTCCTCCACCCCGGCGGCCCCGGCACCCCTCTGCTCCACCACCGCGGCCGCCCCACCGCTCTGACGCTCCCTCCTCCACCCGGCGGCCCCGACGCCCCTCTACTCCACCATCGCAGCCTCCCCGCTGCTCTGGCGCCCCCTCCTCCACCCGGCCGCCCCGGCGCCCCTCTCCTCCACCACAGCGGCCGCCCCACCTCTCCGGCGCCCCCTCCTCCACCCGGTGAGACGTCTTGTATTTTTTCTATTTTTGTTTCTGTATTTTAAGTTTAGTTTTGGTTTGGTTTAGTTTAGGTTTACTTTAGTTTAGGTTTAGAGCATAGATAGCATCTTCTCTACTATAATTGTGTATAATCTCAATTCTCACTAGTAGTCTTATTAGTTAGATCATCTTCTATACTATTATTGATCCACAGTGTTTAGTTATGCATGATCAATTTTTTGTACATTATGCTTTTTATGTGTCATTTAAATAATGTAGTGCCAGATTTCTCAACTCATTGGCATATAATGAATTATTATTCTTATATTATTAATAGATGAAAGAACAAAAACTATTTCCCTTCAAAGTGAAAAATCTTTCAGTGAAGTAAATATTAGTGCACGAGTTCTTTTGTATACAAGAAAAAATTGGCATGTCTTGGTAGGTACGTGGCAACCGTATTATCAGAATTAAACTTTAGAATTAGTATTTGTGATAAATGAATTCTAATGCATTTCCAATAGAAAATGTAATACACATATCTAGTGAACTGTAAACGAAAGCACTACAAAAAAATACACTTCCGTGATGATACGTGTTTGTCACAGTAGGTCGCGTTTTTTGTCATGCATGTACATCCATGACAAATTTATGAGAGAATCAAGATAGTCATACCTGTGCTACCGTAGAAGTGTTCCATGACATTACCAAAATTATCATCACGGAAGTGTCCACTTCCATGACGATAAATCGCGCGTCACAGAAGTGCTTTCGTCAAGGGTGACTGACACGTGGCATCCACCGTAACAGAACGCTGTTAAGCTATCGGGTCAGGTTTTGGATCCGATAACCCGTTAACAGCCCCGACCAATGGGGATTTTCCACGTGTAAAATGATCATTGGCTGGAGGAAACTGCGATGTCGGCTCATCGTTGGGACAGATGTCATCCACTCATTGGACGGTAGGCGCCTATGATACGTCGACCGTGGCACGGCCCAACAGAGCCCCATTCACGTGAAAAGGCGGCCCAAGAAAATTAGCAGGCCAGCCCATATAAGGCCTACTTGTGTCAGGTCCATTTAAGCCCACGGCCCATTAGGGATGTGCCAATTCGACCCGTCAACGACCCGTTAAAGATTTGACACCACTGCAGCCCATCGTCAGTTCGAGCCCGTTAACAGCTCGCTATATATTTGGGCTCAATATCGGCCTGATGAGATTTCGGCCTGTTAACGGCCCATTTAATGGATAGGCCAATTTTCAGGATGTACATCTTTCGGCCTTTTAGCGACCCATTTAAATGTTGGGCTAGTTTACGGTCCGGTGTGTCTTTCAGCCTGTTGACGGTCCATAAATCTGATGGGCCATTTGTTGTCGGACCTGAGTTTCAGCCTTTTAGCGGCCCATTTAAGTGTTGGGCCAATTTTACGGCCGGTGTCACTTTCAGCCTGTTGATGGCCCATAAATCAGTTGGGCCATTTGTAGTCGGACCTGAATTTTGGCCTTTTAGCGACCCGTTTAAGTGTTGGGCCAATTCCCGGCCCTGTATGCCTTTCGGCCTGTTAACGGACCATAAATGAGTTGGGCCATTTGTAGTCGGACCTTAGTTTTGGCATTTTAACGGCCCATGCCCTTCATGGTCCAATACCAGCCCGGTTTATCTTTCGGCCTGCTAAAGGCCCACAACGCTGATTGGGCCATTTACAATCTGACGACTTTCGGCCTCTTAGCGGCCCATGGTCTTCATGGTCCAGTACAAGCCCGCTGTCTCTTTCGGCCTGCTAAAGGCCTACAATATAGTTTGGCCATATGTAGCCCAAACTTAGTAACGGCCTGTTAACGGCCCGTGAAATAAACTGGGGCCACCTATTGCCCGCTTCGATGTCGGCCTGTTAACGACTCGGGAGGTAAGAGGGCCGACCATTAACTTTCGGCCTAGTAACGGCCCATTAACTTAATGGGCCCACTAAAGTTCGTACATGTCTTTAGGCCAAATTAGATAATTTGAGCCCATTATGACGAGCAATTATGCACAGGACCAAAACCGATCACGCAAAGGTACGGCATACAGGGAATAACGTTGCACATCCAGCATATACTACAGGAAATTACATCCACTGGGCAATCAAAGATTGATGCCAGTGCAAATAAATGAGCAGAACCTAACCATCTACAATGTCACAATCTGCAACCTCAGCACAGATGACGCCCATAAGCATGGTTGCAAGTTCTTTCTGCTTTGCTACACTTTCTTTGAAAACATTGATCAAGTTGTTGTGTCGCATGACTCTGCACCTCTGATTCATCCACCATTTTCATCATTGCTTCAGCCATTAATTGGTTCACAAATATACATTTATTTCGTTGCATTCGAGACAGAGGATACTGAACAGATTCAGATGGCGATTTTGGCAGGCTTGTATTATTGATAGTGGAGAGTGTCTCGACCACTACATCATAACATAAATTAGGACAGGAACCAAACAGATTAATCATGAGTTATTGCCATATTACCTGGCCTAGATTTACTGGAAAGAAACAATGGGGTTGCCTTGCTGTTTTCAGAGTTTGTCTTCTTATCTTCAGTAGCCTGCACAAAATTAACACACTAGCATTGCTATCATTGGCCAAGTCAGATAATAGGAAAGTAACATTGACACAACGAACGTTTGGGCAACTAGCCTACACCAAATTAACACAATATGGCACAACTATCATCAGCTAGGTAAGGTAGTACGAAAGCAACATTGACACAATGAATATATGGGCAACCAGAGAAGCACTACAATTCAGTAATGTGCGTGATATGAGATAGTACATTCATGCAGCTCAGTATGCAAAACCACCAGACAATTTTCCTTACAAAAATCAACATTGGCGCCTTTAACATTTTGCTACAACTAATTTTAGATCAGATAAAGGTTAGATTCATGCCGATTAACAAAATACATGTTGATGTAAAAATATAGTGATATACAACAGGTACTTACATCACATTTGAGCACGAGAGAATTCCATAAGATATTTTCCTCGAATCTGATCCCAATGGAGGAAGTCTTCTATCGTTTAACCTTATTTTCTAAAAGAGAGATGGGTAAGAAACATGTAGAAAATATGATCAGAATGCTATAAAATTTCATGATGCGAGGATACGCACACGCTTCTTAGAATGGAGTTGACATTCTTTTGCTGGACTGGAACGGACTAGTTCTTTGGCCACTGGAATCTGCTTATTATCAGTGGGACTTGGGTTTGTCTGTGCTGGAGCAGTATCTATGAAAAATGGAGTTGGTTTATTATCTCATGCCGTTTGGATCTTTTGCAAAGTCCTGGTTTGTAACCCTTCAGATTCTAACATAGCCGTCTTCCCCTTGCATGCCTTATATAGAAGAATGGTGATTCAGTTATAAAACATGCTACATCAGAGATGGAATAGGTACTGAAGAATAGAAAGGCATGACATATTGACATGTATTCCCTCCACCCGGAAATAAATGGACGGGTCTAGGCGTATTTGAGTTCTAGATACATCCAGTTTTATCCATTTCTGCGACATTTAATCCGGATGGAGGGAGTATGATATAAGAGCTAGGGATACGATAGGACAACACAGGAAAAAAAACACTAAAAACCCACTGCAGACCAAAGTATTCAAACCCACTGATATGAGATAGTACACTCATGCAGCTCAGGATGCAAAACTACTAGGCAGTTTTCCTTACAAAAATCAACATTGTGGCCTTTAATCATACATTTTGCTACAACTAAATTTAGATCAGATAAAGGTTGGATTCACGCCGATTAACAAAATACATGCTGATGTAAAAATATAGTGATATACAACAGGTACTTACATGTACACTGGAGCACTGAAAATTCCTGCAAGAATCTTTCCTCATAAACGATACCATTGCCGAAATTCTTCTATCTGTTAAGCTTATTTTATAAAAGAGAGATGGGTAAGAAACATGTAGAAAATATGATCAGCATGCTATAAAATTTCATGATGCAAGGATACACACACGCTTCTTAGAATTGAGTTGACATATTTTTGCTCGACTGGAGCGGACTAGTTCTTTGGCCACTGGAATCTGCTTATTATCAGTAGGAGTTGGGTTTCTCTGTGCTGGAGCAGTATCTATAAAAACTGGAGTTGGTTTATTATCTCCTGGCGTTTGGATCTTTTGCAAAGGCCTTGTTTGTAACCCTTTAGATTATAACATAGTCGTCTTCTCCTTGCATGCCTTGTATAGAAGAATGGTGCTTTAATTATAAAACATGCGACATCAGAGAGATGGAATAAGTACTGAAGAATAGAAACGCATGACATATTGACATGTATTCCCTCCATCCGGAAAAAATGGATGGGTCTAGGTGTATTTCAGTCCTAGATACATCATTTTTTATCCATTTCGGCAACATGTAATCCGGACGGAGGGAGTATGGTGTAAGAGCTAGGGATACGATAGGACAACACAACAAAAAAACACTAGTTGAATGTAAAACTATATGCTAGAGGAATACATACATAAATAACTAAGGCAACATACACGTTTATGATTGGGAAAATAAGATGGCATTGCAACAGAGCACTAGAACAACACTTCAATGTAAAAAACATGGTATGGCAGACAGATGAAGTACATACTGATGAATAACAATGCATAAGATATTCAGAAGCATGATGTCCAAATTAAGCAGATGGCATTGCGATAGAGTAGAATGACAGTACTTGAATTTGAAAACATGTTATCATGAATGGAATAGGTACTGAAAAACAGGAAGGCATGACATATTTACATGCATGATCAGCATGCTAAGCACATGGCATTACCAGTGAGTAGATACACTCTAGGACATTATATGCATGTTGTACCCATATCACAGGCCAAGTTAGAGCAAGGACCTTGTGGGGTGAAGAGGATTCATCATCTTCTCGCAAGTCTTCGAAGAACCGCCTTTACATGTTCCATCATATTGGGTATCATTGACATCAAGTTTATTGGCCTTTACATTGCTCCGTGAGGTTCTTATGGATATATCAGTGTGTGCAATTATATCTGACATGCATGGAAGACAACTAGTAGTTAGATTTATGTAAATGCATTCCTGTAGGAGACGACATAAATAGTAGGACTGGGGTTAACTAGCAGCAACAGGTCTCATAAATTAAACGGAGAACACAGATGAAAGCTACAGAATATGTATCGTTTGTACTCGAGATTAACTAGATGGCACACAAATGTATTAAAGAACAACATAGGTAATTCTAGAAGTGGTATAATACTATAATCACCAGCCTGTGGGATAGCATTGGCTGATGGATGATAACTATGGAACAACGTTACCTAAAGAACAAGTATCTTAGCTGAACTATGGAACAGCGTGAACTCCTGAACAAGACCCGTAAGAGATCAACCTGAACATACGGTCAAATGTGATGATCTATTTTCCGTGCTTAAATGAATAACAAAGCCATAAATGTTGCACACAAGTAAGATGAGGGTACAACCTATCTGGCTGCCATCCATAGGAGTGAGCATCATGTACTGACTTGTCGATGGCCCTGCAGTTGTTGTGGATGTCCATGTCGAACGCAGCGCATTCGATGCAGGAAATGTTGAGTGGGGACTGTAGCTCCCTTCTGGTGTATGCTTCCCTTGTTGGAGCAGCTGCGGTGAGTCGGAAGACGGTGTGTCTGAAGATGCAGATAACGCATAATGTGAAGAACGACATATCTCTTTGATTCGAAGAAATACACTAAGAGATCAACAGCAAGGTACGAGAGTGGTCACACGTCTGTTGACTGAAGACTAAATTGGGGTCACATGATATTATTTTATTTTGGTATTGTCCGATCTACGCCGGATGGCTTGATGGCCGTCTTGTGCCTCCCGGCTGACACTGTTCGGAATCTTCCCCGAAGAGCCAGCGACCAACAGCAGAGCAGCCTGCCTCCGCCGTCCGTGGCCCCGGCCAAAACCCCGCTACCCGCCCCACCGCCTTTGCCGTGGTTGCGCCGCCCGGGCCAATCCACAAAGACTCCCGTCATCCAGATCCGGTGGCGGCGGTACCTTCAACCCACGCAACTCTAAAAGATAGCCATCTAAGCGCTGCTTCGCGGCGAACTTGCGGCCCCGCACCCTTCGTTAGACACCAGCCAACCGGCAGCCTAGGAGCTCCGCCGCCTCGAGGGTGCTGCTTCCCATTGGGAATCGATTGGCCCGAATAAAAATTCAGACAACTGACGCCTAAATAAAGTGATTTCAGATGAGGGTGCGACCTATCTGGCGGCATGGTGAAGTAGGCAGGTCCAGCTGCCGAGTCGGTGAGGCCGGCGCGGTTGCTGTGGCGACCGGCGGCAGGGAAAGAGCGATGTCGCCACGGTCGATGGCTACGCAGAAGCAGCACCGGGACTCTGGGCGGATCCGAAGTTGGAGCCGCTCCGGCGCCGTGAACAACGGCGGGGGTGAATCGGCTCCGGTACGGTTCACGCGGCCGTCGTCGAGGCAGCACCAGAAGCATGGAGTAAGAGGCACACGGCCCAGTGCACGACGGCAGTTGGACAACGTCTCCGGCATTAGGGAGGAGGGCGGCTGTGAAATTGGTGCGGTGGGGGGCCCCATGGAGGTCGGGCTGAGGTTCCGCGGCTCGGGAGAAGGGAGCTTCCGGGGAGAAGGTGATTTGGCGCCCACGAGGTATGAATGGGCTGGGGGGAATTGGGAGGGGAGTGGAACCATGTTTTACGGACACATTTGTCTGAAATGTGAAGGGGAGTTACAGTTCTACCCCTGCCTTTAGGATTCTCGGCCTGGAGTACGTGTCTTGAGGGTGCAGGATGGTAGAGTAACTTTGCTTCTCCCCAAATAGTGGGCGGGAGCGATTTGAGCGAGGATGGCGTGTTTTGAACTATAGTGGGCATGGCGATTTGAGGCGAGGAGAGCGTGTTTTGAAATAGTGGGCGCGAGCTATTTCGGGCGAGGAGAGCGTGTTTTGCCGACCATGGTTTATAAGTTATTCAGCACATGTCATTTCGGCCGAGGAGAAGGCGCTCTTGGATGAAGTTATGAACCTACCCTCGATGTACAACGGGCCAATTGATGCGTGTCCCACATAGGACGGTAATTTCGCGTCTCCCATTTATTTGCTCGGGCGAATTCCACCGAGCAGAGAGGATGTTTAACGGTTTGTTCAAATTTTGGGAGCACGACCATCCACGTCTACCTTACCAAGTCGATTCGAATCAAATTTTGAAATATTAGCTTGCCACTTCTTTTTTAGACGGAGAGATGATGCTCGGGAATAATGTGTTTTTACATGCTCGTTGCTAGCGATTTACTATATGACAAATAGTTGACCCACTCAAAAACGCGAATCAAACCCAAAATGAAATATCTCGATTCAATGAACTAGCTCGTTGAGTAGGTCAAAATAGTGAACTAAATCCAAAATTGAACACCTCAATCGAGTAGCATGTTGTATGCAGTGTTATAGTACTCCATGAACGTGTTGAAAGTCAAATTAATGAACTTGTTTGATATACGCATATATCCGTTCATGTGTGGATTGCAGACAACATGTTCTCCAATTTAAATATTTGAATGCAAGTTTATATCGAAACATGGCTTATATCAGTCTTTGATGCATAAAACGCGACCTCCCCCTCTCCCGGACTCCTGTTCTCTCTCTCTCTCTCTCTCTCTCTCACTCTCTCGCCGACAATCTTCAATTCTGTCGCACGCATCCGACACAAAAACCTTGTTGGTCCCTCTCCCTTTATCTCTCTCTCTCTCTCTCTCTCTCTCTCTCTCTTTGTGTGTGTGTGTGGGGGAGGGGGTCTTTCTAGTTCGCATTCATATATACACCATCTATAGGTCTCTCTAAGACACTATGTATGATACTCTAGCTAGTCCAAGCTAGATATCTTGGGTGCACTCATCGTGACGCACACAAATTCCTTGGCTCTTTGCCCGTAACTCTCTCACGCAGCACTATGTCGTCTCGGAGCTCTCCCCCCCTCTCTCAAACTCTCCATCCACCTGGGTCACACATACACATGCATATCTCACTCGCACTCGATAGGCCCATCTAAAACTCTATCTCTCTCCCTCGTTCTCTCTCCATCACACACACACACACAATCTCATGCCCAGCTAGCCAAGTATGATGGTCTCTCACTCAACTGTAGGCACACGCAGTCCCCCCTATATGTATATGACTAGCTATTCTTAGTCTCCGTCACAAACATGTGCATGGTCTATCTCGATTTCTCTCAGGGCATCTTTCTATCGCGCACGCACTCCCTTGATCTCCCACCCATATAGTCCCCTCACGATCTCGAGGGGATCTCTCTATCACAAACACACCCTCTCTCCCTTCCCATGCGTCCATGCCATCCATGTGTCCCTCTCGACCTTTTTTCCTTGTTGGCCAGACCTCTATTGGACATATGCTACATGGGTGTCTCTCTCCTTGCAAACAATCACACACTAGCTATCTTCGTGTATCTCCTCGCCTCGCTTTTCCATCTCGGAGATGCATGCGTGATATGTTCGCATAATAAACGAAAAAACACACACTCTCTCTCTAATTTATCGTTTGTTGTCATTTTCTCTTTCACAAACATACTCTTTTTGCACACTTACTCATTCTCCTTCACATGCACTTGATCTGTCTCGACTGAGGCACTCTCCTCCGTCCATAGCACATAGATTTATTGAAAAGTCAAACATCACAAAGTTTGACCATGTACGTGGAGAAGAAGAATTACATCTAGTATGGCTAACATATACCATTAGATTCACCATGAGATGTAGTTTTGTATGATATATCTTTGGTATTGTAGATATAAATAACATTTACGTAAACCTGATCAAAGTTCCCAAAGTTTGACTTCTAAATTTTTTACATGCACTGCATTATCCAGCGGATGGAATATCTCTTTCCCCCTCTCAGCTATCTGACGCACCACTCAGCCTTATCGGGGCTCCACAATATCTGTCAAACTTTATTGGTCAGTTTGGTTCATGACCTGACCCTCATGCCTTGATGGCCGGTACTGCCTGGTGTGGACGTGAGATGTAAAATATTTCTGCCTAGCCAGGCTTGTGTGGTGCTGAAGCGTTTGGTTCATGCCTGGGCCAGGAAAAGCATCAACATCCCATCAATCAATCCATGCATCAATTATTTAATGCTAATATCCATCCATGTTGCTGTTAGCCTCGTGGACGCATACGACCGAGCACGGCCAGCGTTGAAAATCGGTCGCTTGGGCAGGCTACTTGCGATGTCCGGAGTTCAGCCGGGCTAATTAAAGTGCAAGGGAACCCAGCCCAGGCGGGCTTTCTTTTTCACAGGGTAGCAACCAAACAAGCGTGCATGAAATCCAGCCACAACCCCAGGCCACGCAAAAGATGCTCACGACGCAAGCCAGGCTGGCCTTATATCTCCCCGGTTCACACATACACATGTCTCGCTCGCGATCCAACACTCTCCGCCCTTGTTCTCTCTCCATGTGACGCGCACCCCCTAACTACCATAATCTATCACTACATCATCGACTCTGTTTGGATCCATGGGTTAGAGTTAGTTTGGGTTAGTTTGGAGTCAACTAACCCAAAAAGATCCAAACAGGAGGGTTAGTTTAGGTTAGATGCATCTAAACCATCCAAAAAACTAACCCATCTAAGAGGTGCTTATTTGGGTTAGTTCTTCTCAGGACCACTAATAAACACTTTTTCTCTCGCTCTCCCGCAGCAGATCCCTCCCCACTTCCTCAAAGCTTCTCGTCCTCTCCTCCCTCCCTCTACTTGCCGGCCGTGAAGGTGCCTCGCCGTATCCGCGCTCCATCTAACCCTGCCATCCAAACACCTCTTTACTTAGAGTTAGTTCAGGGTTAGAATCTAACTCTAACCTCTAACTGAGTTAGAGTATCCAAACAGGTCCATAGGCGCAATCACTCCCCCCCTCCTAAGTATGATTATCTCTTACTAGCCATCAGGAACACACATATTGTCTCCTTCCATCCATCGTCTATCTCGATATCACTCGGGCATCTTCTATCGCGCACACACCTTGTCAATCGATCTCCCACCCATGTAGTCCCATCCACGATCTCCGGGGATCTCTCTATGACAAACATACACTCTCTCCTCCCCATGTCTGCATTTTCTCCATCGTCTCTCTCGACCTCTCTCCCTTGTTTGTCGAGACCCCTCTTGGCCACGTGCTAGGGGTCTTCCTCTCTCGTTCCAAACAACCACACACTATCTCCTCACCTTGCCTCCGCTGTCGAAGATGCATGTGTGATATGTTTGCATAAGACACGCACGCCTTTTCTCCACTTTCATCGTGTGTTGTCCATGTCTCTTTCACACACGCACACAGACTTTTTTCACTCACTCTCTCTCTCTCTCCCTCTCTCATTAGGGACTCTGTCACGTCCATAAGCATATGGATGTTTTGGATGTTTTGAAAAGTCAAACCTCAGAAAAGTTTGACCAGGTATATGTGGAGAAAAACATTTACATCTGGAACGATCATTAGATTCATCACAACATGTACTTACTTCATACTATCATTTATCTTTGGTATTGCAGATATAAGTAATTTCTTTATAAACTTGGTCAAAGTTTCAAAAGTTTGACTTAAAAAATGTTGTAACTACATTATCGAACGGAGGGAGTAGCTCTTTCTCTCTCTCTGCTATCTCTCACGGGCCTCCCCTCTCACTCGAACTCTCTATACCGACGGATTATACGGTCACTTTGTCAGCGTGTAGCTCAAATATATTGTTTAGTTGACCGGTCAAACAATCCACATGCTGCGTTGTCAGCTCGTGTTACATATCTTGGTGTGCTGGCCCATGTGGCAGTGGGTGAAAATAAGTAAACTAGAGGGCAAACTTCTTGCGCGCGAAGGACGCACTCGCGCACAATTCACCACTGCGCGGTGGCATGCACAGAAGGTCGCACTCGCGCACACCCAACACACAACACACACCAGCACACGTGTACACCGGCGTCGCCGCCGGTTGAGATGGATGGCGAGGCAGCCAACAAGCGAAGGCGGCTCGAGCCAAAACCACATCCGGCAAGCCTGGACTTCATCAGCAGCCTCCCCGACGACATGTTGCTCGTGATCATCGGCCTCCTCCCCACCAAATCTGCAGTGCGGACCGCCCTGCTCTCCTGGCAGTGGTGCCCCCTCTGGCGCTGCGTCCCCCTCAACCTCACCGTCGACAGCTGCCTCTTCGACGGGGATTGCAAACGCATGGCCGCAGTCTCCAAGATCCTTTCATCGCACCCTGGGCCAGCCAGACGCCTTGACATCCGCATGTTCGGTACCAACTGCAAGGTCCAACCCAATTTCGACGAGTGGTTCTTATCCCCCGCCCTAGATTAGCTCGAGGAGCTCAGCTTTGAAGCTGGACGATGTGGCTCTCTGCCGCCGTACGCGCTCCGCCTCACGCCAATGATGCACCGCGCCAGCTTCAGCTCCTGCTATCTTCCCCAGATTAATGCCGCACCCGCCCTTCATCTCCCACAACTCAAGCAACTCCACCTCTTCCCCAGATTGACGAAGGCTATGGAGCACCTGCTCCGCAGCTGTACTGCGCTCGAGTACCTTCGTCTTGAGCAGATCCACGGGTTCATTAGCCTCCACATCGCCTCGACGAATCTCCGATGGATTTATGTGTCTTGCTGGCCCCG
Source organism: Aegilops bicornis (assembly GCA_021605145.1). NCBI lineage: Eukaryota > Viridiplantae > Streptophyta > Magnoliopsida > Poales > Poaceae > Aegilops > Aegilops bicornis. Next base: position 33,578,218 of record CM038670.1, read on the forward strand.
CAACAAGACATCAATTGGGAAGAGATCACTCCAGCTGTTCCATGTTATGGTCATTGAGAATGCGCCTTTCCTTGAGAGATTGCTTGTATCGGATCTAGAAGGTCCAACAAAAATCAGGGTCATTGACGAGTCGAAATTGACAGCGTTGGTGTACTCGTTTGCCAAATTCTCCGAACTCTTTATTGGATCCGTAATCGTTCAGGTACAGCACTCATCTTCTTCTCCGTCTTCTTGAAATTCACATTTTTAAATTTCTTCTTGATGTATTCTGACCGTCTTCGGAAAATGGTTCCCACAAGCTTGACCCAGTCCATGCATACGGTGAAGATCTTAGCACTAAAATCTATGGGCCCCAATCTGGATCAAGTTGTTGGATTCCTTACATGCTTTCCATGCACGGAGAAGCTACTCATCGAGGTGAAACTTCTTTCCTATTAGTAAATGGTAATCCTGGCGTAGCTCAATTTTTTTCGTAATTTTCCCAAATTACGATGACAAATGTAGTGCTCAAAACTACATCTACGCACTGCACGAAAGAAATGTTTTTAGTATTTTTCTCACGTGATCACCTGCATCATTTTTATGTTGTACTACTATAGTAGCCTAGGCTAGTCATAGTGGAAAGTAACTTAGACTACTCGGTAACTCTATGGTTACCCTAAGGGCAAGTACTACCTCCGTCCTGGTTTACTCTTCCAATTTTGTAGTATCAAAATTTGACCATAGATTTAATGACAAAATGTTAATGCATGTCACTAAGAACTATATCGTTGGATTCGTATTTGAACATAATTTCAAATGGTGTAATTTTTAGTGACATGCATTGGCATTTTCTTAGGTAAATCTATGGTCAAAATTTTATACTAAATCTGAGTAGTATTCCTCCGTCCCAAAATTCTTGTCTTACATTTGATTAGATACGGATGTATCTAACACTAAAATGTAACTAGATACATCCATATTTAGACAAATTTAAGGCAAGAATTTTGGGACGGAGGGAGTACAAAAGTGGGCTATGTAGGCCAAAACACGTGCCAAATTCACTTGTGATGCATTTGGCATCGGTGCCCCTCCATTGCTCACCTAGTGCCCCAATCTGGATCACCTACTTTGCTCCGGTGCCAAATTAACTCACGCAATGAAAAAACACTGCGTGGGAGAGAGAGAGAGAGAGAGGACCGAGGCAATAAAAAACACTTGTTTGGGAGAGTGAGAGGCTGGTGTAGTTGGTTTGATTGATTTGTTTATACATGTGGGTCTGTCTGCACAGCGGTGCCAACTCTCTCACATCGCGAGAGCGATGCCAAAATCTTTTGATTTGACATCGATGCGTGTTATGTGGCATACTTTTGTGAAATATGGCATCGACCACATAGTGGAAGGCAACAAATGCCCAAGCTCTTCACATGCTCCTAGTTAAATGAGAGGAAACAGAAAGATAGAGAGAGAGAGAGAGGGAGAGAGAGAGAGAGTGAAAAAATATCACTAGCCAGCCAACCCTATCGTATGAGCGAATGTGTAGCGACCCGACCTCAGACGGTCAAGCCTCTGTGTATCTGTGCCATCCCTGGATCAGTATGCTGGCACACACAGTACATCAATGTATATATCAAAGTGCAATCACATGTATAAATAACGTACAATGATATATACCTCATAATACTCAGCGGAAACAATCAAACGGGTGTGGAGTCCCATCAACGCCATCGGCAGGTTGAGTGTAGACCGTAACCCTGTATCGTAACTCTTACTCGTCGAAGAAAATCCTGCAACATGATACATTGCAGCCGTGTAGGTCAGTACATTGAATGTACCGGCAAGATCACAACATGAATAAACAGATGGTAAAACTATACTATATGCAATTTGGCTTTGTGGCTCTGTATATGAGTTTTGTTTGCGTAAAAGCTGATTTTATTTTCCCTACATCAAAGGAATAAATGAAGTCTGTACTATGGAGTTTTCTATCATGACATGGTTCCGCCAACCGATGTCTCATAGCCCAAAATCATCATATGTTGCCCACAATTAAGTTATCAATCCGGTGTTGAGAGTTCGAGATAGATCCAGTCCGGATGCTCAAATTGTCCGTAACGGGGACACGGCTAATCGATTTGGTTTTAACCCTCTGCAGAGGTTTGTACACTTTACCCATAAGATTCGATCCCTCTTTTTACGTTCTCGCACTTCAGGGTGTTTGAGAACAACATGACCAAACATGGTCTTCCGAAGAGTTCCTCGACCACTTTGTCCGGTGCTCATCCAATCCTACCGTAGTTCTACATCTGCTAGCACCGTCCCAGCCAGAGTCACAACTAAGGTCAACCAAGCGAGCCCATATTGACTTGCGGTTGCAGGTAAGCTTCGGGCATGAAGTATTCTTCCGTCTCTTTGAGTCTGGGTGAAGCTTTCCGCAAGATGTCATGGCGCTTCTCCATGCATCCCGGCCAACCACTTGGTTTCTCCAGGTGCCCGTCAGCAAATCCTTCACCCAAAGAGTGTGTATTGAATTCTTGTCTCGAGTCTTGAAGTCTTGAGGCCTTGAAGGTGCAGTCCTTGCAGATTTCATCATGGTGTTGTGCGTCATTGGCGTAAATCCTCCATTCTCACACCACTCCACGAGCACTCATACCAAACCCGTCTACTATAGCGTAGCGTTAAAACAAATAACGTCCGGGCTTGGTAACAGGGTGATGGGTTCCTACCTCATGCATACTACTCAACTACAAGGATTCAATAACACTCTTGAGGGGTGGTTGCAAAGATGCCACTAAATGCAATAAACATAGGTATGAAAGCATGGTCAAAGTGAACTTGCCTTGCTGGCGATCTTGAAAACTAGGGACTCGTGGTAGCAAGCTTAGCACTCCGGAAATTCTACCGAGACAAACAACAATCATAATAAGCATACAACATATGACCACTTAACATAATAGCATGCTAACATAACACACAAAGCACTTGAACCAAAACCCAAAGAAAAACTCAAAGAAATCCAACTCAAAGTTTTCCCATATCCAACAACAATCAAGAAATAGTTTTGCACTACAAAATTTTTCTTAACAGAACCTAAGCATGGGTTTATGCTACCTAACAGAAAAGAATTCATCAAGCAACTAGGAGCAAAAAGAATCACCTTAAAATCTATTATAAAACTCCTATTAGGCCTAAAGCAAATTCTAGTAAGAAAATAAAATAAAAGTTTTATTTATTATAAATAAAAGTTCATGCTCTAAAGTTACAGAAACTAACCTAGAATAATCTATCTCTCATGAAAAATAAATTTATTTGCTAAGTAAAACAATAGGAAAACAGTAGCTAGTTAATTAATTAAGAATAACATGATTCTGATTAAAACTATTTTTTATTAATCCTAAAATGCCCAAATAAATTCCTACGGTTAGGCAATGTCAAAACAAAGTGGTGACAAAAAGAATCACCCAAAAATAATATTCCTAACTCATTCTATAGCAGATTTACTATTCTGTCTAAATCTAAAATAAAGCAATTTTAAATTTTTTTAACATGGCTAATTATATTTTCTGCATAAACTATAAGAAATTTTCAACCAACAAAAAAAGAATCACTTAAAAATATTATGTAGATTAAAAGATATAAAATTTTCAAATCTGAAACTATTCTGTTAAAACAGAAAACGAAAAATAAAGAAAAACGGCCTAATGGGCCTATATAACGCTTCCGCGTAAAATAACTAAAACGGGCCCTAGGGTTTAAAACGAATCGGCCGGTTTAAATAAAACCTAACTAATCGATCTAAACCGGAAATAAACCGGTTCACTAAAAACTAACCTAATAAAACCATAACCCTTGAGATCTAATCCTAACCCTAGAAAACAGATCGGACGGCGGGGAGGTGCTCCGGTGACTTACCGGACGGCGACGGTGACGGCGGCTCGGGCGGCGAGTGCTCCGGCGACTCCGGTGGTGGAGGGCGACAGCGGAGGTCTCCGGCGGTTGCGGACGGGCGAGGGGGTTGGTTTGGTGGGGTCGATGGAGCTCGGGGGTGGCCGGGTCGTCGGGGACGGAGTTAATGGCGGCGAGCGCCGCGGGCGCGTGCGGCGAGAGGGAGAGGTCGGGCGAGGGGGCGAGGGGGGGAACGGGGTCGGGTGGGGGTATTTATAAGTAGGCGGGACGACTTGGACGAGGCGAACGCGGTGAGGAGATCGCGAAGGATCCGGATCTCATGGGATTCCGGCGGCCTGCAGGCGTGGTGTGGGGAGGAAGAAGGTGGGGTGGGGCGGGTGTCGTGAGAGGAGAGAGAGGAGTCGGGCGGGCGTGGGCGAAGGGTTTCGAGGGGCGCTGGGCTGTTCGGTCTGGCGCTGCTGGAGTTGGTCGCACTGCCGGGCCGCTTTGGCGCTGGTTGGGCCAGGTGGCCTGGCTGGCGCCTGGGTCCCTTTTTCCCTCTTTTTTTGAATTTAGAGAGAGAGAAAAATATATGTAAATATAAATATTTTATATAGGACATATATATATATATCAAAATGATCAGAAAAAGATTTCCTACAACATGAACTATTTTTCAAGTTCAAATAAAATCTTCAAAAAGTTACAAAACTCAAATAGTGTTGCTGTTGCAATAAAATCCAACAAAAATTATTTTGAAAATACAAAAATTATTTCAAATTTATTTTCTCCTAATTTTCCATAGAAGGGAATCATTTTACCCTAATTTCCATTTATTTATTTTTAGGAGAAAAATAATTTGAACAAAATCCAAATAATTCCAAATTTGAAGGGGAGTTTCAAAATACCTTCAAATGACTTTCAATTTGATTCTTTTTAACTTCCAACTCATATTTCATATAATTGAATAAGTCATTTTATCTTCTCTCATGAAAATCATTAAGTTGCATAAAGTTTCTAAAATTTGAAATATTTTCAAACAGAATTCAAATCTTTTCAAAACCCTTTTCATTTATTCAAATGGAAGAAGTCATATCATCTTCTCTCTAGGGTTTTGTGTTTGAATTGAATTTGAATTCATGGATATAAAAAGGCAAAGTGAAAGTCGAGGAAAGTCATTTCATTCCCTCTCATTCAACTTTCAAAAGTTTCAAATTCCACTCAATTTCACTCAATCAATCACACAACAAACAATCAATCAATCAAAACTATTTATTTATTATAACATTCCAAAATTTAGAATTTTGGGATGTTACAAATCTACCACACTTAAAATGAATCTCGTCCTCGAGATTCGAAGAGGCTAGCAGGAAAAGGTTAGGGGTTGGGGTCTGCTAGCAAATGTTTGGTCGGAAGGTCAGGGGTGCTACCACACTTAAAACAAGGTTACGGTTCCAATAAACTCAGATATTTCCTCTGGAGTGCCGACAATGTATGTCTCTTCACATATCTTAGAATAGCTCCTTCATTAGCGCTCTTCTGTCAGAAGCATAGAGTTTTCCTCAAAATCTTGTGTCGGTTCGTCAAAGTTGAAGTTCGTCCGAGACTGGATCTTCTTAGTTGATAGGTCTGTGTCCATTCTAGACAACTATCGAAATACTCATGGTGGTCTACAATTCATGGTTTCTCCTGCAGAAAACGGGTGCAGGTTGAACCTCACCGTATAACCTACGATTGTAGCAGTTTGCTGTAAAGGGTTCCATCGTCCTACCATTCTATGTTTTTATGGCTTGGCGTGTCGACACTCTTCTAAGGTTTTCAAGGCTCTACGATTTTCCATCAACATATGATAGTTCATGATAGAAGTCTCGGTATGGGGCCAATCCATCCCGTACTTGAATCATTACCACATACGTAAATATCGAATCACGTATTTTAACACTTGGGCATACTCACAAGCATTGCAGAATTTCTCTTGTTCTCGAACTGTGTTCGAGTAAATCCTTTGGTTCAGCAAGCCAAACAAAACATCTATCGTTACTTCACCACTCTCAGGTTTTTTTTCGTAACGTCCTACGAAACGTATGCTGATTGGATCACTGATTCTTCCAAATTTATTCCTTTATCAAGGTTACATCCGTTCCTTTTCAAAAATCCTGGGCCTGTGGGTTATGGCCCACTTCAACACTATGCAGCTTTAACTCATCCTTCCGAGGATTATCATTCCATATTCCAACAATTCATCTCCTGTAAATCCAATAGTACTTCTTCCTTCATACCCTTGTGGTGATGATCATACAAAAATCCAACTTATTTGGTCCAGCTCCTTCTATGGACCGTCATGAATAACACATTTCTTTCTTCATTGATCATGTGGCTTTACGGAGTACTACGACACCAAAAGAATGCACTAGTTTATCCATAAATCTCATTATTTTCATATCGATATTTTATTACATCCTTAAACATTTTTGTGAATCCAAATTCCAAAAAGTACTTTGTTACAAATGCTGCCACCCACATGATTTGGTATGGTGGGGCATTACTTCCAACTTTATTTATTTATCCTCCTCGAGGATTCTTTAGTCTTCTTTGGAATAGTGCGACATGCGCCTTGAAATCTTCAATCTTACGCTTCATCGTGGTGGCCTTGAGCTTTACTTCCACCATTTCTGCATGCACTTCTCTTAGGTATTCACGAGTATAACGGAGTCTTGCTTCAAGTATTTCTCGATCTGGCGTATGGTTTCCACGGCGCTTCACGAACAGCGTCGAAGAAAGTTGCTTGTGGTACACGTGAGATGAAAAATCTTGCCCCATCGTCTTTGGGCAAACTCCTTTCATACGGTGGAGGTGTACCTCCACATACCAAAGTTCAGTCCCTTTTGCATGAAGGGGTAGCCTTTGTAGACTGCATCTCCTTCAAGGTGAATATGCTTCATCATGTCCTTCAGGATCTTGGGTAATCATGATCACTCGTCGAGGTCATGATTGTTTCGGACCTTTAAGGAAGGACTCATAGAGGGTTGTCATCTGCATGTGTAGGATAAGAGGGGTGCTCAGAACAAAGAATGTATCTCCATGGGGAAATTGCAATTGTCTCTAGAAAAGTTTGGTGTTCAGTTGTCCATGGGTTCAAGATTTGAGTGCAGTTGAGATAGAAAGAGAAAGCAAATACCCACCCATCAACAAAAGAATCCTAGCTCAAAAGTACCGTTTGTAATGGGCCGTTCTACTATGGTTTCGTTTCTAAGTCCTCATTTCTTGAGGTCTTCAATGCTCGGGAGTTTCCAATTTCCCATATGAAGGCCTTTACCATTCTTCCGTAACTTACGTCTCTCAAGGTTGACATAACAAGCCTACGAATATCGCATCTATCCAACCATTCAATAAACACAGAAAATAATAGCAACCAAGCATTCATTTATTCAATCAATTCTTTAGTATCGCCACCCACATAAGTTGGTATGGTGAGATACTTAAATCGAGAAAGCGTTCATCTTTATTTCTCTCATGGTGGCTACTACTAAGCTAATTTACGGGAACTTGATCATTGTCCCCATTGGGGCTTCTTACATGTGGACTTAATCTCCTCCAATTTTTACGCTAGATTTTCCTGTCGATGCGGAGTTTCTTGTGACGACCTGTATGTCCTGAAGTTGTTCCTTGAGCTTACGGATCTCAACGTCCTTGGCATGAGGCAGGTCCTGCTGCTTTTCAGTTCTGGCGCATTCTCGAGATCTCGAGGTTCTCCTCCTCCATCTTGTTTACCTTGACCTCACGAGTCTTGACCTCTTCTCGTAGTGCTTCATTGTCAAACAGGGCTTCCAGGAGGTCCATCTGAAGATTCTTGACGTATTGTTCTAGATCCTGATTGTACACTAAAAGTGGGGAGAACTTCATCTTCTGCGCTTCCGTCAAGGCAATAGTTGCTCCATCAAACTTCTGCCATCCAATCCTTCCAAAGAAGTGTGGGTTTAGTGCAGCACGATAACGATAGCATAAGCGTGCAATAGCATCATGGACGGCAGTGTTGATGCCCATATCACAGTCACCATTTATAGTTCTGAAGCTGATGTCTGCCGTCTTGGGGTCTTCTTTACGACCAAAAACTTGGGTCTTGACTCCCCATGATCTAGACGTCCTCTTAGTTGCCTTGATCTCAGGTATCGGTAACTTCAGCAGACTGACTAGCTCCACAAGGAAGGGGCCTCCAAGAACCTTCTCGTAGTGTTCTCTTTTGTTCAGAATGTAGCTCTCCATCTATAGTTTGAAATAAGGAAGGTTCAGTAAAAGAAATCAGGTGTTACGAGAGTAGTACAAAACAAAGGTCATTCCCGTTGGGGTCTTCATATTACTAAGTCATTTCCTAGGGTCACGTCCTACAGTTAACATGTGCTCTGATACCATATCTGTAGCGACCCGACCTCGAACGGTCAAGCCTACGTGTATACATGCCATCCACTGGATCAAGATATCGGCACCACAGTACATCAATGTATATATCAAAGTGCAATCACATGTATAAATAACGTAAAATGATATATACCTCATAATACTCAATGGAAACAATCAAGCGGGTGTGGAGTCCCATCAACGCCATCGGCAGGTTGAGTGTAGACCGTAACCACATGTATCGTAACTCTTACTCATCGAAGAAAATCCTGCAACATGATACGTTGCAGCCGTGTAGGTCGATTACATTGAATGTACCGGCAAGATCACAACATGAATAAACAGATGGTAAAACTATACTATATGCAATTTGGCTTTGTGGCTCTGTATATGAGTTTTGTTTGCGTAAAAGCTGATTTTATTTTCCCTACATCAAAGGAATAAATGAAGTCTGTACTATGGAGTTTTCTATCATGACATGGTTCCGCCAACCGATGTCTCATAGCCCAAAATCATCATATGTTGCCCACAATTAAGTTATCAATCCGGTGTTGAGAGTTCCGAGATAGATCCAAGTCCAGATGCTCAAATTGTCCGTAACCGGGGACACGGCTAATCGATTTGGTTTTAACCCTCTGCAGAGGTTTGTACACTTTACCCGCAAGATTCGATCCCTCTTTTTACGTTCTCGCACTTCAGGGTGTTTGAGAACAACATGACCGAAACATGGTCTTCCGAAGAGTTCCTCTGACCACTGTCCGGTGCTCATCCAATCCTACCGTAGTTCTACATCTGCTAGCACCGTCCCAGCCAGAGTCACAACTAAGGTCAACCAAGCGAGCCCATATTGACTTGCGGTTGCTGCAGGTAAGCTTCGGGCATGAAGTATTCTTCCGTCTCTTTGAGTCTGGGTGAAGCTTTCCGCAAGATGTCATGGCGCTTCTCCATGCATCCCGACCAACCACTGGTTTCTCCAGGGTGCCCGTCACCGATCCTTCACCCGAAGAGTGTGTATTGAATTCTTGTCTCGGGTCTTGAAGTCTTGAGGCCTTGAAGGTGCAGTCCTTGCAGATTTCATCATGGTGTTGTCGTCATTGGCGTAAATCCTCCATTCTCACACCACTCCTGAGCACTCATACCAAACCCGTCTACTATAGCGTAGCATTAAAACAAATAACGTCCCGGGCTTGGTAACAGGGTGATGGGTTCCTACCTCATGCATACTACTCAACTACAAGGATTCAATAACACTACTGAGGGGTGGTTGCAGAGATGCCACTAAATGCAATAAACATAGGTATGAAAGCATGGTCAAAGTGAACTTGCCTTCTCGGCGATCTTGAAAACTAGGGTCTCGTGGTAGCAAGCTTAGCACTCCGGAAATTCTACCGAGACAAACAACAATCATAATAAGCATACAACATATGACCACTTAACATAATAGCATGCTAACATAACACACAAAGCACTTGAACCAAAACCCAAAGAAAAACTCAAAGAAATCCAACTCAAAGTTTTCCCATATCCAACAACAATCAAGAAATAGTTTTGCACTACAAAATTTTTCTTAACAGAACCTAAGCATGGGTTTATGCTACCTAACAGAAAAGAATTCATCAAGCAACTAGGAGCAAAAAGAATCACCTTAAAATCTATTATAAAACTCCTATTAGGCCTAAAGCAAATTCTAGTAAGAAAATAAAATAAAAGTTTTATTTATTATAAATAAAAGTTCATGCTCTAAAGTTACAGAAACTAACCTAGAATAATCTATCTCTCATGAAAAATAAATTTATTTGCTAAGTAAAACAATAGGAAAACAGTAGCTAGTTAATTAATTAAGAATAACAAGATTCTGATTAAAACTATTTTTTATTAATCCTAAAATGCCCAAATAAATTCCTACGGTTAGGCAATGTCAAAACAAAGTGGTGACAAAAAGGATCACCCAAAAATAATATTCCTAACTCATTCTATAGCAGATTTACTATTCTGTCTAAATCTAAAATAAAGCAATTTAAAAAAATTTAACATGGCTAATTATATTTTCTACAGAAACTATAAGAAATTTTCAAACCAACAAAAAAAGAATCACTTAAAAATATTAATTAGATTAAAAGGTATGAATTTTTCAAATCTGAAACTATTCTGTTAAAACAGAAAACGAAAAATAAAGAAAAACGGCCTAATGGGCCTATATAATGCTTCGGCGTAATATAACTAAAACGGGCCCTAGGGTTTAAAACGAACCGGCCGGTTTAAATAAAACCTAACTAATCAATCTAAACCGGAAATAAACCGGTTCACTAAAAACTAACCTAATAAAACCATACCCCTTGAGATCTAATCCTAACCCTAGAAAACAAATCGGACGGCGGGGAGGTGCTCGGTGACTTACCGGACGGCGACGGCGACGGCGGTTTCGGGCAGCGAGTGCTCGGCGACTCCGGTGGTCGAGGCGGCGGCGGAGGTCTCCAGCGATTGCGAGACGGGCGAGGTTGGTTTTGTGGGGTCGATGGAGCTAGGGGTGGCCGGGGCGTCGGCGACAGAGTTAATGGCGGCGGCGGCGCTCGGTGCTTCCGTGGCGCGTCTTGGCGAGAGGAGAGGTCGGACGAGGCGAGGAGGCAGGGGTCGGGTGGGGGTATTTATAGGCGGGCGGGACGACTTGGACGAGGGGCGAACGCGGGCGAGGAGATCGCGGAGGATCCGGATCTCATGGGATTAAACAAGCGGCGAGGCGTGGCGTGGGGTGGATGACGGTGGGGTGGGGCCGGGTGTCAGCGAGAGGGAGAGAGATTGGAGTCGGGCGGGCGACCGGGGCGAAGAGTTTTCGGGCGAGGGGGCGCTGGGCTGTTCGGTCTCGGGCGCTTGGGCTGGGCTGGTTGCCCACTGGCCGGGCCAGGAGTTTGGCCGGGCGCCCGGGTCCCTTTTTCCCATTTTTTTGAATTTAGAGAGAGAAAAATATATGTAAATATAAATATTTTATATAGGACATATATATATCAAAATGATCAGAAAAAGATTTTCTACAACATGAACTATTTTTCAAGTTCAAATAAAATCTTCAAAAATTTACAAAACTCAAATAGTGTTGCTGTTGCAATAAAATCCAACAAAAATTATTTTGAAAATACAAAAATTATTTCAAATTTATTTTCTCCTAATTTTCCATAGAAGGGAATCATTTTACCCTAATTTCCATTTATTTATTTTTAGGAGAAAAATAATTTGAACAAAATCCAAATAATCCCAAATTTGAAGGGGGTTTCAAAATACCTTCAAATGACTTTCAATTTGATTCTTTTTAACTTCCAACTCATATTTCATATAATTGAAGAAGTCATTTTATCTTCTCTAATGAAAATCATTAAGTTGCATAAAGTTTCTAAAATTTGAAATATTTTCAAACAGAATTCAAATCTTTTCAAAACCCTTTTCATTTATTCAAATGGAAGAAGTCATATCATCTTCTCTCTAGGGTTTTGTGTTTGAATTGAATTTGAATTCATGGATATAAAAAGGCAAAGTGAAAGTCAGGAAAGTCATTTCATTCCCTCTCATTCAACTTTCAAAAGTTTCAAATTCCACTCAATTTCACTCAATCAATCACACAACAAACAATCAATCAATCAAAACTATTTATTTATTATAACATTCCAAAATTTAGAATTTTGGGATGTTACAGAATGATATTGGTACCTCTTGATGACACAGCAATCTTATGCAGCCAGCTGCTCTAATATGTTCTCTTTTTTTGCAGATAAAAAAAGACCCGAAAGTGAAAAATGTGCTGTATTATAACAATCTCATCGAATGCCTTGATCTCCTCTTACAGAAATTGATTTGATCGACTACCGAGGCAGCACATCTGAGATTAAATTGGCCAGGTTCTTTGTTCTAGAGGCAATTGTGCTCAAGGTAATGAGGTTTGGCGTTCTCTGGCGCAACAATGAATGGCGTGCTGATCACTGCAAGCGTCTAAGCCTAAATGACAAAGTCTCCGCATAAGCTGAATTTGTTTTTGAAACATCAAGTGGCCAGAGACTCAAAAAATTATTTGCCCATTAGTGACTTGTCGAGGCGGTGGATTTTAGTTTATGCGATAACGCTGCATCCACCTAAAGTAACGAAAGTTCTTACGTAAACTTCCTAGTAATTCCCTCTTCCTAGGTGCAGCATTACTCCTAACATTTGTAATATCAGTTTGAAACTTGTAATATTGCCGTGTCCTATTCCTGCGTTTTCAAAATCCTGCGAATCAAACATGTCGTGAGTTGGTGATGATGTTGTGCCTCCCATCTTTCACCAATAGCCGTCGGATCTAGATCTGGCGCATACAAACCAAGCTTCTCCATTTTTGCCGAAAGATGCCCGCACTTGTTCCCTATTTACAAACAACTCCTTGTCTCTCACAATCAGCCTTATCTTCTCCCCACCACATCTAGAAGGCCGTGGAAAAATCTGGCGCGATGGCCGCTGCCGGAGCCGTCCACCCCCAATCTTGGTGTTCCATGCAATGCACGGGCATCTACGCATGGGAAATTATGTCGAACAGGGCTAGTTTTAAGCAGGTTAGCTCTACAGCCTTGATGATAGTGACTGCAGACGGTGAGGCTGACTATGGTATGCCGAACACGGCGCCTATACTCAGGTGTCATCTCCGGCGCAGGGTCTTGTCACTTCACTGTGAGGAGCAACACGTAATAATTTGACCAACGGGTAGTACAATGCTAGTACTAGTAGCACCACCGTCTGGATTTAGGAGTACTACCACGTTCATCTGGATTTTAGTATTTGACTAGCAATATCTAGTAATGCATGTCACAAAAATGTACTACTCCCTCTGTATATAAATACATGGTGTTTTATTCCTATCGGCGAGAGAACTTAATGTTTTTTTGCTAACTAGAGTACTAATAGGATTACATGCAATGAACTAAACACTGCATGTCATGTTTGGTAGTCTCAAGTCATTGAAAGCATGCAAGTCCCACATCTCTCATTGGTTGATATGTCATGAAATAAGAAACAAGGAGGGAGTTAATGCACTGTGCCTAAGTGTTTTGGGATTATTTGGTTTTCGTAATGTGACTTACATAACATTTTTGTTTACATGCATTAACATTTTATTAGTTAAATCAAAGGTCAAAACTTGGCGCAAAATGCAAAGGGGACCAATAAACCAGTAAACATCAAACTTCTCTCGTTTGGCCCCAACAAGAGGTCGGTGAGATGACTATCTTGCACCGACAACGAGGGGGTGCAGCTTCATTGACTGACGGCAACTGCCTTTGGGTGAATGACACGTGGGCTCAGGGGGTGTCTGGCCCACCTATCATACAGCCAAAGGCAGGTGCAGTAGAGTGATCACTCGAATCGCAAGATCAGTTGACGACTACCTCCTTCCTGGTTTATAAGTCTCCTTTGTAATTTGTGCTAAATTTTGACCAAAGATTTAACTAACAAAATGTTGATGCATGTCAACAAAAATTATATTTTTAGATTCGTATTTGAACATAGTTTTCAGTGATATAATTTTTAGTAACATGCGTAAACATTTTGTTAGTTAAAACTGTGGTCAAAATTTGACACGGATTACAATGGGGACCAATAAACCAGGACGGAGGTAGTAGAAGCTAAGCTAGACCCATGGAGGCGATGAGCGCGTGCATCAGCCAGCTATGCCAGATGGTCCACGCCTTGACTGCGGCCCGACAACGAGGAACGTCTCGGGTAGTATTGCTTGAGGCTGCCAGGCGGCAGGCGCTTGGGCGGCAACCGTCTCCTTGTTTGACGAGGTCCTCGTCGGTTTCCTCGACAAGTTCACCGTCGTCAAGAAGCTCGCGGACGACTTTGACTTAAGCCTCCAACCGACGCGCCCAGGCTCTGCGATGCTCGCCACCCTCAACGGCTAGTATGGTGACAACCTCTTCGACGCACTGGTGGCCCTGAGACTTCTCGCCGTCGTGCCGGAGAATGTCCACCTCGAGGTCGCGCTCGCCGTGCAGCGCCTGGTGCAGTAAGACACCATCGACATAATCACCCACGTCTACACGCATGCAAGAGGAGGACAATAGGACGCTGGCCTTCATGGACCATGAAGGCGACCTTGGGCGGCACTTTGTTGAAGCACGTTGAGCTAGCATAGCGCCACTGCTCCTCCTCACACGTCGGTTGGTGACCCGGTGCTCTAGGGCGTGAGGATGTCGTTGATGGATCCATATGTATTTTTATCTTTCCGTCAAATCCATGTAGTAGTATATGATACTACAGTAATTATCTTACCTTTTGCATCAACTTCATAATTTTCGTGCGTACTCCATGCATGAACGGCGCCAGAACCAAACTTTTCATTACTCTATCGATCGCGCCATGGAGCATAACCAAATTTTACAAATTACGAGTTCAAAAGGAAAATCCTACCATGTTCGCGTCGCACCCCCACACGGTTGATCCAAGACGCCCGCTCAAGCGAACGCAGCGTCTTGATGTTGCATTTTCACTTACAAGTGGGACCGTAGTTGAGCAAACTGACTATCGACAAACCCCTAGCCCGCCCACCGCGCGATGGCTGAGAAAACAGGAGGGAGAAGAGATGGATGTAGCACGGACTCCAAGAAAATTGGTGTCGGATGGGACTCGTGTGGGTGGCGTGTGCCCGTCTTGCTAGACGTGAATGCTAGTTATGGCCCATGCCACCCCACTATATCGAGCCTATATCGAGTGCGTAAAACAAATTTCCTACAGTCCGTGCTCGGCACTCCTGTATCTCTCTTCTCAGCCAGCCAATGACGCCTTGAGCCCATCGTCTGCTTGCTCACATGCGGTCCCATATGTCGATAAGCATAGCGGACCTTGAACCTACACATCTTTCACCTCGGCGTGCTGGTGATGAAAAACAAATCCAAGAAAAGATCTTGGTGGCGCTTTTGGAGTTACTCGGGAGTAGTAAGATTCTATTTACTGATTTAACCCAATATGCACATCTCTTGGCTTCAACTACCACTCTATTTTCTTTCATGACCACGACACGGATCTTTGGATGTCCCACGGTCGGCAAAAGGAGGAAGAACCCGACCAAATCTTTGGTTGTGCTCTCGGATTAGACTAGTTGTGCTAACTTAAATTTTCTATTGTGTACTCCCTCCGTTCCAAAATACTTGACTTCCATTTGTCCAAAAATGGATGTACCTATATACTAAAACATGTCTAGATACATATATATTTTGACAAACAGAAGGCATGTATTGTGCAACGGAGGGAGTAGAATGGATGCAAGTTTTTGTATTGGGAAGAAGAGTACATCCATATATTGATAGAGCGCAATTTAGTAGATGTTCTATCACTTTTAGCTAGCACAGAGGCTATACATGAGATTAGTGCACTTGTTGATACTCCTACTTGGTATGCGTGTTGCTGCTTAGACGCAGAGAAAAATGGACCGGAGGGAGTACTAGCATAGAGGCTAGACATGAGACTAGATGTGAGGAAGCAACGTCTACTTCTTTACACTCGAAGAAGAAAGAAGCACGCTAGATCGAGCCTCCGTAGATCAACAATGAATGCATCGAGAAGGCACTAATCCAACTTACAGGAGTAGTAAAATGTATTCTTGTGGTTTTTGTTTTCTTTGGTCTTGCTTTTCTAGTCAAAATTATCGTTGGAGTTCGTGCAAAACGGAGGTCCGTTTGGGGTCGTGCGTTGTAGTTGGCCTTACAAGTGGGACCGCAGTTAAGGAAACCGACTATCGGCAAACCCCCACCTCGCCCGCCGCGCGATGGCTGAGTTAGAGAAACGATGAGGTTGAAGAGATTGCTCTAGCACGGACTCCAAGAAATATGGTGTCAGATGGAAGTTGTGCTGGTGGCGTGTGCCATACTCCTGGACGTGAATGCTTGTTCTGACCCATGCCACCCTACTACTCCTACTACTTACTATATAGTACTACTAGTATCGAGGATTCGAGGTGCTGGTTACGTAGTACAATATGGCTCTGATAAAAACACCATACGACCTTGTGAAGCATGTGAAGCTAGTACAATTAGTGTACTAGTACTATTGTTGATTGGCCTCATCCGATAACCTGTTGCAATGCACATACAATTATGTATTCGGAAAATATTTTTTTGCCTTGTCGCACCACTCACTCACAGAAGCAACTCGAAAGCCATTCATAAATTTAGTAAGTTTATCACAGGCATATCATTTTGTTACATACAACAGGTCATCAACCCACATCGACAACGAGGATACATTATAAATACTAAAGTTTTCACCACACAACAAATAACGAGCAATGAAATGAACTTCAACTCAACCATTCCTCGACGTTGGAAACGCTTGCTTTGAACCACAAGTGATTCTCTTGGACGGGCCATCCATTGTCGATCTGGAGACCAACACATGACTGATCATCCAGGCTGAAGCGGCCTACTATATCGATGCGGGTAGGGAACCGCCCAAATGTACGAGGTATAGACACGGTTGCTTCTCATAAATGGTAGTAACGTTGTGTCAACAGCAGTTGGATCGCCTTTCACCATCATTGGATAGTTTTGTCCAAGGAAGAAGCGAGTTTTCTCCAAGACTATTAATTCTGCATCAGGGGAGAAGGAGTTGGCGCTAGCACACTAGTATCCATCCGAATACCATGCAGCGGGTGTTGGAATAGGTCCGGAGAGTGCGACGATGGGAGACTACACCTGCTTCCTTAGCAGTAACATCATCAGTGGGCTGTATACACACGAGAAGAGGTGATCCACCGGAATTAGTTGCCAGGCGCCAAATAGTATATGGGCGCTGCTCGTCCTCATGCTCGTGATCATCACCATGATCATCTCCCCCTTGGTTATAAAAATCTTCATGTATAGGTGGTGGAATGTTCACAGGACCTTGGAAACACAAGACGAAGCTTAATTAGTAAGGCTGGCCATAGTGGGGGTAACATAAGTAGTATCATGCACTTGGGACTCGCAAACATGCTTATGTGGCAGACAATTAAGGAAGAGAGATATGGTTATAGTAACATAGGTAGATACTGTAACATAATAAATGTGATGCTACTATGTGTCATGCATGACAATAAATGAGACCACCTATGATACCAATCTAAGATACTATGCACTAAAGGGAAACTTGCTAACCCGCATGCATGTTGATGAAACAATTATAATTACGGTGGAAGACAAACGTACCGAAACAACGAGGATGACATGCAAAAACAGTGCCACGAGTGGTGGCAGCAAACACAAGGCCCTCGTATTGAATTGCATCACAGTACTCATCCGTGAACAGAAACTGATTTTTGAGAAATATCCATCCAGTCAAACCACTGAGGACGGCAGCAAGCTTGTCGAAGATAGCAACAACTTCATAGTTGTTGTAATTCCAAGAGCGGTTGGGGACTCGAGAAATTGCTATCTTCCGTAGAAGACAGTCACCATGATTGTACTTGAACGTGCGTACAATACCGGTGTGCTCAACCTCTGGGCAGTCTGCTGAGATTTTCGGAAGTGGAACCCGGTCACGAGTGTACACATTCACAAGTTCCCACTCGTAGTTGGACCCAATGTAAACAACCCAATCTCCATTTGCGCCTGCCCAAGCCTTGCCCTCAAGCGATGTAATCTTAACATCATACGTATTATTATCAAGCGGCATCAACTTGCACAGGGCGAGGCCTCCGTCGTGACGGCGCCAGTCATCAGGGTCACGGCGAAGAAGATAGGGGAGATCAGACCGCTCCTTGACTCTTGGGTTCCTTATAATGATGTTATTAGTTGAGTTGACAATGGACTTGAACGAACCTGCCATGCTAGCCGAGGTGATGATGTCACACCGATCAATGAGTTCCTCCACCACGTCATCTTTCAGATCGGGGCCAGAACAATGGGGTCGTTTCCGTCCTGTTCCCTCCATGGAGAAGAAGATCGAACAATGGCAGAAGAAAGGGTGAAGGGCTGAATGAAAATGGAGGAGGGAGAGGAAGAGCGTGCGACGGCAGTTCCAAATCGAGAGGGAAAGTCGAAGAGTCGGTGGACGGTTGCCAGTTTGCCACGGTTCATGAAGGGACACCCGGCCTACACGTCGGTTCGGAAATACTCCTACTACTCGCCGTCGTCTCACTGATAGGTGGAACGGGAGCACATGTCAACGAAACATGGTGTGCAATTTCTCATGCAAAATGCGATCTGGCCGCGTTGGCCCGAGGTGCCGCATTAGTTATCGACCTTTATTTTTTTAATGGCGTGCCGTTCAGTTTTGAAACACGACTAACTGGTACTGTACACAGAGAAAATATAAACTACTTTACCACTACTCCACCTCCAGTACTAGTAGTATAAAGAAGGTATATAGGCTGGAGCTTTAGCGCTTTCTTGCCAAGGGCTGCCCACTTGCTTCTCACACTACCACCCTCTCTCCAGATCTAAAAAAGACAACCCCTCTCTCCCACCTCACCTGTGGTCACAGATCCGCCGGGGAAGAAAAGGACGTGCAGCGTTGGCACTTTTCGTAAATCGGCTACTAGCAAGGTCACATGCGGCGACAAGGCCGTGCTCTCAGACCTAGCGCCCGCGCGGGATGGCCTCCGTCCCCAAGCTTGCTGCCGTAGTGTGTGCAGAGGATGACGACCACGAGCGAAGCCACTTCCCGCCGACCCTCAGGTATGCTACCTCTTTCCGAACCATACCCTTGTTCTATTGCCCCATCTGGCACGTCGCTGCATATGGATCTTTTTCCACTCCACCATCTTCCCAATTTGCTATCCTCTGCTCTGCTGGACATGCAGACAAAAACATAATTTGCACTATTAAAGGAAACCCTAATTCATGCAGACTAATGCATGTCTGGGTTGAATAAGGAAATGAAGGGAGACTGTACTATCCAAGAGAGTAGGCATCGAACCCGCATCTAGGTTGAAAAGGGGAAAATCAGTAGCTAAGGAACGAGTCTCGTGTCTCTTGGTTGAAGAAGGGTAGAAAGGCATGACAACGCAATAGAGAATGACAGGTCGATCAGTTTGTTGTCCTCACATAGGAAAAAGGTGGCTAAAGAGAACAAAAATGGGACGTAATCCACATATGCTGCCTGGATATTTGTTGCTCTGGGCAACCATACCTCCCTCACCACTCTATGCGTCCGTGGAGGTACATCGTACTGGTGCGCCCACTGTCTGAATGGGCCTCCCATGCTCTTATTGCCACTTTTTTGCTGTTAGTATAACGCCAGCAGTCAAGTCAAGCAATGCTACTACTAAAGTGATGCCACATTTAACTAATGTCGCTCTCAGTCTAATGCCACAGATAAATTTATGCAGCGCCATTTAATGTCACTGGATCATTTCAGGGTTAGATGTTGATTGTGGATGTATTAAAGATTTTTCATCTAAGGCATTCTAATGGTGTTGCACAGCCAGTATACCAACGATGAAACTTATTGCTACCTTCAGATTTTTGCACTGTTAATGCTTATAGATTACATACCTCACTTTCATGAGATAAGTTAATTTTTTTGTACAGTGTCACCAAAATGCCAAGGCGCTGATGTCATTTTATTTTGGTTAAACTGCACAGAAAATTATGAAGACAAGAGGAAAGGTCAAGAGTGGGCACCTCCTCCTCCGGCTGTTCTCTTGATTCATTCGATCAAGTTTTTATATTTGACCGATTATCAAGATTGGGATAGCAATTTTTAAGGTCCTCCCGAGTTCAAAATGATATTTACCTTGGAGGTACATGGTTTGCAATTTTTTATACTGTCATTAGTTAGTAATGCTAGTTACCTTCAGACTTCTGTATTTGGTTTAATGCTCATGCACAACTAGTATACCAATGCTGAAACTTGTTACCTTTACATTTTGTATTGTTAATTCTTATAGAAACCTTCCAGTGCTAGAGCTTATTGAAATCTGTTCAGTAAAACCATTGTATTGTACCCTGTAATAAACTAACTACTCTACTGTTGCACTAGCCACTGGATTAGTGTATATTTGTAGTATTCGAATGGTGTTGCATTAGCGTATGGACATAAATAAAGTGTGGCAAGATTTCCTAGATATGTGCTCAAGAAAATTACTACCTGTTTTTCTAAATACTAGACGTTTGGGAACTTTAAATTGAACCGCGAAAACGTCTTATATTAAGGAACAGAGGGTGTGGAGTTCACTCAAATTATCCCGGTAAAGCTAGTCACACCTTTGTTAAAATTAATGTTCATTATGTTATCGGAGGAGAATGCGTATGTTTGTCTCTAATGCCTGTCTACTACATACCCGACATTATGATGTAATGTTAAGTCATTTCCTTTTGTACAGTGTCACTAAATTGTCAAGGTGGTGATGGCATTTTATTTTAGTAGAACTGCACAAAATTTGCTTAAAAGAAGAGGAAAGGTCAGGAATGGCTCAGTTTTTCAGAAAAAACTATGTATGCCTTCCTGACATCAGCCGTTGCTTTATTTATTCCTTCAAACAGGTGGTTAGAAACAGTCTTGCTACCTTTTCCCATTAAGAAATTGGAATGCTTATATTTGTGAGTCTATGCTTCAACTAGTGCACTTTTATAGTAATCACAGTTTCAATATCTATGCAAACAGGGATGCTCGATTTTAGTGGAGTTGCACAAAAGTCCAACTGGTTCAACATTAGGAGCAAGTTTTTTTCCAAACCTTTATATCCAATTGGTGGCACTGTGAGCTGTTCATTACAAAGGTACATGGTTTGCTACTATCTTGCTACTCCTTTTGTACTGTGATTAGATAGTAACACTAGTAGTGGTTTGCATGTGAATTTATTGGCAGGGTGGACCTACATTGGAGGTGCAGGACAGGATTCAATGATTGGATGCTCAATTTCGGTTGTATCGATTTCACCTCTTCCATCACTGCGAACATGGTGTGGTATATGTTTACTAGCTGCTTGATATTTGTGCAGACAAAGATGTCTGCCCGTTGCTATTTGGCAAACAAACAAAGTGTCCGCAATTTTGGTTGAACTGCACAAGAGAATAGTATAGTCACTGCATGCAGTGCCATTTGAAAATAGACACATAGATTGGATAGTCACTTCATGGACTGCAGAAAAGTAGTAATGTACTATTTACTGGCCAACACTAGGTGCTTCATTGCTTTGGTCTGATTATACAATGGGCATCATTTTCCCTAAGTTAAAGTTTGTATTCCGAAAATAGTCTCGCGGTGTGATCGAGAGAAGACCAAATCATATTGCAGTGGATGTTCCTCCATCATGTGTGGTTCATTCTCATGGTTCCAGCTGTTGGTGAAACCACTTACGTTTGCAAGAGGAATTGTAGACTTCACAAAAAAATTTGTCTTTCGATGCATCTTTGAATGTTGGCCAAGAGAAGCATCCATGTTAGTAGGAAGAACATATGTTTTTCTAGATCTTTGCTTTTGGAGCTACATATTTGTATATGATCTGTGAATCATTGAGATGCATTAACATGTTGATCTTATGTATGGGAATCGTACTAGTTAGTTTTAGTTGCGACGCAAGATCCGAAGTGGCTGATCTTTGCTTTTGGAACTACATATTTGTATATGATCTGTGAATCATTGAGATGCATTACAGTTACTTATTCTGTTCGCTCAGTGTTTACAAGTCACTGATTGATCACTAGCTAGGCTACAAATGCGCTCCTGGCAGTTTTATTTGCGACGCAAGATGCGAAGTGGCAGTTTTTTGAATAAAAATGCCTGCCTCTGAAGAAACTGACAAGCTACACTATCGATCCTACACGGATATAAATGCCTACCTCTGAAGAAACTGACAAGCTACACTATCGATCCTACACGGATAAATAGCGGATCACACACGTACTACCTCCTTTCCGGTTTGCAGGGCTCAATTCAAGAAACGACCTACTCGATCCTACACAAATAAATAGCGGATCCCGCACGTTGTCATGGATTTGTCACGGCAGATGTCCTTAGTGTCAGGACTTAGTCGCGAGGCCAACGCATCTATGTGGTAGCTTGAGAGGGGTTGAGTGGGACGAGAGACGCAGGGCGGATCAACACGCAAGACAAGGGTTTAGACAGCTTCGGGCCCCGGGAAACATCATCCGGTAGTAACCCTACATGCTGTTTGTTGCTAGGTCTCATTATGATCATGAGAGAGTCGTCGGTAAGCCGGCTCTTTGTGTCTAGCCCTAGAGATTGTTCTTGTTGCTTGTCCCTCTTTGGGGAGCCCTGCCCCTCCTTATATAAGTTAGAGGGGCGGGTTACATGCGGAGTCCTAGTAGGACTAGGACTAGCCTATCTTCTCTTACAAGTTAAATACAAGCCCGGGTCTTGCTTCCTCATAAAGGAAATATTTGTCATCCCTTTCCTGTTAAGCCGGCCCATCATAACGTGAGCCGGCCTTATGGGCTTTGGGCCTTGTTGTCCATCTGGCCCGCCCGCCGGGTCTCCAGTGAGTCACAATGTCCAGGCGGGTTATATGTAAACCGCCATGTCCAGGCAGATCGCCAGTGAGTCGCCTAGCTCCATCCGGGTCTTCTGGTGAATAGCCTTGTCCGGCCGGGTCATAACTCTGGCCGGGTCATACCGTGGGGTATATCCCCGACATTAGCCCCCAGTTTAATTTGGACTTATCCATGTTAAACTGATCCTGCAAAAATAAACACCAGAACAACTTTGACAGGTTGTGCTCCGGGTTAAAAATTCTTGTAAGCCGGCACTTGATCATCCTTAATTCCTTGTGCTCCGGGTTAAATATTCTCCTAAGACGGGACCTGATTATCCTTAAGTCCAATTGTCATTTCCTTCATCTAGAAAATCCGGGTCAAATAAGCTAGCTTCATATTAATTTGCTGATGTTGGTTTCTCACAGAAAAATATTGTGAAGAATAATCCACTTAAGTCGGCTTCCAAGGCGCCGGGTTAAATAATTTTGGTCTTCAAATACTCATCTGATATTCAGTCGGCTTGAAGATGTAAAACTTGCTGGTTTATCATTACCAAAAACTGCGGATTATAAAGCAGACGATGCCGGGTCATAATTGTTGTTGACACGGTTTATGTAATTGATCCTCCTGATTTGCTCAAAACTGATAATTTGAAGATTTTTCTCCCTTATATCCATATTACCTGTAGCCCCCAAGTCTTGAGCAGAACAAAGTGATGGTTTAAGACTTGCTCCAATAAACGTTGCACCCTTGAAGAAATCCGGTTTATTCATCTCAATCACATAAACTGAATATTCCACACATGTAGCCCCCAAGTGCCGGGTTGTCATGCTTGCAGCAACCTGGGACTTGTAATTGCTTTATGCTCATGAAAATTTTGATCAATGTAGCCCCCAAGGGCCGGGTCATTATGCAATAATGAGCAGGGACTTTGTAGATATAACCGTGTAAATTTAAACAACAATATGTAGCCCCCAAGGGCCGGCTTAGTAAGATACACTGAGCTGGGACTTTGTATATAATTGATAATAACGTCATATAATATAGTCTCCACCATGGGGCTTGAACCCACGTCCACAAGGTTAAGAGCTTCGTACTCCACCAAATAAATAGTGGACCATTCAATATAATGGATTAATGCTTGTGTACCTTAAATTTTTGATAGGAGCAATTGGGAGCCCCCAAGGGCCGGCTCATTACAATGGGATGAGTCGGGTCTTCAATAAGTTGATCAAAAAATGACTTTACATTAGCCCCCAAGTGCCATGGTGCATCTTTGGCGGTGACATGGGACTTGCATATTTGATATAACCCCAATATGAATAATATAGCCCCCAAGTGCCGGTTCGTAAGCCTGCAGCGACTCAGGACTATTCCTTCCATTGTAGAATAAATCATATCCATTGATAAAAATAGTAGCCGTTGCGCTAAAGCGACTTTGAAAACCTCAATCATAGCACTGGTTATTGATAATCACAATAGAAATCCAGCCATGTTGGCTATTCGAGATTTGAATAATATAATCCGGTACGAAAACCTCAATCATTCAATGTCATCATGAAAATCCAGCCAGTTTTGGCTATTAAAGATTTGAATACCTCATCGATTGACAAGTAAATCCGGAGTTTAAATACTCGGCGGCTCTTGACCGATAGCGATTTAATACGCCTCCATTGTAAGCCGGAATTTTTATAACCCGGCGGCTTATAGCCTTTGAGAAAAATCCAGAACGGATCATCATTTTGAAGCATCAACTTTGGTAGTAAGCTTGAACTTAATCATGTATACGTCATATTTATGCAAATCCTGTAAAGAGTTTAAACAACATATGCCCTCACGACTTATCGTCAAAAACCAGGGCGGGTAACCACCCAAATGTAGTCTTATCCTGCAGACAAGTAGATCACAAGAACCCTTGGCGGTTTACATGGTAGATCATAATACCTCACATATAACCACTGTGATATTGAATTTGTACTGCCGGTTTACATGACCTGTGTAGTAAGGGTGATAACCCAATCCTTAGAAGCCAATGCTTCCATATAAATGATGGTTGTCATAAGCTGGCGACTTATAGTCAAAAGTCAAGCCAGGGTTAATCATAAAACACTTATATACATTTGAGATATAATCCCCAAAAGGTCTCAAGTTAAGTAATTGTGGCTACAGTAAACTTTACCAAAGGTAGAATAAAACTTTTTGAGGCTTCTGATTCGGATACGATCAGTAAACCATTCCAAAGGGGTTAAGCTAAGATTCGAATACGATCATATAGCCCCCAGTGGCTTTGGCGATGCCGATCAAGTGGGTATCGACAGCTATGTTCTCTTTGGTTCGAATACGACCTATGTTTGAACAGGAAGCCCCCAAGTGACCATAAGAGTTGTTTAATCATGCTGGTTCGAATACGACCCACGTCAGACCCAAAGGGGTTAAGCTATGATTCAGATATGATCAAGAAGCCCCCTAGTGCGTTTGGCAGTATGCCGATCAAGAGGGTATCTACAGCTATGTTCTCTTTGGTTCGAATACGACTTATGTTTGAACAGGAAGCCCCCAAGTGATCATATAAGTTTTGGCATTGCACCAATCAAGAGGGTACTGATAGCTATGCTCGATGAGCAAGAAGCCCCCAATTGATCATAATAAGATAAGTCGTAAGGAAGGATACCCAAGTTTGAACCACGCATCATGGCAGCAAGTTCTTTTGGCAACCTTTAATTTTTCTGAGAACTCGAACTCGCGAGAGATTAATGCTTTTTAAACCGGAACTTTAAACCGGATTTGACAGCTTTAAAAATTTGTAAAGGACAAATTTACCTTGAGCCGGAGTTTGAACTGGATTTGAGAGCTTCAAAAATTTGTGAGGGACAAATTTACCCTGGGTCGGCTTTTGAACCGGATTTTAAACCAGAGTCCTAATTAGAGCCGGAAATCTTCTGACAGCTTTTAAATTTTCATCGATCTAGCAGTAATCTCCGGGGCCTGGGTTATTTTTCCCTTTAATGACCTGGAGTTCTTGAATTCATTGAAACCGGCTAATTTTGCCGAGTCATATCATTGTAGCCCCCGAGTCTCAAAGGCGACTTGAGGAGTTGGCTTGAGATTCTCCATAATTAACCGTGATATAGACCGGTTTGAATCCTGCATGGGACAACTTGCAAACCAAAGTAATTGCTCTTTTGAAGAAAATAATATGTAATATAAAATATATTGGATGGATTTCACCTGATATGTTAGGCTAGTGATTATCCACAGAAGGTTGAGGTGATTGCGGCGGGCTATAAATTATCCTGTATGAACCGTGTCAGCAACTCGGCCAATGGTTCCTTACAACTGACTGTTTGAAGTTAACCAAACCGTAGTGCCGGCGATTTGTGCACCTATCCATTGAGCCATCCAGTGCAGACGGCGGTTGATAATATATGATAATTTGCCTCCAATTTGTTGGAAGAGAAACCGGGCTTCCCAAGTAGTGACTTGCTCATACTCAATAAATAGCTCATCCAGAAAAATGCGGCCCGGTGTGTTGATGTAGACTAGGCCGCGAGAGACGGACCGTAAAAACGACCGTAACATCAGAGGCGGTATAGACAGATGAACCGGCCGTGGCGTTGTAAGCCGGTGCGGACGGGCAAGTTGTCCTCCTTGTTGTAAGCCGGCGTGGTCGCGAGAGACGACCACGGCGTTGTAAGCCGGTGCGGGAGTCCGTTGAGTATCGACGACCACCTGTGCCAAAAGATATTGGTGTGCCTACATCTCCGCGGTATAATATCACTGTTTGTCATAAATAATTGCCCTGCATAAACAATATTGCAGACCAAGACAAAGATAAACTTGTTCTTTGACAAAAAACAACATGTGCTAATAAAACAAACTTGGATAGATATCACCTGATTTGCTTGGACGACGGATGATTCGTTTATCGCGACAGAGGTGGCTCAGGCAGACCAGCGACTCAATATAGTTCCGGCGGCTCAGGCAGACCGGCGACTTAATATAACCCCGGTGGCTCAAAGCGGCAAGGGCGGCTCAACGCGGCTCCGGCGGGTTGATGTAGATAACCTGCACGGGCGGCGACTTGCGCACACCTGTTCCATCAGTAAGCGGGCGCAGACGCCGGTGCGTGATGGTGCTGACGTACACTTCATAGGCACAACATGGCACCACCTTTGCTGCACATAAAAATATACAGACCAAAGTAATTGTTCTTTGATGAAAACAATATGTTTAATAAAATAAACTTGGATGGATATCATCTGGCATTTTTTTTGTCAGACAGACAGAGACGGATCAGACCGAGTTTCAACACGCAGATAAATCCACAGTTGGAATTATGGACAACATCCAGCAATCCAGTGCTAGGTCAAATTGCCTGGCATCTTTGGGCAGATTTTATCTCCTCATTGTTTTAATTGGTAAAGTAACAACAGCAACCTGCTCATCTTTTCCTCTCTTTTTTCATTGCAACAAGGTGTTCATAGCAGCGGCCTTTGTCATTGGCGACTTAAGCAGCAACAGGGGTGATTATACTCAAGACCTTGGCGACTTGCGGTGTAGCCGGCAATTTTGCTCGCTGCAGAAGTCAGGCGTTTCGCGAAGTAGCAGCAGAGGGACAGCCGGAGGCGCGGCTCCAGGTCAAGGCCACGGCAGCGGAAGAGACGCCGGCTTGGCTAAACCGCAGCAACCATTTATTGCTCTAACCAACCATGATGCTCCCCCATTCACGTTCTCATTGATCCATCTGTGCCTTCAAAAGATATCCTGCGCCAGAACTACCCAACTGAGAGCTTCCATCCATCATGCTACCTCCAAATACTCAAGAGTTCCATGTTTAAACAGAAGAACATCAGTAGAAACATCCACGTATTTCACTTTTTTCTCCCAACCTTCACCATTAGAAGCTAGGCTTCGTATTTTGTCTTCAGAATACGCTGATGTAGCATTGGTAATTCTGACGGAGCTTTGTCCGTCTCCAAAGTTTGACTTTTCCTCAGTACCAACGAAAAGGCCTTTTGCCTTATAAAAACACTAACACACCCTTCCAACGATGCACCTACCATCAGCGACAATTAACGGCATGCAGAAGTTTAAGCCTAATTAATTCCAGCGATTTAAGTGGCTGCATGCGTGCCCTCGGCTGCGACTCGTTGCATGCTGCTTCGCGTACTGCCTGCGAGCGATTCTGAGTGCCTGCATGCAGCCGGCCGTAATTAAGGCAGCTAACTGATGCGAAAAAAGATACGCTTTAATTGTTGCGGGCTTTTTAAATCGGTGAAATCATTATTGACAAAGAGGGAGATGATTCGAGTGCACTCGTTTGACCACCATGCCGGCGTGCGACCCAGACGGGACGGGACGGCACAGTCATAATTTCAGTTTCCCTAGTTTTCCACGGCAAGCTGGCGCGCTAAGCCATTATGCATTGAATTCCGATGACCGTCGCACTACCTTCCCCCTATAAGTACTGTTTCCCGGCCTTCTCCAGTGCCACCGTGACCCAACTCGCCATATCCTTATAAGCCCCCACCGGCACGACGTTGCTCTCCACGTCCGCCATGCCCCCGCCCGTCCGCGGTAGGCGACGCCGGAGGCGGTCACCACCGGAACTAGTGTTCGGTTTTTCACCGGAAGGCAGATGGAGGGAGAAGGCATTCTATCTGTCTTTAGATGGCAATGCGCAGATCGAGGAGTTGTTGGATCGCGACCGCATGGCGGAGGAGCAGGAGTTGGTGGAGCGCGACTGCCTGGCGGAGGAGCAGCGTATCGCCGATTTGCGCCGCCAGGACATGGAGCAGCAGCGCACCGACGCTCTGAGTCGCGAGCAGAGCGCCCGCAACTGGGCCGACTACGTGGAGGCCGGCGCCCGGCAAATAGCCCTGGAGGCTGACGGGCACGCACGCGTTCGCGACGCCAATTTTTACTACCAGCTCGTCAAGTGGGTTTCCCGCTTGGAAGCTGAAGCTTCGATGGACCACGCCAGCATGGAAAGGGCCAACGCGCGCGAGCAACGCGCCCTATCGCACCTCTGGCAAGTCCGAGGCGAGGCGCAGGAGGCCGGTGCCGGCGTTTAGCGTGTACCGCTGGCACCGTCTAGTTAGCTAAGAGTAAGTTAGTACTTGTCTAGTGGGAGTAGATAGTTAACTTGGCTATGACGGTTGTCAACGTGGAAGTTCAGTACTCTATATGTGGATCAGACCTGTTACATTGCTCTGAATGTTGAACTTTCCATTTGAACGTATGGAATGGGCTGTTATTTTTTTAAATGGGTTGTATTTGTCCTCCATGGGTTTAGAGGCTGACTTGTTGGCCTAGCAAGTTGACGCGTACACAATCAGGAGATGATTGTTCGTGGAGAGGATGATAGCAGGGACCCGCCAAGGTCATGGCAGTACGCAAGCAAATGCCTCCTTATTTCAAGCCAATAAAAAAATGGCTCCTCCTAGTGGATTTCTGACATCTGGGTCCCATGCCATTGTCAACGTAGTCAATAAACGAGAGAATTACTGTGGCGGTGACACGAGGACCCGACAGCTCGACCATTTATTTTTGTTTTGGGTTAATTTGATAAATGCCTCCGAGAAATGCCACTGCAATTTCCAAACTTTGAAAAATGCCATTTCATGCCATTTCTAGTGGCATTTTTTGATGTTTGGAGTGGCGTTTTTCGAAGTTTGCAAAAATTACAGTGGCATTTTTCAAAGTTTGGAAATTGCAGTGGCATTTTTATGAATCGCCATAATTGGAGTGGCATTTATCTAATTTGTTTTTGAGACGGAAGCAGGGTGTCAACTGGGCTGTGCGGGACACTCTGGCCTGTCTAGACAACCTTTTCTTTTATGTTTATCACAGACCAACCCAGTAGTTTTTTTTTTAAAATGGCTAGCCCAGTTTTTTTTGTGATTTGTCAAGTAAGTCACTTTATCAGGCCTGTTGGGCTGCAAATCTTTCAAGACGAGGAGAGCTTCATTCGGCTGGCCTAGAAAATGGCCTATCAGTAATGAGAAATAGGTTGTACATTTTTAAAACACATCAAACCGACAATTAGTTTCAAATATCTTTTTTTCATTTCGAGATTTTAAATTGCATTGATTTTTATGCATGGACAATTTATTGGATTTTATATTGATATACATATATTTTTAAAATTAGTCTGAATGTGGCTCGAAATTTTGGGATTAAAAACAGTTCAGACCGCACCGACATATGCAAAATTTCGTATAATTTTTTAACCGTGGCCACAATATGGGCTGTAATGCTAACAAAAAGAATATGGGCTCCAAAAAAACCCGTAAGAAGTAGCAAATGGGCTGTAAACTATTTGAAATAATG
The DNA here is from genome assembly GCA_021605145.1 of Aegilops bicornis. Classification (NCBI taxonomy): domain Eukaryota; kingdom Viridiplantae; phylum Streptophyta; class Magnoliopsida; order Poales; family Poaceae; genus Aegilops; species Aegilops bicornis. The sequence continues at coordinate 33,608,235 of CM038670.1, forward strand.
GCAGATGGGCTGTATGCTGTTTTCCACAGATTTGAGGCTTTCCACAGATGTAATGTATACTGTTGGATGTCCATCCAACGGCCGTCGTGCTTCTTCAATCTCTGCTCTTCCTGCTCCAGCCGCTCAAACAAGCGCCGGCGGGACTGCCAGCTCCCTCCTCCATGGCCGGGTCAGCCGCTGCCAAGAGCCTCACCGCCCCACCGTACTCCCATCGCTGGCCTAGCCATCCCTCTACTCACCCACACATGTTGTTATTCTCCGGCGACGGCAGACGAACCAGTAAACCCTTGTACTCCTCCGTGTGGGAAACAACTGCCGACTATTCCCTGGCTCCCTGTGGTTCCCTTCCTAGGCCTCGCCCTCGTCCACCGCCCTGGTGCTCTCGGCGCGGCCTGGTCAACGTGGTCAATGAACGACATCCATAGGAAGTGGACTGTACGTGGAGAGGCTGACAGCTGGGTCCACGACCGCATGCAAGGAAATGCTTATTTTTTATTTTTTTGAGGAAATGCCATCATGGCTAGTTTTATTTCATCTCAAATAACGACAAATCATCCAAAATAAGGCTACAGATAAAAGAGGGAGGATTGCCCGTCCACACACCCGGAGGATCAACCCTAGCCCTTCTAGCCAGCTCATGAGCCACGCGATTCGGATCACGCGCACAATGCTCAAAACTAACATGGCCAAAATTATTACAAATCTCAAATCAATCATTAAGAATAGGGGCTGGTACTGAATTAACTGAAATGCCTCCTTATTACACGCAAAATAATGATTCCTCCACCTGATAGCTAGGACCCACAGGAAGGGCCTCTGTATTTCACGAAAAAACGTTTCCCCCGCTGACAGGTCAGACCCACCAGCTATATCTTCGCACGGAAGGAAGTGCCTCCTTATTACGCCCAACAAAATTAATACCACCCTGCTAGCTGGGACCCACCATATTGTTGGGCTGACTTGTGGGCCTACTAAGTTGACGGGGACGGAGGGCTTTGTCAACTTAGTCAATACTCCAGTGACCGTATGATGTCCATCCAACGGCCATAGTGCTTCTTCAACCTCTGGTCTTCTTGCTCCAGCCGCCCAAAGCAACGCCGGTCGTGCCGCCTGCTCCTGCCTCCCGTGGCCCGGCTCAGCGTCGTCCCCTTCCTAGGCCTCACCATCGTCCACCGCCGTGGTGCTCTCGGCGCGGCGTGGTCAATGTGGTCAAAGACCGACTTCCATCGAAGAGAAATCTTGTCACGTGGAGAGGCTGGCAATTTGGGTCCACGGCCCCGCAAGGAAGTGCCTCCTTATTACGCGGAAAATAATTATTCCTCCACACGACAGCGAGGGACCTTTGGGCCAGACCAACAGTATTTTCTTGAAAAAATCGTTTCTCCACGACTTTGGGACCCACGGACGGGCCACCGTATTCGCATAAAAAAATGTTCCCCGGCTGTCGGCTTGGACCCACGGAAGTGCCTCCTTATTACGCACAAAAAAATGAATACTCCCCGGCTAGCTGGGACCCACCTTGGTGGGAGGCTGTCTTAATGGGCCTACTAAGTTGACGGGGACGAAGGGCTTTCTCAACTTAGTCAATATGAATGATTCTAGCTCCATGACCGTACGATGTCCATCCAACGGCCGTAGTGCTTCTTCAACCTCTGGTCTTCTTGCTCCAGCCGCCCAAAGCAGCGCCGGTTGTGCCGCATGCTCCTGCCTCCCGTGGCCGGCTGTGCCGCCGCGGAGGCCTCACCGCTCCTTACTATTCCCACCGCTGGCCAGACCCTGCGGCGACGGCAGCCTCACACCGCAGCCGAACCAGTGAACCCTCGTACTCCTCTCCGCGCGGGCTTCCACTGCCGCGTCTTCCCCAGCTCCGCGTCATCCCCTTTCTAGGCCTCGTCGTCGTCCACCGCCGTGGTGCTCTCCGCGCGGCGTGGTCAACGTAGTGAAGTAACGACTTCCATCGGAAGAGTACTGTACGTGGAGAGGCTGATAGATGGGTCCACGGCCACAGCCCAATTTTTTTGTGATCTGCTAAGTAAGTCGCTTTGTCAGGCCTGTTGGGCTGCAAATCTTTCAAGACGAGTAGAGATTTCATTCGGCTGGACGAGAAAATGGCCCATCAGTAATGAGAAATGGGCTGTACATTTTTAAAACACATCGAACCGGCAATTAGTTTCAAATTTTTTTTTCATTTCAAGATTTTAAATTACATTAATTTTTACGCGTGGAGAATTTGTTGGATTTTATATTGATATACATTTATTTTTAAAATCAGTTTGAATGTGAGTCGAAATTTCGGGATTAAAAACAGTTCGGACACTTTTGAAATATGCAAAATTTCGTATAATTTTTTAACCGTGGCCACAATATGGGCTGTAATGCTAAAAAAAGAATATGGGCTTCAAAAAAATCGTAAGAATTAGCAAATGGGCTGTAAATTATTAGAAATAATGGCAGATGGTCTGTATGCTGTTTTCCACAGATTTTAGGCTTTCCTAAAAAACGGTTGACGCACAAGCAGTAATGGTTCGATGTCCATCCAACGGCCGTCGTGCTTCTTCAATCTCTGCTCTTCCTGCTCCAGCCGCTCAAACAAGCGCCGGCGGGACTGCCTGCTCCCTCCTCCCATGACGGCTGTCTTTGCCCTTGTGAGCCTCACCGCCCCATCGTACTCCCATGGCTGGCCTAGCCATCCCTCTACTCACCCACACTGCTGTTATTCTCCGGCGATGGCGGGCAGACGATAAACCCTCGTACAGTCGTACTCCCCTCCGTGTGGGAAACAAGCTGCCGAGTCTTCCACCTTCGTGTCGTCCCCTTCTTAGGCCTCGCCGTAAATCCCTTTGTCGTGGTGCTCTTGGCCTTGGCGTGGTCAATGTGGTCAACGACCGATTTCCATCGAGAAAATCTTTGTCGTGGAGAGGTGACAGCTAGGTCCACGGCGCAGCAAGGAAGTGCCTCCTTATTACGCGCAAAATAATTATTCCTCCACCTAACAGCGGGGACCCACTTTGGGCCGGGCCTCCGTATTTCATGAAAAAACGTTTCCCCTGACTGCTGGGACCCACCAGCTACACCTTCGCACGCAAGGAAGTGTGTCTGGGCAAAAAAAAAAACGATTCGCCACCCTGACTGCTGGGACCCACCAGCTACATCTTCGCACGCAAGGAAGTGCGTTCGGGAAAAAATAAAACGATTCGCCCCATTGCTGGGACCCTGGCTACATCTTTGCGAGCAAGGAAGTGCACGGCGGTCGGGACCCACCTGGTCGAGCGTGCGTGGCGTTGTCATTCTGGTCGCGAACGATATGCGTACATATATCTTGGTGGATGTAGAGCGGCGCGTAGCCGTGGTAAGTAGGCGCGCATGTAGCATGTACTGCGTCATTACAGCGCCAGGGTGCAAGAAAGAAAATCTGACGCCACGTATGTGTACATCTGGCGGGTCTCGAACGCCTACTCGCGCGATACGTCTGGCGAGGGCTCGTGTACATGGCTGGGTCGGAACGGAGAAACAGCGTCGTCGTCGTGTTCATGGGGAGGCAACGGAATGCGTCGTGTTCATGGGGTGGCAACGGAATGCGTCGTGTTCATCGGGAGGCAATGAAACGCGTGGGAGCCAACCGGCTGGGTCGGAAAGGAATACGTGGTCGTGTTCATCGGGAGGGCTTGGAGGGAACAGGCGATGGAAACGAGGCCTGACGTACCGCAGAACGAAGGAAACGGACCTCCTACATTCAGAACGGGGTCCTGTTGATCGGGAGGGGTGTGGCGTACCGCAAAACGGAGGAAACGGACCTCCTACGGTCGAAACGGGTGTCCTGTTGATCGGGAGGGGTGTGGCGTACCGCAAAACGGAGGATAAAAATCTCCTACGGTCGAAACGGGAGTCCTGTTGATCGGGAGGGGTGTGGCGTACCGCAAAACTGTCGAAACGGGGGTCCTGTTCATCGGGAGGGGTGTGGCGTACCGCTAAACGGGACTCCACGGGATACTGTTCATCTCCACCGTCGACCTCCTCTAGCCTCCACGGGCTACCGTCGACCTCCTCCGGCCTCCACGGGCTCCTGTTCATCCAGCCTCCACCGCGCGCTACTCCACCGGCTACTGTTCAACCACCCCTCCACGGGCACCCCTCCACCGTCTACTGTTCATCCAGCCCTCCACACCACGGGGTCCTGTTCATCCAGAGGCAACACCACCGCTCACTGTTCATCCACCCCCCCCACCCCCCGCAACGCTCACTGTTCATCCAATCGATCGGCTTCAGTTAGCAGCAGCAGTGAAGGAATCGCTCCATCAGGTTCAGTTAACAGCCATCGATCAATCGCTCGGGTTCAGTAACGCGTAACCTGCAGTGCAATCGCTGGGTTCGATTAGAAACCCAACGCGCCGCTTCGGGTTGATTAGAGCCAACGCCGCACACACGCAGCAGCGTCGTCACGAGAAAACACGCATCGCTCGGCCCCGACCTCCCACCGTAACCGGCAACTCACCAAAATTTTCCTCGCCCTCGCTTCTACCTTGGTTTTTTCTGTCATGGACGGCCCAAACAATGTCATGCAGCTGCGTCTCCGGCCCGCCCAGGACGAAAAGCCCATTTCCTGTCATGATATTTTGTCATAGAAGCAGGAGCCCACCATATCTATGATGATACCGGGTTTTGTCACAATTATCGTCATAGAAGTGTCATATGTATGACAATTTTTTTTTTCATTCGACCCAAAATGTCACGGATGTGTCTTTATTTTGTAGTGAAGTTATCCACAGACTCCCTGAAGGGGTTGTATAAAAGATTATGAAACTAATAGTGAGAAGAGCAAAAGGTTTCCTCAAATTCCTTTGCATATATTCAAATTCATCAATCAGCAACACTCGAATTAGTTTAATTTGAGAAAACAACAAGGCATGCATATTGCTTATGTAATCTATCATAAGAGGCAAACTATACCCGTCTTTTCCTTTTCTTTTTTGCGGAAAGGCAAACTATACATTCTGATTTGCATACAAAGTAAATTGGTTACGACACTACACCCTAGAGCCACCTAAAATATGCTTCAACTATAATTTGTTGCCACAAGTATTCCAATGTGATCACACCAGAAGGAACTTTAGGTTTAGTTTTGGTTAAGAAGAAAGAAGAACGATGAAAAAATAAGATAAAGAGGAGAAAGAAGAAGTGTATTTTCCCCCTATTTTTAGATTACTATGCTCTTTTTTCAACATTTGGGTTTAGTTTTCAGTTTTCTTTCACGTCTAAAGAAATCCCTAGTTTTGAAGGGTGCCAATTGCCATTGCCAACTAACCTACCAATGTGATCACACCAGAAGGAACTTTAGGTTTAGTTTTCAGTTTTCTTTCACGTCTAAAGAAATCCCTAGTTTTGAAGGATGCCAATTGCCATTGCCAACTAACCTACCAAATTAACTAAGTGTTGTTGATGTTGTTGAGCACAAGTGCATTGCTTTTTTATGAGTTTTCTTTCATGTCTAGAAACTTGTCTCTATGTTTATAGATATGCTTCTAGCTTGATACTAATTGGTCTCTTCTGCTGCTTATTAGAGATGGGGGGAGGCCCTCACCGAAGGCTCCGCTCTGCCACACCGGAGTACGAGTTAGATGCTTTCGAGTTCTTCAGTATCATACTTGGGTCTTCCTCCAAGAGCCAGGTATATAAAAGGAGATATCTCCCCTTCACCCATCTCATTATGATAACTCTGCTGTTTGCTACATCACTCCTTTGCCTGACACTTTTATGAACATGCTGGGTGAAGATCCGCCAAATAATGTGAAGCCGCGACAGGCCGGCAACGAGTTTCGCAGGCTATGGGACGTGCAGTTGGTGATCAAGGAGGGCCACATGTTCCTGTGTCGTGGCTGGGAGAAGTTCTACCGTGCCTACGACCTATGGCTGGGGTACTTCCTTCTCTTCAGGTACGACGACGAGGCCACCATGCTCATCGTGAAGGTGTTCAACGCGACTATGTGTCGCGTGCGCTACGCTGACGACGATGATGCCAGTACGTTCCGCCTCTTCTTATTCCTCTACATTTGGCTTTGTCTCGCATCGATTGTTAACGGTCATTAATTGAAGGAAATATGCCCTAGAGGCAATAATAAAGTTATTATTTATTTCCTTATTTCATGATAAATGTTTATTATTCATGCTAGAATTGTATTAACCAGAAACATAATACTTGTGTGAATACATAGACAAATAGAGTGTCACTAGTATGCCTCTACTTGACTAGCTCCTTGATCAAAGATGGTTATGTTTCCTAGCCATAGTTATGAGTTGTCATTTGATTAACGGGGTCACATCATTAGGAGAATGATGTGATTTACTTGACCCATTCCGTTAGCTTAGCACATGATCGTTTAGTATTCTGCTATTGCTTTCTTCATGACTTATACATGTTCGTATGACTATGAGATTATGCAACTCCCGTTTACCGGAGGAACACTTTGTGTGCTACCAAACGTCACAACGTGCTGGGTGATTATAAAGGTTCTCTACAGGTGTCTCCAAAGGTACTTGTTGGGTTGGCGTATTTCGAGATTAGGATTTGTCACTCCAATTGTCGGAGAGGTATCTCTGGACCCACTCGGTAATGCACATCCCTATAAGCCTTGCAAGCATTGCAACTAATGACTTAGTTGCGGAATGATGTATTACAGAACGAGTAAAGAGACTTGCCGGTAACGAGATTGAACTAGGTATTGAGATACGGACGATCGAATCTCGGGCAAGTAACATACCGATGACAAAGGGAACAACCTATGTTGTTATGCGGTTTGACCGATAAATATCTTAGTAGAATATGTGGGATCCAATATGAGCATCCAGGTTCCGCTATTGGTTATTGACCGGAGACGTGTCTCGGTCATGTCTACATAGTTCTCGAACCCGTAGGGTCCGCACGCTTAAAGTTCGATGACGGTTATATTATGATTTTATGTGTTTTGATGTACCCAAAGTAGTTCAGAGTCCCGGGTGAGATCGGGGACATGACGAGGAGTCTCGAAATGGTTGAGACGTAAATATCGATATATTGGACGACTATATTCGGACATCGGAAAGGTTTCGAGTGATTCGGGTATTTTTGAATCTGGGAGTTACGAGAATTCCGGGGTGTATGGGCCTTATTGGGCTTTAGGGGAAAGAGAGAGGAGAGGGTGGGCGCCCCCCCAAGGCCTAGTCTAAATTGGACTAGGGGGAGGGGCTGCGCCCCCTCCTTCCTTCTCTTCTCTCTCCCCTTTCCTTGACTCCTACTCCTACTACTTGGAAGGGGGGAATCCTACTCCCGGTGGGAGTAGGACTGCTCTAGGGCGCACCATAGAGGGCGGCCTCCCCTCCTCCACTCCTTTATATACGGGGAGGGGGCACCCCTTGGAGACACAACAATTGATCTCTTGATCTCTTAGCCGTGTGCGGTGCCCCCCTCCACCATAATCCACCTCGATCATATCACAGCGGTGCTTAGGCGAAGCCCTGTGTTGGTAGAACATCATTATCGTCACCACACCGTCGTGCTGACGGAACTCTCCCTCAAAGCTCGGCTGGATCGGAGTTTGAGGGAGGTCATCGAGCTGAACGTATGCTGAACTCGGAGGTGCCGTGCGTTCGGTACTTGATCGGTCGGATCGTGAAGACGTACGACTACATCAACCACGTTGTGCTAACGCTTCCGGTTTCGGTCTACGAGGGTACGTTGACAACACTCTCCCCTCTCGTTGCTATGCATCACCATGATCCTGTGTGTGCGTAGGAATTTTTTTGAAATTACTATGTTCCCCAACAATTAATTGTTGCATTTGGACATGCAATGGGAGCAGTAGCAGCGACACTGGCTATAGCCAAAGCAACAGCGATTCTGGCTGTAGCAAAAGCAATAGTGATTCTGGCTATAGCAAAAGCAGCAGCGATTCGGGCTGCAGCAAAGACAGCAAGGAGGATGATCCGGACTGGAGTGGGGAAGAAGAGGAGCAGAGTGGGCATCATGCTGAGGATGACCTAGCGATGGTGGTGGCTGACAAAGGGCAAGAGATGGTGGTGGCGCACCATGGGCAAGAGATGGTGGTGGCTGAGGATGACCTAGCGATGGTCGTGCCTGTCTTGCCTGAAGATGGCCTCGCGATGGTGGTGGTGCCTAACAATGACCTCGCGCCAGTGGTGGCGCCGGCGATCCCACAACTGGGCGACATCACCATGCCAATTGTGGTACAAGACTACATCCCACTGCCTCCACCGCCTCGCCGCTCTTGGCGCATCAAGGCCGAGGAAGGAGAAGGAGATGAACAATGAGAACTGAACTATGTCAGGTATGTCAGATCACCGAAATGATCTATATATAGTTACCTCTAATATGCTTAGTTACCTATGTTAGCTCTAATATTCTTAGTTTCATATGTTAGCTCTAATATGCTAAGTTATCTCTACTATGCTTAGTTACCTATGACCATTCTTCTTCTTCTTCTTCTTCTTCTTCTTCTTCTTCTTCTTCTTCTTCTTCTTCTTCTTCTTCTTCTTCTTCTTCTTCTTCTTCTTCTTCTTCTTCTTCTTCTTCTTCTTCTTCGTCTTCTTCTTCTTCTTCTTCTTCTTCTTCTTCTTCTTCTTCTTCTTCTTCTTCTTCTTCTTCTTCTTCTTCTTCTTCTTCTTCTTCTTCTTCTTCTTCTTCTTCTTCTTCTTCTTCTTCTTCTTCTTCTTCTTCTTCTTCTTCTTCTTCTTCTTCTTCTTCTTCTTCTTCTTCTTCTTCTTCTTCTTCTTCTTCTTCTTCTTCTTCTTCTTCTTCTTCTTCTTCTTCTTCTTCTTCTTCTTCTTCTTCTTCTTCTTCTTCTTCTTCTTCTTCTTCTTCTTCTTCTTCTTCTTCTTCTTCTTCTTCTTCTTCTTCTTCTTCTTCTTCTTCTTCTTCTTCTTCTTCTTCTTCTTCTTCTTCTTCTTCTTCTTCTTCTTCTTCTTCTTCTTCTTCTTCTTCTTCTTCTTCTTCTTCTTCTTCTTCTTCTTCTTCTTCTTCTTCTTCTTCTTCTTCTTCTTCTTCTTCTTCTTCTTCTTCTTCTTCTTCTTCTTCTTCTTCTTCTTCTTCTTCTTCTTCTTCTTCTTCTTCTTCTTCTTCTTCTTCTTCTTCTTCTTCTTCTTCTTCTTCTTCTTCTTCTTCTTCTTCTTCTTCTTCTTCTTCTTCTTCTTCTTCTTCTTCTTCTTCTTCTTCTTCTTCTTCTTCTTCTTCTTCTTCTTCTTCTTCTTCTTCTTCTTCTTCTTCTTCTTCTTCTTCTTCTTCTTCTTCTTCTTCTTCTTCTTCTTCTTCTTCTTCTTCTTCTTCTTCTTCTTCTTCTTCTTCTTCTTCTTCTTCTTCTTCTTCTTCTTCTTCTTCTTCTTCTTCTTCTTCTTCTTCTTCTTCTTCTTCTTCTTCTTCTTCTTCTTCTTCTTCTTCTTCTTCTTCTTCTTCTTCTTCTTCTTCTTCTTCTTCTTCTTCTTCTTCTTCTTCTTCTTCTTCTTCTTCTTCTTCTTCTTCTTCTTCTTCTTCTTCTTCTTCTTCTTCTTCTTCTTCTTCTCCAAAATGACATAAGTTAGCTATAAGTTAGCTCTAATATGCTTAGTTCACTCAAAGATGGCATAATTAGCTAGGTTGGCTCCATTTTACCTAAGTTGGCTCTAATATGCTAAGTTATCTCTAATATGCTTAGTTTCCTATAGGTTAACTCCAAAATTACTTATGTTTGCATAAAATGACCAAGTTTTCATAATAAGCTTAACTTGGGTTGTACAGGCTCTTTGCCGTCACCTAGCTGACGGCACACATGCCACGTGGCAGCTACCCGTGCTTCCTGGGACTAGCATGTTTGAGCACCTTGCCGTCTGCCAGCGGACGACAATGACCTTAGCCTCTTTGCCGTCCGCTGGCTGATGGCAAAGCACGCCGTTAACCACTAACGGCTCTCATCCCACCTCACTACCGTCCATGATCTTTGCCGTCTGCTGGCCACCAACGGCGGACGGCACAATCGTTTGCTCTCCGTTTCCAGGAAGCGGACGACAAAGAAGGCCTTTGCTGGCACGTGTTCGGACGGATAGTTTGCCGTCTGCTGGCGGACGGCAAAGAACTTTGCCGTCCGTGATCCATGCCATTGCTGTCCGCCATGGCGGACAGCAAAGAAGCTGATTCTAGTAGTGGAAGTGGTGCGGTTATGTGAGGAGGTAGCACAAGCCAAGGAAAACCTAGCAGCGGAGGACATCAGGATGGCCGCAGAGCGGGCGGCTTTGGATGCTCGAGCTCAGCAGATTCAATCAGAGGATTTCCAGCTTACGATGGATCTGAATGCATCAAATGAGGTCATGAGGAGAAGGCACCAGAAGGCTCAATCCCATCTGCCTCCGATTTATGATGCTAGAAACCTCTTCCGCACACTCGGTGCAGGCCCCAGTAACCCGCCGGAGGTAAACCGGGTTGCAATGCCCGGGGCTGGGACGCCGGTTCAACCACGGGTGTTGGAACCTCCTCGTATGAATACTGCTCCACCTCATTATGTACCAACACCACCGGGTCATTATTCTAACCCTTTGGAGAACATGATCGCTGCGTCGGCACGATTGGCGGCTCTCCCGGTGGAGGGCGACTCTCCGACGGCGATTGAAACCCGAAGGGTCAGAGAACTTCTTCAGATGGCTCTGGCGCTGCAGGAGGCATATTCTTATAGTCGAGACAAGATTAATTCGACCCTTCGCCCAAGCCGGAGCCCGAGTTATAGCAGGCATATAGATTCAACAGCCATTTCAAGCAACCCCCGACACCGTGACCAGCCGTGCGGGCATGACCCGACACGTGATGGAGCTCCTAACTTGGTTGACCAGGACAGGATACGCCAAGAGGCTGAGCGGGCGGCTCAGCGGGCGGCTTACCAGTCTTTTCCGGTTTATCCGACGACTTCTATTGAGGCAGGCGTGACCACGAGGACTGGAGGTGTCCCTTGCTTGGTGCCGGCTCTGTTTAACGAGCGGTTGCCCAAGGATTTCAAGGGGCCTCGAAAGGTGCTTAATTACACGGTCGATTTACAGCCCGGGGCATGGATTGAAAACTATGAGATGGCCATGGAACTACTAGAGGTCAGTGACGCTGCAATGGCCAAGTACTTCACCATGATGTTGGATGGGACGACCCGCACTTGGTTAAAGGGGCTGCCACCTAATTCCATTAGTTCACAGTTAAATGCCCGGTTTATTCAGAACTTAAAATACACATGCAAGCAGCCCAAGTCAATTGTGGATTTGACTAACTGCAAGTAAGAGGAGGGTGAGTCCACAACCCATTGGATGCACCGGGTCAAAGCCATAATACATTCATTTGATAAGATGGATACCGGCTCTGCGGTTTTAATATTGGAGAAAAATTGTCGTTTTACGCCTCTGAAACAGAAGCTGGGGCGGCTCAAGCGCGATTGTAATGGCATGGGCCAGCTAATGGCGGCTCTAGTCAAGTACGCCGACTCTGATAGTACCAAGGATCTCGAGTCTGACAATGAGAAGACAGGGAAGAGAAAGAAGAACGGCAATGCCAAGGGTCATGAGCATAACCCGACGAATCAAGGAGGCAATAATAAATGTAAGGCTAACGATAGCTCGGAGTTTGTGGCCAACACCAATGCGCAGTGAAACAATCAACAACGTAAGGGGAGACCACCTCCTCGGTCCGGCGGGTCAGGTCCCTTGCTCTTGAGTGATAACCCACAAGTATAGGGGATCGCAACAGTTTTCGAGGGTAGAGTATTCAACCCAAATTTATTGATTCGACACAAGGGGAGCCAAAGAATATTCTCAAGTATTAGCAGCTGAGTTCAACCACACCTGGAAACTTAGTATCTGCAGCAAAGTGTTTAGTAGCAAAGTAATATGATAGTGGCGGTAATGGTAACAAAAGTAAAGACAACAAAAGTAATGTTTTTGGTATTTTTGTAGTGATCGTAACAGTAGCAACGAGAAAGTAAATAAGTGTAAACCAGTATATGGAAAACTTCGTGAAGCCTTTGGATCGATGATGGATAATTATGCAGGATGTGGTTCGTCATGTATGATCATAACATAGGGTGACACAGAACTAGCTCCAATTCATCAGTGTAATGTAGGCATGTATTCCGAATATAGTCATACATGCTTATGGAAAAGAAATTGCATGGCATCTTTTGTCCTACCCTCCCGTGGCAGCGGGGTCCTATTGGAAACTAAGGGATATTAAGGCCTCCTTTTAATAGAGAGCCGGAACAAAGCAATAGCACATAGTGAATACATGAACTCCTCAAACTATGGTCATCACTTCGGGGTTGCCGGATCATAACACATAGTAGGTGACTATAGACTTGCAACATAGGATCAAGAACACACATATATTCATGAAAACATAATAGGTTCATATCTGAAATCATGGCACTCGGGCCCTAGTGACAAGCATTAAGCATATCAAAGTCATAACAACATCAATCTCAGAACATAGTGGATACCAGGGACCAAACCCTAACAAAACTAACTCACTTACATGATAAATCTCATCGAACCCATCACCGTCCAGCAAGCCTACGATGGAATTACTCACGCACGACGGTGAGTATCATGAAATTGGTGATGGAGGATGGTTGATGATGACGACGGCGACGAATCCCCCTCTCTGGAGCCCCGAACGGACTCCAGATCGGTCCTCCCGAGAGAGATTAGGGCTTGGCGGCGGCTCCGTATCATAAAACGCGATGAAACTTTCTCTCTGATTTTTTTCTCCTCAAAAGCCAATATATGGAGTTGGAGTTGGCGTCGGAGGGTCTCCAGGGGGCCCACGAGATAGGGGGCGCGCCCAGGAGGGGGGGGGGGCGCCCCCCACCCTCGTGGACAGGGTATGGGCCCTCTGGTCTTCATCTTTGGCGAGGATTTTTTATTATTTTTTATAAGACATCCCGTGGAGTTTCAGGTCATTCCAAGAACTTTTGTTTTCTGCACATAAAACAACATCATGGCAATTCTTTGAAAACATCATCGATCGAGGTTAGTTCCATTCAAATCATACAAGTTAGAGTCCATAACAAGGGCAAAAGTGTTTAGAAAAGTAGATACGACGGAGACGTATCAACTCCCCAAGCTTAAACCCTTGCTTGTCCTCAAGCAATTCAGTTGACAAACTGAAAGAGAAAAAGAAAAACTTTTACAAACTCTGTTTGCTCTTGTTGTTGTACTTATGTCAAGCCAGCATTCAGGTTTTCAGCAAAGATCATAACTAACCACATTTGCAATAACTCTCAGGTCTCATGTTTACTCATATCAATAACATAATCAGCTAGCAAGCCATAATAATAAATCTCGGATAACAACACTTTCTCGAAACAATCGTAATATGATATAACTAGATGGTATCTCGCTAGCCCTTTCTGAGACCGCAAAACATAAATGTAGAGCACCTTTAAAGATCAAGGACTGACTAGACATTGTAATTCATGGTAAAAGAGATCCAATCATAGTCATACCCGATATAAATTAACAATAATGAATGCATATGACAGCCGTCGTGGAATTGTCATGGCAGATGTCGTCTTGCAAGGACTTAATCGTGGAGCCATCGCAACTAGGAAGCTTAAAGGGGTTAATCGGGACAAAGGACACGAGAGGGTTTATACTAGTTTGGCTCCTTACGGTGAAGGTAAGCCTACGTCTAGTTGGGTTGGTATTACTTGAGGTTTCGATGACAAGGGAGTGAGATATGCTATGCCCGGTTCTCGAAGTGTTGTTTCTTTCCCTAAGCCGCCGGCGGGTCGTCCCCTTATATACACGGGTTGACGCCCTGCGGCTTACAGAGTCCCAACCGGCTCATAAACAGTCTCCGGCTCGGTGACTAGTCAAGTCTACCTTATGATACAAGTCATGCCATTATGGCGGTTTACTACGACGGGCCTTAAGTCGCTTCTGGGCCTTAGGCCCCTTGTTGAGATGCCATCTTCATGCTTGGACTTGGGCTTACATGCGGTAACTCTTTACGTAACCCGGCCCCTCCTGGGCGGCTTACACAAATAGTTATATCCCCAACATTAGGCCCCAGATTGATTTGAACCTGCTCATGTCAATTTTAAAATAACTTAAAACATAAATCTTCAGTCTTCAGACTGCGCAAAAAGACTTTCTTTAACCCGGCGTGACGTCACTTTTTGGAACCGTGTTAACCCGTCATGACATCATCTTTCCTTTTATCTCGCTGAATCGGCCCAACGGATCTTCGTCGTTATTGCCCGTTCCGAGAATTGAGGCATCGGGGCCGCTGGATAGTAATTCTTATCTCCTCGTTTCCCATGCCGTCTCAGTTATTCTCTCCTTATAAATAGGCGCGACCTGGGTTTTCATTTCCCCCCTTTCCAGTCGTCTTCCTCCGCTCGCTCTCTCCCTGTCGCTCAAGCTCCGCCGCCGCCGCAGTGCACCTCATCTTCGTCAACCTTGGCCGCTGCATCAACTTGAATCCGACCAGAGAACAGCAGCGCCCCTCCGCAACAGATCCAACACTGTAAGTTTTCTCTTTCTGCATCTTATATCTATGCTAGGGTTGACAGTTCTTCTGTACAGTTTGTAGTTCATCCCCTATTCTTCGTATTTCCTCTGACGTGGCTTCTTGTGATCCCATATTAGCATAAATCTCGTGCGGTACCTAGTCCGCATCCATTTTATATACTAGCAGATCTTCTTTTCTTGCAAGGAATCCTCATTAGGAGGCATGAACTCCTCTGCTCTGTTTTAGGTCTAGGAAAAATTTCTTTCAGAACAATAATTTGATCCAAAATAATAGCTGTCATCTGTGAAACTTGATTCTATCACCCGGAAAGCTTCTTCTGGTAAATGCCCTTAAACACAACTGTCCAGGTGTCCGGTTTAAACAAGTGATACTGAGCTGTAATCCTTGCCGTCTTCTCATGACTTTAAATTTTTTGAATCGCTCTTGATATTTGTAGCGGCTTAAATATTGTTGCACAATCACCCTTATATCATTAGGCCCCTTTAAGCCGCTACCACTCAGCAATTTGAATATTTTCTTCCGGGTTAAAATTTAAGCCGGAACTTCTTATTTTGCAATAGGCCAATCTGTTGTCATGGAACCTAAGGCGGCAAAAGCTCCTGTAACCTGCAACTGGGTCCCATCCATTGTCACCAAAAGCAAGCTGGCTGAGTTTGTGAAATCTGGTCATTTGCCAAAAAAGGAGGTCATGTCTTATCGTGTTCCTGACCCATCCGAAGAAAAACCTCAACCTAAAGACGGGGAAGTGATAGTTTTCACGGATCACATGAACCGGGGATTTGCCCCTCCCGGCTCAAAATTTTTCAGAGAAGTTCTGAATTTCTTTGACCTTAGACCTCAAGACATCGGGCCCAATTCCGTGTCAAACCTCTGCAATTTTCAAGTTTTCTGCGAAGTGTACATGGGAGAAGAACCGAGTCTGCTCTTGTTTAGAGAACTTTTTTATTTGAACCGGCAAAACGAACGTGCCAACAGGCCTAGTCTTGAGCTTGGCGGCATCTCCATCCAGCGGCGAAGAGATTGTCTTTTCCCTTATGTTGAGCTGCCAAGTCACCCGAAAGATTGGAACCAGACGTGGTTCTACTGCCAAGATACATCACCGGCTGATGAGAAGCCTTTGCTCGACTTTTCGCGCCCTGCGTCTCGAATCCAATCATCCACTGGCAGATAAGTTATCCAGTGTTGAACGCTTGCCTCTAAACCCCACCATAAAGAAGATCAAAGCTCTTCTAGGGAACGGTTTAAATGGCATCAATCTGGTTCGAGTCTGGGTCACCTGGCGGATACTACCATTAAGCCGCCGCTCCGGCTTAATGTGTACTTATACAGGCGAAAAGGATGAATCGATGTGTCATAGCTCTGATGATTTATCAGACGATGCAGTAGATGCTACAGTCCAATCTCTGTTGAAGGAAGGCATCAGAACAAGAATGCCTTCGGCTTACTTCCCTTCTGTAAGAAGAACCCGGCTCATGCGGTAAGTTACTAGTCTTCATAAATACTCTTCCATATGTTACCTTGTTATACTTATGATTCTTTATCTTTTTTCACAGGCCGGTGATGACTTCTGGAAGGTTAAGTATGACCATGAGGCTGCTAAACAGGCCAAGGCGGCCAAGAAGACTGAAAGAAAAGCTGCCAGGACGGGCACCTCTAAGAAGAAGAAACCCAGCACCTCTGATATGTTTAAATTGGATGACTCTTCTTCGGATGAGGAAGAGGTAATGTTTTTTAATTTTCCTTAACTCCCTTGCCATTACCTTACTGATATTTGACCCTTTCAGGAGGATACTGGAAACAGTCAAGCAGCTGGCGAAGAGGTAACTATAATTTCCTCCGACTCAGAGCCTTTGCCAACACAAAAAATCCGAAGGGTGACCCGGAAAGTAAGGTTTTCACACCCTCTAGCTTACCAATATCCTCAATTTCTTTTGAAGCAACAACAACTTGAGAACCGGAGGCAAACTCGGGCCACTCAAGACGCAGAACTCTCCTCCGGCTTACCCGATATAGCCAGGAAGCATCGAACTGAGGTCATCTCTGCTTTGCGTTCTGTTTATCCTTTGGCGGTTTATTTCATCGACCCCTCAATTCATCTGACTCCAATTATCAGGATACCTCTCCGTCTTCCGGCGAGTCGATGCAATCAAACATGCCAGCTTTTAAAACAGCTCCCAGGTAATGCCACCTTTCTTACTTTAAGTTTTTTCCATACTTATTCGTTGGTACTCATCCTTCCACTTTGTTGACAAACCGCAAGCGAAGCCTAGCAAGAGGGCCAGAAAGAATAATTTGTCCCAAGACCTGGTGGTCACTGAACCGGCAATTGACTCATCCGTTCCTGAGAGCTCCATTCATCAGCCACCGCTTGAACCGGCTTTTGATATTCCGGTGTCAGCCTCTGACCCGCCTGCAGAAGACGTTGTCCATGATTCTGATAAGCCGGAGACTCCTAGCCCGGTCAAGACGACTGAACCAGAAGTTGAATTTCTGAAAAGCCAATACGCTGACCCGTGCCGGCCTACTGTCCTTGCTCGATGCACTGCCAAGGAGGAGTTTGCCCAACGTCGGAAAAACAAACAGGACATCACCGATTATACTCACCTAAGCATTGGTGATATAGTCTCTGGTTATCTGAATCAAGTGCACAATAGCCGTGACCTGGAAAATGATATGGTGAACAACATAAATCTGAGGTATAACTTTAACTTTTTCCTGAACCTTACTTACTGTATCAGCCCCCAAGTCTATTGCTTATGAATGAATATGCTGTAGACTTAGAAATCTACTTATCGTTACTTTGTCCGCTTAAATTGAATATATTTAACCCGGTGATAGCATGAAACTTTGAATTTTGGGTTACACATTAGCCCCCAAGTGTCAAGTGCCTTTTACTTGTAAAGTGCTTGAGACTTAATATACATGACCCGTAAAAATAGGTTAAAAATTCTTTAAGCATACATTAGCCCCCAAGTGCCAAGTATCTTTACTTGTAAAGTGTTTGGGACTTGAATGTAATCTTACCGTGATTCTTACCATAACCTGATGTCGATGTAGGCCACCATAAGTCAATTTGAGGCGGAGATTGCTGATCTGAAGAGTCGGTTGAAAACCCGGGAGCTTGAAGCTCGTAAAGCCAACTCAAGTTTGAATTCAGTGTCTCCGAACAAGAGAAACTGAAGAAAAAGTTTGCATCAGAGAAGAAAACTTGGGTTGAAGAGAGGGCTTCACTGGTGACTCGAGCTGAAATAGCAGAGGCATCTCTTGCCGAGGCAAACACCAAGCTGTCCGGCTTAAAACGCCAGATATCTCAAATGGTCTCCGCAATCTTCGGTGAGTTACCATGTATAACTCTGAATATCACAATGATTCCTTTGATGCCTATTTTAGTCGTTAACTCCGGCTCACCTTATATGTATAAACACAGGCCCCAGGAGCACGAACCTCAAGCAGAATATGCTGGTCAAGCTTAAGGCGGTGTACACTGGTGGAACAACTATACACGGGTCTAGCGATGCTTTAGCCGTTGTGGCTTTATCAAATGATGCTCCTTATCTCCTGCAAGATGTACTCAAGCGACTTGCCGTGTTACCTGAACGGATTCAGGAGTTAAGGCGAGCATCTGGTAAAGCCGGAGCCATAGCCGCCTTAAGCCGGGCCAAAGCATTGGCTCCAGAGCTAGACTTAAGCGACGTTGCTCTTGGATACCCCAGCTTAAAGGAGGACGGCTCTGCATTCAGTCAATCAGACTTCACCACCTGTGTGAGAGGCGTACGTCCTGTGGCCACCACATCGGCAACGATATTGATCTTACAAAATACCAGCCGGGTTATGACAACGAGAACTGGAGGATTCCAACTCCGCATTATGATGATGTCAGCCTGATCCCTCCAACTCGTAAGCATACCTTTGCTCCTGAAGTTGACCCGACCAGTTTAATAGATGATGAAGCTGAATTTGAAGCCTTAAGCGGCATTGACTGGACCTCGTCAACCTTCCAGGACAAAACAATCGAAGGAGAGGCGGAGAAGGATAACCCGGAGTCATCAAGCCGGCCGAAGGAATGAGCCGCCAGATGTGTTATAATTTTTGCAAAACAATGCTTCACTTACTTTAGACTCAGGGAGTCTTGTAATAGGATAGAGAAAACTCCTTAACTCTGTCATGCCTTCGCGCATGTTTTGCGGTGCTTAACAATGTCTTAATCCGCCAGCTTCCTTGAATCATCCAAAAGTTTTCTGCTTTACTCTGTATAAAACAAAAACTTCCTTTGGCAACTCATCACATCCGGGGTCATGTAAGATAACATTAATCCGGAGTAGAAACCAAAACATCATAAGTATCAGCCGGTTTAAGGCATACCTTATCGGCTTACTTGATCCCAGAAAAGCAGACAGTCATACTTAACGTCTGAAAATCGGCACATATAATGCTTACCTGGTCCTTAGTGTTATTTACTCTTATAGAATAAAGTTAACCTGATTTTCAAAGGCCTCTGATTCGAATACGATCAGTAGAACCGTTCAAGAGGGGTTAAGCTAAGATTCGGATACGATCATATAGCCCCCAATGGCTTTGGCGATGCCGATCAAATGGGTATCGACAGCTATGTTCTCTTTGGTTCGAATACGACCTATGTTTGAACAGGAAGCCCCCAAGTGACCATGAGAGTTGTTTTATGACGTGGATCCGAATACGATCCACATCAGACCCAAAGAGGTTAAGCTATGATTCAAATATGATCAAGAAGCCCCCAAGTGGGTTCGGTAGTGTGCCAATCAATTGGGTGTCGACAGCTATGTTCTCTTTGGTTCGAATACGGCTTATGTTTGAACAGGAAGCCCCCAAATGACCATGGCTTGATTCAGATATGATCATAAGCCAGACCAAAGGGAAAACCGGATTCAGATATGATCTGCTCCCTGTTAGTCGTTTCCATCACCTGGTAAAGAAGGCACATAAACCTTGTAGGATGGAAATGAAAGAGGTCCTGCTTTATTGCTTTATATAATATATACATTGCTAAAAAAGAAAAGATAAATATACTCTAAAAGCTAGCGGCTTAAGTATAGTAGGGCCGGCGATGCGCTATGTTCCACGGCCGCCGGGTCTCCTCCTCCGACTTACATGAGTCTTTGTGCTCTCGAACATCGATAAGGTAATATGACCCGTTGTTGAGATTCTTGCTGACCACGAAGGGCCATTCCCAAGGAGGGGACAGCTTATGCATATCAGTTTGATCTTGGATGAGCCAGAGCACTAAATCGCCTTCCTGGAAAGTTCTACTTCTAACCCGGCGGCTGTGATAACGGCGCAGGTCTTGCTGATAAATCGCCGAGCGGGCTATGGCCAAGTCTCGCTCTTCATCCAACAAGTCAAGTGCATCCTGTCGAGCTTTTTCGTTATCAGCCTCAACGTAAGCCGCCACCCGGGGTGAATCATGCCGGATGTCACTTGGCAGAACCGCCTCTGCTCCATACACAATTAAGAAAGGTGTATAACCAGTAGACCTATTAGGCGTTGTGTTGATGCTCCATAGCACAGAAGGTAATTCCTCCACCCAACAACCCGGAGTTCGCTGTAAAGGAACTAAGAGTTGGGGTTTGATACCTTTCAAGATCTCTTGATTAGCTCTTTCTGCCTGACCATTAGACTGGGGGTGAGCAACAGCCGAAACATCAAGTCGGATGTGCTCTTGTTGACAGAACTCTTCCATGGCACCCTTAGATAGATTAGTGCCATTATCAGTTATAATACTGTGTGGAAAACCAAAACGAAAGATCACCTTTTTGATGAACTGAACCGCCGTGGCTGCATCACACTTATTGACCGGCTCTGCTTCAACCCATTTGGTGAATTTATCCACCGCCACCAACAGGTGTGTCTTCTTATCTTTAGACCTTTTGAAATGTCCAACCATATCAAGCCCCCAGACCGCAAACGGCCAAGTAATTGGAATCATCCTCAATTCTTGAGCCGGCACATGAGCTCGTCTTGAGAATTTTTGACATCCGTCACATTCTTGACCAGATCCTCCGTGATCGGCATAAGCCGACAGCCAATAAAAACCATGACGAAATGCCTTGGCTACCAGAGACTTTGAACCGGCATGATGACCGCAATCACCTTCATGAATCTCACGAAGTATCTCCTGACCCTCCCTAGGTGATACACAACGCTGAAACGCCTCAAAGGACGCTGCAGTGATGCAACTCGCCATGAACAATCGTCATGGATTTGGACCGCCCGACGATTTGTCTTGCCAAAGTCTCGTCCTCAGGCAATTCTCCCCGGGTCATATAGGCCAAGTATGGGACCGTCCAGTCCGGGATGGCATGGAGAGCCGCCACCAGCTGCGCCTCCGGGTCTAGCACTGAAGTTCTTCCTCTGTAGGCACTCTGACAGAAGGGTTATGCAAAATGTCAAGAAAAGTATTAGGCGGCACCGGCTTACGCTGAGACCCCAGCCGGCTTAAACCGTCAGCCGCCTCATTCTTCCTTCGATCAATGTGCTCTACTTGATAACCTTTGAAGTGCCCAGCCACCGCATCAACCTCACGATGATAAGCCGCCATGAGGGGATCCTTAGAATCCCATGTGTCTGACACTTGTTGAGCGACGAGATCTGAATCGCCCAAGCATCTTACCCGGCTCAAATTCATCTCTTTGGCCATCCGGAGGCCATGGAGTAAAGCCTCATATTCAGCTACATTGTTAGTACAGGGAAATATAAGCCGGAGCACATAACAAAATTTGTCACCTCGGGGGGAAGTTAAAACAACCCCAGCCCCCGAGCCCTCCAACTGCGTGGATCCATCGAAGTGAATAGTCCAATACGTGTTATCCGGCTTCTCCTTCCGGTGCTCGCAACTCCGTCCAATCATTGATAAAGTCCACTAGGGCTTGAGACTTGATAGTTGTGCGCGGCATATACTTCAAACCGTGAGGCCCAAGCTCAATGGCCCACTTGGCAACTCGTCATGTGGCTTCCCTATTCTGGATGATGTCTCCCAAGGGGGTTGAACTTACCACAGTTATAGGATGACCCAGGAAGTATTGTTTTAGCTTCCGGCTCGCCGTGAACACCCCATAAACCAGTTTCTGCCAATGCGGATACCTTTGCTTGGACTCTATGAGCACCTCAGTGATATAATAAACCGGCCGCTGACCGGATGCTCCTTGTCTGTCTCCTTACGCCCCACCACAATGGCCACACTAACAGCACGTGAGTTAGCAACAACATACAATAGTAATGGCTCTTTATCAATCGGAGCTGCGAGAACCGGCGGCTCAGCCAATTGTTTCTTTAAATCCGCAAAAGCAGCATCAGCAGCCTCACTCCAAGGTGTCTGCTTTCTTCATCATCTGATACAATGGTAAAGCCTTCTCCCCTAGCCGGCTTATGAATCGGCTTAAAGCAGCAACGTGACCCGCCAGTCGCTGAACATCATTGATGCACGCCGGCTTAGCCACAGATGTAATCGCCTTGATCTTCTCCGGGTTAGCTTTAATGCCCCTGTTTGAAACCAGGAATCCCAAAAGTTTACCTGCAGGTACAACAAATACGCACTTGTCCGGGTTAAGCATCATATTATAGACCCGGAGATTATCAAAGGTTTCCTTTAAATCAGAGATCAAGGTTTCCTTCTCTCTGGACTTCACCACAATGTCATCCACATAAGCATGAACATTGTGCCCAATCTGATTGTGGAGACAGTTCTGCACACACCGCTGATAAGTCGCCTGGGCACTCTTGAGCCCAAACGGCATAGACACATAGCAGAAGGCTCCAAATGGAGTGATGAAAGCCGTCTTCTCCTGGTCTTTAACTTCCATTTTGATCTGATGATAACCATAGTAAGCATCCAAAAAGCTGAAACGCTCGCAACCCGCCGTAGCATCACTGATTTGATCAATACGGGGTAAAGCAAAGGGATCAGCCAGACAAGCCTTATTTAAGTCCGTGTAATCCACACACACTCGCCAGGTGCCATTCTTCTTGAGCACAAGCACCGGGATAGCCAACCACTCCGGGTGAAAAACTTGCACGATGAACCCTGCCGCTAAGAGCCGAGCGACCTCTTCCGCTATAGCCTTTCGCCTTTCCTCATTGAATCGCCGGAGAAACTGCCTGACCGGATTATACTTTGGATCAATATTAAGAGTGTGCTCAGTGAGTTCTCTCGGGACACCCGGCATGTCAGAAGGTTTCCATGCAAAGAAGTCCCGATTCTCACGGATGAACTCGATGAGCGCGCTTTCCTATTTGGGATCCAAATTGGTACTGATGCTAAACTGCTTGGAAGCGTCACCTGGAGTGAAGTCAACCAGTTTTGTCTCGGCGGCCGACTTAAATTTCAAAGCCGAGTCTTGCTCTGTGGTTGGCTTCTTCAAAGAGGTCATATCTGCCGGGTCAACATTAGTTTGATAAAACTTCAGCTCCTCTTCAAAGACAAACGGATACAACATAAGCCGCATCTCCTTCCTCGCACTCCAAGGCCACCTTCGACTCCCATGCATGGTGATGGTGCCCTTGTAACCCGGCATCTTGAGCTGCAGATAAACATAACACGGCCGTGCCATAAACTTGGCATAAGCCGGCCGTCCAAACAGAGCATGATATGGGCTTCGATTTTGACTACCTCAAGCGTCAGCTTCTCAGCCCTGGAATCGTATTCGTCTCCAAAAGCCACTTCCAGCTCGATCTTTCCAACATGATACGCCGACTTACCGGGTACCACCCCATGGAAAACAGTGTTGGACGTCCTCAAGTCCTTACAGTCAGACCCTTTCGGCGAAAGGTCTCATAATAGAGAATATTGATGCTGCTCCCGCCGTCCATCAGCATCTTAGTGAATTTATATCCACCAACCTAAGGGGCTACCACCAAGGCTAACTGACCCGGGTTATCAACCCGGGGGGGGGGGGGTGATCTTCTCTACTACAAATAATAGGCTGTTCTGACCACCTCAGATAACAGGGAACCGCCGGTTCAACCGAATTCAAAGCCCTTTTATGAACCTTCTGATCACGTTTACACAAGTTAGTGGTAAACACATGGTATTGCCCACCGTTTAACTGTTTTGGATGGCTCTGATAACTTTGCTGCTTCTTTGGTGTCCCCTCGACCGGACTTTGCCGATTATAGCCACCTTGACCACCTTGAAAACTGGAACTTGAGCCCCCACCCGGGCCATGGAAATCACCTGCTCCTGAACCGCCGCCTGACCCGTGATTGCCATCAAACATGTTTGAATTCTTGAAAGCTTTCATGATCGCGCAGTCCTTCCATAAATGGGTGGCGGGATTTTCGCGAGTACCGTGTCTTGGACAAGGCTCATTCAGAAGCTGCTCAAAAGATGGACCTGAGCCACCAGATCGAGGAGGTCCTCTCCCCTTACGCTTCTTGTTATTACCTTGAGCATTAGCATTGGCTACAAACGCCGGGTTACTGTCCGGCTTACGCTTGTTACCACCTTGGTTTGCCGGCTGTTGCTGCTGACCCTTTCCATTTCCGTTCTTCTTTCCCTTCCCTGTCTTTTCCTCCTCAGACACGGGATCTTCAGTAGTATCAGAATCGGCATATTTAACCAAAGCCGTCATAAGCGTATCCATGTCATTGCAATCACACTTAAGGCGCCCCAGCTTCTGCTTCAGCGGCACAAAACGACAATTCTAATGGAGCATAAGTACCACAAAGACGGCATGAATGTATTATTTCTTTGACCCGGCGCACCCAATGAGTTGTGGACTCACCCTCCTCCTGCTTACAATTGGTCAAGTCCACAATGGACATAGATTGCTTGCAAGTATCCTTAAAGTTCTGGATGAACCGGGTCTTTAACTCGGGCCATGAATCGATGGAATTGGGAGGCAAGCTTTTCAACCAAGTTCGGACGTTCCATCTAACATCATGGTGAAATACTTAGCCATTGCCGCGTCTCTGACTTCCAATAATTCCATGGCCATCTCATAACTTTCAATCCACGCCCCCGGCTGTAAGTCAGCCGTGTAATTCGGCACCTTTCGAGGACCCTTGAAATCCTTGGGCAGACGCACACCTCGCAGAGCCGGTACCAGACAAGGGACACCACCGGTTCTAGTGGCCACCCTGCCTAACAAGTCATTGGATACTCTGGGAAACCATCATAAGCCATCTGCTGAGCCGCTAATTGAGCCGCCCGTTCATCCTCCTGACGCAATCGATCCTGCACCGGGTTATAGCCGCCGGGCTGGTTGCGATGCTGGGCATTACTTGATAAAGCCTCTGACTCCATGTGTCTGCTGTAACTCGGACTCCATTTTGGACGAGGTGCTGCCCAAGGCTGAGGAGTGGAATGAATCCTGTCCCTGCTGTAAGAATAGGCTTCTTGCTGTGCCAAGGCCGTCTGAAGAAGCTCCCTAACCCTCCGGGTTTCCACCGCCGTCGGGTTGTCACCATCCTTTGGAAGAGCCGCCAGACGCGCGCCGATCTTGCTATCGAGTTCTCCATGGGATTGGAAAAGTGGCCGGAGGTGTTGGTATGTATCGGGCGGGGCCATGCCCCGTGAAGAGGTGCCGTCTCGAGGCTGAACCGGCCCTCCTGCTCCGGGTGTCATAAATTGATTGGCTTCGGGCGGATTGCTAGGACCATCTCCAGGTGTCGTGAAAAGATTCCGAGGATCGTAAACCGGAGGCAGACGGGACTGGGTTTTCTGATGCCTCCTTCTCATCACCTCATTGGATGCATTCAGATTCATGTTAAGCTGGAAAGCCTCTGACTAGAGTCGCTGCGCCTGTGCATCCAAAGCCGCCCGCTCCGCAGCTAGCCTGATGTCCTCAGCCGCCAAGGCCTCCTTGGCCTGGGCTATCTCCTCACGCACCTTTGCCACCTCCGCGTTATGCTCATCTGGATTTGCAGGAATAACCGTGGAGGTTAACAAAGCCGTCAACTTGTCCATAAGATCTATCAGCACCTGAGCCGGCGGGCGCGCGGGGCCTCCTGCCCCGGCCGCTCCTAACCCGGACGTTATTGCTGTCGCAGCCGTCGAGTTTTGGCCGGGTTGAGTACCAGCCATGAAGACTCCTGCCCAGCTTGGCGGCTCATAGCAATCTGGAACGCTAGAGTCGTCAGAACAGCCCTCGAGCATGCCTTCTTGGACCTGATACATGGAATCTGTTGAGCCGGAGGACGAATCGTCATCTGATGGGACGGCCATCTCTTCCCCATCTTTAGATCCTTCGGAAAGTGCCTCTCCATGAACACAGCCCAAAAAGGCACGCTTCATCACAGGTTGCATCCGAAGGGTCTCGCGACGCCGAGCCGTCTCAATGAGGTCGGTACAGCTGTCCGGCTCTGGGCCCGGCTCACCAATCCGCCGATGAAGACGTGAATTCCGCCAAAGGGGACCCGGTACCCGTACTCAATTGAGTCGGCCTCGGGCCCCAAATTCGTTGTCGATGTAGATCTTGCCGTGACGACTCTTGGTCATCCGGCCCACTGCGTATCCCTTGAGCCCTTCGAAGCTGCCCTTAAAGAACTCAAATCCACCGTGCGGAGGCCCCATGGTGAGCGCCAACTGTCGTGGAATTGTCACGGCAGATGTCCTCTTGCAAGGACTTAATCGTGGAGCCATCGCAACTAGGAAGCTTAAAGGGGTTAATCGGGACAAAGGACACGAGAGGGTTTATACTAGTTCGGCTCCTTACGGTGAAGGTAAGCCTACGTCTAGTTGGGTTGGTATTGCTTGAGGTTTCGATGACCAGGGAGCGAGATACGCTATGCCCGGTTCTCGAAGTGTTGTTTCTTGCCCTAAGCCGCCGGCGGGTCGTCCCCTTATATACACGGGTTGACGCCCTGCGGCTTACAGAGTCCCGGCCGGCTCATAAACAGTCTCCGGCTCGGTGACTAGTCAAGTCTACCTTATGATACAAGTCATGCCATTATGGTGGTTTACTACGACAGGCCTTAAGTCGCCTGTGGGCCTTAGGCCCCTTGTTGAGACGCCATCTTCATGCTTGGACTTGGTCTTCTGTCTGGTAACTCTTTACGTAACCCGGCCCCTCCTGGGCGGCTTACACAAATAGTTATATCCCCAACAACAGCTGTGCTCTCCAGCTAGTGCTTTTTAATAAGAGGGTGATGACTCAACATAAAAGTAAATAGATAGGCCCTTCGCAGAGGGAAGCAGGGATTTGTAGAGGTGCCAGAGCTCGATTTTGAAATAGAGATAATTATATTTTGAGCGGCATACTTTCATTGTCAACATAACAACTAAGAGATGACTATATCTTCCATGCTAAACAAATTATAGGCGGTTCCCAAGCAGAATGGTAAAGTTTATACTCCCCCTCCTCCACAAGCATCAATCCATGGCTCGCTTGAAACAACGCAGTGCCTCCAACATTCAACGGGTCCTGTGGGGAGTTCTGTTTGCAATTATTTTGATTTAGTTTGCATAAAGCATGGGACTGGGCATCCCGGTGACCAGCCATTTTCTCGTGAGTGAGGAGCGGAGTCCACTCCTCTTAAGAATAACCTGCCTAACACGGAAGATAAGGGCAGCACTAGTTGATACATGAGCTATTCAAGCCTGCAAAACAGAATGATTATTTGAAGGTCAGAGTTTGGCACACACAAATTTACTTGGAACGGCAGGTAGATACCGCATATAGAAAGGTATAGTGGACTCATATGGAATAACTTTGGGTTTAAGGGATTGGATGCACAAGCAGTATTCCCGCTTAGTACAAGTGAAGGCTAGCAAAAGACTGGGAAGCGACCAACTAGAGAGCGACAACAGTCATGAACATGCATCAAAATTAATAAACATTGAATACAAGCATGATTAGGATATAATCTACCATGAACACAAATATCGTGAAGGCTATGTTGATTTGTTTCAACTACATGCGTGAACATGTGCCAAGTCAAGTCACTTAAATCATTCAAAGGAGGATAACACCCTATCATACCACATCATAACCATCTCAATAGCATGTTGGCACGCAAGGTAAACCATTATAACTCATAGCTAATCAAGCATGACACAAGCAACTATGATCTCTAATTGTCATTGCAAACATGTTTATTCATAATCAGCTGAATCAAGAACAACGAACTCATCATATTTACAAAAACAAAAGAGGTCGAGTTCATACCAGTTTTTCACATCTCAGTTAGTCCATCATATATGTCATCATAATTGCCTTTCACTTGCACGACCGAACGATGTGAATAATAATAAGAGTGTACGTGCATTGGACTAAGCTGGAATCTGCGAGCATTCAATAAACAGGAGAAGACAAAGCAATATGGGCTCTTGGTTAAATCAACAATGATGCATATAAGAGCCACTTCAACAATTTAATCATGGTCTTCTCCTACAGACCCCCAAAAAAAGAAAAGAAATAAAAACTATTTACACGGGAAAGCTCCCAACAAGCAAAAGAAGAACGTGAAATATTTTTGGGTTTTCTTTTTAATTATTACTACTACAGCAGGAAAAATAAACTACTACTATTTTTTTGTTTTTCTAAGGTTTATTAAACACACAAGAAGAAAGCAGGGAAAACAAAATAAACTAGCATGGATATTACAGTGAAAGAGTATGAGCACCGACATCAAGCAATGAGTGTGTGTGAACATGAATGTAATGTCCGTGAGAAATACGTACTCCCCCAAGCTTAGGCTTTTGGCCTAAGTTGGTCTATTGCCAGGGATAGCCTGGCTGATACCCATAGGTGTAGCTGGGGTCGTACTGCGATGAAGAATAGTTTTGATCATAATGTGAGGAAGAGGACTCTGACTGCCACTGGCTAGCAACCGCCTCAGGATCCCAAGAGTAAAAGACTGTCGTGGAGGCTCATCTTGTGGCTCTGGTTCCTGGGCTGGTGCAGGATTCCGATAGGCTTGAACAGCCACCCACGCAACAATGTAAGAACCTATAGACAAGTTAAACAAAGAGGGAGCAGGCAAAGTAATAGTCTCAGGGCGATGTTTATCAAAGTACAATTTATATTTGAGCTCCCCTTCGCGACTCTTAACAAGAAAATCATGCGTTAGCATGCTCTTATAATCTAAACAAGCGCGGGGCAACGCTGTTTCTTCTTTCTCCTCATGCCTAATAGGTATCTCAAAATATTCAGCTAGGTGTGAAGCATAAGTGCCTCCAAAGACGGGGCCCTTAGTACGGTTTAGACTTAACCGTCTAGCAACAATTCCACCCATACTAATAGAGTTATTGCGGTATAAACCATGGAACAAAATGATAATATCAGGAATGCTAAGGTTTCCACAGTTCCCAAGACCAATCAAGCAACGACTAGCAAATAAGGCAAAGTAGCGTTAAACAAGGAAATGTATGCTAGTAATTCTTGCATCAGAAACCTTCCTGGTTTCTCCCACAGTGATAGTGTTAATAAAAGCTTCCACTTCATTACGGTGTGGTTCATCTAAGGTGCCCTCAAAAGGTATTTTACAAACCTCGCAAAATTCGGCTAATGTCATCTCCTTAACAACGTCATATAAATGGAACTCTACTGTTGGAGGTGATTTCTTAGGGAAAAAGTAGAAGTTCTGCACAAAAGTATTTGTGAGTAAGAGATAATGATGACGTTGGTCGCGGAGGAAGTCGGTGAGGCCGGAATTCTCAATTAATAGATAGAAATCCTCATAAATCGCTGCTCTCCTCAAGAAGTCATCGGAAGGCCATTCACACGGCCGGACCTCCATGATCTTGAGGCAAATTAAATTTGGGCTTCTGCTCTTCTTCCTTTTGTTTTTCCTTTGAGCTTCGGCTCGACGAGCCCCTCAAAAGTCTCTTCATTATTTCTGAAATAATCTGAAACTTTTAGTAACTTCAAACAAAAGTGAACCAACTTCAAAAAAACTGATAGCAACTACTCATATAAGTGCCTAGAGCCAATATCAAGCGTTAGAACTACTTGGAACCATATAAATTTGACATGCAAGCTCAAGAACATGGTCACCTATGCAGCAAAAATTTGCAAAGAATAAAGCACTAGAACAAAAATTAATTGGACCAATGGAGGAGTCACATACCAAGGAACAATCTCCCCAAGCAGTTTTGCGAGAGGTGCTTTGAGCAAGGAGATCGAAAATCACAGCAAAAGTGGCTGGAACTCGAGCTTGAGTTGGTTTTTCGGGTTTGTGTGAGGCAGAGGAAGAAGATGGGTGCAGGGATAAGTGGAGGAGGGCCACCATGGGCCCACCAGGCAGGGGGCGCGCCCAGGGGGGTAGGGCGTGCCCTCCACCCACGTGGCCAGGTGGCAGCTCCCCCTGCGGTAATTTTTGCACTAAAAATCCTCAAATATTCCCGAAAAAATCATATTAAATTGGCATGGCATCATGAAGACTTTTATTTTCGGGATATTTTTATATTGCACAGATAAATCAGGAAACAGACAGATTTTACTTTATTTCTACTAAGGAACGGAAAATATAAAGAGGGTACAGAAGGTTGTGCTTCTAGTT
This sequence comes from Aegilops bicornis, assembly GCA_021605145.1. Lineage (NCBI taxonomy): Eukaryota > Viridiplantae > Streptophyta > Magnoliopsida > Poales > Poaceae > Aegilops > Aegilops bicornis. The sequence continues at coordinate 33,638,230 of CM038670.1, forward strand.
TCATCCATCTCATGCTCATAAAAAAGAATCCACTAACAAGGTTGATCAAGTCTTGTTAACAAACTCATTCCGGTAATCATGGAACTGGAGAAATTTCGAATAACACTATGTTACCTCAACAGGGATATGGACATCCCCAATAATAAGTATATCATATTTCTTCTTGATAGTAGGGAGAGGAAATTCAAAACCTCCAAATATAATCGATGGAATTTTTCCAATAGAGTTGATACTATGAACTTGAGGTTGTTTCCTCGGAAAGTGTACCGTATGCTCATTACCATTAACATGAAAAGTGACATTGCCTTTGTTGCAATCAATAACAGCCCCTGCAGTATTAAGGAAAGGCATTCCAAGAATAATAGACATAATATCGTCCTCGGGAATATCAAGAATAACAAAGTCCGTTAAAATAGTAACGTTTGCAACCACAACTGGCACATCCTCACAAATACCGACAGGTATAGCAGTTGATTTATCAGCCATTTGCAAAGATATTTCAGTAGGTGTCAACTTTTTCAAGTCAAGTCTACGATATAAAGAGAGAGGCATAACACTAACACCGGCTCCAAGATCACATAAAGCAGTTTTAACATAATTTCTCTTAATGGAGCATGGTATAGTAGGTACTCCTGGATCTCCAAGTTTCTTTGGTATTCCACCCTTAAAAGTATAATTAGCAAGCATGGTGGAAATTTCATCTTCCAGTATCTTTCTTTTATTTGTAACAATATCTTTCATATATTTAGCATAAGGATTCATTTTGAGCATATCATTCAATCGCATACGCAAAAAGATGGGTCTAATCATTTCAGCAAAGCGCTCAAAATCCTCATCATCCTTTTTCTTGGATGGTTTGGGAGGAAATGGCATGGGTTTCTGAATCCATGGTTCTCTTTCTTTACCATGTTTCCTAGCAACGAAGTCTCTTTTATCATAACGTTGATTCTTTGATTGTGGGTTATCAAGATCAACAGCAGGTTCAACTTCTACATCATTATCATTACTAGGTTGGCATCATCATGAACATCATCATTAACATTTTCACTAGGTTCATTTTCATCACTAGATTGTGTTTCAGCATCAGACATAGAGATATCATTTGGATTCTCACGGGATTCAGCAACAGGTTCACTAGAAGTTTGCAAAGTTCTATCATTTTTATTTTTCTTCCTTTTAGAAGAACTAGGTACATCAATATTATTTCACTGAGAATCTTGCTCGATTCTCTTGGGGTTGCCTTCAGGATACAAAGGTTCCTGAGTCATTCTACCAGTTCTAGTAGCCACTCTAACAGCATAATCATTTTTTCTTACTATTCATTTCATCAAGCACTTCTTTCTGAGCCTTAAGTACTTGCTCTACTTGAGTGGTAACAATAGAAGCATGTTTGCTAACAAGTTTAAGTTCACCTCTAATATTAGCCATATAATCACTCAAGCGTTTAATCATAAAGGTATTATTTTTTAATTGTCTACCAAAATAAGCATTAAAGTCATCTTGCTTAAACATAAAGTTATCAAACTCATCCAAGCACTGACTAGCAATTTTAGTAGGAGGTACTTAAGCTTTATCATATCTGTAAAGAGAATTTATCTTTACTACCTGTGTCGGGATATCGGGATCAGGAGGTTCTTCGGTGAATAAAGAAATGAGATCATACACTTCTTCAAAAGGCGGTAAATTAAGACCATGTATTTCTTCAATAGGAGGTAAATTCTTAACATCTTCAGCTTTAATACCTTTTTCTTTCATAGATTTCTTTGCCTCTTGCATATATTCGGGACTGAGAAAAAGAACACCTCTCTTCTTCGGAGTTGGTTTAGGAATAGGCTTAGTAATTGGCTCAGGAGCTGGCTCGGGAGTTGGCTCAGGAGGTTCCCAATTATTTTCATTTGTCAACATATTATTCAATAAAATTTCAGCTTCATAAGGTGTTCTTTCCCTGAAAAGAGAACCAGCACAACTATCCAGGTAATCTCTGGAAGCATCGGTTAGTCCATTAGAGAAGATATCAAGTATTTCAGGTTTCTTAAGAGGGTGACCAGGCAAAGCATTAAGTAACTTGAGAAGCCTCCCCCAAGCTTGTGGGAGACTCTCTTCTTCAATTTGCACAAAATTATATATATCCCTCAAAGCAGCTTGTTTCGTATGAGCAGGGAAATATTTAGCAGAGAAGTAATAAATCATATCCTGGGGACTATGCACACAACCAGGATCAAGAGAATTAAACCATATCTTAGCATCACCCTTTAATGAGAACGGATATATTTTGAGTATATAAAAGTAGCGCGATCTCTCATCATTAGTAAACAAGGCAGCTATATCATTGAACTTAGTAAGACGTGCCACAACAGTTTCAGATTCATAGCCATAAAAAGGATCAGATTCAACCAAGGTAATTATATCAGGATCAACAGAGAATTCATAATCCTTATCAGGAACACAGATAGGTGAAGTAGCAAAAGCAGGGTCAGGTCTCATCCTATCTCTAAGCATTTCTTTACTCCATTTAACTAGCAGCCTCTTAAGTTCGTATCTATCCCGGCAAGCAAAAATAGCTGCAGAAGATTCAGCACAAAAAAGATAACCCTCAGGAATAGCAGGCATATTTTCATCATCACTGTCATCATTGTATTCAGTTTCAATATTTTCTCTTTCTCTAGACCTAGAAATTTGTTCATCTAGAAATTCACCAAGGGGCACAGTAGTATCAAGCATAGAAGTAGTTTCATCATAAGTATCATGCATAGCAGAAGTGGCATCATCAATAACATGCGACATATCGGAACGAATAGCATAAGCATGTTTAGGTGTCGCTAGCTTACTCATAATAGAAGGTGAATCAAGTGTAGAGCAAGATGGCAGTTCCTTACCTCCCCTCGTAGTTGAGGGGTAAATTGTTGTCTTAGCGTCTTTCAAGTTCTTCATAGTGTCCAGCAGATATAAATCCCAAGTGACTCAAAGAATAGAGCTATGCTCCCCGGCAACGGAGCCAGAAAAAGGTCTTGATAACCCACAAGTATAGGGGATCACACCAGTTTTCGAGGGTAGAGTATTCAACCCAAATTTATTGATTCGACACAAGGGGAGCCAAAGAATATTCTCAAGTATTAGCAGCTGAGTTGTCAATTCAACCACACCTGGAAACTTAGTATCTGCAGCAAAGTGTTTAGTAGCAATGTAATATGATAGTGGCGCTAACGGTAAAGAAGTAAAGATAGCAAAAGTAATGTTTTTGGTATTTTTTTAGTGATCGTAACAGTAGCAACAGGAAAGTAAATAAGCGAAAACCAGTATATGGAAAACTCGTAGGCACTGGATCAGTGATAGATAATTATGCCGGATGTGGTTCTTCATGTAACAGTCATAACATAGGGTGACAAAGAACTAGCTCCAATTCATCAATGTAATGGAGGCATGTATTCCGAATATAGTCATACGTGCTTATGGAAAAGAACTTGCATGACATCTTTTGTCCTACCCTCCCGTGGCAGCGCGGTCCTATTGGAAACTAAGGGATATTAAGGCCTCCTTTTAATAGAGAGCCGAAACAAAGCATTAGCACATAGTGAACAAATGAACTCCTCAAACTATGGTCATCACCGGGAGTGGTCCCGATTATTGTCACTTCGGGGTTGCCGGATCATAACACATAGTAGGTGACTATAGACTTGCAAGATAGGATCAAGAACACACATATATTCATGAAAACATAATAGGTTCATATTTGAAATCATGGCACTCGGGCCCTAGTGACAAGCATTAAGCATATCAAAGTCATAACAACATCAATCTCAGAACATAGTGGATACCAGGGACCAAACCCTAACAAAACTAACTCACTTACATGATAAATCTCATCGAACCCATCACCGTCCAGCAAGCCTACGATGGAATTACTCACGCACGACGGTGAGTATCATGAAATTGGTGATGGAGGATGGTTGATGATGACGACGGCGACGAATCCCCCTCTCTGGAGCCCCGAACGGACTCCAGATCGGTCCTCCCGAGAGAGATTAGGGCTTGGCGGCGGCTCCGTATCATAAAACGCGATGAAACTTTCTCTCTGATTTTTTTCTCCTCAAGAGCCAATATATGGAGTTGGAGTTGGCGTCGGAGGGTCTCCAGGGGGCCCACGAGATAGGGGGCGCGCCCAGGAGGGGGGGGGGGGCGCCCCCCACCCTTGTGGACAGTGTGTGGGCCCCCTGGTCTTCATCTTTGGCGAGGATTTTTTATTATTTTTTATAAGACATCCCGTGGACTTTCAGGTCATTCCGAGAACTTTTGTTTTCTGCACATAAACCAACATCATGGCAATTCTGCTGAAAACAGTGTCAGTCCGGGTTAGTTCCATTCAAATCATAGAAGTTAGAGTACAAAACAAGGGCAAAAGTGTTTGGAAAAGTAGATACGATGGAGATGTATCATTGAGCAGTTGCTAAATGAGCCCTGTCCAAGGCACGGTACTCAGCAGAAACCGACCACTCACCTGTGGAAGGACTGTAAGATCATGAAGGCTTTCAATAATTCTAACATGTTCGACGACAATCATGGGCCGGGCGGCAGCTCAGGTGGCGGCGGTTTTCATGGCCCGGGCAGCAGTTCAAATTCCAACTTTCAAGGCTCTCAAGGAAATCAAGGTGGCTATAATCAGCAATCTGGCCAGGGAGGTCAGCAGCAGTAGCAGTCTGGATATCAGAGCAATCCAAAGCAATTGAATAGTGGACAGTATCATGTGTTCACCACCAGTTTGTGCAAATGGGACCAGAAGCTTCATAAGAGGGTTGTGAACGCTATTGAGCCGACAGTGCCTCGTTATTTGAGATGGTCTGAGCACCCTATTCTGTGGACTAGGGAAGATCACCCTCCCTGGGTTGACAATCCGGGTCACTTGGCCTTGTTGGTGGCACCTCAGGTTCGTGGATATAAATTCATAAGGTGCTCATGGACGGAGGCAGTAGCATCAACATCCTCTATTATGAGACTTTCCATCGCATGGGGTTGACTGATAAAAATCTTAAGACGTCCAACACTGTTTTCCATGGAGTGGTGCCTGGTAAGTCGGCGTACCCAGTGGGTAAGATTGAACTAGAAGTAGCCTTTGGAGATGAGCATGATTCTAGGGCTGAGAAGTTAACTTTTGAGGTGGTCAAAATCAAGAGCCCATATCACGCCCTATTTGGACGGCCGGCTTATGGTAAGTTCATGGCACGACCATGTTATGTTTACCTGTAGCTCAAGATGCCGGGTTATAAGGGAACCATTACGGTGAATGGGAGTCAAAAAATAGCCCTGGAATGTGAGGAGGGCGATGCTACTTACGTTGAATCTGTTTGTGTCACGGAAGAGTTGAAATTCTACAAGGACAATGTTGACCAGGCGGACATGACGTCTTTGAAGAAGCCAACGGTAGAACATGAGCCAGTGCTGAAGTTTAAGTCGGCTGATGACACCAAGCTTGCCAATTTTGTTCCAGGCGACTCATCTAAGCAGTTCAGTATCAGTGCTAATCTAGATCCCAAATAGGAAAGCGCACTCATTGAGTTCATCCATGAGAACCGGGACATCTTTTCATGGAAACCTTCTGACATGTCGGGTGTCCCGAGAGAACTCGCTGAGCACACTCTTAATATTGATCCAAAGTTTAAACCGGTCAGGCAGTTTCTTCGGCGGTTCAAAGGAGAGGGATAAGGCCATTGGTGAGGAAGTGGCCCAGCTCTTGGCGGCCGGGTTCATTATTGAAGTTTTCCATCCAGAGTGGTTAGCTAACCCGGCGCTCGTGCTTAAAAAGAACGGCACCTGGCGTATGTGTGTGGATTACACGGACTTAGACAAGGCTTGTCCAGCTGATCCTTTCACTCTCCCTCGTATTGATCAAATCATTGATGCTACGGCGGGTTGTGAGCGTTTGAGCTTCTTGGATGCTTATTCTGGTTATCATCAGATCAAGATGGCAGTTAAGGACCAGGAAAAGACGGCTTTTATTACTCCTTTTGGAGCCTTCTGCTATGTGTCTATGCCTTTTGGGCTTAAGAGTGCCCAGGCGACTTATCAGCGATGTGTGCAGAACTGTCTTCACAGTCAGATTGGGAGCAATGTTCATGTTTATGTGGACGACATTGTGGTGAAGTCCAGACGAAAGGAGACCTTGATAGATGATCTGAAGGAAACCTTTGATAACCTCCGGGTCTACAAGATGATGCTTAACCCGACCAAGTGTGTTTTTGGAGTGCCAGCGGGCAAACTTTTGGGTTTTCTGGTTTCTAACAGAGGCGTCAAGGCTAACCCATAGAAGATCAAGGCAATCACTTCTTTGGCTAAGCCGGCATGTATCAATGATGTTCATCGTTTTGCGGGTCATATTGCTGCTTTAAGCCGGTTCATAAGCCGGTTAGGTGAGAAGGCCATACCGATGTATTAGATGATGAAGAAAATAGACGACTTTGTCTGGAGTGATGCTGCTAACGCTGCCTTTGAAGATTTGAAAAGACAGCTCGCTAAGCCAACGGTCCTTGCTGCTCCCATTGATAAGAAGCCATTATTGTTATATGTGGCTGCTAACACACGTGCTGCAAGTGTGGCCATTGTCGTAGTGCGCAAGGAGGCTGGCAAGGAATATCCGGTTCAACGGCTGGTTTACTACGTCAGTGAGGTGCTTATTGAGTCCAAGCAAAGATATCCACACTGGCAGAAGCTCGTTTATGGGGTGTTCATGGCAAGCCGGAAGCTTAAGCAATATTTTCAGGGTCATCCCATCACTGTGGTTAGTTCTGCTCCTTTAGGAGATATCATTCAAAATAGAGAAGCCACAGGACGAGTCGCCAAGTGGGCCATTGAACTTGGGCCTCATGGTTTAAAGTATGTGCCACACACTGCTATCAAGTCTCAAGCACTGGTGGACTTCATCAACGATTGGACAGAGCTGTAGATGCCTGAAGAGAAGCCGGACAACACATATTGGACTATCCACTTTGATGGGTCCATGCAATTGGAGGGCTTGGGGGCTGGAGTTGTTTTGGCTTCCCCTCGAGGTGACAAATTTTGTTATGTGCTACGGTTGATGTTTCCCTGTACTAACAATGCAGCTGAGTACGAGGCCTTGCTCCATGGTCTTCGGATGGCTGAGGAGATGACCTTAAGCCGAGTAAGATGCTTTGGCAACTCAGATTTGGTGGCTCAACAAGTATCAGGCAAGTAGGATTCCAAGGATCCTCTTATGGCAGCTTATCGCCGTGTAGTTGATGCCATTACTGGACACTTCAAGGGTTACCAAGTGGAGCACATTGATCGCCGAAAGAATGAGGCGGCAGATGCTTTAAGCCGGCTGGGGTCTCAGCGTAAGCTGGTGCCACCTAATACCTTTTTGGATGTTCTGCATAACCCTTCTGTCAAGCTGCCTATAGAGGAGGACTTGGCTGTTCCAGACCCGGAAGCATAGTTGGTGGTGGCTCTTCACGTCATCCCAGATTGGACAGTGCCATATTTGGCTTATATGACCCGGGGCGAGTTTCCTAAGGATGAAACCTTGGCTAGACAGATAACCCGACGGTCTAAGTCAATGACAATTGCCAATGGTGAGTTGCATCATCGCAGTGTCACGGGGGCGTTTCAACGCTGTGTCTCTCGTGAGGAAGGTCAAGAAATTTGTCGTGAGATCCATGAAGGAGATTGTGGCCATCATGCCGGTTCAAAGTCCCTTGTGGCCAAAGCTTTCCGTCATGGATTTTATTGGCTGACGGCTCACACTGATGCGGAGGATCTGGTCAGTAAATGTGATGGTTGCCAGAAATTCTCACGACGGGCTCACGTGCTGGCTCAGGAATTGAGGATGATTCCAATTACTTGGCCGTTTGCAGTCTGGCGGCTCGACATGGTTGGGCCTTTCAAAAGGTCCAAAGATAAAAAGACTCACCTTCTAGTGGCGGTTGACAAATTCACAAAGTGGGTTGAGGCAGAGCCGGTTAGTAAGTGTGACGCAGCCACAATGGTTCAATTCATGAAAAAGGTGATCTTTCGTTTTGGCTTTCCACACAGCATTATAACTGACGACGGTACTAATCTATCCAAGGGCACCATGGAGGAGTTCTATCAACGTGAGCATATCCGGCTTGATGTTTCATCAGTAGCTCACCCCCAATCCAATGGTCGAGCTGAAAGAGCCAATCAGGAAATCTTGAAAGGCATCAAGCCCCGGCTTATGGTTCCTTTACAATGGACGCCGGGGTGTTGAGTGGAGGAGTTACCCTCTGTGATATGGAGCATCAATACTACCCCTAACAGGTCTACGGGCTATACGCCTTTCTTCATGGTTTACGGAGCAGAGGCGGTTCTACCTGACTCGCCCCGCGTGGCATCTTACGTTGAAGCTGATAACGAACAAGCCCGTTAGGATGCACTCGACCTGTTAGATGAAAAGCGTGACTTGGCAGCAGCCCACTCGGCGATTTACCAACAGGACCTGCGCCGTTATCACAGTCGCCGAGTTAAGTCCAGAACCTTTCAAGAAGGTGAGTTGGTGCTCCGGCTCATGCAGGATCAAAATGATGCACAAAAGTTATCCCCACCTTGAGAAGGGCCTTTTGTGGTCAGCAAGAACTTGAACAACGGGTCATACTACCTTATCGATGTTCGAGAGTACAAAGACTCATGTAAGTCAGAGGAAGAGACCCGCCGGCCGTGGAATATCGCTCATCTTCGGCCTTATTATACTTGAGCCACCGGCTCTCATGATGTACATATCTTGATGATGTATATATTATGATAAGTAATAAAGCAGGACTTCTGTCCTTTTCATCCTCAATGATCATATGTCTTCATCATCATAATTTCAAACGACCAATTGGGGGCTGATCGTGTTCGAATCCAACTTAACCCTTTGGTCCTGCTCATGATCGTATTCGAACCTAGCCGTTAAACCTCATGATCACTAGGGGGCTTCCTGTTCAAACATAGGTCATATTCGGACCAAAGAGAAGATATCTGTCAGTACCCTCTTGATCGGCACAATGCCAAACTCACTAGGGGGCTTCTTGATCATATTCGAATCATAGTTTAACCCCTTTAGGGTCCGACTTTGATCGTATTCGAATCGGAGTCGTTAAAAAACTCTCAAGGTCATTTGGGGGCTTCCTGTTCAAACATAGGTTGTATTCGAACCAAAGATAGCATAGCTGTAAGTGCCCTCTTGATCGGCGCAACGCCAAAGCCACTAGGGGCTACATGATCGTATTCGAATCCTAGCTTAAACCCTTTGGTCCGGTTTAGTGATCGTATTCAAATCAGAAGCCTCAATTTTTTCTTTCTATTTGAATTAAGTTTTTTGAAAACAATCTTGGTTTTTGTATTGAGGCTTTTTGTCCAGATCTAAGTATAAGTATGGTTTAAATTAAACCCGGCTTGGTTTTGGACAATAAGTCGCCAGCGTATGACAATCATCATACATGTGGAAGTGTTGGCTTCTAAAGGATTGGGTTATCACCCTTACTATTCAGGTCACATGAACCGGTAGTGCAAATTTAAAATCACAGGTATGATATTATAGTTGTGTTTCAAAGCTATAATTCATAACAGGCTTATCTGTGTCTCTTCTTTCAATATCAATGGTTGTATGTAAGATATTATGACCCGCCCTGCGGTAAGCTACAAAGGGTTTCTTGTGATCTATTTCTGTGTGCAGGACAGTTCAAAGACTTTCTTATGCATAAAGAAAACAGATGATAAGTTTGAAAAGGGGAGAGTATAAGGCGGCGGCTTAACAGTGTTGAGCACCAAAACATGCACGATGGCACGACAAAGCAAAGTCATTTCTACCCTATTACATGACTCACCGAGTCCAAATGATTAAATTATTTTCTAGCAAGGTACAAATATGAGCCGCCCGGCGGGTCAATTCTCTTGTTGGCTTGAAGCTTCCGGATCAACCCTCTCCGCTCCTCCGTCCTATTCCCTATCTTGGAAGGTTGATGATGACTAGTCAATGCCATTCAAAGCTTCAAATTCAGCTTCATCATCAATAGTCCACCCGGGACAACTTCAAGGGCGAAGGTATGCTTACGGATTGGAGGGATCAGGCTGGTCACATTATAATGCGGCGTTGGAATCCTCCGATTCTCCGTGTCATAACCCGGATGGTACCTGGTGAGATCCGCCTCATCAGCAATCAGGGTGGCCACATGGCAGATTTCCTTCACACAAGCGGCAAAGTCCTCCTGTTCAAATGATGTGCCATCCTCCTTAAAGCTTGGATATCCAATTGTGATGTCGGTTGGGTCTAACTCTGGTAGCCACACCTTGGCCCGGCTTAAAGCAGCCACGGCTCCGGCTCTTGCAGACTATCACCTTAATTCATTGAACCGCTGGGGCAGCACAGAAACCCGCTTTAGCACATCCACCAGGAGTGTGGGGACTTCGTTTGACAGGGCAACTGTCGTCAAGGCACGCTGAGATCCAGTATAAAGTTGTTCCATGAGCGTGTAAACCGCCTTCAGCTTCACCAGCATGCCCTGGTTGAGGTTGGAGCTCCTGGGGCCTGCATAGCGATGTCGTGAGTTAATGACAATTCATATGATCACTAGAAAGATTCAATATTTGACACTTGCAGGGCGACTTACCAAAGATTGCTGAGACCATCTGAGATACATGGCGTTTTAAGCCAGACAACTCAGTGGTCACTTCTTCAAGAGCCGTGTCTGTTGTTTCAGCTCGTTGGGTTAAGGCAAATTTTTCTTCAGCCAGGCCTTCTTCTCGACCCCAAACTCGGATTTCAATTTCTCTTGTTCAGCCACACTGAATTCAAATTTGGAATTGGCCTTTTGAGTTTCAGTCTCCTGAGCCTCCAGACGGTTCTTCAATTCAGAAAGTTCTAATTGAAGTTGAGTAGTGGTGGCATGTACAAATATCGGGTCAAAAGTCATGAATATTAGCATACAACATTATGTCCCAAGCACTTTGCAAGCAAGAGTACTTGGCACTTGGGGGCTAATGTCTAACGAAGGTTTTATTTAAGTGGTGGTTCATGAGAGTAAGTCCCAAGCACTTTGCAAGCAAGAGTACTTGGCACTTGGGGGGCTAATGCATATTGCTGTTAAATCTACACAAGTACTACATTCTACACAAGCATGTGAAGGACCGGCTCATTCATGTTGATTAAACCGGCCCTTGGGGACTACGGATTAAGCCGGATTTTTTACAGGTTTGACCAAAGGATATTACTAATGCTTACATGTTTATTCTAAATCTACAACATATTCATCATAAGCAATAGACTTGGGGGTTGGCATAGTAAGGATAATTCAGTGAAGGGAAGAGTTTATACATAAAATTTCTGGTGCATTTGCTTCACCATATCAACTTCGAGGTCACGGCTGTTGTGCACTTGGCTAAGATGGCCAGACAAAACTTCCCCAATGATCATGTGAGTATAATCAGCAATGTCAAATCTAACCTTACGGCGTTCCAGGTGCTCCTCTTTGGCAGAACACTTGGCTAGCACAGTAGGTCTCCTCGGCTCAGTGTAGCCAGTCTTGGTGATTTCAACATCAGCATCTTGTGGGTCGTCTGTCTTGGCCGGGCTAGAGGCTTCAGGGTTTTTATAGCCATCGGCGGCTTGATCAGCAGGCGGGTCAGTAGTTGATATTGGCGTATCATGCGCCCGTTCAAGCGGCAGCTCAGGAACAGAGGCCTCAGGCGCGGCTGTCTGGAGTTCCGACTCTTTGAAAGGTTGGCTCTTCGGCCGGCTTGTTCTTCTTCACCCTCTTGCTGGGCTTTGCTTTTCCGCTGTATAAAGATCAAAAAATCGGTACAAACATAAATAATTGAAATGAATACAGGATAAGTAAATCATCATTACCCCGGAGCAGTTTTAAAAGCCGGCATGTTGGACTGGAGTGAGTCGCCAGAGGAAGGTGACGTTTCTGATAATTCGAGTCAGAAGAGTTGATGATTGACGAATGAGACCCGCCAAAGAATGAAAAGGAGTTAAGTCGGAGGTGACCTCGTTCCGGCGCTTCCTTGGTGTATTTGGTAAGACGGAGGAGAGTTTCGCGTCCTTGTTGGTCCGGGTCTGCCTCCGGTTCTCATGAATCTGCCGCTTCAAAAGAAATTGAGGATCATGATAAGCTAAAGGTTGTGAAAATCTTACTTTTTGGGTTACTCTTCGGATTCTTTGTCTTGGCAAATGCTCGGAGTCGGAGGAAATAATAGTTACCTCTTCATCCACTCCCTGACTCGTTCCCGTGTCCTCCTAATGATAACCAATGTCAATAAGGTGGTTAAAAAGGAGCCTAGAGAATCAAGAGCTACCTCCAACTCAGAGGTATACTCTAGTCGAAGCAAATCAGAGGCGCTGGTCCTATTTCCTTTCTTCTTGGTGGCGGTTTTTCTGGCGGCTCTCTTGGCCTTCCTAGCTCTCTTTGCAGCTTCATGATCGTACTTTGTCTTCCAAAATTTGTCATCAGCCTATGAAAATCAGCAAAGTTTGAGTAAAGTCAAAAACATCAAGGATGAAGGTAAAAATACTCAGTTTGGCGGCTTACCGTTGGGGCCGGGTTAGCTTTGCAGAAAGGGCTTAAGCCCACCTTGCTATAGTCTGCTAGGCTTTCATTCAAGAGCGACTTTGTCATATCATCAATGACGTCGTCAGGTAAATTATCAGGGCTGTGCCACAGAGGATCATTCTTCTCGCCCGTATAAGTACACATCAAACCAGAGCGGCGGCTCAATGGAATGATCCGCCAGAAAGCCAAACCAGGACCAAGTCGATATCACTTAAACCATTCCCCAAAAGAGCCTTGATTTTATCCATGGTGGGGGCGAGTTTTTGGCGGTCAGCAGCGGACAACTTGTCTGGAAGAGGATGATTAGACTCGAGGCGCAGGACGCGAAAGCCGGGCAGAGGGTTCTCATCAGCCGGAGAAGTGTCTTGGCAATAGAACCATGTCTGGTTCCAGTCTTTGGGGTGACTTGGTGGATTCGCATAAGGAAAAATAGAGTCTCTCCGTCGTTGGATTGAGACCCCGCCAAGCTCCAAGCTAGGCATGTTGCCACATTCATTCTGGCGGATCAAATAAAGTAACTCTCTGAAGAGTAGCAAGCTGGGTTCTTCGCCAAGATACACCTCACAGAACACTTGAAAGTTGCAAATATTAGACACGGAGTTGGGTCCGATGTCTTGAGGACGGAGGTCAAAAAAGTGTAGGACGTCTCTGAAGAATTTTGAGCTGGGTGGTGAAAAGCCCCGGTTCATGTGGTCAGTAAAGACGATGACTTCCCCCTCTTTGGGCTGAGGCTTTTCCTCGGTTGGATCAGGCGCACGGTAAGACATGACTTCCTTCTTTGGCAGATAGCCGGTTTTCACAAAATCGTCAAGAGTGCTATCAGTGACGATGGACGTGACCCAGTTGCATGAAGTGCTAGTTTTGGGCGGAATTGTGAAGAAGGAAGCCTAACAAAGAGTGGAATTGTCAGTTACAAATTTAATCCGGAGGAAAAACATTACAGTACATATTCAAGATGGCGGCTTATAAAGGGGCCTAATGGTATATGGCTAAATTATGTCAAGTTATTTAAGCCACCATGAGTGCCAGGAGCAGTCAAGTTATTTAAACCACCTGAGTGGATAAGGTTATCAATTGAGCATTGCAATTTTAAGCCGGTGGTAAGAGCCGCCATGGCTAGGTGGATCTAACAAATGCAGTTTTTGCCTAAATGTTACACAAACAAGTTTCACAGGCTGCAGCTATTATTTTGGATCAACGACTGTTCAGGAAAAGAAAAATAAATCTTGACCTAAAAACCAGTGCAGATGAGTTCTTGAGCTTTCACAAGATTTTTCTTCCAGGAAAGGGGATCTACTGATATCAAAAGTGGAAATAAAACAACTACCGCATTGGTTGAACACCGTTTTCAGATCAAAGGAGCTCGCGGTACAGTCTGGAAGATGAACTCCGATGAACTACGAAGAACACAGAGAAACTCGCAAACCCTAATGCGGATCAGAGGTATGGGAAGGAAGAAACTTACAGCTGCATATCTACTATGGAGGGTCGCCGCCATTCTCTGGATCGACTCAGGTTGATGAAGCGGCCGAGGTTGAGGAAGACGAGGTGCTCTGCGGCAGCGGCGGAGCTCGAGCGGAGAAAGGTTGTGAGAGGAAGAAGACGCTGGAAAGGGGGAGAATGAGGAAAGACCGGTCGTGCCTATTTATAAGAAAAGACTCTCAAGTGGGCGCAAAAAACGAGGAGGCCAAAAATATGTTTATCCAGCTACCAGGACGCCTCGATCTCGGGATGGTCATTAAGATAAGGATCTGTTGAGATACGTTGGATAAAGTGTGAAGTAATGGTAGATGACATCATGGCGGGTTATCACAAATCCAGAAGATGACGTCATGGCGGGTTACAAATTCTCGCACAATGAAGAGCAGAAGATTTTCTATAAGTTTTAAAGATTGACATAAACCATTTCAAATCAATCTGGGGCCTAATGTTGGGGATATAACTATTAGGTATGACCAGTCCAGGAGGGGCTGGGCTATACCTATGGCGATTCATGAAGCACAAGACAGCTCTGGAAAATGGCGGTTCAGTTAAAGGGCCCAAGGCCCAAAGGCGACTCAAGGCCCGTAGAGATAAACCGCCATATGTACATAACTTGTATTGTAAGGCAGGGATAGTTAGAGACCGAGCTGGACACTGTTTATGAGCCGGCCGAGACTCTATGAGCCGCTGGGCGTCGACCTCTGTATATAAAGGGACGACCCAGCAGCGGTTCAGGGCAAGGAACATCAGATCGAAAGATAGGTCAGGCAGATTCGCTCCCTAGTAATCGAAACATAAGCAATACCACCTCAAACTGGATTAGGCCTTTACCTTCACCGCAAGGGGCCGAGCCAGTATAAACCCTCGTGTCCTTTGTCCCGTTTTAACCCCTTTAAACTTCCTAGTTGCGATGGCTCCACGATGAAGTCCTTTCACTAGGACATCTGCCGTGATAATTCCACGACAGGTAGGGTGTGTGCGCTTTCCTTAGAGGTGACAAGCGTCTACGTCTGTATCATGTTAAAGAAAAAGTAAAAACCCCTTTTTTCGAGTAGAAGTAAAGACCTCTAATGTGTACATGACATTACGTCGCTAATTTAATGGATTTAAATCTTATTAAACACTTTTGCACCAGCCAATTCCACACAAATCGATGTAGTTTGCACCAGATTCAGATGATACACTATAAAAGCTTCTCTAGCAGATCCTGTAAAAATAGTCAAACCTTTCAATTTACGATATATGTTGATAAAAATGTACCGAATAGAGTCTGTAATATTGCATATCCTGTACAATCTTTATAGGTTCCCATATATTACAGCACCCATCAGTCATATATGGAGGATTCGAGCTTTTTTTAGGATCGAGTAAAACCATTCAACACCTGAGCAAGGGGCTTGGCGACACCACGGATGAGCAGCGGGTAGGCGGAGGAGCTCGACATCGGCCGACAAGAGCATTGCAGGAGCACGCGGCGGGCTGGAGCGTCGCCAGAGCAGGCGACAGACCGGAGTTATAGTTCATACATGCGTGCGTCCTAGGGAAGAAGGAGCGTGAGGAGAAAAAGAAGAAACTTTTACAGTACGGGTTTATGGGATCTATTCCACTCAATGCCTCGCAGTATCATAAATTCATTTTAGGAGGACCTATATACTGTTTTTACAAGATCTGCTAGAGATGCTCTGAATTAGAACATCAATTGTTGAGACCCCCAAACCGTCCATTTGGCAGGATGGGCAGCGGGCACAATGACCGGACAGGAAACGGACCTCGAACGGTGTCCTCTGACTCCAAGTCAAATATCTGAATTATCCGCGAGTCCCAGACTCATCCTACTAGTAGAACGTTGTGAGTTGCTACTGGCTGTAATGCATATATATAAATGAATCAAACAAATGATTAATGCCATCTTCAAGGTTGAAGTTCATTTCTCCCTCATACATTGAAGGGGATTTATCAGGATTATCAGGATTGTCCCATTATCGTGTTGAACGAGGATTTATCAGGATTATCAAAGAAATATTCAATGTCCCACACATAACCATCATCAAGGGGTTTAGGAGGTTCTCCATCTTCATCAATAGCAAGTAAAACTATGTTGTTGTTGTTTCGTGTTTCATATCCATAACTAAAGATAGAGAACAACTTAGAACAATAAACAAAATCTACTTAGAGACAAATCCAACAATCGCACATGAGAATATTCACCCCACAGTGGCGACGCGGTGCCGGAGATTCTCTTACACACACCCCCTCCCTCCCGCGTCGCTCTCACAAGCGACCGAGGGGATCCCTAGCCTCCGCGTCCCGAGCCCCCTCTCATCTGCTCCCCCCTCGCCGCCACCTAACGACGCCATCGGGCGAAGCCCGACTGGCGGGGGCGGCAGCAGGGCCTCCCCTGCTCCTCCCCTCTGTGCTCCATGGCTAGCGTGAGACGGCTGGCCGAGCGGGGGCGCCGGACTATGGCGGGGCCGCCGGCGTGCTCAATGTTCGGCGGCGGGGTTGCCTGGTGGGGATGCGTCAGCGAGTGGCGGGCTCGTCGGCAGTGTGGCAGCCGTGGGGGTTCCAAATCTTGGCAGTGGCGTGCTGGCGCGGATCCGGCCTGATCCACCCGGATCCGTCTCCTGGATGGCGGCGGGTGACGCGGGGCGTTGCCAAAGGTCCGTCTTGACTTCTGCGTGGGGTGGTCTGAAACGTCTCTACTGCGGCCACGGTGGTCGTCCGGTCTGTGCGCGGAAACGGTGAGTGTATCCCGTGGCGGGTTGTCTGCGTCGGGCTCGGGTGAGCTTCCTCCCTCTTCTATTGTTTCAGCGACGGGCTCGTCAGGCCGAGGTGGCTCCATGGTGTGGTGTGGGTGCTGATAACCCACAAGTATAGGGGATCAATTGTAGCCTCTTTCGATAAGTAAGAGTGTCGAACCCAACGAGGAGCTAAAGGTAGAACAAATATTCCCTCAAGTTCTATCGACCACCAATACAACTCTACGCACGCTTGATGTTCGCTTTACCTAGAATAAGTATGAAATTAGAAGTACTTTGTAGGTGTTTTTGGATAGGTTTGCAGGATAATAAAGAGCGCGTAAATAAAAAGTAGGGGCTGTTTAGATAAAGACACAATAAAGTAAATATAGCGAGTGTGGAAAAGTTATGGTAGGAGTTGCGAAATTGTCCCTAAGCAATTGACTACTTTACTAGACCGATAGCAAGTTTTATGTGGGAGAGGCCACTGCTAGCATGTCATCCCTGACTTGGAATTTTATGCATTTATGATTGGAACTATTAACAAGCATCTGCAACTACTAACGTTCTTTAAGGTAAAACCCAACCATAGCATTAAGATATATTGGTCCCCCTTCAATCCCGTATGCATCAATTTCTATGCTAGGCTGAAGCTTCTGTCACTCTTGCCCTCCAATACATAGTCCTATCAACATACAACTAACCCTATGGTGTGATCCACGCGCGCGCTCGTATGATGGGCACCAAAGGACAACAACATAACCACAAGCAAATTAAATCAATCTTAGCAATTCATTAACCACCGATAGGACAACGAAAATCTACTCAGACATCATATGATGGCAACACATCATTGGATAATAATATTGTAGCGACCCGACCCGAATGGATCAAGTCTCTGTGGTTTCGTGTCATCCATGGATCGGTATGCTGACACACACAGTACTCGAAGGATTTATAACAGAGGTAAATCACATGTATAAAATAACGTAAATACTATTACCTCAATCCAAAATATAGCGGAA
The DNA here is from genome assembly GCA_021605145.1 of Aegilops bicornis. Taxonomy (NCBI): domain Eukaryota; kingdom Viridiplantae; phylum Streptophyta; class Magnoliopsida; order Poales; family Poaceae; genus Aegilops; species Aegilops bicornis. The sequence continues at coordinate 33,656,035 of CM038670.1, forward strand.
GCAACAAGGTTGTGGATTCCCATCAACACCAACGGCAAAGTTGAGTATAGGAAATCGTAACCCTAACGTATCACTTACTCGTCGTCTGAAAAGTCTGCAACATGAAAAGTTGCAGCCCAAACGGTCAAGACATGGAATATGCCGGCAATGTAACACATAGAGAGCAATGAAGCAATAAGCCTACACTACATGCATATTTGGCTGGTGGTAAGGCTCTACGGTTACATTTTTGCATAAAGCTGATTTTTCCCTACATCAAAGGAATAGTTTTATTTAACTATCATGGTGGTTGTTAAACATTGAAGATGGTTGACAGCATCCTCAATCCCAATTAAAAAGTACTCATTAAAAACCCAATACATTTATTTAGAAGTAACATGTTGAGATTCACATGATAATCAAGTACCGGATACTCAAATTGTCCATAACCGGGGACACGGCTAATCATGATTAGTTTATACACTCTGCAGAGGTTTCATGACTTTTCCCCACAAGACTCGATCGCCTCCGCTTGGTTCTCGCACTACATGGTGTTTGAGAAACGGATGACCGAGACATAGTCTTTCGTCAAGCGCTTAGCACCTTACATGTGGGTAGACCGTACTCAACCTACATCCCCTACATCAGCTAGCCTACCCGTAAGAGTTCGCACAACTTAGTCAACTACGCCAGAGCCCATAATTGGCTTGTGGCTGCACACGTAAGTTTCCAGTTTGAATAATCTTATGATCCCTTAGAGCCTGGGTGGCGGTCCCAAAAAAACAGGCACGCCCCGATAGAAACCAGGTGCCTCAATCCACCCAGATGTGTGTTTAGGTTGCCACCTTAGATAAACCATTAATTAACAATCTCACATCTGTCATGGATATTCACTCACCCAATCCACGTCTACTAGCATAGCATGGCATAATCAAGCAAACGAGAAGTAACTCCCAAGGGTTCATAAGTAAAACAGGTAATAGGTACTACCTCAATCTACTTCCCATCCCACAATTTAATTAGATCCTAACCATGCAAGTGTTTGAGGAATAGATCTAATGCATAAAACTGGGTATGAGAAGAGTATGATCAAAGTGTTACTTGCCTTGCTGATGATCCGCGAGTCCTAGAGATTGGAAGTAACAAGCGGCGCACTCCGGGTGATCTAACGCAGACAAACAACAAGCATACAATAAGCACTCATCTAATGCACGGGGAAATCTCGAATAAAAGATCTAACCAGATAGTTCATCTTAAGAACCCTGGTTGCAAAAGAATCGAATCAAATAAAGCATCGAAAGTCGGAACTCGAGAGAGAACGTCTCGGTTTAGCGAACTGAAATTAGGTCAAAAATTCACAGTAGCAAAACTCTGTGAAAGTAGGGTAGTCGAACGGCGGTTTCGTTCTGAAACTCCAGCGCTTGAATCACCGATTCGATAAACGAGCGAGAAATAAAACAGTTTTGAAAATCAGATCTGAAATCAAATCAGAAAATAACGGATTAATTCCGATTAAAAAGAAAAACGCATTTAACGAGTTAAAAAGTGAGCGTTCGTTAACAGAACGAATCTAACGAACGCGTTCATCGAAGCGAACGGTTCGGTGGACGTTCGTTAAATAACAAAACCGAATAAAAATAAAACCAATCTAGGTTTTTTTTTTTAAAAACCGAACATATTATTATTATTTTTTTAAAATAAACCGGACGGTTCACGGTGGAAAAACCGAATCGGCGCGGGGCGGCGGTGGCTACCTCCGGCGATCGCCGGCGAGCTCTCCGGGGCTCGGGGAGAGGCGGCGGGGTTCGGCGTCGAGGGCGGCGGGGTCCACGGCGGTCGGCGGCTGGCGGCTCCATCAAGGGCGGCGGGTCGACGCGCGGGCGGCGTGATCGGCTCCAAGGGGCTGGTTTGGGGAGAGAGAGGGGTCCGGGGTTATAAAGGCGAGGGGCGGCTGGCTTGGGAGGGGGCAAGGGAGCGGCCGGGTGGAGTGGGACTCGGGCGGGGGCTCTCGTGGGCGTGGAGTCCGCTGGCGGGCGGCCACGCGAGGGAGGAGGCGGAGGTGGGCGGGTGCTGGGCCCGAGGCTCGGCTGGTCAAGCCGGGCTGGGCCTCGGTCTGGGGGGCGCTGAGTTTTTTTTTTAAATTAAAGCAAAACAAATAAAATAAATATCAAATGAACACCTAATTAATTAAAACAAATTTTCCCCGACTCCTAAAAATTAGTCGAACAAAATGAACATTAAATACGGCAATCATGCATAAAATTTTAAAAATGCTCATTTTTGCCTAAGCAGAATAAATCTTCCAAAACCAAATTTGTTTTATTTATAAAATCTTCGTTTTTCCTAAATGTTGGGAAAGTCATATTATTCCCTCTCTTGAGATTTTTATAGGAAAAACTTTATGAAGATAATTAAATAAATCCAATGATCCTATTTTCAAAATTTGAGAAATCCCAAATATGAAATAATGAAACTTCCAACTCATATTTCATATGTTTTGAAGAAGTCATTTTATCTTCGCTCGTGAAAATCATCGAGTTGCATAAAGTTTTAGAATTGGAAATGTTTTCCAAATGAAATTCAAATATTTTCAACACCTTATCATTTAAATAAATGGAAGAAGTCATGTCATCTTCTCTCCAGGGTTTTGTGATGAAAAGAATTTGAATTCCCGAAGATCATAAAAGCAAAAATGAAAGTTTTGGGAAAGTCCTTTTATTCCCTCTCATTTAACTTTCAAAAATTTTCGAATTCACTCACTTTCAGTCAATCAATCGAGCAATCAACCAAATCTATCTATTTGTTTATAACATTCCAAAATTTAGAATTTTGGGATGTTACAAACTACCACCCTTAAAAAATGAATCTCGTCCTCGAGATTCGGAGAGGCTAGAAAGAAATAGGTTAGGGTTTGGGGGTCTTCTCAAAATCCATCGATCGTCTCCGGGGTCTCGGGTGCTACCACCCTTAAAAAGCATTGTTACGGTTCCATCAAAACTCAGATACTCCATCTTTATTGCCGACAAAGGTTGTCGGTCTTCTCGTATATTAAGGATAATCCCTTCTCTGGGCTCTTCCGGTAGTGGCATAACCTTTTCCTCAATTCCTTTGTCTTTTCCTCTTGGTAAGGTTATCCCGAAATTGGGTCTTCTTAGCTGACGGGTCTGGCGCCAATTCTAACAACTATCGATATCTCATGGTGGTCAACAATTTATGGTTTCTCCTGCAGAAAATGGGTCTGGGTTGAACCTCACCGTATAACCTACGGTTGGCAACAACTGCCTTGTACAAGGGAAAAACAATACCTATACCTTTCTAAGGTTTAAACAAGGTTTAATATCGTCGTCTCTCGACTATAGGTAAGTCACTCAGATTTACCATCCCATATAGCAAAGCGAATAATGAGAGTAAGTCGGTATGGTGATCAATCCATCCCGCACCCAAATCATTACCTTGTACATGGTTTAGCGAATCTCGCATTCTAACACTCGGTCATCCTCACAAGCATTGCAGAATTTCTCTTGTCGACGAACCAAGTTCGGAAAATCCATTGTTTACGCAAGCCAAACAAACATCTATCGTTCCTTAACAACTCTCGTGTTTTGCGTAAACTCCTATAGAATCGCCGGATGATACAAGTTGTAACTTCTTCCGTGGTTTTTCCTTCAAAGAAGAGTGTGCTTGCTTCTTGGCAGGTCCTGGGTGCGTGGGTTATGGCCCATCTCATCACTTATAATCCTTGAACACATCATCCGGGCAACTGGTCATTATCCCAACATCCAACTTCTGGCATACTTAAAATCCATCCAATTGTACTTGTCTTCCTTCCTTCTATTGGCACCAAACTAGGACATGATTACTAAGACTCATCATGGAATTTCCATTGTTCCATATTACCAACATCATACCTCCTTTATATCCAATAGTACTTCATCTCTTCATCCTCGTGGGATGTCCCACATACCGTGATAAAACTTATACTTATGAAATCCATACTCCACTTCGTGGAACATCATTATCCTTTCCAGGGTCAAGGCCCCTTACAAGGAAATATTGGCCATCTCTGCATGGCACTTCTTCAATCGGAAAACGTGAAACACATCATGAACTCCTGATAGTCCTTCGGGTGACTTCAACTTGTTAGCCTATTCTCCCATACGCTCCAAAACTCGGTATGGTCCTACAAATCTCGGGGCTAACTTTCCCTTCACTCCAAATCGTTTAACTCCTCGCAGAGGTGGCACACAAAGATATGCTCTGTCTCCGATTTCATAGACCACCTCCTTGCATTTTTGAGTCTGCATAACTCTTCTGCCTGGGCTGAGCTATCTTCAGTCTATCTCGAATCAACTTAACATTCTCTTCTCACTCCTTGATCACATTTGGTCCAAACAACTGACGGTCTCCAACTTCATCCCACATCAACGGTGTCTGGCTCCTTCTCCCATACAAAGCTTTAAAAGGGGCCATCTTCAAACTGGCTTGGTAGCTGTTGTTGTATGAGAACTCAGCGTAAGGTAGATTATCATCACTACTAGATCCGAAATTTAGCGCACACGCTCTCAACATGTCCTCCGTTATCTGATTGACTCTCTTGGTTTATCCATCTGTCTGCGGATGAAAGGCAGATCGAACTCTAGCCTAGTACCTAAAGTGCAGTGCGGCTGATTCCAAAACTTTGAGGTAAACTGTGTTCCTCTACGATGGTCCTCGAACTCCATGCAGACATACGATCCTTGTCCAATATATCTTGGCCAACTTCAGACTCAGATTTCATCGGGATAAAGTGAGCCACTTTGGTCAAGCGAGTCAACTACTACCCAGATAGAATCATATCCCAATCGGGTTCTGGGAAATCCGGAAATGAAATCCTTGCCAAGCTTATCCTACTTCCATTCGGGTATCGGCATAGGCTGCAATAATCTTGCTGGCTTCTGATGCTCTGCTTTTACTCTCTGGCATAAATCACCCACGACTACATACTCCGCAATATCCTTCTTCATACCAGTCCACCAGAAACACTCCTTCAAATCCAAATACATCTTGGTGTTTCCAGGCGAATCGAGTATGGTGAGTCATGAGCCTCTGAAGTATTAACTTCCGATCTTTTGCATTATTAGGCACATATACACTATCCTCAAACCATAAGGTGTCGTGCTCATCCTTACGAAAACCTTTGGCCTTTCCTTTGCTCATCCTTTGTTTTACCTCAACAATATCTTTGTCATCCTTCTGAGCTTCACGGATCTTTCTCAACAATGTAGACTGAACTTCCATTGCTGCAACAAAACCTTTGGGAACAATCTCCAACCGAAGTTCCCTGAGATCCTCGGCTAACTCCTTTGATAATCCTCTGATTATGAGGGTATTCGTCCTTGTTTTCTTTATGGTTGTGTCCTATTTCTCCACAAGGCTTGTATGCACAAGTTTTCTTCATATCCTTTCCATAAGGCTTCAACTTCTGGGACACAAACCGAGACTTTAGCAAAGTCAACTTAAATTCTTCCCAAGTGGTTACTCCTGGCCACATTGATGGTTTGGTACATCCTCCACTAGATAGCAGCACCTCTTTCAAAGCACTGAAGAGCATGCTGGGTCATATCTTTTCTGACTATCGGGTTATTCTTCATGTGATCCTCCATGTTCTGAATCCATTGGTCCATCTCCAATTGACTCATCGGTCCAGAAAATATAAGCTCATCTCCATTCATCCTCTATTGGGTCCATGGGTTTGGGGTGGGATAAGAGAGATCGAGAGGGATGCACACAATACAAACAATGGTTTTGAAAAGACAGATTTTATTGTGGCTGTCGAAAAACATCAAACAAATGACAGCTCACAATCGTCGCATCTAACGAGGTATGTAACAGGGTTTGGTCTTCTAACGGTCAATAAATCTTCAAAGTCATCACACTCTTCAAGTCTTGTTCATGTCTCTGATGGCTGCTTCTGATCATGCTTGTCCTTCTCAAGTTCTTTTGCCAGATCATCTCTGTTGACGCGAAGTCTCTCGCGACGTCCTTTAATATTTCTGGAGTTGCATTCCAAACTTCTGGTTTCAACTTCCTTGACATGAACCATGGTCCTACTATCCTTCAGTTCCTGACAAATCTTTGATGTCTCAAGGTTTGGCTCCTCCAGCTTGGCTACTTTCAGCTTCTGGTTCCAAGTGCTTCACGAATTTGCCTCCTTGTCGACATCTGACTTCTCGAAGGTCCATCTTAAACTCCCTGATGTAATACTCCAGATCCCGGTGATACACCAGCTAAGGTTAAAACTCCAACGTTTACAGATAGATGCTCCATCAGCTTTCTACCATCCAATCCTTCCATGCATCTGCATGCTTAACTCCGCACGGTGACAATAGCATAGGCGGGCAATAACATCATGGATAGCGTGTTTCTGTTCTTGTCATTTTCATGAGCTATCATTCCATAGTTGATATCTCCTGCCTTAGGGTTTTCCTGACAAAGCTTTGAATTCTAATGCTCCATGTTCCAGTCTTTCTCCGATACACCTTGATCTCTGGTATTGATTACTTCCATAATCTCCCAATTTCATAAGCGTAACCTTCCTAGGTCATAAAATCTGGGAATTCTTCAGAGCCTTCAAAATCTCATAGTCTTCGGAGTCTTCAACAGTTGTAGTTTCCATTTACACGGTAAAATCCTCTTCATTCCAAATGGTATTAGTTGTCCGATATCTTGCCTCCTTGGAGTGGTCTCATCAGTCAAATCTTCGAGTGGTCAAAAGGAAAAAGGGGTATGGTCTCACTAAAAAGGAATATTTGAATAAGCTCAGAAGAGAAGAGAGGTAAAAGATCTTTTTGAAAATGAAGTTGTAGAGAAAAATCTTTCCTATGGGCTTGTCAGTTTCTAGGGTCACGTCCTGCAGTCAACATGTGCTCTGATACCATCTTGTAGCTTAATTCGACCGAATGGATCAAGTCTACGTGCTTTCGTGTCATCCTCGGATCGGTATGTCGACACACAAGATTTCGAAGGATTTATAACAGAGGTAAATCACATGTATAAAATAACGTAAATACTATTACCTCAATCCAAAATATAGCGGAAGCAACAAGGTTGTGGATTCCCATCAACACCAACGGCAAAGTTGAGTATAGGAAATCGTAACCCTAACGTATCACTTACTGTAAATGCGAAAAGTCTGCAACATGAAAAGTTGCAGCCCAAACGGTCAAGACATGGAATATGCTGGCAATGTAACACATAGAGAGCAATGAAGCAATAAGCCTACACTACATGCATATTTGGCTGGTGGTAAGGCTCTACGGTTACATTTTTGCATAAAGCTGATTTTTCCCTACATCAAAGGAATAGTTTTATTTAACTATCATGGTGGTTGTTAAACATTGAAGATGGTTGACAGCATCCTCAATCCCAATTAAAAAGTACTCATTAAAAACCCAATACATTTATTTAGAAGTAACATGTTGAGATTCACATGATAATCAAGTACCGGATACTCAAATTGTCCATAACCGCGGACACGGCTAATCATGATTAGTTTATACACTCTGCAGAGGTTTATGACTTTTCCCCACAAGACTCGATCGCCTCCGCTTGGTTCTCGCACTACATGGTGTTTGAGAAGCGGATGACCGAGACATAGTCTTTCGAAGCGCTAGCACCTTACATGTGGGTAGACCGTACCAACCTACATCCCCTACATCAGCTAGCCTACCCGTAAGAGTTCGCACAACTTAGTCAACTACGCCAGAGCCCATAATTGGCTTGTGGCTGCACACGTAAGTTTCCAGTTTGAATAATCTTATGATCCCTTAGAGCCTGGGTGGCGGTCCGAAGAAATACAGGAAAGTCCTGATAGAAACCAGGTGCCTCAATCCACCCAGATGTGTGTTTAGGTTGCCACCTTAGATAAACCATTAATTAACAATCTCACATCTGTCATGGATATTCACTCACCCAATCCACGTCTACTAGCATAGCATGGCATAATCAAGCAAACGAGAAGTAACTCCCAAGGGTTCATAAGTAAAACAGGTAATAGGTACTACCTCAATCTACTTCCCATCCCACAATTTAATTAGATCCTAACCATGCAAGTGTTTGAGGAATAGATCTAATGCATAAAACTGGGTATGAGAAGAGTATGATCAAAGTGTTACTTGCCTTGCTGATGATCCGCGAGACCTAGAGATTCGAAGTAACAAGCGGCGCACCGGGTGATCTAACGCAGACAAACAACAAGCATACAATAAGCACTCATCTAATGCACGGGGAAATCTGAATAAAAGATCTAACCAGATAGTTCATCTTAAGAACCCTGGTTGCAAAAGAATCGAATCAAATAAAGCATCGAAAGTCGGAACTCGAGAGAGAACGTCTCGGTTTAGCGAACTGAAATTAGGTCAAAATTTCACAGTAGCAAAACTCTGTGAAAGTAGGGTAGTCGGAACGGCGGTTTCGTATTTAAACTCCAGCGCTTGAATCACCTGATTCCGATAAACGGCGAGAAATAAAACAGTTTTGAAAATCAGATCTGAAATCAAATCGTAAAATAACGGATTAATTCCGATTAAAAAGAAAAACGATTTAACGAGTTAAAAAGTGAGCGTTCGTTAACAGAACGAATCTAACGAACGCGTTCATCGAAGCGAACGGTTCGGTGGACGTTCGTTAAATAAGAAAACCGAATAAAAATAAAACCAATCTAGGTTTTTTTTAAAAAAAAAACCGAACATATTATTATTATTTTTTTTAAATAAACCGGACGGTTCACGGTGGAAAAACCGAATCGGCGCGGGGCGGCGGTGGCTACCTCCGGCGATCGCCGGCGAGCTCTCCGGGGCTCGGGGAGAGGCGGCGGGTTCAAGGCCGAGGGCGGCGGGGTCCACGGGCGGCGGCGTCGGCAAGGCCCATCAAGGGCGGCGGGTCGACGTCGGGCGCGGGCGGCGGTCGGCTCGGGGGCTGGTTTGGGGAGAGAGAGGGGTCCGGGGGTTATAAAGGCGAGGGGGGCGGCTGGCTTGGGAGGGGGCAAGGAGCGCTGGTCGGGGTGGGACTCGGCGGCGGGGCTCGTGGGCGGCTTGTGGAGTCCGCTGGGCGGCGGCCATGAGGGAGGAGGCGGAGGTGGGCCGGGGGTGCTGGGCCTGGGGCCTGGCTGGCTGGGCCGGCTGGGCCTCGGTCCAGGGGGGGGGCGCTGAGTTTTTTTTTTAAATTAAAGCAAAACAAATAAAATAAATATCAAATGAACTCCTAATTAATTAAAACAAATTTTCCCCGACTCCTAAAAATGAGTCGAACAAAATGAACTTTAAAAACGGCAATCATGCATAAAATTTTAAAAATGCTCATTTTTGCCTAAGCAGAATAAATCTTCCAAAACCAAATTTGTTTTATTTATAAAATCTTCGTTTTTCCTAAATGTTGGGAAAGTCATATTATTCCCTCTCTTGAGATTTTTATAGGAAAAACTTTATGAAGATAATTAAATAAATCCAATGATCCTATTTTCAAAATTTGAGAAATCCCAAATATGAAATAATGAAACTTCCAACTCATATTTCATATGTTTTGAAGAAGTCATTTTATCTTCGCTCGTGAAAATCATCGAGTTGCATAAAGTTTTAGAATTGGAAATGTTTTCCAAATGAAATTCAAATATTTTCAACACCCCTTGTCATTTAAATAAATGGAAGAAGTCATGTCATCTTCTCTCCGTGGTTTTGTGATGAAAAGAATTTGAATTCTCAAGATCATAAAAGCAAAAATGAAAGTTTTGGGAAAGTCCTTTTATTCCCTCTCATTTAACTTTCAAAAATTTTCGAATTCACTCACTTTCAGTCAATCAATCGAGCAATCAACCAAATCTATCTATTTGTTTATAACATTCCAAAATTTAGAATTTTGGGATGTTACAAATATGAAGCATAAAGCACCATGTTCAAGTAGATGGTACAGCGGGTTGCGGGAGAGTGGACCTCTGTAGATAGAGGGGGTAAGGTGATGGAGATGTTGGTGAAGATGGCAGAGGTGTTGGTGTAGATCGCAGTCATGATGATGTCCCCCGGCGACGTTCCGGCGCCACCAGAAGCGAGGGGGAGAGAGCCCCCCTCCTTCTTCTTCTTCCTTGACCTTCTCCCTAGATGGGAGAAGGGTTTCCCCTCTGGTCCATGGTCTCCATGGCGTGAGGCGAGAGCCTCCGAGATTGGATCTGTCTCTCTGTCTCTCCCTGTTTCTGCGCTCTCCTCTGCTGCCCTTTCACCGTTTCATGTATATATGGAGATTCGTAACTCCGATTGGACTGAAACCTTCGCCATGATTTTTTTTACCAAAAATTAGTTTTCTTCCGGCCGAAAAAGGGCATCAACCGCCTTATGGGTGGCCCACGAGTGCCAGGGGCGCGCCCCCTGCCTCGTGGCCACCTCGGGCACCGTCTCACGTGGATTTTTCTTACGGAATTCTCCAAATATTCCAAAAATATTCTCCGTTCGTTTTTATCCCGTTTGGATTCTGTTTGATATGGGGTTTCTGTGAAACATAAAACATGCAACAAACAGGAACTGGCACTGGGCACTAGATCAATATGTTAGTCCCAAAAATAATATAAAAAGTTGCCAAAAGTATATGAAAGTTAAATAATATTGGCATGGAACAATAAAAAATTATAGATACAACGGAGACGTACCAGCATCCCAAGCTTAATTCCTGCTCGCCCCTAGTAGGTAAATGATAAAAAGATAATTTTTGATGTGGAATGCTACCTAGCATAATATTGATCATGTATCTAATCATGGCATGAATATTAAGACACGAGTGATTCAAAGAAATATTTTATCTTTTGACATAAAAACTATAATACTTCAAGCATACCAACAAAGCAATTATGTCTTATTGAAATAATATAGCCAAAGAAAGCTCATCCCTACAAAATCATATAGTCTGGCTATGCTCCATCTTCACCACACAAAGCATTCAAATCTTGCACAACCCCGATGACAAGCCGAGCAATTGGTTCATACTTTTTAACGTGCTTCATCCTTTTCAACCCTCACGCAATACATGAGCGCAAGCCATGGATATAGCACTATGGGTGGAATAGCATATGATGATGGAGGTTTGGTGGAGAAGACAAAAAAGGAGAAAGTCTCACATCGATGCGGCTAATCAATGGGCTATGGAGATGCCCATCAATTGATGTCAATGTGAGGAGTAGGGTTACCATGCAACAGACGCACTGGAGCTATAAGTATATGAAAGCTCAAACTGAAAAACTAAGTGGGTGTGCATCCAACTTGCTTGCTCATGAAGACCTCGGGCATTTGAGGAAGCCCATCATCGGAATATACAAGCCAAGTTCTATAATGAAAATTCCCACTAGTATATGAAAGTGATAACTCAAGAGACTCTCTATATGAAGAACATGGTGCTACTTTGAAGCACAAGTGTGGTAAAAGGATAGTAACATTGCCCCTTCTCTCTTTTTCTCTCATTTTTTTGTTTTTTTCTTTTTTTGCGGCCTTCTCTTTCTTTTGGGCCTTTCTCTTTTTTTTCATCCGGAGTCTCATCCCGACTTGTGGGGGAATCATAGTCTCCATAATCCTTTCCTCACTGGGGCAATGCTCTAATAATGATGATCATCACACTTTTATTTACTTACAACTCAATATTACAACTCGATACTAGAACAAAGATATGACTCTATATGAATGCCTCCGGCGATGTTCCGGGATGTTCTATGATCTAGCGTAGCAATGACATAAAAAACGGACAAGCCATGAAAACATCATGCTAGATATCTTACGATCATGCAAAGCAATATGACAATAAATGCTCAAGTCATGTATATGATGATGATGGAAGTTGCATGGGAATATATCTCGGAGTGGCTATGGAAATGCCATGATAGGTAGGTATGGTGGCTGTTTTGTGGAAGATATAAGGAGGCTTATGTGTGATAGAGCGTATCGTATCACGGGGTTTGGATGCACCGGCGAAGTTTGCACCAACTCTCGAGGTGAGAAAGGGCAATGCACGGTACTGAAGAGGCTAGCAATGACGCAAGGGTGAGAGTGCGTATAATCCATGGACTTACATTAGTCATAAAGAACTCATATACTTATTGTAAAAGTTTATTAGCCCTCGAATTAAAGTACTACTACGCAAGCCCCTAGGGGTTTAGATTGGTAGGAAAAGACCATCGCTCGTCCCCGACCGCCACTCATAAGTAAAGCAATCAAAGAACACCTCATGCTCCGACTTCGTTACATAACGGTTCACCATACGTGCATGCTACGGGACTTGGAAACCTCAACACAAGTATTTCTCAATTTCAAAATTACTCAACTAGCACGACTCTAATATCACCACCTTTATATCGCAAAAGTCTTGCAAGGAATCAAACATATCATATACAGTGATCTACGAGTTTTATGTAGGATTTTATGACTAACCATGTGAATGACTAGTTCCTGTCATCTCTCTAAACAGATATAAGTGTAGCAAGAGAGTTTAATTCTTTCTACAAAAGATATACCCATGCTCTAACAAGTATAAGTGAAGCAAAAGAGCATTCTACAAATGGCGGTTTTCTACACGAAGAGAAACAGGCAATCCTAACTTCGAATGATATAAGTGAAGCACATGAAGCATTCTATAAAGCCATACTAAAAAGATATAATTGAAGTGCAAAGAGCATTCTATAAATCAACCAAGGACTATCTCATACCAGCATGGTGAATAAAAGAAAAAAAAATTAAAACTCCAAGATTTCCACATATCGCATGAACGAAACGAATCCGAAAACATACCGATACTTGTTGAAGAAAGAGGGGATGATTTCCGGGGCATCCCCAAGCTTAGACGCTTGAGTATCCTTGAATATTTACTTGGGGTGACTTGGGCATCCCCAAGCTTGAGCTCTTGCCTCTCTTCCTTCTTCTCACATCGAGACCTTCTCGATCATCGAACACTTCATCCACACAAAACTTCAATGTAAAACTCGGTAAGATCCGTTAGTATAATAAAGCAAATCACTACTCTAAGTACTATTGCAAACCAATTCATATTTTGTTTTTGCATTGTCTCTACTGTAATATAACTTTTTCATGGCTTAATCCACTGATATAAATTGATAGATTCATCAACACAAGCAAACTATGCATCAAAAACAGAATCTGTCTAAAACAGAACAATCTGTAATAATTTGAACATTCACCATACTTATGATACATGAAAAATTCTGCCAAAATTAGGAAAAAAAAATTGTACAGCAAGACAATGCAAAAGGAATCAGAACCCAAAAATCGTGCACTACAGGCAAAGTTTGTGTCCTGCACCGCACAAACCAAAAAGCATTGTAAACATCCTAAAGGCAAACCTTGGCATATTATTTTTATAATACAATGGAATTGTACAAGGGGATAATTATTTTTGTAGAAAAGTTTCTGTAATTAAGATTCACAAAGTTCCCATGGGCATGAACAAAGTTCAAGGACGTCCCCCACTTTCACAATGCTCGTCTCTCTCACTTTCACTTTTCTTTTTGAAAAGTTTTGGGTTCCCCTCTTTATTTTGTTGTTTTTAAACTATATGTATGCACTCAACAGAAAGAAATGACTCTCTAAAACTTCCGGGTTGTCTCCCTGGCAGCGCTTTCTATAAAGCCATTAAGCTAGGCATATAGTGCTCAAGTAGTGAATCCACCCGGATCCCAAGGTATATCGAAGCCAATTTTAATTAGCAATGATTTGTAATTTAGTAGTGAGCACAAAGTAACATATATCATGTAATGACGAAGTCTAACTCTCTTCCTATGCATCAAGATGTCATAAAAGAACAATTCATGCATAAAGTAAAGGCCAATGCTTAGTATAAGCAGTTTCTTGCAATTCTATCATATTGGAAACATAAAGAGACGGAGATGTAGTTCCTCTCTCATAATAATTGCAAGTAGGAGCAGCAAGCACATGCATATTATATCTATCAAAATCATCATGTGTGGTAGTAAAACGCAATCCATCATTATAATCCTTAATAAGCGCAAACTTCTCCGATATAGTGTATTCGGGAGAATTCAAAAAGATAATAGGACTATCATGCGTGGGTGCAATAGCAACAATTTCATGTTTAACATAAGGAATCATAGCAAGTTCATCTCCATAAGCATAATTCATATTGGTATCTTGGCCACAAGCATAGCAGGCATCATCAAAAAGGGATATTTCAAAAGAATCAAAGGGATCATAACAGTCATCATAGCAATCATCCTTCGGTAAGCACGAAGGGGATTTAAACAATGTATGAGTTGAAGAGTTACTCTCATTCAAAGGTGGGTACGGGTGATCAATCCGCTCTTCTTCCTTTTGTTCTTCGCTCTCCTCCTCATGTTTTTCATCCAATGAGCTTACAGTTTCATCAACTTCTTCTTCCATAGATTCCTGCAAAATATTAATCTCTTCTTGGACAGCGGAGACTTTCTCAATAAGTGCATTAATATCGGAATTGTATTCATAATTCTCATAGCAATATTTTCAGGTCTATAAACCGAATCATCAAAATCTTCAAACTCTATAAACATAGATTCAATTTCATAAGCACCCATAAAAGCAACAAATTCTTCTATTTGTTCACATCATAGTAATCATATATAACATTAGCATAAGAAGCTAAGGTTTTATTATCATTAAATTTGCATGAAAAGGGAAGGTGTGGATCCTTCATCCTAGAGCAACAAGTATAATCATATCTCAAGCATAGTTGCCTAGCATACCATTTCAATACATGAATTTGATCCCGTAATAGTTTCCCTTTTTGTGTCTAGCGATAATCCCTAAAGTATTCACGTTGATCCAACGTTACTCCCATTACATAATTGAATGGGGTTTTCTCAGAATTATTAAAGTAGTACATAATATCTTCACATAACCAACATCGAGGGTTTTAGGAGGTTCCCCATCTCCATGAGCAGCAAGTACAACTAATTTTTTTTGTATTTCGTGTTCCATATCCATAACTAAAGATAAAGAACAACTAAGAACAACAAATAAAAATTACTTAGTGATAAAGCAAACAAGCACAAACGAGAATATTCACCACACGTTATTGCTCCCCGGCAACGGCGCCAGAAAAAGGTCTTGATAACCCACAAGTATAGGGGATCAATGGTAGCCTCTTTCGATAAGTAAGAGTGTCGAACCCAACGAGGAGCTAAAGGTAGAACAAATATTCCCTCAAGTTCTATCGACCACCGATAAAACTCTACGCACGCTTGACGTTCGCTTTACCTAGAACAAGTATGAAACTAGAAGTACTTTGTAGGTTTTTTTGGATAGGTTTGCAAGATAATGAAGAGCGCCTAAATAAAAAGTAGGGGCTGTTTAGATAAAGACACAATAAAGCAAATATAGCAAGTGTGTAAAATTGGTGGTAGGAGTTGCGAAATTGTCCCTAAGCAATTGACTACTTTACTAGACCGATAGCAAGTTCTATGTGGGAGAGGCCACTGCTAGCATGCCATCCCTAACTTGGAATTTTATGCACTTATGATTGGAACTATTAGTAAGCAGCCGCAACTACTAACATTCATTAAGGTAAAACCCAACCATAGCATTAAGATATATTGGTCCCCCTTCAATCCCGGATGCATCAATTTCTATGCTAGGCTGAAGCTTCTATCACTCTTGCCCTCCAATACATAGTCCTATCAACATACAACTAACCCTATGGTGTGATCCACGCGCGCGCTCATGTGATGGGCACCAAAGGACAACAACATAACCACAATCAAATTAAATCAATCATAGCAATTCATCAACCACCGATAGGACAACGAAAATCTACTCAGATGTCTTAGGATGGCAACACATCATTGGATAATAATATGAAGCATAAAGGACCATCTTCAAGTAGAAGGTACAACGGGTTGCGGGAGAGTGGACCGCTGTAGATAGAGGGGGGAAGGTGATGGAGATGTTGGTGAAGATGGCGGAGGTGTTGGTGTAGATCGTGGTGATGATGATGGCCCCCGGCGGCGTTCTGGCACCACCGAAAGCGAGGGGGAGAGGCCCCCCACCTTCTTCTTCTTCCTTGACCTTCTCCCTAGATGGGAGAAGGTTTTCCCATCTGGTCCACAGTCTCCATGGCGTGGGAGGGGCGAGAGCCCCTCCGATATTGGATCTGTCTCTCTGTCTCTCTCTGTTTCTGCGCTCTCCTGTGCTGCCGTTTCACCGTTTCGTGTATATATGGAGATCCGTAACTCTGATTGGACTGAAACATTCGCCGTGATTTTTTTCCAAAATTTAGCTTTCTTGCGGCCGAAGAAGGGCATCAACTGCCTTACCGGTGGCCCACGAGGGTCAGGGGCACGCCCAGGGGGGCAAGCGCGCCCCCCAGCCTCGTGGCCACCTCGGGCACCGTCTCGCGTGGATTTTTCTTCCGGAATTCCCCAAATATTCCAAAAATATTCTCCTTCCGTTTTTATCCCGTTTGGATTCCGTTTGATATGGGGTTTCTGCGAAACATAAAACATGCAACAAACAGGAACTGGCACTGGGCAATGGATCAATATGTTAGTCCCAAAAATAATATAAAAAGTTGCCAAAAGTATACGAAAGTTAAATAGTTTTGGCATGGAACAATAAAAAATTATAGATACGACGGAGACGTATCAGGTGCGCGCGAGGCCTGCTGGAGGTGGCAGGGGACTTCGCTAAGGGGGCAGGGTGCCCCCTCTGTTTCATTTCAAGGCTGCTTCGGGCGGCCGCTGGAGTTTCCCTGGCCCAGATCCGGCCGCCAAGGCAATCGACCATGCCAAGGTGTCGGCTTTGGGGTGGAAGGAGATCTTCCGCTTTGTTCTGGTTGGCCGCGTTGGTTCGGTGTGTCCTGGTTGAGGGAGGGGCTCGGATGTCGTGGCGGTAGCCCGGTTGGTGGTAGCCGGGGTGGTCATGGGCGGAGCACGCGGCTCCGACGCTGTCCGGTCACCATGGCCGTGTGGGCGGCGTGTTGACCGGGGTGGATCGTTCAATGTTGGCGTCGCGGTTGTCTGTAACCCAATCCGATGACGTTGGGTGTTGGACGGGGTGAAAACCCGTTTTGCTTTGCCAGGCAGACGGCGGCGGCGTGTTGAAATCGTCACCTTCTTGAAGGCGCCATCGCGGCATCTCATTTGTTGTCAGAGTGCTCCGGGGCAAACCCTAGTCCTTGGATCGGGCGGTGGCGACGCGTTGGTGCCGTTTCCTTGTTGAAGGTGCCGCTTTGGAGCTCATTGTTCATCTTACACGTCTTCCCCTCTTCGGCTGGCTCGCCCACGGTTGAGGGCCCCGACAACTTCGTAGTAGTAGTACTTATTGTTTTCATCTGATGTTTGCTAGGATTTTGTTGGGGTAGTGTTGCTGTTTTTAGTGTCCTTGTATCCAGCCTTGGGTGTGTGTGGTGTGGAGTGTGTGTTTGTATCGGTAGGTTTCTGTTTGTTCGGTGATGCTTTATCTATAATGCGGGGGAAACCCTTTTTCGTCAATATTCACCCCACGCAATTGCTCCCAACAACGGCACCAGAAAAGGTGTTGATAACCCACAAGTGTAGGGCATCAGTTGTATCATTTTTAATAAGTAAGAGTTTGAGACCAAACGATGACCTAAAGGTAGAATTAATATTCCCTCTACTTTTATCGACCATCAATACAACTCTACGCACACTTAACATTTATTTTACCTAGAGAAAGAAATAAAACTACTTTTCCGAAATAAAACTAGAAGTACCTTGCACGAATGAAAAGGTACCTTTGCAAAATTATAAAGAGTACAATAAAGTAAGGGTTTTTGGAAGAACAATAGAGAAAAAGATTGTCCCTAGGTAATTGAATAAGATACAATAGTGACCCTCATCTTACTTATGAGGGAGAGGCTTAAGATAACATACTCTCCATACTTGGATCATAAGGTCTTATGATTGGTAGTCTAGCAAGTATGTGCAAATACCAAAGATTCATTAAGTAAAATCCAATCATAGCATTAAGTTATAAAAGTCCCCTTTAATCCCATATGCAGCAACTCATGAACCCGGATTTAGATATCTATCACTCCTGCAACCCACTATAAGAAAATCATTAACATATTGCAACCCTACAACAGGGATCCCTCACGTTTGCACGACGGGCACCATAGGACATCACCATAATAACATAAAACTCATATCAACCACACCATACCACAGTTAGCCCATAGGACAAAAAGAAACTACTCAAACATAATAGATGTGCAACACATCATTGGATAATAATATATAGGATCAAGCACCATTTTTAAATAGAGATTACAGCGGGGTGAGAGATGATATACCGCTGCACGGAGAGGGGGAAAGATGGTGATGACGACGGCAAAGTGGTTGGAGATGATCACTGTCATGGTTGTTTCTCCGGCGGTGCTCCAGCGCCACTGGGAAAGATGGGGGAGAGGCCCCTCTCCTGCTTGTTGCTTGGCTTTCCCCCTAAATGGGAGAAGGGTTCCCCCGCTGGCACTTGGCCTCCATGGCTCCCGGAGGGCGGAATCCCCTCCGAGATTGGATCTCCCCTCTCTTTTTCTCTAGGTTTTCTTGACTTTCTGGAACGGTTTCTACAGCCGAGCACCGTTTCTTAAATATTTGGAGATCCGGATCTCTGACCGGGCTGAAATTTTAACACGACCCCCCCTCCCCCCCAAATTAGCTTCCTTGCGCCCGAAGGAGAAGTCCAACCGATCTACGATCCCTCCACAAGCCCTGGCCGCGCGACGTGGGCTTGTGGGGCCCACCGGCCTTGTCTTGCATTGATACTTGCGCCATAAATTCAGATTTATTCCATAAAAATCAAAGTAAACTTTTAGGTCATTCTGGCTCCGTGAATTTGTCACCTAAAAACCCAAAAACATAGAAAACTTGAATTGGCCTTTGGGACTTGGTTAATAGGTTAGTCCAAATAAAAATAATATAAATCATACCCAAAAACATGTAAAAGTTATATGATAATAGCATGAAACAATAAAACATTATAGATATGTCGAAGAGGTATCACCACCCTCGCACCTATCCCACACTGTAGTTTTCTGCACAAGCGACCAATGAAACTACTTTGTTGCCTTCCAAAACTGTTCTCTCCCAACTGTGGTAGGAGATGAAGAAAATTAAGGTGGGGTGAACTCGCATGGTGTCGGCAATGAAGGACAGAGAGCTGGCTATCGCCACACCATTCGCTCCCTGATGTTTCCCGCTAGGCCCAAGCCGCGGCCCTCGCTCTGTGCACCCTGATCTTGGAGGCTTGGTGCGCCCTGCACGGCAGCTCCCGTCCGTCGTTCACGCTTGCTCGACGCCCACCCACCGCCATCGTTGGCCATCCACCTCGTCCTTGCTAAGTGGTCATCCGTCACCATGCAAGTGGGAGTTGTTGCGTGCGTGCGTTTCTCAATTTTTCTAGCTTCATGTGTCCCTTACATGGGTCTAGGGTGATCAGTTCTTTCGTTGGCCAACACTATGGCTGCATCTGTGTAGCCCATTTATCTAGCAAACAACCTCTCTATATTTTAGCAACTTTTCCCACTAATGTTAGCGGCGTACCCAACCGATAGCAATATATGTGTATGTATAATCTTTTGGCACTAAATCAACGTATGGCAGCCGCCACTCCTTTCCCATAGGGGTTGTCTACCATTGCCCCAATCACCGTCACCGCTTTCTGTAGCCACTGTTTCCGGCCACCCCCTATCGGCTAATGCCATTACGACATACCATGTTCTCATTGCTAGAGTACATCGGGGAGATGAGCGACCCAACGGCTCTCGTACGGCCAGGCGACTCGGGGGGCGAACCCGCGGGCGACGGCGGTGGTTTCCCCGTGGCGGCGGAGGATGGCTGGACGGCGGTGCGGCCTGCCGAGGGGCGCGCGCGGTGGTGCTCTCCGTCCGGTGGGCGGCCCCTCGACCCGCCCCTCTCTGGCAGCAGGTTTTGGGCGCTGGGGGGGTGGGGGGGCGGGGAAGGGGGGATGACTCCGACGGCGACGACGATGAGGAGACCAATCAGGTATGTAGTCAGGTAAGTGGTGGTGGTTCGCCGAGGCCGCGTGCGGCGTGCTTGGTGGGTGACTATGTCGCCCGTGCGTAGGAGCTTGGGGGCTCCTTCGCGCCTGGTCGCCGGCGCGCTTTTGCTCCTGGTGGGCATGGCGGGCGCTGCCTGGCACCGTGGATCTGGCGACCGCCAAGGGGCGTGGATGCTGGCCCTCACGGCCGCTCGCGTGTCCTGCCGGAGGTGGGATGCCGGGGTTTGGTGCTGGCTAGGCCACCTTTGGTCTCGGTGTGCTCGCCGGCGTCGACAGGGGTCGACGGCGGCGGCGAGGTTGCCCCTGCCAGGGAGCCGCGGGTCCAGACTAGGGTTTCAGGGATGACGACGACCGGGCTTGATCCTTTGCTGGGCTCGGCGGATCGCCCAGTTACTGTGGCGTGGGTCGGGGCCCATCGGTCGACACCCGCCTGCCTTTTTTTTCCAAAGGGGGGCGCAGGGGTGCTCCCTAGTGCTTGGGCCTGGCCAGCCTGGTCCAGTGGCCTTGTGCTCGCCTGAGATTAGGCCCGGGCCCAATGCGGTGGAGGATGAGCGGACGCCCACTCCTATTTATAGGTGGTTGTGGCTGCCAAAGGGTGCCCTAGACCTTTCGCTATGGTTTCCCGCATCCCACTCGCAAGTGCGGCATTTCGGGCATCTCACTCGTCGCCTTCTCCGCTCCGCCCCTCCTCCCCCTCTCACCTGCTCGTTCGCCACTGTAGTGCGGATGGGATCCCGCCGCATGGAGAAGCCGCCAATGTCGCCTCCGATCCAGGCGGCTGAGCGCCAGCGCGAGCAAGATCTGCGGGCGAAGGCGCTTTCCAAGGTGCCGGCACCCCCCGCGGAGGAGGGGGGCTGGGGGCCGCCGCCTCCTTGGTGGCTCGCGGAGCAAGAAAGGAAGAAGCTGGAGGAGCGCGAACGCAAAAAGAAGAAGAAGGAGTATCGGCGCCGGGGTCTGGAGCAGAAGAAGGAGCTTCCTCCGAGCGGCGAATGGATTGGGGATCCTGAAGCCAAGAAGCAGAAGCAGAAGGGGGTCGGCTCGGCGCTGCTGTCTCTGGCGGCCGGGCCATCGGCTTCGAAGGGTTCGGCCGATGCCCCGATTCCAGTGGAGGAGTCCGACGGGCCGGAGTGCTTCAAGTATGGCCGGGTGGGCCATTACCAAAACATGTGCCATTTCAAGCCCCTCTGCGTCGTCTGCCATGAGGAGGGGCACGCGTCGGCACACTGCCCCACGCGGGGGCGGCCTCTAATGCTCCAGATCATGGGCAACGCCATCCCCGGCAAGGGATTCTTCTTCTTGCCTTTCGTGGAGATGGAGTGCGAGGAGGTTCATGCCCCGCTGGTGGCGGACGCTGTGATCATCTCGGTGGCGCCCGGCAAGCTATCGATCCCCATCTTGGAGGCGGAGCTCCCCCACCCCTTCGAGGAGGAGTGGGACTGGCAGGTGACGGCCATCGGCGATGATTTGTTCTTGGTCGTCTTTTCCAACAAGGACATGCTGCGAATGGCGACTCGCAGCGGCAAGCTGTACCTCTCCCTCAACGATATCATGGCGGAAATCAAGGAATCTCTTCCGGAGGTGCCCAAGGCCGAGATCATGCCGGATGTGTGGGTCAAGCTGTGGGGTGGGCCGCCCAAGCACCGCCGCGTGGATCGCCTCATGGCCGGAACTGTGATGATTGGGCGCCCAATGGAGGTGGACAAGGTGTCGTTGGTGGGGCTCGGACCAGTGCGGATGCGTTTCGCGTGTCGCTCCCCGGCTAAGCTCAGGGGGTATGTCCAAGTTTGGTTCAACAGTGACGGTTTCACCATTCGGCTGGAGGCCGAGGCGGGTGGTCTACAGGGTGTTGCGCCCCCTCCCCCTCCCCCTGCTAGCTTGGACAAGGGGCCGGATGGCAAGGACAAGGACCGTGACACGAGCATGGGTGATGACTCCATCGATACCGCGACTTGGGATAAGCTCGGTTTCAAGGACAAGGATGCTGAGGCCGCGGCTCCTGCTGCTGGGGCTGCGAAGGACCAGGAGGAGCGTCAAGTGGTAGTGGGCAGCAACGAGACGGGCTTCAACCAATATGGATCCAACATGTCGCTCGGCCTCGACATCGACAAGGGCGTCTCGGCTTCCTGCGACTCGGAGGATCGCTCGATGCTTGTCTCCCTGGTGGCTGCGGAGGTGGGTGGGATGCGCACTTTCGCGTCACGCTCGCCCAAGTCTGCAACCGGCCTTGGTGGCGGCGGGACGCAGCTCCACAAGAAGACGGCGGGCCGCAAGACTCCCCCGGTGACGCTGGCGAGCCCTCCCTCGATTCGTGCAGGCACGCCTGCCTCGCACCGGCTGGTGGTGATGGCGCTGGCCTCTCCTGGGGGTCCGGCTGGCGGTCCGTCGACGGCTATCCTCCCTCCTTCCCTTGATGCGCTTTGGGCGGAGGTGTCCAAGGCGGTGCACATATCTACGGCCAAGCGCTCCAAGGCGGTGGTGGTGACTCTGGCGACACAGGAGAGGGAAAACTCGTGCTCGAAGGGTGCCAAGGGCAACCTACCAGCTCTGCAACGCGCCCAACTCTTGGTGGCTCAGAAGAACATGGAAACCGAAGGTAATCCCGTGCCCCGTTTTACGAGTTTTGACGACTATTCTGACAAGCGTTTAGGGGGTATTTTAGAGGATAGTGGCATTTTTATGTCCGATGTGGGTGAAGCTCGCGAACTTCTTTCTCTCATCCGCTCTAAGGAAATCGCGCAGGCCGCGCTCGCCCAGGCAGCGGCGGCCCGCGTTGCGCCAGCAGCAGAAGAAGCAGGGGCTTCTCTGGTGACTGTTGCGCGGCCCGATCAGGAGGACACAACAGCAAAGGCTGCACCGTCCACCTCAACCCGTTTTCCTGTCAAGACACGGCGAGTGGCCAAAGCGGTTACCGCTCGCGGTATCCGCCTGCGCAACCGCATAATATAATGCATTTCATCTTCTGGAACATCCGAGGCTTTGGCCACGCTGGGAGGCGGACCCAGCTGAAAGATTTCATATGTCAAGATGGGATCGACGTAGTTGGCTTGCAGGAAACAATCAAGGCTGATTTCTATCATCGGGGCCTGCTAGCTGTCGACCCGCTCGAACGTTTTGCGTGGCAATGGGTGCCGGCGGTGGGTCACTCGGAGGGTTTGCTGCTTGGCATCAACCAAGTTTGCTGCGACGTGGTGGCGTGGGATGCCGGTAGATTCGTCTTGTTAGCACACGTGCGCCATCGCGCGACCCTCCGCGAGTGGGAGGTTATTGTGGTTTATGGCCCGGCCGACCACTCGCACTCGCATGAGTTCTTGGGGGAACTTCAGGAGAAGGTTGCGTCCTTGTGTGTGCGTAACTTGCCACTGCTTGTGGGTGGCGATTTCAACTTAATCTGTTCGGGAGCGGATAAGAACAACGAGATCATTAACTGGACAAGGGTGTCCCTATTTAATAATGCGATAGCATCTATGGCCGTTAGGGAAGTGGCTCGCGTGGGCGCATGCTACACTTGGACCAACAAGCAGCTTACGCCGGTGCGGTCAGTTCTGGACCGGGTTTTTATGTCCTCGGAGTGGGAGATGCTATTTCCCATGTGCTCTTTACACGCCGAAACAAGGATCGGGTCGGACCACGTCCCCCTAATCCTTTCCTCAGGGGAGGAAAGGTTAAAACGTAGCCCTCGTTTTTTCTTTGAAACCTCGTGGTTTGTGTCTCCGGACTTTGAGAAAATCTTTCTCTCCAAATTGGAGACTTGTGTCGCCCGGGTCAGGAACACGCGCGGGCCTATGGAGTTCTGGATTGCCGCAGGGGGCGGGATTGCGTGCGGGTCTCGAAGGTTGGGGGGCCAACCAGGGCCGTGAGGATAAGCTGCTCCGATCGCGTTTGATCGCGGACCTCGCCCGTATGGATGCAGCTGTGGATGTGCATGTTTTCTCGGAGCAAGACTGGGCTCAGCGCTACACGTTAGAAGCCCAAGTTGAGTCCCTCCTTAGAGCAGAGGAGGAGTACTAGCGTAGACGCGGTGGTATCAAGTGGACGCTCAAGGGTGACGCGAACACTAAATATTTTCATGCCTACGCTAACAGCCGGCGCCGTAAGTGCGCCATCCAGAGATTGCAATCAGAGCAGGGGCTCCTTTTGCGACAACAGGAAATCGTCCGTCACATCTATGACTTCTACATCCAACTGATGGGCTCCAGGGAGGAGTCCCGTGCTCGGCTGCGGTCGGATGTTTGAGACCAAGTGTTGCAGGTCACGGACGAGGATAATGAGGGCCTGGGGCTGGCCTTCCTCCCCCAAGAGATTGACAAGGCGGCTCTTGGGATGATAACGGACACCGCCCCTGGTTCGCTTGGGTGACCGGTGGCGTTGTTTAAACGGTTTTGGCAAGTGCTCAAAGGGCCAATTTTCAACGTATGTAATGGGTTCATGTGTGGTACGGTAGATAGCTCTCGCCTAAACTTTGGGGTTCTCTCTCTTATCCCCAAAGTTCCGGTTGCGGACCATATTAGGCTTTTTTCGTCCCATTGCGCTTATTAACGTCCCGTTTAAAATCTGTTCTAAGGCTTGTACTACCCGCTTGTCTCCGATAGGTCATCGTATCATTAGTAGGAACCAATCGGCTTCTATTCGTGGTCGCAACATTTTGGAGGGGCCGTTGGCCCTCTAAGAGATTGTTCACTCGCTCAAACGCACTCGTCAGGCTGCAATTCTTTTGAAATTAGATTTTGAGAAGGCGTACGATCGAGTGAACTGGGAGTTTCTACGACAAGTCCTCCTGGACCGAGGATTCTCGTCGGTTTGGGTTCATCGCATGATGCAATTGGTCTCGGTGGGCCAAACGGCGATTGCGGTGAATGGAGAAGTAGGGAACTTCTTCCGCAACAAGCGTGGGCTACGTCAAAGGGACCGAGCCTCGCTGTTGCTCTTTAACTTTGTGGCGGACGCTTTGGGCGCCATGCTAGACAAAGCTCGTATGGCTGGCAACATTAGGGGAGTGGTTGGCAATCTGATCCCTGGGGGTGTGTCACACCTACAGTATGCGGATGACACACTCCTCCTTTTCGATCCGGACGTACACAGTATCGCAACGGTTAAGGCCATTCTTCTGTGCTTTGAACTCATGTATGGGCTAAAAATCAACTTTCACAAATGTGAAGTGGTGTCCATAGGAATGGACGCGGCCGAAAGTCTGCGGGTAGCCAATTTGCTTAATTGCAAACTTGAGAAGTTTCTGTTCACTTTCCTCGGCCTCCCGATCGCGGAGTAGAAATGCTTGATTGCTGATTGGGAACCTCTCAGCACTAAGGTGGCGGACCGGGTTTGTCCGTGGAGGGGTAGATTTATGTCTTCAGGGGCTAGACTAATCTTAACTAACTCCAGCCTCTCGTCCCTACCTATGTTCGCCATGGGTTTGTTCTTGCTGCCTGATTTGGTCTACACCAAAATGGACACCCCGCTGGCCTGTTTCTTTTGGGAAGGAGTGGGACCTAAACGGTAGTGCCATATTGTAAAATGGTAGGCCGTTTGTAGTCCTAAAGCCCAGGGGGGCCTCGAGATCATCAACTCTAAGTTGATGAACATTGCGCTCATGTGCAAGTGGATCTGGAAGCTGTCTCAGGGAGAGATTGGCCTCTGGGTTGACCTCCTTCGTGCCAAATACTTCCCGGATGGGAATTTCTTTGAGGCAGTATCCCAGGGGTCTCCTTTCTGGAACTCAATCCAATCCCTCAAACCGTTCTTCGCCAGGGGCGTGAGGTTCTCGGTTAACAATGGGCGCTCCACGCGTTTTGGCACGACGTTTGGATAGGCTAATAGCCCCTTTGGTCAGAGTTTCTCCAACTTTACTCCATCGCTGTCGAGCCCACCCAACTGGCCACTTCGGCTCTAAGTTCCTCCCCGCCCCCTATCTACTTCAGAAGGGAGCTCTCGGGGCCGGAGCTGGAGGATTGGGATCGCCTACGGGCAATGATAGCGGATGTGCGCCTATCGAACACCGCGGATTCGGTCCCTTGGTGACTTACGGGCTCTGGCAAGTTCACTGTCAATTCCCTTTATAGAGAGCTGACCCGCGGCCATGTCCCTATGGCCGCCACAGGGCTTTGGAAGGCTAGAATTCCGCTCAAGATCAAGGTTTTCGTCTGCCAACTTAGCCAAGATCGCCTACCTACCTCTATCAATATAGCTAAGCGCAATGGCTCGGCCTCCGGTCCTTGTGCATTGTGTGGTGACCCGGAAGATGCTGACCGCGCATTCTTCTGGTGCTCTTTGGTGCGCTTTGCTTGGAGCGCGGTCCGTGAGGCCGCGGGTTTGGATTGGGATCCACGCTCTTGCTCCGAGCTCGTGTCATCCCTGTCCTTGGTCCAAGGCCTTTCACGCCGGGTCATTTGGACATGTGCGGCGGCCATGTTATGGGCCTTATGGCATATACGTAACAAGTTTACTATTGAGGGAGTGTTTCCCTCACACCCCGGTGACGTAATCTTCAAATGCGTTGTGTTCTTGCAGCAATGGGCCCCGCTGGGAAGACAACAGGACTCTGATCTCCACCGCCAAGCTCTTGTACGCCTTTGCTCCGTCTACTCGGCGTCTCGAGCCCCGTCGCCCTCGTTTGCTGCCTCATAGGGATGGGCAGCCCTTTTGGTCGTGTTACCCCCGAGCCTGCGTGCTCGTATGATTGGCTAGATGCGCCATGTAATGCACTTTATTTCTCCGCCGGTTACTTTCGTGGTGTGTTCTGAAACCCTGGAAGACTAGTTGTGGTTCCGTTTGTTGGTTTGTATGGTTGTGCATGCTGCCTATGTTGAGGGCTTTATTACTTTAAAGCCGGACGTCCTTAACATCTACGTTCTAAAAAAAGTACACTGCCCCTAATTATAATCCTCACAGCATGAACCTTTGTTGTCACCTCCTACATGGAATTGACATTGTCGCTACCTGCAACTTGGCCCAAGATAATTTCCGACGGCCTAGGAATGGGTAGCTCGGCGCAAAGACCCAAGTAGAAGCCGACAGTCGGATGGGCACCAGCCCCGTTAATGTCACAAGGACGTGACTCCAAAGCTCGACAAAAGCTAGACATGCTAAAGATTGATTTTTAATATAATTGCCGATAATGCATTTAAATATTACAAAATTTTATTTGTATTTTTAAATAAGAAAATGCTCATAAATGCATCATAATTTTTTTGGGGGCTTTTGCTAAAAAATGTTTTTGGGGCCTGAGTTGGGCCGAGTAAGAACCAATGGTACAAAAACTTGTCCCCCATGTTCGCTTTAGTCCATAATCTCACAAAAATAGAAGGAGGCTACATAAACTTGTTCAGCGTGCTCAATTTAGTAAAAAATGACAACGTGACACGCTGACTCAGCTGAGGCTGGTTTTGGCGGGGTTTTTTGTTGCAAAAATGCCCCTAAACGACACTTGAGGGGCCCGTGGGGATGCGAGGCGGCATCATATTTGCAGAGTGGACCTTTGTTTTCTCATCTTTTTCACTTTGTGGTCTGGATCTTCATCTCTTTCCCCTATTTCCGGGCGAACAAAACTTTGGTGGGTGACGACGCCGCCCAGTCTGGCGATCTTCTACATCGATGCCGCCCGTGTTTGTGATCGCGGCAAAGACCCTCCTGACTATGGTATGCGGCTGTTCCTAGCCTTTTTCTTCCACAGTTCATGGATGTAAGCACAGATGTGGCGAGGAGTTAGATGGCTGAAATTTACTTATTCAATGATTAAATTTTGCCATGGGTATTACATGGTAGCATCAGATCAGCTTTCCCCTTTGACATTAAGGTAGCCACCAACATAGAGTAGTATGGTTTAGGGTTTGCATTCATTGAATTAAAAACTGAATTTTCCACAATTTTTCTGCAAGCAGATGATGTTG
Organism: Aegilops bicornis; assembly: GCA_021605145.1. NCBI lineage: Eukaryota > Viridiplantae > Streptophyta > Magnoliopsida > Poales > Poaceae > Aegilops > Aegilops bicornis. Next base: position 33,683,945 of record CM038670.1, read on the forward strand.
ATGATCTGTTTAGTGTTAAGATCCACCACTAAGGATTTTTCTATGGGATTGGGAAAAACAGGGCATATATGGATGAAAAGATTGATTCTTTAGCACTGTTCTGGAGATACTTTGTCATTATTGTGGCTGCATGATCATTTGGAAAATTTGGGATACACTCCTGATACTAATTTGGCTTTGTACTAGACAATTCCTGGCAAAGGTTTAGGAGATGGACTAAGGTCCTTAACTTGTGATGCAAATTCCATAGCATTGGTTATTGAAGCTCTCAAATCAAAGCTTGTATCTCTGTTTGTTGATCATGTGGACATTATCAGATGCCAGGAGGATGATGTATGGCAGGATAATGTTGATTTTCCACATGTCATTAGTCTAGTAAAGCCTTCACATGGATACAAGCAGAAGATACATAAATTAATTGGTACTGATATAGTTGGGACACAATTTGAAGTAGAGGAGGAGGAGGACGAGGGCACTGTGACTGTAGATTCGAGCTGTGGAATTGAGTTTGATGACAATAATTATGATCTTGGTGATGTAGTAGATTCTGATGAGGGTGATAAAGTTGGTAGCACGAAGCAAATGAACAGCAAAAGGGTAGCAAAGCAAAGAGAAAAGAAAAGAAAAGGGAAGTTAAGCAATATGACTATGATGATGTTGATATGCCCCTCGCCTATGCTACAAGTTGGTCCATATGATTTGGGTTACAACTTCAAAATGTTTGACCCAGAGGTTGACATGATAGCGCCTAAATTCAAACTGGCATGGCTTTTGCATCTTCCGAAGAACTGAGGGCAACACTTTCTGAGTATAGCATCAGAGAGAGAGAGAGAGAGAGAGAGAGAGAGAGAGAGAGAGAGAGAGAGAGACTATTAAGAAATCAAGGAATGAAGCAAAAAAGGTAGAGAGGCTGATTATGAAAGTTAGTTGTCCATGTTCCCTGTCTACAGCAATGCACAAGAGGATAAATTGTATGCTTGTGAAGAAATATATTGATGAGCATACATGTGAGAGAGAGTGGCAGATAAAGGCAATGACAACATCATATCTTGCCAACAAGTATAGAAGTGTTTAGGGTGGATGAGAAGATGACAGTGAAATCTTTTTCTATGAAAGTGCAAAAAGAGTTTAACATGATTGCTACAAGGTCCAAGATACAGAGAGCAAGAAAGGAGGTACTTCATGAAATATATGGTGAAGAGGAGCAGTACAACGGTTTGTATGATTATGAGGAAGAACTGAGGAGCACAAAGCCAGGTAGCACATTCTACTTATGCCTAAATATAAGTTAAATTTCCGCATCTTGCTACTGGGCTATTGTTTGATGCAAGAAGGGTTTCCTAGAGGGTTGTAGACCAATAATTTGTGTGGATGACTATCACTTGAAAACAAGATATGGTGGTGTTTTACTCACATCTGGTAACATTGATCCTAATGATTGCATATTCCCTATTGCAATGGCTGTTGTGAAGGTTGAGTGCACTCATAGCTGGCTCTGGTTTTTGAACACACTGAAAACTAATTAGAAATTGATAACTCAAGTCATTATACACATACGAGTAACATGCAAAACGTATTTCATTTTTGGGTCATCGGATTTTCAGTTTTTTTGCTCACATGACAATAATGATGTGCACTGTTTAGTTGTGCTTGTTGCTCACATGTCATTTACTTGGTAGGGATTAATAAATGTTGTCAAAAGTGTATTCCCAGAAGCTGAACCAAGTTTTGTGTGGAGAAGTTGAGAGTGACTTGTCCAGCACGTCATGAATGGTTGAAAAACATTCCTAAAGAGTGCTGGTTGAAGGCCTATTTTAGTGAATTTCCAAAACGTGACCTTATGTTGAACAACACATGCATGTGAAGTATTTAATAGGTACCTTCTATCTTGCTTATGTTGTTTCAATTTTATGTGCATTTTAGTGAATTTCCAAACATGAACTGTTTCTTTCTTCTTTGTTTGTAGTTTGATTATAGTTTCGTAATGGACATATTCACTACTGGAATCAGGATCTTTGCCGTCAGCCAGCTGACGGCAAAGAATGTCTTTGACATCAGCTTAAAGAAAACTGACGACAAAGAACGAGCTGACGGCAAAGGTCATGTTTGCCATCGCCAACTCTTTGCCGTCCGCTAGAAGACGGAATAGAAGCTTTGCCGTGAGCTAGCAGACGACAAAGAGTGAGGGTGGCCCACTAGCGAGAACCACCTAACGGACACTTTCTTTGCCATCCGCTAGCTAATGGCAAAGAAAGTGGCCAAACTAACGTCCATTACCTAGGCTCTTTGCCTTCTGCTAGCAGACGGCAAAGAACAATGCCCTAACTAAAATGCCAACGACGCCCGCGCCCCATCTCTCTGTCCCCTCTCTCTCTCCGCCTGCGTTCGAGCCGCTGCCGCCCGCCACCTCCGCCTGTCGCCGCCGCCCCATGCCACCCCCGTCGCTGCGCCACCCCCGCCGCCCCGGCGACCCCCTGCTCCGCCCCATGCCATCTACGTCGCCGCGCTGCGCCACCCCCGCCGCCCCGGCGGCCCTCTCCTCCACCCCACCGGCCGCCCCGCAGCTCCAGCCCCTCGACTCCGGTGAGACCTCTTGAATTTTTTTTTCTGTTTTTGTTTCTGTTTTTAAGTTTAGTTTAGGTTTACTTTAGGTTTGTTTTAGATTAGGTTTACTTTAGTTTACTTTAGGTTTAGTTGAAGTGATTGGCAGGCCTAGTGATTGTGCGATTCTGTGATGCTATTGAGTAAAATTTATATGCACACCTCATATGAATCTATGATCATATCCAGTAAAATTTATATGCATGTTCCACTCCACTGTCCACATATTTAGTTAATTAGTAATACTACCAAATACTGAAGTTTTGCTATGTATAACATTGCTACATGTGTTTTTGTCTATATAGAATTGCATTCATTTCCTCTTCTAGACATGAACCAGCTCTTGCATGGAACTGAATCCGATACATTTGTGTAGTAAATGAGTATGTTAGCATTTCACCTGGGTTGTAATCAAATTTTATCACAACTAATGTACCTCAAGTTTATTTGTCGATGAGTATGTTAACAAGGATAGGTCACCTGTATGTCAACCTAGAGCCACCTAAATCCACATACCAAGGATAAATCTTGTGCTTGGCTCTAGTATGTCAACCTAGAGCCATCTAAAATATGGTGCAACTATGATTGTTGCCACAAGTATTCCAATGTGATCACACCAGAAGGAACGTTAGGTTTAGTTTTGGTTAAGAAGAAAGAAGAAAGATGAAAAAAATAAGAAGAGGAAGATAAAGAGGAAGAAGAAGAAGTGTATTTTTTCCCTATTTTTAGATTACTATGCTGTGTTTTTCAACATTTTCAGTTTTCATTCATGTCTAAAGAAAGCCCTAGTTTTCAAGGGTGTCAATTGCCATTGCCAACTAACCTACCAAATTAATTAAGTGTTGTTGATGTTGTTGAGCACAAGTGCATTGCTTTTTTTCTTAGTTTTCTTTCATGTCTAGAAACTTGGCTCTGTTCCAACTATGTCCATTTATCAAATATGATACAGTTGATAGATATGGTTCTAGCCAGCTATATTTATAGATATGGTTCTAGATACTAATTGGTCTCTTCTGCTGCTTATCAGAGTTGGGGGGAGGCCGCTGAAAGTGCAACTATCCCTAGGTGGTTTTGGTAATTTCTAACAACATATAGCTCATTGAACTAATGCCATTTCAAGATAACTATTTCAAGAAAGTTCAATGATTGGCATGGCATGGATTAGGATTGTCGACCCCTCAAAATGCTAATGACACATATTGGCTCAAGCTCAAGACTCTACATCTTACTTTTAGTGATCCAAGATCACATTGAGTCCATAGGAAAGCCAATACTATTAAAAGGGGATGAGGTGTTGCTTAATGACTCACTTGCTCAAAAAGCTTAGTGATATGCTCAGAAAACCCTCAACCACTTTCTCATATCCACATATGTCACAAACCAAAAGTCAAACTCGGCCCCACCGATTTGATCTATCCGGCGCCACCGAGTTCACTTGACATAGCCACTGCTAGAAACCCTAGTCACTTCGGTCTCACCGACAGGGATCTCGGTCTGACCGAGATGGGATTGCAAACTATCTGTTTCCCTTCGTAATGTTTTGGTATAACCGAGATGATCGATCGGTCCCACCGAGTTCTCAATGCATACTCTCTGTTTCCCTTTCGTAACATTTCGGTCTCACCGAAATGAGTGACTCGGTCCCACCGAGTTTGCCTAACCAACTCTCTGGTTAGCTTATTACCAAAATTGGTCCCATCGAGTTTGTGTAATCGGTCTCAGCGAGATTACGTAATGACCTAACCCTAATGAAATCAGTCCCACCGAGTTGACATGTCGGTCCCACCAAAAATCCTAACGTTCACATTTTGAACTAAATCGTTCCGACTGAGTTTTTGGTTCGGTCCCATCAAGTTTGGTAAATTGTGTGTAATGGTTATATTTTGTGTGGAAGCTATATATACCCCTCCATCCACTCTTCATTCATGGAGAAGGCCATTAGAACATGGCTACACTTCCAGCATTCATTTTCTGAGAGAAAACCACCTACTCATGTGTTGAGACCAAGATATTCCTTTCCAACCACATAAATCTTGATCTCTAGCCTTCCCCAAGTTGCTTTCCACTCAAATCATCTTTCCACCAAATCCAAATCTGTGAGAGAGAGTTGAGTGCTGCGGAGACTATCATTTGAAGCACAAGAGCAATGAGTTCATCATCAACACACCATCTATTACCTTTTGAAGAGTGGTGTCTCCTAGATTGGTTAGGTGTCACTTGGGAGCCTCCGTCAAGATTGTGGAGTTGAACCAAGGAGTTTGTATGGGAAAGGAGATCGCCTACTTTGTGAAGATCTACCCTAGCGAGGCAAGTCCTTCGTTGGTGATGGCCATGGTGGGATAGACAAGGTTGCTTCTTCATGGACCCTTCGTGGGTGGAGCCCTTCATGGACTTGTGCAGCCGTTACCCTTCGTGGGTTGAAGTCTCCATCAACATGGATGTATGATAGCACCACCTATCGAAACCACAGATAAAAAATCTTCGTGTTTACATTATGTTTGCTCCCTCAAACTCCTCTCCTTTACCTTCATGTGCAATATATTTACATTCCGCTTCCATACTCTTAGAATTGCATGTGTAGGTTGATTGCTTGACTTGTGCAAAGTTGCTAAAATCTGCCAACACTTAAAATTTGGAAAGGGCTAGATTTTTATCTGGTCAAGTAGTCTAACCACCCCCTCTAGACATACTTCCGATCCTACAAGTGGTATCAGAGCTACGGTCTCCATTTGCCTTGATTTCCATAGCTTTTGGTGATCATAGCCTTGGTTTCACAACCTAGGAGAGTATGGCGTCTAGCGAGAGAAATTACCACCATAGAGGTCCTTACTTTGATGGTTCAAATTTTGCTAGTTGGAAGCATAAGATGAAAATGCATATTCTTGGACATAACCCCGCCGTTTGGGCTATTGTGTGTATTGGTTTGCAAGGTGAATTCTTTGCTGGGAGAGAACCGAACTGTGAAGCTACCTCGGAAGAGTTGAAGATGCTGCAATAGAACGCTCAAGCTTGCGATTTCCTCTTCAACAGATTGTGCCCCGAAGAATTCAACAAAATCAGCCGTCTTGAGAATGCAAAGGAAATATGGGATACTTTGATTGATACGCACGAAGGTACCGACTCCGTCAAGGAATCCAAATTGGATGTGCTTCAAAGTCAACTTGACAAGTTCAAAATGAAGGATGGTGAAGGTGTCGCTGAAATGTACTCTAGGCTTGCTCTCATCACAAACGAGATTGCTGACTTAGGAAGTGAAGAGAGGACCGATAGATTCATCATCAAGAAGATCCTAAGAGCCTTGGATGGAAAATATGACACCATGTGCACATTGTTCCAAATTATGCCAAATTACAAAGATCTCAAGCCTATCGAAGTCATTGGAAGAAATGTTGCTCATGAGATGTCACTCAAGGATAAGGAAGAGCTTCACAACAAGTCAAGTGGTGCTTACAAAGCCTCATGTGATGCTCCTACATCACCAAGTGAGAAAAAAACCTTCAATGAGGAATTGAGACTAATGGTGAAGAATTTCAACAAGTTCTACAAGAGTAGAAGCAAGGAAAGAATTTCCAAGTCAAGGTCCTACAATGACAAAATATCTTCGAGTCGTGAACGTAATTGCTACAATTGTGGCAGACCCGGACACTACTCCAATGAGTGTACGCCCCCTACAAAAGAAGATAAGATTCACCCAAAAGAAGAAGTAGAACAGAAGAATCACCACCAAGAGAGAGAAGGAGTAGAGATGATCATTTTGAACGAAGAACCTCTCGGAGAAGCAAGGATTCGGAAAGGAAGGACAAATCATCAAAGAGCTACACAAAACGAAGACATCAAACTCACGTTGGTGAATGGGTATAAGGCTCCTCTCCGACGATCACTCTGAAACAAGTTATCACTCTGACTCCGAATGCACTCAAGATGAAGGTGTTGTCGGTCTAGCACTTGTGTCAACCAACTCCTATGACAGATTTGACTCACCAAATGAAGGAATTGGAATATGCTTCATTGCTAAATGCCCCAAGGTATCACACCCTGAGTATGTTGATTTCAATAGTGATGAAGATGACTTGCTAGGTGATGATGATTTACTTGTTGACAACTCTAGTGATGAAAACTATGATGAACTTGTTGTTAATCATGCTAATCAAGATAAAACGAATGACGATGATAAGAAGGAGATTGAGCGTCTAACTAAAGAACAAAACACTCTTAAGTTAGCTCATGAAACTACCTTGGAAGATCATCGAGAACTTTTAAAGACTCATGAGAAGTTACGCTTTGAAAAGCTCAACCTTGAGCAAGAGCATGGGTTCTTAAAAGCAATCAATGACGATCTTCGCAAGAAAAGTTCTTCTTACATTGCGAAGCGTTTACTCTTGTCTACTTACATGCCACAAGTAAAATCTAGCAACAAGAACAAGAAAGATTCTTCTTCTAGTAGTAACAATAATCATGCTAAATCCAATGTTGTTGCTTCTAGTAGTTCTCTTGATTCCACTAATGATTCTCTTAGCCAAGTTACACTTGAGCAAGAAAATAGCTTATTGAAGGGAATTATAGAGAAATGTGTTTACAAGAGCCTTGCCGGAAGTAAGCAATTTGAGGAAATTGTACGCAAGCAAGGAAGGCACCGGAAGAATCAAGGTGTTGGTTTTGAATGAAAATTCAATGCCAATGGAGTTGAGTGGGAAGATGATCAATACCCCAAGACGAAGTTTGTTCCTCAACAAGAGAATATGATCCTACTTCCTTCCAAGGGACACAAGGTCAAGATGATCTTCCACCACAAGACCACAAGCAAAAAGGCAAGGATAAGCTTCAAGAGGAGATTGATGCATTTGAGGAAGCTCCCAAGGCCTTGGTCAAGTGGGTTCCCAAGACAACATCAAGTTCTACTTCATAAAGTACGACTACAAATCCAAGGATTCCCATCTAGATGATGTGGATCCCGAAGAAGAAGAACTAGAGAGTTCTTGAGGGTGACTCCGCCAACATATTTCACTCATATCATTTTGGCAAGGACAAGTGCATAGAACTTACACATCTTTCACTAGTTCAAGGAGTCACAAACCCTCTTGTTGGTAAGACAAGGGAAAAGGTAACCTAATGCTTCCATGGACATAATCATACATGAACTTCATTCTATGTCTATGGATATCCTTGTTTGTTCCTTGTGGGACTAACCCGTGTAGGTATTGAAAGTGCAACTCACTCCAATGGACTGGTCCAAATGATCTTCATCAACATTGAGCGTCTACATCTTCAACACCTACATGAAGTCATCATCGACAAAACCCAATGCTATTTCATCCCTCTTAGGGGGGATATCACATCTAGGGGGAGCTTTACACTAATCAATTGAGATAAAGCAACTCTAATGGTGTGAACACAACAATGCTTTATGTCAAAGTGGTAACCCCACTTGTGCTTAAACGATGAGTATGACCTATGATCAAATGTTCTCATTTGACTCCTAAGTCAATATACTCATATATAGATGACCTAGTCATCGCCTATTGCTTGATAGGTGATAGAGTGTTTGTGCACGCTTCGTCACATATTTCGTTTGCCATCTTATTGTGTGAGCATGTTGAATGCATATTTTACTCACTCGAGGACATCCATTTGTTGCTTTGATTGTTTGGCTCTTTCTCTTTTTGCCAAATGAATGGACAAGAATGCCTAATCACTCCCTCTAGCTATCTATGTTTTTCTCGTCTCAAACTCTATTCCTGCTACATCACAAAGTTTGATCAAGTCAGATTTGAACCACTCTGTGAGAGGAGCGCTTGGAGTCCCTGATTCGTCATAGACTTAAACTTCCAAAACCTCCTTGTGTATTTCGGTATGACCGATTCATCCACTTCGGTCACACCGAGTTCACTAAGTTGATCTAGGTTTTAAATCTCGGTGCAACCGACTTGAACTTTTCGGTCACACCGAGTTGTAGTAACCACTTGCGATTCTACATCTCGGTGCCACCGAGTTGTTCCACTCGGTCACACAGACAGGGTCGGGATATATATACCCACTAGTGAGATTTTGGAAATTTCTTCAAACTCCTCAGCCCGCGCGTGTCCTGCTCTGCCGCCTCGGGTCTCCGGATCGTCTTCTCGTCGCCAGCAACCTCCCGCCGCTGGTTTCTATCGTCGTCAACGAGATTCTTCTCCGCCGTTGCCGCCGTAGCAAACTCATCGCCGAACTAGGGTATGAGTTTGATCCCTTGTGCTCTCTTTTTTTACCTCTGATTCTATGCACAAGGTCAATGCCATGTTCTTTACCACGTATGAGATCAGTCTATCCGGAGAAAAACTCAACTAGATTTGATTTGATTCGAAAATTTAGGGTTAGGTTTTCGCCGAACTCATCTCGGACCGATCGAGTTGTAGAAATCGGTCTCACCGATTTGGCTTAGGCCATAGCCCTTGCAGTTCTCGGTCTGACCGAAACTTGCAAATCGGTGTGACCGAGTTCAACTCTTTGTGAAATCCTAGTAATCTCAGAGTCACCAAACTGTGACTCGGTCTGACCGAGTTCACTAGTTTAGACTCCAAAAGTTGCTTCGGTGTCGCCGAGTTTAACAAATCGATAGCTCCGAAATGCCTTCTGTGGAGAATTAAAACTAAGTTTTTGACTCATCTGTTTTGCAAAAACTCTGCACTTTGTGATGTTCATCTACTTTACCTCATCTAAATCCATTCATAGGGTCTGCTGTCAGTTTGCTTGCCAGAATGTTTGACCAGACTGATAGCCAGAACAAATCAGAAGAGCAAGTGCACATGAGTGAGGGCACTAGTCCCTCAAGCAGCTATGATGAGGGCAACAGGAGGACTCCAAGCAATTTGCGCAAGGCAGCCACTAGAACAAGGAAGAAGAGAACCTCAGACTCTGAAGATGAGGACTATGTGGCTGTTGAGGACGAGGCCACCTCAAGGAAGAAAGTGCTGAAGAAGGAGTATGGCACTACTGCTGCAACAAAGCCAGGTATGCACAAGAAAGCACCTGCCAAGAGAGTGCCAACATCCAAGCCTAGGAAAGCAGCCTTGGAAGAAACAATGGAGTTCACTCTTGAACCCAAAGAAGCTGGAGAAGGCAAGAAGTGAAAGGAGAGGGTCAGGAAGACCATTGCCAGAGTCATTGGCAAGCCCTCCATGATGTGAGATCCATCTGCTGATGAAGAGGAAGAGGAAGAGGATGCTGCACCAGCACCCAAGTCCCAAAAGCTTGTGGGAGATGCTATCAAATCAGGGGCTCCAACATCTAAGCCCAAAACTGCTCCCAAAGCTGCTGCTCAAACCACCAAGTCTGCACCCAAGAGAAGCACCAGAAACATCCCAGCTGAAGAGAAGAACAAGGCCCCAGTGCCTGAAGTTGAAGAAGAAGATGCTGAAGCTCAAGTGCTGAGAAAGCTCAAACCAACGATTCCAGACCACAATGATACTCATCCAGTGGCAGAGGACATGAACCCCAGGAAGGATGCAGGTCTGATACTTTGGAGGAAGAATGATCCCTATGCTGTAAGGAGGAGAACTGAAGTGGATTACAGGTTCCACACCAAAGAACAACAAGACTTCTATGAGACTATTTTGCTTGACAAGAAGCCAATAGTCTATGACATGAGATGGGTTGATTGGGAATACATTAAAGAGAATTAAGATCACTTCCCAGGTGTATATGACAGCTTCAATGCTTGTGGAGTTGACAAGTTCGTTGGACAGAAGCTCACCAAATGGAATGATGAGCTAATCATGCAATTCTACTCCACTACTCATTTCTATCCAGATGGAAGGATAGTATCGATGTCTGAAGGTACAAAGTACCAGTCAACTGTTGATGAATGGGACAAGTTGATCAATGCCCTGGAAGAACATGAGGATGATTTGGATGTGTATGCCAAGAAGAAGAAAGACCACAACTCCATGGCAAATATGTACAAGGAGATCCCAGACAAAGCTTTGGAGAAACACAAGCTTGGATCTGTACATTATTTGTTGTCTGGTATGCCTACTATCAACACAATCTTAAGGCATACTCTGCTACCCAAGAATGGAGATCACAAGATGATTATAGGACATCCCATCAACTTGTTACTGCTATTTGATGTGCCTCAGAAGTTCAAGGTCATGAGTCTGATTGTAGAGACAATCAAGAGGATAGCTGCTGACCAGAAAAGATCTTGTGGGTATGCTCCACACATTCATGTGCTCATCAACTCAAAGATGGGCACATGCACTTACTTGTTGGACAAGGAGCATTTACCTCTGTATCCAGAATTTGAAGACAACACAGTTGTAATGAATGAGAATGATCCTTCATCAGTGCAAGCACAAGAGAAGAGAGCAAAGGCAAAGGCAGAAAAGGCTGCAAAGATGCCAAGTGCTGAAAAGGCATCTCAAGTGTTCCTGAAGAGCAAACAAGATCAACTAGCATGTCAGATCAAATCAATTTTGAGGATTGAGAAGGGCTTGGCCACCCTGACTCAGAATTAGGAGAGCTTGGAGAGGATCATAGAGACAAAGTTTATGATCTTGATCTGAAGGTCACTGAGATACATACAGCAGTTGAGCAGCTCCAGGAGGAAGCAGAAGAGAGGAAAGGGAAGGCAACTACAGATGCTTTTCAGCGAGTGCCAAGAGGTCAGAGGTCATTTGTAGTGCCAATACCAGATACTAGAGCTACATCATCTGCACCAGCAGCTACAGCTTCAGTGCCACCTCTAGCAGCCACTCCACCAGCTCCAGCTACATCAACTGATGCCTTCGTCCTTGGAGTTCCCTCTACACCACCTCCCGAAGACCAAGCCTGACAGACGCATAGCACTATGCATTTTCAAATATTTTGGTAACTTGTTGCCAAAGGGGGAGAAATGTATAGATCATAGGCTTCGAGAGAGAGTGTTTTGCTTCTTTTGTCTCTCTTGCTATTTGTTTGGTTGAACTTTATTGTGTCCTTGTTTGATACTATATGTCTGCGTGTGAGATACTTGCATGATCATGTGTTTGATCATATGCTACTTTAATGTTTGCTTGGATGATATTATCTTTTGTATCCATATATGATCATTCACTTTGCTTGGTGATGAGTGCATACTTCTAATTCGTATCATTTTGAGCGCTCCACCAAGATGTATGTGACATGAAAGAGTAACCCCTGATCCTAATCGATTATGCATTTGCATTCAAAGGCAAATTTCAAATAATGCACAAATTTAGGGGGAGCTCTTGCTTATCACATACTTCTCAAAGCGACGATGTATTACAACCTCATTATCACTTGTCAAAGCTTTGATCTATATGTTATCATCAATTACCAAAAAGGGGGAGATTGAAAGTGCAACTATCCCTAGGTGGTTTTGGTAATTCCTAACAAAATATAGCTCATCGAACTAATGCCATTTCAAGATAAATATTGCAGGAAAGTTCAATGATTGGCATGGCATGGATTAGGATTGTGGACCCCTCAAAATGCTAAGGACACATATTGGCTCAAGCTCAAGACTCTACATCTTACATTTAGTGATCCAAGATCACATTGAGTCCATAGGAAACCCAACTATTAAAAGGGGATGAGGTGTTGCTTAATGACTCACTTGCTCAAAAAGCTTAGTGATATGCTCCAGAAACCCTCAACCACTTTCTCATATCCACATATGTCACAAACCAAAAGTCAAACTCGGCCCCACCGATTTGATTTATCCGGCGCCACCGAGTTCACTTGACATAGCCACTGCCAGAAACCCTAGTCACTTCGGTCTCACTGATAGGGATCTCGGTCTCACCTAGATGGGATTGCAAACTCTCTGTTTCCCTTCAAAATGTTTCGGTCTAACCGAGATGAGTGATCGGTCCCACCAAGTTCACAATGCAAACTCTTTGTTTCCCTTTCCTAACATTTTGGTCTCACCAAAATGAGCGAATCGGTCCCACCGAGTTTTCCTGACCAACTCTCTGGTTAGCTTATTAGCAAAATTGGTCCCGCCGAGTTTGTGTAATCGGTCTCACCGAGATTACGTTATGCCCTAACCCTAATGAAATTGGTCCCACCGAGTTGACATGTCGGTCCCACCAAAAATCCTAACGTTCACATTTTCAACTAAATCGGTCCGACCGAGTTTTCTGATTCGGTCCCATCGTGTTTGGTAAACTGTGTGTAACGGTTACATTTTGTGTGGAGGCTATATATACCCATCCACCCACTCTTCATTCGTGGAGAAAGCCATCAGAACATGCCTACACTTCAAGCATTCATTTTCTGAGAGAAAACCACCTATGAGACCAAGATATTCCATTCCAACCACATAAATCTTGATCTCTAGCATTCCCCAAGTTGCTTTCCACTCAAATCATTTTTCCACCAAACCCAAATCTGTGAGAGAGAGTTGAGTGTTGGGGAGACTATCATTTGAAGCACAAGAGCAAGGAGTTCATCATCAACACACCATCTATTACCTTTTGGAGAGTGGTTTCTCCTAGATTGGTTAGGTGTCCTGGAAGAGATCGGGGACATGACGCGGAGTCTCGAAATGGTCGAGACGTAAAGATTGATATATTGGTCGATTATATTTGGACATCGGAAAGGTTCCGAGTGATTCAGGTATTTTTCGGAGTACCGGAGAGTTATGGGAATTCGCCGGGGAGTATATGGGCCTTATTGGGCTTTAGGGGAAAGAGAGAGGAGAGGTTGCGCGCCCCCCAAGGCCTAGTCCGAATTGGACTAGGGGGAGGGGATGCGCTCCCTCCTTCCTTCTCTTCTCTCTTCCCTTGCCTTGACTCCTACTCCTACAACTTAGAAGGGGGGGAATCCTACTCCCGGTGGGAGTAGGACTCCTCCAGGGTGCCCCATAGGGGCCGGCCCTCTCCCCCCTCCTCCACTCCTTTATATACGTGGCCAGGGGGCACCCCATAGACACAACAATTGTTCCCTTCGATCTCTTAGACGTGTGCGGTGCCCCCCTCCACCATAATCCACCTCGATAATATCGTAGTGGTGCTTAGGCGAAGCCCTGCGTCGATAGAACATCATCATCGTCACCATGCTGTCGTGCTGACGGAACTCTCCCTCAAAGCTCGGCTAGATCGGAATTCGAGGGACGTCATCGTTTTGGACGTGTGCTGAACTCGGAGGTGCCGTGCGTTCGGTACTTGATCGGTCAGATCGTGAAGACGTACGACTACATCAACCGCGTTGTGCTAACACTTCCGCTTTCGGTCTACGAGGGTACGTGGACACACTCTCCCCTCTCGTTGCTGCATCACCATGATCTTGCGTGTGCGTAGGAATTTTGTTGAAATTACTACGTTCCCCAACAGTGGCATCCGAGCCTGGTTTTATGCATAGATGTTATATGCACGAGTAGAACACAAGTGAGTTGTGGACGATACAAGTCATACTGCTTACCATCATGTCATACTTTGGTTCGGCGGTATTGTTGGATGAAGCGGCCCGGACCGACACTACGCGTACGCTTATGCAAGACTGGTTTTACCGCCGTGCTTTGCACACAGGTGACTAGCGGGTGTATGTTTCTCCAACTTTAGTTGAACCGAGTGTGGCTACGCCCAGTCCTTGCGAAGGTTAAAACAGTACCAACTTGACGAACTATCGTTGTGGTTTTGATCTGTAGGTAAGAACGGTTCTTGCTCAGCCTGTAGCAGCCACGTAAAACTTGCAACAACAAAGTAGAGGACATCTAACTTGTTTTTGCAGGGCATGTTGTGATGTGATATGGTCAAGACATGATGCTATATTTTATTGTATGAGATGATCATGTTTTGTAACCGAGTTATCGGCAATGGCTGGCGAGCCATTTGGTTGTCGCTTTATTGTATGCAATGCAATCGCCCTGTAATTGCTTTACTTTATCAGTAAGCGGTAGCGATAGTCGTAGAAGCAAAAGTTGGCTAGACGACAACGATGCTACGATGGAGATCAAGGTGTCTCGCTGGTGACGATGGTGATCATGATGGTGCTTCGGAGATGGAGATCACAAGCACAAGATGATGATGGCCATATCATATCACTTATATTGATTGCATGTGATGTTTATCTTTTATGCATCTTATTTTGCTTAGATTGAGGGTAGCATTATAAGATGATCTCTCACTAAATTATCAAGGTATAAGTGTTCTCCCTGAGTATGCACCGTTGCGAAAGTTCTTCGTGCTGAGACACCACGTGATGATCGGGTGTGATAGGCTCTACGTTCAAATACAACGGGTGCAAAACAGTTGCACACGCGGAATACTCATGTTAAACTTGACGAGCCTAGCATATAACAGATATGGCCTCGGAACATGGAGACCGAAAGTTCGTGCATTAATCATATAGTAGATATGATCAACATAGTGATGTTCACCATTGAAACTACTCCATCTCACGTGACGATCGGACATGGTTTAGGTGATTTGGATCACGTGATCACTTAGAGGATTAGAGGGGTGTCTATATAAGTGGGAGTTCTTAAGTAATATGATTAATTGAACTTTAATTTATCATGAACTTAGTCCTGATAGTATTAGCATATCTATGTTGTAGATCAATAGCTCGCGTTTAGCTCCACTGTTTTATTTTTGATATGTTCCTAGAGAAAACTATGTTGAAAGATGTTAGTAGCAATGATGCGGACTTGGTCCGTGATCTGAGGATTTTCCTCATTGCTGCACAGAAGAATTACGTCCTTGATGTACCGCTTGGTGACAGACCTATTGCAAGAGCAGATGTAGACGTTATGAACGTGTGGCTAGCTCAATATGATGACTACTTGATATTTTAGTGCACCATGCTTAACGGCTTAGAATCGGGACTTCAAAGATGTTTTGAACGTCATGGACCATATGAGATGTTACGGGAGTTGAAGTTAATATTTCAAGCAAATACCCGAGTTGAGAGATATGAAGTCTACAACAGGTTCTATAGCTAAATGATGGAGGAGAATAGCTCAAGCAGTGAGCATGTACTCAGATTGTCTGGGTACTACAATCGCTTGAATCAAGTGGGAGTTAATCTTCCAGATAAAATAGTGATTGACAGAATTCTCTAGTCACCATCACCAAG
Organism: Aegilops bicornis; assembly: GCA_021605145.1. NCBI lineage: Eukaryota > Viridiplantae > Streptophyta > Magnoliopsida > Poales > Poaceae > Aegilops > Aegilops bicornis. The sequence goes on from CM038670.1 coordinate 33,699,602, forward strand.
TTAGTAGAACTTCGTGATGAACTATAGTATGGAAGGGATGACGAAAATGATTCCCGAGCTTTTCATGATGATGAAAACGACGAAGGTAGAAATCAAGAAAAGCATCAAGTGTTGATGGTTGACAAGACCACTAGTTTAAAGAAAAGAGCAAAGGGAAGAAGGGGAACTTCAAGAAGAACGTCAAGCAAGTTGTTGCTCAAGTGAAGAAGCCCAAATCTGGACCTAAGCCTGAGACTAAGTGCTTCTACTTCAAAAGGACTGGTCACTGGAAGCGGAACTACCCCAAGTATTTGGTGGATAAGAAGGATGGCATAGTGAACAAAGCTATATGATATACTTGTTATTGATGTGTACTTTACTAGTGTTTATAGCAACCCCTCAGTATTTGATACTAGTTCAGTTGCTAAGAGTATTAACTCGAAACAGGAGTTGCAAAATAAACAGAGACTAGTTAAGGGCGAGGTGACGATCTGTGTTGGAAGTGGTTCCAAGATTGATATGATCATCATCGCACACTCCCTATACTTTCGAGATTAGTGCTGAACCTAAATAAATGTTATTTGGTGTTTGCGTTGAGCATGAATATGATTTGATAATGTTTATTGCAATACGGTTATTCATTTAAGTTTGAGAATAATTGTTGTTCTGTTTACATGAATAAAACCTTCTATGGTTGTACACCCAATGAAAATGGTTCGTTGTATCTCGATCATTGTGATACACATATTCATAATATTGAAGCCAAAAGATGCAAATTTAATAAAATAGTGCTACTTATTTGTGGCACTGCCGTTTAGGTCATATTGGTGTAGAGCGCATGAAGAAACTCCATGCTGATGGACTTTTGGAATCACTTGATTATGAATCACTTGATGCTTGCAAACCATGCCTCATGGGCAACATGACTAAGACTCCGTTCACCGGAACAATGGAGCAAGCAACTGACTTATTGGAAATAATACATACTGATGTATGAGGTCCGATGAGTGTTAAAGCTTGCGGCAAGTATCGTTATTTTCTGACCTTCATAGATGATTTGAGCAGATATGGGTATATCTACTTGATGAAACACAAGTCTGAAACATTTGAAAAGTTCAAAGAATTTCAGAGTGAAGTGGAGAATCACCGTAACAAGAAAATAAAAGTTTCTACGGAACACCACAGTGTAATGGTGTGTCCGAACGTCGTAACCGTACTTTATTAGATACGGTGCGATCTATGATGTCTCTTACCGATCTACCACTATCGTTTTGGGGTTATGCATTAGAGACAGCTACAGTCATGTTAAATAGGGCACCATCTAAATCCATGGAGATGACACCGTATGAACTGTGGTTTGGCGAGAAAGCTAAGCAGTCATTTCTTAAAGTGTGGGATTGCGATTCTTATGTGAAAAGGTTTCAACATGATAAGCTCGGACCCAAATCGGAGAAGTGAATCTTCATAGGATACCCAAAAGAAACTGTTGGGTACACCTTCTATCACAGACCCGAACGCAAGATATTCGTTGCTAAGAACGGATCCTTTCTAGAGAAGGAGTTTCTCTCGAAAGAAGTGAGTGGGAGGAAAGTAGAACTTGATGAGGAAACTGTACTTGCTCCCTTATTGGAAAGTAGTTTATCACAGAAATCTATTCCTATGACTCCTACACCAATTAGTGAGGAAGCTAATGATGATGATCATGTAACTTCGGATCAAGTTACTACCGAACCTCGTTGGTAAACCAGAGTAAGATCCGCACCAGAGTGGTACGGTAATCCTGTTCTGGAGGTCATGTTACTTGACCATGACGAACCTACGAACTATGAGGAAGCGATGATGAGCCCAGATTCCGCAAAATGGTTTAAGGCCATGAAATCTGAGATGGGATCCATGTATAAGAACAAAGTATGGACTTTGATTGACTTGCCCGATGATTGGTGAGCCATTGAGATTAAATGGATCTTCAAGAGGATGACGGACGCTGATAGTAGTGTTGCTATCTACAAAGCTAGAATTGTCGCAAAAGGTTTTCGATAAGTTCAAGGTGTTGACTACGATGAGAGTTTCTCACTCGTATCTATGCTTAAGTCTGTCTGAATCATGTTGCCAATTGCCGCATTTTATGAAATCTGGCAAATGGATAAACAAAATTACATTCCTTAATGGATTTATTAAAGAAGAGTTGTATATGATGCAACCATAAGGTTTTGTCAATCCTAAAGGTGCTAACAAAATATGCAAGCTCCAGCGATCCATCTATGGACTGGTGCAAGCATCTCGGAGTTGGAATATACGCTTTGATGAGTTGATCAAAACATATAGTTTTATACAGACTTACGGTGAAGCCTGTATTTACAAGAAAGTGAGTGGGAGGACTATAACATTTCTGATAAGTATATGTGAATAACATATTGTTGATCGAAAATAATGTAGAATTATTCTTCAAAGCATAAAGGAGTGTTTGAAAGGAGTTTTCCAAAGAAAGACCTCAGTGAAGCTGCTTACATATTGAGCATAAAGATCTATAGAGATAGATCAAGACGCTTGATAAGCTTTTTCAATGAGTACATACCTTGACAAGATTTTGTAAGTAGTTCAAAATGGAAACAGTCAAAGAAAGAGTTCTTGCCTGTGTTACAAGGTGTGAGATTGAGTAAGACTCAAAACCTGACCACGGCAGAAGATAGAAAGAGAATGAAAGTCATTCCCTATGGCTCATCCATAGGTTCTATAAAGTATGCCATGCTGTGTGCCAGATCTATTGTATACCAAACACTGTGTTTAGCAAGGAACTACAATAGTGATCTAGGAGTAGATCACTGGACAACGATCAAAATTATCCTTAGTGTATTAAGGATATGTTTCTCGATTATGGAGGTGACAAAAGGTTCGTCGTAAAGGGTTACGTCGATGGAAGCTTTGACACTGGTCCAGATAACTCTGAGTCTTAATCTAGATACATATTGAAAGTGGGAGAAATTAGCTAAAGTAGCTCCGTGCAGAGCATTGTAGACATAGAAATTTGGAAAATACATACGGATCTGAATGTGGCAGACCCATTGACTAAACTTCTCTCATAAGCAAAACATGATCACACCTTAGTACTCTTTGGGTGTTAATCACATTGCGATGTGAACTAGATTATTGACTCTAGTAAACCATTTGGGTGTTAGTCACATAGCGATGTGAACTGATCACATAAAGATGTGAACTATTGGTGTTAAATCACATGACGATGTGAACTAGATTATTGACTCTAGTGCAAGTGGAGAGTGAAGGAAATATGCCCTAGAGGCAATAATAAAGTTATTATTTATTTCCATATCTCATGATAAATGTTTATTATTCATGCTAGAATTGTATTAACCGGAAAAATAATACATGTGTGAATACATACACAAACATAGTGTCACTAGTATGCGTCTACTTGACTAGCTCGTTAATCAAAGATGGTTAAGTTTCCTAACCATAGACATGAGTTGTCATTTGATTAACGGGATCACATCATTAGGATAATGATGTGATTGACTTGACCCGTTCCCTTAGCTTAGCACTTGATCGTTTAGTATTGTCGGTGTACAAAAAGAGGGATACACTTTTTGTACCCCTATAACTATGCACGGGCAGTCTGAGTCACGGGCACCACTGCACTGAGCAAGGCAAGGGAGGTGAGCCAAGTTAAGGACGAAGCTCGAAAGGAGCAGAACGACGCCAAGACCAAGACCACAAAGAGCGAAGGGGACGAAGCGAACTCCCCCGGCAAGATCCTTGCCGGGGGGTGGTTTTAGCAAACCCGGCAAGACCCTTGCCGTGGCCGATCGCCCCACACCTACGGAGCGGATCACCCTTGAGTCCACTGCACCCATGGGGCAAAGGACTCAGGAGACATCCCCGTGGTGGCATGCAGATCTTTGTAAAGACATTCAAGATCAGATACACACTGTAGAAGATGACGACCCTTGGCGGGATCCCAGCCAAGGAGGACCACAAGGCCCCCGGCAAGAGCCTTGCCGGGGATGACGGCAGGCGCCGCGGCAAGACCCTTGCCGGGGCCCCGGCAAGATCCTTGTCGGGGCTACGGCAAGGCCCTTGCCGAAAACACCCGTGGGCCACCATCAGGCCCACGCCAGTCAAACCTTCACCGCCGTTCGCATGTAGCTGTCGATCCAACCAGTTGGGCAGGCACCTGCGTGGTGGCAAGCGGATCTTCATGGAGACCCACCGCTGCGCCACCTCAGCTGCCTGCCTGCCTACATGGCACCACGGGCACCGCTGGCCAGGGCGCGTGTCGACATGAAAGGGAGCGGCAACGGACGAGACTCGGCTCTCCCCCGTCCCCGATAAAGCAAGGACACCTAAGCAATACGTATTAAATGCGCCTTGTCATGTAATGCGAGGGATAAACTCGCATCACTGTACCCTTTCCACCTCCTGTGTGCCACTGTGGCGACCCCTTTCCTTATAAAAGGAGGCCCCAGGCGACCAGGAGGAGGATTCGGCTTTTTGGAGCTCCTCACGCTCCACTGCTAGTTCAAGAACACAGATAAACAAACCACCAAAGCAGGAGTAGGGTTTTACGCATCCTCGCGGCCCGAACCTGGATAAAGAACCCGTGTGCTATCTGTTTGATCCGCTCTTCTCACGACCCCGCGCCCCGCAACCGTAGTAGGGATTCTTGTGATCCCATAGGTGTCGTCCCCGCACCGACATCTTTGGCGCGCCAGGTAGGGGGCGCAGTTGTGAGAATCAGCTTTAGCAGTTAGCCCGGCACTCCTTCATCTTCGCGACCCTTGAAGAAGAAAGGAGGCCAGAAGATCGACGCTCGAGCGATCGCCAACAGAAGCTAAGTTGCACTGAACCCTTATTTGTGCTACCCTTCTTATTTGAGGTTATTCCCCCCGGAGATGTCACGCCTTTGTATGAGAAACCTGCACGCCAGGGGGCTCTCCCACGATCGGCAACGCCCTTGCCCTGTTTCGAGTCCGCTCAACAGCTCAAGCGGCTGCGTCGAGAATGGCAGAGTAACCTTCCGCGATCGACAACGCCCTCGATTCTGACTCGAGTCAAGCTCGACAGTTTGAGCGGCCACATTTGGAACGGAAAGGTGGCTCGTCCATCAGCACGCGTACCCAGCAGGCCCTGGGGATCCGTCCCCAAAACGCCGCTAGGGGCTTTCGCGCCGGCAAGCCTACCCGATCGACGAGGGGCACACATACAAAGAGGAATTGAACGGGAAATAACATGCATGAAAATTAAGAGTACTTCAAAGTTATATTACATCACGTCATAGCTGCGGTTCTAACTAAAGATAAAATTTGTCTTGGTCGGGAACCCGCAGCGGCGAAGAGGAACGGGATGCTCAATCCCGGCGCTGGCTTTCCACCCTCTTGATTTCGTCGATGCCGTTGGTGATGGGCTTGATGAGCTCCTTGAGCACCGTGAGGTCAACACCGTCCGGCAAGCTCTTCATCGAGGCCGCGAAGTCAAGGTCGGGATTCCAGTGCGCCACCTTGGTGAGGACCTTGGTCACAACCCTCCGGCAAAGTCGCCGGGCCTCCTCGGCCGGCGTGGCCGTCCTTTTGGAGTGAAGATAGGCCAAGGCTCCGAGGATGCCCTCGAAGAACTGGGTCAGCTTGGCGTTGACGGTCCCGCTGCGCTCGGGTGCGTACCTCACGTTTGGCAGCCCCATGGTGGCCAACTGCGAGGTGACCCTGCCGGTGACGACCTCCAGATGGCTGATCCACCTGTTCTCACCCACCACGTATTCCTGGTGGGAGGCGGCCTCGTTTGCCCGCAGCTGCTTCTCCTCCTCGAGGCTCCTGGTCAAGGTCTTCTCCCGAGCCCTACTCTCCGACAGCATCTTCTCGAGACCCTCCAGCTTCAGCTTGATGTCTCTGATGGAGTTCTGCGCGTCGGAGAGCTCCCGATCCCCATCGATGATCGCTCCTTCCGCCTCTACCAAGGCGCGGTTGAGCGTGTTCTTCTCGCCGGACAGCTTGAGGGCCTGCTCCTTCAGCTCGTCCCGCCCCGCTTCCAGCTCCTTCACCTTGCCGGCATGGCCAGAGCCTGGGCATTGAGTGCCTCTTTGTGCCTCTGCTCAAGCTCGCGGGTCCGTCGCGCGACAAGGGCCTCGAGCTCCTCATCCTTGCCGCGAAGCGTTGCGTTAAGCTTCGCTTCACGCGCGGAGAGGTCCTCTTCCTGGGAATCCAAGGCGGCTTGATTCTGGTTCCGGGCGGCTTTGGCCACGGCAGCCAAGTTCGCCGTCTCTTCCTGGGCCTTCTCGATGTCGGCCATTCTCATGGTGAGCTCCACATCGCGCTTGGCCAATTCCTCTTGAAAGGCCCTCTGCTCCTCGCGAGTCTGGTGGAACCAGGTCTGTGTCTCAGTGACGCGCGCCTTGAAATCCACCTCCGCGTTGTCCACCGCTGCCATCCTGGACTTGACCTTGTCCAGGCGGGCACGGTAGAGCACTTGGAGCTTCCGAACCCATGGCGCGAAAAAGCTACTCTTCTGGAGAACCGTCGCCGCCAACGCCCGGCTCATCAACCACCTCAAGCCCGGTGGCGGCAAGCACCTCGCCGTCAAAGGCTTCCCCTTCGGCGGCGCCGCTTGACGCCCCGGAAGATGGACGAAAAGATCGTCGCCCACCGTCAGATATCTGCCGGGGCCCGAGGTTGAGGAGGAGGGAGGCTGGTCACCCACCACCTCCTCCCCGGTGGAGGCCTTGCCGGCCTCGCCGGCAGGCCCACTGCTGGCGCCCTCGGCAGAAGCCTTGCCGGACGCCTTGGCGGCCCCCGCAGCGGCGTCCTCGGCAGCACCCTTGGCGGCTTCGTCAGCGGCGGCCTCGTCAGCATCTTTGGCGGCCTCCTCGGCGGCAATCCCGCTGGCCTCCGCCGCGGCCTCCTCAGCAATGTCTCCAACAACAGTGTCCACGTCCTCCAAGCCTGTTGAAGGAGGGCCTGGGCAGCAATGGGAGCAATGAAGCCAAGAAGAGAATAAAGGGGAAACGGAGATGAAGGACAGGCGACTCACCAGTGCCAGGCTGCGAAGCAGAAGTCCCCTTTCCGCCAGCATCTGGCGCTGTGGCAGAGTCACCAGCGCCCAAGTTCCCCTCTTCCTGCATGGGTGTGGGCTCCGTGCCTGGTGCCCTTGCTGGGGACGCCCCCCGCGGCAGCGTAGTCGATGGGGGTGGTGTGTTAGGAGCGGCCCTCTGTGGCTCCTCCTGCTGTCGCTCCCCTCCTGCAAACCCGGCAAAGTCAGCATCATAGCATCGAGTGCCTACCACATGTCGAGTAAGAAGAGGGTGACGAACTTACGCTGGGGGCTGCGCCGGGGGCTGCTGTCCGGGCTGCTCAGCACCACCAGTGGTGTCTCTGAAGCCCTAGTCGGGGGCTGATCGCTCGCCAAGGTCCTCGCCCTCTTCGCCCTCTGGGCCAACGTCTCCGTCTCCCTGCAAAAGCAAAAATGGATCAAGACAAGTGACCCGATTCGGGGAAGTGGAAATAATAGTAAGGAACAGAGTACTTACTCGCCATCCGTCTCCTCCTCTTCCACCAGCTTCCTTTTCCTCTCCGGGCTGAGAGACCCGAGATCAAAAGGGAGCTCCACATCATCATCCGAGTCGACGCCTGCCGGAGGAGACGAAGAAGGCGGCGGGGTTTGTGCGCGCCTGGATGAGGAAGGGGCCGTCGCCTTCTTCTCAGTGGCCTTCGTCAGCCCCTTCGCCGCTGTGGCCCTCGTGTGGCGCCCGGACCCCTCTAGGGTCAATTGAGGCCGCGTAGCCCTGCCAGGCCGGACCGGCTCGCCGGAGCCAGCCCGTCGCAGGACTCGCCCTCTTCCCTTGATTGGCGTCGAGCCTGCCGCCACGTCCTCCTCCGACGACGACTCGTCGGCCGCGTTCTCGACAAGCGGAGCTCCAGCGTCGACGCTGCTGACCTCCCCGGTGGCCGCCGCCCACAGGATGAACTGCTCTTCCTCCGCGGCCGTCGCGGCCTTGTCCTCCACACCCCCGGCGCTGCCGACCTCCATGGCAAGCTGTGCCTCCCTCGCCCTAGTGGCAATGTAGTCCAGCTCCGCGTGGGTGGTGTCCACGACAAGCCACCGCTCGACGTTAGCATTGACGTACACCTCGATCATGGAGTCGAAGAATTGTTGCACGTCTGCATCCGTCGGCTCCTGCCAGCTCGGGTTAGGGCCGTGCCCGTTGCAGTCCGGCATCATAGCAATGATCTCGGACCGGCGTGAGTTATTGCACAACGGGACTACCCCCGCTAGCAACTTGAAGAACGACCCCTTGAGGGCCTTGCCGACTTTTGCGGCAGCCCTCGCGGCCTTGCCGGTCCGTTCAATCTTGCCGTCGCGACCCACATCAAGCTGGAAAAGCCGCTGACAGAAGTGGGCATGCCCCATCACCGTGAAGTTGTGGTCGAGGCCAGGGCGAAGCCGCATAATGTCAGCCGGGTTCGTAAAAAGCCAGGCTGGCCTCCCCTTGTTATGTAACGGGGCGATCCAGCGGCGAATGAAGTCCGCCCCGATCATCTCCAGGGTGAGCCCAGCCCGGGTCAGCCGGAGGATCCTGGTGGTGGCGACAGTAAGCCTCCCGTCGGCAGCATCGACATCACCCCAGTCGCTGCCGCGGACCGGCGGCGTTCGACGGACCTTGCAGAATTCCGGCGGGTCTTCGTCTTCGATCCAGTACCACCGGCCACGCCATTCATCCCACTTCTCCTTCATGGCACCGTCCGAGTACGCCCCCTTGGATCTTGAGATCCAGGCGATGCATCCGGAGACGGCGCCTCCGGGCTGGATTCGAGGGGTGAAATAATGGCGAAAGAGTGCTGTGTTGGGCTACACTCCGGTAAAGCCTTCGCAAAGATGCGCCAAGAGAGCCAAGCACGCCACCGCATTCGGAGTGAAATCCAAGAGGTGAAAGACGAAGGTGTGCATGATGTCGCAGAAGAAATCGGAAAAAGGGGGGCATAACCCGCAAGAAAGGTAATCGACAAAAAAGGGATACCGGTTTGGGGCAGGATCGGCGCAGGCGGCAGGAATGATGCGCATCGCCGGGTGCCCCGAATTATCTCCCCCCGTCTTCACTCCCCATAAGGGCTTGAAGGAGGCCAGGAGTTCATGAACACCAATCGACGAGGGGATGAAGAAGGCGGACTTCGTCCGGTCCCCCGACAGCGCGCTCTCCGACGGCTCCACGGTCCCGGAGCTCTTAGCCACCCCCTTGCCCTTGGCGGATTTGGGCGCCATGGCGGCCAAGAAGTCTAGAGGAGCGAAGAAGGAGGGTGGCGAGGCAGCGACGGTGGGCGACGACGAAAGCTTAGGATGGAAGGAAGAGTGGAAACGGCGGCTCTGAGATTGGAAAAGGTACGAGAGAAGAGGTGAAAGTCAGCAGCGCGCCCACGGTTATTCCTTCTTATGGGGGAAACACGGGCCGCCTCCTTTCACATTTACTACGACGTGACGCATGCGCGCAGAGCTCAGCCCCGCGCATGCCGCCCACGTCACGCACGCCTCCCCACGCACGGGAGGCATGGGAAGCGCAGCGTGCGAAAAGACTTACCGCGGTAAAAACTACCCCGCCTGCCCGCGCACCGTTTTTGGGCCCAGCTCAACGACGCGATTGCGCTTACGTGTGGCCCAGGCCCATGGGCTCCTCTCGGTGTACAAAAAGAGGGGTACACTTATTGTACCCCTATAACTGTGCACGGGCAGTCTGAGCCGCGGGCACCACCGCACTGAGCAAGGCAAGGGAGGTGAGTCAAGGTAAGGATGAAGCTCGAAAGGAGCAAAACGACGCCAAGACCAAGACCACAAAGAGCGAAGGGGACAAAGCGAACTCCCCCGGCAAGATGCTTGCCGGGGGTCGGTTTTAGCAAACCCGGCAAGACCCTTGCTGTGGCCGCTCGCCCCACACCTATGGAGCGGATCACCCTTGAGTCCACTGCCCCCATGGGGCAAAGGATTCGGGAGACATCCACGTGGTGGCATGCAGATCTTTGTAAAGACATTAAAGATCAGATACACACTATAGAAGATGACGACCCTTGGCGGGATCCCAGCCAAGGAGGACCACAAGGCCCCCGGCAAGAGCCTTGCCGGGGATGACGGCAGGCGCCGCAGCAATACCCTTGCCGGGGCCCCGGCAAGATCCTTGCCGGGGCTACGGCAAGGCCCTTGCCAAAAGCACCCATGGGGCCACCATCAGGCCCACGCTAGTCAAACCTTCACCGCCGTTCGCATGCAGCTGCCGACCCAACCAGTTGGGCAGGCACCTGCGTGGCGACAAGCGGATCTTCGTGGAGACCCACCACTGCGCCACCTCAGCTGCCTGCCTGCCTACATGGCACCACGGGCACCGCTGGCCAGGGCGCGTGTCGACACGAAAGGGAGCGGCGACGGACGAGACTGGGCTCTCCCCCGTCCCCGATAAAGCAAGGGCACCTAAGCAAGACGCATTAAATGTGCCTTGTCATGTAATGCGAGGGATAAACTCGCATCACTGTACCCTTTCCACCTCCTGTGTGCCACTGTGGCGACCCCTTTCCTTATAAAAGCAGGCCCGAGGCGACCAGGAGGAGGATTCGGCTTTTTGGAGCTCCTCACGCCCTACTGCTAGTTCAAGAACACAGATAAACAAACCACCAAAGCAGGAGTAGGGTTTTACGCATCCTCGCGGCCCGAACCTGGATAAATATCCCGCGTGCTATCTGTTTGATCTGCTCTTCTCACGACCCCGCGCCCTGCAACCGTAGTAGGGATTCTTGTGATCCCATAGGTGCCGTCCCCGCACCGACAAGTATGTTGCTATTACTTTCTTCATGACTTATACATGTTCTTATGACTATGAGATTATGCAACTCCCATTTTCCGGAGGAACACTTTGTGTGCTACCAAATGTCACAACGTAACTGGGTGATTATAAAGGTGCTTTACAGGTGTCTCCGAAGGTACTTGTTGGGTTGCGTATTTCGAGATTAGTATTTGTCACTCTTATTGTCAGAGAGGTATCTCTGGGCCCACTCGGTAATGCACATCATTATAAGCCTTGCAAGCATTGTAACTAATGAGTTAGTTGCGGGATGATGTATTACGGAACGAGTAAAGAGACTTGCCGGTAACGAGATTGAACTAGGTATTGAGATACCGACTATCGAATCTCGGGCAAGTAACATACCGATGACAAAAGGGAACAACATATGTTGTTATGCGGTTTGACCGATAAAGATCTTCGTAGAATATGTGGGAGCCAATATGAGCATCCAGGTTCCGCTATTGGTTATTGACCGGAGATGTGTCTCGGTCATGTCTACATAGTTCTCGAACCCGTAGGGTCCGCACGCTTAAAGTTCGGTGACGGTTATATTATGAGTTTATGTGTATTGATGTACCTAAGGTAGTTCGGAGACCCGGATGAGATCGGGGACATGACGAGGAGTCTCGAAATGGTCGAGACGTAAAGATCGATATATTGGACGACTCTATTCGGACATCGGAAAGGTTCCGAGTGGTTCGGGTATTTTTCGGAGTAGCGGAGAGTTACGGGAATTCGCCGGGGAGTATATGGGCCTTATTAGGCTTTAGGGGAAAGAGAGAGGAGAGGCTGCGTTCCCCCCCCCCCCCAAGGCCTAGTCCGAATTGGACTAGGGGGAGGGGCTGCACCCCCTCCTTCCTTCTCTTCTCTCTTCCCTTGCCTTGACTCCTACTCCTACTACTTGGAAGGGGGGAATCCTACTCCCGGTGGGAGTAGCACTCCTCCAGGGCGCGCCATAGGGGCCGGCCCTCTCCCCCCTCCTTCACTCCTTTATATACATGGCCAGGGGGCACCCCATAGACAAAACAATTGATCCCTTGGATCTCTTAGCCGTGTGCGGTGCCCCCCTCCACCATAATCCACCTCGATAATATCGTATCGGTGCTTAGCCGAAGCCCTGCGTCGATAGAACATCATCATCGTCACCATGCCGTCGTGCTGACGGAACTCTCCCTCAAAGCTCGGCTGGATCGGAGTTCGAGGGACGTCATCGAGTTGAACGTGTGCTGAAATCGGAGGTGTCGTGCATTCGTTACTTGATCGGTCGGATCGTGAAGACGTATGACTACATCAACCGCGTTGTGCTAACGCTTCCGCTTTCGGTCTATGAGGGTACGTGGACACACTCTCTCCTCTCGTTGCTATGCATCACCATGATCTTGCGTGTGCGTAGGAATTTTTTCGAAATTACTACATTCCCCAACAGAAGTCTCCATCAACGTGGATGTACGATAGCACCACCTATCAGAACCACGGATAAAAAAATTTCGTGTATATATTGCGTTTGCTCCCTCAAACTCCTCTCCTTTACCTTCATGTGCAATGTCTTTACATTCCGCTGACATACTCTTAGAATTGCATGTGTAGGTTGAGACTTGTGCAAAGTTGCTAAAATCTGCCAAGACTTCAAATTTGGAAAAGGCTAGATTTTTATTTGGTCAAGTAGTCTAATCACCCCCTCTAGACATACTTCCGATCCAACAGCTACCACTGTAGGTTGTGCTCTGCCACACCGGAGTACGACTTGGAAGGTTTCGAGGTCTTCACGATCACACTTGAGAATTACTCCAGGAGACAGGTGTATAAAGGAGAGATCTCCCCTTCACCCATCTCTTTATCATAACTCTGATGTTTGCTACATCACTCCTTGACCCACATTGTAGAGGCTGCCTGACACTTTTATGAAGTTGCGGGACGGCCATCGGCCAAAGAATGTGAAGCTGCGACAGGCCGGCAGCGGGCTTCGTAGGCTTTGGGACATGGAGGTGGTCATCGGGTACGACCACATGTACGTGTGTCGTGGCTGGGAGCAGTTCGTCCGTGCCTATGACCTCACGAGTACTTCCTTGTCTTCAGGTAAGACAGCGACGCCGTGCTCACCGTGAAGGTGTTCAACACTACTATGTGCCGCATGCGCTACCAGGACGACGACGATGCCAGTATGCTCTACCTCTTCTTCCTCTACATTTGGCTTTGTCTCACACCGATTGTTAAAAACACTTTGTTGCATTTTGTCAGGCAATGGGAGCAGCAGCAGCGCCTCTGGCTACAGCCAAAGCAGCAGCGACTCTGGCTACAGCAAAAGCAGCAGCGAGGATGAGGAGGAACGGAGTGGGGAAGAAGAGGAGCAGAGCGAGGATGACCTCTCGATGGTGGTGGCTGACGATGGCCTCGCGTTAGTGGCGACTGACGATGAGCTTGTGGCGGTGGTGCCTAAAGATGGCCTCGCGATGGTGGTGTTGCCTAACGATGACCACGCGATGGTGGTGGCACCGGCGATCCCACAGCTGGGGGACGACGGGACCTTGCCAATTGTGGTAGAGGAGTACATCCCACTGCCTCGCCGCTCTAAGCGCATCGAGATGATGAAGGAGAAGAAGAAGGAGGAGTGAAGATCTTTAGTTTAATCTTCTTTGTGTAAACCTTTTAAGTATGATAGCGTTTAACTTTCTTAATTATGTGTGCTCATGGATGCTCATGAATTGAAATTATGTGTGTGATCATGGATGCTCATGAATTGAAATTATGTGTTTTTTTGCTTGCTCATGGATGCTCATTCATTGAGTAATTTCTGATAAAATTATATATTTGTAAAAATTTTGATATTAAATGAATTTAAGAAAAACAGAAAAAGGGGCTATACAGGATCTTTGCCGTCCGCTGGCGGATGGCGAAGAGCTTTGCCATCTTCCAGCAGGCGGCAAGGCTGCCACATGGCAGCCACCTGTGCAACCTGGGGTGCACTGGGCTGGCCTATTTGGCGGCTTTGCCCTCCGCTGGCAGACGACAAAGATGTTTGCCGTCGGCCAACTGACGGCAAAGCACGTCGTTAACCCCTTAACAAAGCTAAGGTGCCACATGTACAGGCTCTTTGTCGTCTGCCAGTGGACGGCAAAGGCCTTTGCATCTTTGCCATCTGCCAGCAGATGGCAAAGAGGCCTTTGCCATAGCCTGTTCAGCCAGACTTGTTGCCGTCTGCTGGCTGACGGCAAAGGTCTTTTCCGTCCGCCAAGCATGCCTTTGCCGTCAGCCATGGCTGACGGCAAAGTACTTGATTCATGTAGTGATTGTATTCGTTTATTAGTTGCCCGCTACATACTTGATGCAATATACATGCCAATTTTGACAAAGTTTGACAAGATAAGATGCCAGATAATGAATAGGATATACACAAAAATGAAAGAAGCAATTAACAAGTGGACTTTGATCCCATGCCCTAAAATTGCAACGAAACTTCAGAAATTAGTGGACTTCCCAAAATCTTGTACCGCTTTCCTTTCTTGCAGTAAGGTCTTTCAGGTAATGGCCCATGACCACACATACAGAGTTGAGCTAGGTACATGTGTACCTGCACCTGCATAAGATGGTAGCTACTTGGATCCTCTGTTCCCATGTAGTTGCAGCAGCAAGACATGAGGGGATAAAGCTTGAGATAATGGTTGATGATTGCTACAACCTTAAATTCCATGTGAAAGCGTATGGTCATAGCATTTAGCCTGTGAGAGATAAGAAATTCTAGAAGAAAAGCAATATCATAGATGTTCATGCACCATTAGTAAAAGTAAAGAAAGGGAGGAGGCAGAGGAACATGAGACATGCCCCAAAAGAAATTGAGGATGGCACAAGATTGGGCATACATGGAACAATCATTCATTGTGGTCATTGTGATGAGGTAGGGCACAACAAAGGAGGTTGTCCCGATCTGAAACCAAATGGTAAAAGAAAAGGAGCTGCAGAAGAGGAGGAATTTACTAAAGATGATGTCCATGTTTGTTGCAATGCCATCCTTCTTATGTTTTTTCTAACTATTTGTTTTGATATAGTACATACATGTTCAAGCAAATGAAGGTGAGACTGCAAACAATCTAGTAGATGTGGATGAACATACACATTTGTCAAATATGATGAATCAGGTAAATCACCTTCATAATTCTTGACTTGAATTTAAATTAGATATCCTTTTTATATGTATTTGATCAATCCTGAATTGCAGTTTGAAGCAAGTAGAATATGTGAGATACAAGATGATCATATGCCATAGGAGTCACAGTTTGTTGCTGCCCATCGAGATCACCTTCCAGAAAAAAGGAGAGTGACCACTGCAACAACTAGAGGAAGGTCAATTGGACTTAAAAGGGGCAAATCGACTAGGGGTGGAAACATAGGCAATGCTGCAAGTTCTCAAGAAGAGGGATGAGGAGCTACTCCTATTGCGAGAGGTTCAGTTTCAAACAGGTAAAGGGGAGCTACACATACGGGGAGAGGTTTCTTGTCAAACGGAGGAAGAGAATCTACAGGAAGGGGAGAGTCTACACTAACACATCCCTTTATAATATGTGCTTTAGCAGGGGAGGCCACAGTCATCAACAAAATGTCCATGGGGAACATGGTAGCACCCAGAGGTCATTGATAAGATTAGCTTCATAAGTGATGCATGCACCCAGCAGTCCCATTTTGGTTTCAAACAAATCTTGTTAAGATCATTGTGCAAGATTAGTTAGATGATCTTGAAAGATTAGTTTTCATGGTGATCCGTCTCCAACGTATCTATAATTTTTGATTGTTTCATGCTATTATATTATCAATCGTGAATACTTTTCATACAATTTTATATTATTTTGGTGGACTAACCTATTAACTCAGTGCCTAGTGCCGGTTGTTATTTTCTGCTTATTGTTGGTTTTCCAGGAAATCTGTACCAAACGGAGTCCAAACGATATGAAACTTTTTGATGATTTTTTCTGGACAAAAGAGACCCTAGAAGCTTCGAGAGGAGACCAGACGACAAACGAGGAGACAAGGGGGGGTAGGCGAGCCCTATTGTCACATCCCAGTTAGACCATGCATTAGGGTGTGCATCATGTTTAAATTTCATTTGAATTTGAAATGGGGAAGGCAGGAAACCCCAGAACACCCCCCCCCTTAAAACAACTAGGGTTTACTAAAATTTATTTCAATGAACCTGAAATGCCCTTCAAAATGTTCATCCTCTTTACTTTGGTTCAGAACCCATGTCAAAGAAGGTGTACCATTTTCTAGGTCATCTAAGGGTTCTAGGATTAATCCACAAGTTTTGAACTTGGGCATTTTAAATTATACAAAATATTTTAAGTGTTCAAAAATTGCCAAACCAAAATGTTTCATGTTGGGAATATTCCAACAAGGGACCAGGAGCATTTTGGTGATTTTTAAAACAGTTTTGGTATTTTAGAAAAAACCCCACAAAGTTACAGAAATTAGAAAAGACTAAAAAGGAAAAACCCTTACGGCGCTGTGCAGCCCTGCCGGCCCAGCCCGGCAACAGCATGGCCAGCTTGGCTTTCGACGGGCAGCCAGTGCCCGACGGCGAGCACCGGCGCGCCACGCAGCTGGCCGTCGCCTGCTTCACCCTCGCCGCCTCGCCGTCTGGGCGACCTCCACGTCGCCGCCCGAACCCCTGGACACGCCATTCTCCCCTGCCTTCTCTCTCTCGCTCTCCCCAACCTGGCCGGCGCCGCCATCGGCCAGCGCCACCGTCGACGCCGTGCTCCCGCCGTCCATGCTCCTCCCCACCATGTCCAGCAGCTCCGCCGCACCCACTACCCCTAGCTAGCCGAGTCCCGCTCGCTCTAAGCACCAAGCCTCTACACCGACCTCGACCAGGCTCGAAGCCGCGGAGATCCCCATCGCCGTCGCCGCCGCATCGAACCGCCCCGACCCGACGAGGCTCTCTCACGGGTTCACTTTGTGAGCTGGCTACTCCCCGTCCTCTCCGCTCTCTTCCTCTTGCACCACAGCAGCGACGTCGATCCCCGAGCACGCCATGCGGAGCTCGTCGCGCCGACAAGCTCCGGCCACCCAACGGCCACGCCACCTGTCCATCGCACTCACCGAGTTGCGCTGGGCCCTAACTATACACTTCCAGCGCCCTTGAGCCCTCTAACACCAAACCCGACATCACCCGAGCCCCGCCGCCGCTCGACTCGTCGCCGGCGCCCACTCCGGCCACCCCTAACCCAACTGACCC
This sequence comes from Aegilops bicornis, assembly GCA_021605145.1. Classification (NCBI taxonomy): domain Eukaryota; kingdom Viridiplantae; phylum Streptophyta; class Magnoliopsida; order Poales; family Poaceae; genus Aegilops; species Aegilops bicornis. The sequence continues at coordinate 33,716,632 of CM038670.1, forward strand.
CACCAAACACCGCGGCTCACTTCCAGCTCCACGTAGATGCTCCCCGCGCTCCATTTGGTGCCCAGAAAGTGCAAAAGCACTTTGCTCCGCCGCGCCTGGCCTCGCCGGCGGCTAGACGCCGGCGAGTTGACCACTGACCCCTGACCGTGGGCCCTGTTGACTGCTCTGAGTCACTGACAGGTGGACCCCCTCGGTTAACTAATCCGGTTAGTTTTAATTAAAGTTAATTAGTTAAACTAATTACTGACATGCGGGTCCCACTGGTCAGTTTGACCTGGACGACCCCGTTGACCCCTGACGTCACGCTGACCTCATGCTGACGCAATAAATGAAATTCTGGATTTACTTTTATATAATAAATTCCAGAATATAAATCAAATTTCAAATGCTTATAACTTGTATTCTATAACTCCAAATGCAAAGATTTATATATGAAAAATTATCAGAAAAATACACTCTATCCATTGGTACAGGTTTCATGCATGTTAAAACAAGTTAACTATGCTGTTTAACCAGAATAAGATAATGCACCTTTAGGACTAACTCAAATGAGCTATCATTTGAATCCTTGATTCAAATGAGTTCATCCTATTATTTCAGCTTGCACTAGGCCAACACACATCCATATTGCCATGTCATAGCATGCATCATATTGTTGCATATTGTTTTGTGTGTTTATTTCGGTGTGCTTTCATGATAGGTTCTGCTCCCGAAGATAACCTCGACTACCCATCTGAAGGGCAGTTCTCTACCCCAGTTCCATCAGGCAAGAAACTCATTGATCATTCCGATACAAACCCATGTTCTAGCTTCTGCTCTCGTTTACTGCATTAAGACAACGCGATTCAAACTGTTGTGTGCTGCGGTAGCTGAACCCACTTCCTTTGCATGACCTGTCATTGCCACAGTAACTAGATGAAACCCACTAGTATGTGTAGGAGTTGATTGAGCCATGTTTGTGTTGTTCCTACCATGCTATGCTTGCTATGCTTAGAGTTGTGTCAGTGCGGCTCATCGGGATGATGAACTGGAGTGAAAGGTTGTGTTGGTTCGAGAGTGAAAGTGTTAAACACGATTTGGTAAAGGTATCGATGAGAGGCCATGTAGGAGTACATGGTGGGTTGTTTCATTGAAGCCGAACCTAAGGCTGAGATCTGTGTTTGTGATCCATGAGGGCGATTACTACCACACATTGGGATCCTTAATTGACCCTCTCGGCTTCTTAACCACGCTTGTTCCTAGTCCGGGAGTTGCAAGTAGTTTCTGGTGTTTGTAGTATGCTGGGGGCCGCACGCAACGCTAACCTTAGGGGTGGGTTGTGTTGCGGTAGGCACGTGGCCGGTGTACCGAGTGCCCGTTTGGTATCTCGGGAACCCTGCACACATCGTTCGGGGCTGTATGGGAAACCTCGGCGGACTCCTGCGGATGGAACCCGAATAGGCGATAAACCTGGACTAGGGACTTGAGTGTTTAGGTAGGCTGTGGCCGACACCCACGTTGGGCTTCCGCTTGAAGGTTGCCGAGTACATGTCGTGGTAAACGATTTATAAGTGGTGAGCGTGTGTGAAGAAGTACACCCTGCAGGGTTATATATGATCTATTCGAATAGTCGTGTCCACGGAGAAGGACTTACGGGTTACCTATATCGGTTCATAGACAAGTAAATGGATACTACTAAAAGCCTCAAGATAAGTGTGAGTATCGTGGATGGCCCTCTCGGGGATGACGAGAGAGGATCCACGGTGGAGTATTGTGATGGTGATTAGTGGACTGGGTAATGCGACAAATGCTTTTCAAGTGGTGTCACGTAGGATAGCTTAGCCAAGAGTCAAAGCTGGCTTGCTGCAAATAACTCCACTTCCTTCCTTGAGAATGTGCATGTATGATAGGATTCTGTGGTAAGACTTGCTGAGTACTTTTGTACTCATGTTTGCTTAATCAATGTTTTCCAGAGGACAATACTACCCCCTCCGACGGATTCTATGTAGATGTTGACATCGACGAGTGAATTAGCCACCGGGTGGCGATCTAAGACTTGTGAAGGTCCATTGTAGATAGGAAGGCTCCAACAAGCTTTCTTTCTTTCTAGAGTCTGTACTCAGACTAGTTTGCTTCCGCATGTGCTTGTATGATTGTATGACTTGAGTGTTGGGTCATGTGACCCCTACCTGTATGACTATGTTATGTATGGCTCCTGAGCCTTTTAAATAAAGTACTTGAGTTGTAGAGTTTTGTTGTGATGCCTTGTTGTATTTACTCATATCAGGCATATTATGCGTGTATGATTGAAATGCTTGGTATGGGTGGGATCCGACAAACTAGTTGTTTATCCTTGGCAGCCTCTCATATGGGGAAATGTAAGTCTCGTGCTTACGAGCGATAGTAGTCCGCTTCTGCCCGGTTCACCGGAGTCCTCGCTAGCCCAAAGACTACTGCTTGGACACTTGATCGGCGGCATGTGATTCACTTCGTTCCTATATGTCTGTCTTCGGGAAATGTCACGGTGGTATTCGGAGTCCTGCCTAGCCTGCTACAGCCCGGGATACCGGAGTCCTGTTAGCCCAGTGCTGCAGCCCGAATATATACGTTGATGACCGACATGCTCGATGTGATTCATGTATGCCTGTCCCCATAGGTTAGCGCTGCTTTGGGTTCACGACTAGCCATGTCGGCCCGGGTTCTTTGTCATGTGGATGCTAGCGACACTATCATATACGTGAGCCAAAAGACGCAAACGGTCCCGGGCCATGGTAAGGCGACACCGGGAATACCGTGCGTGAGGCCACAAAGTGATATGAGGTGTTACCGCCAGGTCGATGTGACTTGGAATCGGGGTCCCGACAGCGTTGGCATCGAAAGGGGCTGCACAGAGGTTCGTTAAGCCAAACTGGTCGATGTTGAGTCTAGAAATGCTTTAGTTATATATAGGGGAATTGATTGTGGGAGGGAACGTAAGGCTCTTTTACTCCTTTACCTTATGCCCTCTGATTTGAGTCATCCTCTTCTCATTCGACGTGGGTTTAGGACTAGGCTCTCTTCTCTCTATCAGGTTCACGTGTTACTAATCCGTAGTAACTTATAGGATTGTTGGTTACATCCTCAGTTCAGTGCTACTAAATTTTTAGTATGCTATCATTTGAACCAGAACCTTGATATGATGTTGTTGAGTGGGTTTGCAATCTGATTTTGAATGTCTCAAATCTGATTTTGAGCATTTACAGATGTTATGCTGCCCGATTTTTCCTAGAAATTCTAATGTCTTTGCATTGTGGTTGTGCTTTCAGATGGCCACCCGCCCCCAGAACCAAGTGGTTCGTCTGACCCGTTGCATTGGTGTGTGTGGTCACACGGCAATGTTGGTTCGGGTGATGGTCGAGACAGGTTACCGATGGTATCCTGAATATACCGTCGAGGAGCAGTTTAGGGATTTCAACCAAAGCCAATATCTGTGCACGGTCAGGATTTATCCATCCTATCCCGGAGCTACTGAACCGCTCCACTGTTCTTATGGACTTGGGATCACTATTGGGATGTCCGTGCAAGATGCAGCCTATTCTATGATGACTATTATTCGAGCCAGAACTGCCTTGCTGGTCAACAGTGATTTCCGCTACATGCCAGCATCCCTCCCTGGGGCGCATGGCTACCTCCAGGGTTTGTACAGCGATGCATCCCATGAGGACTCACTTCTTCGCACCACCACGGAGATGCTAGAAGAGAAGGACCGTGAAAACCGGACCTTGCGTATGGAGCTCTTTAATGCCCGTTCTGACCACTGGGCTACTCTGACTAGGTTTGCACCTGCCGTGCAAGCCGGATACATGGATATGAGGGACTTGTACCCAGTGCGGGCTGGTCTGCCGGACTTCATGGAGTGGCGTGAGGTTGGAGGCATCACTCCTCCTCGTGGGCCTCGTCTGCCACCGTTTGTTGGACCACGACCACATCCGAGTCCCTATGGTCCACAAGCTCCACAGGATTGTCTGTTTCCGGATGATCATGTTCCACTTCCAGGTTTGGGAGGTGACTTCTATGAGGACTACTACGGAGCTGTCTGAGTAGTAGTAGTATCCCTAGTATTGTAATAGTTGTATTTCCGCCGTCCTGCGTGACTTGTGGAATATGACTTAGTGTGTATCGTTTCGGAAGTGTAGAAAAATAATGTATAGGAGTTGGAATGCTTCCGATGAGATGTAACGCCGTTCACTATAGTTGTACCCCGTCGGGGCTTGTACTAAACTATGAATGGTGTGTATGACCGTTGGTATATATATATGGCAGCTTTATATTACCATGTCATACGGATGAACATCTTTGCATTCCATGCTATCCATTACCTTCCGCACTTCCTTGTTAAATTCTGCCGTCCTGGTTTAAACCTTTGCTCTGTCTCCTAGGATGGTCAACACCCGCAACACTCCTGCTGTTCCAGAGCAGGGAGAAGCCAGTGCAGCCAGAAATGTGAATCTGCCGCAACCGCCATCTTTGGCCGAGGTGATGCTGGAAGCAGAACGCAATAAGCGTGAAACCAACCGCTTATTGGAGCGGATTGAGCAAAACACAGCACGCCAGCCAAGAAACGATGTGGTTTCACTCAACGATTTCGTCAAGCTATATCCCCCAAAATTCTAATATTCCGTCGAGCCACTCGACGCGGATGATTGGCTCCGCAGCATCCACCACAAGCTGCGTTCTGCTAACGTGGCTGAAGCTGACAAGGTTACCTTTGCCGCCTATCATCTTGAAGGCCCTGCCAGTCTCTGGTGGGAAAATTATGAGGCTATGCGTCCGGTTGGACAAGTTACAACTTGGGCTGAATTCAGTGCCGCCTTCCGCGAGCATCATATTCCAGAAGGTCTTATGGACCGCAAACGTGAGGAATTCTGCAGTTTCACCCAAGGTAGGCTATCAGTGGATGCCTACAGTCGTGAATTTGGGAGGTTAGCACGTTATGCCCCGAAGAAGTTTCTACCGATGCTAAGAAGGTGCAAGGTTCCGCAAGGGACTTAGCCCTGAGCTACGCCGAGATCTCCGTCTGCATGAGTGTACCTCTTTCCCGAAGCTAGTCAACAAGGCTATCAGCGCCGAAACTGGGCAGACTGATTTTGAGGCTTCTCGCAAGCACATCCGTGACTCTGGATCTTCATCCGGCGCTGGATCCCAGAAGCGCCGGGTTTGGATTCCAAATACTTGCTCTACCACCCAGGTTCACCCGAGGCCATCTTTTGAGGCGCCTCGCCCCAACCAGCAGTATGTTCCGCCTAAGACTTATGGAGGCCCCGCTGCTAGTGCTGCTCCACGCCCCAATATGATAACTTGCTTCAAATGTGGAGAGACGGGCCACTACATCCGCGAGTGTCCCAGAACAACCCAGTCAAGCTGGAAAGTCATTGGTCGTGGCAAGCCAGAGAAAGGTGCCCTATGCTAAACCAGTTGCCACCGCTTCGTGGCCATGTCAACTATGTTTCTGCTGAAGAAACCTATGAGGATCCCAACGCCGCCCTCGATGCGCTCCTTGTTAATTGTCATCCGCAAGCTGTTCTTTTTCGACATCGGAGCATCTCATTCATTTATTTCTGAGAGCTATGCTCGATTGCACAACACCACATTCTGTGACATGCACACCTCCATGGAAATTCAGACCCCTGGTTCTAGATGGCAAACCTCTAGAATAAGTCATGGGAATGAAATTCTTGTCGACAGATTAGTCTTTCTTGCATCTCTAATAGCTCTCAAGTCCTCGGACATAAACATCATCTTGGGTATGGACTGGATGTCAGCCCATTATGCCAAGATTGATTGCTCTACTAGAACTGTTCAACTTACCCATCCTTCGGCAAGACAGGTGGATGTTTTAACCCGAGTGTCTAAGCGCGACTTTACTCCTTAAATGCCAACCCCTTCCGGACCTCGAAGATATTCCGGTAGTCCGTGATTTCCGGATGTCTTTCAGAGGAACTGCCAGGTGTTCCACCGACAGGGGATGTTGAGTTCGTGATAGATCTTATTCCCGGAACCGTCCCAATCTCTAGAAGACCTTATAAGATGGCACCCCTAGAACTAGCTGAACTCAAGAAACAACTCGATGAGTCCTTGCCAAAAGGTTTCATTCGTCCTAGTTCTTCTCCATGGGCTTGCCCCGTCCTCTTCGTCAAGAAGAAGGATGGTACGGATCGGATGGTTGTAGATTACCGACCTGTCAATTTGGTCACGATCAAGAACAAGTATCCGCTCCCCAGTATCAACGACCTGTATGATCAGCTCGCTGGATCCTCAGTCTTTTCCAAAATGGATTTGAGGTTGGGCTACCATCAAATCAAAATCAAGAACGGGACATACCTAAAGCGGCTTTTGTTACTCGTTATGGCCAATACGAGTACACCGTCATGTCTTTCGGTTTAACCAATGCTCCAGCCACCTTCTCTCGGTTAATGAACTCAATCTTTATGGAGTACTTGGATAAATTAGCAGTGGTATACCTCGATGATATACTCATCTACTCCAAGAATGAGGAAGAACATGCCGAACATCTAAGGCTAGTATTGATGAAACTTCGAGAGCACCGCCTTTATGCCAAGTTCTCTAAATGTGAATTCTGGTTACCAGAAGTGACCTATCTAGGACATGTAATCTCCGGTAAGGGCATTGCTGTCAATCCCGAGCGAGTTCAAGCCGTCCTTGATTGGACTCCACCTGAATCGGTCAAGCAAGTTCGGAGTTTCCTCGGTCTAGCGAGCTATTGCCGCCGCTTCGTCGAGAATTTCTCTAAAGTTGCTAAACCTCTAACCAAACTCCTCAAGAAAGATAAGAAGTTCGAATGGACGCCACAGTGCGAGTTCAGCTTTCAAGAACGGAAAAGACGCCTGACATCTGCTCCCGTACTTGTTCCACCAGATTTCTCTAAGGACTTTATTATCTATTGCGACGCCTCACGACAAGGACTAGGTTGCATACTCATGCAAGATCGTCATGTGATTGCCTACGCTTCTCGACAGTTGCGTCCACATGAGGATAACTACCCCACACACGATCTAGAGCTTGCAGCAGTGGTTCATGCACTTAAAACTTGGCGACATTACCTTACGGGTAATCGTTAGAAATCTACACCGATCACCAAAGTCTGAAATATATCTTCACCCAACCGGATTTGAATCTCGTGCAAAGACGTTGGGTCGAAGTTGATTACAGATTTCGACTTAGGAATATCTTACACCCCGTGCAAAGCCAATGTCATGGCTGACGCCTAAGTCGCAAATCTTATTGTAACAATCTGATGTTACAACAAAGTCAACCAATTCTCCACGAGGAATTTACGTAAACTTAATCTTCACATTGTTCCTCGAGGATTCCTTTCCACCACGGTGGCGAAACCCAACCTTACGGATCGAATCATAGCTGCTCGGAAGTATGATAGGGAATATCTCGGATCAAGGAGAACATTGCTAGCGGAGCTGCTAAGTGTTTCTCCATAGATGAACGAGGTGTTGTCTTCTTTGAGAACCGCTTAGTGGTTCCCAAGAAACAACAGCTACGGCAATTGATCCTTAAGGAAGCTCATGACTCTCCTCTCACCATTCATCCTGGTAGTACTAAAATGTATCAAGATCTACGCCAGAGGTTTTGGTGGACCAGGATGAAGAGAGAAATCGCACAATACATTGCTAATTGCGACGTCTGTCGTCGAGTTAAAGCAGAGCATCAACGGCCTGCTGGTACCCTTCAACCTTTGGAAATTCCTGAATGGAAATGGGATAAAATCGGTATGGATTTCATTACCGGGTTTCCCAGGACCAAGAGAGGGAATAACGCTATCTTCGTTGTCGTTGATCGTCTTTCCAAAGTAGCCCACTTCCTACCTGTTCGCGAGAGTATAACCGCTAGCCAGCTAGCTGATTTGTACATCTCTCGAATAGTGTCTCTTCATGGTATTCCATTGGAGATTAACTCAGACGGTGGAAGTCTCTTCACCTCTCGATTTTGGGAAAGTTTCCAAAACGCCATGGGAACTCGTCTCTCTTTTAGCACCGCTTTCCATCCTCAATCGAGTGGTCAAGTAGAACGAGTCAATCAAATCCTAGAGGATATGCTTGAAGCTTCTCATCTCTTTCGGCATGAATTGGGAGAAATGCCTTCCATTCGCCGAGTTCGCTTATAACAATAGTTACCAAGCCAGCCTGGGCAAAGCCCCTTTCGAAGTTCTTTATGGATGGAAATGTCGAACGCCTCTTAACTGGTCAGAAACCGGGGAGAGACAACTCTTTGGCCCGGACATGATTCAGGAAGCAGAAGAGCAGGTTCGCGTTATTCGTGAGAAATTGAAAACAGCCCAATCTCGTCAAAAGAGCCAATATGACCGCAAGCATAAGCCTATGGCTTATGAAATTGGCGAGAAGGCTTACCTTCGGGTTACTCCTTTGAAGGGAACCCATCGATTCGGTATCAAAGGCAAGTTGGCTCCTCGTTACATTGGACCCTTTCGCATTCTTGCCAAACGAGGAGAAGTTGCCTACCAATTGGAACTACCTCCGCATCTTTCTAGAGTCCATGATGTCTTCCACGCTTTCCCAACTCAGGCGTTGCTTCTCGGATCCTATCCGTGGAGTAGACCACGAAACGCTTGATCTCCAAGATAACCTCACCTATCGAGAATATCCCGTTCGTATCCTCGATCAAGCCGAGCGTACCACTCGACGTCAGAATATCAAGTTTCTAAAGGTTCAATGGTCAAACCATTCCGAGCAAGAAGCAACTTGGGAAAGGGAGGATCGTCTTCGACTTGAGTATCCCACCTTTTTCGCATAGCAGATCCTAAATCTCGGACGAGATTCTTTTGAGTGGGGTGAGTTGTCACATCCGGTTAGACCATGCATTAGGGTGTGCATCATGTTTAAATTTCATTTGAATTTGAAATGGGGAAGGCAGGAAACCCCAGAACACCCCCCCCTTAAAACAACTAGGGTTTACTAAAATTTATTTCAATGAACCTGAAATGCCCTTCAAAATGTTCATCCTCTTTACTTTGGTTCAGAACCCATGTCAAAGAAGGTGTACCATTTTCTAGGTCATCTAAGGGTTCTAGGATTAATCCACAAGTTTTGAACTTGGGCATTCTAAATTATACAAAATATTTTAAGTGTTCAAAATTGCCAAACCAAAATGTTTCATGTTGGGAATATTCCAACAAGGGACCAGGAGCATTTTGGTGATTTTTAAAACAGTTTTGGTATTTTAGAAAAACCCCACAAAGTTACAGAAATTAGAAAAAGACTAAAAAAGGAAAAACCCTTACTCGACGCCTTTGTGCGGCCCACTGCCGCCCAGCCCAGCCGCAGCCAATGAAGCTGCTTGGCTCGGCCAGCAGCAGCCAGTGCCCGACGGCGAGCACTGGCGCGCCACGCAGCTGGCCGCCGCCCTGCTTCACCCCCTCGCCGCCTCGCTGCCTGGACGACCTCCACGTCGCCGCCCGAACCCCCTGGACACGCCAGTCTCCCCCTGCCTTCTCTCTCTCGCTCTCCCCAACTCGGCCGACGCCATCGCCGACGCCACCGCCGACGACGTGCTCCCGCCGTCCATGCTCCTCCCCACCATGTCCAGCAGCTCCGCACCCCACTACCCCTAGCTAGCCGAGTCCCGCCGCTCTAAGCACCCGAAGCCTCTACACCGACCTCGACCGAGCTCGAAGCCGCCGGAGATCCCCATCGCCGCCGCCGCCAGATCGAACCGCCCCGACCCGACGAGGCTCTCTACGGAGTTCACCGTGAGCCTGGCTACTCCCGCCCTCTCCGCTCTCTTCCTCTTGCACCACAACGCAGCGCGACGCCGATCACCCGAACGCACCGCGGAGCTCGTGGGCCGACAAGCTCCGGCCACCCAACGGCCACGCCACCTGTCCATCGCACTCACCGAGTTGCGCTGGGCCTAGCTATGCACTTCCAGCGCCCTTGAGCCCTCTAACACCAAACCCGACATCACCCGAGCCCCGGCCGCCGCCCGACTGCCGCCGGCGCCCACTCCGCCACCCCTAACCTAATCGACCCCACCAAACACCGCGGCTCACTTCCAGCTCCACGTAGATGCTCCTCAGCGCTCCATTTGGTGCCCAGAAAGTGAAAAAGCACTTTGCTCCGCCGCGCCTGGCCTCGCCGGCGGATAGACGCCGGCGAGTTGACCACTGACCCCTGACCGTGGGCCCTGTTGACTGCTCTGAGTCACTGACAGGTGGACCCCCCTCGGTTAACTAACTCGGTTAGTTTTAATTAAAGTTAATTAGTTAAACTAATTACTGACATGCGGGTCCCACTGGTCAGTTTGACTCGACGACCCGTTGACCCCTGACGTCACGCTGACCTCATGCTGACGCAATAAATGAAATTCTGGATTTACTTTTATATAATAAATTCCAGAATATAAATCAAATTTCAAATGCTTATAACTTGTATTCTATAACTCCAAATGCAAAGATTTATATATGAAAAATTATCAGAAAAATACACTCTATCCATTGGTACAGGTTTCATGCATGTTAAAACAAGTTAACTATGCTGTTTAACCAGAATAAGATAATGCACCTTTAGGACTAACTCAAATGAGCTATCATTTGAATCCTTGATTCAAATGAGTTCATCCCCTGTTATTTCAGCTTGCACTAGGCCAACACACATCCATATTGCCATGTCATAGCATGCATCATATTGTTGCATATTGTTTTGTGTGTTTATTTCGGTGTGCTTTCATGATAGGTTCTGCTCCCGAAGATAACTTCGACTACCCATCGAAGGGCAGTTCTCTACCCCAGCCCATCGGGCAAGCAACTCATTGATCATTCCGATACAAACCCATGTTCTAGCTTACGCTCTCGTTTACTGCATTAAGACAACGCGATTCAAACTGTTGTGTGCTGCGGTAGCTGAACCCACTTCCTTTGCATGACCTGTCATTGCCACGAACTAGATGAAACCCACTAGTATGTGTAGGAGTTGATTGAGCCATATTTGTGTTGTTCCTACCATGCTATGCTTGCTATGCTTAGAGTTGTGTCAGGTCTGGCTCATCGGGATGATGAACTGGAGTGAAAGGTTGTGTTGGTTCGAGAGTGAAAGTGTTAAACACGATTTGGTAAAGGTATCGATGAGAGGCCATGTAGGAGTACATGGTGGGTTGTTTCATTGAAGCCGAACCTAAGAACTGAGATCTGTGTTTGTGATCCATGAGACGATTACTACCACACATTGGGATCCTTAATTGACCCTCTCGGCTTCTTAACCACGCTTGTTCTTAGTCCGGAGTTGCAAGTAGTTTCGGTGTTTGTAGTATCTTTGGGGCCACGCAACGCTGACCTTAGGGGTGGGTTGTGTTGCGCTAGGCACGTGGCCCGGTGTACCGAAAGTGCCCGTTTGGTATCTCGGGAACCCCGCACACATCGTTCGGGCTGTATGGGAAACCTCGGCGGACTCCTGCGGATGGAACCCGAATGGGCGATAAACCTGGACTAGGGACTTGAGTGTTTAGGTAGGCTGTGGCCGACACCCACGTTGGGCTTCCGCTTGAAGGTTGCCGAGTACATGTCGTGTAAACGACGATAAGTGGTGAGAGCGTGTGTGAAGAAGTACACCCCTGCAGGGTTATATATGATCTATTCGAATAGCCGTGTCCACGGAGAAGGACTTCTGGTTACCTATATCAGTTCATAGATAAGTAAATGGATACTACTAAAAGCCTCAAGATAAGTGTGAGTATCGTGGATGGCCCTCTCGGGATGACGAGAGAGGATCCACGGTGGAGTATTGTGATGGTGATTAGTGGACTCGTAATGCGACAAATGCTTTTCAAGTGGTGTCACGTGGGATAGCTTAGCCAAGAGTCAAAGCTGGCTTGCTGCAAATAACTCCACTTCCTTCCTTGAGAATGTGCATGTATGATAGGATTTTGTGGTAAGACTTGCTGAGTACTTTTGTACTCATGTTTGCTTAATCAATGTTTTCCAGAGGACAATACTACCCCTCCGACGGATTCTATGTAGATGTTGACATCGACGAGTGAATTAGCCACGGTGGCGATCTAAGACTTGTGAAGGGCCATTGTAGATAGGAAGGCTCCAACAAGCTTTCTTTCTTTCTAGAGTCGTACTCGAGACTAGTTTGCTTCCGCATGTGCTTGTATGATTGTATGACTTGAGTGTTGGGTCATGTGACCCCTACCTGTATGACTATGTTATGTATGGCTCCTCGGAGCCTTTTAAATAAAGTACTTGAGTTGTAGAGTTTTGTTGTGATGCCTTGTTGTATTTACTCATATCGGGCATATTGCGTGTATGATAGAAATGCTTGGTATGGGTGGGATCCGACAAACTAGTTGTTTATCCTTGGCAGCCTCTCATATGGGGAAATGTAAGTCTCGTGCTTACGAGCGATAGTAGTCCGCTACAGCCCGGTTCACCGAGTCCTGCTAGCCCAGCACTACTGCTTGGACACTTGACTGGCGGCATATGTGATTCACTTCCTATGTCTGTCCCTTCGGGAAATGTCACGCGGTGGTATTCGAGTCCTGCCTAGCCTGCTACAGCCCGGGATACCGGAGTCCTGATAGCCAGTGCTACAGCCGAATATATACGTTGATGACCGACATGCTCGATGTGATTCATGTATGCCTGTCCCCATAGGTTAGCGCCGCTTTGGTTCACGACTAGCCATGTCGGCCCGGTTCTTTGTCATGTGGATGCTAGCGACACTATCATATACGTGAGTCAAAAGACGCAAACGGTCCCGGGCCATGGTAAGGCGACACCCGCGGGAATACCGTGCGTGAGGCCACAAAGTGATATGAGGTGTTACCGGCTAGGTCGATGTGGCTTGGAATCGGGGTCCTGACACCTATTGCCTTGTGGGTCCCCACTACTAGGGAAAACCCTATACACAGAACATTAGCAGCAGCGTGGGTCAAAAAAGCACGATGGTGCTAAATACCAGTAGCGCGCCTGAGGTAACCGCGCTGCAGATAAAGATCTAGCAGTAGCGCGTCTTGCTGTACACACGTTACTACTAAAATTCCCACGTCTTAGCCCATAAGCTGCACATAGTAGTAGCGATCTATGACGAACCGCGCTACCGCTACTCTGTTTGTAGCAGCGCGTTTTAATGTAAACTCATTGCTGCTAAAGGTTATAAAATTAAATGGAAAGATAATTGAAAATGAAAGAAATAGAATAAGGTGAAAGGAAACAAATAAAATGTGAAGGAAACTAAATGAAAAAGGGAAAAAAGAGAAAGGAGTAGCAGTAGCGTGTATCAGAGAACGCGCTGTAGCTAAGGTAGCAGCAGCGCTTTTTCGGAGCAGCCATCGCTACTTCGACTTAACCACGTCGTGGTTCGTCCTTCCCCACGCCACTTTCCCCAAATCCAACTCTCTCCACTCTACTTGCCGCCGCCTGTCGACCAAGGCCTCTCCGCACCCTCTCACGCCCGACCCCGACCTCAACACCGCCCGCCCACGACCTCAACGCCTGGACGCCAGACCGACCCAGATTCAACGCGCCCCCAACCCGACTTCAACGCCGCCCCGGACGCCGCCCCGACCCCGCCCCGACCCCGACCTCGACGCCGCCCTGCCCCTCCCTCGTCGCAGGCACCCGAGGTGAGCATGCCCGCTCCTCCCTCTCCCCTACCTGATCTACCTAGGGTTTCTTTATATTTTAGTTGCATATTAAGTTTATTTTTATTTATAGTAAGTTTATTTTAGTTGCATATTAAGAACTAGGTAGTAATTAGGTATTAGAATATGTTTATTTATAGTAAGTTTATTTTTAGTAAGAACTAGTTGAATTAATAGAACTAGTTAGTAAGAACTTGTTGCTATTTTTTAGTCAAAGCAATTTTTCCCGCCTCGACGTGGACGATGCCTATCCCGCATCCTCGTCGTCGAGTCGGCGGAGGGGGACGCCTGCTTGACCAGATCGTCCATGTCCGGGACTGGTCTCCGCCGGGGTGGTACTGGGAGGCGCTACCTACCGGGGCGCGCAGGTTGGTGAGGAGCTAGCCTGTCGTTGACCCGAACCTTCTTTGGTGGCGGTCGCGTGGGCCAGTGATGATCCAGAGGCTTGAGGACTCCGCGGAGGTGGTGCATCACCGTGTCAGTGAGGAGGACACGCACGTCTGTCGCTACTTGTTTGCGTTGGAGCACAGGTCGTTCTCCAATACCTGGCAGGTTCTCCAGGGATCTCACTGGAGCTATGATCCCGTGATGGTTCCTTCTCTGTGGGTGTCCACCGCCCGCGCCGATACCCGTCGTGTGCTAGGGTTTTAGTTGTATTAGTGATGTTATATGTATGACACTATTCGTGATGTATTAGTGATAATATTCGACGATGTAGGGATGCATGAGATGACTTACTTTTGCTTATTGAATGCATGCTAATTTGAGTCCTATAAGATATTTTGAAATGTATATCTTGTGTTGCTCAATATCCAAGTGGCCACTCATGTTTGCATGTTACACCTCCGAGTGGCCTATGTTTTGCCGGAGTGTTGATTCATTTCCGTTCCGGCAAATTTCAGGCGCTCGATATATCCTATTTTAGCAAAGGTCATGCCGGATTTTTCCGTGAATTTTGGCATGACTTGTGCCAGAATATGTAGGAAATATCGAGTGCCCCGAATTTGTGTGTTGAGTATCCTGGTAGTTGTCTTCGATCGACTTTCAATTAATGTTTTAACTATGAATATAGGAAATGTCTGACGACGAAAAGGATTTCGGTATTTGCAAATATCACGAAGACGAAGCGCCTGTATGACGGAATCTTCCTAGATGATGATAGGCGCTTCAGCATCAAGCTGACGAGAACTTCAAGTGGATACAGATAAGTCATAACGACAAGTCTTTTTTCGTAGCTAAGCTTGACATCCGCTTCATTTGCTTGAACTTATATTTTTTACTATTCTACTAGCGTATCCCCTGTCATGCAAGAGTTTTTGTATTGGATAAGATAGGTTTCAGTCATACTGTGGAGGTAAAGAAAGTTTATTTGAAGACCGAGCATGGTTATATTTTCCATGCAAAATTATACAATTCAGACGACTACACCTATTTTGGATGCAAAACATGGCGAGCACTATGCAAGACTTATGCATTTGAGCCAGATATGCTTATCACCTTTGATATTCGTCCGGAAGATGATATTGAAGGTAATACCAACATCTGGGTCGATGTGCAAACGCCTCCAGTTATACCATTATGTAAGTTTCTCAACCATATTTATGTCTTTGATATTGTTTATTCAAAAATAGTTGACAACTAATTTGTATTGTTAGCTTATTTCGGTGCAAGCAAACATGTCCATCGCTTGGTAGATAGGACCTACTACTGTCCCGAGGCTGAACTAAACTGCGAGGAGCTAAGTCATTATGTTTCATGGCTTGAGGATCTTGATACTGTCAAGGCAAATTTTCTTCCTGGATTTAGAAATGTTAGTACTGAAAACGTGCGACCAATAGTGTTCGTAATGAACTATGGTCACATCCATTTAGGAAGGATGGTAAGATTTTTACTATTTGTCCTCATTGCATCTTTTCCATACATTATTTTTGAAGCTAAACTTCATTGCTAAGTATGTTACCATACGATGTTCTTCAACAGAGGACTCCCGATGAATGTTGTGCCTTATGGGATCGAGACTAAAGGTACCATGAGTATTATCTGCCATTTACCAAGATATCCTACAGATTACTCTAGTGCATTCAAGATTAGCGATGATGCTTAATAGTGCAAGACTGGACCAAATATGTGTTGGGGAGCGCAGAGAAGTACTAGGGGCAGCAAACAGGCGCTTTCCACGATTAGGAGACAGGTTCATCTGCATGCTCCAACTTGATCAAGGAGGAGAGCTACACATGTTTTATGTTGTTTTACCTAAGAGAGAGCAGTAGGAGTGATTAGCTAGCTAGAAATGAGTTTCAGGATGATGATGTGCTACACTATTACTATGATGATAAAATATCTAGTGTTGGTGGTAATGACTATGATGATTATTATTAGCTAGTGTTAGTGGTGATTAAATAAATGCTGTTGGTGGTAATGACCATGATGATGATTAAATATCTTGTCTTTGTGGATTAGATTCAAGTGGAGGCAACATGTGGTGCACATCGAAAGTAGTACTAGTCCAAACTAGATCAAGTTTGGATTAGTGGTATACTTTTGACATGCACCACATATTGCCTCCACTTGAACCTAATCCACCTTCATTTGACACACTGTTATGGACATAATGATGTAAACCTCATAACTAGTATTGTACCAATATTTGTATGATGGCGCATAAATACAATAAAAATAAAAAAGTTAAAAAAAGTACTAGTAGCGATGGGCAGAAAACACGCTGCAAGTAGTTACCTTAGCAGCAGCGTGGTATCGAACAAACGCTGCAGCTATTTGTCCTAGCAGTAGCGCGGGCTGGCACGCGCTGCTGCTAAACAATAGCTGCAGCGCCTTATTAGTAGCGTCTGTACCCGCGCTACAGATACATCTAAAACCTGCGCTGCTGCTAGACTTTTCCCTTGTAGTGCCCACGTGGCTCCTTCTGACCTAATTTGACTTCTATAAATTCTCAAATATTGGGAAACCCCCAGAGAGCCACCTGAAACAATATTTCCACCGCCGCAAGCTTTTGTTCTTCCGTGAACCCATTTGGAGGCCTTTTCCGGTACTAGGTCAGAGGGGGAACCGATCATGGAGGGCTTCTACATCAACCTTGCTGCCCTTCCGACGATGTGTGAGCAGTTCACCACTGACATACAGGTCCATAGCTAGTATCTAGATCACTTCTTGTCTCTCTTTGATCTTCAATACAATGATCTCCATGGAGTTCTATCCGATGTAATCTTCTTTTGCAGTGTATTTGTTGCGATCCGATGAATTGTGGGTTTATATCAGATTATTCATTGAAAGTAATTTAGTCTTTTTTGAACTTTATTATGCATGGTTGTTATAGTTTTGTATTTTCTACGATCTATCTGTTGGGTTTGGCCAACTAGATTGATTTATCTTCACGTGAGAGGTGCTTTGTAATGGGTTCAATCTTGCGGTTTCCTCACCCAGAGATAAAAGAGGTAGTGAGGCACGTATTTGTATTATTGCCATTGAGGGTAAAATGACGGGGTTCAATCATATTGATTGGTTTCATGTTGTCTACATCATGTCATCTTGCTTAAAATGTTACTCTGTTTGTCATGAACTTAATACATAGATGCATGCTGGATAGTGAAAAATTAGTGGAGTAATAGTAGTTCAAGCAGGCAGGAGTCGGTCTACTTGTCACGGATGTGATGCCTATATACATGATCATTGCCATGAATAACGTCGTAAATATAGGCTTTTCTATCAATTGCCCAACAGTAATATGTCTACCCACCATATGCTATTCTTTTGAGAGAGAAGCCTCTAGTGAAAACTATGGCCCCCGGGTATACCTTAATCATATTACTAAAATAAAAAAAATACCTTGCTGCATTGATTTACTTTTCTTTTTATCTATCTACCACTGCCAGATTTAATCCTTGCAACTAACAAGTTCATGGGGATTGATGACCCTCTTGCCTGCCTTTGTGCAAGTATTTGATATGTGTGTGCAAGTGTTGTTCACTAGGATTTGCGTGGTTCTCCTATTGGTTCGATAACCTTGGTTCTCACTGAGGGAAATACTTATCAGCAACTATATTGCTTCACCCTTCCTCTTCAGGTAAAATCCCAACACAGCTCACAAGTAGCACACGTCACGATGTCTGAAACTATTTATCATTGTAGCAAACTTAATGCCAGGAAGTCTGAACCTATTTATCGGTTTCAATGACATATGCCAGTTTTCTGGATCTTTCCATTTTGCAGGAATCTTGATCTTGCCATGATCATAGCTCATTTCTATCAAAATGAAATACTACAATATTTCATCCCGTTGTTGACAATTCAACAAGGCACAACAAGATATGTTGAAATAGATAGCAGCATTGCATTACTTTCAAACTTTACCAGTCTAAACAACTGGCAGTACACTCAAACATTACATTTTCAAAGCTATTATAAACTTGAAAACAATGAAAACAACTACAAAAGAAAAATAAAGCTCCTTCCTATGCCTCCTCTTCAGTTCTTCCTTGTGCATCTTCTTCATTATCTTCTTCTCAAATTCTAACTTCAGGATCTTTCTCTCCATATCTTTCTCCTTTTTTAGTAGCTGCATCTTCTCACTTGCAAGATCAGTGATAACTACTCTAGCCCTTCCATTCCACTCTTTGTCAAACCATTTCAGATAACCACATGCTTCATGTGAAGGAAATATGCCCTAGAGGAAATAATAAAGTTATTATTTATTTCCTTACTTCATGATAAATGTTTATTATTCATGCTAGAATTGTATTAACCGGAAACATAATACATGTGTGAGTACATAGACAAATAGAGTGTCACTAGTATGCCTCTACTTGACTAGCTCCTTAATCAAAGATGGTTATGTTTCCTAGCCGTAGACATGAGTTGTCATTTGATTAACGGGGTCACATCATTAGGAGAATGATGTGATTGACTTGACCCATTCCGTTAGCTTAGCACTTGATCGTTTAGTATATTGCTATTGCTTTCTTCATGACTTATACATGTTCCTATGACTATGAGATTATGCAACTCCCGTTTACCCGAGGAATACTTTGTGTGCTACCAAACGTCACAACGTAACTGGATGATTATAAAGGTGCTCTACAGGTGTCTCCGAAGGTACTTGTTGGGTTGCCGTATTTTCAGATTAGGATTTGTCACTCCGATTGTCGGAGAGGTATCTCTGGGCCCTCTCGGTAATGCACATCACTATAAGCCTCGCTAGCATTGTGACTAATGAGTTAGTTGCGAGATGATGTATTACGGAACGAGTAAAGACACTTGCCGGTAACGAGACTGAACTAGGTATTGAGATACCGAGGATCAAATCTCGGGCAAGTAACATCCCGATGACAAAGGGAGCAACGTATGTTGTTATGCGGTTTGACCGATAAAGATCTTCGTAGAATATGTAGGAGCCAATATGAGCATCTAGGTTCCGCTATTGGTTATTGACCGGAGACGTGTCTTGGTCATGTCTACATAGTTCACGAACCCGTAGGGTCCATACGCTTAAAGTTCTGTGACGATTTGTATTATGAGTTTATGTGTTTTCATGTACCGAAGGTTGTTCGGAGTCCCATATGAGATCGGGGCCATGACGAGGAGTCTCGCAATGGTAGATACGTAAAGATCGATATATTGGACGACTATATTCGGACATCGGAAAGGTTCCGAGTGATTCGGGTATTTTCGGAGTACCAAGGAGTTATGGGAATTCACCGGGAGAAGTATTGGGCCTTATTGGGCCATACGGGAATAGAGGAGAGAGGCCAAAAGGAAGGAGGCACGCGCCCCCCTTCTGGTCCGAGTTGGACCAGGGGTGCAGCCCCCTTTTCCTTCTCCCTCTCCCCCTCTTTCCTTCTCTCCTACTCCGGAAAGGAAAGGGGAATCCTACTAGGACTTGGGAGTCCTAGTAGGACTTCCCACACTTGGCGCGCCCCCTCTAGTGCCGGTCTCTCCCTCCCTCCTTTATATACGGGGGCAGCGGGGCACCTCTAGACACAACAAATGATCATAGATCTCTTAGCCGTGTGCGGTGCCCCCCTCCACCATAGTCCACCTCGATAATATCGTAGCGGTCTTTAGGCGAAGCCCTGCGTCGGTAGAACATCATCATCATCACCACGCCGTCGTGCTGACGGAACTCTCCCTCAAAGCTTCGCTGGATTGGAGTTCAAGGGACGTCATCGAGGTGAACGTGTGTTGAACTCGGAGGTGCCGTACGTTCAGTACTTGATCGGTCGGATCGTGAAGACGTACGAGGGTACGTGGACACACTCTCCCCTCTCGTTGCTATGCATCACCATGATCTTGCGTGTGCGTAGGTAATTTTTTGAAATTACTACGTTCCCCAACGGTAGCATCCGAGCCTGGTTTTACGCGTAGATGTTATATGAACGAGTAGAACACAAGTGAGTTGTGGGCGATACAAGTCATACTTCTTTCCAACATGTCATACTTTGGTTTGGCGGTATTGTTGGATGAAGCGGCCCGGACCGACATTACGCGTATGCTTACGCGAGACTGGTTCTACCGACATGCTTTGCACACAGATTGCTGGCGGGTGTCTGTTTCCCCAACTTTAGTTGAACCGAGTGTGGCTACGCCCGGTCCTTGCGAAGGTTAAAACAGCACTAACTTGAAGAACTATCATTGCGGTTTTGATGCGTAGGTAAGAACGGTTCTTGCTCAGCACGTAGCAGCCACGTAAAATTTGCAACATTAAAGTAGAGGACGTCTAACTTGTTTTTGCAGGGCATGTTGTGATGTGATATGGTCAAGACATGATGCTATATTTTATTGTATGAGATGATCATGTTTTGTAACCGAGTTATCGGCAACTGGCAGGAGCCATATGGTTGTCGCTTTATTGTATGAAATGCAAACGCCCTTTAATTGCTTTACTTTATCACTAAGCGGTAACGATAGTCGTAGAAGCAATAGATGGCGTAACGACAACGATACTACGATGGAGATCAAGGTGTCGCGCGGTGATGATGGTGATCACGACGGTGTTTTGGAGATGGAGATCACAAGCACAAGATGATGATGGCCATATCATATCACTTATATTGATTGCATGTGATGTTTATCTTTTATGCATCTTATTTTGCTTAGATCGACGGTAGCATTATAAGATGATCTATCACTAAATTTCAAGGTATAAGTGTTCTCCCTGAGTATGCGCCGTTGCGAAAGTTCTTCATGCTGAGACACCACGTGATGATCTGGTGTGATAGGCTCTATGATCAAATACAACGGGTGCAAAACAGTTGCACACGCGGAATACTCAGGTTAAACTTGACGAGCCTAGCATATGCAGATATGGCCTCGGAACACTGAGACCGAAGGGTCGAGCGTGAATCATATAGTAGATATGATCAACATAGTGATGTTCACCATTGAAACTACTCCATCTCACGTGATGATCGGACATGGTTTAGTCGATTTGGATCACGTGATCACTTAGATGATTAGAGAGATGTCTATCTAAGTGGGAGTTCTTAAGTAATATGATTAACTGAACTTAAATTTATCATGAACTTAGTCCTGGTAGTATTAGCATATCTATGTTGTAGATCAATAGCTCGCGTTTAGCTCCCCTGTTTTATTTTCGATATGTTCCTAGAGAAAACTAAGTTGAAAGATATTAGTAGCAATGATGCGAACTTGGTCCGTGATCCGAGGATTAACCTCATTGCTGCAAGTATTATGTCCTTGATGCACCGCTAGGTGACAGAACTATTGCAGGAGCAGATGCAGACGTTATGAACGTTTTGACAAAAGCTCGGTATGATGACTACTTGATAGTTTAAGTGCACCATGCTTTACGGCTTAGAATCGGGACTTCAAAAATGTTTTGAACGCCACGGAGCATATAAGATGTTCCAAGAGTTGAAATTGGTATTTCATACTCGTGCCCATGTCGAGAGGTATGAGACCTCCTCGACAAAGATTTCTTGCCAATAAGATGGAGGACACTAGCTCAACCAGTGAGCATGTGCTCAGATTGTCTGAGTACTACAATTACTTGAATCAAGTGGGAGTTAATCTTCCAGATAAGATAGTAATTGACAATGTTCTCTAGTCACTATCACCAAGCTAATAGAACTATGCGATGAACTATAATATGCAAGGGATGACGAAAGTAATTCCCGAGCTCTTCGCGATGCTGAGATCGGCTAAGGTAGAAATCAAGAAAAGAGCATCAAGTGTTGATGGTTAACAAGATCACTAGTTTCAAGAAAAGGGCAAAGAAAAAGAAGGGGAACTTCAAGAAGAAAGGCAAGCAAGTTGTTGCACAAGTTAAGAAGCCCAAGTTTGGACCTAAGCCTGATACTGAGTGCTTCTACTGCAAAACGGACTGGTCACTGGAAGCGGAACTACCCGAAATAATTGGCGGATAACAAGGATGGCAAAGTGAACAAAAGTATATTTGATATACACGTTATTGATATGTACTTTACTAGTGTTTATAGCAACCCCTCGATTTAGTTGCTAAAGAGTAGTAACTCGAAACGGGAGTTGCATAATGAACAGAAACTAGTTAAGGATGAAGTGACGATGTGTGTTGGAAGTAGTTCCAAGATTGATGTGATCATCATCGCACACTCCCTATACTTTCAGGATTAGTGTTGAACCTAAATAAGTGTTATTTGGTGTTTGCATTGAGCATGAATATGATTTGATCATGTTTATTGCAATACGGTTATTCATTTAAGTTAGAGAATAATTGTTATTTTGTTTACATGAATAAAACCTTCTATGGTTATACACCCAATGAAAATGGTTTGTTGGATCTCGATCGAAATGATACACATATTCATAATATTGAAGCCAAAAGATGCAAAGTTAATAATGATAGTGCAACTTATTTGTGGCACTGCCATTTAGGTCATATTGGTGTAAAGCGCATGAAGAAACTCCATGCTAATGGGCTTTTGGAATCACTTGATGCTTGCGAACCATGCCTCATTGGCAAGATGACTAAGAATCCGTTCTCCGGAACAATAGAGCGAGCAACTGACTTATTGGAAATAATACATACTGATGTATGCGATCCGATGAGTGTTGAGGCTCGCAGCAAGTATCATTATTTTCTAACCTTCATAGATGATTTGAGCAGATGGAATCCTTGACAAACAACACCAACTTGACAAACTATCGTTGTAGTTTTGATGCATAGGTAAGAACGGTTCTTGCTAAGCCCGTAGCAGCCACGTAAAATTTGCAACAACAAAATAGAGGATGTCTAACTTTTTTTTGCAGGGCATGTTGTGATGTGATATGTCAAGACGTGATGCTATATTTTATTGGATGAGATGATCATGTTTTGTAACCGATTTATCGGCAATTGGCATTAGCCATATGGTTGTCGCTTTATTGTATGCAATGCAATCGCCCTGTAATGCTTTACTTTATCACTAAGCGGTAGCGATAGTCATGGAAGCATAAGATTGGCGAGACGACAACGATGCTATGATGGAGATCAAGGTGTCGCGCCGGAGACGATTGTGATCATGACGGTGCTTCGGAGATGGAGATCACAAGCACAAGATGATGATGTCCACATCATATCACTTATATTGACTGCATGTGATGTTTATCTTTTATGCATCTAGTTTTTCTTAGATCGACGGTAGCATTATAAGATGATCTCTCACTAAATTTCAAGGTATAAGTGTTCTCCCTGAGAATGCACCATTGCGAAAGTTCTTCGTGCTGAGACACCACGTGATGATCGGGTGTGATTGGCTCTACGTTCAAATACAACAGGTGGAAAACAGTTGCGCACGCGGAATACTTAGGTTAAACTTGACGAGCCTAGCATATAACAAATATGGCATCGGAACACGGAGACCGAAAGGTCGAGCGTGAATCATATAGTAGATATGATCAACATAGTGATGTTCACCGTTGAAACTACTTGTTGGGGATATTACTACTGGGCGTAAACCGGCCAGGAGGGGCCGGATTAACTTGAAGCCCATGAAGACAGACGGTGACGCTGAGTAAAGGCCCAAGGCCCAGAACCGGTTTAAGGCCTGTAACTATAAACCGGCATTGATATGTAGCTTGCATTGTAAGGTAGAAGGAGCGGAGACCGAGCCGGACACGCTGATGAGCCGGCCTCGGGACTCTGTAAACCGACGGGCGTCAACCCATGTATATAAGGGGACGACCCGACGGCGGTTCAAGACAACCGACAACAACTCGAGACTCAGGCAAAGCGTATTCGCTCCCTGGTCATCGAAACCCCATCAATTCCATCACAACTAGACGTAGGATTTTACCTTCATCATAAGGGGCCGAACTAGTATAAAACTCTCTTGCGTCCCTTGTCCGCTTTAACCCCTTTAAGCTAACCCGTAGCGATGGCTCCACGACTAAGTCCTTTCATGAGGACATCTGCTGTGACAAAACCACGATAGTTGGCGCCCACCGTGGGGCTATCGCATGATGGTTTCACGTTCTTGGAGGGCAGCTTCGAAGGACTCAAGGGTTACGCTGTGGGCCGGATGACCAAAAGTCGTCGCGGCAAGCACTACATCGACGATGCAGGGTGGGGCCCTGAGGCCGGCTCAATCGAGTACGGGTACCAGGTCCCCTTTGGTGGCATACACGTTTTCATTGGCAAGATCAGCGAGCCGTTCCCTGAGTCGGACATCTGCACCAACCTCGTCAAAACGGCTCAGCATGCGCGGTCGTCCCAGGTCAAGTCTGCCATGAAGCGTGCCTTCGTGGGAGTCATCCATGGAGGGGAAAACGAGGACAGATCAGAATCTGGTGGTGAAACCGTCGTTTATTCCAGTGACGAGTCATTGACCGGAGAGGCCGAGTCGTTATATCAGCTACAAGATGCCCGGGTTGGAGGCTGTTCTGATGGCGACAATATTTTGGACCCCTCTGATCTGCCAAACCGGGTTGGGATCTTCATGGCCGGTACACAGCCGGTGCTCCACTCTTCGACCGCACCAGCAATGATCTCCAGATCGGTAGCGGCGACGGCAGCCGGGGCAGGAGGCCCTGTGCGGCCGCCGGCTCAGGTTTTATCTGATCTATTTGATGCGTTGGCAACACTGATGGCGGAGGCTAACCCGGCGGATCAGGATGCGCAAAATGCGGAAATCGTGAAGGTAAGGGATCAGATTACTCAGGCCAAGGCTGATTTGGCAGCTGAGGATGCCAGGATGGCCGCGGAGTGGGCCGCTTTGGATGCGCAGGCTTACCGGCTTATGCTGGATCAGAATGTATCGCACGAAGTCCTAAAGAGAAGGCACCGGTCTCGCTTGCCTCCGGTTTATGATGCTAGGAACCTCTTTAACACCCCAGGTGCGGGGACTAGTAACCCGCTGGTAGCAAACCGGGCGGAGGCACCTGGAGCGGGGGTGCCGGTTCAGCCCCGTTTGATGGATCCGCGTCGTCAGAACAACATTGTGACGCAGCCTATCCCAACACCACCGGGTCATTATTCTACTCCGATGGACAATCTAGTTGCTTCTGCTTCACGGCTGGAGGCTATCCCAATTGAAGGCGATTCTCCGGCGGCGGTCGAGACGCGTCGGGTTAAAGAGCTTCTTCAGACAGCCTTGGTGGAACATGAGGCTTATTCATACAGTCGTGATCGGATTCATTCCACCCCCCATCCAAGCAGGAGTTTCAGCAGGCGTATGGAGGAACCGGCCGTGTCAAGCAATGTGCGGAACCGCGAACCGCCCCGTGGCCAAAACCCGGCAGGGGGCTGTGGTGATGCTCAGGAGGTGGTGGACCGGGCTCGTGCACACAGGGAGGCCGAGTTAGCAGCGCAGCATGAAGCCCATCAGCTTACTCCGGTTCGTCCAACCACGTCGGTAGAGCCGGGAGTTACCTCTAGCTCTTTGGAGGTGCCATGTCTCGTCCCAGCGTTACGCAATGTAAGCCTGCCCAAGGATTTCAAGGGCCCGCGCAAGGTGCCAAATTACACCACCGATTTACCTCCAGAGACATGGGTTGAAAGCTATGAGATGGCCATGGAGGTGCTAGATGTGGATGATGCAGCTTGTGCGAAGTACTTCACCATGATTCTAGAAGGGACGGCTCGTACTTGGTTAAAGAGTCTACTGGCTAACTCTATCAGATCATGGGCCGAGTTGAGAGCCCGGTTTATCCAGAATTTTAAGGATACATGCAAGCAGCCCATGTCGATTATGGACTTAGCTGCCTGTGTACAGGAGGAAGGAGAATCAACAACCCAGTGGGTGCGCCGGGTCTTAGAAATTTTGCATTCACTTCGACCGCATCAACGTTGACACCGCAGTTCTAACTTTGGAAGGCAATTGCCGGTTTAAGCTTCTGAAGTTGAAGTTGGGATGGATGAAACGCCATTGCAATGACATGGGAACCCTCATGGCCGCTTTAGTAAAGTATGTTGACTCTGATAGTACCAAGGATCCCGAGTCTGATGATGATAAAACAGGGAAGGGAAAGAAGAGCGGGAATGCCAAGGGGCAGCACCACAGCTCGGTCGGTCATGAAAACGGCGGCAAACGTAAAGCAGATCACAACATGGACTTTGTAGCCAGTACCAGCGCACAGGATAAGGGCCAACGGCGCAAGGGTAAACTGTCCCAGCGCGGTGGAGCACCTAACCCTAACCCGGACCGCCTGTCTTACCTATTGAACCAGCCCTGCCCGAAACATGGGACGAAGGAGATGCCGGCCACACACCTCTGGAAGGACTGCTACATCATGCAAGAGTTCAAAAATTCTAATGCTTTCTGGTATGATCACGGACCAGGTGACGGCTCAGGCCCCGGGTCTCATGGGCCGGGTTATGGCGGAGGAAATTCGGGTTTAGGCTTCCATGGTAATTAGGACGGACATAAGAATCAAGGTAATCAGGGCAACCAAGGTGGCTACAATAATCAGGGCAATCAGCAGCAGCAGCAGCAGTCGGGCTACCAGAGCAATCCGAAGCAGTTGAATAGTGGGCAATATCATGTATTCACCACTAGCTTGGACAAGCGTGACCAAAAGCTTCATAAGAGGGCAGTAAGCTCCGTTGAACCGGCAGTGCCCCGTTACCTACGCTAGTCTGAGTAGCCGATTGTGTGGAGCAGGGAAGATCATCCACCCCGGGTTGACAATCCGGGCCATCTGGCGTTGGTGGTGGCACCTCGGGTAGGAGGTTATAAGTTCACAAAGGTACTCATGGACAGAGGGAGCAGTATCAATATCCTGTATTATGAAACTTTCCGTCGCATGGGGTTAACAGATAAAAATCTTAAACTGTCCAATACGGTGTTCCATGGTGTGGTGCCTGGTAAATCGGCGTATCCTTTGGCAAGGTAGCTCTAGAGGTGGCTTTTGGGGACGAGCATGACTCGAGATCAGAAACATTGACCTTCGAAGTGGTGAAAATCAGAAGTCCGTATCACGCCCTGTTTGGACGGCCGGCTTATGCTAAGTTTATGGCACGGCCTTGCTATGTTTATCTTCGGCTTAAGATGCCAGGTCACAAGGGAACTATAACCATCCATGGGAGCCGCAAGATCACTCTGCAGTGTGAAGAAGGTGATGCGGCTTATGCTGAGTCGGTTTGTGCCACAGAAGAGTTGAAGTTTTACAAGGACAATGTTGATTCGGCAGATATGACTTTGTTGAAGAAGCCAACCACTGAGCATGATCCTTCCTTGAAGTTTAAATCGGCTGATGAGACTAATCTTGTTGACTTCATACCTGGTGATTCGTCCAAGCAGTTTAGCATCAGTGCTAACTTGGATCCGAAATAGGAAAGCACGCTCATCGAGTTCATCCGTGAGAATCGGGACATCTTTGCGTGGAAGCCTTCTGACATGCCAGGTGTACCAAGAGAATTCGCTGAGCACACACTTAATGTTGATCCTAAGTATAAACCGGTCAAACAGTTTCTTCGCCGGTTCAATGAAGAAAGATGCAAGGCTATTGGAGAAGAAGTGGCCAGGCTCTTAGCGGTTGGATTTATCGTTGAAGTCTTCCATCCTGAGTGGTTGGCTAATCTGGTGCTGGTCCTTAAGAAGAACGGCACTTGGCGGATGTGTGTGGATTACACAGATCTCAACAAAGCTTGCCCAACAGATCCTTTTGCCCTTCCCCGTATTCATCAAATTATTGATGCTACGGCGGGTTGCGAGCGTTTGAGCTTTCTCGATGCATATTCCGGTTATCATCATATCAAAATGGCAGTTAAGGACCAGGAGAAGACGGCATTCAGAAACCCATTTCGAGCCTTCTGCTATGTATCTATGCCCTTTGGGCTCAAGAGTGCCCAGGCGACTTATCAGCGGTGTGTGCAGAATTGTCTTCATACACAAATCGGCCTTAATGTTCATGCATATGTGGATGATATTGTGGTCAAGTCAAGGCAGAAGGAGACATTTATTGATGACTTAAAGGAAACCTTTGATAACCTGCGGGTTTACAAGATGATGCTTAAGCCGGCTAAGTGCGTTTTTGGTGTACCGGCAGGCAAGCTCTTGGGCTTTCTGGTGTCTAACAGGGGCATTGAGGCTAATCCGGAAAAGATCAAGGTCATCACCTCCTTGGCTAAACCGAAGTGTATCAATGACGTTCAACGCTTGGCAGACCGGATTGCCGCGTTGAGCCGGTTCATCAGCCGCCTTGGCGAGAAGGCCATTCCTTTGTATCAGATGCTGAAGAAAGCGGATAACTTCGTCTGGAGTGACGCCGCGAATGAAGCATTTGAAGATTTAAAGAGGCAGCTAGCTAATCCGCCGGTTCTTGCTGCCCCAGTTGACAAGGAGCCACTGTTGCTATATGTGGCAGCGAATGCTCGGGCTGTCAGTGTGGCTATTGTGGTGGAGCGGAAGGAGGCAGGAAAAGAGTATCCGGTTCAGAGTCCGGTTTATTGTATCAGCGAGGTGCTTATTGAGTCAAAGCAGAGGTACCCACACTGGCAGAAGCTGGTATATGGGGTTTTCATGGCAAGCCGGAAGCTCAAGCAGTATTTCCAAGGTCATCCCATCACAGTGGTCAGCTCTGCTCCTTTGGGAGATATAATCCGTATCAGGAAGCAAGCGGCGGATTGCCAAGTGGGACATAGAGCTCGGGCCTCACGGGTTGAAGTATATACCCCGAACGGCGATCAAATCTCAAGCACTTGTAGATTTCATCAACGACTGGACAGAACTACAAGCGGCTGAAGAGAAGCCGGATCACACTTATTGGACTATTCACTTTGATGGGTCCAGGCAATTGGAGGGCTCGGGGGCTGGAGTCGTATTAACTTCCCCATGAGGTGACAAGTTTTGTTATGTTCTCCGTTTAATGTTCCCTTGTACTAACAATGCAGCTGAGTATGAAGCTTTACTCCATGGTCTTCGGATGGCTAAGGAGATGAACCTAAGCCGAGTTAAGTGTTTTGGAGACTCGGACCTGGTGGCTCAACAGGTGTCTAGCACTTGGGATTCAAAGGACCCACTCATGGCAGCATATCGTTGTGAGGTGGACGTTGTTGCAGGTCACTTTAAAGGTTATCAGGTGGATCATGTGGACCGGCGGAAGAACGAAGCAGCGGGCGCCTTAAGCCGCTTGGGTTCTCAACGAAAACCGGTTCCGCCTAATGTCTTCTTGGATGTTCTGCATAACCCGTCCGTCAAGCTCCCTGGTGAAGAGGATTTGGCTATTCCTTATCCGGAAGCTCAGTTGGTGGCGGCCCTTCATGTTATCCCGGATTGGACGGTTCCTTATCTTGCATATATGAACCGTGGCGAGTTACCAGAGGAAGAGACATTGGACAGGCAGATAATCCGGCGGTCCAAGTCTATGACTATTATCAATGGAGAGCTGCATCATTGCAGTGTGACAGGGGCGTTTCAACGCTGTGTATCTCCTAAAGAAGGCTGTGAAATTTTACGCGAGATCCATGAAGGAGATTGTGGTCACCACGCCGGTTCAAAATCTTTGGTGGCTAAGGCGTTTCGTCACGGTTTCTATTGGTTAACCGCTCATGCTGATGCCGAGGACTTGGTCAGATGATGTGATGGCTGTCAGAAGTTTTCAAGGCGCGCTCATGTACACTACAGGAAACTGCTAATTTGTCGTCAGGAGGCGTCTTTGCCGTTAGCTTTTCGTTGAGTAGACTACAAAGAGTGGATTTTCCATCATCAGAAGACGGCACAAAAAAACTAATAGCAAAGAAGACTTTGCCGTCTGCGGAAAAAAATACAGACGACAAAGAGCATTCTTTGCCGTCTGCAATAAAAAACACAGAAGGCAAAACTCTTTGCCGTCTGCGTTTTTTAATATAGATGGCAAAGAATGCTCTTTGCCGTCTGTTTTACAAAATGCAGACGGCAAAGATCTTTGCCGTCTGCGTTTTTTATTACAGACGGCAAAGAGCATATTTTGTCGTGTGTATTAAAAAATGCAGACGGAAAAGAAGAAACACAACATACGGATCGATCACATGGATCGATGACATGGTAGGATCTGACCGACACATCCCCACGTGCCCCTCGTGCCCCACGCACCCACGCGCACCACTGCTCCGTCCTTATCCACTCGAGCTGCCCACCCCCACCACGATCTCTCTCTCTCTCGTTTCTCTCTCTGCTCGATCCATATCGAGAAGGCCAGCGCCCGCAACCACCTCGCTTGGCCTCGCCAGCCACCACCTCGCCGCCGGCCCCATCCACTTTCCCCGTCGGCCATACCGCTACTAGACCCGGCACCGTCTCCCCCACAGGCCCGCCGGTGCACGCCACCTCGTTGCCTTTGCCCTTTGCGCCAGGCCCTTCTCCCTTCGCCCACCTCTGCTTCGCCCATGCCGGCCACGTCGGCTCTCGCCCACGCCGGCCAAGTCGCCTCTCGCCCACCTCTACTTCGCCCATGGCGTCGCCGGCCCCGTCCCGCGCCGGCCTCTGCTTCGCCCATGGTGCAGCCGGCCCCATCGCCCCCCGTCGGCCTCTGCTTCGCCCATGGCGCCGCCGGCCCGCCGCTTCGCCGGCTTCTACTGCCCCATTACGCCGCCACGTGTCTTCGCTAGCCTCGGCCACATCCCTCGACGCTGCACCGTCTCCCACCTCGAGGAGCAGCGGCAGCTCCTCGGGCATCAGTGTGCTCCGTCCTTGACGAACGGAAGGGGAAGTGAGAGTGGTGCGGCTGCTCCGGCAAGCGCGGGCACAAGAGGTGGTTGCAGGTTGGCGCAGGTTGGCTGCAAGATGGCCGTGCATGCTGGATCTCGGGCTGCTATAATAGTCACTGCTCTTTTGTAATATTTTCATGTGTAATCCGTTCGTCTAATGAATAGAGCAGTTTTGCCTTGGATCAGCAAGTCATGATGTATTCTGTCTAGTCTTTTGTTGTGAAATTTGTCATTCGTCGTAGATTCATGGAACGAAGTGTTGATGTATACTGTGGTGTGGCGTTAATTGCTGTCCTCTGCACTTGGACTATGGGTTTGGATTATTTTAATAAACAAAATTCTTTGCCGTCTGTAATATGTGAGGATGACGGCGAAAAAAGATTCTTGCTGACGGCAAAGACACTTTCCATTGCCGTCTGTCGTTTTTATGGCAGACGGCAAATCTATAGTCTTTGCCGCCATCCTCTTTGCCGTCTATGTTTGCCATCAGCCGGCTGATGGCAAACTCTTTGCCGTCTATATTTCGCTCTTTGCCGTCTGTACTCGCCAGACGGCAAACTAGCTGATTCCTGTAGTGGTACCGGCTCAAGAATTGAGGATGATTCCAATTACTTGGCCGTTTGCGACTTGGGGGCTGGATATGGTTGGGCCTTTCAAGAGGTCCAAAGACAAGAAGACCCACCTTTTGGTGGCGGTTGACAAGTTCACAAAGTGGGTGGAGGCAGAACCAGTTAGCAGGTGTGACGCGGCCATGGCGGTTCAATTCATCAAAAAGGTGATTTTCCGGTTTGGCTTTCCACATAGCATTATCACTGACAATGGTACCAATCTATTAAAGGGTGCCATGAAGGAGTTCTGTCAACGTGAGCACATACGGCTTGATGTATCATCAGTGGCTCACCCACAGTCCAATGGTCAAGCGGAGAGGACCAATCAAGAAATTTCGAGAGGCATCAAACCCCGGCTTATGGTTCCCTTGCAGCGGACGCCGGGTTGTTGGGTTGAGGAGCTACCTTCAGTATTATGGAGCATCAACACCACGCCCAACAGGTCGACAGGATACACGCTATTCTTCATGGTTTATGGAGCGGAGGCAGTTCTTCCTACTGACATCCATCATGACTCACCTCGTGTAGCGGCATATGTTGAAGCTGACAACGAGAAGGCACGGCAAGAGGCTCTCGACCTGTTAGATGAGGAACGTGACATAGCGGATGCCCGTTCGGCAATTTATCAGCAAGATCTACGTCGCTATCATAGCCGCCGGGTTAGAACCAGAACCTTTCAAGAAGGAGATTTGGTGCTTCGGCTCATCCAGGATCAGACGGATATGCACAAGTTATCCCCACCTTGGGAAGGACCTTTTGTGGTCAGCAAGGATCTACACAACGGGTCATACTACCTAATCGATGTTCGAGAGCGCAAAGACTCACGTAAATCGGAGGAGGAGACCAGCCGGCCGTGGAATATTGCTCATCTTCGGCCTTACTATACTTGAGCTATAGGCTCTGCTTATGTACATATTATGCCTATGTGTATATTATGATCAATATAATAAACCGGAACCTCAGCTAAAGCGGGGTATCTGTTCTTTTCTTACATCATGTGTGGTTACATGGAGCTTCTGTTGCTAAAGCGGCGTCCGGTTTACCCCTTGGTTTTAGCCTCTCAAAGGCTTTATATTATATCACTTGGGGGCTTGGTCGTATCCGAACATAGCTACACCTCTTGATCGGCGCAATGCCACAGGATCACTTGGGGGCTTGGTCGTATCCGAACCATAGCTACACCTCTTGATCGGCGCAATGCCACAGCATCACTTGGGGGCTTGGTCGAACCCGAACCATAGCTACACCTCTTGATCGGCGTAATGCCACAGCATCATTTGGGGGCCTGATCGAACCCGAACCATAGCTACGCCTTCTTGGGGGCTTGGTCGTGTCCGAACCATGGTTATGCCTCTTGATCGGCTCAAAGCCTCGCCTACAATGGTTTTTATTTGCCTTTGTTTGGGTTCTGTTCTCTTTTTTGATAAAGACTTTTTGTTGCTTTTTAGACCGGTGTTAAACAACACGGTCCGACTGTCGATTACAAATTGACGGTATACGATCAAATCATAGTCCGGAGACTATTCGCCCAGTCTGATTTTCAATTAAAATTTTATTACGGAGTAAACCGGTGTTTATCATAACACGGAACGGTTTACATTATAAACCGACCTTATATCAACAGGAGTGGTTTTCTCCTAAAAAGAGTTGGGTTATAAGCCCCGCTACAAGGTTGGCCAGCCAACAGCATGCATAAAAGTTGCAGGTAGTATATATTTCCATTTTGGTTATATGTCACAACCTAAGTTATCATCTTTGGTTATATATATATATATATATATATATATATATATATATATATATATATATATATATGGGTATCATGACGCCCAAATGATAAACCACCAGTGCACTTTAAGTTTCTTGTCTGCAGAAACAGCTTAGACAAATGAATATGTAGATCATATCTTATGTACGACGAATCGAGCCGATGTCAATTGCAGATAAGTATGCGCGAAGGCATATCAGAACAAATATTTTAACTAAGCCTATTATAAGGCTTTCCAATGCTCAATAGGATCATTGTTTTCTCAAAATACATGTCGCAGCATGTAGAAGACTAAACCGGCCTCCGGTTCATGATTGGTCACCGGCTTGGCACGACGGTTCTTGGTCATCTCGCGCCGGTTCAGCTTCTTCTTCTCTACCCAGTGGCTGGAAATCAACAGTTGCCTAGTCGATCCCAGTTAGGGCTTGGAATACAGCTTCATCACTTATCAGCGTTGACGGTTCAATCTCAGGGGCGTAAGTATGCTTACGGATTGGCGGGATGAGATTCTGAGCTTCGGGGATTGGTGGAGCAACCCGCTTGTTCTTGTCATCATAGTTTGCTTGATAGTATGACAGGTCCGCTTCTTCAACTAGTTGACGAGCCAATGGGCGTACCTCCCGGTTTATAATCCGGAGATCAACTTCGCAGAATTTTTTCACGTCTTCCTTCAAACTGGGATAGCCTTGGGCCGCTTCAATTGGATCAAAGTTAGGTACCCATGCCTTTGCCCGGGTCAGTGCAGCCAAAGCGCCCGTCCTAGCAGCAGACTTTTTCAGTTCGTCAACCCGGGCAGGTAGCATGGATAACCTTTCTAAGGTATCTCTAATCA
This sequence comes from Aegilops bicornis, assembly GCA_021605145.1. Taxonomy (NCBI): domain Eukaryota; kingdom Viridiplantae; phylum Streptophyta; class Magnoliopsida; order Poales; family Poaceae; genus Aegilops; species Aegilops bicornis. The sequence goes on from CM038670.1 coordinate 33,750,603, forward strand.
AGGTGGCAGGAGGATTGTTGTGAGAAGCAGTATATACGATCCGTTGTGCGCCGGTATAAAGCTGCTCTATCAGAGTATAGGCTGGTTTTAACTTCTTCTGAACGTCAGATCCCAAGTGGCCAATACGAGTTCCTATATCATTGCAAGGGTTAGTAAAACCGGCAGATACATGAAAGAATATGGTCAAATCAGGAGTTACGGATGCTTACCAAACACGGCTGCGGTCATGGCATGAACCTGCCGCTTTATGCTGGTTAGTTCATCAGCCACTGGTTTAAGAGCAGCTTCTGCTTTCTCAGCCCTTTTGATCAAATCGGATTTTTCACTTTCCCAATCCGACTGTTCCTTGTTGAAGCCTTCTTTCAGTTTCTCCATCGCGCCTAGAGCGCTGGTCAACTCTGCCTTCGCCTTGGAGGTTTCATCTTCTTGCAATTTAAGGTTTTCCTGAAGATCAGCGGTTTGACTCTCTTTTTTGCTCAGCTCAACCTATAAAGAGACAGTCATCTGGTCAGGTAACAGTAAATACTTGAAGTACCAAGCCCATAACAAGTTATGCCCTTGGCACTTGGGGGCTAATGCATATTTGCTCCGTCAGACAATTTTTTCGAAGTCCCAAAGCACGATACAAGTATTAAGCTTGGCACTTGGGGGCTAATGTGTATTTGCTCGTAAGTTGCTAAAAAGGGACTTCTTCTACAAAGTCCCGCTTCATCTCTATACAGTTAAACCGGCTCTTGGAGGCTACATCGGTGAAGCTAAGATGCATTGTTGCAAGCTCGAGATTGCTATTAAAGTCCCGGTTTAAGTTGCTATCTTAAACCATCACTTGGGGGCTACTACAGTTGATAAACTGCAAAAACAATACAGAAAGAGAAGCATGCATAAAGTTACCTCATATTTTTCCTTAATCATATTGACCAGACCGGCTTCATAGTCACGGCTGGTGAACAGATGGTTCATATAGCCGGAATGACGGTCTTGAGCGTTCAGATGGGTGTAGGCGGACAGATCGGCATTCCATTTGCCTTTGCCGATTGCAGAAAATTCCTCCTTGGCGGTATGCTTCGGCAAAGTGACAGGATTCCCTGGATCCTTATAGCCAATGCTGGTAATCAGAACATCATCATCCTTCTCCGCAGCAGCTCATACTGGGGTCGCCGGTTTGTTGATATTCTTTGCTGGACTTGCCGGTTTGTCAGTCCGGAGAGAACTGGCCGGTTAAATCGGCATGGCCTGTGGTGTCAAATTCTGCCGGTTCAGTAAAAAAGTCATAGTCTTGAGGCGGTGGATCATTCAGCACATCATCAAGGTTGGCTTCTACAGGATCCGGAGTTTTCTCCGGTTCAGCATTGTATCTTCTTACATCCGGTTTGCTCAGGCGAGCTTTCTTGCTTGGTCTGGGCTTAGCGCTGACAAAATAAAACACGAAGGTCAGTATAGCGTATAAAATGCATATGAAGAATAAGGCAAGTGAACAGCTTACCCAATAACTGTTTTGAGGGATGGAAGTTTGGTGGCTGACGACTCGCTAGAGGATGAATGAGAAGTTCCCTGATAATTGGAATCAGACAGATTAAGAGGTTGACGAAAACAACCTACTATGGGGCATGACATGTCAAGGGAATTAGAGACCTCTGATCGGCGTTTCTGAAATGGACTGTTCGGTAAACCGGCGGAGGTAACTACCTGGCCGCTATGCCGGGTTGTGCGGCGGACCTCGTGATGTTGTGTCTTCACAAGAAAGTTTGGATCCAAATAAGCAAGAGGATGTGAAAATTTAACTTCCCGGTTTGCTCGACGGATTTTTAGTGAAGGCAAAGGGTTTGAATCGGAGAAAAGAACGATTACCTCTACAGCATCGGCGTGACTGACTTCAGCGTCATCCTGGCAATAATCATCATCAATAAGGCGCATGAAAAATGAACCAAGTGAGTCAAGTTCTACCTCAAAATCCGAGTTACCCACATCATCATCAGCCGGTGGATGGGAGGATGCAGTGGTTCTCTTCCGGTTGGCAGGTCTTTTCACAGCTTTGGTCTTTTGGCTGGTTGGCTTCACCGGTTTGTCCTGCAGAGGTTTCTTGTTCCAGAAAGGATCATCGCCCTGCCAAAAAGTCATCACATTTTCAGAACATATCGGGACAGAAGAAATTTCAGATAAAACAGATTGTATGATTCTTACAGCTGGTGGTTTGTTGTTGGTGCATAAAGGGGGTAGTCCGGTTTGAGCACAGGTAGCCTCCGGTTCATTCAAAATCTTTTTTACAGCCTCAGTGACTTCGTCATCTGTAAGCTGAATATCAATGTGCCGCTGAGCATCATTCAATTCCCCTGTGTACTCACACATCAAACCGGGGCGTTGGCTCAAGGGCAAAATGCTCCAGCTTATCCAGCAGCGTGCAAAATTAACTCCCGTCAAACCGTTGGCCATAAAGGCCCTAAGCTTGGATAGTTGAGGAGCATATTTGATTCTTTCTTTAGCAGTCAGCCTCTGAGGAAAAGGGTGTGTGTTGCTCAGATGTTCAGGACGGTAACCCGGCAGGGGGTTTTCATCAGCTGGAGACGTATCATTGCAGTAAAACCAGGTCTGGTTTCACTCATTGGGGTGACTGTGGAGATTGGCGTGAGGAAAGGAGACTTCTTTTCTTTTCTGAATCGCCATCCTGCCCAGTTCTGTGTTAGGCCCATCTTTGAATTCTGTGCGGCGGTTCAGATGAAAGCAATCCCTGAATAGCTCTACTAAAGGTTCCTCTTGAAGGTAAACCTCACAAAACACTTGAAAGTGGCAGATGTTGGTTACAGAGTTAGGGCCGATGTCTTGTGGGCGCAGTTGAAAGTTGGACAGTACATCCCGGAATAATTTTGAACCGGGAGGGTTGAAACCCCAGCTTAGGTGATCAGCAAAAACAACAACTTCTCCGTCTTTGGGAGTAGGAGGACATTCCGGGCCGGGGACCCTCCAGTGAATGACATCTTTCTTACTTAAAGCGCCCGTTTTGACAAGGTTGTCTAACTGTTCCTCTGTTAATCGAGAAGGGACCCAATTGCATTCATACACTTGTTTGTCCATGGCAATGAAGATCTACAATATAATGATTTCCGGTTTAAGATTTACATTGGACAGCTATACAGTGATACAAGATGTAAGTATATTGCTAAACCGGAGTCAGCTATTAACAAACTGGAGTTTAACAGTGAAACAGTACACCAGTGGAGGTGATAAGTGGAAATACATTGGCGGTTCACCAAGGGGACTAATGGTATATACCGGGTTGTCATTTTTTCTACAAAGTTAAATCGCCTAGTCTAAACATTGAAGAGTCAAGACTGCAGATGTATAAGTGAAGGAAAACAGATCTCACAAGTTGGTATTACAATTTTCGATCTACGGCATATCAGAAAAGGAAAATATATTCAGACCTAAGGAGTGGTGCCGAGACAGTGGATGAAGGTTCAGATGGGATCTTCTATCTTAGCAAGGCGCATTCGATGAAAAAAAAGAACTACGGTTATCATGGAACAGGATAACTATCAAGGTCTGGATCAAAACCCTATTATGCAGGAAATGGACACTGACGAACACCGAAGAACATCGACGAACACCGAAACCCTAGAACAGATCTATGGCGGAAAGAGTAGAGAGCTTACCAGTGCTGATGAAGAAGCGGAGAGGTGCCGCAGTTTTCTGGTGCGTTCAGGGTGATGCAGCGGCCAATGTCGAAGCAGAGGCGACGGTCGATGGTGGTGGCGGAGCTATAAGGGCTGAGCGGCGCAAGGAAGACGACGACGCGAAGAGGCACGAGGGGGAAAGGTGAAAATGACCCCCTCGGCCCAATTTATAAAGGCAAGGGATAAGTGTCAGGCGCGAAAATCGAGGAGCCAGAAATTTGGAAAGCAGAGCTGTCGCCTCGATTGTCGAATACCCATTAATGAAGATGTGTCATGCACAGTTTTTTATAATAGATGACGTCACGACGGTTTACCACGATTTAGGAAGATGACGTCACGGCAGTTTACAAAATTATGTGAAAATGTTGAAGACGAAGTTTTCTTGAGGACTGACATGAACCAGTTCAAATCAGTCTGGGGCCTAATGTTGGGGATATTAATACTGGTCGTAAACCGGCCAGGAGGGGCCGGATTAACTTGAAGCCCATCAAGACAGACGGTGACGCTGAGTAAAGGCCCAAGGCCCAGAACCGGTTTAAGGCATGTAGCTATAAACCGACATTGATATGTAACTTTCATTGTAAGGTAGAAAGAGCGGAGACCGAGCCGGACACGTTTATGAGCCAGCCTCGGGACTCTGTAAACCGACGGGCGTCAACCCATGTATATAAGGGGACGACAGACAACAACTCGAGACTCCGGAAAAGCGTATTCGCTCCCTGGTCATCGAAACCCCATCAATTCCATCACAACTAGACGTAGGCTTTTACCTTCATCGTAAGGGGCCGACCTGTATAAAACTCTCTTGCGTCCCTTGTCCGCTTTAAACCCTTTAAGCTAACCCGTAGCGATGGCTCCATGACTAAGTACTTTCATGAGGACATCTGCTGTGACAAAACCACGACACTACTCCATCTCACGTGATGATCGGACATGCCCTACAAGAAACATGTCAACTAGTGACCTTCTGTCAGTGACCCTGGATGAATTGGTCATAGATCTATGACCATTTCAGACCTATTGGTCAAAAGCTGTTCGGGGGGCTCCAAACCCTAAACAATAACGACCATTTTGGTCAGAAAGGTCGTAATTTCCTTACACGAAATGGTCATAAAGAAAATAGCATAGTTCCGCTGTCTTATTTCTAGCTGATCATGACCAATATAGATGGTCATAACCTTGTAAATTGTGGTGGGTTGCTATGACTAGGCGCCACGTCATCAGTTTTGCATATGTGTCATGTCCATGTGGCAGTTTTTGCCCTAGGTTGTGAAGCAACCTATATTTCTGTCATTCCCAAAATTCCCAAAAATCTCATAAATTCTTTGGGTCATATCTTCGTCAAATATGTAAAAAACCTTCCTTGCGTAGTTCAAAAATAATTCAAAAATATTCATTTTCCTATTCTGTTCAGAGAAACACTTTGTGAAGGAAGTACCCCTTTGGCATGTCCAAATGGTATCCATTTTCTATAGTGCTTTCCTCTACCCAAATAACCATCCTCCACCAAATGCCAGCTCAATCCATTCATTATTTTGAGCCCGGCTTCAACATTTGTATGTATGTCCAGTGTGGTACTTTGCAAAGCAAGTACCACCTAGGCTCCTCCTTTTGATCTGAAAATTTGTGAAGACGGTCTTCTTAGTAATTGATCATCCTCAGCCAAAACTCACACCCATTAGCCATGTGCATTTCCCGTACCGCTAATCAAACACTTGGCTGCTTATTCATGTTTGAGCATCGATCGGTCTCCTCATGAGAATCTTATGTTGTGATTTTCTTCCTAGCACCTACCTGGGGAGTGCCCAACCCACTAGACATGCCTAGGCAGCCCAGAACACATGGCAACGCCACGGCCACGCGGCGGGCATGCGAGTTTACGCGCTCCAGCGTTGGGGCCCTCGGCCACCATCCAAACCTCGACGTATCTCCACCAAACCATGTATTTTTGATTAAATAGGTACTTATGTAACTAGAAATGATTTTTGTAATAAATTAATAGCAAACTATGAGGCAGCTGCAGTTCAAATTTGACCCGCTTCCAGCTGAATCGACGGGAATTTGTCTTTTTCACCAGAGGTGGATCAAAACTTTTGACACCCAACCATTTTGTCAATTGTGCATTAAATATGGCCTAGTATTTTATAAAATTGATTTGGTCCAATTTTGCAACAAATATATGGTAGGTCCTTCATAAAAAAACTCATTTCATTCACTCGGCAAATGGAAAATGAATTTTCCATGCAAAGAAAATGAAAACTTCCTTAGTTAACATTGTTTGCCATTCCAAGATGCACCCTTGTTCACAATATGAGATCATTTCAAAAAACTATGCCATGAATGTGGCCATAAGATTGATCATTTGGCTTGAAAGCCATGAATCTTCACGCATGATAGCTCATTTCTGAGAACACTTTTTTTAAATAATTTCTGTATTACAAGTTTATCCTGGAAACTTGGTCACATATAATGACACAATGCGAAGGTTTTCCAATTTTTTGATTTTTTTGAATTTTTTATGCCCGTTTCAAAATGCGGTCAAACGCGGCAGCTTGACCGTTCCTAGCTAGTGGTTGAATCTTGGAAAAATTTTGATGTTTCTCTGATTAAATAGATACTTATGTACATAGAAATGATTTTTGGAAAAAATAAATAGCAAACTATGAGGCAGCTGCAGTTCAAATTTGACCCGCTTCCAAATTTGAATCGTAGGAATTTGTCTTTTTCACCAGAGGTGGATCAAAACTTTTTACACCCGACCATTTGATCAACTGTGCATTAAATATGTCCTAGTATTTTATAAAATTGATTTGGTACAATTTTGCAATAATTATTTGGTAGGTCCTTCACAAAAATACCTCATTCGGGGTACTCGAAAAATGGAAAATGGCTCTTTTGTGCAATGAAAGTGAAAACTCCCTTAGGCAACATTCGTTGGAATTCCAAGATGCACCCTTGTGCACAATATGAGATCATTTGCACAAACTATGCCATGAATGTGGCCATAAGATTGATCATTTGGCTTGAAAGCCATGAATCTTCATGCATGATAGCTCATTTCTGAGAACACTTTTGTAAAATAATTACCGTATTACAAGTTTATAATTTTTGCTGGAAACTCGGCCACATATGATGAAACAATGCGGACGTTTTCCATTTTTTTGAATTTTTTTGAATTTTTATGCCCATTTCAAAATGCGGTCAAAACGGCGGGAATGACCGTTCCTAGCTAGTGGTTGAATCTTGGAATTTTTTTGGTGTTTCTCTGATTAAATAAATACTTTTGTACCTAAATATGATTTTTTGAAAAAATAAAGAGCAAACTATGAGGCAGCTACAGTTCAAATTTGATCCGCTTCCTACTGAATCGGCGGGAATTTGTCTTTTTCACGAGAGGTGGATCAAAACTTTTTACACCCAACCATTTGGTCAATTGTGCATTAAATATGTCCTAGTATTTTAGAAAATTGATTTGGTGCAATTTTGCAACAAACATTTGTAAGTCCTTCACACAAAAAACCTCATTTTGGGGACTCAAAAAGTGGAAAATTGATTTTTCATGAAAACAATATAAAAAATCCCTTTGGCAACATTTTCTTTTCATGCTCGATGCTGTAGTGACATATTGATGTGATCGAATGACCACAAATGCGCAGATCGGGAGGCTAGCTAGGCGGATGTTTTGTAGAGAAAATCATCTGACTGACCCATAGCAGCCGTCTATTGTTAATCGATTACGACCAATTGAGATGGTCATAACATCATCAAAGCCCGTACTTCGTTTTGATTGGTCTATGAGCATGGCACGCGGATCAAACCATTAGAGAGGTCGGACACTCCCACATCCAACAGCCCACACCCCCCTCCGACCCACCGCGAGCTACCCCTAAAAAAACCACTGCGATCTGCTCTCTCCCCCGCACAGCACTCCTCTCTCTCCCCCGCGCAGCGAACCCTAGCGCTCCCGATCCAGATCCCTCCCCTCCCCTCGCCGCCATCCACCGTCGCTCGCTGCCGGCCTCGACCCCCCTGCCCTCTGAACATTGTCACCGGCCAGATCCACCGCAGCCCCCTCCCTGCCGCCTCCTCCTTCCTCCAGTACCACCTCTCCAACCTCGCCTCTCGCTTCGCTGCCCCGCGCCCCGCGCTTGCCGAGGAGCACCCGCCGGGGCCCCATGGTGCTGCCCAGTCCTCCGCTGGCCTCCGTGCCGGCTTCTAGTTCGCCAACTGCGAGCAGATCGGGCCGCGCACAACAGACATGGAGGAAGACGCAGCCGCGGCTGCGGCGCCGGACTCGTGGGAGACGGCCGACCTCGACGGGGCCATGAGCCGCCTGCTCCTCTCCTCCTCCACCTCCTCGGCCTCCCCCACCGCGTGTCGGGTCTCCTTCTCGCCCGACCTTGCCGACGACCGCCTGGCCATGGACGCGCAGCAGGAGCAGGACCCCGCGCACGGGACGATCCGGCCACGCAGGTCGACCAGTTCCTCCGCGAGGCCCTCGAGAAGCCCCGCGAGCGCCTCCAAGGTACGGCCCCGTCCTGCCCCTCTCCGCGCTCCTCTTCTTACTAGTTTTGGCTAGCTAGCTTCCGGGTAGAATTTCAGGTGCTTGTGCACGGCGAGGAGTTCGGGAATTCTCGCGTCCTTGTTCGGGACTAGCGCCAGCAACAGCATGCCTTGCGGCTTACTTTTGGATACAGGCCTTGTTGAAACAAGGTGGAGTGACATGGGAGTTGGAGAAGAGGTGGCCGAGTACCACAACATCCTGGGTGTAGAGGGAGGCGGGGATTTGCAGTTGCAAAAAGGTGAAGGGGTAGGGGTGGCGGTGGAAGAGGAGTGCGCCGTAGGTGCAGGAGGAGAATGAAGGCTATCATATCATTAGGAGTGCTCCACATTTACTGCACTTTGGCATGTTTTGTATGTGGAACAGCAAGGTGAGAGTTTGTATTTCATGCTCTGAATCCTTTGTTTCTTCCAAAGCAGAAATAGAGGAAGAAAGAAATGGGTCTGAGACTTCTCCTTCCAGCAACGGTGGGTTGTGTTGGTAGATGTTTTCTGCCCGTGTGCAATACTAGTAGTAGTAGACTAGTTTACTCGCTGCCCGTGGAAACACTTGACTTGCTGTCAGAGAGGGATCCTTTCCTCAATGAACAATCAATGTTCGGCTCCATCTGTCGATAAACATTTAAACGCTCAGAATTGTTTCATAGGCAGTTGCTTTATGCTGATTGGATTTCCCCTCTTTAACCTGCTGTGTTGCATCATGTTTCTGCATCTTGTCTTACTATGTGAATTTGTGATTATATTCCTAAATATGATAAGTTGAACATTGCTTCAGTAGTTTTATCTCATTGCAATCTTATCTCTCATTGCAGTGTTGCGGATGGAGCAAGACATTCTGAAGTTCCTTCGTGACCCTGGACAGACGCAGTTTGAGTTCCAGGGTCTTCGAACTTTGTACCTGCGTCTCGTTGCGCACCGTCTGTGTCGTGGAATTGTCACGGCAGATGTCCTCATGAAAGGACTTAGTCGTAGGGCCATCGCACGGGTTAACCTGGAGGGGTTAAAGCAGACACAAGACACGGGAATTATACTGGTTTGGCCCCTTCGATGAAGGTAAAAGCCTACGTCCAGTTGTGATGTGATTGATATGATTTCGGCGACTAGGGAGCAGTAGCTTGCCTTAGCCTCGAATCCTCATCCTTAATCCGCCCGGTCGTCCCCTTATATACACGGGTTGACACCGGCGGTCCTGAGTCCCGATCCGGCTCATACAAGTGTCCGGCTCGGTCTCTTCTCTCTTGTCTTACAACACAAGTTACAACACTAAGGCGGTTTACATAAATGGACCTTAAGTCGCCTCTAGGCTCCAGGCCTCCTCCGTGGGCCTGGATCATGGACGAGGGTAAACCGGCCCCTCCAGGGCAGTTCACGCTCAGTAGTTGTGTCCCCAACATTAGGCCCCAGATTGACCTGAACCGTTTAATGGTAAACCGTCTCTTCCTTTCTTTCGCAGCGTAGTCTTCTGGAATGGCCCCTCAATTCTCAGCTTGCAATTGGGTCCGGTCCAAAATCACCGAAACACAACTGAACGGCTATGTCACCACTGGCGGTTTGGCGCCAAAAATGTCCTCCACTGGCGCTGTTCCGGATGGCGAAGTTTCCTCCCGAGCCACAAGAGGGTGAAGTAATCGTGTTTATGCAGCACTTAGACCGGGATTCTGCCCGCCCGGTTCAAAAATTTCCGGGACGCCCTCGCAAGTTTGAAACTCCATCCGCAGGATATCGGCCCGAACTCTGTGTCAAACATATGCAACTTCAAGTCTTACGTGAAGTCTACCTTGATAAGAACCATACGTGGAGTTGTTCCGGATTTTTTCACTTGAACCGCCGCATCAATTTTACGATGGTCCGAACACGTAGCTGGGCGGCGCTTCAATCCAAAAAGAGGAAGGAGGTGGATTTTCCTCACGCCAAACACCACAGTCATCCAAAGGATTGGAACCAAACCTGGTTCTACCGCGGAACACCGCTCACCTTAACGAGAACCCCTTGCCGGGTTATCGTCCTCACTGCTCAGCAACCGGCATCCGCTGCTCGACGCTTAACCGCCATGAACGGAAGAACTTGGCGCCTCAAATAATCAAGCTCCGGGCTCTAATGGCCAATGGCTTAACCGGCGTGGACCTTGTGCGGTGTTGGGTTTCTTGGGCGTCTTGCCGCTAAGCCCGGCCGGATTGATGCATGAGTACACCGCAGCCTCAAAGACCCTCAAAAGACGTCACGAGCTGCCCATAATCGAACTTGAAGTTACGGAGATTGTAAAGAAGATGCTTGATGAACCAATCTCCGTTTGCAGCCTAACCGGGCTGGCTCCATTCTGTGTTGCCAACAAACCGCCGCGGTAAAGCTCTATTCACCGTTCTTGGGTCTTTAAAACTTTGTTGATATGTATTAATCCTTGTTATTTCTCGGTGACAGCTCATACGAAACGTACTAAACCGGTTCGGGCGCGCGTGTAAAGTCCAAGGCCACCAAGAAGGCAGGCAAGAAGAAAACCGCGAGTCCTACGATCCGCCAGAGGACGAAGAATCGAAGAGCTGAGGTAACACTTGACATTCTTACGAGGGAGCCGCCGAAAACCGGCTTCCCGCTTTGTGTTCATTCTTGCTTATGATTTGTTCCCTTGTACTCCTTTTACTGACAACTTTACTTCCCAGGATGATGCTGAAGCCAGCCATGCCGACCCCGTTGAGGTAATCTTTCTTTCTTCCGAATCCGACCTTGTGCCGGTTAAAAGAATTCGGCGCACCGTCCGGAAAGTGAAAAGATATCATTCCTGTGCTTACTTAAATCCAAACCTTTCTTTGAAGACACAACAAGCTGAAGAGCGCCGCACGACCCGGCATAGTGGCCAACGTATTACCTCATCCGGTTTACCAGACACACCAACCCGGAAGCGTCGTCCAGAGGTGACTTGCTCTCCTGAAAAGCGTTATCCCTTAAAGGGTTTCTTCCGATGTCCTCTCAATCCATCTGACCCAAATTATCAGGCCTCTTCCGGTTCGTCCGGCGGTTCATCAACCACGCAACTGCCTCCGCTTAAAGTCGCTGCAGGTATGCAACCGCTGTCCCGTCTGCTCGGTTTACAATTGCTTTGTCCAATTTTTTCTTTATTCCATTCTGAATATTGCAGCACCAAGGCTCGCTTGAGCAAGAAAGCAAAACCCTTGACCCTACTGCGGATGCTGATCCGGAAAAAGACCCCGTAACAAACCCACGACAATCCTGAAGCCGCCAAAGATAGCTCTGGCGAAGTTGTACAAAGATGATAATCGCCGACCCACGGAAGTTGAACCGGAGGTCCAAGTGGAAACTTCGCAGCCTGCTCCATCAAACCCGTCCACAGAGCGGGTCGTGATTGTTGAACCGCCGAGCCAGAGCAAGACGACATCAAGCCCAAAGAAGACCGCTGAAAATGACGATGTTATTGTGACCGGTACTGGCTACACTGCTCCTAGCCGACCGGTCGCTTTAGCAAAGCACATCATCAAGGAAGGTTCCACTACTATGAGCAAGGACAAGGGGAAGACGGATTTGTCGGCCACGACAATTTCTCCGCCCAAGAACTTCATTCCGGCTTTCTGAACCGGCTCTACACCAGCCGTGACTTTGAAGCTGGTCTGGTAAACCGGATGAAGGACCGCTATGAGGTAATGAATTATGTCTTTCCTGTACTTTAGCTGTATAGTAGCCCTCAAGGGTCGGTTCAACTCAGCATAGTTAAACCGGGACTTGATTGTACCCAAATGGCAAACTGAGATCAATTAGCCATTAGCCCCCAAGTGCCAAGGTGAATATGTATATTGAGCTTGGGACTTGATAATGAGACACCTAACATGCTTCCTTTGTTACCAGAATGAAATAGAGCAGCAAGGCGTGCAACTCAAAGACCTGCGAGCCAATCTGGAGACTCAGCAAGCAGAAACCACTAAGGCCAAGGACGAATTGAGAACGGCCTTGGCCACTATGGAACAGCTGAAGGAGTGGTATAAATCTGAACAAGCCAACTGGGACACCGAGAAGGCGGTTTGAAAAAAGCAGGCGGAAGAAGCCAAGCAGCCCTTAAACCGTGACCGAAGAGCTTGTTGGACTCAAGCGCCAAGTGCATGCCATGACCTCTGCCGTCTTTGGTAAGAAACTATGCATTGGCTATCTTAATTTTGATATTTCCGCCGGTTTATCCTGAGTTGTCTTAAACCGGTGCAGGCAAACGTATTGCACATATGGGCTCTGATGTGCGGAAGAAACTGAAGGCCGCTTATACGCTGATTGAGCAGCTGTATACCGGCGCCCAGCGAGTCATCTGTGCTACATCATACGACAAAACGGCGCCGTCTCGATCGGAGAAACCTGGACCGGTTGTCCATGGTTCCGGGGCAGCTTGAAGAGTTGAAGCGATCCGCGGCTCGGGCTGGCACATTACTGGCTCTGACGCGCGCCAAGGCGTGGATAGCAGATCTTGATCCGGCGGACATAGCCAAAGGTTTCCCCAGTGCTCAAGAGAATGGTGAAGCCTTTGATAACGACGCCCTGAAACGGATCACAAAGGAAATGCGTCCACTGGCGAGTCAACTGGCAGACGGTTAACTCGACGGTTCACCGCTCTTTTTATGACGCCAACAACAAGCGGGTGGATTTTGTCATCCCTGAAGTGCGAGCCTTGTTCCCCAATCCGTAAGCACACTTACGCCTCGACGTTGATCCGGCTGAGCTGATAAGTGAAGAAGTCATCTTCGTGCCTTAACCCGGATTGACCGGTCTACCAATGACTTCGGGCTTTGGGTGAGGAAGAAGAAGAAGTTGAACCGACGTCAGCGCCCCTCTACCTCACGCCAACCCGGCGAAGCAGCGTAATTAAATCAAGCCGGGTGACGCCTCCAAGCTTCAAGGCATAACCCCACATGAAACGCCCGGGACGCAAAGGCTTTGTAATAGGATAGTCGATGCTTTGTTTTGAACAATGCCGTTACCAACTCGATCAGAACTTTTGCATGGCGGCTGGATACTTTGGTTTGGAAGTAGTGAATCCTGCAACATATTTTGCCTGCAATCACAAATTCTTAAACCGCCATGGCGGCTTGCGCCTCTAGCCGGATTGTGATACCAATATATTTATATAAGAAAATATCGAGGTATACGATCAAAATTTTGTGATACAAACATACCGCGATGGCGGGCACACGATTAGCTTTAGCCAATCCTAAAGCGGAGGCCTTATAAACCATCACCGTCAAAGGAGAATAATCCCTGTGTATAATACCGATTTACCGTGTAAATCGTGTCGGGTATGATAAGCCCCCTGTTACTCCATAATGGGATGTTAACAGCAAAATCAAACCGGAACAATCAATCGCCAGAAAAAATGGACCAAATTCTGAAAACTTGAACCCGGTTGAAAGAAGGTTTGTCGGTTTAAGACAACAAACAAAAGCCAAATTATATGTATAAAAAACACATGGAAGCAAAAACAATAAAAAAGACTGTTTGCAAGAAGAGGCTTTATTGAGTCTGATCAGATGGCGTTACCATGGTCGGACAGGACCAAGCTCCCTATAAGGTGTAGCGATGGTTCAAGTCAGCCAGTCCCCAATCGACATCGTGGCATTACGCCGATCAAGTGGCATTGCATTGGTTCGGGTTCGACCAAGCCCCAAGTGATTCTATGGCCTTAGGCCGACCAAGAGGCGTGATTGGTTCAGACGTGACCATGTCCCCAAGTGATCTGGTGGCTTTACCGTCAAGAGGTGTTGCATTGGTTCGGACACGACCAAGCCCCCAAATGATCTGGTGGCTTTACCGCCAAGAGGTGTTGCATTGGTTCGGACACGACCAAGCCCCCAAGTGACAAGAATTTCACAAAAGCAAGGCCAAGGGTTAAACCGGAGGCCGCTTCACAACAGCATCTCCATGTACCCAAACTGGACTTTGATACAGAACAGATACCCCGCTTTAGCCGGGGATCCGGTTTATTGCCTTTATTCATAATATATACATTATCTTAATATGTACATAAGTGGAGCCAATGGCTCAGGTATAATAAGGCCGAAGATGAGCTATGTTCCACGGCCTGTTGGTCTCCTCCTCTGACGTACGTGAGTCCTTTCGCTCTCGAACATCAATCAGATAGTAGGACCCGTTGTATAGATTCTTACTGACCACAAAAGGCCCCTCCCAAGGTGGGGATAGCTTGTGCATATCTTTCTGGTCTTGAATGGCTTGTAGCACTAAGTCTCCTTCCTGAAAGGTTCTGGTTTTAACCCGCCGTTGTGATACCGGCGAAGATCCTCTTGGTAAACCGCCCGAACGAGCAGCTGCCATATCGCGCTCTTCATCCGGTCGATCCAAATCGTCTTGCCGTGCTGCCTCGCTATCTGCCTCAACATAAGCTGCCACTCGAGGCGTAGTCGTGACGGATATCGCTGGGAAGGACCGCCTCCGCTCCATAGACCATAAAGAACGGCGTGTATCCGATTGGATCGGTTGGGGGTAGTATTTATACTCCTTATCACCGATGGAAGCTCTTCCACCCAACAACCCGGCGTCCTCTCTAAAGGGACCATAAGTCGGGGTTTGATACCCTTCAAGATCTCCTGATTAGCTCGTTCCACTTGACCATTGGATTGCGGGTGGGCTACGGAAGAAACATCAAGCCGGATGTGCTCTCGTTCACAAAATTCCTTCATAGCTCCTTTGGACAAATTGGTGCCATTGTCCGTGATGATACTGTGTGGAAACCCAAACCGGAAAATCACCTTTTGATGAACTGAACCGCCGTGGCGCATCACACTTGCTAATGTGCTCGCCTCAACCCACTTGGTAAACTTATCAACCGCCACCAACAGTGGGTCTTTTTGTCCTTGGACCTTTTGAAAGGTCCAACCATATCCAGCCCCAAGTCGCAAACGGCCAAGTAATTGGAATCATCCTCAATTCTTGGGCTGGCACACGAGCACGCCTTTGGAGAACTTTTGGCAACCATCACATCGTCGACCAGATCCTCCGCATCGGCATGGGCGGTCAACCAATAGAAACCATGGCGAACGCTTTGGCCACCAAGGACTTTGAACCGGCGTGGTGACCACAATCCCTTCATGGATCTCTCGCAATATCTCACGGCCCTCTTCGGGGGACACACAACGCTAAACGCCTCGACACCTTAATCGCAATGGTGCAACTTCGCCACTAAGAATGGTCATAGACTTAGACCGCCCGAACTATCTGCCGGGCCAACGCGTCTCATCTTCTGGTAACTCGCCCCGGTTCATGTATGCCAAATAAGGGAGCGTCCAATCCGGAATGACATGCAGGGCCGCCACCAATTGAGCCTCCGGATCAGGGATAGCCAAACCAATTTCATCAGGAAGCTTAACTGACGGATTGTGCAGTACATCAAGGAAAACGTTGGGTGGGACCGGTTTACGTTGAGAGCCCAGCCGGCTTAAAGCATCAGCCGCTTCGTTCTTCCGACGATCCACATGGTCCACCTGATATCCTTTAAAATGTCCCGCAACAACATCCACCTCCCGACGATATGCAGCCATGAGTGGATCTTTGGAATCCCAAGTACCTGATACTTGCTGAGCCACCAAGTCCGAGTCACCAAAGCATTTAACCCGGCTGAGATTCATTTCTTTAGCCATCCGGAGACCATGGAGCAAAGCTTCATACTCAGCTGCATTGTTAGTACAAGGGAACATTAGACGGAGAACATAACAGAACTTGTCACCTCGCGGGGAAGTTAAAACGACTCAAATTTCGAGCCCTCCAACTGCCTGGACCCATCAAAGTGGATGGTCCAATAGGTATGATCCGGCTTCTCTTCAGGCGCTTGCAACTCCGTCCAATCATTAATGAAATCCACAAGTGCCTGAGATTTTACGGCCGTCCGAGGCACATACCTTAAACCGTGCGGCCCAAGTTCTATAGCCCACTTAGCAATCCGGCCAGGCGCTACCGGTTACGTATGATGTCGCCTAAGGGAGCCGAATCGACCATCGTGATGGGGTGCCCTTGGAAATATTGCTTTAGCTTCCGGCTTGCCATAAAAACCTCGTATACCAGCTTACGCCAATGCAGATATCTTCGCTTAGACTCAATGAGGACCTCGCTGATGTAATAAACCGCCGTTGAACCGGATACTCCTTCCTGCCTCCTTCCGCTTCCACCACGATAGCCACGCTTAATCGCCTGGCATTAGCAGCAACATATAGCAGCAGCGGCTCTTTGTCAATGGGGCGGCTAGAACCGGCGGGTTGGCCAACCGCCGCTTCAAATCCTCCAATGCTTCATCGCCGGCTGAACTCTGCACAAACTGATCCGTTTTCTTCAACATCGGGTACAAAGGAATGGCCTTCTCGCCCAGACGGCTGATAAACCGGCTTAGCGCAGCAATCCGGCCTGCCAAACGCTGGACGTCATTGATGCACTTCAGCTTAGCCAAGGAGGTGATAGCCGTAACTTTTTTCCGGATTAGCTTCGATCCCCCTGTTGGACACGAGAAAACCCAATAACTTGCCTGCTGGAACACCAAAAACGCACTTGGCCTGGTTGAGCATCATCTTGTACACCCGCAAGTTGTCCAAGGTTTCCTTTAGATCCTCAATCAAGGTTTCCTTCTTCCTTGACTTAACCACGATATCATCCACATAAGCATGCACGTTACGGCCGATCTGTTCGTGCAAGCAACTCTGAACGCAACGCTGATAAGTCGCTTAGGCGCTCTTGAGCCCAAAAGGCATAGATACATAGCGAAGGCTCCAAAGGGGTGATAAACGCCGTCTTCTCCTGGTCCTTAATCGCCATCTTAATCTGATGATAACCGAGTCTGGCGTCCAAAAAGCTCAAACGCTCACAACCCGCCGTAGCATCAATAATCTGGTCAATGCGGGGGAGGGCGAAAGGATCTGCTGGACATGCCTTGTTGAGATCGGTGTAATCCACACACATGCGCCAAGTGCCATTCTTCTTAAGAACCAACACTGGATTGGCAAGCCACTCTGGGTGAAAGACTTGACGATAAACCCCGCTGCCAAGAGCCTAGCAACTTCTTCTCCGATGGCCTTGCGCCTTTTCCTCATTAAACCGGCGAAGAAACTGCTTTACCGGTTTGTATTTTGGGTCAACATTAAGAGTGTGCTCAGCGAGTTCCCTCGGTACACCTGGCATGTCAGAAGGCTTCCATGCGAAAATGTCCCGATTCTCACGGATGAACTCGATGAGCGCGCTTTCCTATTTAGGATCCAAGTTGGCACTGATGGTGAACTGCTTGGACGAATCGCCGGGCACAAAATCAACAAGCTTCGTCTCAACCGCCGATTTGAACTTCAAGTCCGGATCATGCTCCGTAGTTGGCTTCTTCAAAGGGGTCATATCCGCCGGATCAACATTGTCTTTATAATATTTTAGCTCCTCAGTGGCACAAACCGACTCTGCGTAAGCCGCATCACCTTCCTCGCACTCCAAAGCGATCCGGCGGCTCCCATGAACCGTTATCGTTCCTTTGTGACCCGGCATTTTCAGCTGTAAGTAAACATAACAGGGCCGCGCCATAAATTTAGCATAAGCCGGCCGCCCAAAGAGGGCGTGGTAAGGGCTTTGAATTTTCACCACCTCAAATGTCAATGTTTCTGATCTGGAGTCATGTTCGTCCCCAAAGGTCACCTCCAGAGCTATCTTACCGAGTGGATACGCCGACTTGCTGTGCACCACTCCGTGAAACACCGTGTTGGATGGCCTAAGATGCCTATCCGTCAACCCCATACGCCGGAAGGTCTCGTGAGTACAGGATGTTGATGCTGCTTCCTCCATCCATAAGGACCTTGGTAATCTTGTACCCTCCTACCGGGTGCCACCACCAGGGTTAGCTGACCGGATTGTAAACCCGGGAGGATGGTCCTCTCTGCTCCACATGATCGGGTTGCTCGGACCAGCGTGAGGTAATGCGGCGCAGCCGGTTCAACAACGCTGACCGCCCGCTTCAAGTTTTCGGTCTCGTCTGTCCAAGCTGGTGGTAAAGACGCGGGTATCGTCCCCGTTCAACTGCTTTGGTTACTTTGATAACCCGATCGCCGCTGTTGTTGATTGTAGCCCCTTGGTTCTAATTGTTCCGACTGTTACGATTACTTTGATTATTCTGATTGCCTTGCTCGCTCGGATTACCACCGAATCCTGGGCCGAATTTCCTCCATCAGAACCGGTCGGACCACGAACCGCCGGGCCCTTGATCATACCGGAAAGAGTTGGAGTTTTTGAACTCCTGCATAATGTAACAATCCTTCCAAAGGTGGTTCACGGTGCCTCCTTCGTCCCATGCTTCGGACAAGGTTGATTCAATATGAAATGCAAACGATCCGGATTGTGACCGCCCCGGTTTGATTGCCTACCCCTGCGCCGCTGACCCTTGTCCTGCGCGTTGGTGTTGGCCACAAAGCCCATGCTGTCGTTCGCTTTACGCTTGTTCCCTCCATTGCCTGCCGAATGATGCAGCTGGCCCCTGGGGTTGTCGTTCTGTTTTCCCTTCCCCACTTCATCATTCTCAGATTCGGGATCCTTGGTACTATCAGAATCAGCGTACTTTACCAAAACGCCCATTAGAGTGCCCATGTCATGGCAAAACGCTTCATGCGGCCCAGCTTCAATTTCAATGGCTCGAACCGCAATTGGCTTCCAAGGTCAAGATCGCGGAATCAGGGTTGATCCGGTCTGAAGAATGTAAAACTTCCAAAATGCGGCGCACCCAATGGGTTGTGGATTCTCCCTCCGCCTGGACACAAGCTGCTAAATCCACCACAGACATGGGCTGTTTACAGGTATCTTTGAAATTTTGAATGAATCGGGCTCAGAATCGGGTCCACGAACTGATAGAGTTGGGCGGCAAATTTTTCAACCAAGTCCGGCCGTTCCTTCCAACATCATTGTGAAGTACTTCGCACATGCGGCTTCATCCACATCTAGCATCCCCATGGCCATCTCATAGCTTTCTATCCATGCTTCTGGAGCCAAATCGGCAGTATAATTGGGCACCTTGCGCGGCCCCTTGAAGTCCTTGGGCAAGCGCACGTTACGTAAAGCGTGGACGAGGCAAGGCACCACCAAAGAACCAGACATGACCCTGGCTCAAAGATGGTCGGACGAACCGGGCGCGAGCGGATGATCCTCTGCTTGTGTTTCTAACTCGGCCTCCCCACGCGTTCTCGGGCGCGTCCACTACCACTTGAGCATCCTCAAAGCCGCCCGTCGGATTGTCGCCGCGAGGCGGACCACGCCGCGCATTGCTTGACACGGACGGCTCGTCGATCGTCGGCTATAGCTCGCTTGGGCGGGGTGGAGTGGATCCGATCCCGATCGCATTTAATACGCTTCTTGCCGAGCCAGGGCCGCCCCGAGGAGCTCCTTAACCCGGCGTGTCTCTACCGCTGTGGTGAATCGCCTTCAATTGAATCGCCTCCAACCGTGCCGCAGCCGCCACGAGGTTATCCATCGGGTTGGAGTAGTGACCGGAGGTGTCTGCAGACGATGCAGGGCGCACCGGTATGATGGCGAGGTAGATCTATCGCACGGGGCTGAACCGGTGCGGCCGTCCCAGGTGCTTCCGGCCGGTTTACCAACGGCGGCGGATTACTGGTCCCTGCCCCTGGGGTATTGAAAAGCTCTCTTCCCTCGAAAACCGAAGGTAAACGGGACCTGTACTTCCTTTTCATGACTTCATGTGACGCGCTCTGATCCAGCATGAGCCTATAAGCCTGCGCATCCAAAGCGGCCGCTCCACGCCATCCTCACGTCCGCGGCTGCCAGTCCGCTTTAGCTTTAGTGATCTGTTCTCTCACCTTTGCAATCTCCGCGTTGTGCAGGTCCCGATCCAGCGGATTAGCCTCGACTTGAGCACAGCCAACGCGTCGAAAAGCTCGACAAAACTTGAGCGGCGGCGACAGGGGCCTCCTTCCCGGGTGCCATCACGGCTGTTGAACCGGCGACTGTGGCGCCATGTCGAAGAGTGAAGCGCCGCTGTGTACCGCCATGAAGATCCCAACCCGGTTGGGTAGATCGAAGGGTCCGGATACTCTCACCGTCGGAACAGCCCCGATCTGGCCATCTTGCAGCTGGTATAGAGACTTCGGTTTCTCCGGCCCGGCGATTCGTCGCCGAGTAGACAACAGTTCGTCACCGGATCTTGATCCGTCCTCGCAGCCTCCATGGACGACTCCCACGAAAACATGCCTCGATCGCCGGTTTAGCCAGGGCAGGACTTTTTTTTCGCCATTGAGCCGCTCTCGACGAGGTCGCAGACGTCCGCCCAGGCCCCTGCTCGCCGATCTTGCCGATGAACACGTGTATGCCGCGAAGGGGACCCGGTACCAGTACTCAATCGAGCCGGCCTCGGGGCCCGATCCGCATCGTCGATGTAGAGCTTGCCGCGACGACTCTTAGTCATCCGGCCCACTGCATAACCTTCGAGTCCTTCGAACTTGCCCTCTAAGATCATCAAACCATCGCGCGATAGCCCCACGGTGGGCGCCAACTGTCGTGGAATTGTCACGGCAGATGTCCTCATGAAAGGACTTAGTCGTAGGGCCATCGTACGGGTTAACCTAGAGGGGTTAAAGCGAACACAAGACACGGGAATTATACTGGTTCGGCCCCTTCGATGAAGGTAAAAGCCTACGCCTAGTTGTGATGTGATTGATATGATTTCGCAACTAGGAGCAGTAGCTTGCCTTAGCCTCGAATCCTCTCGTCCTTAATCCGCCACTGGTCGCCCCTTATATACACGGGTTGACACCCGGCCGGTCCACAGAGTCCCGATCCGGCTCATACAAGTGTCCGGCTCGGTCTCTTCTCTCTTGTCTAACAACACAAGTTACAACACTAAGGCGGTTTACATAAATGGACCTTAAGTCGCCTCTGGGCTCCGGGCCTCCTCCGTGGGCCTGGATCATGGATGAGGGTAAACCGGCCCCTCCAGGGCGGTTCGCGCTCAGTAGTTGTGTCCCCAACAGTCTGGCAGGTACGCGAAGGCCGGGAGCGCCAAGGCGCACCTCACAAGCGGGGCTGCCGTCAAGAATGACGTGGGCGAGGCCTTCTTGTCTTCATGTACGTCCCGTCCTTCCCCTCCCCTTGCTTCCTTCGTCAGATTCTATTTTTCTGTTGTTGTTTCCCCGTGGTTCCCGGGCGGCCCTTGTTCTGAACCTGCTTTTGTTGATTGGTTGCCATCAGGGGCGAGTTCCGCAAGGAGTTCAAGCAGAAGAACCCCAAGAACAAGTCTGTCGCTGCTGTAAGTTTCTTACAAACACTAATTCCCACTCCCGATTTGCTTTCTATACCAGCATGTACACAGTAGAAATTAATCTGCCAGGTGTTGTATATTGGGTCATGATGGCGGAGATGATTAGTCGCTTCCGCTGTAAATTTTTTATCCAGGTAGGCAAAGCAGCCGGTGGGAGGTGGAAGAGCTTGAGCGAGTTGGTAAGTTATTGTGAGTTCGTTTGTCGTCGTTCGTTTTCTAGATCTTGCATGCGAGGTGTTTGTTTGAATGTGCCGATGGTGTTTGATTGGCTGATTCGTTGTTGGTGAACTTGCTGGTACTGTGCATGTAGATCATGGTGTACTAGCTTTGCAAGGGCGTTGCTTTTTTCCACGGACGCGGTGTCCGGCACCATGACCTTGAGCCACACAACCTGCAAATTGGTGGATGGGTTGGTATCCTCTGGTTTGATCCCAGCAAGAGGAAGTGTTCTCTTCTCTTTATCAACCAAAGGCACTTTCTTCTGTCATGGATGGATGGGACTCCATCAATTTAGTACCAGTTTAGGTGTTAGTATTCTGTTGATGCCTGTGTTGCTGCCATGATTTTTGTCTTGTCATGTGCTGATATTAACTGGCAGCATCAGCTCCCATGATTGCTTGCTTGCTTGCTTACTCTATAACCTGTACTGCTAAAACATGTTATTCTACTCCATGATGCTATATCATTTGCAAATACTCCTGGACATCAGCTCCCATGATGTTGCATTAGCTATAACATGTACTGCTAAAAGAGGAGTGTAAACTGGAGTAATTTTTCAGCCATTATCTTTGTTTTCTTTTGGGCGGATGCTCTCCACTGGAGTACAGTTGGGTACTGCATATCTTTTTGCATTCCTTTTTTCAGTCAGTGCTTGAACATTCTTTTAAAGATGAATTGGAATAATCCTGGACAGCAGTACCTGGAGTATAGCTGTAACTAGTACATGATTGATGGAGTATAGTAGTCCACTAGGAGTATAGCTAGACTATGCTCTCGGTACGCTGCTAAGAATTTCCCTGTACAATCCTGATGGGATTATGTATATGATCATGTCCTATAGAATTGGATTTCTCTGGCTGTTCTGTAAACTGAATTTGGTTCAGTTAAAAAACTGCATTACCTGACAGTTTTGGGCAGCGAGCTTCTAACTGATAAATGAGTTCGTTATGGTCATAATTTCAAGTTGGCCTCTACATATGAGTTGTAAAGCATGTTCTAAGGTTTCTGTAGAGTATTTATTTGCTTCGTTTGGATGTACCTTTTGAGAGTAACTGTCTATTTAGTTTGTTGTCCAGAAATATAGTACAGTTTGTAAAAGCAACCAATTCATGATAAGACTTGGTGAGGCTGATGCACATAGCTACTTTCAGTACCTTGTAACAGTGTTGATTGTCGGACAAGCTAAATCATGTGTCTTGCTCATTTAATATAAACATTATGTAGAGCTTTGTTTCTTCTTCTTTTGCTTCCTGTATGTATGTGTCTGACGACGAAGGTGGTTTCTTCAGAATTGATCGAGTCTGACAAAGTTGTTCTTGGTACTTTAGTATTTTGCTTGTTATCTACAGCTAGTTGTATATGTGGTGCAATTGTGTAGAGCTACTAGTTGTGCTTGGTACTTTAGTATTTTGCTTTCCTCTGTACTGGGTATATTATTTTCTGCTACTAATCGATGAATGCAATAATTAAAGAGAACCAAACTGCTTCTATTGATTTTCGTTACATCGTTTCTACCTGTTTGTGTGTAAAACCATTCTTAAGCCTGAATGGTACTTTTCTTGTTTTTTGTCAATTTTGTTCCTATGAAAAGTCTTCTCTCTTTAGCTCATGCTCGTTACATCCTCCCCTCATGTTTCACAGGAAGATGATAAACCTTTTTAAGATCAAGGGGCAGAAGAAGGAAGAGGCGGCCAACTCAAATGGGGGGCCTCCTGTTAAGAAGCAAAGTCCAGGTATATGTCTATGCCTGACCTCAAGGTTTAGTAGCTATTGTCCTGTTCATGCTCTTGTTTGGTTGGGGGTGTTAGATGAAATGGTAGGGTTAATTAAAGGGTTCTTGGTTAGCACTCCTTTTAAATTTAGTTGATTTTCTCACTGTCTATCATCATGACTTATGGTTGTTGTTCTGAAATTTACACGGCTTAGGTTTTAATCAATTGGCATGTTCATGTTAGTTATTATGGAGTAAATATGATAAGAATAGTGGCAATTGAGCACCACCACTACTAGTATAACTCAGCTTTATTTTCTAATCGGTAGGTATCTAGTACTAGTAGATTCAGAATATGTAGTCCTGAAAATTAAAGGGAGGAGCAGTAAATGAGTCAAACAAAAATATACATCTGCAAATGTTGGTGTGTGTTCGATTTGATTTGGTTTGCTCTGCTGCTGAAGCTCCTCTTTGATCTAACCATTTCCGCACCAAATGCATAATGTTCTGTTTTAATTTTGTTCCTAATTGTTTTGTTTATAACCTTTAAATGTCCTTTGTTCATTGAAGTGCTGACTGCTGCAACAAGTCCCATGATGAAGAAGCTAGAATTCGCACCCAGCAAAGAGAACCTCATTGTAGCTTGTTATTGTTTGATCTTTTTGTGTATTAGAAAACTGGATACTATGTACTATTATTGTAATGTACCAAGTTTGGCTGTATTGAGAAATATTCTGCATTTATAGCCTATATTTGAACTGGAAATTGACTGAAAATGATGCATATACAAAACATAAGAATGACGAGTCGTAAATTAAAAGTCAATGGCTGAGTGCCAAAAAAACTAGACTGTAAAAGACTGAGGCAAAAAAAGGACTGTAAAAGGCCGAGGGCCAAAAAAAATACTGGACTGTAAAAGGTCGTGGCCCAACAAGAAATTGAATGTGTTCCAACAAGAAATTGAATGTCAAATTTCATAGAAATAAAAGAGGCTAAATTACTGGGCCAGGCCCATGTAGCTAGCGAAAATTAACAGAAAAAATATACTAAAAACGCTGAATTAATGGGCTCGGCCCATCTAAAACACCTAATCGGACCGGTTTGAATCTTGTCAGTGACCTTTTCAATTGGTCGTAATTTTGCCATGTCAGATTGCCACGTCGGATCCGACGTGGCCTCGGCAGACATCTAGTGACCAAAACAAAAGGTCATGGGTTCAACGACCTTCTGTTTTGGTCGTAAACGTCTACGACCTTCTCACAGAGAAGGTCGTTAATTTCGCTTTTGACCTTCTGTTTTTGGTCACAAAAAGGTCGCAAATGAAAAACAATGACCTTTCAGTGACCAATAGTCAAGGTCACAAGTTGACATATTTCTTGTAGTGATGGTTTAGTTGATATGGATCACGTGATCACTTAGAGGATTAGAGGGATGTCTATCTAAGTGGGAGTTTTTAAGTAATATGATTAATTGAACTTAAATTTATCATGAACTTAGTACCTGATAGTATCTTGCTTGTCTATGTTGATTGTAGATAGATGGTCCGTGATGTTGTTCCGTTAAATTTTAATGTGTTCCTTGAGAAAGCAAAGTTGAAAGATGATGGTAGCAATTACACGAACTGGGTCCGTAACTTGAGGATTATCCTCATTGCTGCACAGAAGAATTATGTCCTGGAAGTACCGCTGGGTGCCAGTCCTGCTGCTGATGCAACTGACGACGTTAAGAACGTCTGGCAGAGCAAAGCTGATGACTACTCGATAGTTCAATGTGCCATGCTTTACGGCTTAGAACCGGGACTTCAACGACGTTTTGAACGTCATGGAGCATATGAGATGTTCCAGGAGTTGAAGTTAATATTTCAGGCAAATGCCCGAATTGAGAGATATGAAGTCTCCAATAAGTTCTACAACTGCAAGATGGAGTAGAATAGTTCTGTTAGTGATCATATACTCAAAATGTCTGGGTATAATAATCACTTGATTCAACTAGGAGTTAATCTTCCGGATGATAGCATCATTGACAGAATTCTCCAATCACTGCCACCAAGCTACAAGAGCTTCGTGATGAACTATAACATGCAAGGGATGGATAAGACGATTCCCGAGGTCTTCGCAATGCTAAAGGCTGCGGAGGTAGAAATGAAGAAGGAGCATCAAGTGTTGATGGTCAATAAGACCACCAGTTCCAAGAAAAAGGGCAAAGGGAAGAAGAAGGAACTTCAAGAAGAACAGCAAGCAAGTTGTCGCTCAGAGAAGAAACCCAAGTCTGGACCTAAGCACGAGATCGAGTGCTTCTACCGCAAGCGCATCTGGTCATCGGAAGCGGAACTGTCCCAAGTATTTGGCAGATAAGAAGGATGGCAAGGTGAACAAAGGTATATGCGATATACATGTTATTGATGTGTACCTTACTAATGCTCGCAGTAGCACCTGGGTATTTGATATCGGTTACATTGCTAATATTTGCAACTCAAACAGGGCTACGGATTAAGCAAAGATTAGCTAAGGACGAGGTGACGATGCGCTTGGGAAATGGTTCCAAAGTCGATGTGATCGCGGGTCGACACGCTACCTCTACATCTACCTTCGGATTAGTTTTAGACCTAAATAATTGTTATTTGGTGCCAGTGTTAAGCATGAACATTATATCTGGATCTTGTTTGATGCGAGACGGTTATTCATTTAAATCAGAGAATAATGATTGTTCTATTTATATGAGTAATATCTTTTATGGTCATGCACCCTTGAAGAGTGGTCTATTTTTGATGAATCTCGATAGTAGTGATACACATATTCATAATGTTGAAGCCAAAAGATGCAGAGTTGATAATGATAGTGCAACTTATTTGTGGTAATCGCCGTTTAGGTCATATCGGTGTAAAGCACATGAAGAAACTCCATACTGATGGACTTTTGGAACCACTTGATTATGAATCACTTGGTACTTGCGAACCGTGCCTCATGGGCAAGATGACTAAAATGTCGTTCTCCGGAACTATGGAGAGAGCAACAGATTGTTGGAAATCATACATACAGATGTATGTAGTCCGATGAATGTTGAAGCTCGTGGTGGATATCGTTTCTCACCTTCACAGATGATTTAAGCAGATATGGGTATATCTACTTAATGAAACATAAGTCTGAAACATTTCAAAAGTTCAAAGAATTTCAGAGTGAAGTTGAAAATCATCGTAACAAGAAAATAAAGTTTCTACGATCTGATCGTGGAGGAGAATATTTGAGTTATGAGTTTGGTCTTCATTTGAAACAATGCGGAATAGTTTCACAACTCACGCCACCCGGAACACCACAGTGTAATGGTGTGTCCGAACATCGTAATCGTACTCTACTAGATATGGTGCGATCTATGATGTCTCTTACTGATTTACCGCTATCGTTTTGGGGTTATGCTTTAGAGATGGCCGCATTCACGTTAAATAGGGCACCATCAAAATCCGTTGAGACGACGCCTTATGAACTATGGTTTGGCAAGAAACCAAAGTTGTCGTTTCTTAAAGTTTGGGGCAGCGATGCTTATGTGAAAAATCTTCAACCTGATAAGCTCGAACCCAAATCGGAGAAATGTGTCTTCATAGGATACCCAAAGGAGACTGTTGGGTACGCCTTCTATCACAGATCCAAAGGAAAGACTTATGTTGCTAAATTCGGAATCTTTCTGGAGAAGGAGTTTCTCTCGAAAGAAGTGAGTGGGAGGAAAGTAGAACTTGATGAGGTAACTGTACCTGCTCCCTTATTGGAAAGTAGTTCATCGCAGAAACCGGTTTCTGCGACACCTACACCAATTAGTGAGGAAGTTAATAATGATGATCATGAAACTTTAGATCAAGTTGTTACTGAACCTCGTAGGTCAACCAGAGTAAGATCCGCACTATAGTGGTACGGTAATCCTGTTCTGGAGGTTATATTACTAGACCACGATGAACCTACGAACTATGAAGAAGCGATGGTGAGCCCAGATTCCATGAAATGGCTTGAGGCCATGAAATCTGAGATGGGATCCATGTATGAGAACAAAGTGTGGACTTTGGTTGACTTACCCGATGATCGGCAAGCAATTGAGAATAAATGGATCTTCAAGAAGAAGACTGACGCTGACGGTAATTTTACTGTCTATAAAGCTCGACTTGTTGCAAAAGGTTTTCGGCAAGTTCAAGGGATTGACTATGATGAGACCTTCTCACCCGTAGCGATGCTTAAGTCTGTCCGAATCATGTGCAATTGCCGCATTTTATGATTATGAAATTTGGCAAATGGATGTTAAAACTGCATTCCTGAGTGGATTTCTAGAAGAAGAGTTGTATATGATGCAACCGGAAGGTTTTGTCGATCCAAAGGGAGCTAACAAAGTGTGCAAGCTCCAGAGATCCATTTATGGACTGGTGCAAGCCTCTCAGAGTTGGAATAAACGCTTTGATAGTGTGATCAAAGCATTTGGTTTTGTACAGACTTTTGGAGAAGCTTGTATTTACAAGAAAGTGAGTAGGAGCTCTGTAGCATTTCTGATATTATATGTGGATGACATATTGCTGATTGGAAATGATATAGAATTTCTGGATAGCATAAAGGGATACTTGAATAAGAGTTTTTCAATAAAAGACCTCGGTGAAGCTGCTTATATATTGGGCATCAAGATCTATAGAGATAGATCAAGACGCTTAATTGGACTTTCACAAATAACATACCTTGACAAAGTTTTGAAGAAGTTCAAAATGGATCAAGCAAAGAAAGGCTTCTTGCATGTGTTACAAGGTGTGAAGTTGAGTAAGACTCAATGCCCGACCATTGCAGAAGATAGAGAGAAAATGAAAGATGTTCCCTATGCTTCAGCCATAGGCTCTATCATGTATGCAAATGTTGTGTACTGCACTGATGTGTGCCTTGCTATAAGTCTAGCAGTGGAGGTACCAAAGTAATCCAGAGTGGATCATCGGGCGGTGGTCAAGAACATCCTAAAATACCTGAAAAGGACTAAGGATATGTTTCTCATTTATGGAGGTGACAAAGAGCTCATCGTAAATGGTTATGTTGATGCAAGCTTTGACTCTGATCCGGACGATTGTAAATCGCAAACCGGATACGTGTTTACATTGAACGGTGGAGCTGTCAGTTGGTGCAGTTCTAAACAAAGCGTCGTGGCGGGATCTACGTGGGAAGCGGAGTACATAGCTGCTTCGGAAGCAGCAAGTGAAGGAGTCTAGATGAAGGAGTTCATATCCGATCTAGGTTTCATACCTAGTGCATCGGGTCCAATGAAAATCTTTTGTGACAATACTGGTGCAATTGCCTTGGCGAAGGAATCCAGATTTCACAAGAGAACCAAGCACATCAAGAGACGCTTCAATTCCATCCGGGATTTAGTCTAGGTGGGAGACATAGAAATTTGCAAGATACATGCGGATCTGAATGTTGCAGACCCGTTGACTAAGCCTCTTCCACGAGCAAAACATGATCAGCACCAAGGCTCCATGGGTGTTAGAATCATTACTGTGTAATCTAGATTATTGCCTCTAGTGCAAGTGGGAGACTGAAGGAAATATGCACTAGAGGCAATAATAAAGTTATTATTTATTTCCTTATATCATGATAAATGTTTATTATTCATGCTAGAATTGTATTAACCGGAAACATAATACATGTGTGGATACATAGACAAACAGAGCGTCACTAGTATGCCTCTACTTGACTAGATCGTTGATCAAAGATGGTTATGTTTCCTAGCCATTGACATGAGTTGTCATTTGATTAACGGGATCACATCATTAGGAGAATGATGTGATTGACTTGACCCATTCCGTTAGCTTAGCAATCGATTGTTTAGTATGTTGCTATTGCTTTCTTCATGACTTATACATGTTCCTATGACTATGAGATTATGCAACTCCCGTTTACCGGAGGAACACTTTGTGTGCTACCAAATGTCACAACGTGAATCGGGTGATTATAAAGGTGCTCTACAGGTGTCTCCAAAGGTACTTGTTGGGTTGGCACATCTCGAGATTAGGATTTGTCACTCCGATTGTCGGAGAGGTATTTCTGGGCCCACTCGGTAATGCACATCACTATAAGCCTTGCAGGCATTGCAACTAATGAGTTAGTTGTGGGATGATGTATTACGAAATGAGTAAAGAGACTTGCCGGTAATGAGATTGAACTAGGTATTGAGATAGCGACGATCGAATCTCGGGCAAGTAACATACCGATGACAAAGGGAACAACGTATGTTGTTATGCGGTCTGACCGATAAAGATCTTCGTAGAATATGTGGGAGCCAATATGAGCATCCAGGTTCCACTATTGGTTATTGACAGGAGACGTGTCTCGGTCATGTCTACATAGTTCTCGAACCAGTAGGGTCCGCACGCTTAACGTTTCGATGACAGTTATATTATGAGTTTATATGTTTTGATGTACCAAAGATTGTTCGAAGTTCTGGATGTGATCACGGACATGATGAGGAGTCTCGAAATGGTCAAGACATGAAGATTGATATATTGGAAGCCTATATTTGGATATCGGAAGTGTTCCGGGTGAAATCGGGATTTTACCGGACTACCGGGAGGTTACCGGACCCCCCCCCCCCCCGGGGGGGCTTAATGGGCCATAGTGGGCCTTGTGGAGAAGAGGACAGGCGGCCAGGTTAGGGCCACGCGCCCCTCCCCCCTAGTCCGAATAGGACAAGGAGAGGGGGGGCGCCCCCCTTTCCTTCCTCTCTCCCTCCTCTTTCCCCCTCCACCCCTAGTCCAACAAGGAATAGGGAGGGAGTCCTACTCCCGGTAGGAGTAGGACTCCTCCTGGCGCGCCCCCTCTTGGCCAGCCGCACCTCCCCCCTTGCTCCTTTATATACGGGGGCAGGGGGCACCCTAGAGACTCAACAATTGATTATTTGATCTTTTAGCCGTGTGCGGTGCCCCCCTCCACCATAGTCCTCCTTGATAATACTGTAGCGGAGCTTAGGCGAAGCCCTGCGTCGGTAGAACATCATCATCTTCACCACGCCGTCGTGCTGACTAAACTCTCCCTCAACACTTGGCTGGATCGGAGTTCGAGGGACGTCATCGGGTTGAACGTGTGCTGAACTCGGAGGTGCCGTGCGTTCGGTACTTGATCGGTCGGATCGTGAAGACGTACGACTACATAAACCGCATTGTGCTAACGCTTCCGCTTTCGGTATACGAGGGTACATGGACAACACTCTCCCCTCTCGTTGCTATGCATCACCATGCTCTTGCATGTGCGTAGGAATTTTTTTGAAATTACTACGTTCCCCAACAGAAACACCATAGTGTAATGGTGCGTCCGAACATCGTAACTGTACCTTATTAGATATGGTGCAATCTATGATGTCTCTTACCGATTTACCACTATCGTTTTAGGGTTATGCATTAGAGACAGCTGCATTCACGTTAAATAGGGCACCATCTAAATCCGTGGAGATGACACCGTATGAACTATGGTTTGGCAAGAAACTTAAGCTGTCGTTTCTTAAAGTTTGGGACCAGTGGCGGAGCCACCACCCTGCGACCCTGGGCACTTGCCCGGGCTCGCTAGGCCTCGACAGCAGCGATCGATCCAAATTAATGAAGCGCTAAACATGTTCAATAGCTTGTTTACCCAGGCAAAAATCAATTGGGCCTTCGATTCTCATATTTTCATGGCCCAACAGCAGTCTGCAGCCCATGCGGATATAGAAGACACGCGAGGGTATACGTGGGATGTATAGGGCTCGATCGCTAAAACTCCTTGTCTCTTCGTTTCCACACAAGCGGCGAGCGCAGGGACTAGCGGCCGGCGGCAAACGGACGCAAGGCGCACTAGGAAGTCTACTCGTCCGGTCGTCCCTCAACCCCCTCCTTCCTCTCATTCCGCTTCGACTTCGGCTTCGTCGGGTAAGAAACTCAGAATCCTCCATCAGAATTAGGGTTAGCCGGCTAGGGATCCCTCGTCCCTAAATAATTTGTTCTTGCAAAACTAATTGGAAGGAGAGCTTCGTGCGCCAGCCCACATCACACTGCACTTCTCTAAGTAGATAAAAGAAAACAGATTATAGATTACTCTGTGCTTATTTTCAGGCCAGGGCCTCCGAAAGTTTTGATCCTCATATATTTTTTCTCATGTATAAGTATTTATTTCAGGCAATTAATCTGTAGTAGAACTAAATAACTAGCAACTGTTGTGTACATCTGATTTGTATTGGAGAAATTTGTGTGTCATGTTCGTTGAACCCTATCTTAAATTTAGGGAATTTTTCATTGGGAACGATCATGAATTCGTGACTAGAGATCAATTGTCTTTGTTCGCTGCTGGAAACAAGAAAATCGAAGTATATGAGAAGAGGGCAACTTGTATTCATGCAGTATTTATTACTTTCTAGTTGCTTACTCGGAATACAATATTTCTTTGATGCAAGTTGTTTTGTACTATGAACTTGTTACTTGTTGTAGATCATTTATTATTTACTTGTTTAACAACTAACTACAAATGTTATCATTAAATTTCAGATATGAGGAGGTCGAGCAAGCATTGAAAATGTGAAATATGAATGGTGTGCATCCGGAAATAGAAGTGGAGGCAGAACCACCTCATAACATTGCCAATGACTTTAATCAAAATGGGATTGAGCATGATTCATGAAAGAAGAAACAAATCTTTGAGCATCCACCTAATATTCAAGACCAACTAAGAAGAGCATATGTATTGAAGGGCCCAATGCAACCAGATTTGGCTAAATTTCGTCATACTGAATTTGGAAGTTTAACGCAATGAGCTCTCAGAAGGGACATTTGCCTCATGATTTTTTTAGTGCATTGTTCATACAGTTCCTTCTGACCATCTCTATTCTTGCAAGCTTCCGATTTTGAATATATTCACATCTCACAACTTAATTTATTTTAATTGCGAATCTGTTTTTATATTGTAGTGCCTTGTAGGATTTTGGCAACATGGAGAGTTTGCCTGTATGCAAGATTCATTTTATGTTTTTCTTTTGGCAAAAATGAACAGGTGAGAGATGCTTTTGACCGCTGTGGAAGAAATTGCACAATCACATCTGGTGACATATGGTATGGATAGCTTTAATTTGTTGGCAACATGGTGATTTGCCTCTATGCAAGGTTGGTTATGTATCTTTTGTTGTCATGTCTCAACTTTATTTGGTCTATGAAGCGGATATTGATATATTAGCTCACTTTAAAAATTAATTTTGTATGACAATTATGGTTATGTTTTCACTTCATTATTAATGGAGATTTGTGATTAAAAAGTTTGGTGGTATATTATATGTTGTGTATCGGAATACCTGATTTTTTTATTTCAAGATTATACACATAGTCTCAACTTGCCCAGGCTCCACAAAAGTTCTGGCTCCGCCACTGTTTGGGACTGCGATGCTTATGTGAAAAAGTTTCAACATGCTAAACTCGAACCCAAATAGGAGAAGTAAATCTTCATAGGATATCCAAAAAGAAACTATTGGGTAAACCTTCTATCACAGATCCGAAGGCAAGATCTTTGTTGCTAAAAATGGTTCCTTTGTAGAGAAGGAGTTTCTCTTGAAAGAAGTGAGTGGGAGGAAAGTAGAACTTGATGAGGTAACTGTACCTGCTCCCTTATTGGAAAGTAGTTCATCACAGAAATATGTTCCTGTGAATCCTACACCAATTAGTGAGGAAGCTAATGATGATGATCATGTAACTTCAGATCAAGTTACTACCGAACTTGTAGGTCAACCAGAGTGAGATCCGCATCAGAGTGGTACGGTAATCCTGTTCTACAGGTCATGTTACTTGACCATGACGAACCTACGAACTGTGAGGAAGCGATGATGAGCCCAGATTCCGCAAAATGGCTTGAGGCCATGAAATCTGAGATGGGATCCATGTATGAGAACAAAGTATGGACTTTGATTGACTTGCCCGATTATTGGTGAGCCATTGAGATTAAATGGATTCTCAAGAGGAAGACGGACGCTGATAGTAGTGTTACTATCTACAAAGCTAGAATTTTTGCAAAAAGGTTTTCGACAAGTTCAAGGTGTTGACTACAATGAGAGTTTCTCATTCATATCTATGCTTAAGTCTGTCTGAATCATGTTAGCAATTGCCGCATTTTATGAAATCTGGCAAATGGATAAACAAAACGGCATTCCTTAATGAATTTATTAAAGAAGAGTTGTATATGATGCAATAAGAAGGTTTTGTCAACCCTAAAGGTGTTAACAAAATATGCAAGCTCCAGCGATCCATCTATGGACTAGGGCAAGCATCTCGGAGTTGGAATATATGCTTTGATAAATTGATCAAAGCATGTAGTTTTATACAGACTTGAGGTGAAGCCTATATTTACAAGAAAGTGAGTGGGAGCACTACAACATTTCTGATAAGTATATGTGAATGACTTATTGTTGATCGGAAATAATGTAGAATTATTCTGCCAAGCATAAAGGAGTGTTTGAAAGGAGTTTTTTCAAAGAAAGACCTCGGTGAAGCTGCTTACATATTGAGCATCAAGATCTATAGAGATAGATCAAGACGCTTGATAAGTTTTTCAATGAGTACATACCTTGACAAGATTTTTGAAGTAGTTCAAAATAGAACAGTCAAAGAAAGAGTTCTTGCCTGTGTTACAAGGTGTGAAATTGAGTAAGACTCAAAGCATGACCACGACAGAAGATAGAAAGAGAATGAAAGTCATTCCCTATGCCTGAGCCATAGGTTCTATAAAGTATGCAATGGTGTGTACCAGATCTATTGTATACCCTACACTGATTTTAGCAAGGGAGTACAATAGTGATCAAGGAGTAGATCACTGAACAGCGGTCAAAATTATCCTTAGAGGAATAAGGATATGTTTCTCGATTATGGAGATGACAAAAGGTTCGTCGTAAAGGGTTACATCGATACAAGTTTTGGCACTGACTCAGATGACTCTAAGTCTTAATCTCGATACATATTGAAAGTGGGAGCAATTAGCTAAAGTAGCTCCCACCACTAGGAAAGTGCTTATACGTAGAACTTTACCAGCAGCGTTTATTTGAGACCCCATGCTACTGGTAAATACCAGTAGCGCTTGGTACAAAACGCGCTGCTGATATTACTTAGCAGCAGCGTGGGTTTTTTGGGAAGCGCTACTAGTAAGTGTGCCACACCACACCCTCGGGTTCAGACATAGTAGCAGCATGGGTGATCAACCTAGACTACTGCTAAAGACATAGCTGTAGCGCTTGGTTTGCAAAACGCGCTACTATCACCCACGCTAAAAAAATCCACCCAACACCCGCGCACACACTCCACTCTTCCTCCTCCCCCGCCCAAGACCCAACGATTCCCCAATCCTCCTCTCCTCTGCCCCAACCCCGCCGCCGGCGGCCTCATCTCCCTCTACCCCCGACGCCGCAGCTCCACCCTCTCCCGCGCCCCTCACCTTGTCTCCCATCCGCAGATCGAGCGAGAAGGTGAGGCAGCCCCCAGATCCACGACGGCATGGAGGTCCGAAACCCTAGCTAGCATGGCCACCGAGCCGCAGACGGAAGCAGGTGCAACACTGGATCCCTCTCCTCCTCCTCCTCCTCCTCCTCCTCCTTCTTACATGGCCTTCTCATCTTCCCTTTTTACCTTGCTGCTGCGATGTGATTTCCTTCCTCTCCATCTTCCTCACGCACGCAGGCCAAGGCCATGGTGACCAGTACCAGCCATGGCGCCGGAAACCCTTGACGCCCGGCCATGGAACCGACAATAGGCAGGCCATGGTGGCGGCCAGATGACTTCCTCCTCCCCTCCCCCCGTCACCACGAGAGGAGAGGAGAGGAGAGGACAGGAGAGGGACATCCAACAAGCAGGCCATGGCGGTGGCCAGATCCGCCCGCCGGACCAGCCTCATGAGGAGACGGACGGCATGGAGCTGGTCGTCAAGGTCCGACCTTGGTGAGTTCAATCAATCTCTTGGTTCTGCCCTTCTTCCCTTCCCTTCCCTTCCCTCCCCTGATGCTCTTCCTCATGCAGGTAGGCACCAAGGTGCACGTACTCCATGGAGCGGCTTCTCCATCCAGCTCTGACACACACGCAGCAACCGCGGTAACCATCAAGGTGCAGCCTTGTTCATCCCACCTCCCCTCCACTTATCTTCTTCTAGATTTGTTCATCTCCGCATCATCGCCCCTGCGGTGCAGTTTGCTAGCATCACTAAGGTTTCCCACTCTGTTCCTAATTATTTCATTAGATTAGATACAGAATAAATATGAGAGGGATCAGAAAGAATCATGTATTTCATTCATTAGGCAACTATTACGTGCAGGTGCTCACGACCAAGATTGCTGCTGTTTGTACTACATACCGCTGTATGCATTGGCTAATTTTTTTAGTTTGGCTTCTCACACCATGGGTTTGGTCTGTGTCGCGCTTAGTTTGGTTGAGCGCCTTGTTTCATCGGGATCCCCTTGGCCGAGTACATCGTCATCTTCGGGTGGGAGACATCATCGCGCCTTCCCGGCCGCCCCGGTGGTGAGGAGTAGGACTGCGAAGTAGGGTAGCAGTAGGTGATTAATCATTTGAGCTAGATGGAGGGCATCTGCTCATGTCGAGTATGCATTATGTTGTGTGTTAATCTAGTTGCTATATTGTAGTGTTAAATCGATAAGACCGACCATGCTGTTGGAAATATGAGCAATTTACGGAATGATTTTATTAACAGAAATACTAGATAAAGCATGACTAGTAGAGCAGTGATAAAACAAGTCATGCGATTTGACAAAGAGAAGGTAAACAACATCTTCATATATGAACCGTAACTAAACATATCTTGAGCAGACAGTATAGCAAGATGCATACATGAAATAGAGTCTAACATATCTATGGCAAATACTAGAGCAAGGAACTGTAGCAGAACCTCCAATAGAAAGAGGAGAAACACGTACGTGACAGCAGTAGGGGCAGAGGCACTGGACTTGGGGTCGGTGTCCTCCATGTCATCGAGGAGGTCGTGGACGTCGGGGAAGAAGTCGTCGTTGGGGAAGTAGTCGTCCGCGACCGGATCGTCCGTGATGAAACAGCCAGTAGTCGCGCTGAGCGCTCCCCAAAAACCTTATCACCCTTCTCCCGTACAGGACTCAAAAGGTGCGGTGCACGCCGCAAGCCGGGATGAGGAAGAACGTAGCAGCAGCTCAATGCTCAGGAACTTGTGGCGAGTGGAGGAAGAGATTCTGGTGCGTCTCTCTGAGAGGAGCGACCTCCCTTTTATAGGCGCAAGAGAAGGAGGCGAGAGGCTGTGCCGGGAGCTGAAGGGAATGCGGGAGACGAAACGAACAGGCAGCAGCCGAAGGGGCGCGCCGTTCGGATTCAGTGTCCAGTGACAGAAAAAAAATTTCAACTTCCGAGTGACCTTTCGTATACCCGTAGTGCGTGGCAAAAATTAGACATCGGCTCGGCTCATTCCCGCAACCTGCGTCGTGGCGTGGCGTGGCGTGGCAAGGCAGGCAACGGAGGAGGAGCGCGCGTGGATGTCCCTCTTGTTCTTATGCTCATACAAGTGGGGAAAGAACCTCCCTTATAAGGCGGTCCAATTCCCACTCAACTAGCAATGTGGGACTAAACTTTAGTAGTATCCCTTGCCTTGCACAAAAGGGCTAAGTGGGCCTCTAGGATTTATTAGAAATTTCTGAAATAGTTATTGGGCTGCCCCAATATAGACTAAATTCCAGCAATCCCCCACCAGATCCCAGAGGCACACAGAAATTCGCCTTTGGTTCCAAAACACAGTTTTATATACCGATACTGCAGTGGAGACTGTTAAGTTGAACTTCCACCTAGAACTCTATGCTACACTAGTAAGCAACTTGAACAGTGGACTGGGCCTTGAACTGCAAGTTTTGTGCGAATATAGCTTCACATAAAGCCTTGACCGATACGTGGCTACCGTGGGTCTTCCCCGCGGGTGGAGCTTATGCGTCATACTCCGTGACCTTTCATGAGTTTACTAGAGAGAACCCTACTCTCATAGACTGCGACGTTTGACAATCAGACTCATATAGGTGTATTCTTCAAAAGATGTTATGCAGGATAACATCTCTGCTTAAATAAGCCACTTAGAACACATTAAGATATACATCAACCTGCCATGCAGATTAAGAGAGTATTGCATCTTCATGGAGTGGTATTGTGAATAGTAGGGATACTCTCCTCTCGGTTGACCAACAGCTTGTCTTCCACATCTAATTCACGGGATCTCCGATCACAAAGAATAGGTTACCACCGTGAACAACTCATATTGTGGGTCTCATACCCATCTCCCTCGATGCATTATCTATCACATTACGCGATAGAGCCTTAGTAAAAGGATCTGCCAGATTTTTAGACGTTTGGATATAATCCAACATAATAACTCCGGAGTTTTTCATTTTCCTCGACAGACTTTAACCTTCTCTGAACGTGTCTTGATGACTTCATGTTATCCTTTGAGCTGCTCACTTTCGTGATCACAGTTTGATTGTCGCAGTTCATAAGGACACCCGTTACAGGTTTCTCAACAACTGGCAAGTAATTCAAGAGCCGGCAAAGCCAATCTGCTTCAACCGTAGTTGTATCTAGTGCTGTGAGTTCTGCTTCCATTGTTGACCTCGTTAAGATGGTCTGCTTGCAAGACTTCCAAGAAATAGTGCCACCTCCATGAGTGAATACATATCCGCTCGTGGCCTTTATCTCATCAGCACCTGAGATCCAGTTTGAGTCACTATACCCTTCAAGCACCTTTGGGTGCCCGGTGTAGTGAATTCCATAACTCGCAGTGCCTTTCAAATAGCGCAAAACTCTCTCTAGAGCTTTCCAATGCACATCTCCTGGTTTTGAGACAAACCGACTCAGTTTGCTAACAGCAAAAGAGATGTCAGGTCTTGTAGCACTGGCTAAGTACATAAGCGAGCCAATAATCTGTAAATATTTCAATTGGTCTCTAGCAATTCTTCGATTCTTTCGAAGCAACACGCTAGCATCATATGGTGTTGGAGAGGGCTTGCAGTCACTATAGCCAAAGCGACTCAAGATCTTTTCCACATAGTGAGATTGAAGCAATGTAATCCCACCATCATCATCTCTCAACAACTTGATGTTCAGAATGACATCAGCCACTCCTAAATCCTTCATCTCAAAACAGCGAGATAGGAAATCCTTGACCTCCTTAATAACATTCAGATTTGTTCCAAAAATCGGTATGTCATCAACATACAAGTAAAGCATAACTCCCTCGCCCCCACCATGGCGATAGTACACACATTAAATCGCCGTTCACAACAAAGCTTGCATTTGTTAAAGTTCTTTCGAACTTCTCATGCCACTTGTTTGGGTGCTTGCTTGAGTCCATACAAAGACTTGACAACTTGCACACTTTCCCTTCACGACCATCTATTACAAACCCATCTGGTTGTTCCATATAAATTTCCTCATCCAACTCTCCATTTAGGAAAGCAGTCTTAACATCCATCCGATGAACAAGAAGATCATGTGAGGCAGCTAGTGAAAGTAGAACTTCGAATAGTGGTCAATCGAGCCACGGTGAGTAAGTATTAAAGAAGTCTTCACCTTCCTTTTGGGTATAACCCTTAGCCACGAGCCGAGCCTTGTACTTTTCGATAGTACCATCAGGCCTAAGCTTCTTCTTGAATACCCATTTGCATCCTATAGGTTTGCACCCATAAGGACGATCAGTTATCTCCCAAGTTTCATTCGCCAAGATGGAATCCATCTCGCTTCTGAACTGCTTCCTTCCAGTAGTCAGCATCTTCAGATGCATAGGCCTCTGAAATAGAACTGGGAGTGTCATCTATGAGATACACAAGAAAATCATCACCAAAGGACTTTGCAGTCCTCTGTCTCTTGCTCCTAGTAGGAACTTCATTGTTCTCCTCCACGGGACTTTCAAAGTGTTCCATCAAAATGCCAGGTTCGGTAATTGTAACTGGTTCCTGATTCGATGAACTAGGCATCTCCTGATTAGATGAGGTAGCCATATCCTTCATGGGAAAGATATCTTCAAAGAAAGTTGCATCATTCGACTCCATGATCGTGCGACATGCATGTCAGATACCTCAGATTTTACAACCAAGAATCTATAGCCAATGCTATGAAAAGCATATCCCAGGAAAACACAATCCACGGTCTTTGGTCCAAGCTTCCGCTTCTTTGGAA
This sequence comes from Aegilops bicornis, assembly GCA_021605145.1. Lineage (NCBI taxonomy): Eukaryota > Viridiplantae > Streptophyta > Magnoliopsida > Poales > Poaceae > Aegilops > Aegilops bicornis. The sequence continues at coordinate 33,790,235 of CM038670.1, forward strand.
TTGGAACATTGACTTTCGCCAAACAACCCCATGTTCGCAGATAAGAGAGTTTTAACCTTTTCTTCTCCCATTCCTCGAATGGAGTTATCTCTTTGTTCTTTGTGGGGACTCGATTTAGGACATGACATGTTGTCAATATCGCCTCCCCCCACCATGCCTTGGAGAGACCCGATGTGTCTAACATGGCGTTAACCAAATCAGTTAGAGTACGGTTCTTTCTTTCGGCCACCCCATTTGGTGAGGTGAGTAGGGAGGCGTCCTCTCATGGATTATACCATGTTCCGCACAAAAAGCATCAAATTCATTGGAAAAATACTCTCCACCACGGTCGGGACCTAAGCCTCTTGATTTTTCGATCAAGTTGGTTTTCCACTTCAGCTTTATAGATCTTGAAAAAGTTCAAAGCCTCATCCTTAGATTTCGAGAAGATACACACGCAAAGATCTAGTGGAGTCATCAATTAACGTCATGAAATATTTCTTTCCACCTTTTGTCAAAACACCATTCATTTCACATAGATCTGAATGTATAAGTTCTAGTGGTGCAAGATTTCTGCGTCTCCATGATCACGTGAGACTTACGAGGTTGCTTAGCTTGCACGCACACTTGACACTTAGATCCCTTGACAGTGGTGAAACTAGGGATTAAGTTTAACTTCGCTAGTCGCGACATGCAACCAAAGTTAACATGACAAAGACGTGAATGCCACACATTTGATTCACTGTTGTTGCAAATATGATTAACAACTTTATTGCAAACGTCTGACAAGGATAAACGAAACATGCCTCCTGGCTCATAGCCTTTACCAACAAAGGTTCCATACTTGGATATTACAAATTTATTCGACTCAAAGACAAGCTTGTAGCCATCTCTACACAGAAGAGATCCGCTAATAAGATTTTTATTGACGGAGGGGACATAATGCACGGTTTTCAGTCAAGACGATCTTCCACAAGTAAACTTCAGATCGACCGTACCAACACCACGACGAAGCACTTGAACTGTTGCCCATCAGCACGGTTGAAGTCCTGCGGTCCGATAAGGCGAAAACATGGAAATATCACCGCATACATGCACATTAGCACCTGTGTCAATCAACCAATCAGGAGAATGACATCTTGAAAGAATAGTGGGAAATATACCATACCCGCATCCTTCATGTCGGTGTCTCCAATGACAACATTAGCGGTCTTGCCGCCTTTCCCGAGATGACGCTTGTCATAGAGATTAGGGCAACTAGGAGCCCAATGATCAGGATCTCCACACACATGACAAGCACCTTTCTTCTTGCCATTCTTCTTCTTGAAGTTCGTGTGTTGCACAGCCTTGTTCTTCCCATCAAACTTTGCTTTTCCATCAAGCTTGCCCTTGTTCTTGAACTTGTGGGGCTGGAAGTTCTGCTACATACCACATTGGCACTAGATCATCCCTCAATACCTCGAGCACGTGTGTCCTTTGCTCTCGCCTTTTCTTCCACATCAAGAGTACCAATGAGATCCGGAACGGAAAACTCCTGTCTCTTATGCTTAAGGTAGCAAAGTTCCTCCATGAAGGAGGAAGCTTAGTGATGATACCCCCGGCAACAAACTTGTCCAGTAATATGCAATTGAAGTGCTCAAGTTCTCTAGCAAATGACTGTATTTCATGAGCCTGCTCAACCACGGAGCGCTCTTCAGTCATCCTGTAATCATAGAATTGCTCCATGATGTACAGCTCAGTGCCGGCATCCGAGACCCCAAACTTGGCCTCGAGTGCGTCCCACATATCTTTTCCATTGTCAATTGACGCATAAGCATCAACTATGTTCTCACCAAGAACACTCAAGAAAGTAGCCTTAAACAGAGTATCCATTTTCTGAAAAGCTTGTGCCTGTTGGGCATCTTGCTCTCCTTCAGGTTTGCCAAGAGTGGCATCATAACAGCTCATGGTTTGAAACCATAAGACTGCTCTCACGCGCCACCTCTTATAGTGGATACCCTCAAACATAGGTGGTCTCATGGAAGCAGCAAAACCACTCGGGGTAAATTGCCTATTATAAGGCTTTTGGATTGTTGGAAATATGAGCAATTTACGGAATGATTTTATTAACAGAAATACTAGATAAAGCATGACTAGTAGAGCAGTGATAAAACAAGTCATGCGATTTGACAAAGAGAAGGTAAACAACATCTTCATATATGAACCGTAACTAAACATATCTTGAGCAGACAGTATAGCAAGATGCATACATGAAATAGAGTCTAACATATCTATGGCAAATACTAGAGCAAGGAGCTGTAGCAGAACCTCCAATAGAGGAGAAACATGTACGTGACAACAGTAGGAGCAGAGGCACTAGACTTGGGGTCGGTGTCCTCCATGTCGTCGAGGAGGTCGTGGACGTCGGGGAAGAAGTCGTCGTTGGGGAAGTAGTCGTCGGCGACCGGATCGTCTGTGATGAAACAGCCAGTAGTCGCGCTGAGCGCTCCCCAAAAACCTTATCACCCTTCTCCCGTACAGGACTCAAAAGGTGCGGTCTCAGAGGCCTACTGTGCCGACGTGCGGTGCACGCCGCAAGCCGGGATGAGGAAGAACGTAGCAGCAGCTCAATGCTCAGGAACTTGTGGCGAGAGGAGGAAGAGATTCTGGTCCGTCTCTCTGAAAGGAGCGACCTCCCTTTTATAGGAGCTGAAGGGAATGCGGGAGACGAAACGAACAGGCAGCAGCCGAAGGGGCGCGCCGTTCGGATTCAGTGTCCAGTGACAGAAAAAATGGCGAGGCGAGGCGAGGCGAGGCGCGGCGGGCGGCGGAGGAGGAGCGCGCGTGGATGTCCCTCTTGTTCTTATGCTCATACAAGTGGGGAAAGAACCTCCCTTATAAGGAGGTCCAATTCCCACTCAACTAGCAATGTGGGACTAAACTCTAGTAGTATCCCTTGCCTTGCACAAATGGGCTAAGTGGGCCTCTAGAATTTATTAGGAATTTCTGAATATTGGGCTGCCCCAATATAGACTAAATTCCAGCACATGCTAGTTGGTACCCTGGCGTCTTTCTCTGTCGTATATATGATCAAACATGAGCTATTTAATAGGCATGCTTAATTATATATATCCAGCTTCCTTTTGTAGTAGTACAATTAACTGATGTTGGTGAAATCGGTACTCTAGTTTATATGGATGATGTACTCTAGCTTCATTCTGTAAAAGTACATATAGTTGGTGTAAAAATGTAATCGATCAGGGTTCAACTGGATCTTGGCCGGAGTGTCATGCTTCTGATTGAGGTCCTCCTTAATTCCGATGTCTTTCTCCACTACACGCCAGACCCTCTTCTTTGGTCTTTGGTGGGCGTTGAACTAGGCTGCATGCTATGCTGCACAGCGCAAAGAGACGGCACAAATACTCGCAGAGAGAAGAAAAAGAGACCACAAGGTCTTTGGTCTTTGGTCTCTCAATTTTTGTTCTTCTACACCCCCTCCTATGATGCTAGCTGAAGCAGCTTGTTGAGTTATTTTGGAATCTTTAATGCACTTTTCTATTGAGTGCCTTTATTTTAAACTATGAGATATGCCTATGTTTAATTCGGAAATCTAAATGTAATCTTATGTCGTTCCACCGAGATTGATTTTCAAAATGTGTATATCTAATATTTCTTACTGCAGCTTTAAGTTTCATTGTCATCTAACTTTGTCTAGTTAATTTTGCTAATGAAGAAATTAGGATAGAGGAATTCAGAATTTACTAAAGTTTGAAAACTCTGCATGTTGGTTTCTTCTTTTTGTTGGTCTAAAATTGCTGCTCTCGTTGGATTGTAAATCATGCGATCTCTTCTAGTTTTATTGTAAATCATGCTATGTTCCAAACTCCTTTTTATTCTGCTCATATAATATTGGTCATCTTTTGTTTTCTGTCCTGATGCCTCATGTATTTACAGTAGTAATGTTCTAAATTTAGTATTTCTTGAACATGGCCAGGAACTCAAACAGTGGATGCTAGCAAAATAGAAGTTCCTTCACCAAAGAAAGTAATTCCACTTAATCCAGGATTTTGTGAGTTCTTAGTAGTGTTCTATTTATAGACCTCTTGGTCATTTCACTGTTTCTTAGTTGGTTGTGTTGCTGATCCCGTTGAAACTCTCTATTTTTTGGATCATTGGACCAGTTCCGGTTATCCTAAGTGCAATCTCTAACAGCAAAGCATTTTCCTAAGGATCATGTCTAGTAAGCCCAAGAAAACTAACAGGGAACACATGGGCATAGGGTGGCATCGACAACGACGACATCGACACGGGGTTGCGGCAGCGGCGACGACGGCGGCATCGACAAGGGGCTGCGGCGCTGACGACATCATCATGGTGCTGCCGCGACGACAACGACAACAACATCAACATTGGCTTGTGGAGGCGCCGACGCCGACCTATAAGCGCGGCGTATATTGTATATATATATATGTATTAATTATCTATATCAGATATGCATGATTGACTGTATGCATAACATGTACGTATTATGAAATGCATGTCTATGAGTACTATGAAATGTTTGTCTAAACTGGAATAAATAGATTTTTATTTTTTTAAATCCTAATTTATTACTAGTGGCGTGGGTGTATCATAGACGCGCTACTACTATTTCGTTAGTAGTAGCGTGGGCGGAAATAGTAGTAGCGCGGGGCACCAACGCTACTGGTATGTCTGTTAGTAGTAGCGTGGGGTAAAACACACGCTACTGCTAAAAAATAGCTGTAGTGTCATAACAGTAGCGTGGGAACCTACGCTACTGGTAGTCCAAAAACCCACGCTACTAGTAAGGTTTTCCCTAGTAGTGTCCGTGCAGAGCATTGTAGACATAGAAATTTGCAAAATACATACAGATCTGAATATGGCAGACCCGTTGACTAAACTTCTCTCACAAGAAAAACATGATCACACCTTAATACTCTTTGGGTGTTAATGACATAGCGATGTGAACTAGATTATTGACTCTAGTAAACCCTTTGGGTGTTGGTCACATGATGATTTGAACTATAGGTGTTAATCACATGGTGATGTGAACTATTGATGTTAAATCACATGGAGATATGATCTAGATTATTGACTCTAGTGCAAGTGGGAAACTGAAGGAAATATGCCCTAGAGGCAATAATAAATTTATTATTTATTTCCTTATTTCATGATAAATATTTATTATTCATGCTAGAATTGTATTAACTGGAAATGTAATACATGTGTGAGTACATAGACAAACAGAGTGTCACTAGTATGCCTCTACTTGACTAGCTCGTTAATCAAAGATGGTTATGTTTCCTAGCCATAGACATGAGTTGTCATTTGATTAACGTGGTCACATCATTAGGAGAATGATGTGATTGACTTGACCCATTCTGTTAGCTTAGCACTTGATCATTTAGTATGTTGCTATTGCTTTCTTCATGACTTGTACATGTTCCTATGACTATGAGATTATGCAACTCCCGTTTACTGGAGGAACATTTTGTGTGCTACCAAACGTCACAACGTAACTGGGTTATTATAAAGGTGCTCTACAGGTGTCTCCGAAGGTACTTGTTGGGTTGGCGTATTTCGAGATTAGGATTTATCATTCCGATTGTTGGAGAGGTATCTCTGGGCCCTCTCGGTAATGCACATCACTATAAGCCTTGCAAGCATTGTGACTAATGATTTAGTTGCGAGATGATGTATTACAGAACGAGTAAAGAGACTTGCTGGTAACGAGATTGAACTAGGTATTGAGATACCGATGATCAAATCTCGGGCAAGTAACATACCGATGACAAAGGGAACAACGTATGTTGTTATGCGGTTTGCTCGATAAAGATCTTAGTAGAAAATGTAGGAGCCAATATGAGCATCCAGGTTCCGCTATTGGTTATTGACCGGAAACGTGTCTCGGTCATGTCTACATAGTTCTCGAACCCGTAGGGTCCGCACGCTTAATGTTCTGTGATGATTTGTATTATGAGTTTATGTGTTTTGATGTACCGAAGATAGTTCGGAGTCCCGGATGAGATCGGGGACATGACGAGGAGTCTCGAAATGGTCGAGACGTAAAGATCGATATATTGGACGACTATATTCGGACATCGGAAAGGTTCCGAGCGATTCAGGTATTTTCGGAGTACCGTGGAGTTACGGGAATTCACCGGGAGAAGTATTGGGCCTTATTGGGCCATACGGGAATAGAGGAGAGAGGCCAAAAGGAAGAGGCCCCCCCCTCTGGTCCGAATTGGACAAGGGGTGCAGCCCCCTTTTCCTTCTCCCTCTCCCCCTCTTTCCTTCTCTCCTACTCCGGAAAGGAAAGGGGAATCCTACTAGGACTTGGGAGTCCTAGTAGAACTCCCCACACTTGGCGCGCCCCCTCTAGGGCCGGCCTCTCCCTCCCTCCTTTATAGACGGGGGCAGGGGGCATCTCTTGACACAACAATTGATCATTGATCTCTTAGCCATGTGCGGTGCCCCCCTCCACCATAGTCCACCTCGATAATATCGTAGCGGTGCTTAGGCGAAGCCCAGCGTCGGTAGAACATCATCATCGTCACCATGCCGTCGTGCTGACGGAACTCTCCCTCAAAGCTCGGTTGGATCGGAGTTCGAGGGACGTCATCGAGCTGAACGTGTGCTGAACTCGGAGGTGCCGTACATTCGGTACTTGATCGGTCAGATCGTGAAGACGTACGACTATATCAACCACGTTGTGCTAACGCTTGCGCTTTCGGTCTATGAGGGTACCTGGACACACTCTCCCCTCTCGTTGCTATGCATCACCATGATCTTGCGTGTGCGTAGGAAAAATTTTAAAATTAATACGTTCCCCAACATTATGGTCCTGCAGTCATTTCAAATTTTGTCAGATTTACATTTTGAAATAACAACAAGTTTCAGGTTAACAAATATTGTCATTGCCTCACATGGGCAACCAAAGAACCTTATGCCATGTCTTGAATATCACTGCAGACACACCGAGCATGTGTTTTCAAGCGACAATAAGTCTCTTTTCAATTCGTCTCCAAACCATTGAATTCAGGATCAATTTCGTAGCTAGGCATCACATTGAACATTCGTTGCATCATTGCATCATCCTCCTAAAATAATTTCGGTGCAAACTACTATCTCAAATCCCACCTAGAAGACAAGACAGGCAACTGTCTGACATTGCAAAAATGAAATTTACCTTCACAATGTCACCCCAGTACGCAATCGCGGTCACCTTCCACTCGCTGTCGTCGAACGCCACATTGTTGGGCGTCGGCCGACCAGACCCAAGCACTGGACCTCGCCCCCCAGCCATCACCGATGAGAACTGGTCCGCGGCTATCGTAAAATGCCAGAGAGATCAATGTCGACGCCTCCCAAGCCGACGCTCTCCCCATCCAGTGGATCACGGAACCGGCGGCGGCACGAATCCTAGTTCTTCCTATCTGATCCATTCTTGTAATCGAAATTGTACCCCGACTATATTGCCACCGAGAGAAATACTAGATCGATCCCTTCCCTTGTTCGTCCCTAACATCTGGCATCAGTCGCCAGAAATCCTCCCACTCCTCTCGATCTGGCTCATCTCATCGAGACTCGAGGGATTCGCCACGGTCGCCAAATCATAGAAACCATGGATCCAACCGCCAAAGCCTACCTCGACAAGCTCACGGCGACGATGGAGGCCAACACCGCGGCCCTCACCGCGGTCACCATCCGTCTCGACGATCTCGTCGCATGGCGGCCGGATCTGGAGCGCCGCGTCTCCGATCTAGGCGACGCGGTCGCCGCCCTGCAGCAGGCGCGCCCAACCCTCCCCACCGACACCAGCGGGGGCGCGCCGCCACCCCGCACCACGGCGCCACCGCCCGAGCTGCCCTCCGACAACTTGGGCCTGGCGGGAGGCGATGAGGACACCCCTCAAGGGTCTAAGGACCACGGCGACTTCAACCTACAACGGGGGAGGCCGGCGGTGTCGTTCCAGACGCCGCCGCCCCTCCCGGCCAACGCCTCCTTTTGCACACGCTAGTCAGATGCTTGCTGGGTTGGGACAGGCCCATCCATCCATTTCGTTTCCTCAATTTTCGGGCGAGAACCCGAACATGTGGAAGACGATGTGTGAGCAGTATTTTTCCATGTTTGGCATCCACAAAACATTCTGGGTTCCAATGGCCGCCCTCAACTTCTCAGGGGCTGCGGCCATTTGGTTACAGTCTGTCCAAAAGAGGCTCAGTAGCTTCGATTGGGAATCATTTTCGGCCTTGTTGACTACGCGATTCGGTCGTGATCGCCACCAGTTACTCATCCGCCAATTCTACACTATTAAACAGACATCTATTGTGGCGGATTTTACTGAGCGCTTTGAATTGATTATTAACCATTTAAGTTCTTACTCAGACTCAATTCACCCATTTTATTTTCTCACACGTTTTGTGGAAGGATTGCGGGCGGATATCCGAGCGGTGGTCATGGTCCAACGGCCACCCGATTTGGACACAGCCTGTGCCCTGGCGCTGCTCCAGGAGGAGGTGGCCGACAACGCGCATGCGGAGATGCAGCGTCCCGCGCCCACACGTCCACCAGACGTGCCACCGCGGCCCAACGTGCCACTTCCCCTGCCTCCTCCACCGGCGCGCGCGACACCGCCTACTCCAGCTGTGGATCGCCGCGGCACCGAAGCCGCACGAGCGGACGTCTCCAAGCTCAAGGCCCTGCGCGACTACCGGCGAGCGCGCGGCCTGTGCTTCAAGTGCGGCGAGCGCTGGGGACCCGACCATGTCTGTCCCACGGCCGTCCAACTCCACGTCGTCGAGGAACTTCTGGAGCTATTCGGCATCGACGCAACTACTACGCCACCACAACACGAGGCAGTCCAAGATGAAGTTGTCATGGCCATTTCCAAGCTAGCCCTGACGGGGGCGTCTCAAGCAAGGCGTGCAGCTGCGGGCGTGGATCCAAGGGCGAGAGGTGCTGATGCTGGTGGACTCCTGCAGCACCACGTCATTCATCAACGAGCGGCTCGCGGCAACAATCCAAGGCATCCGACCTCTCCCACGCGCGTATCAAGTGCGCGTGGCAGACGGAGGAGCCCTCGCCTGCTCTGCCAGCATACCCCAGTGTCAATGGTGCTCCCAAGGCCACCAATTCACGACGAACATGAAGGTGCTGGCTCTCGGCACCTACGACGCGATACTGGGCATGGACTGGCTCGAGGAGCACAGTCCCATGACCGTCGACTGGCGCGCGAAGCTCATCGAGATTCTGTCGTCCGCGGGTCCGATCCGTCTCCGCGGCCATGAGGCAACCTCTTCAACTTGCGCTGTCATCAACGCTCTTCAACTACAGCAACTGTGCAACACAGGAGCCATCACTCATATGGCGCTGATCTACGCAACCACTGGCGAGGCCAGCGACAACCCCGCCATTCCACCAGATATCCAAGCAGTTTTGGAGGAATTCGATGATGTGTTCAAGGATCCAGAGGGGTTACCACCTCGCCGTGACTGCGATCATAAAATCCCGCTTATCCCAGGGGCGCAACCTGTGAACATCAGGCCTTACAGACACAAGCCCGAGCATAAGAGGGAAATAGATGCTCAAGTTGAAGAACTGCTCCACAAGGGTGTCATTCAGAAAAGCAATAGTCCATTCTGCTCACCTGTGATCCTGGTCAAGAAGAAGGACGGCACGTGGCGACTCTGCATCGACTACAGACACCTCAACGCCCTCACCTACGTCGCCAAGTATCCGGTGCCGATCATCGAAGAACTGCTGGATGAACTACATGGGGCAGCCTGGTTCTCCAAATTAGACCTACGCTCCGGGTACCATCAGATCCGCTTGGCGGAGGGCGAGGAGTACAAGACTGCGTTTCAAACGCATTCAGGGCATTACGAGTTCCTTGTGGTCTCTTTCGGCCTAGCGGGTGGGCCAGCCACATTCAACGGCGCCCTGACCACCACGCTCAAGCCAGTCGACCGCAAGTGTGTGCTCCTTTTCTTCGACGACATACTGGTCTTCAGCAAGACTCTTAGAGATCACATCATCCATCTCCGTCAGGTCCTGCAGCTGTTGCGCCGTGATCAATGGCACATGAAGAGGTCTAAGTGTGAGTTCGCCCAGCACAGTCTGTCATACCTGGGTCATGTCATCAGCAGCAAAGGAGTGTCAACTGAACCAACCAAGATACGCGCGGTGGCAAACTGGGAAACACCAACGGATGTCAAGACAGTACGCAGCTTCTTGGGGCTTGCAGGGTACTATCGGCGATTCGTCAAGAATTTTGGCGTCATAGCATGACCCATGTTCAATCTTCTGAATAAAGGAGCACCCTTCGTCTGGACTCCTGCAACCGATACTACTTTCCAGCTACTGAAGCGACACCTGATCGAAGCTCCAGCTCTCGCTCTGCCCAACTTCACCCGGCCGTTTGTAATCGAGACCGATGCCTGCGACAAGGGAATAGGTGCAATTCTCCAGCAGGATGGCCACCCGATCTCATATATGAGCAAAGCGTTGAGCCCGCGCTACCAAGGCCTCTCGACATATGAGAAGGAGTACTTGGCAGTCATCGTGGTTGTTGACCAATGGCGCCCTTACCTCCAGCATGCGGAGTTCACTGTCCTCACTGACCAGCGGAGCTTGATGCATTTGACAGAACAACGGCTCACCACACCGTGGCAGCAACGAGCCTTCACAAAACTGTTGGGGCTCCAGTATACCATCAAATACAAGAAAGGGGCAGAGAACACAGCAGCCGATGCCTTGTCAAGGTCCAACACAGAAGAGGTGCTGCACACCCTCAGCGTGTGCCAACCAGCTTGGCTAGCGGACATCGTCAACAGCTATAATACCAACCCGCAAGCGCAACGCCTCCTGGAGCAACTAGTTGTGCGGGAGGACCCCAAAGGACGATTCCAGTTGCAAAACAGACTCCTCCGTTTCCGCGGCCGCATCTGGCTAGGGGGGACTGCAGCAATGCAACAGCACATCATCGCGACCTTCCATGACAGCCCGATGGGGGGGCACTCGGGATTTCCAGTGACATATCGCCGCGTGCGCAGGCTCTTTGCGTGGCCTAAAATGAAAGCACACGTCCAGCAGTACGTGCGATGCTGCCAAGTCTGCCAACAAGCCAAATCGGATCGTGCTGCTTCACCGGGCTTGTTGCTACCCCTCCCTATACCCAAGGAATCGTGGGATCTAATCACCATGGATTTCGTGGATGGATTGCCGCAATCAGGCCAGTACAACTGTTTGCTGGTTGTCGTCGACAAGAGAACGCAGTTTGCCCATTTCCTTCCTCTAGCTCACCCATACACAGCATCTAAAGTGGCTCTGCTCTATATGCAACAGTTGTACAAGCTGCATGGTTTCCCAGGGGCGATCGTATCCGACCGCGACCCAGTCTTTACCAGTCACTTTTGGCAGGAGTTGTTCAAGTACGCAGGCACAGAGCTCCGGATGAGCACGGCGAATCACCCCCAGACCGACGGGCAGACCGAGAGGGTGAATCAATGCATCGAAACCTACCTTCGTTGCTTTGTGCAAGCATGCCCCAAGCGATGGAGCTTCTGGGTGCCCTTGGCCCAATTCTGGTACAACTCGTCACACCACTCGGCGATTGGGATGACGCCGTTCAAGGCCATGTTCGGGAGGGAACCAAGGCAGTGGGGAATTACAGAGTCAACATCGTCATCGGTCCCTGCACTGCAAGCATGGCTCGAGGAAAGGGCCGTCATGCAAGATCTGATACAGCAACAGCTCCATCACCGCGCCAGATCATGCAAGACCAGGCGAACAAGAAGCGTTCGTTCAGGCAGTTTCAAGTAGGTGACCAGGTCTTCCTCAAGCTCCAGCCGTATATCCAAACTTCGGTGGCCCCCCGCGCCAACCACAAGCTCAGCTACAAGTTCTATGGGCCGTTCAAGATTGTCGCCAAGGTCAACGAGGTCGCCTACAAGCTCCAACTACCCCCCAAGCGACGGTGCACCCAGTCTTCCACGTCTCCCAGCTTCGACACGCGCTGCTTCCAGGCGTCACAACTGCTTCTTCGCTCCCCTCGGGTACGGGCGACACGGCGATTCCTCTCAAGGTGCTGCAATCCAGGTGGCGCAAGAAGAACGACTCCATGGTCGAACAAGTGCAAGTCCAGTGGTCCGCCGGCTCAGCTATCGACGTCACCTGGGAGGACAAGGAAGCGCTCCAAGTTGTTAGGGACGAACAAGGGAAGGGGTCGATCTAGTATTTCTCTCGGTGGCAATATAGTCGGGGTACAATTTTGAGTACAAGAATGGATCGGATAGGAAGAATAGGGTTCGTGCCGCCGCCGGTTCCGTGATCCACTGGATGGGGAGAGCCGGGGAGGGGATCGCCTTAAGTAGTAACCGTGGCTGGGCCGGTGTGCCACTCTGGGCCGAAGAAGCGAGGGTTGACGCGTCGGGTGCGGCTGGGCCGCGCCCGTGCCTTGCTGGCAGGTGGGGCAGGGGTGTCTGGGGTGTTAACATCCCCTCCTCCTTTGGAAGAGGCTTGCCCCCAAGCCTCAGCCTGTAAATTACTCAGCTTGGTAAAGCCGTGCAATTTACTCAGCTGGGCCAAGAGAAAATACCTGTAAATTCATAATAATGTGTTTTTTTGTGTGCCTGAGTTGGGACAAGCTTGGGATTTTAGGGTTCGGCTTTTTAAAGCACGGCGAGAAAAAAAAAACTTGAGGCCTCGGGCCATTACCACAGGTTAGGCTCGGGCTGCTGAAGTGAATACATTGTGGGCTTATTTTTGGCACATGCCTTGCACAAGCACCTCAGGCTTTTGCAAGTCTGGCCCAAAACCTGGCCTGACCCGAAGAATGACCAGGTTTTGTCACGGCGTTGCGTCCATTGCGCGTCGTCGCTGTTCGCCGGCTCAATGAGCATGAATCAAGCACAAACTCCATAGTCAAGAAGTCGACTACAATTTCGAGAAATAGTTGGCGATATATAACTGAGTTCATAATATACTAGTGTGTGCCAAAAATCCCGCACTGGTCCGGCTATGCTCGCATAAAGTAATCTACAGGAGATTCTACAAGTGGCAACGTCTGAATAATTTACATCTTCATTTAGGTGCATATATAAAATCCATTGATCGGTCTTAAAGCAGCTTTGTGTGGGTTATATTCTCTCTCGTGGACGGTGGACCATTTGTTAACCGTACGCGGGCAAGCTAAAAAATGAGCTTCGCAATGAATAGTCTCTCTCCACGATTAATCTATCACTGTTGTTCTGTCGGATTCAGACCAAAGCAGATGGATGGCTAATTATTAACACCAACCGGGTCACATCAACACATATTATATGTGTGCATAAAAAACCATGTGAATATATGTGATGCGGTTGGACCCATCTAACTTTGGGCGCCATGTGATGGGGACCTACACATGCATATCACCAAAGGAGTGCTTCCTGTGGTGCTATCACCAAAGAGGAACGGGTGTATGTACCCTTAGTCCAACGCAAAGGTAGCTTCGCATATGTCTAACCTATCCTATATACATCAACAAAGAGAAACGGGTGTACTACCCATCTCACATATCAAATGCTTTGAATACTGACTTCATAATGGACGGATGTGTTTTGTAAATTAACCTATTATTAAAGAATGTGACCTAGCTTAACTTAGCGCATGACAATGCATAAGTACAAACCTAGTAGATTATATGAGTGTTTTATTCAAAGAATTGAATACATATTAATTGATATGCATGTCAAGTGGACATATATATTTGTAAAAAGGGTGTGACAATCATTTTTGATGTGACAAGGGTAGGTATAGTCCAAACCAAGTCTCTTTTGTCAATATTGTAGTTCGCAATCCTTCTACAAAAATATATCTTATTTTAGGTCTTACCTTTTAGACCTTAATATCATTATTATTTTGCAGATGTTGCAGAGCACACAAGGTAGACAATCAGGTAAAACAAAAACTAATGTCATTAATGATATATAAGTACAGCGAACATGATTAATATACAAAATTAGAAAAAAAAAGTATATCTACAGACTCAAAATTATTTGTTTTCATTCATAAACTAATATATCATCACACTTTATGCAGTCTTGGACATACAATATCGTCCAAATATCATGCTTTAATATTTTCTTGAAATATTTCTATTTTAAGCAAACACCCACCCACACAGGAACAAAATGCATGTCACAATTTGTAATATTGTGTTATTTTATTTGATTTTTAGTGACATTATTCAACTTCCCATTTCATCTAGTTTGCATCTTATTAACTCTTTGCTTCTATTTAAAGTTCCAAATAGTATTACACACTTCCGATTTCCAAATAATTCCCGTTTTTTTTTCTCCTTCCAATGTCTTTATTCAAGCTTTAACTTGAAATTCGGAGTATATGGTGACTCATCTGTTGTTTTTATATCCTACAGCAAATTTGGACCATAGTTATGGAGGGTAATTAGCACTAATGTCTGTATCTTAAAGGAGTGTATAGCATGGTTATATTATCTATTTGCTAATGTGCTAGAACACAAATTTGTATGTATCTTTAGATAACAAATTAGTTTTGGATGATTTAAGATTTAAGTTCCAATAAGGCCAAAAAAGTGTTGCAATCATTTAGATTATTTTCCATGATTTTTTTGCGGGTAAGATTATTTTCCATGTTGAAGCGTATAGCCTCATTGAACAAAGCAGCATATCAAATGATAAGCATTCTCCTTTTAGCAAAAGTACATGCCATCTATATGTTTTGATATGCAAGTTAAGAAAGTGTTAACTTGATGACCCTTCCATGGTTAATTAAGACATGCATCAAGCAGCCGGGCCCATAGTTCCACCAATAAGAACATATCTCTCTCGTTTGCGTGCAAGGAAAAAATATGTCATTTGAGGAATCCTTCTTGGATTACTATTCAGGCCATCTCTTCTCAACGTCATGTCCAAGACCGGCCACTTTGGCAATCATTAGCACCACTATAACATAATAACGCCCAGGGAGACGGCGCAATGTCCTCGCGTCTCATCAACAAGCAATTTTATTAAAAACGCATTGAAGTTGTCATCCATCTCAAGACAGAAACTTAACACACAGTACTATTTAGGTGAGTGAATAAGAATAGCATTTGCTGAAGTGTTGGGTTCCATATATTTATATAATGATATTACTATATGGTTTTATCTTTTGGTTGATGTGGTGGTTAAGCA
Source organism: Aegilops bicornis (assembly GCA_021605145.1). Lineage (NCBI taxonomy): Eukaryota > Viridiplantae > Streptophyta > Magnoliopsida > Poales > Poaceae > Aegilops > Aegilops bicornis. The sequence continues at coordinate 33,805,411 of CM038670.1, forward strand.
GTTAATTGCTAGTGCTACTTGTAATTAAAGAATTGAGGACTGCGCCGGCCGTTGTTAGGTCATACATGCATTCATAGCTTGCCTCTTTTTGACGCCGCAAGTGTCTTAGCAGTGTCTTACACTTGTCCGATGCATTAGTTCTTTATGTGTCATCCGTCAACTTTTTGTCAGGAATTGCATGGAAAAATATTGTTGAAGAACTCCAACGTTGTTTACAAGTATCTAAGGAGATGTTGTTAGGTGAGAATTCATAGATATGGGAAGATAATAATGATTTGATCACTAATCAGTCAGCATATCTCATTCCTTTAATCTCTGAGAGCTAGCTAGATTCCCATGCAGGTGTAGGCTTGGATGGATGGAGCAGATATGTGGGCCCATCAAAGGATGCTCCATCACCAAGTCGAGATCATGCATATGCACCGCGAGTCGCGTCGATCGATCGGCTTTAGGCGCGTGGTTGGCCGGCGTTGTTCTGTTTGTGAACAAATCCATTTGATCAACAACTAACCCTAGATCGAACAAACCATGGCGATCGACGTGACGGCTGAATCTGATAGATGTTGATTTTGCAAAGCTTACAGACAAAGCATATATGTGTGGCAGCGACTGGCACAGTAAATTAGGCCATGCTTGGATCCAAGGAACTATTTTTAGTCTGACTAAAACTAGTCTCTTTTAGAGGCTAAAGTTCCAATCACCCCTGACTAAAGAGAGGCTAGAACTAGTCTTGAGACTAAAACTTTTTAGTCAGGGGAACCCTACTAAAATGTGGATTAGTCCTCTCTCTCCTCATTTAACTCCTCTCCTTTAACACATGCGAGTTCGGGATTGGAGGGTTTGGAGGATAATAAATGCTCATTGACTCATTTTAGTCTATTTAGTATTTGTATCCAAGCATGGGTGAGGCTAGCAAGTTTTAGTCCCACTACTTTTAGTCATGGGACTAAAACGTATCCAAGCACCCTCTTAGTTTAGATCCATTTATTGGAGGCTACCTTTTCACAAAACTCTAGCCCATCCATCGGCTACAATTAATGTTTTTCAGGAAAGAGAGACAAACGTTAACTATGTATTCCTACTTTCTAATCTACCACTGAAAAAAGTAGTGAAACACTTTTTTTGGTTCATCAAGTTGGTAATTAAGTCATACCCAACTTCATCTCAAAAAGTCATACACAACTTGGTTATCACAATACATACAGTACCACACTTTGTAGCTACTCCTTCTCTAACTAGACAGGAATATTTACCTACCGTACCAGCAGACCCGATAAGCATGTATGGGCAGGCACCATGTGCCCGACTTGACTTGATGTAGCGATACACTTTCAATTACGTGGCCGGCGTTGATTAATCTATCTACATCACCGTAAGAACATAAACCCTAGTGACTAGGAAGTAGCTATCCCATTAGCGGCGCCTCAGACAGTACGTGGCTACCAGCTAGAAATAGAAACTTCTCTTGGCCGGTGCAACTTTTCTCCATCCCTTTATTGACCTTGCAGTGCAAGCTTATTAGTGAGCAGCTTTGTGTTGCTTTCATCAGTTAGATTGGAGAGATCGCAACATAATCAAGTTAGTTAAGAACACAAGGGTAAGCTAGCTAGGTATCTAAAGGATACGTTGCGTGATCTCCTCTCCTTTAATTGCGATGATGTGTAGGACCCATGACTTCTTACTTAACCCATGCATGCGTCGATATCAACATTTCTTCTTGTGTTTTGTTAACATGTCTAGTGCAAGAGCGGCGGGGAAAGGTGACGATGGATTTGCCATTGTTTGTAGTTGTGTACCCACTATCTTTGGTATGGGCCGCATGCACCCAGGTGATCCTTTTTTGGTCGTCAGAGATGCCCATTTCTGGAGTGGATCAGTGTGTAGAGGCGTTCAGAATATTTTAAGGCCTGTAAAGGAGGAACCAAGTGCTGATTCCAAAGTGGAATTGTATATGAGTAAGTCTATGTATGTTCTCTCACTTTTTTCCTCACTCTAAGACATTTTTTTCCGCCTCGAGCTTCATAGTGAAAATACTAGGTCTAAACCTAGTTGACTATACCTGACAATAGCGACGATTCTATGTGTGAACTGAACTTGCGCAGTCCAGGTTAATTAATATACAACCCTTTCCCCTTGCAAAAAAATATATTGATGATTTTATGTGGTTACCTTGTTGAAAGTATTGTTCAGATTTGTATAAACTTAATCTTCAAGGTGAAAAACAGAATCTGACCTTTGGTGACTGGATCCGACACCGGCGATGTTTGAGCGTCATTCTCTCTTTGGAGGCGTTGTTGCTGCAAAAAATTTCTCATTGTCCTTGTGAGTTAAGAGATGGTTGTTGTGTATGTTCGTTTTTTATAGTCCGACGTCTTTGTTTTGATCAGTTCTGAGTTTTTTCTTTTTATCCCCTCTTTTTTCTCTGCCTAGGCATAGTTTTGGTCTCGTATGACTTTGCTCTTTGCCAAGGCATGGTTGTGTGTGCATGTGTGTTGGTTGTGTGCATCCTAATCATGCGGAGGTTGGGCGTGTCCTCATTCTATTTCTATCCCCTTGACGATCCATTTTGAGTCAATAAAATCCTTCATTTATTGTAAAAAAACGTCCAAAGGTGACATTTAGGCGTGACTTATTGGGACTTGAAGGAATATGCATAACTTTGCAATTATTGGCCAAGTAAATATACACTGCCGTTATCCAGAGTAATGCCTTAATCAATATTAAGCTTTATTGGAAACTAAAAGTGTCGCTTAAGGTAAGCACAAATAGCTGATTTTAACCGGGGGAAATATAGCTAAATGAAAATGAGCATGATGTGAGCAAACATAGTCGTTTTGTCATAAAAAGGATGAAATGATGAAATGCCTTTTCTTTTAGTGTATGTTTCTCTTTTACTTCATTTCGTATCATTCATGATACTTAAGGCGGTTTACTGAATAAGTTTGGGAGCTGGCTGCATGGGGGTATTGATGTGAAACAGACGAAACTTATTATAGCGGGGTAGCAAAAGTTTCTTGTCATTGTGGCTATGTAAAACTGGTGTGGTCTTTGGTAAAAGAACAATGATTAGTTTTTCTAGCAGGTTATTTACTCAATCAGAACATCACTTTTTTGTGAAAAGCCGACATTGAAAGTTCAATACCTTTGAGCTGCATGATGTTTTATAGCACAACAATGTGGTAGAAAGAAAAAAGAAGTCATAGTATTGGTTCAAAAAAAAATTTGAGGGGTGGTTCACATAAAATTACTTCCGAACAAGTATACAAGCACCAGCAGGGCCAAATTGTTTGTTCGCCTCTGAGCCTATTGGGTATTGGGCCTTGCTTGATCAACCACATGCCACATGCGAGAGATAGCACAGCGCCGCACAAGCTTGCAAGCCACGTTGTTCCTCCCGTCAGTCCACATGTTTACTGTTGTATCAGACCTTTTTCAGACTGCTACAGTGCCAACCATAAACTAATATTCTTCTAGAAAAGGCATAGTACCGAGTGCACAGGCAGATGTATTAATTCCACCTTTGCGATCTGATTACGTTTCTGCGATCACAAATCCGTATCGACCGCATAATATAATATAGCAAAAGGTAGAATACGAATAACACCTTTAAGCCCATCAGGTCACGCCCTCTGTTTTCTGTCCACTTTTCACTGCACCAATAGGTGCGTCATCCTACGAACTGCCACTAAGTTGCATTTATTTTTTACACAAAAAACACATGAACTTGGTGTATAAACATTAAACGATTCAAAGAAGCAACATGGGTTATTTTATCCTCCATGGTAATATATACAGCAATCCGGTGCTGCATGCTCAGCGATAATATTAAGGTCTGAGGCAAAAAAGCTGATTTTTTTTTTGACAAATGATGGATTTTATTAACGGATTTTATTAACTTAAAATGAAGTATCAAGTGGATACAAATACAATAAGCACACATGTTCCTTGTAAGTCAGCTGCTTGTGTTTTTTTCATGTAAGTCAGCTGCCTCTTCACCGCAAACCTACGGATATATAGGAATCAGTAAGTTTTCTAAATCAGTTGACGAAACTTTGAACAATATAAGTTTGTTCATTTAGGCATTCAATCTTGTTCCATTGCGCTAATCGATAGCAGCATTCGTGGGAGGGCCATCGCCGCCGCAGACGGTAAATAGCGATAGCTTCACTCAGAGAGCGTCGCTACGAACGCCCCAGTTGGACGGCCTACTAGGGTTGGTTGTATCTTCTGTTTCTCTTTTTACTGTTCCTATTTCTTTTATTTTCCTTTTTCTTATCTTATCATTTTCCTTTTCCTTTTTATCTGCTTTTGTATTACTATAAAAAAAGTTCACCATGTATTAAGAAAATGTTCATCATACATTAAGAAAATATTCGCCGTATATTATAAAAAATGCACCGTGCATTATAAAATGTTCATCGTATACTAAGAAATTGTTAAACTTTTTTTACAAAAAAATTCAATTGGTCTTTTGAAAATGTTCATGGTATACAAAGAAATTGTTCCATGGATTTAAAAGAAATGTTCAGTGTGTATTCTGAAAATGTTCAGCATATACTAAGAAATTATTGAGTGTATTTTACAAAATTTCAATGCATATTTTAAACATTTTCAGCATATATTACAAAAAAATCACGTATTAAAACAAAGTTGAACATATATTAACAGTTGTTCAGTGTTTATTTTGGAAAAAGTTCACTGTATATTATGAAAATGTTTGTAGAACCTAATAAAATATAAAAAATGGTGAAAAGTAAAAAAAGATAAAAAATGAAGTATTTTATATAGGGGTAGAAAAAATACAATAAACCCCCAAAAAAACGGTTAGCTACTGTATGAGCGCAGCCACATGGAAGCTACTGGGCAGGCCCATTGCGCTCGCGCCCTGTGTGTTGTTTCGCGTATGGGCCGGCAAGATACACGGGACGCCAGTGCCTTGTTTTTGTTTTTTGTTTTACTTTTTTGTTTTCTTTATTTGATTTCCTTTTTTACTTTCATTTACTCTTCCAAATATTCTCATGATATTTATTACAAAAATATGCTATACGTAATTTTTTGCCAAATGTTAATCAAGTATTTGAAATCTATACCTACTAATAAAGCAAGGTGCGTTTCTCCAATTTTTCATCCGTTCACTATCGATTGTTTTTTTTCTATTCGAGGTCCGTTCATCTATTAGAAAAGGAAAATGCCAGATTATGTACATGGGCCGCTCGAAGAGTGCGAAATCACTAATTAAGGAGTACTTATTGCAAAGAACACTCCACTTTCCCAGATTGCGACAAATGGCACACATGCAGCGCGCCACTTGTCGCAACCTGGGAGTTTTCCCTTTTTTTCGTAGATTCATTTATTCAAAATGTTTTATCTCTTAAACTGTGCGTCCAAATCTCGAACCGTTTTCACCATTGGATTCCTCGCGTCGAGATCTTCAAAACTAGATCCCATGTTGATAGGTTTTGACGAACTTTTTTTTCATGAAAAAACCGGACGAAAAAAACCGGGTGAAAAAACCGAACCGGGAGCATTTCCCTTTTCGAAAGAGGCACGGCCGTGACTCTCGCGAAAGCACAACCATGCCTCTCGTGGAAGCAAAACCTTGACTCTCGTGGAAGGTAAAAAAACAGAAAACGCGTTGTTTTTTCGTTTCCGAGAGGCACGGCCGTGACTCTCGTGAAAGCACAACCGTGCCTCACGCGGAAGCAAAATCGTGACTCTCGCGAAAGAAAAAAGAACAGAAAACGCGTTTTGTTTTTCCCTTTCCGAGAGGCACGGCCGTGACTCTCGTGAAAGAAAAAAACAGAAAACACGTTTTTTTTTTCCGTTTCCAAAAGGCATGGCCGTGACTCTAGCTAAAGCACAACCGTGCCTCTCAGGAAAAAAAAAACCGTGACTTTCGCGAAAGAAAAAAAAGAAAATACGTTTTTTTCGCGCAAATTTTTTTTTGATCGAAAAGCTAAGAAAGACCGGGCGAAAACCAAAACGTTGAAAAAACCCGGAAAAAAACGGTTTAAAAAGCCGAAAATGCGTGCCGAAAAATAAAAATAAAAACAAAATCCGAAGGAGCGTCCAGAGCGCGACACGTGGCGTATGATTGAGAGTGCGCCAAGTGGCGCAGATCGTTGCGAGGCTCCCGAAGGAGCGCTCGTTAACTAGTTGCTCCCCCAAGAGTGGCATAGGAAAGTCAGCCCAGTTATTTTCGTGTCCGTGTAGATGGGAAAACTCTATTTATCGCCTCGAGCGTTAGATAGACGCCAATTCGCACAGGGGGGCCAAGCTGGGCTGGCCTGTTTGCTTTTTTATCTTTTATGTTATGTTTCTATTTTTCTTTTTCGTTTCTTTCTCTTCTTCTTTGGTCATTTTTACTTTCAAGTTTTTTTCCATTTTTTCGTAAATTCGAAATTTTTAAAAAAATTCATAATATCAAAAAGATTTAATTTTCAAAAAATTGTTCAGAATTATAAATTTCATTCTATTTTTTTGTTTTGTGGTATGTTTCTTTATTTCTCTTTCATTTCTTTCTCTTCTTCTTTGGTCTTTTTTCCTTTCAAGATTGTTCCCTTTTTCATAAATTTAAAATTTTCTAAATATTTCATAATATCATAAATGTTTTACTTCAAAAAAAATGTTCCGAATTATGAAATTTATTAAATTTTGAAAAATGGTCAGAACATTAAATATTTGTTCCTATTTCAAAATAGTCGAAATTCGCACAGGGTGGCCAAGCAGGGCTGAACCTTTATGTTTTTTTGTTATGTCTTATGTTTCTATTTTTCTTTTTCCTTTTCTGTTTATTTTTCTTTCCTATTATTTTGTATTTTTTTCAAGTTTATTTTTCTTTCTCCCTTTTTTCCGCAAATTCAAAATTTTAATAGAAGTTCATAATATCAAAAAAATCGATTTCTTTAAAAATGTTTTGGAATTTAAAATATATACCATTTTGAAAATTGTTAAGAACATTAAATATTTGTTCTCATTCAGAAAATGAATTAACTTTTTAAAATAATGTTCCATTTTTTGTGTTTTCCAAAGTTGTTCGAGATTTTCCGAAAATATGTATTTAAAAAATGTTCCAAATACGAAAAATATTCTTGTTTTAGTGAAATATTCGCAAATTCAAAAAAATGTCAAGAAACATATTTGTAAAAATTGTTCTGAATGTACAAAATATAATTCATTTTTTAAGAAAATCACAAATTCAAAACATGTTCATGTGATTATAAAAGGTTTATGTTTTCAAATAAAATTGTGAATTTTGAGCGTTTCATATTTTGTTGTGTATTTATGAAAATTTAAAGAATTTCAAAAAATGTTTGGGATTTTCAAAATTATTCATGCTTCCAGGAATGTTCAACAATTTATATTTTTTAAACAGTTCAAAAAAATCGTTTCCAATGTGACCTTGGGGTATGATCTTAAAGGTTTGAGCTGGCCATTGGTTCCTAGAACTCGTTTCTTTGAGTGGCTAGCAGCACATAGTCGGGCCTTTGAGGGCATGATTTTGATCCCTCAACTCATCATTTTTTTGATTTTTTTCGTCCCTTACTAACACAGGTCGTCTTGGCACCTACCAGTGTGCGTCCCATGCGCTATTTTATGCAACTAGCATCATATAGTAGTCCCACGCAGTTGGCCCAAGAAAATAAAATTGTCCGTCACATAGGCTGTATTATGCCTCAGCTGCACTCCCCTACTGGGTCGTTCATGGGAGCAATTTTTTTTCCTTGGCCCAATAAAAGAGAATATGCTGGTTTGGCTTGAATAAAAAAATTATGGGCACGAGAGCGCTAAAATAATCAAAGAGAATAAACCCTAATAGAGAAGGGACATTGGTGTCTGGTTATGTGCTAAATATGCTACTGAAACGGGATTTATGCGCTACAATTAGTAATCCATCCGGTTATGCCATCGTAAGAGAGAATGGTCGAAGCAACTATGCCCCAAAGGTCACCGCATAGCTACCAAATGAGGAGGCAGACACAACCCCTAGGCAGAGGCGGACCCCAAGGGAAAAAAGGCACGAGTTGGATGGTTGCCGCCACACCGACTAACCCCATCACTATCAAGATCTCGCGGGACAAACGTGACCCGCGAGAAGACCACAACTCCTCTCTCTATTGCACCACTACGGGGATCATTTTTGGTGGACACATCAATTATCTCTCCCATTGCTTCTCCAAAAAAACATCTCTCCCGTTGCAATGCACGGGCATATGTGCTAGTATGTTAAAAGTGTATAGAGAAATATTGACAATGTATTAGAAAAATGATGATTTTTATAATGTATATAAAAATGTTGTTCAGGATTTGAAAATATGTTGAACAAGTAATTAATAAATTTTATTGAAGCATTTGGAAAATGTTAAATGTGTATATCAAAATGTTGACTATATATTAAAAAAAATTAACGAGTATGTTTTAAAAATGTTGAACAAGTATTTGAAAAAAAATGTTAATCCATTTGAAAAATGTTAAATATGTATAGAAAAAAGTGTTGACCACGTATTTAAAGAATGATATTTTTTTATCATGTGCATAGGCATGTGAATCAAGCATTTGAAAAATGTTGACCAAGTATTTGAAAAATTCAAAGCAAGCATTTTAAAAATGTTAAACGCGTATAGAAAAAATGTTGATCATGTGTGAAACCATGTTATTCCTGTATTTGTAAAATGATAATAAAGGATTTGAAAAGGCTTAAAAGGTGTATAGAAACATGTTGACCATGTATTTGAAAAACTGTTAATCTTGTATTTGAAAAATGTTAATCAAGCATTTCAAAAATATTGAAAATTGTGTATAGAAATAATGTTCATAGTGTATTAAAATGTGTTAAATTGGTATTGGAAAAATGATAAACATGTATTGGAAAAAAAATTTAACATATACAAAAATGTAGAGTTAAAACGAAAACAAACATAAGAAAAAGCAAAAAAATGAGAGGAAAAAAGAAACCCAAAAAAAATGGAGAAGAACATAGAATACCAGGCAAAAAACAAAGAATAATAAAGAAAACCCTGTCAAAAAAGAAAAGGAAAAAACAGATAAAAAATCCATGAAAACTAATGGAAAACCCAGCTTCATTCGCCTCAAGTACAAAACGCACCTAATGCTTATCACTTCCTCGAAATAGGCTTTCGCCCCGCTATATAGATATAGCAACCACACGATACAACTGATAGTCCGATGCTGGGGCAAACAGCACAAGCAAGCCCAAAAGAAATAACAGAGAAAGAAAAAGAAACTAATGACAATAGAGTCGGGTCGACAAAAACGATGGTGACCCGCAACCACCGCACCCGCCGGAGATTTTCCACCACGCTCCTAGCACTTCGAACCGCCGCATACCAAGCAACACCTTCAGGAAGGAACGCGACGATGCCGACGCTGTTGCCCGGACTGGTCCTAGGGGTTCCCCCGGTACACGGAGGGGCGTGTGGAAGAGGTAAGCCCGGCGCCCTTCAGGAAGGACCGGTGGCGCCCGCGGGCGTCACCGCGTCGGTGCCGGCCAAGCCGAGAGGGATTTCTCCCGTCCGCCACACATCCACATCCCCGGTCGCTCCGTCGCACTCCACCAATCTCGCCACCCACCAACATGAGCCACCACGTTCTTTAGATCACCACCGCCGTCTCACCATGGAAAGAGAAGCGAGACTGACGGATCTGAGAGGGGACAGCCGGGAACAAGGAGCGGCAAAAAACAGCAGCCACGCGGGAGGGGACAACCTCCACCGCCCTTGGCGGTCACCGGCCGGACGCAGCAATAGGAGCACACCAGGCCCACGGCCCGGTCGAGCCAAAAAAGACTCGTGAAGCTCCCGTCACCACGCTGCAGTTAGCGCGCCACCGTCTTCGCAACCCCCCGCACGAGCCGCACCTCCATCCGTCGAAGCCGTGACACACGACCAAGCGGCGAAGCGAAACCGACAAGGCCGAGAGGAGACAACCGGGAACGATGAGCGGCAAAATCGGCAGCCACACGGGAGGGGACGACCTCCACGGCCCATGGCGGTCACCGGCCGGACGCAGCAAGGAGAGCACACCTGGCCCACGGCCCGGCCGAGCCAGATAGGGCTCGTGAAGCTCCCATTGCCGCGCTGCAGTGCGCCTGCCTCCGTCTCCGCACCCCCCGCCCCGCACGAGCCGCTCCTCCGTCCGTCGTGCGGTAACGCCGCCAGTTCCGCCAGAACCAGATGGGGCCCAAAAGGGCCCAGATCTGGCGAAGGGCGCCGCCGCTGTCGCCGCCAGGCCCACAGCCAAGTGGCTGCCGCCGCCTCACCATCCGACGCAGCGCCGCCGCCGGAACCACCGTTGCCCGAGGAACACCACCGCACACCCGCGATGGGGAAGGAAGATCACCTGCAGCACCACCGGAGGACCGAGGCCGGGCCCCCGCCACCACCACGCGGCACAGCTGCCGCGGGCCAAGCCCCCATCCACCGCCGCAGCACCGCAGCGCGCCGCCGGCTGGAGAAGGAGCCGCCTCGCCGCCGGACCCTGTGCACGCCCGAGGAATTAATTAAAAAAAATTCCTGCACACATTTTTTGTGGGGCACACTCAAATTATTTCTAAGACACTTGGCTCCCATGTTCTGGATTAACAATATCAATGATCCGCTAGTCGTTGATCTTGTATATAGGGTCCCCGTGGATAGAATTTGGTAACGTCGAGAGAAACATGAGAAATGAAGTCACTAGTGCAGAACCGAGTTATAGCACCGGTCTGTAAGGCCCTTTAGTGCCGGTTCTGTAACCGACACTAAAGGGTGGGGACTAAATGTCCCCCCCTTTAGTACCGGTTCTGCATGAACCGCCGCTAAAGGGCCACCATATGGCACGTGCTAGCGCCGGGGACGGGGAGCCCTTTAGTACCGGTTGGTAACACCAACTTGTACTAAAAGGTTTGGGGGGTTTGGGGTTCATGATTTCCTTTCCTTTAATTTTGTGTTTTCCAGTTAATTCTTTTTCGTTTGCTGGTATTTTGCGATACTACATATTGTACACGTTATGCATATATATAAATAGAATTTCTCGTAGAATCGATCATATATATATATATATATATATATATATATATATATATATATATATAGATATATATATATATATATATAGGGAAAATGCATCCTACTACCGGGTGTAGCTACACCTGCTTTCTCATATACTATCATGTG